>CM022299.1:14166675-15601075 GCA_011799875.1 Thinopyrum elongatum
ACGGATGCACTTCGTGTACAAAATGGACAATCTCTTCGAAGTATCAGGGTTCGGACAAAACCTCTGTTACAAGGGATTTCATTTTTTTAAACTTATTTGAACTCCAGACTTTTTGTGTGTTCAAAATGAACCATTCAAAGCCACTCATCAATTTTCAACCCTTTCTGACTTCATCTGTTATTTTTCACCTGCATTTACTATGATTTTTTTTAGCTAAATGGCCCTGAAATTGAAAAGCCACTTCACATGAACTCTGAAGAGTTGAAAATTGTCATGATAATATCATATTTCACCCACATAGCATGTGCTAAAAACTTGAGAGGGTTACGGCAAAAATGGATGCACTTCTTGTACAAAATGGACAATCTCTTTCGAAGTATCAGGGTTTCGGACAAAAAACTCATCTGTTACAAAGGGATTTCATTTTCAAAACTTATTTGAACTCCAGACTTTTGTGTGTTCAAAATGAACCATTCAAAGCCACACATCAATTTTCATCAACCCTTTCTGACTTCATCTGTTATTTTTCATGCATTTACTGATTTTTTTGAGCTAAATGACCCTAAAATTGAAAAGCACTTCACATGAACTCGTGAAGAGGTTGAAAATTGGCATGATATCATCATTTCACCCACATAGCATGTGCTAAAAATTGAGAGGGTTACGGCAAAAACTGGATGCACTTCGTGTACAAAATGGACAATCTCTTTCGAAGTATCAGGGTTTCAGACAAAACCTCATCTGTTACAAAGGGATTTCATTTTTTTAAACTTATTTGAACTCTAGACTTTTTGTGTGCTCAAAAAACCATTCAAAGCCACACTCATCAATTTCAACCCTTTCTGACTTCATCTGTTATTTTTCATGCATTTACTGATTTTTTTTGAGCTAAATGACCCTGAAATTGAAAAGCACTTCACATGAACTCTAAGAGGTTGAAAATTGGCATGATATCATCATTTCACCCACATAGCATGTGCTAAAATGTTAGAGGTTACGGCAAAAACTGGATGCACTCGTGTACAAAATGGACAATCTCTTCGAAGTATCATGGTTTCGGACAAAAACTCATCTGTTACAAAGGGATTTCATTTTTTTTTAACTTTTTTGAACTCCAGACTTTTGTGTGTTCAAAATGAACCATTCAAAGCCACATCATCAATTTTCAACCCTTCTGACTTCATCTGTTATTTTTCATGCATTTACTGATATTTTTTTGAGCTAAATGCCCTAAAATTGAAAAGCACTTCACATGAACTTTAAAGAGGTTGAAAATGGCATGATATCATCATTTCATTCACCCACATAGCATGTGCTAAAATGTTGAGAGGGTTACGGCAAAACTGGATGCACTTCGTGTACAAAATGGACAATCTCTTTCGAAGTATCAAGGGTTTCGGACAAAAACTCATCTGTTACAAAGGGATTTCATTTTTTTTAAACTTATTTGAACTCCAGACTTTTGTGTGTTCAAAATGAACCATTCAAAGCCACACATCAATTTCAACCTTTCTGACTTCATCTGTTATTTTCACGCATTTACTGATTTTTTTTTAGCTAAATGGCCCTGAATTGAAAAGCACTTCACATGAACTCTGAAGAGGTTGAAAATTGGCATGATATCATCATTTCACACCACATAGCATGTGCTAAAAACTTGAGAGGGTTACGGCAAAAACTGGATGCACTTCGTGTACAAAATGCACATCTCTTTCGAAGTATCAGGGTTTTGGACAAAAACTCATCTGTTACAAAGGGATTTCATTTTTCAAAACTTATTTGGACTCCAGACTTTTTGTGTGTTCAAAATGAACCATTCAAAGCCACATCATCAATTTTCAACCCTTTCTGACTTCATCTGTTATTTTTCATGCATTTACTGATTTTTTTTGAGCTAAATGACCCTAAAATTGAAAAGCACTTCACATGAACTCTAAAGAGGTTGAAAATTGGCATGATATCATCATTTCACCCACTGCATGTGCTAAAAAGTTGAGAGGGTTACGGCAAAAACTGGATGCACTTCGTGTAACAAATGGACAATCTCTTTCGAAGTATCAGGGTTTTCGGACAAAAACTCATCTGTTACAAAGGGATTTCATTTTTTTTAAACTTATTTGAAGTCTAGACTTTTTGTGTGCTCAAAATGAAACCATTCAAAGCCACATCATAAATTTTCAACCCTTTCTGACTTCATCTGTTATTTTTCATGCATTTACTGATTTTTTTTAGCTAAATGACCTGAAATTGAAAAACACTTCACATGAACTCTAAAGAGGTTGAAAATTGGCATGATTCATCATTTCACCCCACATAGCATGTGCTAAAATGTTGAGAGGGTTACGGCAAAAACTGGATGCACTTCGTGTACAAATGGACAATCTCTTTCGAAGTATCAGGGTTTCGGACAAAACCTCTGTTACAAAGGGATTTCATTTTTTAACTTATTTGAACTCCAAGACTTTTTGTGTGTTCAAAATGAACCATTCAAAGCCACATCATCAATTTCAACCCTTTCTACTTCATCTGTTATTTTTCATGCATTTACTGATTTTTTTTGAGCTAAATGCCCTAAAATTGAAAAGCACTTCACAAGAACTCTGAAGAGGTTGAAAATTGGCATGATATCTTCATTTCACCCACATAGCATGTGCTAAAAAGTTGAGAGGGTTACGGCAAAAACTGGATGCACTGTCTGTACAAAATGGACAATCTCTTTCGAAGTATCAGGGTTTCGGACAAAAACTCATCTGTTACAAAGGGATTTCTTTTTTTTGACCTTATTTGAACTGCAGACTTTTGTGTGCTCAAAATGAACCATTCAAAGCCATATCAATCAATTTTCAACCCTTTCTGACTTCATCTGTCTTCACTTTTTCTTCGCTTGTGTCCTTTGCTTATTGCGCCGTAACCATGGATATTCTTCATCGCTAACAGGGTGCTTGGGTCAGCCTGACTTTGAAGGGAGGAATTTCATGAAACTTTCATAATCTCAGAACATGTCTGTCTTACCCTCCTCCCACGATGTCTCTTTTCCCTGAAAGAACTTTGTGGCGTTTTGGCTCATCGTATGATGTATTCGCTTCCTTATCTTTTCTTTTTCTCGGTTTGGTAGACATGTCCTTCACATAGAAAACCTGCGCCACATCATTGGCTAGGACGAATGGTTCATCTGTGTACCCAAGATTGTTTAGATCCACTGTTGTCATTCCGTAATGTGGCTCTACCTGTACCCCGCCTCCTCTGACAGATTGACCCATTTGCACTTAAACAAAGGGACCTTAAAATCATGTCCGTAGTCAGTTCCCATATGTCCACTATGTAACCATAATATGTGTCTTTCCCCTCTTGGTTGCTGCATCAAAGCGAACACCGCTGTTTTGGGTGGTGCTCTTTTGATCTTGGGCGATCGTGTAAAATGTATTCCCATTTATCTCGTATCCTTTGTAAGTCAATACAGTCGAAGATGGTCCCCTGGACAACGAGTACAGCTCATCAGAAACAGTGTTGTCACCTCGAGACGTGTTTTCCAACCAACTGCCGAAAGTCCTGATGTGTTCACATGTAATCCAGTCGTCACACTACTCGGGGTGTTTGGAGCGCAGAATGTTCTTGTGTCATCGCCATACGGGGTCACCAAGGTAGAGTTCTGTAGAACTATGTTAGTGTGCTTGAGACCAAGAATGCCCGTCCCTGCATATTATTGAGTCCCCTCCTAGCGTGCGTTTTCCAGTCAGTCTCCCCTCATACCGCGATTGAGGGAGACCAATCTTCTTAAGGTCGGAATGAAGTCAACACAAACCCAATGACATCCTCTGTTATGGCCCATGGAGATGCTTCCTTCTGGCCTAGCGCGGTTACAGACAAATTTCTTAGGACTCCCATGAACCTCTCAAAGGGGAACATATTGTGTAGAAATACGGGCCCCGAACGACAATCTCGTCGACTAGATACTAGGACGTGCGTCATGATATTGAAGAAGGATGGTGGGAGCACCAGCTCGAAACTGACAAGACATTGCGCCACATCACTCCTAGCCTTGGTATGATTTCTGGATCGATCACCTTCGAGAGATTGCATTGAGAAATGCACATAGCTTCACAATGGCTAATCGAAACGTTTCCGGTAGAAGCCCCCTCAATGCAACCGGAAGCAGTTGCGTCATAATCACGTGGCAGTCTTGAGACTTTAGTTCTGGAACTTTTTCTCTGGGATATTTATTATTCCCTTTATATTCAACGAGAAGCCGACGGGACCTTCATACTGAGTAGGCATTCAAAGAAATTTCCTTCTCTTCTTTGGTAAGAGCGTAGCTGGCAGGACTTCATACTGCTTTGGAGGCATGCCGTCTTTTTCGTGCCAACGTTGCAGGTCCTCCCGTGCCTCCGGTGTATCTTTTGTCTTTCCATACACGCACAGAAGCCTAGCAGGTTCACGCAAAGGTTCTTTGTCACGTGCATCACGTCGATTGAAGAGCGGACCTCTAGGTCTTTCCAGTAGGGTAGGTCCCAAAATATAGATTTCTTCTTCCACATGGGAGCGCGTTCCCTCAGCGTCATTCGGAACAGATAGTCCGCCGGGACCCTTTCCAAAATTACGTGTAAATCATTGACCATAGCTAGTACGTGATCACCGGTACGCATGGCGGGCTTCTTCCGGTGATCTGCGTCGCCTTTGAAATGCTTGCCTTTCTTTCGACATTGATGGTTGGTCGGAAGAAATCGACGATGCCCCAGGTACACTTCTTCCTGCATTTGTCCAGGTATAATACTTCGGTGTCAGCTAAACAGTGCGTGCATGCGTGTTATCCTTGTTTGTCTGTCCTGAAAGGTTACTGAGAGCAGTCCCAATCATTTGGTTACAAACGCAACGCATGCAGGTCAAATTCCTCCTGTCTGTGCTCATCCCACCACTACAACCGTTTCCATTCCACAACTGTAAAAGTTCTTCAACTAATGGCCTTAGGTACACATCAATGTCGTTGCCGGGTTGCTTAGGGCCTGGATGAGTACTGGCATCATAATGAACTTCCGCTTCATGTCACAGTCAAGGGAAAGGTTATAGATACATAGTGTCACGGGCCAGGTGCTGTGATTGCTGCTCTGCTCCCCGAAAGGATTAATGCCATCCGCGCTTAAACCAAACCATACGTTCCTTGCGTTACCTGCAAACTCCTCCCGGTACTTTCTCTCGATTTTCTCCACTGCGACCCGTCAGCGGGTGCTCTCAACTCCCGTCTTTCTTACGGTCCTCTCTGTGCCATCGAATCAACTTGGTGTGCTCTTTGTTTCTGAACAGACGTTTCAACCGTGGTATTATAGGAGCATACTGTAACACCCCTATGTAACTACCACTGTGATCAACTGCTAATATTACCAAGTCATACCATTGCAGTGCCAAGTCACATGGGTTAAGGATCCAATTCAAACTCAATTATGGAAATCAACTCAAATTCAAAAGTGCAAAATAAGTTGCTCAAACACGTTTGGAAAAATGTTCACTAATTAGCAATATTCCAAGAGCACACATAAAATAACACCAGTAGCACTTGGACTAATTAAATGACTTAACAAATTGAAACAGCACCAAAACAACAATATTAAATCCATTTAAAATTATATTAAATTCAATGAAATCTAACTATGCCCAAACCAATTTTGGTGGAAGGGAATATTGCATTGTAAATTGGGGACAACTCTCATACGTTACAAAAATGCAAAGAGCCCTAACTAATACATAACAGAAAGAATAAAGAAAAGAGAAACAGAAATAGAAATAATAAAACGAGGCACTGTGCACTGGGCCTTAGTGCACAGAGCCCCGAACCCCGCCAGCAGGCCCCCACCTCATCTCTCTCCCTCAGCGCTGTCAACCTCCCTCTGGTCAGCGCGCGCCGCGCCGTCCGTGTGCCGACACGCCGACCGGCGCCGACGATACAGGGAGGCGAGGAGGGATAAGGTCGAGCTCCACCACTCCCCCTGGCTCCTCGATCACTCTCCTCCTCCCTCTCTCGCCTCGCCCTCCGCCCTTTCCCCTCCCAGATCCTCGCAGCCAGCGCGTTCGCCGCTGCAACTCCGTTGTCCCCCGCGCCACCGCGGTCCCGTGTCCACTGATTGTGTCGAGGAGCTCTTCGTCGTCTTCCCCAACCTCTGGTGCCACTGGATGGAGCAGGGGAGCTCCACGACGAGCAGATCAAGCCGCCCCTCTCCTTCCTGAACGCCGACGAATCCGTCGCCGCCGGCCTCCTCTGCGCTCCCGTTCACCTGAGGGCCTCCGTTGTGCCTCCGTAAGCTCCTCCTCCCACCTTCCTTTCTCCGTCCGGCAGCGCGTGCTCACCAGCTAGCTCGCCGCCATGCTGCGTTCTGACCGACGCTACGTAGCCATTAACGCGCACCCGAGCTTCGTCAGCTCGAGCCAGTGGCTCAGTCGGGCTCCTGGAGAGCTGCTGCACTGACCTAGCTAGATTGCGCGCCCGCGCTCGCGCCGTAGCCATGTTCCCCACAGGGACCGAACCGTATCGCCGCCGCGGCTCGACGCCGGCGATTCCGGCCACCCCAGCCGCTCCGACCGTCACTGTTATGCGGGTTGAGCTGCCCGTTCGAAACGAACCCGGGCGCGCGCGAAATGGCCCCCTGTAGCCATTTTCCGGCGAAGCCCGAGCCGCGCCGCCGCGTTTTACGCCACTGGCGATGAGCCGCCCGCCTCGCCACGCTGGCAGGCTAGGGCCACCCAGTGACGCTGCCGTGGGCCCTCCGGCCCGCGTTGACTGTTTGACCGTCACGCGCTGATGTGGCGGCGCCATGTCACTGACACGCGCCCCCACCGCTCAGTTAATTAGCTAAAATGTTTATAAATAAAAACTAATTAATTAGACTATGACCCACTGACATGTGGGGTCCACCCCCTAATTAACCCTGTTAGTTTAATTATTCACTGTTAGTCTAACAGAGACTGACATGTGGGTCCCACATGTCAGGATTGAACTCTGGTCAGCGCCTGTTGACCGCTGACGTCACAGCGACGTCATGCTGATGTCATATTCTTTCTGTCTGTAAATAAAATAATTTCAGATAATCATTTAAACTTCGAAAATTAATAACTTTGAAACCGTAGCTCGGATCGAAAAGTTAAACATGAAAGTTGCTCAGACGACGAGACGAGTCTGATCGTGCCGTCTGTTTACTTGCCGGAACCTCCTAAGTAGAAGAACTCGCAACTCCGGACCCGAATCCGCAAGATGAATAGTGCACACACACTCGGTTAATAATCCCGGTTAATTCTAAAAATAACTACTGTGATTAGAGGCATATTTAGGCAACCCTGCACTGCATCAATACATCGCACGCACTGTGTTGCATCTGTTTGCATTATATTTACTTGTTTCCTCCCCCTCTTCTCTTTCGGTAGACCTAGAAGTTGCCGTAGCTCCTGAGGCAGACGCCGCTCCGGAGTACGACTACGTCCCCGACGACCTTGCCCTTGCCCCAGAGTAGACAGGCAAGCACCCCCATTTTGAGCATTCCGATATCACCTATTCTCTCCCTCTTATGCTTGCATTAGATGTTACTGCTGCTGTTACCATCCTATATCTGTTGCATAGCCTGTTTAATTGTAGCCTACTGTTGGTATCTGCCTGTTATCCTAAACTGTTTAGATAGGATGGGTAGAGCCTGATCAGAGACCCCACTTGTCCCGACTGCCCCGCTGGACTCTCAGAAGACCCGAGCACCGGGATCGAAGATAGAACCTGCACCGCACGTCACTTCCCCTAAGATGCTCGACACCGGGTTACTATCAAGTGCCGAGGGTGATACCTCGTCAGCACTTATGATGATAACCTCGTAGGTTAGTTAACCGGTTGTGGTAAGCGAGGGTGATTCCTCCTACACCACCCCCGATACCGACGCGTCGCGCAACCTCTCTAGTGGTGGACCTCGAGGGTGATTCCCTTCGTTCACCTTGATGATAACATCGAGCGGGAATTCCATCGAGGTGTGATTCCTCACGGTTCCCTTCGGTGTCAGACCCACAGCTACCTGGATATTATGACTTGACTATGAACCATGATACTAAAGACGGGTCGGCCTTGAGGGGTACCCGCACGAGCATGAATGCGAAGTGATGTGGAGTCGGGTTGACCTGAGAGGTGCCCGCGAGATAACTACGAGGCGTGGACGGCATTCTTAGCCCTTGCCGCAAGTCCTCGAGACGGGGCGATGGGGTCACATCGATCATGAGTCTCTGCTCGTTACCGCACGCTCCAATCCACTAACCGGTTTGTATATTTGATCCGAGGGGCCTCTGGCCTGATAGCACTAACCATCACGTGGGCATAGTATGGGCGTTCTGCGTCGTATACTTCAGCCGAAGCTTAATACGACGTCAGCAACTGAGCGGCACACGCTTGGTTGGACTGGGAACGCAACGCGCTTGTATAAGGGGTTGCTAGGCTGCTCATCTGCTTTGTACCAACATCAGACCGCATGCCCCAAACCCTGGGGCATAGGTTAGTCCGCGTGCTGACCTCTCTATTAAGTATTTGGTCGGGTTGCGGCGTGTTCTTAGCCGAGGCCGGCATGACCACAGAAATTGTGTCCTTCGGAGTTTAAGCGAGCATGGTGGGTAAGTTGGTGCACCCCTGCAGGGAAGAAACTTCTATCGATAGCCTGTCCTACGGTAACGGACACCGGAGTTGTATCCCGATCGGTATAAACTAGAACATGTGATGAGAACTGGTTAGTACGGCTCTGGGATTGCTTTCTCGCAGGGAGTCGAGGAAGAATCCCCGGCCGAGGTTGATGACATTACTGCTATACTTTACATTATGTTGGTCTGCTCTCTTCTAATGCTGCAAGATTATTGAAGATGCTAGTCTTCGATAGGACTAGGCTGTCCCCCTCTATCCTGCAATTCTGCAGCCCAGTCCACATTTCACGCCCCCTTTGAAAATGTATAAGTAGTGTAGATCCTTGCTTGCTGAGTACTTCGGATGATGACTACACGTTTGCTTTATTTTCCTTTCCCCCTTTATCCTTTGTCGCATCCAGACGACGGAGCCCCGGAGCCAGATGTCCCCGTCGACGACCACTATACTACTACCAGCCCAAGGCAAGTACATACTACTATGGAGCCGTCTGACAACCAGGAGTTAGGATCGGAGGGTCCAGGGCAGGAGGCCCACGCCTTTTCGTCTATTTTTTATTTTATCCCCGCTCTGTGAAGGCATATCTCTCTCTCTGTTCTGTAATATATCTGTACCCGATATTTGACGCTTCCGCTGACATTTGTATACCATCGAGCTATGTATTCGAGCCCCTCGAGGCCCTGGCTTGTAATATAAAGCTTGTATGAATTTATTTATGTTTTAGAGTTGTGTTGTGATATCTTCAAGTGAGTCCTTAGGCTTGATCGTGTGCATTTGCGTGTATGGTTAGTGCACGATTAAGCCGGGTGTCACACATACCACATCACCTTCGCAGGAACCCTCTTCCTAGGGGGCTTGCCGTCACATCACCAGGGTCATCTTTTCTGTGTCTTATACCGCAATGCACCGCATACCGGGCATGCGTTCAAATCCTCGTACGCACCGCGGTACAGGATGCAGTCATAGGGCATGCATGTATCTCTTGCACCTCCAATCCTAGAGGGCATACGACCTTGTTTGCGCGTACGTACTGTCGGGCAATTCATTATCCTTTGGAAGCTTCTTCTTCAATATTTTCAGTAGCTTCTCAAATCCTTTGTCAGGCACACATTTCTCTGCTTCCACTGCAGCAATTCCAGTACGGTACTGAGCTTTGTGTTGCCATCTTCGCAATTGGGGTACAACCCTTTTTTGTGACCTCTCATGCGATCGAATTCAGCTTCTCCTTTTCACTTTCGCACTGTTCTCCTTGCATCAACAATGACCCGGCGGAGATCATCATCGGGCACATCGTCTGGTTCCTCTTGATCTTCAGCTTCCCCGTTGCACATCACCGTATTCAGGGGGCCATAGTTGTCATCGTCCTCTTTTCTTCGCTGTCTTCCATCATAACCCCTATTTCTCCGTGCCTGGTCCAACATTATAGTGTGGCATGAAACCCTTCTCAAGCAGGTGGGTGTGAAGGATTTTCCGGTCAGAGTAAGACTTCGTATTCCCACATTAGGCATGGACAAACACATAAACCATTCTGCTTGTTTGCCTCAGCCACTTCGAGAAAATTATGCACGCCCTTAATGTACTCGGAGGTGCGTCTGTCACCGTACATCCATTGCTGGTTCATCTGCGTGCATTATATATAATTAAGTGTGTAAAAAACCGGCGACGAGAATTTTTTTTTTTAGAAAGAAGATAAGAACAAGAGGCTCACCATGGTTATGCCGCGACGAGATCGGCGCGGGCGATCGACGGCGGTGAAGGCGGGGACGGGACGTGACGGACCGCTAAACCTAGACAAATCTTGAGGAAAATGGAGCTTGAAGGTCGAGCTTCGAGAGGAGAAAGCTTAACTAGTGTGGCTCGGGCATTTCATCAAACACACCTCATGTGCATAGGATGTAGCTAGAGCCACCACAAAGCTCTCCCTCAATTTCAGGGTCATTTAGCTCAAAAAAATCAGTAAATGCATGAAAAATAACAGATGAAGTCAGAAAGGGTTGAAAATTGATGATGTGGCTTTGAATGGTTCATTTTGAACACACAAAAAGTCTGGAGTTCAAATAAGTTCAAAAATATGAAATCCCTTTGTAACAGATGAGTTTTCGTCCGAAACCCTGATACTTCGAAAGAGATTGTCCATTTTGTACACGAAGTGCATCCAGTTTTTGCCGTAACCCTCTCAACTTTTATGAAACTCTAATAGCAAAAATAATAAACTAAATGAATGAACTAGAAAACTTTAATGAAACTCTAATAGAAAAAAGAATGAATTAGAAAACTTTAACGAAACTCTAATAGCAAAAGGAATCAACTAAAATTTATGCAACTAAAATTATCAAAGTATTTTCTGTTCAAAACATTAAAAGCAAAAAGAATTTTCATAAAGAACTTTTTTTTAGAAACTTTTATAGCAAAAGGAATTATCATAAAGATTTTTTTTGTTAGAAACTAAAATAACAAAAACTATTTTTGAATATAATGATAAAACACAGTAATATTAAATAGCAGGAAAAAGAATCACTCCAAAATCTATTTTTATAGTAAAGTTAATCACAAACTAGTGATTCACACAAATTTCAAAGAATTCAAATTTAAACTATTCAAATTGGAAAACTAATGGCACTAACAGCAAGTTTATAATTTTTATTACCTAAAAGCAAAAAGAATCACTGAAAAATAGTTTGTATTTTGTTGTAAGTAGAAACAAAATAAAATAAATAAAGCAAAAAAGAAAACAAAAAAACTAGAAAAAAATTTAAAAAAAATGCCACCTACTGGGCCACCACGGCCTGAATACGACTAGAAACCCATCCATGGGCCAGGATTCAGGCCCGCAGAGGCCCAGCAGGCCCACGGCAAAGAGTAGCAGAGAAGGCCCGAAAGCCTGCAGTTGAGAGGAGCTCGAGAGGGTCGGCACAGCAGCACTTATAAACCACTCTCGAGCTCTCTCAACTAGCGAGGTGGGACTAAACATCCCACCGCACCGCGCCAGCGCAAGGCCTTTGGTCCCGGTTGGTAGCAGCAACCGGGACGAAAGGGGGGGCATTGGTCCTAGTTGGTGGAACAAACCGGGACCAATGCCCCCCCTTTGGTCCCGGTTCGTGCCACCAACCGGGACCAAAGGTTTCTATTTCCCGCCCATTGGGCTGCTGAAAAGAGACCTTTGGTCCTGGTTGGTGGCACGAACCGGGACCAAAGGGTGGCATTCGTCCCGGTTTGTGCCACGAACCGGGACCAATGCTCTGTGTATATAAGCAGGACTTACGAATTTTTCAGTTTTCATCGACCATTTGCCCCCCGACGACGTCGAGCTCATCGACGCCGCCAGGCTGCCCGTGCTCGCCGTCGCCGCCCCGAGGTCGCCGTCGCCGCCCGCTCCTCGTCGCTATCGCCCCGCGCCCCGGCCCTGCCCCGAAGCCGACGCCATGCGCCCCTGCCTCGACCTCGACGCCAACGCCGCCGCGCCCTGCCCTGCCCCGACGCCCCGCCACGCCCCTACCCTGCCGTCAACGCCGCCGCACCAGTGCCCGCCGGCCAGGCCGGTACTCCCTCCTCCCTCCCACCCCTCTCCTCTGTCCTTCCTCCATGTATGTGATGATGGTGAAGTTGGTTCAATGCAAAAATTCAGCCATGTCCACAAGGTGTTTGATGAAATGCTAGGGCTTGCTAGGGAACTTTGTTTTATGTGAAAATTGGCAGGATGATGTCTCCTTGGATTTTAGTGAAGATGGTTAAGTTGGTTTGATAAAAGGAAAAACTTCTTAGTGCAAATTTTATTAAAATTTAGTGCTGGACAGAAACTATATGAATTTTTTTGGTGGACTTGCTAGATAAAATTGGGGCTGCCCTTCTGGACTTAAGGGTTTAGTTGGAAGGACTACAAGATGTAAAAAATTCAGAATTTTTTTAGCAAGGAAAAATTGGGTTGTAGTTCAATGCCAAGATTGGACCAAAATTGATGTTTTTGTTCATAGCATTTTTTTGTCCATGTATGTATGTATGTATGGATGGATGTATATACAAAATGTTCATATATGATGTTTTTTTTTGTTCATAGCAATTTTTTTCCATGTATGTATAATTTATGTATGTATGTTCATATATGCAAAAGTTACATTTAAGAAAAAAATAAGAAAATGTATGTATGTTCATATGCAAAGAATATGCAAAAGTTAGAATTTTTATGTTCATAGAATTTTTATGATTTTTCTTATATGATGAATTTTGTATATGCAAAAGTTAGAAATGGTTCATTTTGAATGGTTCATTTTTTTTATATGATGAATTTTTTTAATAGCCATATATATGTATGTGGCTATATGTATGTATGGATGTTTGTAGAATTTTTTTATATGTATGTGGCTATATGTATGTCGTTGTCGATATAGCCCCTCCCTGATAACTTCGACATGAGGGGGGGGGGGGGGTAGATATACCCCCTCCCCGATAACATTTTTTTTTTCTAAGTTACTAAGGTAAAATGTTCACCCCCCTCTCGATATACCGGGCGACCAACTCTCGAGGCCACCCAAACCCTAGAAAAAAAGCGTTGTCGATCTCCTACCCCCTCCCACCCCTACCCGACAAACTCTCGAGGCCACCCAAACCACTAGAAGATAACTCCGGTAACTTCGACATGAGGGGGGACGTCGATCAACCCCCTCTCGCCCGAACAAGTCTATGTATTATTTTATATCGCGATGGACATATATCAAAGTTTGAATTTTGACATATGCAACATTTGATCATATATCAAAGTTTGATCATATGTCAAAGTTTGAATTTTGACATATGCAACATTTGATCATATGTCAAAGTTTGAATTTTGACATATATAGATTTATCAAGAATGCCCCCATTATGGATGTGCACAAGTTGATCCAATTTTTTTTCTGATCTCATCTATATATATATTCTTCTATATGTCATGTTGTATGTCAAAGTATTGAAGAAATCCATGGCTTCATCATTAGTCGGAAGTAACAGGCGTATGATGCTACGAAGCTCTTCAAAGTTGTTTTCGAACGGAGTTCCGGATAGAATAATTCTCCTTTTGGTACGAATTTCAGCAAAGGCCTTTCAAATAGCTATATTCGGAAGGCTCTTGCTGAACTTTGTACCAAAAAGCGAATTATTCTATCGGGAACTCCGTTCCAAAACAACTTTGAAGAGCTTCGTACCATTATACGCCTGTCATTTCCGGCTAATGATGAAGTCATGGTTTTCTTGAATTCTTTAACACTAGACAACGTGACATATAGAAGGGTAGATGAGATCAGGAAAAATATGGACCATTTTCTGCACATCCAGAATGGCGTCATTTTGTTAAATCCCTTGTCGGTCCGGACGGCGGACATTCAAGAGAGAGGCGGTCCGGCCCAAACCCTAGAAGCGTTGTCGAGGCCACCCCAAACCCTAGAAGTGTTGCCTAGGCCACCCCAAACCCTAGAAGCGTTGTCGAGGCCACCCCAAACCGTAGAAGCGTCGAGCTAGCTAGGTCTACGTTTGCACTAATATATCCATCTGTCATGTTTCTATATTAATTGCCATGTTGTAATATTTGCAGAAACTATGGAGCACCGAGACATCGAGCAGAACAGTTGTTGGGGGACATAATCCTCGGCGGAGGTGATGTCTTGTCGTATCTCAACGACACCGATGGTCTGGAAGGAGAGGGTGAAGCAGGCTCCGGTGATCGAACAATGGAGCTTGAAGGACATGATTATGATGGCTCCGGTGACGGAATGCCGGTGGAAGGAGACCGTGATGACTGCTCCGGTGAGCGAACGGAGGAAGGAGCTGTTGCAAAGTCCGGCGAGGTATATATATTAATTAAGCCTGTGCTGACTAGCTAATTCATGCATTAATTGTTTTGGTATGTACACATATTAACTCTCTTCTTTCTTCTTTTCTAGCCCTCCGGATCGAGCCAAACTTCGGTAATGAGACGAGGCCCGAAGAAAAGGTTGCGCTAGGATGAAAGGTTCACGATCACAGCAATCAAGGGCGATGGCCAACCGATTGAACCTAGCCGGACCAAGGAAGCATTTTCTGCTCAGTGTGGGGTTCTTGTTAGGGACATGATCCCGATCAGCATCCACCAATGGAATAAGCCTAAGAGCGAAGACCCTCAAGTGTCTTTTGTCAACGATAGACAGAAAGATGATCTTTGGACCGCGCTGAAGGCAAATTTCACCCTACCGCCAGAGGAGGATCCGGATAAGCCAGTTATAGAGCCATTGGTCAAGGCTCATGCTCTTAAGAAGATGGCAGATCTATTCAGGAGGTGGAAGAATGAGTTGAAATCAATGTTTGTCGACAAAGGGAAGACTCCAGAATTCACCGGCCGATTTGAGAAGATAAGAGATCACTGGCCCGCATTTGTGGCCCACAAGACATCAGAGAAGAGTAAGAAGATGTCAGCGACAAACAAGAAAAATGCTGCAAAGAAGGAGTATCGCCATCGCACGGGGTCAGATGGCTACCTCAAAGCCCGGCCGTTGTGGGACAAGGCTGAGAAGGACCTGCTTGATAAAGGGGTTGAACCAGAGACATTGAACTGGCCAGACCGTTCAAGGACTTGGTTCTTCGGGGTTGGGGGAACCTTGGACCCTGAAACAGGGAAGTGCTGTTGGACGAAGGAGCAACTTGAAATACCCGTCAAGAAGCTTCAGAAGTATATCGCCGCAGCACAGCAAGGGACGTTCTTCCCGACAGATAGAACGACGAGCTCACACAGGCCCTCGGGAATCCTGAGCACCCAGGACGAACACGAGGCACGGCAGGCTCCGTTGCGTGGAAGGAAGGGTTTCCCAGCGCAGGCGGTTACAAAACCCGGGAGAGGAGGAGGAAAGTGGAGCAGACCGAACTGCAGAAGCTGAATGCAAGGGTACGAGCGCTAGAGGAACAAGCACTAGTTCAGAGGCAGCGACCTACCGAAGCTACCCCAGAAGCTACCCCGCCATCTCAGCGGAGAAGCAGCGTGGCTTCCACCGAGCTCCTTCAGCAGCCTCACTTCACGGCTCCCAGCTACCCCGTGGATGCTATCACGGAGGCTCAAGATTGCCACCTTATGGCGCAATAGAAGCACCTCAAAGTCAAGGCGACTGTCGGCTCTGTTGCACCTTCTGGACCCGGCGCAACTTTTCACTGCCTTCCGATTCCAGAAGGCTATGCTGTTGTGATGGTCGATGAAATAACGGAGGGATTTGAGGAGCTCGAGCTTGACCACCCTACCGGTGAAGGGGAGACTCAGCTGGGTCTTGCTCTGAAGACTCCATGTCTATGGCGGAAGGAGCTCATCAACCTTCCGAACTGGACGCCTCCGCCTCCTCCTCCGGCGAGTCAGGGCACTCCGCCTCCTCCTTCGCCTCCTCCTCTGGCGAGTGATCAGGGCACTCCGCCTCCTTCTCCGGCTGCTCCGGCGCGTGGCGGCACTCCGCCTCCTTCTCCAGCTACTCCGGCGCGTGGCGGCACTCCGCCTCCTTCTCCGCCTGCGCCGGCACGTTCGAGCAGCCCGCCTCCTTCTCCGCCTCGTCAACAACAGCGGAAGACAGCCACCGCCGCTCCGGCTACTCCGGCGCGTTGTAGCACTCCGCCTCCTTCTCCGCCTCGTAAGCAACAAAGGAAGACAGCCGCAGCCGCTCCGGCTGCTCGACCGGCGTCTAGCAGTACAGCCAGAGGCGGGAGGCAATACAAATTCGGTCCATCTATCAAGCCTCTAGATAGATTACCATACGAGATGACCGAGGAGGAAAACGAGGAGATCTGTCAAGCCCAAGTGAAGGAATTTTTTGCAAAGAAAAATCTACCTCTGGAGGAGAAGATGGATCCGGTGAAATTGAAGCGCACTTTGAAGAACATGAAGCGACCACCACCGCCTCCGCCGGATGACAACCATGTCTGCGCTCTGAAAAAGGCAGTGGAAGGAGCGCGCCGGTCGGGAACTACTTCAAGTGACAAAAGGTTACAACAACGAAGAAGAGGGAAAAAAATTGAACAGCTCGGCGAACAGGCAAACCAATCATGCCCCCCGCTCAAGGTGTCTAGCGATATCGTCGCAAATCTGCCGGGGATGCTGCCCGGTACCAATCCTGGTGATTACCTGCCCGACGATGCACATTTTGATACAATGGAGATGGACGAACACAAATACCAGTACGGGAAGCCTCTCGTCAGACCTGGTGATCCTCCTCTAACAACGATGATGCGAAGATTCCATAAGTGGTACATGGACACCTGCATGTCCGGGAAGGATATTTTGACGCTGAGAGTTAAAGAGGAGCACGACCTCGTTTGAATTGATCTGTTGTCTGTTCCATTTGAGGAGTTCTTCCAGTTTTTCAATCAAAAGGACCTCGATAAAATAATCATCACTTGCTACTGTCTGTAAGTACTATACTTCTGTAATTAAGTCTCTATATATAGCTCAGCTCTTTCATTGCATGTATATATAATTATCCTCACTATATTATGCAGATTGAAGATCGTCGAATGCAGAAATGCACAAATCTATGATATTGGGTTCATTAACGCAAATCTCATAGATGAATGGATGGTTACATATCATGCGAAAGAAACCGAGGCCAACTTGCAACAATCGTTGCTTAAAAATCAAAACAAAGATAAAATACTCTTTCCTTACAACTTCAAGTGAGTGTTACTGTCTTCTGCATATTCGGTTTCCCTTATTACTCGAGGTTATAGTAATGTAATTGATGAGTTATGCATGCGTGCGCAGCTTCCACTTTATTCTCCTAGAGATTAAGCTTGAGCAGGGACTAGTAACCGTCTTAGACTCAAGACAAAAAGATCCCAAGGAGTATGCGGCCATGACTGAAATGCTCCAGAAGTAAGTTCAATCGATCATTATCGCACCATATCGGCAACTTTGGTCATTTCCTAATATCAAGTAATTATTTTCTTTGTCTCGCAGGGTTTGGAAAGTGTTCACCACAGAAGCTTCGGGACTGCCGGGGGAGCTGCGATTTACACACCCGAAACTAAGTACTACTAGCTAGTTCCGCGCATCTCCCATTGATTCTAGCTAGTTTCATCAATACCATTTATAATGCTTGATTATCAGTTTGATTGACCTTTATTTCTCGTAAAGTGGTTGTGGCAGGAAGGTGGGAATAATTTTTGTGGATACTACATTTGCGAGTACATCTACAACGCGACGACATTTAAGCGGGGCTACTCTGAAAAACAATATGAAGTGCGTAAGCAGTAATATTCACAATTTTATTTTATTACCATCATTTGTGTTGAGTTTCATTCATATATATGTATTGACCCCCTTCTTCAAATTAGATTTGGCAGATGCGGGATGAACTCCTACCACAAGATCGCATAAAAGCAATTCAAGAGGAATTGGCGGGATTTTTTCTTGACCACGTCATCAATCCAGCCGGAGAATACTATGTGGAACTTGACATCAAATGTTAGGGATTGTAAGAGATCTTATATTGTATATATGTAGCTAGTAGCGTCGGATAGATATACGAAAACTTGTTGTTCGACCAATGTCTCGGAGAAGGAGGAGGTCGATCACTTCTCTCTGTATATGTTCATGACGATCTTGTGTACTTAATGGTTTCCTTCATTTTCTTACTAGCTAGCGTGTCGAGTCCTCTCTATACGTATAGTACGTAGCGTCGACCAAGCACGAAGATAAGAGAGGACACTTCTCTCTAGCTATTAGCTAGCTAACACAATATATGAAACCCCTAAATTAACCCTACAAAACCCCCAAACCCCCCCCCCTTTCAAAAAAAAACAAAAACCCCAGCTCCTGAGCTGCTGACACGTGGATGATCTTTGGTCCCGGTTGGTGTTACCAACCGGGACTAAAGGCCCTCCTCTCTGGGCTCGCCGCAGCGGCCACGTGGAGCCCCATCTGTCCTGGTTCGTATAAGAACCGGGACTAAAGGTGTTGGGCTTTAGTCCCGGCCCTTTAGTCCCGGTTCCTGAACCGGGACAAATGGGCCTTATGAACCGGGACAAATGGGCCTTTTTCTACTAGTGTCACTCCGAGTATCGGAGAGGTATCTCTGGGCCCTCTCGGTAATGCACATCATATGAAGCCTTGCAAGCAATGTGACTAATGAGTTAGTTACGGGATGATGCACTACGGAACGAGTAAAGAGACTTGCCGGTAACGAGATTGAACTAGATATTGAGATACCGACGATCGAATCTCAGGCAAGTAACATACCGATGACAAAGGGAACAACGTATGTTGTTATGCGGTTTGACCGATAAAGATCTTCGTAGAATATGTGGGAGCCAATATGAGCATCCAGGTTCCGCTATTGGTTATTGACCGGAGATGAGTCTCGGTCATGTCTACATAGTTCTCGAACCCGTAGGGTCCGCACGCTTAACGTTCGATGACGATCGGTATTATGAGTTTATGTGTTTTGATGTACCGAAGGTTGTTCGGAGTCCCGGATGTGATCACGGACATGACGAGGAGTCTCGAAATGGTCGAGACATAAAGATCGATATATTGGAAGGCTATGTTTGGACACCGGAATGGTTCCGGATAAGTTCGGGCATTTTCCGGAGTACCGGGAAGTTACCGGAACCCCCCGGGGAGTCAATGGGCCTTATTGGGCCTTAGTGGAAGAGATGAGGAGGCGGCCAGGTGGAGGGCGCCCCCCCCCCCCCCAAGCCCAATCCGAATTGGGGTGGGGGGCCGGCCCCCCCTTTCCTTCTCCCTCTCTCCCTCTTCCTTCTTCTCCTACTCCAATTAGGGAAGGGGGGAAACCTACTCCTACTGGGAGTAGGACTCCCCCCCTTGGGCGCGCCATAGAGAGGGCCGGCCCTCCCCTCCTCCACTCCTTTATATACGGGGGAGGGGGGCACCCCATAGACACACAAGTTGACAGTTGTCTTAGCCGTGTGCGGTGCCCCCCTCCACAGATCTCCACCTCGGTCATATTGTTGTGGTGCTTAGGCGAAGCCCTGCGTCGGTAACTTCATCAACACCGTCACCACGCCGTCGTGCTGACGGAGCTCTCCCTCGGCCTCAGCTGGATCAAGTGTTCGAGGGACGTCACCGAGCTGAACGTGTGCAGATCGCGGAGGTACCGTGCGTTCGGTACTTGATCGGTTGGATCGCGAAGATGTTCGACTACATCAACCGCGTTACTAAACGCTTCCGCTTTCGGTCTACGAGGGTACGTGGACACACTCTCCCGCTCGTTGCTATGCATCACCTAGATAGATCTTGCGTGTTCGTAGGAAATTTTTTGAAATTACTGCGTTCCCCAACAACCAGGGTATGCAACTTCGCAGACGTGCATGTGCAACTCCGTGGCCATGCGTGTGCGACTATGCGGACGAGAGTGTGCCACTTCGATGCCATGCGTTTGACTATGCCGACGAGAGTGTGCAACTCCGTGGTCGTGTGTGATCTACTATGCGATGAGCGTGTGCAGCTCCCTGGTCATGCATGTGTGACTATGCCTCCGCACGTGTGCAACTCTCGTAGTCATGCGTGAGCTACTATGCCGACGAGAGTGTGCATCTGTGTGGCCGCACGTGTATGACCATATCGACGAGAGTGTGAAACTCCCACAGCCAACAAGAGTGGCCATCTATGCCGACGAGAATGTGCAACTCCGCGGCTGTGCGTGTGCGACTATTCAGATGAGATTGTGCAACTCTGCGGCCATGCGTGAGCTACTCCGCCGACGATAGTGTGCAACTCTGTAGTCCTGCTTGTGTGACTATGCTGTCGCACGTGTGCAACTCCATCAGTCATGCGCGAGCTACTATGCTGACGAGAGTGTGCATCTCCGGCGCCGTGTGTGTGTGACTATGCTAATGAGAGTGTGCAACTATGTGACCGTGCGTGTGCGACTATGCGGAGGAGAGTGTGCAACTCCACTACCACGTGTGTGCGACTACACGCGACGAGAGTGTGCAACTCCGCGGCCACGCCTATGCGACTACGCTAACGAGAGTGCCGTCCGTGGTCCTGTATGTGCGACTATGTCACCGCATGTGTGCAACTCCTGTGGTCGTGCGTGAGCTACCATGTCAACGAGAGTGGACCACCTCATTAACCTTGCCGGTGAGATTTGCAACTTGATCTGTTGTCCTAGCTAACTGCCTACCCTGTCGTGTGCAATTTCGTCTACTTCCTGACCAACTGCCTACAAGCCATTGTGCAACTTCGTCTCCTGCCCCGACCAACTGCTTAATAGTCGATGTGCAACTTCTCCGATGTACGGATGCAAGAAACATGCCTCGAAAACTGAATTAGGAAAATAGCTAAACTCAGGAAATTTATGCAGCTGGATCACACCATCGAGTCAAAAAGATACTAGAATGAAAAATTTGCCCACGGATATTTGCCTTCACATATTTCACTACATCATATATAGTATCATACGCCTAAAGATTACAACAGAGATTGCCTGCATGACAATCTGCATAACAGCAAAAATGCAACATCGGACAACTTTAGAAATGAGACCGAATTGCAGCATTTAGACAACTTCAGAACTTCAGGCAACATGAGGGCTGCGCGTAGCGCAGTGGTGTGAGCTGCCGGTGGGCACTCCATCCGCCCAGGTTCGATCCTCTCTGGACCAATTTCTACGTCTGAACATATGCTACAGCTTGTATTCTGCGGAGAGGCTAAAAAAAAAAAACTTCAGGCAACATTCAGTAATGTGGAGACAGCACGATGGCCGCCGACGAGTGTGGTCGTGTACGTGTACGGGATAGCACCACGGTTGTCGATTTGCCATGGCAGTGAACAGTGCCCCAGCCGCTGAATGGCCGCCACGTGAGTGCAGCACCACTGCGGCTATGACTGCATCACGTCTGTCAGGTGGGAGCAGCTCCACGGCCGCGTGTGCGTTTGTCGCTACATGAGCGGCGCTGCAGTCGCCCGTGTGTGGCGCCGGCGAGTCGCCGTCCGTGGTTGGAACTACGGGCCATCGAGTATGATACAGTACACACATCATACATTTTCTACTTCCCTAATCGGCTCTGAAATCTACAAGTGCCTTCCTGCAGGCACCACTGCATCTACTTTGTTGTTGAAGACAGTAGGACCGGTGGGTAAATGGCCATCAGAATTAGCAGAAAATGCCAGCCGCGGTCGCTGGCCGTCCGACGCCGAGAACGCACGACCCTCCTCCAGCGGTTCGCCATAGTCATCCGAGGCCATGACCACTGCAGGGTTGTGGACTCTGCACCAACCCCGAGACCCATCCAAAGCCCACCACTGCATTTTGCACAAAGTTTTAAATAGCGCGCTAAGCCTCTTAGCGGCGGACCTTTTCTAAATGCTATAGCGTGCTATAGCGGTGCTATAGCGAGCTATTTAAAACGTTTGCTCATGTGTTTGGACAAAAGACTCTTAGCGCAGGACCTCTTTTAAATGCTATAGCGTGCTATAGCGGGCTATTTAAAACCATGATTTTGCATCTTCATCTGACAACAGAAAGATACCACCACGGACCCAAATCGAGAGAAAGGCGGAGGAGGGCCACATTTGGTGAACATCTCGGTCAGCTGCATGCGGTGGAGTTGGGATGATGTGGACGGTGCTTGCACAATCGAATCATAGCCCCGGCCAACTACTTGGCAATCGATGTGCAACTCCGAAAGTATAGTTGTGCAACTCTTTCATGGTCTTCAAAAAATCTGAGTTGATAATTTATACAAGATACATCCGTATCTAGATAAATCTAAGACAAGAATTTTAGGACGGAGGAAGTAGAAGATACAAGCGTTGAAGCAGTGTTAGCTAACCAAAATAAAGCATCTATTTCACCAACCTATCATCAACTGAATACACAGAACTAGACTACCACCATGCACTCTAGCATATACTAGAACTAAACTAGAAAAATCCTAGCCATATGGTCGAAACAAGCATAGAAAATCCTAGCCACACTACTGACTCTGTTCGCCAAAACAAGCATACTAGAAAATCCATGCACTCTAGCATAGAAAATACTTACAGAAATGTGTGTGAGACTATCACACTAATGTTTTGTATGCATGTGTGGCATTTCATACTTCTCGTAGGGTCTGAAGATTGCACTGCTCGTCAATTTGACAGAGAGGAAATTCGGTAAACACAAGCACACAAAGAGACGAGACTTCATCATTAGATGAACTCACAGGCACTGAATCAGCTTCACACGCAACTACGCTAGAAAGGCACAAAGATGCATCACAAGACTGGTCAGGTGGTTTGGTGCTGGACTCTGTTCATCCCTTGGCTAGCTCGTACTTGTTCTTAAATTCTTTCCAGGCATCCATGGCAACTACGGAGAGAGAGGAGAGAGACCGCAGGGAGCACCTACACCTTCTCCATGTCGCCGGAGTGTAGGGGGGAGGTGGTGGTGGTGGTGCACGGCCGCCCCTGTGGACGTCGTCGATTGTGGAGGAGGCAGCCGGGGTTCCCGTGGTGGTGGCGCAACACCGCGAACCGATCTAGATGAGGGGGGGTCGTGGACATCATGCCTGGAGCTAGTGCGAGAGGTGAGTGCTTGGGCTCGTCCTCATCGTGCTGGAGGGAATGGAGGGACGAGCAGGGGATGGCCACGGCCTGGATCCATGGCTCCACGTACGGTGTCCTGGACAGCACCGTCACCGGGGAGGAGCAAGTGGGCCAGCACCTCGGTGCAGTCATGCGGATCCAGTGAGGGCCGCGCTCGGAGGAGCTGATGACGACGGCGACGGGGACTCTAAACCCTAAACCCATCAGAAGAATTGGGGAAGCGTACAAGAGAGAGCGGCCTGGTGAGCTCGGCGGCTGGGCGGGGTGGGATGACAGGTGGGGTGGCCGCCCGACCAGGTAACACTTGACGCGTGTGGCCTCACGATTGGCTCGCATCGGGCGGTCACGACGTGGCCGCTCAGTTTGCCCAGAAAGTGCGTACGCACTTTTTAATTTTAGGATTAATTTATCTGTATTACTCCCTCTTTTTTTAACACAGTACAGACGCAAGCGCTCGTATACACGCGCATACACTCACCCATATGAACGCACACACGCACACCCTATCCCTATGAGCACCTTCGAAAGACCGAGCCGTCATATCATCTTAAAATTTACGAAATCACCGTAGGCACCTCGTCATCGACGGGAACTTCTCCTCCCATTGAATGCGCATCGCCGGAAATCCTAAAATAAATCCAGCAATAAATGCGAACACCAGGACTTGAACCCTGGTGGGCTGGGGATACCACAGTCCCTCTAACCTAGATACATCCGTGTCTAGATAAATATGGGTAAGTAATTTGGAACGGAGAAAGTACGTATTAGGATCACGTGCAAAAGAAATAGTTGTTCCGAATTTTAACGCGATTAGATGAAAAGACACCCGGGTTTACATCTATTTCTTCTGTTTGCAGCAGGAAAAGGGGCAGCCGCCACTCCTTATGGCAGCAGGGTCCACCAGCTCCACCCTGTTGTTGCAGTTCGCTGGCTCGCTCGAAAATCGCTAATACCAGTGCTGCCGTCAGGGGCTGTGGCGGCTGGCCCTGCCATCATCAGCAGCTGCGGCAGGTGTCACATGTTGGTTGGCGGGCCTGCCGCCACGACATCAGAGATGTTGCAAGAAGAAGCAGAGAAGCGCTATTCTGATCCATCTCTTGAAGTTTAGCACGATTTGACTTGTGTTTGAAATTTTTTTCGGATCTGACCCATATTGAGACGCAACATCCGTGGCGTCCTGCTTGCACTGAAGACGCCGCAAACGGCGACGTTTGGGCCTAGCCCACCTCTCTGGTCAGCCCGTTTGACCGTTCGACGTGGCAAAGGGGTAAACGCCATGGGAGAGCAGTAAACGGGACCGAGCCGGCTCGGGTGCAGCCCAACCCACCCAAGACGCAGGAGGCGTCTTCCTCCTCGCGGCGGGGCCCTCCAGAAACTCTGCTTCTCTCCTCCCCTCACCCCAAATCGCTTATTCTCTTCATCAAAAGTGTGGATCGGAGCCCCCCATCTTCCTTGAGGTATTCTCCATCGGTTCCTCCAATTTTTTTTGGTTAAAAACTTTTATTTTTGCGGCATTAATTCATACTTGTTGGAACCTTAGGATTCGTTTTGTTTGCAATTTTTTGAGAAAGGGAAGGCCATGGCTTGGTCATGTGGGTATGTTGTATGCTTTAGAAGAGAAGGCATGTGTTTATATGGTAGGATTGAGAAGAGAAGGCATCTATGGTAGGGTTGGGCATTTTATATGGATTTAGATAAATGATTGCTTGAAAGAGAATTCTAATTAATTTGTGTATTTTGTATGCTTGATTCTCATTGAGATATGATCATATAATTAGGATGTTATATTGAGATTTTGTTATGTTGCCATTGAGATATGCATTTATGTTGATGTTGTTATGCCAAATATATGATATGTAGGATGTTATATAGTGTTATGTATGTTTCATTTGTTCATGCTTGATTTGTAGGATGACGGGTGAATGTTGGTACGACGGTCTTCATAAAGGGTATGACAAAGAGCATCGTGCGCGGGACATTGAGAATCACCGGGTAAGACGCAATCCATTTGAATTCTTGATTATTACTTTTCATTTTGCTAGTCACTAACCATAATGCGATGCTATTTTACAGGAACTAAAACCTATGCGCATGAGGGGTCATAGTGCCCACGAATGGTCGTGCGACAAGCGGTATGAGCCATACTTCGAGAGATTGGGTCTTCTCCTGTTTGTGCTTCAGTTCAAGCGACACGCTCCGTCGATCAACCACGGGACGATGACCGCACTTATTGACCATTGGAGGCCAGAGACACACTCGTTCCACTTGTCATGTGGAGAGATGATCGTGATCTTGGAGGACATGGCGATGATCAGTGGCCTTCTAATCAATGGAGAAGCTTTGACCGGCACCATCGTAACTGCTAATTGGCAAGATCGTGTTGGCCAATTGACAGGTGTTTTCCTCGTGCCTCCTGAAGAAGGCGAGCGTGACAGCGAGAAAGTGTCGCATCAGTGGCTCCGAGAGGAGAGAGGAGAAGTATGCCCTCTGGACGCCAATGAGGTTGTTGTGCAGCAGCACGCCCGAGGTTATCTGTGGTATCTGTTAACGAGGGTAGTGTTCCCAGATTCTACCGGTAATAATGCCAAGTGGATATTCTTGGTCCTACTAAGTAACTGGGACTGTAAGTACAGCTGGGGTTCAGGAGCACTAGCATACTTATATCGTCAGGTAATTAGTAACCAAATTGTCAATTTGTTTGCATTTGCAATTCCGCCGTCCTTATCAACAATTTCTAAATTTGCAGCTCGACGAGGCATGTCGTATGAAGAAGACCACATCTTGTATGGGTGGCTTTGTTTGGTGCCTTCAGGTTTAGATGTGGGAGCGGATGCCCGTTGGACGTCCCGAGAGAAACAAGACAGCTCCTCCTGGATGGCTCCCACATGACGGGAGGCATGGAGTTGATCCTTGGCGGTTTCTGACCGTCGCCTACAGTTGGGAGATGGCGAATGTGTACACAGGCAGCTCGGTTGCGCGATACAAATGCTACATCAACGAGCTGGATATGATGACTCATAAGCTGGTAATGATAACTTACATAAGAGCACATCAATTGTGATGGAACTGTGTACTTAACTAGTATCATCTTGTGTTGTAGGTTGAATGGATGCCATATGATGCCGAGTGTGATTTCAGGCTGAACGAGATGTGCACGAGTGACAGGAAGATTTGTCGGGCGAGATGCCCACTGATATGCTTCTATGCTGTCGAGTGGCACTACCCAGACCTTGTCGCAAGACAATTTGGGAGAAGGCAAGGGACACCAAGGGATGAGTGTTACGAGACAAACCAATTTCTGCATCGGTGAGATAGTTGTAGCTTTGGATATATAGTAAAGCATTATCAAAGACATTTCTTGCTAATGCTTTCATGTTGTACATAATTTGCAGAATTAGTTGAAAGAATAACCCAGAAACTTTGACTTGGGCCATCAAGCACTCCGAGTGGATAGACTTGTGGAATCAAAGAGCGGACCTAGTGGAGAAGGAAAGAAGACTCCATACTTATTCATTATAGGAAGAGCATCTGAAGTGGCTTGCGGGACGTTACCGGTTGAAGCTAAAGCTCGGTTGGAAGCGTTGGCAATTGGAAGAGTTGGATCGTGAGGGCAGGTATATGGACTTCAATGTACAAACGAGAGACAACGAAGGGACACAACTTGACTACGCACAATCACACGACCGAGTAGTATGCTCCACACAATTAGAACCTACTTAGAGTGCATTTACATGTACTTGAAAGAGAATTTTCGTGTTCTTCATTTTGCAGGGCATGGAGTTATTGCATTGTGTTAACGAGGCCGGTGTAGCACTTGGTGAAGATGAGGGAAGTGGATTATCTGAGAAATCTCTTAAGAAAACAATGAAGATATATGTTATCTCTATTCAAAAACCTCCATCTTTGCACACTATTTACTTAGTCAAGTATTCCATCTTCGTTATGTTGCAGAGTTTCGTGAGTCGGTTCCACAAGATGGCAGTTATCCTGTCTTGCCGCGGAAGTAAAGCTGTCCTCACGGATGGAGCTTCTACTAGCTGGAACAATAGATGGCGTCGTCGTCTTGTCCTGCAACAGGAAGAGCAAGAGGAGCAAGTGCAAGAGGAGCAAGAGCAAGAGGAAGAGGAGTACAATCAAGACGAAGAGGAGGAGGTGCTTGGGATGTCCCAAATGGATGATGCGCCACAGCCATCACAGCCCACACAACGCACGCCCCACAGCAAAAGAGGAAGGAACAAGTGAATTAGTTTATATAATATTCTCGCGAACTTTGTTATGTTTGATTTGTGAACTTTAGAAGTGGCGTGAACTTTGCTACCTAAGACTTGTGATCTTGTTTAATTTGCACTTATGACGTTTCTTATTATTGCTTAGTCATGTTGTTATTTGCTATGATGGCTGTCATATATTTGTTGTGTTGGTTCATATATTTCGAGAAGTTTGGGCTGTACGCAGATCATGTAGGTTCTGTGTCAGGGGGTAGACGCCACGGTTCCTGGCATTTTGGCCTGGAGCAGAGGCCTAGATGTCATGGTAACAAGCATTTTGGCCTGTGCAGAGGCCTACAAACTTCAACTGACATAGCATTACATAGTAGGGACATGAACAAACAAATGACAAATTAGAAGAAACATTGTAGAACTCATAAATAGACTGTCTGAAATTCATGACATACAACATAACTTAGATCCACGACGTAACCATTACATAGTTCAACTGACATACGCATTACAAACTTCAACTGACATAGTTCAAATGACATAAAACATCACTTAGTTCAAATGACATACAACATCAGATAGTTCGACCCCTCGTATTTTTCTTGCGTGAATTCTCTTTCTTTTTTTCTTGCATGTGTGACGACCCCGGTTTAATCGTGCACTAACCATACACGCAAATGTGCACGATCAAGCCTAAGGACTCACTTGAAGATATCACAACACAACTCTAAAACATAAATAAAGTCATACAAGCTTTATATAACAAACCAGGGCCTCGAGGGCTCGAATACATAGCTCGATGGCATACAAGCGTCAGCGGAAGCATCAGATATCTGAGTACAGATATATTATAGAGAGAGAAATAGGCCTTCACAGAGGCGGGGTAAAATAAAATACTACGATCGAAAGGCGTAGGCCTCCTGCCCTGGACCCTCCGATCCTACTCCTGGTCGTCAGTCGGCTCCTCGTAGTAGTAGTACTCGCCAGGCAGGTAGTAGTACTGGTCGTCGACTGGGGCATCTGGCTCAGGGGCTCCGTCGTCTGGTGGCATCAATTGGATATGGGGGAAAAAGAAAGTAAAGCAAATGTGAGTACTCATCCGAAGTACTCAGCAAGCAAGGATCTACACTACATATGCAACATTGTCAAAGGAATGGCTGTATATGTGGACTGGGCTGCAGAAATGCCAGAATAGAGGGGGAAAGCCTAGTCCTATCGAAGACTAGCATCTTCAACAATCTTCGACAGTCTTGCAGCAATAGAAGGGAGCAGATCAACGTAATGTAAAGTAGTAGTAGTATCATCAACCTCGACCTGAGATCCTTTCTCGACTCCCTGCGAGAAAGCAATCCCAGAGCCGTACTATCCAGTTCTCATCTCATGTTCTAGTTGTACCGATCGGGATACAACTCCCAGTGTCCGTTACCATAGGATAGGCTATCGATAGAAGTTTCTTCCCTGCAGGGGTACACCAACTTACCCACCACGCTCGCTTAACTCCGGCCGGACACACTTTTCTGGGTCATGCCCGGCCTCAGCTAAGCAACACGCCGCAACCCGACCTAGGCTTATAAGAGAGGTCAGCACGCCGGACTAATCCTATGCCCCCAGGGGTCTTGGGCCATCGCCCCGGGAACTCCTGCACGTTACAGGGCCACCGAGAGCAGACCTAGCAACCCCTTATACAAGCGCGGTTGCGTTCCCAGTCCAACTCGGCGTGCGCCGCTCCTTACTGACGTCAAATAAGCTTCGGCTGATGTATACGACGCAGAACGCCCATACTATGCCCACGTGATGGTTAGTGCTATCGGACCAGAGGCCCCTCGGATCAAATATCCAAACCGTAGTGGATTAGGAGCGCGCGGAAACGAGCAGAGACTCACGATCGATGTGACCCCGTCGCCCCGTCTCGAGGACTTGCGGCAAGGGCTAAGAATGCCCGGCCATGCCTCGTAGTTATCTCGCGGGCACCATCCAGGTCAACCCGACTCCACATCACTTCGCGTTAAGCTCGCGCGGGTACCCCTCAGGGCCGACCCGTCTTTAGTATCATGTTTCAAAGTCAAGTCATAGTATCCAAAGTAACTGTGTGTCTGACACCGAAAGGAACCCTGAGGAATCACCCTCGATGGAATTCCCGCTCGATGTTATCATCAAGGTGAACGAAGGAGGAATCACCCTCGAGGTCCACACTTGAGAGGTTGCACAACGATGCTGTTATCGGGGGTGGTGTAGGAGGAATCACCCTCGCTTACCACGACCGAGTAACTAACCTACTAGGTTAACATCAGAAGTGCTGACGAGGTATCACCCTCGGCACTCGACGATAACCCAGTAGTGTCGGCAACTAAGGGGGAAGTGATGTGCGGTGCCAGGGCCTGGTCTTCAATCCCGATGAGCGGGTCTTCTGACATCCAGCGGGGCAGTCGGGATCAATTGGGGGTCTCTGTCGGGACTCTACCCAGCCTATACTAATCAGTCTAGGATAACCAGAAAGGTAGCAAGGCAGGTTACAACAATCAGGCTATGCAGCAGATATAGGAAAACAGTAGCAGTAGCAGTTCTAATGCAAGCATAAGAGAGAAGAGAATAGGCGATATAGGCATGCTCAAAATGGGGGTGCTTGCCTGTTTGCTCGGGGGCAAGGGCAAGGTCGCCTGTGGTGTCGTCGGGGACGTAGTCGTACTCCTAAGCTGCGTCTGCCTCGGGAGCTACGTCAACGTCGGGGTCTACCGAGAGAGAAGAGGGGGAAGAAACAGGTAAACATAATGCAAACAAATGCAACACGGTGCGTGCTATGCTATGATGCAGTGCAGGGTTGCCTAAATATGCACCTAAGTCATTTTAGTTATTTTTAGAATTAATCTGGGATTTATTAACCGGTGTGTGTGCACTATTCATCTGCCGGATACGGGTTCGGAGTTACGAGTTCTTCTACGTAGGGGGTTCCGACAAAGAAACGGACGGCACGATCAGACTCGTCTCATCGTTCTGAGCAACTTTCATGTTTTAACTTTTTCGATCTGAGCTACGGTTTAAAAGTTATTAATTTTCAAAGTTTATTTGAATTTCTGGAATTTATTTATTTAGCAGAAAATGAATCATGACGTCAGCATGATGACATGCTGACATCAGCAAGTCAACAGCGGCTGACCAGGGTCAAACCTGACATGTGGGTCCAGTGGGACCCACATGTCAGCCTCTGTCTATCTTAACAGTGAATTAACTTAATCCGCAGGGTTAATTAGGGGGCGGGCCCCACTTGTCAGTGAGACATTAGGCTAAACTAATTAGTTTTTATTTAACCAATATAGACATGTCAGTGACTGGGGTTGCCCAGTCAGCAGTTGACTAGGTCAACCCAGTCAACTGGGGCCCCCAGGGCCCGTTGTTAGCGACCCAGAAGTGGGTCCCATCTGTGCCACGTCAGCGGGGCCGGCGGCGACGCCAGAACGCGGCGGAGGCCACGGCCCGGCGTCGGGTTTGGCCCACAGACTACCAAAACGGTCGGGGCTGGTCGCGTCCGAACGAGGGGGCCGCGCCGCGTCGATCTAAGGCACGAGCGCGAGCTAGAACGGCCGGAAACGAGCGCTAGGTCGTCGCCGGCGGACGCCGGAATCGGGCATCGGCGGATTTAGAGCTACAACGCACGGGGAGGCGCGCTAGTGATCGCTTCGGGCTCGCAGGAGCTCCAGGAGCTCGTTGCGGGGCTCGGCCGCGCGTGACAGTGATGACGGCCACAGCTGCGAGCTCATCGGCGGCGATGTGTGCGGGTGCTACCGGTGCGGCGGCTACGGGTGGCGAACGGCAACAGAGGGAGAGGGGAAAGGAGCGTGTGCTCACCGGGAAGGCACACAGAGGCCCGGTGAATGCTTAGGAGCAGCAGATCGGCGACATACGCCAGAGGTTCGCCGGCGGCCGCAAGTGGAAGACGAGCTCGTGGAGGTCGCAGCAGCGCCTCCGAGCTCCGACGAGTCGGTGTAGCTGACGTAGATGAGCACGAGGAAGCGCTACGACATCGTAGCGAGGCTGGAGGATGATGGAGGGCGCGGGATCGATGGCAAGTAGCTGCGGTGGCGCTCGGACGAGCGGGATCTGAGAGAGGGAGCGAGGAGGAGGGAAATTGGGGGGCGCTAGGGTTTGCGAGGGTGAGGGGGAGCCGGGGTTGCTCTTATCTACGTCGCGGAGCCGCCGGATGGGCGACAGCACGGCGCGGCGTCGGCGTGTCGGCGAGGGGGAGCGACAGCGCGCGGGAGGAGATAGACGACCGCGCTGGCTGGGCCAGCTGGGCCGTGTCCGGGGCACTGTGCACTAAGGCCCATGCACAGTGCCTGATTTTTATTTATCTATTTCTGTTTTTCATTTTCTCTTTTATTCTTTTCTGTTTGGAAATAGTTAGGGCTCTTATGCACTTTCATAAAATATGGAACTTAGTCCAAATATTACAGTGCCATTTTAGCTCTCACCAAAAAGTGGTTTGGACAGATTTGGAGTTCATTTGTATTTGAAACGATTTTAAATGGATTTAAATATCCTGTTTTGGTGCTGTTGCAACTTGTTTAAGTCACTTATCTAACTCCAAATATTTTGATGATGGTTTTTCAAATGTTCCTGGATTATTTGCCATTAAATGAACATTTTTCCAACAGGGTTTGATCAACTTCATATTTCACTTTTGAATTTGAGTTGATTTTCAAAATGGAGTTGATTTTCTTTGTTAACCACTTTGTTTAAGCACTGCAAATGATATGACTTGGCATTATTAGCAGCTGATCACAGTGGCAATTACATAGGGGTGTTACAAGTTCTCCTCCTCTAAAAGAAATTCTCGTCCCGAGAATTTAGGAGGTAGAAGGGAAAAGTCCGGAATATTCTTCCCGAAGATGATCCTCGCGTTCCCAAGTGGCTTCATCTTCAGTATGATTCGACCACTGCACTTTCAGGAACTTGGTTGTCTTCTGACGGGTTCGACGTTCAGCTTCATCAAGGATGCGGATCGGATGCTCCTTATAAGATAGATCATCTTGCAGCTCGAGCATCTCATGATCCACTGCACGGTGTGGAGATTCCTTGAAGCATTTACGAAGTTGCGACACGTGGAAGACATCATGAATATGGGAGAATTGCGGTGGCAACTCCAATTTATATGCCACCTGTCCACGTCTAGCCACGATGCGAAAAGGACCAATATAGCGAGGAGCTAGCTTGCCCTTGATTCCGAAACGACGGGTGCCCTTCATTGGAGTGACACGAAGATAAGCTTGATCACCAGGTTGATAGATCACACCCCATCGCTTGCGATCATAATTACTCTTCTGACGGTCTTGAGCTGCTTTGAGATTCTCCCGGACAATTCTGACTTGTTCTTCGGCATGCTGAATGATGTCCGGTCCAACAAGAGGTCGTTCCCCAGTTTCTGACCAATTCAGAGGGGTTCGACATTTACGACCATAAAGAACCTCAAAGGGGGCCATTTTCAAGCTGGCTTGATAGCTGTTGTTATAAGAGAACTCGGCATACGGGAGAGATTCCTCCCATTTCTTACCGAAGGATATAACACAAGCTCGAAGCATATCTTCAAGCACTTGATTAACGCGCTCAACTTGGCCTTGGGATTGGGGATGATAAGCTGAACTCCAGGTAATATGAGTTCCCATTGCTTTCTGGAAGCTTTCCCAGAAATGGCCAGTGAAAATGCTGCCACGGTCTGAACTGATTTCCTTGGGAATACCATGGAGTGAAACAATTCTGGAGATATATAGCTCTGCTAACTGACTAGCAGTAATAGTCTCCTTAACTGGCAGAAAGTGTGCAACCTTGGAGAGTTGGTCGACGACGACAAGAATAGCATCGTGACCCTTCTGAGACTTGGGAAGACCGGTAATGAAGTCCATTTGCACTTTATCTCACTTCCACAGAGGAATAGGAAGTGGTTGCAGAATTCCAGCAGGTTTCTGATGTTCTGCCTTCACGCGACGACAAACGTCACACTCGGCAACATAACGAGCAATATCTTGCTTCATTCTAGACCACCAGTACCTTTGACGAAGATCTCGATACATCTTGGTACTACCCGGATGGATAGATAGCGGTGTATCATGGGCCTCCTTCATGACTTTGTCAGTCATCAGCTCGAAGCGAGGTACTACAATGCGGTCTCGGAAGTACAAGGTTCCATCTTCAGCAATCGAGAAATCCCTGTACTTTTGAAGGTGAAGCTCTTTCTTCATTAGACCAATTTCAGCGTCTTTAGCTTGCGCAATCTTGACAGCTTTCTCAAGATCTGGCTGTATCACAAGGTTATTAAGAGAACCTTGCGGGACGATGCAGAGATTCAGCTTGCGCAATTCTTCATACAGCTGGGGTTGAGCTTGTTTAACCATGAGGTTGTTGCAATAAGACTTGCGGCTCAAGGCATCAGCCATCACATTAGCTTTGCTAGTAGTGTAGGAAATACCACAGTCATAATCAGTGATTGTTTCCAACCAACGCTGCTGACGAAGATTAAGTTCCGGTTGAGTGAATAAGTACTTCAAGCTCTGATGATCGGTGTAAATCTCACACCGATTACCAAGGAGGTAATGACACCACTGCTTCAAAGCATAAATCACAGCAGCAAGTTCAAGATCATGCACTGGGTAATTCTCTTCATGTGGACGCAGTTGTCGTGAAGCATAAGCAATTACTCTTCGCTCTTGCATTAGGACACAACCTAGTCCTTGACGAGAGGCGTCGCAGAAGATCACGAAATCTTTGCGGGAGTCTGGAGGAGCAAGGACTGGAGCAGATGTCAGCTTGTCTTTAAGGGTCTGGAAGCTTTCCTGACATTTGTCTGTCCACTCAAACTTAACGCCTTTGTGGAGCAGATTAGTTAGGGGCTTGGCAATCTTGGAGAAATTCTCGATGAATCGACGACAATAACTTGCAAGCCCAAGAAAACTTCTGACTTGTTTGACATTCTTCGGAGGGGTCCAGTCAAGAATAGCCTGAACTCGCTCCGGGTTAACTGCGATACCATCCTTGGAGATGACATGTCCAAGGTAGGTTACCTCAGAAAGCCAGAATTCACACTTAGAGTACTTGGCATATAACTTGTGCTCTCGAAGTCTCTCTAGAACAAAGCGAAGATGTTCAGCATGTTCTTCTTTGTTCTTCGAATAAACCAGAATATCATCCAGATATACCACGACGAATTTGTCGAGGTATTCCATGAATATGTAATTCATTAAGCGGGAGAAGGTAGCTGGAGCGTTTGTTAAGCCAAACGACATGACGGTGTACTCGTAAGTGCCATAACGGGTAACGAATGCAGTCTTTGGAATATCCTCTTCGCGGACACGGATCTGGTGATAACCCAACCTCAACTCGAGTTTAGAAAACACCGAAGATCCTACGAGTTGATCATATAAATCATTGATCCGGGGAAGCGGATATTTATTCTGGATAGTTGCCTGGTTGATGGGGCGGTAATCTTGGACCAAACGGTTAGTTCCATCCTTCTTCTTAACAAAGAGAGAAGGTGCTCCCCAAGCAGAGGAACTAGGGCGAATGAAACCCTTCCTTAAGGATTTATCAATTTCCTCCTTAAGCTCAATGAGATGGTGCGGAGGCATCTTGTAGGGACGCTTCGCAATAGGAGTGGTGCCAGGCTTCAAGTCGATGACGAACTCGACAGCTCTAGCAGGGGGTATTCCTGGAAGTTCTTCTGGAAAAACATCCGGGAAGTCACAGACAACTAGCATATTCTCGATCCCATCAAGCGGGGAAGTGTTCAACGCGTTCAAGGCATAGATTTGAGCCTCGGCATTCTGAGTGATATGAGCATGGTAATTCACTATCTCATTCGAGGGGTGCAAGAGGTGAACAACTTTGGTGGCCCAATTGATTGAGGCGTAATGGGCCTTCAACCAATCCATTCCCAGAATAAGGTCAATCTTGGACGATTTCAGAATAATGGGAGAGGCACTGAACTCCAACCCTTCGATTTCAACGAGAACATTATAGCTAACCGCAGAGGTTCGGCAACCGCCCGCGGGAGTATGTACCAATAAGGGTGTGTTCATGTATTCGCATTTAATGTCATGCTTGCGTGCAAAATGTTCTGACATGAAGGAATGCGATGCTCCTGAATCAAATAAAACAGAGGCTGGTACTGAATTAATGAGAAGTGTACCCATCACAGTATCTGGTTGATCTGGAGCCTCAGACATGTTGACGTGGTAGTACTGCCCACGACCATAAGAAGGTCTGGCATTATTGCTGCGCTGTTGAGGAATACCACGGCCAATACCACGACCAGCAGAAGGAAGAGCCAGTTGATTCTGATTCTGAGAACAATCTCTAGCACGGTGACCTGGCTTGCCACACTTGAAGCATAGTTCGCTGTCAGGACGAGGTGCTGGAGCTCGAGGTGCTGGAGCTGGCAGAGGCTGCCTCGGTGGTGGAGGTGGCAGGCGTGGTGCAGCATAAGAGGGCCTGTTCGCAGGAGCTGCTGAACGGAACATGCCTTGGGGAAACCAGAAGCATCGCTTCTGGGAAGACGAGCCCAAAGATGAGCCCGCTTCTCGGGTGCGTCTGGACGCCTCTTTATGCTTCTTAAGTCCAGTTTCAACCATAATAGCCTTATTCACCAAAGTGGCGAAATCAGGGAAGTCTTGGACAAGCAGAGCCAACTGAATATCATGATGCAGTCCTTCACGAAACTTTTCCTGTCTGCGTTCATCAGTAGGAATGTCCTCTTCAGCGTAGCGAGATAAGTCTAGAAACTCGCGCTGATAGACTTCCACAGTCTTGTTTCCTTGAACAAGGCTACAGAACTCGGCCTTCTTCCTAGCTATGACAGCTAGAGGAATGTAGCGGGCACGGAAAGCAATCTTGAACTCTGCCCAAGTGACGACAGTACCAGGCGGCAGAGTCTGTCGGTGGGTGGCCCACCATTGGGATGCGGGACCCTTTAGAAGATATGTCGCAAAAGTGACATAATTGGCAGGGGTGACACCAGCAGACTCCATCTCATGGGAGATGTCACGCAGCCAGTCATCTGCATCTAGTGGGTTGACTGTGTTGCGGAAAAACGATGGACTGAGCCTCATAAACTCTGGCAAGGTGATGGATGGTGGCTGCTGGTTAGCATCAGGACGAGGGAATTGCTGCATAATTCCCGTCATAAACTGGCGGTTGAGTTCAAACTGTTGCATCATCGCTGCCATGTAATCAGGTGGTGGCGGCGGTGGCGGGTTGTTGTCAGCCATCCTGCTATTTCAACAAGGGTATTTCAGCAATAGCTTATGCAAGTGTTTAACAATAAACATGATGTAACTCGACATTATTGAAAGAGTGCAATAGATGCTAAAAGTAGTCATTAAGACATACAGATCCATACACAGTCGGTTACAATCGGGCAGCATAACGGCGCAAATTGAAAAGCTAGACACACTAGGCAGCACGCAGGCACGCGGTAAGGAAGTACACAACGTGACATAGCAAAAGCTACATCAGCGTCGGAGAAAACCACTGAAACGGGGTAACTACAAGTGCGGACGACGAATGTTCGTTGCGGCAGGATCCTGTGCTCCATGTGCACTCTGATGCAGAACCCGGTCTCGAACTGTAAGAAGAGGTCCACGTGTAGGCTTGTGACCTTCCACTGCAGGCCAATCAATACCTGGCGGCATCTCGGTCCTGCGTGGGTAAAGAATATACTCCGGATGTATCCCTGCACGAACAGCTGGTAGCAACTGTGTCATAGCCTTGTAGTAGCGTGCTCGAGTGGCGAACAACTCGACGGCAAGAGCCCGAACAGTGCGATCCAGAGCCTGAGTGCACTGAATCAGAATCTGCGGATCGTAGCGTCGAGACTCGTACGGGGCACAGATAGCTGTGTAGTATCCAGTAGCATCTCCAACAGGTGCATACGGAATGTACCGAAACACAGAGTCATCCAAGCTAGCATTGTGCTATCCTCGGAGACGTGCGACAACAGAGTAGGCGGCATCATGTACTGCCATCTCAATCGTCACGCCTATTCTGTGAAAAAGGTGTAGCTCGGTGTCCGAGTCATTCTGCTGATCATAGATCCGAACTTCAGCATAGTACTGCTCCTGGTTGAACTCGCGATAAACCTCGTAGACCACGTACTCGGGATACCAGCGGTAACCCATTCTACTCAGGAGGGCGATCAGAACAGCTGGAAACCCAGGGGCATCACGAGCCCAAGTGCGAAGCACAAGCTGGGTCGTAGGCCGCGGTGGAAACAGTCGATCCATCTGAAACAGAGAAGTTCAGGGTTGTCATAAGACAATGAGAAATATAACCGATCTCAGAAGGAAAGGTTAAACAAAACAATGGAAAGGAAAATGATTATCAGACTAATCAGATCAAAGACAGGGAAATCGCACTGAATCCAGCTCTCCGGGTGGATAGAATTAACGAGATCCTAAATGTCGGTGTTAGTAAAATTTTATTAAACCCGAATAGAAGAGAGATCAGAGTCCCAGAGTAAAGATCGAGGAGTAAAAGATCCTAATACCACCCAGTTGGTGACGTGGGCCTGTAAGCCACACAGCCAAGTTAGTAAAACAGTTTTTGACGACTAGACTCAACTTCGGCCAAGGAATTGGGAAGGGGAATACCTAGGGGCAGTCAGCTCTGATACCAACCTGTGACGACCCCGGCTTAATCGTGCACTAACCATACACGCAAATGCGCACGATCAAGCCTAAGGACTCACTTGAAGATATCACAACACAACTCTAAAACATAAATAAAGTCATACAAGCTTTATATTACAAACAAGGGCCTCGAGGGCTCGAATACATAGCTCGATGGCATACAAGCATCAGCGGAAGCATCAGATATCTGAGTACAGATATATTACAAAGAGAGAAATAGGCCTTCATAGAGGCGGGGTAAAATAAAATACTATGATCGAAAGGCGTAGGCCTCCTGCCCTGGACCCTCCGATCCTACTCCTGGTCGTCAGTCGGCTCCTCATAGTAGTAGTACTCGCCAGGCGGGTAGTAGTACTGGTCGTCGACTGGGGCATCTGGCTCAGGGGCTCCGTCGTCTGGTGGCATCAATTGGATATGGGGGAAAAAAGAAAGTAAAGCAAACGTGAGTACTCATCCGAAGTACTCAGCAAGCAAGGATCTACACTACATATGCAACATTGTCAAAGGAATGGCTGTATATGTGGACTGGGCTGCAGAAATGCCAGAATAGAGGGGGAAAGCCTAGTCCTATCGAAGACTAGCATCTTCAACAATCTTCGACAGTCTTGCAGCAATAGAAGGGAGCAGATCAACGTAATGTAAAGTAGTAGTAGTATCATCAACCTCGACCTGAGATCCTTTCTCGACTCCCTGCGAGAAAGCAATCCCAGAGCCGTACTATCCAGTTCTCATCTCATGTTCTAGTTGTACCGATCGGGATACAACTCCCAGTGTCCTTTACCATAGGACAGGCTATCGATAGAAGTTTCTTCCCTGTAGGGGTGCACCAACTTACCCACCACGCTCGCTTAACTCCGGCCGGACACACTTTTCTGGGTCATGCCCGGCCTCGGCTAAGCAACACGCCGCAACCCGACCTAGGCTTATAAGAGAGGTCAGCACGCCGGACTAATCCTATGCCCCCAGGGGTCTTGGGCCATCGCCCCGGGAACTCCTGCACGTTACGGGGCCACCGAGAGCAGACCTAGCAACCCCTTATACAAGCGCGGTTGCGTTCCCAGTCCAACTCGGCGTGCGCCGCTCCTTACTGACGTCAAATAAGCTTCGGCTGATGTATACGACGCAGAACGCCCATACTATGCCCACGTGATGGTTAGTGCTATCGAACCAGAGGCCCCTCGGATCAAATATCCAAACCGTAGTGGATTAGGAGCGCGCGGAAACGAGCAGAGACTCACGATTGATGTGACCCCGTCGCCCCATCTCGAGGACTTGCGGCAAGGGCTAAGAATGCCCGGCCACGCCTCGTAGTTATCTCGCGTGCACCATCCAGGTCAACCCGACTCCACATCACTTCGCATTAAGCTCGCGCGGGTACCCCTCAGGGCCGACCCGTCTTTAGTATCATGTTTCAAAGTCAAGTCATAGTATCCAAAGTAACTGTGTGTCTGACACCGAAAGGAACCCTGAGGAATCACCCTCGATGGAATTCCCGCTCGATGTTATCATCAAGGTGAACGAAGGAGGAATCACCCTCGAGGTCCACACTTGAGAGGTTGCACGACGACGCTGTTATCGGGGGTGGTGTAGGAGGAATCACCCTCGCTTACCACGACCGAGTAACTAACCTACTAGGTTAACATCAGAAGTGCTGACGAGGTATCACCCTTGGCACTCGACGGTAACCCAGTAGTGTCGGCAACTAAGGGGGAAGTGATGTGCGGTGCCAGGGTCTGGTCTTCAATCCCGATGAGCGGGTCTTCTGACATCCAGCGGGGCAGTCGGGATCAAGTGGGGGTCTCTGTCGGGACTCTACCCAGCCTATACTAATCAGTCTAGGATAACCAGAAAGGTAGCAAGGCAGGTTACAACAATCAGGCTATGCAGCAGATATAGGAAAACAGTAGCAGTAGCAGTTGTAATGCAAGCATAAGAGAGAAGAGAATAGGCGATATAGGCATGCTCAAAATGGGGGTGCTTGCCTGTTTGCTCGGGGGCAAGGGCAAGGTCGCCTGTGGTGTCGTCGGGGACGTAGTCGTACTCCTGAGCTGCGTCTGCCTCGGGAGCTACATCAACGTCGGGATCTACCGAGAGAGAAGAGGGGGAAGAAACAGGTAAACATAATGCAAACAAATGCAACACGGTGCGTGCTATGCTATGATGCAGTGCAGGGTTGCCTAAATATGCACCTAAGTCATTTTAGTTATTTTTAGAATTAATCTGGGATTTACTAACCGGTGTGTGTGCACTATTCATCTGCCGGATACGGGTCTGGAGTTACGAGTTCTTCTACGTAGGGGGCTCCGACAAAGAAACGGACGGCACGATCAGACTCGTCTCGTCGTTCTGAGCAACTTTCATGTTTTAATTTTTTCGATCTGAGCTACGGTTTAAAAGTTATTAATTTTCAAAGTTTATTTGAATTTCTGGAATTTATTTATTTAGCAGAAAATGAATTATGACGTCAGCATGATGACATGCTGACATCAGCAAGTCAACAGCGGTTGACCAGGGTCAAACCTGACATGTGGGTCCAGTGGGACCCACATGTCAGCCTCTATCTATCTTAACAGTGAATTAACTTAATCCACAGGGTTAATTAAGGGGCGGGACCCACTTGTCAGTGAGACATTAGGCTAAACTAATTAGTTTTTATTTAACTAAATCATTTATAGATTAATTAGCCGTGGGGTCCACATGTCAGTGACTGGGGTTGCCCAGTCAGTAGTTGACTGGGTCAACCCAGTCAACTGGGGCCCCCAGGGCCCGCTGTCAGCGACCCAGAAGTGGGTCCCATCTGTGCCAGGTCAGCGGGGCCGGTGGCTCGCTGGCGGCGACGCCAGAACGCGGCGGAGGCCACGGCCCGGCGTCGGGTTTCGCCCACAGACTACCAAAATGGTCGGGGCTGGTTGCGTCCGAACAAGGGGGCCGCGCCGCGTCGATCTAAGGCATGAGCGCGAGCTAGAACGGCCGGAAACGAGCGCTAGGTCGTCGCTGGCGGACGCCGGAATCGGGCATCGGCGGATTTAGAGCTACAACGCACGGGGAGGCGCGCTAGTGATCGCTTCGGGCTCGCACGAGCTCCAGGAGCTCGTTGCGGGGCTCGACCACGCGTGACAGTGATGACGGCCACGGCTGCGAGCTCATCGGCGGCGATGTGTGCGGGTGCTAGCGGTGCGGCGGCTACGGGTGGCGAACGGCAACAGAGGGAGAGGGGAAAGGAGCGTGTGCTCACCGGGAAGGCACACGGAGGCCCGGTGAATGCTTAGGAGCAGCAGATCGGCGACATACGCCGGAGGTTCGCCGGCGGCCGCAAGTGGAAGACGAGCTCGTGGAGGTCGCAGCAGCGCCTCCGAGCTCCGACGAGTCGGTGTAGCCGACGTAGATGAGCACGAGGAAGCGCTAAGACATCGCAGCGAGGCTGGAGGATGACGGAGGGCGCGGGATCGACGGCGAGTAGCTGCGGTGGCGCTCGGACGAGCGGGATCTGAGAGTGGGAGCGAGGAGGAGGGAAACTGGGGGGCGCTAGGGTTTGCGAGGGTGAGGGGGAGCCGGGGTTGCTCTTATCTACGTCGCGGAGCCGCCGGATGGGCGACAGCGCGGCGCGGCGTCGGCGTGTCGGCGAGGGGGAGCGACAGCGCGTGGGAGGAGAGAGACGACCGCGCTGGCTGGGCCAGCTGGGCCGTGTCCGGGGCACTGTGCACTAAGGCCCATGCACAGTGCCTCGTTTTTATTTATCTATTTCTGTTTTTCATTTTCTCTTTTATTCTTTTCTGTTTGGAAATAGTTAGGGCTCTTATGCACTTTCATAAAATATGGAACTTAGTCCAAATATTACAGTGCCATTTTAGCTCTCACCAAAAAGTGGTTTGGACAGATTTGGAGTTCATTTGTATTTGAAACGATTTTAAATGGATTTAAATATCCTGTTTTGGTGCTGTTGCAACTTGTTTAAGTCACTTATCTAACTCCAAATATTTTGATGATGGTTTTTCAAATGTTCCTGGATTATTTGCCATTAAATGAACATTTTTCCAACAGGGTTTGATCAACTTCATATTTCACTTTTGAATTTGAGTTGATTTTCAAAATGGAGTTGATTTTCTTTGATTAACCACTTTGTTTAAGCACTGCAAATGATATGACTTGGCATTATTAGCAGCTGATCACAGTGGCAATTACATAGGGGTGTTACAGCATGCATCATCCTTCTTATTTTTCTTGCTTGCATTGTCCCCATCTATCACCGAGGAGCTTGGGTCGGTATATAGCAGGGACAAGTCTGGCTCATAATCTAGCGGGGTAGGTTCCAATCGAATGTCTTTGTTTGGTCTAGGGTTGCAACAGATGACACCCGGTATTTTGAGAACCCAATCCCAACGAGCAGCCTGGGTCGGTATTGGGGACCTATCTTCATTGATTGCCCAGTTAATGATTTGTCCAAGCCTCTTCAAGTCCATATTTTTCTGATATGTCAGGAAAACAACACAAAAACAAGAACAGAGGATTTTTCTGCGATGCAGTGGTCAAATTGCTTGGGGGTATATATAAAGATTTTTTTTTATCTTGGGAAACAAGCATATGGAAGGAAAACAGAGTCGGGAAGGTGCCCGAGGGGCCCACAACCCATCAGGGTGCGCCAGGAGGGGCAGGCGCGCCCTGGTGTATCGTGGTCACCTCGGTTGCCTTCCTAGTTGTTTCTTATTTTCCTATTTTTTCTAATATTCCAAAACTGACAGAAAATAATTTTGCGGATTTTTCGGAGTCCGTTTACTTACCGTATCACGTACCTCCTCTTTTTCAGGATTCTGGAGTGTTCTGGAAGGTTTCTTTTATGTGTTCCTCCGGTGTCATGGTTTGGATAATATTGCTTTCAACATTAATAGGCGTACCTAAGATATAGTGTTTAATTCTTTGTCCATTAACCACCTTCGGGTTAGTACCTTCGGCATTATTAATCTTGATAGCTCCCGAGCGATAAACCTCTTCGATAATATATGGTCCTTCCCATTTGGAAAGAAGCTTTCCTGCGAAAAATCTAAAACGAGAGTTGTGTAAAAGAACATATTCTCCAACTTTGAATTCCCGCTTTTGGATTCTTTTGTCATGCCATCTTTTAACTTTTTCTTTGAATAGTTTGGCATTTTCATAAGCTTGGGTTCTCCATTCATCTAATTAGCTAATATCAAATAACCTCTTTTCACCGTCAAGTTTGAAGTCATAATTGAGTTCTTTAATTGCCCAATATGCTTTATGTTTTAACTCAAGAGGCAAATGACAAGCTTTTCCATAAACCATTTTATATGGAGACATGCCCATAGGATTTTTATAAGCTGTTCTGTAGGCCCAAAGTGCATCATCCAATTTCTTAGACCAATTCTTTCAGGACCTATTGACAGTTTTTTGTAATATTAATTTTATTTCTCTATTGTTAAGTTCAACTTGACCACTAGATTGAGGATGATAGGGTGATGCGCTATGGTTAACATTATATTTAGCAAGCATTTTACGGAAAGCACCATGAATAAAGTGTGAACCACCATCAGTCATTAAATATCTAGGGACTCCAAACCTTGGGAAAATAACTTCTTTAAGCATTTTAATGGAAGTGTTATGATCAACACTACTAGTTGGAATAGCTTCTACCCACTTAGTAACATAATCGACAGCAACCAAGATATGTGTATACCTATTAGAGGAAGGAAAAGGTCCCATATAATCAAAACCCCAAACATCAAATGGTTCAACAACAAGTGAATAATTCATAGGCATTTCCTGACGCTTATCGATATTACCTATTCTTTGACATTCATCACAAGACAAGACAAACTTACGGGCATCCTTGAAAAGAGTAGGCGAATAAATACCAGATTGTAATACCTTGTGAGAAGTTCTATCTCCCGCATGATGCCCTCCATAAGCTTCAGAATGACACTTTCATAGGATTTGTTCCTGTTCATGCTCAGGTACACAACGTCTAATAATACCATCTACTCCTTCTTTATAAATATGTGGGTCATCCCAAAAGTAATGTCTTAAATCATAGAAGAATTTTTTCTTTTGTTGGTATGTGAAACTAGGTGGAATAAATTTAGCAACAATGTAATTAGCATAGTTAGCATACCAAGGAGTGTTATGAGAAGCATTTATTACAGTTAGTTGTTCATCAGGAAAGCTATCATCAATAGGTAGTGGGTCATCAAGGATATTTTCTAACCTAGACAAGTTATCAGCTACGGGGTTCTCAGCTCCTTTCCTATCAGTTGTATGTAAATCAAATTCTTATAGCAAGAGAACCCACCTAATGAGTCTAGGTTTAGCATCTTTCTTTTCCATAAGATATTTTATAGCAACATGATTAGTGTGAACAATTACTTTGGAATCAACAATGTAAGATCTGAATTTATCACAAGCAAACACAACTGCTAAAAATTCCTTTTCAGTAGTAGCATAATTTCTTTGGGCACTGTCTAGAGTTTTGCTAGCATAATGGATAACATTTAATTTCTTATCAACTCTTTGTCCTAGAACAGCACCAACAACATAATCACTAGCATCACACATAATTTCAAAAGGCATGTTCCAATTAGGTGGTTGAACAATAGGTGCAGAAATTAAGGCTTTCTTAAGCGTTTCAAAGGCTTCTACACAATCATCATCAAAAACAAAATGAACATCCTTTTGTAAACCAGCATGACCAAGGAAACTACGAATACCTTTAATATCTTTAGGACATGGAATTTTCTCAATTGCATCAACTTTAGCTTTATCCACATCAATACCTCGTTCAGAAATTTTATGCCCCAAGACAATGCCTTCATTAACCATAAAGTGGCACTTCTCCCAATTCAAGACAAGATTAGTTTGTTCACATCTCTGCAAAACTCAATCAAGGTTGCTTAAGCAATCATCAAAATAAGTTCCGTAAACGGAAAAATCATCCATGAAAACCTCCACAATCTTTTCACAAAAATCAGAGAATATAGCAGTAATACATCTTTGAAAGGTGGCAGGTGCATTACATAAACCAAAAGGCATTCGTCTATAAGCATAGGTTCCAAAAGAACAAGTAAAGGTGGTTTTCTCCTGATCAGGTTGTGATACTGGTATTTGAGAGAAACCAAAATATCCATCAAGAAAACAAAATTTTGTGTGCTTAGATAATCTTTCTAGCATTTTCTCAATAAAAGGCAGAGGGTAATGATCTTTTCTAGTAGCTTTATTTAATTTTCTAAAATCAATTACCATTCTATAGCCAATAGCAATTCTCTGTGGGATAAGTTCATTTTTATCATTAGGAACAACAGTAATACCTCCCTTCTTAGGGACACAATGAACATGACTTACCCATCTACTATCAGCTATGGGGTAGATTATACCTGCTTCCAGAAGTTTTAGTATTTCAGTTCTTACCACTTCTTTCATCTTGGGATTCAAACATCGTTGATGATCAACAACGAGTTTAGCATCAGGTTCCATATTAATCTTGTGCTGACAGAGAGTGGGACTAATGCCCTTAAGATCATCAAGAGTATATCCAATAGCAGCACGGTGCTTCTTCAAAATATTTAATAATCTTTCTTCTTCATGTTCTGAAAGGTTAGCACTAATAATAACAGGATATATCTTTTTCTCATCAAGATAAGCATATTTCAAAATGTCAAGCAATTGTTTTAATTCAAACACATGATCACCTTTAGGTGGAGGAGGACCTCCTAGAGTTTCAATAGGCAAATTTTGTTTAAGGAGAGGTTGTTGTTCAAAGAATATTTTATCTATTTCATTTCTTTCACGCAAGTGCATATCATTTTCATGGTCGAGCAAATATTTTTATAGTGGATCAGTAGGAGGCATGGCAATAGAAGCAAGACCAATTATTTCATCCTTACTAGGTAATTCTTTATTACGAGGTTGTCTACGAAACTTAGAGAAATTAAACTCATAAGACACATCACCAAAACTAACACTGACAGTTTGTTTTTCACAATCTATCTTAACATTGATAGTGTTCAAGAAGGGTCTACCAAAGATAATGGGACAAAAGTCATCTTGTGGGGAACCAAGAACTAGAAAATCAGTAGGATATTTTATTTTCCCACACAAGACTTCAACATCTCTAACAATCCCAAGTGGTGTGATGGTGTCTCTGTTTGCAAGTTTAATAGTAACATCTATGTCTTCTATTTCAGCGGGTGCTATATCATTCATAATTTCTTGGTATAAGGTAAAAGGGATAGCACTCACACTAGCACCTAAATCACATAAGCCATGATAGCAATGATCTCCTATTTTAACTGAGACAACAGGCATGCCAACCATAGGTCTATGTTTATCTTTTTCATCGGGTTTAGCAATTCTAGCAGCTTCATCACAGAAGTAAATAACATGCCCATCAATATTTTCTACCAAGAGATCTTTAACTATATCAACACTAGGTTCTACTTTAATTTGTTCAGAGGGTTTAGGTGCTTTAATATTACTTTTGCGAACCACAGTTGATACCTTAGCATGTTCCTTTATCCTAATAGGGAAAGGTGTTTTTTCAATATAAGCAGTAGGCACAACTGGATCAACATTGTAAATGATAATTTCATCTTTTGCTATAATCGGTTCTTTAATTTCTTCTATAATAGGGGGATGATATTTAAACCACTTCTCCTTAGGGAGATCAACATGAGTAGCAAATGATTCACAGAAAGAGGCTACTATCTCAGAGTAAAGTCCATATTTAGTGCTAAACTTGTGAAAAGCATCGGTATTCATAAAAGATTTAACACAATCAAACTCAAGCTTAATACCTGACTCTTGATGTCTACTACGCATCCTTCTTCTTGTAGACTCGTGTTGGGCCTCCAAGCGCAGTGTTTTGTAGTACAGTAGCAAATTTCCCTCAAGTGGATGACCTAAGGTTTATCAATCCGTGGGAGGCGTAGGATGAAGATGGTCTCTCTCAAACAACCCTGCAACCAAATAACAAAGAATCTCTTGTGTCCCCAACACACCCAATACAATGGTAAATTGTATAGGTGCACTAATTCGGCGAAGAGATGGTGATACAAGTGTAATATGGATAGTAGATATAGATTTTTGTAATCTGAAAATATAAAAACAGCAAGGTAACTAGTAACAAAAGTGAGCAAAGACAGTATTGCAATGCTTGAAAACAAGGCCTAGGGTTCATACTTTCACTAGTGCAAGTTCTCTCAACAATGATAACATAATTAGATCATATAACAATCCCTTAACATGCAACAAAGAGTCACTCCAAAGTGACTAATAGCGGAGAACAAACGAAGAGATTATTGTAGGGTACGAAACCACCTCAAAGTTATTCTTTCTGATCGATCTATCGTGCTATTCCTATAAGTGTCACAAACAGCCCTAGAGTTCGTACTAAAATAACACCTTAAGACACACATCAACCAAAACCCTAATGTCACCTAGATACTCCAATGTCACCACAAGTATCCGCGGGTTTGATTATACGATATGCATCACACAATCTCAGATTCATCTATTCAAACCAACACAGAGAACTTCAAAGAGTGCCCCAAAGTTTCTACCGGAGAGTCAAGACGAAAACGTGTGCCAACCCCTATGCATAAGTTCACAAGGTCACAGAACCCGCAAGTTGATCACCAAAACATACATCAAGTGGATCATGTGAATATCCAATTGTCAGCACAGATAAGCACATGCAAGACATACATCAAGTGTTCTCAAATCCTTAAAGACTCAATCCGATAAGATAACTTCAAAGGGAAAACTCAATCCATTACAAGAAGGTAGAGGGGAGAAACATCATAAGATCCGACTATAATAGCAAAGCTCGCGGTACATCAAGATCGTGCCAAATCAAGAACACGAGAGAGAGCGAGAGAGATCAAACACATAGCTACTGGTACATACCGTCAGCCCCGAGGGTGAACTACTCCCTACTCATCATGGAGAGCGCCGGGATGATGAAGATGGCCACCGGTGATGATTTCCCCCTCCGGCAGGGTGCCGGAATAGGGTCCCGATTGGTTTTTCGTGGCTACAGAGGCTTGCGGCGGCGAAACTCCCGATCTAGGTTTATTTCTGGGGGTTTCTGTATTTATAGGAATTTTTGGCGTCGAGAAAAAGTCAGGGGGGTCCACGAGGAGCCCACAAGACCACAGGGCGCGCCCTAGGGGCGGCGCCCTCCACTCTTGTGGAGGCCTCGTGGCTCTTCTGGCCCAACTCTTTTGCTTCGGGGGCTTCTTCTGGTCCATAAAAAATCACCGTAAATTTTCAGCTCATTTGGACTCCGTTTGGTATTCCTTTTCTGCGAAACTCAAAAACAAGGAAAAAACAGAAACTGGCACTGGGCTCTAGCTTAATAGGTTAGTCCCAAAAATAATATAAAAATAGCATATAAATGCATATAAAACATCCAAGGGATAATATAATAGCATGGAACAATCAAAAATTATAGATACGTTGGAGACGTATCAAGCATCCCCAAGCTTAATTCCTGCTCGTCCTCGAGTAGGTAAATGATAAAAACAGAATTTTTGATGTGGAATGCTAGCAAGTGCACAAGTTTGATCAATGATAATTTCAATCACTTTTTCTAGCAGCATTATATATCCTAAACAGTAGCTCATCTCATAAAACTTCTCATGATCAAGTAGCAAACTATTCACATGTTAAAGCATAGATCATAAACTTTCTTGAAAACTAACAAACTAGGTTCTCAGTCATCAAACAATTGCAATTCATCTTATTTTCAGGAAGGGTCTATGTAAGAGCTTTGATTTAGCAAATCCCACATACTCAACTATCATATAGTCTTCCATGATTGCTACCACTCAAAGCATATTTTTAGAACAAATAGCATCCATTGAACATAGAGAAAGATAGGGGCTTAATGTTTCGCCTCCCAACTTATTTATCATATAGATAATTGTCAACAATAATAATTCATGATCAAATATATTTGAATGGCCATATATGCTTAGATCTTTCCCAACCACATGATGCTTGCCAACTAAAGAGTAGGTTGGAATGAGAAGGAATACTGACTCTTGCATAAAAGTAAAAGATAGGCCCTTCGCAGAGGGAAGCAGGGATTTGCAGAGGTGCCAGAGCTTGATGCTTTTAAAACAGAGATAAAAATAATTTTGAGAGGTATGCTTTCATTGTCAACATAACAACCAAGAGTTCCCAATATCTTCCGTACTAGATACATTATAGCCGGTTCCCAAATAGAAAGGTAAAGTTTTTACTCCCCCTCCACCAACAATCACACTCCACGGCTGGTCCGAAACAACGGGTACCGTCCATACTGCTACTTCTTGAGCTTGCGTTGGTTTTTCCCTTGAAGAGGAAAGGGTGATGCCGCAAAGTAGAGCTAAGTATTTCCCTCAGTTTGAGAACCAAGGTATCAATCCAGTAGGAGACAACGCACAAATCACCGAATACCTGCACAAACAATCAAACAACTTGCACCCAACGCGATAAAGGGGTTGTCAATCCGTTCACGGTTACTTGCAAAAGTGAGATCTAATAGAGATAGATAAGCGATAAAGTAAATATTTTTAGTATTTTTAGTTTATAGATCGGAAAGTAAAAGATTGCAAAATAGTAGATCGGAAACTTATATGATGGAAAATAGAAACTTATATGATGGAAAATAGACCCGGGGGCCATAGGTTTCACTAGAGGCTTCTTTCAAGATAGCAAATAACACGGTGGGTGAACAAATTACTGCCGAGCAATTGATAGAAAAGCGCAAAGTTATGACGATATCTAAAGCAATGATCATGAATATAGGCATCACGTCCGTGCCAAGTAGACCGAAACGATTCTGCATCTACTACTATTACTCCACACATCGACCGCTATCCAGCATGCATCTAGAGTATTAAGTTCATAAAGAACAGAGTAACGCATTAAGTAAGATGACATGATGTAGAGGAATTAACTCAAGCAATATGATGAAAACCCCATCTTTTTATCCTTGATGGCAACAATACAATACGTGCCTTGCTGCCCCTACTGTCACTGGGAAAGGGCACCGCAAGATTGAACCCAAAGCTAAGCACTTCTCCCATTGCAAGAAAAACCAATCTAGTTGGTCAAACCAAACCGATAGTTCGAAGAGAATTACAAAGATATCAAATCATGCATATAAGAATTCAGAGAAGATTCAAATAATATTCATAGATAAGCTGATCATAAATCCACAATTCATCAGATCTCGGCAAACACACCGCAAAAAAGTATTACATCGAATAGATCTCCAAGAACATCGAGGAGAACATGGTATTGAGAATCAAAGAGAGAGAAGAAGCCATCTAGCTACTAGCTATGGACCCGTAGGTCTATGGTAAACTACTCACGCTTCATCGGAAGGGCAATAGAGTTGATATAGAAGCCCTCCGTGATCGAATCCCCCACCAGCAGGGTGCCGGAAAAGGTCCCTAGATGGGATCTCACGGGTACAGAAGCTTGCGGCGGTGGAAAAGTGTTTTCGTAGATGCCTCTGGTGGTTTGGGGATAATTGGGAGTATATAGGCGAAAGAATTAGGTCAGGAGTGTCACAGGGGGCCCACAAGGGTGGGGGGCGCACCCTACCCCCCTGGGCGCGCCCTCCGTCCTTGTGGCCGGCTCGTGGCTCCTCCGACTTCATCTCCAAGTCTCCTGGTTGTCTTCTGGTCCAAGAAAAATCATCGCGAAGGTTTCATTCCGTTTGGACTCCGTTTGGTATTCCTTTTCTGCGAAACTCAAAAACAAGGAAAAAACAGGAACTGGCACTGGGCTCTAGGTTAATAGGTTAGTCCCAAAAATAATATAAAATATCATATTAATGCATATAAAACATCCAAAACAGATAATATAATAGCATGGAACAATCAAAAATTATAGATACGTTGGAGACGTATCATATACCAACAACAATCCTGGGGGAGTTTTGTTTAATTATTTGAAATTTTGTTTTTGATCTTTTGATCATAGGACTGGGCATCCCAATTACCAGCCACTCTCTCATGAATGATAAGTGAATAAACACTCATCGTGAGAATAACCCACCTAGCATGGAAGATACTGACAGCCCCTAGTCGCTACATGAGCGATTCGGGCTTACAAAACAGATTATTATTTGAAGGTTTAGAGTTTGGCACATGCAAATTTACTTGGAACGGCAGGTAAATACCGCATATAGGTAGATATGGTGGACACTCATGGAAGAAACTTGGATCAAGGATTTTGGATGCATAAGCAGTAATCCCGCTTAGTACAGAAATTTTGGCTAGCAAAAGATTCTAAATAGCAAGCACCACATGTTGGAGAATCCATAACAATATATCTTCTATACAAATATACCCAAGCATAACTCATTACATTGTCTTCCTTGTCCAACTTCAACTAATTTGCTCAAGTTTGAAAATAATTAATGGGTCTCACAATCATAGAATATGTCCAAGATAGTATATTTATATGTGAAATCGCTCTTCCTTCAATATTCTTTCGTGAATTGTTCAAGTGACCAATACTATGTTTGCTAACTTTCAATAAATTTACCACCTCTACTGCTTATATGTGAAGTCACTACTCCCCATGGGATAAGCATATGAAACATATATAATTTCAGATTTATGATATTCAATTCATTCAACCATTTACTCATAGGATATAAGTGAAGCACACGAGTAAATGACAAACTACTCCAAAAAGATATAAGTGAAGATCAATGAGTAGTTGAATAATTATGTAGCTATGTGAAGACTCTCTCATTTAAAAATTTCAGATCTATTGTATTTTATTCAAACAGCAAGCAAAACAAAATAAAATGACATTGCAAGGATAGCACATATCATGTGAAGAAGCAAAAACTTAGGCTCAACCGAGGCCAACCGATAATTGTTGATGAAGAAAGGTGGGATGCCAACCGGGGCATCCCCAAGCTTAGATGCTTGAGACTTCTTGAAATATTAGCTAGGGATGCCTTGGGCATCCCCAAGCTTGAGCTTTTGTGTCTCCTTAATTCCTTTTATATCATGGTTTCCCTAAATCTTAAAAACTTCATCCACACAAAACTCAACAAGAACTCGTGAGAAAAGTTAGTCTAAATCAAATGCAAAACCTTATCATTCTCTACTGTAGCAAATCACTAAAATTATTATTTAACATTGCATACTAAATGCCTCTGCATATTTAATACTCCTATCCTCAAATAGAATCATTAAACAAGCAAACAAATGCAAACAATGCAAACATAACAGCAATCTGTCAAAACAGGACAGTCTGTAAAGAGTGCAATTGTACTCATACTTACGTAACTCCACAAATTCTGAAAAATTACCACGCTGTATAAAATTTGTTATTTATGAACTTGTAAAAATTTCAAGATTTTACCATGTTCCTACTTTCCATAAGAATTCAGACAACAATAGAAAACTTTCTGTTTTCAATACAGCAACATGTAGACTTGCAAAATAAGCATGGTAAAGGCTACACTTGACCTTTTTATTGAACTAAAAGATACAAAACATTATTATAAATAACAGCAAGCAATTCCTAATAAAATAAAATGACGCTGCAAGTAAAACTCATATCATGTGACGAATAAAAATATAGCTCCAAGTAAAGTTACCGATAATGTTGGAGACGAATGAGGGGATGCCATCCGGGGCATCCCCAAGCTTAGTTGCTTGGATATTCCTTGAATATTACCTTGGGGTGCCTTGGGCATCCCTAAGATTAGTGTCTTGGCACTCCTTATTCTCCTCATATCGATATCTCATCCAAAACTTGAAAACTTCAATCACACAAAACTTAACGGAACTTCGTGAGATGGGTTAGTATGATAAAACAAATCATTCACTTTGTTATTGTCAAGACAAGATTCATAATTTGTTCTAACACAATTCCTACTGTAACCTATCATTTCTACAATTTATATTAAGCAATATAAGCCATAGAAACCAGAAAACAAGCAAACTATGCATCGAAAACAGAATCTGTCAAAAACAGAACAGTCTGTAAATATCTGAATTAAGGTAATACTTATGTAACTACAAATATTCTGAAAAATTAGAAAAACGTAGAAAATTTGTATACCAATCAACTGTAAAAAATTCATAAGTTATACACGTTCCAGTAAAATATAGGAATTTCTGTACTGGACACGAAAATTTCTGTTTTTGCACAGAATTAAGTCAACTATCATCCACACTATCCCAAAGGCTTTACTTGGCACTTTATTGAAACAAAAGCTATAAAACATGATTACTACAGTAGCTTAATCATGTGAACACACAAAAACAGTAGGGGTAAATATTGGGTTGTCTCCCAACAAGCGCTTTTCTTTAATGCCTTTTAAGCTAGGCATGATGATTTCAATGATGCTCACATAAAAGATAATAATTGAAACATAATGGGAGCATCATGAAGCATATGACTAGCACATTTAAGTCTAACCCACTTCCTATGCATAGGGATTTTGTGAGTAAAAAATTAATGGGAGCAAGAATCAACTAGCATAGGAAGGCAAAACAAGCATAACTTCAAGATTTTCAACACATAGAGAGGAAACTTGATATTATTGCAATTCATACAAGCATATATTCCTCCCTCATAATAATTTTCAGTAGCATCATGAAGGAATTCAACAATATAACTATCAGATAAAGCATTCTTTTCATGATCCACAAACATAGAAAATTTATTACTCTCCACATAAGCAAATTTATTCTCATGAATAGTAGTGAGAGCAAACTCAACAAAATAACTATCATGTGAGGCATAATCCAATTGAAAATAAAAATCATGATGAAGAATTTCATTGTTATCATATTTCTTTATAGCATACATGTCATCACAATAATCATCATAGATAGCAATTTTGTAGTCATAATCAATTGGAACCTCTTCCGAAATAGTGGATTCATCACTAAATAAAGTCATGACCTCTCCAAATCCACTTTTATCAATATTGTGAAAAGATTCAACACCCTCCAAAATAGTGGGATCAATACTACCTAGAGTTGACACTCTTCCAAACCCACTTTCATCAATATAATCATCATAAATAGGAGGCATGCTATCATCATAATAAATATTCTCATCAAAACTTGGGGAACTAAAAATATCATCTTCATCAAATATAGCATCCCCAAGCTTGTAGCTTTGCATATCATTAGCATCATGTATATTCAAGGAATTCATACTAACAACATTGCAATCATGCTCATCATTCAAAAATTTAGTGCCAAACATTTTATAGACTTCTTCTAACACTTGAGCATAATTTTTCTTTCCATCATTTTCACGAAAGACATTAAAAAGATGAAGCATATGAGGCAACCTCAATTCCATTTTTTTGTAGTTTTCTTTTATAGACTAAACTAGTGATAAAACAAGAAACTACAAGATTCAATTGCAAGATCTAAAGATATACCTTCAAGCACTCACCTCCCCGGCAACGGCGCGAGAAAAGAGCTTGATGTCTACTACGCAACCTTCTTCTTGTAGACTTGTGTTGGGCCTCCAAGCGCAGAGTTTTGTAGGACAATAGCAAATTTCCCTCAAGTGGATGACCTAAGGTTTATCAATCCATGGGAGGCGTAGGATGAAGATGGTCTCTCTCAAACAACCCTGCAACCAAATAACAAAGAGTCTCTTGTGTCCCCAACACACCCGATACAATGGTAAATTGTATAGGTGCACTAGTTCGGCGAAGAGATGGTGATACAAGTGTAATATGGATAGTAGATATAGATTTTTCTAATCTGAAAATATAAAAACAGCAAGGTAACTAGTAACAAAAGTGAGCAAAGACGGTATTGCAATGCTTGAAAACAAGGCCTAGGGTTCATACTTTCACTAGTGCAAGTTCTCTCAACAATGACAACATAATTAGATCATATAACAATCCCTCAACGTGCAACAAAGAGTCAATCCAAAGTGACTAATAGCGGAGAACAAACGAAGAGATTATTGTAGGGTACGAAACCACCTCAAAGTTATTCTTTCTGATCGATCTATTGGGCTATTCCTATAAGTGTAACAAACAGCCCTAGAGTTTGTACTAAAATAACACCTTAAGACACACATCAACCAAAACCCTAATGTCACCTAGATACTCCAATGTCACCACAAGTATCCGCAGGTTTGATTATACGATATGCATCACACAATCTCAGATTCATCTATTCAAACCAACACAAAGAACTTCAAAGAGTGCCCCAAAGTTTCTACCGGAGAGTCAAGACGAAAACGTGTGCCAACCCCTATGCATAAGTTCACAAGGTCACAGAACCCGCAAGTTGATCACCAAAACATACATCAAGTGGATCACGTGAATATCCCATTGTCACCACAGATAAGCACATGCAAGACATACATCAAGTGTTCTCAAATCCTTAAAGACTCAATCCGATAAGATAACTTCAAAGGGAAAACTCAATCCATTATAAGAAGGTAGAGGGGAGAAACATCATAAGATCCAACTATAATAGCAAAGCTCGCGGTACATCAAGATCGTGCCAAATCAAGAACACGAGAGAGAGAGAGAGAGAGAGATCAAACACATAGCTACTGGTACATACCGTCAGCCCCGAGGGTGAACTACTCCCTCTCGTCATGGAGAGCGCCGGGATGATGAAGATGGCCACCGGTGATGATTTCCCCATCCGGCAGGGTGCCGGAATAGGGTCCCGATTGGTTTTTCGTGGCTACAGAGGCTTGCGGCGGCGGAACTCCCGATCTAGGTTTATTTATGGGGGTTTCTGTATTTATAGGAATTTTTGGCGTCGAGAACAAGTCAGGGAGGTCCACGAGGAGCCCACAAGACCGGAGGGCACGCCCTAGGGGGGGTGCCCTCCACCCTTGTGGAGGCCTCGTGGTTCTTCTGGCCAAACTCTTTTGCTTCGGGGGCTTCTTCTGGTCCATAAAAAATCACCATAAATTTTCAGCTCATTTGGACTCCATTTGGTATTCCTTTTCTGCGAAACTCAAAAACAAGGAAAAAATAGAAACTGGCACTGGGCTCTAGGTTAATAGGTTAGTCCCAAAAATAATATAAAAATAGCATATAAATGCATATAAAACGTCCAAGATGGATAATATAATAGCATGGAACAATCAAAAATTATAGATACGTTGGAGACGTATCAACTCTTTACCTTCGTCGAGTTCCCAATCTTCAGAGTTACGTTAAATTCTTTCTAAAAGATCCCACCTGAATTCAATAGTCTTCTTCATAAGAGAACCAGTACAAGAAGTATCGAGCATGGATTGATCATCACGAGAAAGCCGAGCATAAAAATTCTGAATAATAATTTCTCTAGAGAGCTCATGATTGGGGCATGAATATAACATTGACTTAAGCCTCCCCAAGCTAGAGCGATGCTTTCTCCTTCATGTGGCCAAAAATTATATATATAATTCCAATCACGATGAGCTAGATGCATAGGATAAAACTTTTGGTGAAATTCCAATTTCAACCGATTCCAGTTCCAAGATCCAATATCATCGCATAGCCTATACCATGTCAATGCTTTTCCCTTCAAAGATAAAGGAAAAACCTTCTTCTTAACTTCATCTCCGGGTAAACCTGCAAGCTTAAATAATCCACAAATTTCATCCACATGTATCAGATGCATATCGGGATGCTCAGTTTCGTCCCCTGCATAAGGATTAGCTAGCAGTTGTTCTATCATATCCGAAGGAATTTCATAACCAATACTTTTAGTAGGTGCAGTAGGTTGAGGGGCAACTAATTGTGCTTCCGGTCGAGGTGAAGATACCCCAAACAAACCCCTCAAAGGATGGTTTTCCATACTGACAAGTGACAATAAATTTCAGCACGTAGTGTAAGTTTTTCCTTACCGATTTCCACTTACCAAGAGCGCTTCACTCCCCGGCAATGGCGCCAGAAAAGAGTCTTGATGACCCGCAAGTATAGGGGATCAATCATAGTCCTTTCGATAAGTAAGAGTGTCGAACCCAACGAGGAGCAGAAGGAAATGACAAGCGGTTTTCAGCAAGGTAATTTATGCAAGCACTGAAATTGTCTTTAACATGTAGTTTGATAGCAAGTTAATTTGTAACGAGCAAGTAACCATAATGGTAAATAAAGTGCAGCAAGGTAGCCCAATCCTTTTGTGGAAAAGGACAGGCCAAAACGGTCTCTTATAATAAGCAGAGCGTTCTTGAGGGCACACGGGAATTTCATCTAGTCACTTTCATCATGTTGGTTTGATTCGCGTTCGTTACTTTGATAATTTGATATGTGGGTGTACCGGTGCTTGGGTGCTGTTCTTATTTGAACAAACCTCCCACTTATGATTAACCCCCTCGCAAGCATCCGCAACTATGAGAAAAGTATTAAGATAAAATCTAACCATAGCATTAAACATATGGATCAAAATCAGTCCCTTACGAAGTAGCGCATAAACTAGGGTTTAAGCTTCTGTCACTCTATCAACCCATCATCTAATAACTACTCTATAATGCATTCGCTTAGGCCCAAAGATGGTGAAGTGTCATGTATTCGATGTTCACATAACACCACTAAGGGAATCTCAACATACAGATCATCAAAATATCGAACACATATCAAATTCACATGATTACTTGCAACATGACTTCTCCCGTGACCTCAAGAACAAATGTAACTACTCACAAATGATATTCATGCTCAATATCAGAGGGGTATTAAATAGCGATCTGAATATATAATCTTCCACCAAATAAACCATATAGTAATCAACTACAAGATGTAATCAACACTACTAGTCATCCACAGGTACCAATCTGAGGTTCCGGTACAAAGATTGAATACAAGAGATGAACTAGGGTTTGAGATGAGATGGTGCTATTGAAGATGTTGATGAAGATTGGCCTCCCAAAGATGAGAGGGTTGTTGGTGAGGACGATGGCTTCGATTTCCCCTCCAGGAAGGAAGTTCCCCCAACGGAATCGCTCTGCCGGAGGGCAAAAGTGCTCCTGCCCAAGTTCCGCCTCGAGACGGCGGCGCTCCGTCCCAAAAGTCTTCCCCTTATTTTTTCTAGGTCAAAAGACCTTATGTACCGGAAGATGGGCACCGGAGGTGGGCTGGGCTGCCCACAACCCACCAGGGCGCGCTTGGGGGGCCTGGCACGCCCTGGTGTCTTGTGGGCGCCAGGTGGCCCCCTTCGGTAGTTATTTGCTCCAGTATTTTTATATATTCCAAAATAATTCTCTGTAAAACTTCAGCTCATTTGGAGATGTGCAGAATAGGTATCTTTGACATAGCTTTTTCAGGTCCAGAATTCCAGCTGCCGGCATTCTCCCTCTTTGTGTAAACCTTGCATATTATGAGAGAAAACACATTAGAATTAGTCCATAGAATTAGTTCAACAGCACAAATTCGTGCGTGCAGATGCAGTCCTGCGACACATATCATCGGTAGCGCTCCATGGGAATCCACATCCATCGGTAGGACTGTATATATGTAGGATAAAGTAAACATGAAGATACAACTTATATTTAAGATGAGTTCCCAACTTAGGAGTACGTTTTAGTGTGAGCTCCTGCTGTAGGATGATGGAATTGCACGATGTATTGATCAGGTGCAATCACATGTATATATGATGTACAACGGTGGACCACGACCTCGACTATACAAGGAACTAGGAGGTGGGCCCAATACACAATATGCACATAACACATATACTCAACACCCCCCCCCCCACGCAGTCGAAGCGGCGCCATTGCTGACACAAAGACTGGACCGGAACTCCTCGAATGACACCATAGGCAAGCCCTTGGTCATGATATCTGCAAATTGTTGGGAAGTAGGAACGTGTAGAACACAAATATGGCCAAGGGCCACCTGATCCCGAACAAAATGAATATCTAACTCAATGTGCTTGGTACGACGATGATAAACCGGGTTGGCGGAGAGGTAAACAGCCGAGACATTGTCGCAGTAGACCACGGTTGCCCTGTTGACAGGACATGAAAGCTCCTGGAGCAGCTGACAAAGCCACGAGCACTCGGCGACGACGTTGGCCACAACGCGATACTCAGCCTCAGCGCTGGAACGGGAGACCGTAGGTTGCCGCTTGGATGACCATGAGATAAGTGATGGTCCAAGGAAAACACAGTAGCCCGAAGTGGAGCGACGAGTGTCTAGGCAGCCGGCCCAGTCAGCATCGGAGTATGCGGTGAGGGCAGTGTCGGTGGAGGCGTGCAACGTGGCGCCGAGATCCATAGTGCCACAGATATAGCGGAGAATCCGCTTGACAGCGGCCCAATGAACGTCCCGAGAAGCATGCATGTGAAGACACACCTGCTGAACTGCATACTGGAGCTCCGGTTGAGTGAGAGTGAGGTACTGAAGAGCCCCAATGATAGACTGGTAAAAAGCAGCATCTGAAGTAGGAGAACCATCCATGGCAGATAGCTTGGCCTTCGTATCAACAGGCGTGGCGGCGGGCTTGCAATTAAGCTTGCCAGCACGGTCGACAAGCTCGTGAGCGTACTTCCGCTGGTGAAGGAAGAAGCCATCCGGACGACGCACCACCTCAACACCGAGGAAGTAGTACAAAGGACCCAAGTCCTTGATGGCAAACTCAGTGTGAAGATGATCGGTGAGCTGACTGAGAAGGCCAGCCGTACATGCCGTCAGGATGATGTCGTCGACGTAGAGGAGCAGATATGCAGTGTCGGAGCCCTGGTGGTAGACAAACAACGATGCATCCGAGCGGGTAGAGCGGAACCCAAGCTAGTGCAGAAACGCCGCGATGCGTTGGTACCAAGCGCGAGGAGCCTGCTTGAGTCCGTATAAGGACCGCGAGAGCAGACACATATGGTCGAGATGTGCCGGATCAATGAACCCCGTGGGCTGCTGACAAAATACCTACTCCTCGAGGTGACCGTGAAGGAAGGTGTTGGAGACGTCCATCTGGCGCACCGGCCAAGCACGAGAGACCGCAAGATGTAGAACCATGTGGATCGTCCCGGGCTTAACCACCGGAGCGAAAGTGTCGGTGAAGTCGACGCCAGCACGTTGCCGGAAGCCACGAACAACCCAGCGCGCTTTATAGCGGTCAAGGGTACCATCGGGACGGATGTTGTGTTTGAAGACCCACTTCCCGGTAATCACGTTGGCGTGCCGGGGACGGGGAACAAGCTGCCACGTCCGATTGCGCAGCAAGGCATCAAACTCCTCTTGCATCCAGGGCGGCGCGCGAGCGCCCCGGGCAAGGCGCCGATGGTCCCACATCGTCAGCGACTGGTGATGGAGAGACGGCCGGGGGTACCTGCTGAAATGGAAACACATGCTCATCAAAGAAAACATGCCGAGAAGTGAACACGCGATGGGATACGGGATCGTAGCACCGATAGCCCTTGGAGTTGGAAGGGTAGCCGATAAAGATGCATGCAACAGAACATGGTGCAAGTTTATGAGGAGAAGTGTCGGCAGTGCTAGGATAACATAAACACCCAAATATACGCAGACCATCATAAGAGGGTGGTGTACCGAAGAGAAGATGATGAGGCGTGTAGTTCCACCGCGGGCGACATGGCCGGAGGTTAAGAAGAAACGACTCGGTAGCAAGTGCGTCCGGCTAAAAGCGAGGCGGCACGTTGGCATGAAACAGGAGCATGCAAACACAGTCATTCAGAGTGCGAAGGACACGTTCGGTCATTCAAAGTATACGGGCAAGTGAGACGAAAAATTGTGCCATGGTGAGACAGAAAAGTGCGGAAAGCAAGATTGTCGAACTCTTTTCCATTGTCAGTCTGAAGAGCAAGAATGGGACACCCAAACTGCGTGCTGACATAGGAGTAAAAAGCCGTCAAGGTGGAAAGTGCATCCGACTTTCATCGCAAAGGAAAAGTCCACACATAATGAGAATAGTCATCAAGGATAACCACATAATATAAATAGCCCGAATTACTAGGAACTGGAGAGGTCCACACATCACTATGAATCAATTAAAAAGGAAAAGAAGCAATGGTGGTGGAGTTATTAAACGGAAGACGAACGTGTTTGCCAACACGACAAGCATGACAGGTATGATCCTCTATCTTATTACAACTGAAGCTGAAACTCCTAAGAATATGACGAAGAGTGACGGGGTTGGGATGACCCAAACGAGCGTGCCAGAGATCAACGCCAGCGGAGAGAGCGACCGGTGCGGTGGTGGTGGAGGAGGGCGGATGCACCGGATAGAGCTCGTCGGGGCTGTCACATCGGTGAAGTACCAGCCTGGTTTGAGCGTCCTTGACACAAAAACCAAGCTCGTCAAATTCAACAGTAACAGGATTTTCACGAGTGAAACAACGAACGGAAATAAGATTCTTAATAAGATGAGATGACACAAGTATGTTAGACAAAGATAAAGGCATGGAGTTAGAAGGAAATGAAGTGTGCTCGATATGTGTGATGGGGAGGGTGGAACCGTCACCGACAATGATGCGGTGGGCGGTGGTGACGGGAGAGAAAGAGGTAAGATTACCAGGATGAGCGAACATGTGAGCAGTGGCCCCGGTGTCCATGTACCAATCACCGCCTCTAGTGTAGGTGTTCGGCGTAGGAGCGGTGTGCAGCGCGGCGAGTAACGCCGGGTCCCAAGGCGCCGGTGGCAGCGCCGGCGGAGGAGGCGGGGACGCCATCGGAAAGCTGTAGGCACCACTCAACTGCGGTGGTGGATACCCTCCATAGGGCTGCGGAGCCGCGTAGTACGCCTGATGCGCCGGGGGACGTGGCACCGAAGGAGTCGGGGCCGGTGCCGTGGGACTGGCATGGTCTATGCGTGGACAACGCCGGTCAACGGGTTGTACCCGCCGGCCCATGGGGGGGCTCTTGCTGCGGCTGCTGCTGGTGACGAGGGGGCCCCGCGGGCGCTTGCTGCTGCTGGCCACCGCGTCGGCCTCCCCGGTGCCGATCAGCAGGGGACGAGGGTGGGGCGGGCACGCCATAGGTGGGGGGGCGGCTGCTGCTGCGGTTAGGGCACTGGCTGCCGTGGCTGTGGAGGGGCGGCGGGGGCGACGGGTGGTGGTGGAGGGCCGCCGCAAGTGGTGCCGGCAGCGAGGGCGGTGTGGATGGCCCGCGCCTTGACCTGCTTCATCCGACGCTTCTCCAGCCGGAGATAAGCCACGAACTTGGCGAAGGAGGGCTCGGGGATGAGTGTGAGGTTCGCCGCGACATTGCTGAAATCCTCGTTGAGGCCGGCGGTGAGCGTGCTGAGGAGGAGATCGTCATCGATCTTCGTGCCGATATCGCGGAGTTCGTCAGCGAGAGTCTTGAGACGGCGACAGTAGTCGTCGACGGAGGAGTTGTCTTAGTGGCATCCAAAGAACTCTTGCTGCAAAAAAATGCGACGTTGGAGACGATTGTCGGTGAAGAGTCCGTTCAGCTTGGTCCAAACGGCGAGGGCGTCATCACCGTCCTGCACGACCGTGTGAAACAGGTCCGGCGAGATGGTGAGGAAGAACCACCGGATGAGCGTGGCATCGATGGTGGACCACTCATGGTGCGCGGGCACGAGGCTGGAGTCGACGGAGCCGTCCACGTGGTCGAGGAGGTTGTACTCCCGGAACACGAGGGAGAAGTACGTCTTCCACGCATAGTAGGAGGAGTCCGTCTGAGCAAGACGAACCGGAACCCGCTCGTAGATGTTGAGGTTGCGGATGTCGGCGGCATCGGGAGGGTTGGCGTCGGCGAACGGGTTGGAGCCGGATGATGTGACGGAAGACATGGCGGCTAGGGTTAGGGGCGGCTTAGGGTTAGGGCTAGGGTTAGCGGCAGCTGCGTGGAGATGCGGCGGTGGCTTGTGGTGGGGCATGAGGCGCGGTGGCAGCTAGGAGATGCGGCGGCGTCGAGGTGGGTGGTGGCGGCGGCGCTAGGGGAAGAGGAGGCGGCAGCTGGCTAGGCGGCGGCGGCGGAGGAGGAGAGGGCAGCGGCGGCGGGAGGTAGCACGGCGGCAGGGGAGGGTGTAGCCGCGGCTGCGGCGGCGTGATGGAAGGGCGCGGCGGCGGCGCAGGGAGGGTGGCGCGGCGGCGGCGGAGGGAGCTGAAGCTAGGGTTGAAAACCGGAAACTGATACCATGTAGAATGATGGAATTACACGATGTATTAATCAGGTGCAATCGCACGTATATATGATGTACAACGATGAACCACGACTTCGACTATACAACGAACTAGGATGCGGCCCAATACACAATATGCAGCGTAACGCATATACTCAACACCTGCCTATAGCTAGACATGGAGGCCGGAATCCCTGAACCTGTCCTCTGTGATGGAGTCAATCTTCCGCGCCGTCTCCGGCGACAGATGGTTCTCCCAGTCCCCGACTAGGCCGCGCCGGAAGAACCAGTTGTTCTCCACCGCGCCGACCACGAGCTTCATCTTGCCTTCTTTGGTGGCTCCGAGACGTTTCATGTTCTCGAACGAGCACAGTCTGACGATGGCGTCCACCGCGCCGGCCTCCTCCTCCTCCGCGTCAAACGGGCGTCCGACGAACTCCGCCAGCCGTCGCACGTGTGCCGCAGGGTCTCGGCTCATCTCTTCGTACCGGAAGAAGAGCACCCGCTCGGGGTGCGCCAGATGCGCACGCCAGTACCCGAGGACGTGGTCCCAGTACGGCCCAGCCGGGGAGAGGCCGTCGCAGTAGAGACCGGCGGCCGCCTCCGCGGAGAACGGCTCCATGCCATCCCTGACCTTGAGCTTGTTCACGAAGTCCCACTGCGAGATGAGGGCGTCCTTGGGGTCGCGGCTCACGTAGACGATCTTGCAGCCCGACGCCGCGAGGGACCTCGGCAGCGACGCGAATGGGATGTGCGTGGCAAAGAGCCTCGGGTCCGGGAGCCGACCAAGGTCCGGCACCCGGTTCCGCGTGTAGAGCTGGTACTCCAGGAAAGGGACGCACTCGTGCGGGCCGAGGGAGTCCAACGGGTGGTCGCCGGGCGAGCCGTCGAGCACGGGGTGCTCCTTCCGGTGCACCGTGGAGTAGAGGAGCGCTTTGATCCACGTCGTGCCGCACTTGGGCAGCGTGGTGACCGCGATGTCCGAGGGCCGCGCGGCGAAGCAGGCGTCGGCGACCATTGCGCCCACCAACGAGCCCAGGCTGCTGTGCCAGCCATGCTCATGGCGGTAGAACTGGAAACCGGAGAGGCCCGGGGTGGCCGGCCATGAGGACACTAAGCTGGTGAACCGTTGGTAGAGCTCTTCGTTTGTTTCGGCATCATCTTCTTGCTCCGGTGAAATGGTTTGCACGGCGGAGGAAGACATTGTGTGCCTGCAATATCAAGGTGGGGGATTAGAGCAGCATAATTAAGGTGCATCTTATACAAGAAGAGGAATCATATGGGTATGTGTATTATATGAGAAGAATATGGTTAGGATAAGGAGGTGGCTAGCACTCTTAACTGGTAAGCACATGACGCATACATTTGGAGAGTAGTTGCAAGTTGCACGCCTCGAGTTTCATTAATTGGCATCAGCATGGAATCTTTTTACCTAAAACATGTTACCATGTCATAGTTTGTCCACCTAACATGAGATAAACATTGGTTTTGTTGGGTTTGAGTCTTTGGAATCTCATTGTGCTACGAGAGCAGACAAGGAGGACTGACGCACACAGCACTTTGGGCATCACCAAAACACACTTTTCTTTTTGCGAATTATCACCAAAACATTCTTATCCCCACTGCAGATCAATACGCTCCATGACTACTATGTGGGCATGTAAGTATCTTAAACGAACTTATCCCTACTCTTCTTTACTGAAAAATGTACTTATGGCTCGCAATATTATTAGGGCATCTTCAACGGTGAGCCTCAAACCGCACGGTCCGGACGTGTTGTGCCATCCAACGCGTGCATTAAAGTTAGAGCTCAATAAATCTTCACATGAGGATGGTGATTAAAGATGTAGGTACGCTTATAAGATATGAAGTTTTCTAAATAGAAAATTGAAATAAAAACAAAATCAAAATCAAAATAATGAAGTTTTTTAGGGAAGATGAATTAGTGGCATTATTATTACCTTTCTAGATGAAAAACTGAAACAAATAATGATAAAATTTGCATAAAATTTATACGTATGGAGATCAGATCGCGAGAAAAAAACATTGAATAACACATCTTGAGATTGATTGATTGCAATATGTCTTACAATGGATGCCTTGTGAGATGCATGATTACAAGTATGCACTAGATGAGAGAGCACTATGGTGGTGGAGATGGCTATGGAGATGAAAATGGCGGCGGCCAGGGTTTGTGGATGAAGACGATGATGAACTGGTTCTGGTTGTGCTCGACGTTCCTCCTTCTCTCGTTCTATTGACATTTCGACGGGATCCCCTTAATAAAAGTTGTTTAGGTGGACGATCTGCCACGGTTTCCATGCCAAACGACCGCTCATGCGAGCGTGTGCGGTCGCATGGAACGCCATCTTTGGCTCTGATGGCTTTCTGACGTCTCCTGGTGACTTGTTTCTTCTCTATTTTTCTGTCTTTCCATTCTCCCACATGATTTCTTTCCTATTTAGGCCATTTCCTGTGAAAAAATATCAAAAGAGGATTTGTGAAATTATTTGCATTCATTAGTCATTAGTGGCAATATCGAAGTGAATACCTCTCTTCTAATGAAATATCTCGGTTTTAAAAAGGTTGAAATGAGTGTAAAAATATCACTCATTAGCGGGCCCGAGGCGGACATGAAGCGGGCGCGTAGGCGTCCTTTCGATGCCCGTGTGGATGCAAATTCGGACACAGGTTTACGCCGGAAATGAGGAGGACCGGACGCCAAACGGACAGAAAATACGGATGCCGATGCGCGTTGAGCTGCGCCGTCTATTCGTTTGAGTCCAAACGGACATACACGGACCGGATGCGGATGCGCGTTGGGCCGTGTCGTTTGTTTGTTTCAGTCCAAACGGACATACACGGACCGGATGCGGATGCGCGTTGGGCCGTGTCGTTTGTTTGTTTCAGTCCAAACGGACATACACGGACCGGATGGGGTCGTGCGCTGGAGTTGCCCTTATTTCGTATTTCTATTTGGATGAGTGGAGGAGGAAAGGGCTGGTCTGAAAAAACAAAGGATATTTGGATGAGTGGAGGAGGGACGGGCTGGTAAGGAAAAACAAAGGATATTTGGATGGGTGGAGGAGAGCAGAGTGATGGGAGCCATGGGGCCCGGGGTCGCCCTTCCATCGTTCTCCAATCTCCGGAGAAAATCACCTGACCTCGGTGCTTCTCGATCCTCCGTGAACAAGATCCAAAACAAGCCAAATAAGTCTTCCTCCAATTATTGATGGGAGGATTTCCTGTGACGCGTGTAGTTAGCCGGCCTGGCCCTGGTGATGCGTGTGGATAGGGGTGCAAACGAGTCGAGTTCGAGCGAGTTGGACTAGGCTCAGCTCAATTCATACTAAAATTTCGAGCGAGCTAAGTTGAGTGAAGCTCAAGTTGCAGCCCTAAGTGTGGACAAGAGGATCCCACGCGGACACAAACCGTCGCTTTCAATCAGTGGTGTTAAACTGTTAATTGTTTCTGTTGCTGCAGCCACACCACACAGCTTAGCAACAGAAGCTCTCCGTCCATGGCCTTCCTCGTTGTGCTCCTCCTCTTTGTGGCTGCTCTGCTTGCGGTTGCCGCCACGAGGCTGTGGGATTACGCCGTCGTGCGCCTCGTATGGAGGCCGTACGCCATGAACAAGTGGTTCAGAGAGCAAGGGATCCATGGACCCTCCTACAGGTTCTTGAAAGGCTGCAACGAGGACATCAGAAGCATGAAGGAGGAGACTGACCGTCTGGTGCTGGACGTTGGCGACCACAAGTACCTCCCGCGGATCGCCCCACACTACCTCAAATGGAGGGCTCTCTACGGTATGTCTTGAAGATTCATTCTAGCTACCTTCTGTTTCTTCCTTTAGAGCAACTCTGGTAGATCCCGTAAAAGTTCGTCCTTCAAATTCGTTTTAGGATACCATAACCTATTAAGCAGTTTTCTTAATTATATACTCCCTCCGTCCGGAATTACTTGTCGTAGAAATTGATATATTTCTACGACAAGTAATTCGGGATGGGGGAAAACCATATGTGACACAAATTATATTGTTTCAATGCTTCACAGGAGAACCATTTCTATACTGGTATGGGCCACAAGCCCGAATATGCATATTTGACTATGAATTGGCAAGGCAAATCCTTTCAAGCAAGTCGGGACATTTCGTGAAGAATGATGCACACCCTACTCTCTTGGCTTTGGTTGGTAAGGGACTCGGGTTTATGGAAGGTGCAGATTGGGTGCGCCATCGTAGGATAATCAATCCTGTTTTCACCATCGATAAGCTAAAGGTAATGCCTAGATCTCTTATTTGCCGTGTCAAGCTAAAAACTTGCAGTTGCCTTAGCAGCAAGGCAAAATAGGGCATCTCCAATGGCAAAAAAAAAAAGGTGGGTTCATGGTGGGGACCAAGACTTGTCCGCAGTGTGTCCGGACTCTCACAAACCACCTCTACGTTTTGTACCCGTTTGTGGGATTTTAGACAATTTTGCGTGTCCGTGGACGTTTGGTGTACCCCATCGGATAGCAAAAAATGTCTGAACCATCTGATAAGAACATTTAAAAGAGATTTGGTGTATCCCTTTGGAGATGCCCTTAGGAGACATAAGTATTGGAAGTTCATAGAAACATCCTACAGGCTCTTTCTCTCTGTCTATCTCCCTTTGTTCATTTTTTAACACAATTCCCTTGGTATCTCATAATCTCGATCTGGTTGTGATAAAATTATGAATTACAATATATGAATGCCAAACTGTAGAAGTATGTACTATTGCCCTTGCAGACATGTTTTACTTGGTCCGCATCTGATGACAGACAATGTATATGTTTATTTGGAGTTAGTATTTATATGTTAATAGTGGTTGAAGTGGGTACTTTAGGAACATATATATGGGTGTATTTTGTGGTTATTCATTTTTTATAACATCAGATGTCAATAATTTAAATAGGGGATATTTATAGTATATTTTTAATAATGGCAAAGGTGGGGCACTTTACATGCAAACTTTGGGGGTTATATGGATTATCTATTATAATGGCAACTGGTGGTAATTTAGATGCAGGGGGTTACTTTAGATTATGTTCATAATGGCAGAGGTGGGCAATTTAAATGTACATTTATGGGGCTGCTTCATACTTTTTTTTAAATAATTTTAAAGGTGGTAAATTTCTAGAAAATAGAATAGATCCGATGACTATTGTTGTTAGAGGGCTACATGGTCGGATGTTTCTCATTTTTGTGAGAATTTCTATGATTTATCTCTTATTATTTTCTACTGCATCTCGTTAGCATTAACATGGAGGCTCTGTTTCGGGTCTTCAATTATAATGGCAACATGTGGTAATTTAGATACAGGGGGTTACTTTAGATTATCTTCATAATGGCAGAGGTGGGCAATTTAAATGTACATTTAGGGGGCTGCTTCATACTTTTTTAAAATAATTTTAAAGGAGGTAACTTTTTAGAAAATAGAATAGATCCAACGACTATTATTGTTAGAGGGCTACATGGTGGGATGTTTCTAATTTTTGTGAGAATTTCTATGATTTATCTATTTTTTTCTTTGCATCTCGTTAGCATTAGCATGGAGGCTACATTTCGGGTCTCCAATTAGTATAGGTAAATTATTATTAGAGATTACCTGATGGATGGTCAGATGTTTATTTTTGGGAGAGAATTTCTAGTTTTTTTTCCTAATGCGTCTCGTGGGGATTAATGTGGAGACTTCACTGGGGCCTCTAGAGTAGTAAGATGTTAGGACCGCTGAAATAGGGAGCATGCAATTTTTTTTAAAGAAAATTAAACTCAAGTTTGTATTTATTACAGATGATGACAAAAACAATGCTGGATTTTGCCGGAGGCATGGCTAAGGAGTTGGAAGATCAAGCGTCTCAAAATGAGAATGGGGAAACAAAAGTAGATATCAATAAACTTTTCAGTGACTTAACAGTTGATAATATATCCTATGCCATCTTTGGAAGCAGTTATAAATTAGGAAATGAAGTCTTCCAGGCTCAAACTGACATGCTGGGGATCACTATGGAAACTTTTCTTGACGTGCCAATACCGGGATTCAAGTAAAAATCTCACATTTCTTGAATTTATACCTTGTAGATGGAAAAAGCGCATCTCAAAATTTCCATACGCTCGGTTCATTTCTTGAAACAATTTTCATACATAGTTCTCCTTATGCATGGTCAATTTTTTTGTTTGTCGATTCAGATATCTTCCCACTGAAAGGAATCGGCGCAAATGGATGCTTGAAAGGAAGCTTAAGAGCCTACTCGCACAAATTATACAACCACGATTAGCCACTAGTGAATACGGAAATGATCTGCTCGGTGTGATGCTTGACTCTTGCATTGAAACCAAGAAAGGAGGGAAGCAAGTGGATCTCAGCTTGAGCATGGAGGAGATCATACATGAGTGCAAGCTTTTCTTCTTTGCTGGTCATGAAAACACATCTCTTCTACTCACATGGTCAGTGTATTTGCTCTGCATATACTCAGAATGGCAAGAAAGGCTCCGAAAGGAGGTCTTGAAGGAATTTGGGAGGGAATCTCCTAATCCCAATATGCTCAACAAATTGAAAGAGGTAAGAAAAAAATAACCATAGATTCTTACTATAATGTTTGTGCTTCTCTGATAATCTCAGAATCTGTAGCTAACCACAATAAGCTATGCATATTGCAGATGACTATGGTGCTCTTCGAGACCTTGAGGCTCTATTCGCCTGCTCTTTTTATGCAAAGGAAAACCGTGACCGATATGACAGTGGGATCAATAAAACTGCCCAAAGGCATGGCAATTGTCATACCTATCCCAATTATGCATCGAGACAAGGAGGTTTGGGGTGACGAGGCAGATGAATTCAATCCACTGAGATTTAAGAATGGGATCACAGGAGCAGCAAAGGTTCCACACGGCCTGCTAGCGTTTTCAATGGGACCAAGGTCTTGCATCGGTCAGAACTTCTCTATGTTGGAAGCGAAGTCGACGCTGGCTCTGATGCTCCAGAAGTTCTCGTTCACTCTTTCCCCTGACTACGTGCATGCGCCCGTGGATCTGTTTACCCTGAAACCAAAGTTTGGTCTTCCGGTACTTCTGAGGCCGCTGGATGAGTGTAATTAGACTAGTATTTTATTTGCAACATTGCCATACTTCAAACAATTGATGAACCTGGGTTGTACTCGATGATACACAGTGTATGCACTGAATGTATGACTAAAAAAATAAAGAAAACAAGGGAGTATAGTAATATTATTACTACTCTTGGCCTTGTTCCAGAGTCATATATTTATTTAAAGAGTAAATTGCATCCACCATATAACAACTTTGCGGGTGGGTTTAGATTGGTATAACAAGTAACAACTTGTAAAATGCTTAATTTGGTGCGATAATAATCTAGTAAACTGGTACATGTACGGTTCATACTCTGCCTTAGTGATATATTTAGGGGTGGCAGGGGTTTCTATGGTTAATTCGGTTCGGTTTACTTGCGTTTCTAGAATTTCGGATTCTAGCAAATAACAAAAAAAATAATCACAGTAAAAATTGCCACTGAACCTTATTAACCGAAATTTATCTGTTCGGTTAACCGGAAAACCGAAATACAGGTGCACTATCATCAGTCGAAAAAAGCTAAGTCAAGTAGTGATTTGTTATACCTTGTTGTACTTTGTACAGACATAGCCGTCAATCATCTAAAAAAAAGATATATTCTGAATTAGTATTAGTATGGTACTCTACCGATGAATACAGTAACATGGTACTGTAGCACAATGCAGTATAACTTTTTTTATAAATGCGATGGTTCTTCAAAGACTTGTGAACATTTTTTGAAACAATTGAAAATTATTGAAATGCGAACATTTTTTTTCAAAAGTTTGAACATTTTTCAAACTTTCTAAGCATTTCTTGAAAACAAGAATAATTATTTAAAAACATGATTTTTTTTAAAAAAATTCAAACATTTTTGAACAATTTAAAAAATTCTGGTTTTCTAGAATTATTGAAGAATTTTTTTAGTTTTATTCAAAAACACTAACATTTTCTAAAAAAGAACAAATTTTGAAATTTCAAACTTTTTTCGGAAAAAGGGAAAATTTGAAATTCTGAATAACTTTTGGAGAAACATGAATAAGATTTCAAAAATGTGACTAAATTTTGAAAACAAACATTTTAGAAAATTCTGAATAATTTAAAGTTTTTAAAAAATTTTAAAAAGGAAAAATAGAAACCGATAAAAAAGATAAAACAGTGAGAAAACTTATAGAATTTTCCCAAAACCGTGTACTGTGTAGCACGATCTCTATCGACGCTACCTACACAAATGGGTCGGCCCATCCTAAATTGCTCTGCTGCTCGGCTGTGTGATACACCGACAGTTTGCCACAGTGAAAGGCGTATAGGATTTTTCCAATCCAGCCCACCTCACTCGGGTTACCTAGTTCCTATTCCGTGCCTTAAATGCCAATTATAGTGTACTTTCCCCTCTCAGATCCTCTCTGATGGATCAAATCTCCCTGAACTCTAAAACCAACCCCCCCCCCCCCCGCCCCCCTAAACTCTCAAACCGGATCATGGGTGGTTTTGCTCCAAATGGCGTATAGGATCGCGTGTCCGCTGGTGTTGAACCCGTGGCACAAGGATTTTCCTCCGATAGCGTAGAGCAGCTGCCAACGGGATCAGCTTGGGATCCCGTGTTCGTTTTGTCTCCTTCCTCATATATGAAATTACAGCTTGTTTCTGCACACTTTGCACCAGAAGTAAATTTTTCAAAACTAATCACATCATCAGCCTTATATAATTCACCCCCATGATCAGGATTAGACATGTAATCTGGAAGGAGAGCTATTTCAGCACGTAGAAGAGCTCCTGCATTGGGATGGAGCTTTGTAAATGGGAATAAAGTTTCATCAAACACAACATCTTGTGAAATTTAAATGCGCTCGGATGAAACTTCTAGGCACTTGTATCCTTTGTGAAGATTATGTAACCAATGAAGACACATTGGGTGGAACGAAACTCAACTTTGTGTCAATTGTATGGATGGAGATTGGGGTAGCAAGTACATCCAAATTTTTTGAGAGAATTTTTGTATGGTTTTTTATGAAACAATCGTTCCAAAGGAGTAGAGTTGCCTATAACTTTGCTAAGTAGACGGTTTATAAGATAGGTGGCAGTAATGAAGGCTTCATCCCAATATTTTGGTGGCATAGATGCATGGGCTAAGAGAGATAGACCTACTTCAATGATATGGTGATGCTTACGTTTGGCAGAGCCATTTTGTTGATGAGCATGAGGACAAGATACTAGATGTGCAATGCCTACATTGCGAAAAAAGGAGTTGAGTTTCTCATACTTCCCTACGCAGTCGCTTTGGACTATGATGATTTTCCTGTCAAAGTGACATTCAACAAGCTTATGGAATTCTTGAAAGATAGAGAAGACTTTAGATTTATACTTAACCAAATATATCCAAGTAAATTTTCTATAATCATCGATGAGGCTAACATAGTATTTTTTTCTTCCAAAAGAATCTCTTGCATAACCCAATACATCACTAAAAATAAGTTCTAAATGAGCATGAGACACACTATTTGACTTAAGATAAGGGAGTTGGTGACTTTTTGCACATTGACAAGAATCACAAACAGACTCATTGTTTTGACTAAATGACAGTGGAAGATTGCCTTTATACACTACTTTCTTGACTATGACTGACGATGGATGTCCTATTATTTGATGGCATCTTGCCAAGGAGGGCTTGACGATGGAATAAACTTGATGACGACGCTTTCGACTAAGTGCTCCAGATGTGATGGGATACAGTCCTCCAATGCATCTACCATGATGAATGAGCTCCCTCGTTGCCCAATCCTTAATAAGAAATACTTAGGATGAATTTCAAAGAAAATATTATTCTCGACTGTTAGATGAGATATAGAAGCAAGATTTTTGTCGTCTTGTGCAACATGAAGAACATACTTTAAGATCAGATCATTTTTAAAAGTAGGGGAATTAATAGAGGCTTGACTAATGTGAAAATTTTCCATACCTCCACTGCTTGCGGTGTGAATTTGATCGTTGCCAAAGTATTTTTCACGCATAGTGAACTTCTCAAGCTCGCCGGTCATGTGATCCGTGGTCCCTGAGTCGGCATACGTATCAGACCGTTCCATCTCCTGGTTGCTCCCGGAGAGCTACAACTACATGACGATAGTCGGGAACATAGTCTTTGTTGTAAGGGTGCCAACAGTCGATGACCTCATGGTCCAGCTTCTTATAAAGATGGCAGCTGGGCCGGTTGTTGGAGGAGGACGATCCGATGGGGCGTTGTTGGTGTAGCCGCCACCACCAGAGCGCGCACCCGTGCCTTGATCGTTGCCGCATCCGCGCCTGCTGCTACCGCTGCTACGGCTCCGCCCTTGGTGACTGCGTCCACGAGCGCCTCCACGACCACGGGACATAGTATTAGCAAAAGACTGCTGAACGTTCATCCCATGGAGAAGATTGAGGCGCGTGTCGCTTAGAAGCTGGGTGTCCAGCTCCTAGACGGTGACGGGTTCAACCCGAGCAACAAGTGCTGACATGACCGGGTTGTAGCCGAGTCGAGGCTGGCCAGAAAGTGAGAGGCGATCTCTTGATCGCCAAGAGGTGCACCGGCACAAGCGATTTCGTCGGCGAGGATCTTGATGTTGGTGAGATATTCTGCCATACTTAAGTTCCCTACGGTTTGTGAGCGCAATCCTTGTGTTAATGGATCACGCTTAGGTTTGAGTAGCAAATGTGGCGTGGATCGCTGCCCACACCTCCGCCGGCGTTTGAAGAGTGACTACCAGCAAGGATTTTGCGGGAAAGAGAATCCATCAAGTAACCTTGAACTTGTTGTTGTTGGGCATACCAGAGGAAGCGAGCGGAGCTGATGATCTACTCCACCTTCCCGTCCTTGGTGACAGGGTAGTGAGTAGTCATGGCGGCAACAGCCTCCGTTGGTCATTGTGGTAGGGGCGGCGGCCCTCAACGACCACGACAAGGAGATCAAGGGGCGTAACAGCACATCCGCAGACACATCAGCATATTTGCAGGCACGGCCACGATGGTCACATGTCACACTCACTGATGATGCAAAGGGGATTATCATCCGGTGTGAGGGCAACAACCATCGCATAGGGAGGCTCGAGGCACCGGCGGCAGACTTTGGCGCTGATGGGCAAGGGGCACACTAACAGTTCCCCGCCAACTTCTAGCACTTGGGTACCAGCTCCGACAGTGTGGATGCTGCAACGTGAATCATGCCGATGTGGAGTGGCGGCAACCAGTTTCGTGCTGAGACTTGGGCATCCACCTAACGACTGTGGTGGTGGTCTAAGGTGGGTTGATTCCCCACCAACTTCTAGTGCCTTTTGGCCCTGATGTGGAGTACCGGCAGGGGCGACAATCGAATGATCCACCTTTAAGATGTTGACTAGAAACCGCTTCATGTCCGGAGTGAAAACTCTTATTCTGCTCTTTATTGGTCGGGCTTAGCAGACGCGAAGTTGTGGTGTTACCTTGTTGAAGGTGTTATCTACTTGCTGTTGTACTAGTCTTCATTGACGGATCTCGGCAATCAAGATGAGAATCCATGGCCATGATGTCTCTAGTCGGACAAGTGACGATGGCAAAGATGGCTGATACGTCTCCAACGTATCTATAATTTTTGATTGTTTCATGCTATTATATTATCTATTTTGGATGTTTTATATGCATTAATATGCTATTTTATATTATTTTTTAGACTAACCTATTAACCAAGAGCCCAGTGCCAGTTTCAGTTTTTTCCTTGTTTTTGACTTTTACAGAAAAGGAATATCAAACGGAGTCCAAACGGAATAAAACTTTGCGATGATTTTTCTTGGATCAGAAGACACCTACGTGACTTGGAGAGAGGGCAAGAAGAGTTCCGAGGAGGCCACAAGCCTCTAGGGCGCGCCCCAGGGGGGGCGCCCTGAGGGCTTGTGGGCCCCTCGGGTGTCCTCCAATCCTAATTCCACCTCTATAAATTCAGAAATATTCCCCAAACATCAGAAGCGTCCACCAAAATACTTTTTCGCCGCCACAAGCCTCTGTTCCCGTGAGATCCCATCTTGGGGACTTTTCCGGCACCCTGCCGGAGGGGGATTCGATCACGGAGGGCCTGTACATCAACCTCGCCGCCCTTCCGATGATGCGTGAGTAGTTTACCACAGACCTACGGGTCCATAGCTAGTAGCTAGATGGCTTCTTCTCTCTCTTTGATCTTCAATACCATGTTCTCCTTGATGTTCTTGGAGTTATATCCGATGTAATCTTATTTTGCGGTGTGTTTGTTGAGATCCGATGAATTGTGAATTTATGATTAGATTATCTATGAATATTATTTGAGTCTTCTCTGAACTCTTTTATGCATGATTAAGATATCTTTGTATTTCTCTTCGAACTATCGGTTTGGTTTGGCCAACTAGATTGGTTTTTCTTGCAATGGGAGAGGTGCTTAGTTTTGGGTTCAATCTTGCGGTGTCCTCACCCAGTGACAGAAGGGGTAGCGAGGCACGTATTGTATTGTTGCCATCAATGATAAAAAGATGGGGTTTATGTCATATTGCTTGAGTTTATCCCTCTACATCATGTCATCTTACTTAAAGTGTTGCTCTGTTCTTATGAACTTAATACTCTAGATGCAGGCAGGAGTCGGTCGATGTGTGGAGTAATAGTAGTAGATGCAGAATCGTTTCGGTCTACTTGTCACGGACGTGATGCCTATATTCATGATCATTGCCTTAGATATCGTTATAACTTTGTAATTTTCTATCAATTGCTCAACGGTAATTTGTTTACCCACCGTATGTTTTCTTTCAAGAGAGAAGCCTCTAGTGAAACCTATGGCCCCCGGGTCTATTTTCCATCATATATTTTCAGATCTATAAACCAAAAAACCCAAAAATACCTTGTTTCAATTTATTTATATTTACTTTAGTTTGCTCTTTTATTTATCTTTTATACCCATCTCTATTAGATATCACTCTTGTTCGTGACCATGAAGGGATTGACAACCCCTTTTTCGCGTTGTGTGCAAGTGTTTGTTAGTTTGTGCAGGTGCATAGATTGGAGACTTGCTTGTGCCTCCTACTGGATTGATACCTTGGTTCTTAACTGAGGGAAATACTTATCTCTACTTTGCTGCATCACCCATTCCTCTTCAAGGAAAAAATCAACGCAAGCCGGGGAGGTTCTGGCGCCATTGCCGGGGAGGTTCTACATCAAGCCTACCAAGTACCCATCATAAACTCTCATCTCTTGCACTTACATTATTTGCCATTTGCCTCTCGTTTTCTTCTCCCCCAATTCTAAAACATTTTCAAAAAAGCACAAAAATATTTGCCTTTTTATTCGCCCTTCTTTCGTTCGTCTTTTCGTTTGCCTTTCGTTTGCTTGTATGCTAGATTGCTTGGTTTGTCACGATGTCTCAAGAAAATACCAAATTGTGTGACTTTTCCAACACTAATAATAATGATTTTATTAGTACTCCGATTGCTCCCGCCACTAGTGCAGAATCTTATGAAATTAATGCCATTTTGTTGAATCTTGTTATGAAAGAATAATTTTCCGGCCTTCCTAGTGAAGATGCCGCATCCCATCTAAATACTTTCGTTAAGTTATATGATATGCAAAAGAAAAAGATGTGGCTAATGATATTGTTAAATTAAAGCTATTTCCGTTCTCACTACAAGATCGTGCTAAGACTTGGTTTTCATCTTTACCTAAAAAATAGTATTGATTCATGGAATAACTGTAAAGATGCTTTTATTTCCAAGTATTTTTCTCCCGCTAAGATCATCTCCATTAGGAACGATATAATGAATTTTAAGCAACTTGATCATGAACATGTTGCATGATACGTCTCCAACGTATCTATAATTTTTGCTTGTTCCATGCTGTTATATTATCATTCTTGGATGTTTTACAATCATTTTATAGCAACTTTATATCATTTTTTGGGACTAACCTATTGACATAGTGTCCAGTGCCAGTTGCTGTTTTTTGCTTTTTTTTTACTTCGCAGAAAATCAATACCAAACGGAGTCCAAACACAGCGAAACTTTTTGGAGATTTTTTCTGGACTAGAAGACAACTGGTGGGCCAAAGAAGTACCAGAGTGGAGCTCCGAGGGGAGCACAACCCACCAGGGCGCGCCTGGGGGCCCAGGCGTGCCCAAGTGGGTTGTGCCCACCTCGGTGGCCTCCCGCACCGCCTCTTCGCCCTATAAATTCCCAAATATTCAAAAAACCCTCGGGGTAACGCTAGATCAGAAGTTCCGCCGCTGCAGGCCTCTGTAGCCACGAAAAACCAATCTAGACCCCGTTCCGGCACCCTGCCGGAGGGGGAAATCCTCATCGGTGGCCATCTTCATCATCCCGGCGGCCACCATGATGAGAAGGGAGTAGTCCACCCTCGGGGCTGAGGGTTTGTACCAGTAGCTATGTGTTTAATGTCTCTCTCTCGTGTTCTTGAGATGGCATGATCTTGATGTATCGCGGGATTTGTTAATATAGTTGGATCATATGGTGTTTCTCCCTCTCCATCTTGTTTTGATGAATTGATTTTTCCCTTTGAGATTTCATTCTTATCAGATTGAATACTTTTATGGATTTGAGAGCACTTGATATATGTCTTGCATATGAATACCCGTGGTGACAATGGGGTATCATATTGATTCACTTGATATGTGTTTTGGCACTCAAATCGCGGATTCCCGAGGTGACATTGGGGTAATCTATGCATAGGGGTTGATGCACGTTTTCGTCCTTGTTTCTCCGGTAGAAATCTTGGGGCACTCTTTGAGGTTCTTTGTGTTGGATCGAGTATTATGAATCTGAAATTGTTTGATGTGTATCGTATAATTAACTCATGGATACTTGTGGTGACATTGGAGTATCTATGTGACATTAGAGTTGGTTGATGCGTATCATATGGTGTTATTTTAGTACGAACTCTTGGATAGATCGAATGGAAAGAATAACTTTGCGTTATTTTAGTACGAACTCTTGAATAGATCGAATGGAAAGAATAACTTTAAGGTGGTTTCGTACCCTACAAACAATTTCGTCTTATGTTCTCCGCTAGATAAGAACTTTGGAGTGATTCTTCTTCATCACACGTTGAGGGATGGTTATATGATCCAATTAGATTAGCATTGTTGAGGGATTGCACTAGCGAAAGTACGAACCCTAGGCCTTGTTTTCAAGCATTGCAATACCGTTTGTGCTCCGTTTTATTACTTGCTACCTTGCTGTTTTTATTTACTCAGATTATAAAAATATATTTCTACCATTCATATTACACTTTTATCACCATCTCTTCGCCGAACTAGTGCACCTATATAATTTGCCATTGTATTGGGTGTGTTGGGGACACAAGAGACTTTTTATTATTTGGTTGCAGGGTTGTTTGAGAGAGACCATCTTCACCCTACACCTCCCACAGATTGATAAACCTTAGGTCATCCACTTGAAGGAAAATTGCTACTGTCCCACAAAACTCTGCGCTTGGAGGCCCAACACAAGTCTACAAGAATAAAGTTGCGTAGTAGACATCAAGCTCTTTTCTGGCGCCATTGCCGGGGAGGTGAGTGCTTGAAGGTATATCTTTAGATCTTGCAATTGAATCTTTTAGTTTCTTGTTTTATCACTAGTTCGGTTTATAAAAGTAAACCAAAAAGTGGAATTGAGGTTGCATCATATTGTTCATCTTTATAATGTCTTTTGTGAAAATGATGGAAAGGAAAATTGTGCTCAATTGATAGAAGAAGAATTCAATAAAATGTTTGGCTAGGGGCTATCATAGCTATCATTGCGCGTCACCTACACCTTAACAGATCCAAGGGTAAAATTCATGGTGGTATTTATGCTACTCATCTAGCGAGTCACTTTAAAGTTTATATACGCCTACTAGATGATTATCGTTTGCCCAAGGTTTATTTAGATCGTCAGGCTATGGCATATCATCAGTTTATCGATGACGAGAACACTGACATTACTGTTCCTTACAACCTGGTTTTTAGTGAGGACACTCGTGATATTATTCCGTTGCCTGCACCTACTTTGTTTGATTCTATTGCCAGGGGCGGATACAGGATCATGCCAGATGATATCATCACTTACCGGAACAACCAGGAGGCAGCAGAGGAGGAGCCTCAAGAGTGGGACCCTCAGGTGCCCGCTCTCCAGCACTTCAACGTGGGACCTGATGGCTTCTTCGAGTGGTGATTACCAAGCTAGGCCAAAAGCCTAAGCTTGGGGGAGTACGTATGCCCACCGACATTACATTCATGTTTATACATTTCATTCCAGTTGTCGGCCTCCACACTTTTTCATTGTATTATCCATGCTAAATTTATTTTCTCATCTTCTTCTTGTGTGTTTGAAAAAACTTTGAGAAAATCAAAAAAATATTTCTTACTTCTTTTCGGTTTTTCTTTCTAGTGTTGTTAGCTGTAGTATTTAAAAAGAAAACCCAAAAAGATTTCCTTGTTCTTCTTTTGCTTGTTGGGAGCTTTCCCGTGTAAATAGTTTTTCTCGTTTTTGCTTTTCTTTTCTTGTATTTTGTTTTCTTCCAGAAAACCAAAAACTCCAAAAATATTTCATTGTGTTACTCTGAATTTCTTTTCATTGAGTCATACCGAGGAGAAGACCACGATGAAAATGTTGAGTGGCTCTCATATGCATTACTGATGATCTAACAAAGAGCCCAAATTACCTTGTCTTCTCCTTTTGAATAAAATGTTTGCAGATTCCAGCTTGGTCCACGGTACTCTTGCACTATTATCATTTTCATATCATTCGGTCGTGCAAGTGAAAGGCAATATTTGGTGAACTGGCTACGGCAGAGAGAAACGGGTATGAACTCGACTTGTTCTGTTTTTGTAAATATGTTTAACCTAGTATTCATGATTCAGCCTATTATGATCAAACATGTTTGTAATGACAATTAGAGATTATAGTTTCTCATGCCATGCTTAAGTAGCTAGGAGTTGATAATGATTTATCTTGGATGCCAACATTGCGTTAAAATGATTGTGATGTAGTATGATGATATGGTATCCTCCTCTGAATGTTCAAGTGGCTTGACTTGGCACATGTTCATGCATGTAGTTGAATCAAAACCAACATAGCCTCTATGATATTTATGTTCATGGTGTTCATATCCTACTCATGCTAGTATTCAATGTTACTTATGCGTAACGCATGTTCATGACCGTTTTCGCTCTCTAGCTGGCCGCTTCTCAACCTAATTGCTAGCCTTCGCCTGTACTAAGCGGGAACACTGCTTGTGCATCAAAATCCTGAAACCCAAGTTATCCCAGATGAGTCCACCATACCTACCTATATGCAGTATTACCCTGCCGTCCTAAGTAAATTTGCATGTGCCACCTCTAAAAACATCAAATAAATATCCTTTCTTGTGTGCCTGTATTGTTCATAGAGCGACAGTAGGTAGTCAGTATCTTCCATGCTAAGCGGGTTATTTTCATGATGAGTGTTTATTCACTCGTCCTTGCACGAGAGGGGCGGTAATAGGGATTCCCAGTCCCGAATTCAAAAATTACAAATAATTAAAGAAAACTCCCTCAGGACTGTTGTTGGTATGGACGATACCCGTTGTTTTGGCCCAGCCATGGAGTGTGATTGTTGGTGGAGGGGAAGTAAACCTTTACTTTTATCGCTTGGGATCCGCCACTAATGTGTTTAGCATGGAAGATACTGATAACTAATGGTCGCGAAGTAAACGGGAAGGGTGCATTTTGTAGGGTAACGCAGCAGAAAACAAAAAATTTCCGACCTACGCACCAGCCCAGGACCACTATGGAGACTGCATACAAGGTTTGATCATTTTCGTTACCGACTCGTAGCGCAGCGGAAGTAGAGTCGATGACGATCGGCGGTGCAGATCCCCGCAGCTAGGATTTACAACCTCCCAACCGCGAGGATGTACTCCCTCATCTGCCCCTCGGACAGCCCTCCGGGAGGCGGTCGAACAGTCCCCCGGACGGTGTCGCGGACAGCCCTTCGGGAGGACCTTCGAAACTCGGACGGTCACTCGGACAGCCCTTCGGGAGGACTCACAGAACTCGGACCGTCACTTTGGACAGCCCTTCGGGAGGCACTCACAAACAGCCCCTCGGGCACAAAGATCGAAACTACGACCTCTCTACAGAGTTGCACACATACGGTGTCACCTATCCGGCAAGGCTTCGCCGTCCAGAACTAGTTCCTGCCGGAACCCAGACAGCCTTTCGGCTCTACGAAACTCTTTTCGTGGGAGGGAGAGAGAAGCCAGATAACATCTTGGCATGTGTATGAGAGCAAGGGATGAGTGTGGAGGGCTGCCCCTCCACTTCTATTTATAGGAAATCCCAAGGGGTAGGGTGGTTTTACAAGAAAACCCAAAAAGCACATGGATGAAGTCCTTCCACAAGGACCCAAATGTGAAACCAAGGCACAAGAGGGGGCTCCAAGGAGGAGTCCCCATGTGGCCAGCCACACCTAGGAGGGGCCCCCCCATGGGAGCCCTCATCCATCCACATCACCTTCTAGAAGCCTTTAGCAAAAGCCCTAAAAGGTGGCTTTCCAAAAAATTCCAAAAAGCACTTTCACTATTCACGACGACATTTTTCAGCGTCCGTTCGAACTGAAAATATTTATGTGGGCTTAGAACATTTCCAGTACCCACTAAAATAATTTTCAACGTGTTCTGGAACAATTCCAGTTTAGTGATTTCATCTGCGAAAAGCATCTGAAGCGGTTCCGGCAGCCCCGGAACATTTCCGGTTTTTCTTCCAGAAAATTCCCAGAAGTTTCCAGAATGATTCTGGCATCCTCCAGTAATTATCAGGCATGTGCCGAAACCATTTTGACTTAATGGTATCCCCTGAAACAACTTTTCAGTTTCACCGGAACTCATCCGGTGACCTCTCTCTGCGGAACTTTTCCGCTGTCCGAAACTTTTCGGTGTCCGAAACTTTTTCGGTGATTTTCTCTCAGACTCCCTGTCTAGTATTCAGCAGATAGATGACCCTTAAGTGTGTGACCCTATAGGTTCGGTGAAGTATAGACATGACCTGGAACCCCTTCTGATCAATGATCAACATCAGAGCCGTGGACACCCATATTGACCCCTATACTCACACGAATGAATATTCGAGTGAACCTCCAGTTGCCGTGTGCTATTCCTGTTGCTTCGCGATATGTTACAAATACCCGAGGTGAGACATGTAGGCATTCCCGTGGATCAACAACTTGTCCACTATGCTAGTTACCTCGTTACCGGTATTGTTCTCTTTTCTCGTTACCGTGTTCCGGCATCCCCGTGATCAAATCACAAAGTGTCTGGCCAGACGATGATGGATACCGTAACACCGAGAGGGCCCAGAGATATCTCTCCATCGTCGGAGGAGCAAATCCCAATCTTGAGCTATCAAGTTACTTGACATACTTTCCCATGAACCCGTAAGCCGCCGTAATAGCCATCCATTTACGGATGACGTTTAACAAACCCCAAAGTTCATGAATCAAGCATGAAGAAACTCGATACTCTCATGGTCTGAGGAATCATGCAAACGTAAACTATCTCTGTGTTATTAACCATTAACTCATGACGAATGTATCTCATAGCATAACATCAATCGGGTCGATTCAACACAAATGTTCTTCTAACATTTGTGCCCTCAAAGTTGCTGGCATAGACATGCCTATGATTGGGAAAACATAATCATCATGCAACACTTGAGCTAGTCTTAGAGGCATGACAAGGAATACATTTTACCGTTTATTATTCCACACGTGCACATGGGTTTTCCCCAGAGCCTTTATGGATATACGGGCTCGGGAACCACAGCAGTTATAGCATGGAACATAAACCTAATTATGAACACGGAGATAAATAATAACATTTATTATTGCCTCTAGGGCATATCTCCTACAGACTCCCACTTGCACTAGAGTCAATAATCTAGTTAATGCTAATGCACTTTACACCTGTGGCACACCGGTGTAAATATGCTTCGCTTGTGGTATAGCCTAATGTCCAACGGATCTGACGACTTCAGCTCCGTGTGTATCTTTGCATATCCTCGCGTTTTCACGCTTTCACAAAATTCATATTTTGTGTGGACTTGGCTTTGTATGTATGTGAATCACAGGTCGAACCTGGATTCCTCAGACTGAGTTATGGAGCAACTACCTGCAGTAGTGTCCCATTGACAAAAGCCATCTTGGAACCATACTAAGTTCATGAATGAACTATATGATTCAACATTTTCTTTGTCGCTTTTAAAAGCGGCAACATACTTCGCCTCAGTTATAGAATTCGCCACAGTAACTTGTTTGGAACAATTTCCAACTACCGTGCCACCATATTGTGTATTGCACAAAACCCTTAACTTAAATCGAAAATCGCTTGGAGCATGGATGAAGACTGTATCGATGTAACCTTTTACAACGAACTCTTCATGATCTCTGCTTGCGAGAAAACATGTCATCAGTGCTACTATAGTACTCAATGACCCTTTTTCACTGTTGTCCTATGATCAGTACTTTTGATCACTTTGGTATCTATACTCGCAACAACTTTGGGAGTATTGGACATATCTGGTTGTTTTTACATACCATGGAATACATGATTAATCCAAACACAAGAGTGTGTGGAATCTCCATCATGTATTTTGCTCATCAGTGTTTTGGGACACCGAGTCTTGCAAAAACTCTTTCCATGTTACTTCGGCAAGAATCACTCCTTGACGTTTTTAATGCTAAAAGGTTTTAGCATCTTGTCAATATGTATCTTTGCTCAGCCCCATTAGGTAAATCTATCTCCATAGATCATCATGCCTAATATAAAGGCTATTTAGCCCAAGCACTTCATCGAAAAACTATTTTCAAATGAAGTCCTAATTCGTGTCAAGAAATTTATTTCCAATTAACAATGTGTCAAGCACACAACGGTTTTTAGAAATATTGTTATGCTCCCACTTACTTTCTTGAATCATAAGCATCTTCGTTACCCATTGATGAAGTCAAAACCTTTTTGACCATTTCATCAAAGCGAAGATTCCAACTCCATTTTGCTCTCTTCTGTCCATTGCTGGAACTCTGAAGTATGCACATTCACTAGCATCCTCTGGATCGACAAAATACTTTGGACTGTATCACTCACAAGTCCTAGGTTGCATTTCCATCTTATGGAAATCCTTTTGGCATCCATGTTTCATATCTCATGACTGAAATATGTATTAATTGCTAGTTCAACCCGAACCGACTTTAAGCATCGCTACGGTGAAACAATCTCATCGTAGTCAACTCCTTGAACTTGTATATTGCAACAAGTCGAGCTTTATGGATAAAACATTTTTATCCGTATCAGTTTTAAGTTCCATAAATATTCGTCAGACTCTAAGTCTTCCGAAAGGTGTATCAAGGTTTTAATCTTGAATCACTTATATGGAAACTATCTCGGATTGTATTGGCATTTAGCTAATTCCGGAGTCAGGGCCCATCAACGCTTCCTTGTGTATCGTAGGTATACTGTTGTCTAACAACAATATCTCGTTTGCGCACCTGAGAGGTTTGCACGAGCCTTGCCTACGTGGTTCAGCTGCAAGTTCGACTGAAGTCCATACATTTTATTGTAGAGACTTCCGTATCAGTCGCAGTAGGAAACTCCGGAATCACTTCCAAGGTTCCTTTCCTTTGACCTGATGACGAAGATACTGGTTATCTCGTCGAGTTGCACTGTCCTCCCACTCACCTTTTGCAAGGACAATTCTCTTTAAAAGCATACCGTTTTGTGGCAAAAACCTTTGCCTCGGTATAGTGGTGGGGGAATACCCAATGACTTGGGATAACCTACAAAGTAGCACTTGTCTGATTTGGAATAGGTTTGTAACCTTTTACACAAGCCCCATATTCCAAATGTTAAGAAAAGATATAACATGGTTGGGCGTACCATACCATGGTGTCATTTCAACAGACCCGATGGAGCTCTTTTCAGTGTAAAAGCCGCAGTCTCTAAAGCATCACTCTTTAAAAGGGATAATGGCAAATTTATTTATGTCATCTTTGATCTTACCATGTCATAAATGGTTCGATTACATTTTCACGGACTTTCCACTTGCAGTGGTGTTCCGGGAGGTGCAAGTTATGAAACCCCTTTCACAACTCATCAGACATTGGCTAAACTTGTAACTCAAAAATTCCTTTCTGCAATCGAATTGTAGAAACATAATTTTCTTGTTACAATAACTTCTTCTTCATTTATGAAAACATTTCGAATGATTTCAAAAGATCCAGACTTACGTCTCATCAAGTAAATATCCATATATCTACTTGAGTCATTTCTGAAGATAGATAAATCCACTACTTGCAACAACATTTATTGAACTACACACATCAAAATGTATGATCATCAATAAGTTTGTTGCTCGTTCCTTATGGCCTGTGAACGGTATTTCAGTCACTTTACTTTTCGGAGGAAAGTTGCAAGTGTCAGATGATTCAAAATCAACCGACTTCAAAATCCATCATAAAGGAATTTCCATGCGGGTTTCTCCAATGTGACCAAATGCAGTGCCACACGTGTGTGGTATTCTGTTAGTCTTGCGACATTTAGTGTTAGTGTTATGGATGTATCATATTACCATCAATATTCATAACATACATCCCATCTTGGATGGAAGCATGGCCCTTCATGTTATTCATAATACTGAACAACAATTGTTGTTTTTATGAACAACTCCTATTGCAACAAACATTGTGCAATGGGCTAGAGTGTATGAAACTCTAAAATGAATTATGAAAGTAAACACAGAGGTAATATTTTATTATCATTATTCATAACATACGTTTCATTCATAATGAAAATATGGCCCTTATGTTATTCATAACACCGAACATCAAAAGTTCTCTTATGAACAACCTTCTTGCAAGATACCTTATGCAATGGGCTAGAGTTTGTGAAACTCTAAATGAATTATGAAAATAAATACAGATGGTAATACACCGATGGAAGGTATAGTAACATTTACTATGTTCCGTGTGTATACCTAAACCTCATTCCTGGCAAGTCTTTCAGGCCATAGTAGTTCTTACATCGAGTTGCAACAGAATGCAATCGAGCGGGTATCTTTGTGTTTTAACTCACAATACCCAAGAATCAGTGATTAACAATTTAATCATAATTCCCAAGGACTATATCTTTGACCAGCCTTCTATACATCAAAAACTTGTATGACATTCATACATGAGCTGGGTATTCCAGTCTTCTTTCTTATTGCCTTTATACTTCTAATAGTTTAACTTTTAGTATTTCTCCTACTCTCAGAAGAAGCACCCAACTTAAGAGTGGTGTTAGCCCCGGACTTCCTAGGCGTGAAAATTTCACTAACACCCTTCGGACACTTCCTTTCTCTTTAAGTTGTTGTTTTATTCACCTTTCATCATATGATAGGCGTTCTTCTGGATCCCTCTCTTATCAGTCTAATGCATAGTAGACTTCTTTACTAATAGTTTGCAAACAAACATTGCTTTGGATATCTCATATCTTTTAGCCTTTGTCTGTCTCTGAAAATGATTTTCAGATTCCATGAATATCACATAACTATCCAAACTTTCGAAGTTCGGGTCTCATGGAAGCAAACATATTGCACTTGACTGAAACGGGATTCCAGCTTTTGGATCGAAGGACGAGAGTCATATGATCCATAGCATAAGCGAGAGAATACTGAAAGTATGCGATAGGACAAAGTCCTTCTCGGCACTCTTGAGGACAATCCTCACATTACGTTACCAACCATAAAGTTTTAACCAGATATTTAACAGCTATTCAAAATTAACAGGGAAGGTGGAAACGCGAGCCATAAATCTACAACTATTATGCAAATCACACTTAGACAGTGTTCATAATTAATTGCACTGAGAATTAAATAAGTCAATTCAAAAGTGCGCTCCCACTCAAATCAATATCTCTCATAATTGATTGTGAGTGATTCAAGATCCGAGTTTTGATTGTTTGCCACGATGGTAGCATCACAGATGACAAAAATCTCAACCGGTAGGCCAACTTGCCAATCACATCTCTATGTGACTCTTGTTCATCTTTCGATGCGTGTGTTCCGAGCTCATGACTTTCATGCCTGAACGTCAAGACAACCAAGTGATCTCGCTGCGAGGTCTCAACTCACCCGCCTCACACATCCCTAATCGTTCGTACCCATGTTAGCATGTGATACCCCGAAAAGTTAGGTGCCGTGACGGTGCTACACTTGGGAGAACACTAACTACTTGATATTTTTGTGAGAGATCACCCTAATAAAAGCGACTACCGCGCAATCAAGAAGGGTGCAACATAAGGGATAAACATCTCCGGCAATTCATAATAGCATGATATGGTATAGCCCTTTCTGACGGAGAAGTCTTGTATTCCTTCGTCTTCGGCATTCACGTCGGTGATCACCTTCGCGAAGATTGCCACCACCTTGTCGATGCAGCAGATAATATTGCTATCTCTATAGCTAATAAAATAATGCATTACACAAGGTTGACACACAGGTCATTTAAAGTGCAATCATATGGCTCCAGCCATCATGCCGAATCATGACACGCAGGTCATGTTAATCAATTTACATTATATAGTCATCTCATACATAATCAAATTATTATGAGCACTGCTATACCACATCACATGCACATGTAAACCCTCCTGCAAAACCAAGTTAGACGCCTCTAATTGGTTCATGCAAAAAAACTAGTTTTTCGTGGCTTCTAAGGTTTCGAAACAAACCGAAGCTACCAACGTCCATCATCAAGTATGATAATTCAAGTCGCTAGATTAACTTTCCAGGGTGTATGAAAACCGAGATAATAAAATCTCGAGCCCCATACTAAACTTCGTCATACGCATGACCCCCGTGCAGATCATATCTGCATTGCCCTTTTGTCTGCGAAATTTCATCTTTCCTTTTAACTACGGTGGAATTCAATGAACTGTTAGCACTTCGTTGATCAATCAGGATCGCGGATTGCCAGAACATTGAAACTCCACCATGCTGTTATCAAGATCAGAAATATGCAAATTCCAGGGAAGCAACAAGAACATCGGGTAACAGATTTCATCTGCTACCCACACAAATAATTTTCAGTAATAGAACTCATCTACTACCTAATTATATTGTGCAACACCCATACATCTCATGTATTCTAGATCGCAACCTGCATCTACGCATAGCACGGCTCATGATGCCACTGTAGGGTAACGCAGCAGAAAACAAAAAATTTCCGACCTACGCACCAGCCCAGGACCACTATGGAGACTGCATACAAGGTTTGATCATTTTCGTTACCGACTCGTAGCGCAGCGGAAGTAGAGTCGATGACGATTGGCGGTGCAGATCCCCGCAGCTAGGATTTACAACCTCCCAACCGTGAGGATGTATACCCTCATCCGCCACCCGGACAGCCCTCCGGGAGGCGGTCGGATAGTCCCCCGGACAGTGTCGCGGACAGCCCTTCGGGAGGACCTTCGAAACTCGGACAGCCCTTCGGGAGGACTCACAGAACTCGGACCGTCACTTGGACAGCCCTTCGGGAGGCACTCTCGAACAGCCCCTCGGGCACTAAGATCGAAACTACGACCTCTCTACAGAGTTGCACACATACGGTGCCATCTATCCGGCAGGGCTTCGCCGTCCAGAACTAGTTCCCACCGGAACCCAGACAGCCTTTCGGCTCTACGAAACTATTTCGCGGAGAGGGAGAGAGAAGCCAGATCATGCAATGGCACTTGTATGTGAGAAGGAGTGAGTCTTTAGGCAGCCCCCTCCACCCCTATTTATAGGCCAAGCCCAAGGGTGGCTTCTCCAAGAAGCCAAGGGAAAAAATACCAAAGGACCCTCAAGGTGGCTTCTCCAAGAAGCCACCCAAAAAGCACTTTCACTATTCATGACGACATTTTTCAGCGTCCGTTCGAACTGAAAATATTTATGTGGGCTTAGAACATTTCCAGTACCCACTAAAATAATTTTCAACGCGTTCTGGAACAATTCCAGATTAGTGATTTTCATCTGCGAAAAGCATCTGAAGTGGTTCCGGCAGCTCCGGAACATTTCCGGTTTTTCTTCCAGAAAATTCCCAAAAGTTTCCAGAATGATTCTGGCACCCTCCAAGAATTATCGGGCATGTGCCGAAACCAATTTGACTTTGTGGTATCCTCTGAAACAACTTTTCAGTTTCACCGGAACTCATCCGGTGACCTCTGCGGAACTTTTCCGCTGTCCGAAACTTTTTCGGTGATTTTCTCTCAGACTCCCTGTCTAGTATTCAGCAGATAGATGACCCTTAAGCGTGTGACCCTATAGGTTCGGTGAAGTATAGACATGACCTGGAACCCCTTCCGATCAATGATCAACATCGGAGCCGTGGACACCCATATTGACCCCTATACCCACACGAATGAATATTCGAGTGAACCTCCAGTTGCCGTGTGCTATTCCTGTTGCTTCGCGATATGTTACAAATACCCGAGGTGAGACATGTTGGCATTCCCGTGGATCAACAACTTGTCCACTATGCTAGTTACCTCGTTACCGGTATTGTTCTCTTTTCTCGTTACCGTGTTCCGGCATCCCCGTTATCAAATCACAAAGTGTCTGGCCAGACGATGATGGATACCGTAACACCGAGAGGGCCCAGAGATATCTCTCCATCGTCGGAGGAGCAAATCCCAATCTTGAGCTATCAAGTTACTTGACATACTTTCCCATGAACCCGTAAGCCGCCGTAATAGCCATCCATTTACGGATGACGTTTAACAAACCCCAAAGTTCATGAATCAAGCATGAAGAAACTCGATACTCTCATGGTCTGAGGAATTATGCAAACATTAACCATCTCTGTGTTATTAACCATAAACTTGTGACGAATGTATCTCATAGCATAACATCAATCGGGTCGATTCAACACAAATGTTCTGCTAACATTGTGCCCTCAAAATTGCTGGCATAGTCATGCCCATGATCAGGAAAACAGGATCATCATGCAATACTTGAGCCAGTCATAGAGGCTTGACTAGGAATACATTTTATCGTTTATTATTCCACACGTGCATATGAGTCTTCCTCCGAGCCTCGTTTTATTTGCAGACTCGAGAACCATAGCAGTTATAGCATGGAACATAAACCTAATTATGAACAGGGAGATAATCAATAACATTTATTATTGCCTCTAGGGCATATCTCCTACACATTTCTCAAAATTTCATTTACCTCTGTTTTAAAAACTTGAGCTCTGGCACCGTTGCAAATCACTGCTTCCCTCTGCGAAGGGACTATCTATTTAATTTTATGTTGTGTCATCACCTTCTCAAATAAGCGCCAGATCCTGAGAGCACTATTGTCATCCTCATGCATTGTGTGTAGCTAATGTTGGGTGCATCATGATTGGATCTTTTCTACCATGAATTACAATGTTTAGTCGCTGCTTGAACTTTGGAGGTGCTCTGCATTTATGTTTTGTGGTCTCAGAAAGGTCTAGCGAGATACCACTATTGTCATATTATATCATGGTTGCTTTGACAAAGTGTTGTCATTTGAGATATCTTATTATTGCTCGCTAGTTGATTATGACATTGATATGAGTTAATATAATTTTTAAGAGTTATTGTCGACATGGTTAGTCATGATCTTGGCTGAAAACCTGGGTGCTACTTAAGCTTATTTATGTAAACCAGAGCAAAAGAGTTTGTAAAGTTTTTTTTTTCCACTTTCAGTTTATCAACTGAATTGCTTGAGGACAAGCAAAGGTTTAAGCTTGGGGGAGTTGATACGTCTCCGTCGTATCTACTTTTCCTAACGCTTTTCCTCTTGTTTTGGACTCTAATTTGCATGATTTGAATGAAACTAACCCGGACTGACGCTGTTTTCAGCAGAACTACCATGGTGTTGTTTTTTGTGCAGAAATAAAAGTTCTTGAATTAGAACGAAACTTTGCGAGGATTTTTTATACAATAAAAGAGAATTTCTGGAGCCAAGAACCACCGGAGGGGGGCACCTGGGTGGGCACAACCCACCAGGGCACGCCCCCTCCTGGCGCGCCCAGGTGGGTTGTCTCCACCTGGTGGCCCCGCAGGCCTCAACCCTGACACTATAAAATCACATTTTCAGAGAAAAAAAATCAGGGAGAAAGAATTATCGCGTTTCGCGAGACGGAGCTGCCGCCACCTCCTGTTCTTCATCCGGAGGCCAGATCTGGAGTCCGTTTGGGGCTCCGAAGAGGGGGATCTTCGATCTTCGTCATCACCAACCCTTCTCCATCGCCAATTCCATTATGCTCCCCACCGGGACTAAGTAATTCCTTCGTAGACTCGCTGGTCGGTGAGGAATTGGATAAGATTCATCATGTAATCGAGTTAGTTTTGTTAGGGCTTGATCCCTAGTATCCATTATGTTCTGAGATTGATGTTGCAAAGCAACCGTGAGTACTCATCCAAAGTACTCAGCAAGCAAGGATCTACACTACATATGCAACATTATCAAAGAAAGGCTGTATTTGTGGACTGGGCTGCAGAAATGCCAGAATAGAGGGAAGGCTTAGTCCTATCGAAGACTAGCATCTTCAGCGGTCTTGCAGCATTAGAAGAGTGTAGATTAGCACAGTATAAAGTAGTAGCAGTATTAAGTATCAACCTCGGCCAGAGAACCTTTCTCGACTCCCTGCGAGAAAGCAATCCCAGAGCCCTAATATCCATATCTCATCTCATCATTAGGTTCTAGTTGTATCGATCGGGATACAACTCCGAGCGTCCGTTACCGAGGATTCGGCTATGCATAGATTAGTTCTTCCCTGCAGGGGTGCACCAACTTACCCACCATGCGCGGTTAACTCCGGCCGGACACACTTTTCTGGGTCATGCCCGGCCTCGGCCAAACGATATGCCACAACCCGACCTAGGCTTAACAGAGAGGTCAGCACGCCGGACTAAACCTATGCGCCCAGGGGTCTTGGGCCATCGCCCCGGGAACTCCTGCATGTTGCGAACGCGGCCAGTGAGCAGACCTAGCCCCCCTTATACAAGTGTAGGGCGTTACCAGTCCAACCCAGCGCGCGCCGCTCAGTCGCTGACGTTTATTAAGCTTCGGCTGATGCATACAATGCAGAGTGCCCATAACTGTTCCCACGTGATGGTTAGTGCTATCGGGCCAGAGGCCCACTCGGATCAAATATCCAAATCGTTAGTGTGTTGGGGGTTTGCGGTAACGAGCAGAGACTCACGATCGATGTGACCCCGTCGCCCCGTCTCGAGGACTTGCGGCAAGGGCTAAGAATGCCCGGCCACGCCTCGTAGTTATCTCACGGGCACCCTCCAAGTCAACCCATCTCCACATCACTCGCGGGTACCCCTTAGGGTCGACCCACCTTTCCAAGTAAGAATTGTAAAGTACAAGTATCTGCGTGTCTATAACATCATGGGAATCTGAGGTATCACCCTCGTTGGATTCCTACTTGATGTATCCGTCAAGGTGAACTAGGAGGAATCACCCTCGATGGGTTCACACTTGAGGTGTTGCACGACAGCGTCATTATCGGGAGTGGTGAAGGAGGAATCACCCTCGATGACCACGACCGAATAGCTACTCTACAGAGTTAACATCAGAAGTGCTAAATGAGGTATCACCCTCGGCACTCGATAGTAACACTGCAGTGTCGTACACCTAAGGGGGTGATGTGCGGTGCTGGGGCCTGGTCATCGAGTCTTCCGATGATCCAGCGGGGCAACTGGGACAAAGTGGGGGCTCTAGTGGGTCTCTATCTAGCCTATACTAAGCAGTTTAGGATAAACATGTAGGTAACAATAGCAGGTTACAAAATCAGGCTATGCATCAGAAATAGGATAAACAGTAGCAGCAGCAATTTCTAATGTAAGCATAAGAGAAGAAGAATAGGCGATATTGGCATGTTCAAAAGGGGGGTGCTTGCCTGGAAGCTCTGCTGCAAAGGAACGGTCGTCAGTGACGTAGTCGATCACAGGGGCAGCATCGGTCTCGGGGTCTACCGGAGAGAAGAGGGGGAAGAAACAATAAATATAAAGTAAACAAAGCATCACAATGAACGACTTAGCAATACGTCGTGCTAGAGGTGACATATCACCGTGCTACACGTTGCAGTCGAAAAGGGAAAACATCTGGAGAGGTTTTCCCGGCGTTCGGTACTTTCCGGATAAACGAAAGAGAGGGGACGGTTCCATGTTCAGCATGCTAGGGACATGTGACAAATGAACAGACCGCGTATTCTGATTTGTTGGATTTTTCTGAGCAACTTTCATATAGAAAACATTTTCATCCGACTTACGGTTTATTTTCTAAGAATTTTCAAAGTTTTATCAATTTCCTGAAATTATTTAAATTAACAGAATTGCTAAATTAGGATTAAGATGTCATGCTGATGACAGCACAGCATCAGCAGTCAACTGACCAGTTGACTGGTCAATCTGTCAGGTGGGACCCACCTGTCAGCCAGAGGGTTTAACCAGTGATTAAAATAAACTAACAGAGGTATTTAGCTAGTGGGCCCGGTCTGTCAGTGACTGAACTAAATAACAGATTCCAATTAGTCTAATTTAGTTAATTAGAGTGATGGGGCCCGGAGGTCAGTGCCACAGAGGGCAGTTAGATTAGGACTAAGCTAATTAGGGGGTAGTAAACCCAGGCGGGCCCATGCTACAGTGGGTCATCCCACTGGATTAACGTGCGCGCGCGGGCGCGTGCTCGCCGGCGACTTCAGGCACGGCGGCGGTCCACCGGAGATGCGCTCCGGCGACCATTTGGACGGCGGCCGCTACCTACGAGATGCGTGCGACATGCCGCGCCCGGTGGTGCGAGCCGCTGAAGCTGGGGATGGCCGGGCCGACGTCGATGGCGACAGCACAAGGCGGCGGCCGGAGTAGGAGAGAACAGGGACGGCGCTGGGAGGCACGGGAGGAGGCGCGGACGGCTGGGAGGCCTCCTGGCAGCGCCAGGGGCACAAAGCCGTGCTCGAAAGCGAGCTCGGCCGGTGGTGGCCGAGACGGCGAGGCTCGGCAGCGGCGACGGGTTCGGCCATGGCGGCAACGATGGCCTACGGGTACGGGAAACGGCAGTGGAGTAGGGGGAGGAGAGGGAGGTGCTCACAGGGCGCCTGTAGAGGAGCAGAGCGGGCTCGGGGGAGGCCTGGGGCAGACGAACGGCGGTGGTGGAGCTCCGGCGTCCCGAGAAGGAAGACGGCGGGGACTTGGCGATGTAGAGCCTCCCGACCCCGTCCAGTAGCACTTGAAGGAGAAGCGGACGACGGCGGAGCGCTAGAACATGTTTTCGAGGCGTGAGGTGGTCGGCAGCCGCGACGGCGCGAGGTGGAGGGCGGCGATGGTGGGCGTTCGGGCGAGGCGGAGAAGGGGATCTAGGGAGAGCCCAGAGGGGAGTGGGCAACAGAGGAGAGAGTGAGGCGCGGGGGTGGGGGGAGGACCGAGGTGTCCCGGGCCTTATCCTCTTGCGGCGACGGCGACGGCGAGGTGGTGCGATGGGAGCACGCCCGGCGCAGCTCGGGTCGGGGCTACAGGGGAAGAAGGCGACCGGTGGGGGGGAAGGCTGGGCCGACTTGGGTAGGCCAAGGCCCAGGGGAGGCAAGGGGGGCGCTCTCTCTCTCTCACCTCTTCTTTTTACATTTTAAAAAAAACTTTTCTGTTTTTTTATTTTCAGAAAGCAAAATAGTTTTATAAAGTAGTTTAGTATTTTTATAAATTAAAAAACATTTAAATAAATGATTTAGCCACTGTTTTAGTTATTTTAGGCCAATTTAACACTTTGCAAAAATGTTGGTTCACTGCCAATATTAAGAAAAGGCATATTTGTCACATGATGAACATTTTAGTTTGCATATTTGGGAAGTTTGAATTTTGACTTTAATTTGAATTTGAAATTTGGACTGGATTTGAATCAAAGTGAGATTAGCAACAGCAACAGTGATGACTTGGCACCATTAGCAGAGGACTACTGTAGCTTGATTATCCGGACGTTACATTCATGATCATTGTCTTAGATATCGTCATAACTTTGCACTTTTCTATCAATTGTTCAACAGTTTGTTTACCCACCGTATGTTTTCTTTCAAGAGAGAAGTCTCTAGTGAAACCTATGGCCCCCGGGTCTATTTTCCATCATATATTTTCAGATCTATAAATCAAAAAACCCAAAAATACCTTTCTGTAATTTATTTATATTTACTTTAGTTTGCCCTTTTATTTATCTTTTATACCCATCTCTATTAGATCTCACTTTTGTTCGTGACTGTGAAGGGATTGACAACCCATTTTTCGCGTTGTGTGTAAATGTTTGTTAGTTTGTGCAGGTGTATAGATTAGAGACTTGCTTGTGCCTCTTACTGGCTTGATACCTTGGTTCTTAACTGAGGAAAATACTTATCTCTACTTTGTTGTATCACCCTTTCCTCTTCAAGGGAAAAATCAACGCAAGCTCAAGAAGTAGCAATGGCATAGAGCGTTTATTCCTTTTTGAAGACGTTGTTGCTCAAGAAGTCGACTTAATCGTAGCTATATCTTATAATGGTTCGGGCAGTGGTTGTCTTTCATCTCTACTCTGCTTAATAATTAATAAGAATGATTGTGTTCATTGCAATGATGCAATCATCGCAATAAGAATGGGGTTTAACCTCCTTTTCAAAAAGTAAAAAAAATCATCTATAACCAGATTTATGGTCGTATGTCACAACGGTACAAGAGGATGGGGCTTTAATCTCCATTCAGAGAAAATTCATAAATGGATTTGTACTGTGCTAGACATGGAGGCCAAAATCCCTAAACCTAGCCTCGGTGATGGCGCCAATCTTCCCCGCTGTCTCCGGCACAGATGGTTCTCCCAGTCCCCGACCAAGCCGTGCCGGAAGAACCAGTTGTTCTCCACTGTGCCAACCAATAGCTTCATCTTGCCTTCCTTGGTGGCTTCGAGCGGTTTCATGTTCTCGAACGAGCAGTGTTTGACCATGGCGCCCACCACGCCGGACTCCTCCTCCTCCTCCACGTCAAACGGGCGTCCCACGAACTCTGCCAGTCGCCGTCCGTGTGCCGCAGGGTCTCGGCTCATCTCTTCTTACCGAAAGAAGAGCACCTGCTCGGGATGCGCCAGATGCGCACACCAGTACCCGAGGACATGGTCCCAGTACGGCCAGCCGGGGACAGGCCGTCGTAGTAGAGACCGGCGGCCGTCTCCGGCGAGAGCGGATGCATCCCATCCCTGATCCCGAGCTTGTTCACGAAGTCCCACTGCGGGATGAGGGCGTCCTTGGGGTCGCGACATACGTAGACGATGTTGCAGCCCGACGCCCCTAGGGACCTTGGCAGCGACATGAATGGGATGTGCGTGGCGAAGAGCCTCGGGTCCGGGAGCCGACCAAGGTCCGGGACCCGGTTCCGCGTGTAGAGCTGTTACTCCAGAAAAGGGATGCGGTTATGCGGGCCGAGGGAGTCCAACGGGTGGTCGCTGGGCGAGCCATCCAGCACGGGGTGCTCTTTCCGGTTCACCGTGGAGTACAATCTTTGAGTCAGTTTTAATTCTCCCAAGGGTTGTGCTCGGATGGATGACGACCCTTCACCTTTGAGTCAGTTTTTCACGCATCGATCTCTTTGAGTTTGTTCGTCGGGACAAATTAGCTCTGGCATATAATTCCGCCAGCTCCTCGGGATGGCGAGGTCAGGGTTTCACGCCCCGCGTACGCGACGTCAAGATTTGGTGTTTGGTTCTTCAGATCGATTAAAGGGTTTAACGATGACGGCTACGGCTCGTGGCATTGGTCCTTAGGGCCACATGCACGAAGACTTCTCGAATGTCATCAACAAGGGCTGACTGGCTTCGATATGGAAGCGGCGCCAACGACACGTTCTGGCGATTATAGCGGTGGTTGGTGGTTCAAATACGTCGATATTATTTTTTGTTATGTTGGGGGTATTTTTTTACTTATGGTGAATATTTATAATAGATCCGAGTCATTTTTGAAAGAAAAAAAACGGAGCAAGCATAATTATTGCCACTTTCCACCATATGCCACCTCCACACACACTTCTCGCCACACACACGTCACTGCCCCCTGAAGCAGGGCTCGGCAAGCCATGGCCATCCCACCGCAGCACAGCAGGGGCAGCAGAGCCATCGCGACGAAGCCTTCCGCTGCTGCGAGAGAAAGAAAGTCCAGGCTGAAGTACACTGTTGCGGCCAAGAACCTGGGCAATCTGGAGCCCAGGCAGCTCGCGGCGTGCCTCCTCGTTCTCGCGGCCTGCGCCGGCATGGCCAAGCTCCTCGCCGCGCCGCTCTCGCCACGGGTCCCCTGTAAGTAATCGATCATCACACACCCCCCACAGATCGAGGCATCTTAGTGTTTGCTCGGTACTGGGGAAGGGGAATAATGCGACGTTGCCGAAGGTGGGGCGGATCGACCAAGAATCACCCATCCTTGAGGTTCCTAGTTTTCTTGATTCCTTATGCATTTCCCATCCATCTGATCTGAATAGTGTCACTATTTCTATCTTCAGGGATCGAGCCCGGGACCAGGGCGGCGAGTTCTTGGGACCGCCGTGCTAATGTGGATGCAGATGTACCACAAGGGCATAGTGCCTCTCCAGTTCTTGCAAGATCTGGAAGTGATCCACCAGAAAGTTCACAGGAATTAGGTGAGGAAAAGAGGCATTCCATTTATCATTTCCCCTGTTCAGCTACAGTTGCATGTTTCGAAATTCAGAGTGTGTGGCACCACCAAGTGTCCTGGACCACGACCAGGACACTGTGTTAGCATCCAGTGGCAGTGCAAGGCAAGTACTACTGTGTTGTGCATGTTTGGGTTTGGGGTTTTCTGATCTGGGGCCCCACATTCAGTCCCATAATTGATATGTCCCTCAATTATACATGCATTTGCTGTCATGATGATGAAGTGGAGTATGCTGGAGTCATTCTTCTGAGTTTGGTGCTTCTATAGTACTTGTACTGTTTTCAGATTGTGGCTGAGATCTGTAAGGATATTGGATTCAGTCATTGGAAGCAGTTGCCTATCCTAATTCTTATTTTTCTCTCAACAGAAACTGAAATGCAAGGCACTAATCTGAAAAGAAATAGTACAATAATTTTCTGTACCCCTTCTTCACATACTCAAGTTATCCCCTCCCCTTTTCAGCCAGACTTGAATGTTTCAAAATTCAGAGTGACATTACCCAAGTGTCTTGGACCACAACATACACCACTACACTGCTGGTTAGCATTCGGTGGGAGTACAAGGGAAGTAGGAGTACTGTGTTGTGCATGTCTAAGGTTTGGGATTTTCTGATCTGGGGCTCCAGCTTGCAGCCACATAATTGATAGGTCCCTCAAGCATTGGCTGGTATGGCTATATAGGGAATTATTGTGGAGTCATTGTACTGAATTTTAATGGTTCTAGAATGCTAGCACTGTTTTCAGATTCTGATTGAGATCTGTAAGGACCTTTGATTCAGCCATTGGATTGCCTTTCCTTATTCTTGTTGCCTCTCAGCACAAGCTGCAACTTTTAGGGCACTACTTTTGAACAGAAATAGAATAACTTTATATTCCCCTTCCCATATTCTGGGTTGTGAGTCTGGTTCTAATTATCTGGATAAAATGGGATTGATAAACATTGGTCAATGAGAAACTAAATAGCGTGCTTTCAAAAACGTAAAAGTCATCATTATCTGGGATATTGCGATTAGTATTGGTATATCCCAGAAAATTGCATAATTAGTATTCTGAATGATAATTATGAAATTTATTTGCCAGCATTATTTGCGTGCATTGGCTGGTAAATACTGTATGATGTAGGGAGTGCTACTGTATCAGAGTAGCATGGAGTCATTGTGATGAATTTAGTACTTCTAGATTGCTTTTTTAGGAAAATGAATAGCCCGAGATTACTAGGGAAATGGATTGTGTTTGAATTTTGTAAGGACATTATGTTCCTTCACCGGAAGCAGATACCTTTTCTAATGCTTATTTCCTCTCAAACATAGGCTCAAATTTGATAGAAAAACAAAATAATTTTCCGTTCCCCTTCTCATTCTAGGTCATGAGCCTTTTTTTTTTTGCGACGATCTAGATCAAGAGTCTGGTTCCAAGTGTTATAGGTAAAATGGAATTCATAATCATTGGCTAGTGATAAATTAATATAGTTGGCTCTTCTAAGTTCTAACATAAGGGATTGGTATTGGGATTAGAATATGGGGAAGTGCTAGAACACTTAGAAATGGTGACCATGGAAATCAACAATTTATTGGACTGTAGAGAGTCGAATTTCGTGAACAACTCAGTGTATGTATTCTGAATGATAACTAGGAAATGCCGTATGCTAGCGCAGTAGGTGATACTCAGCTAACTTTTCATGCAGACTATGATATCACTGAAGGACATGCTCATTTTTACTACACAGCATGTATTTTTGTTCACTGGTTTGCTATCTTTGCTAATGTTGACTGTTGTTTACTGTTCAGTGTTGCCTGTTGTAGATCCTGAACTTAAAAGTGTCACTGTCAATATTAAGAGATATTCAGAAAATAAATTAAGGAAAGAGGGACAATATGCATCCACCCCTGAGTCCATTCCCCATCCTGAAATGGATGGCTATTCCAGCAAATCTCGACAGTTAGGTCAGATAACGGCCATATACAAAAATTAAAGATTTGGCAACAAATTTTCCTTATGCTAACATGGAGATCTGTATTGATTTTCTTTCCACCAACAGTTTCAGAGATTGAAGTTCCAAAGCATAAGAGTAGTATCAGTTGTGATGATAAGAGTAAAGACAAGGGGTTCCCGTATGCAAGGCCAGTCGTGTGCAAGATGTCCGGCGACGTTCGGGTTGCTCCAGGAAGTTCATCAGTCATTCTGGCCATGCCACTGCATCATGGTGCGGAAGGACGACGCGTTAGGCCATATGCTCGCCGTGATGATTCCTTGCTGCCCCTTGTGAGAGAAGTGGCCATTAAAACAGCTGCAAACTTAAGTGACGCTCCTGAATGCAGTGTCAGACACGATGCCATACCGGCGGTGGTCTTCTCGGTCGGCGGCTACACCGGAAACTTCTTCCATGACATGTCAGACGTGCTGATCCCACTGTACCTGACTTCATTCCAGTTTAAAGGGAGGGTGCAGTTCTTCGTCACCGACTACAAGCAGTGGTGGCTCAAGAAGTATAAACCGATTCTACGGAGGCTGTCGCGCTACGACATTGTCGATTTCGACTCGAACAATGATGTGCACTGCTTCCATCATGTGATCCTTGGACTGGTGAGGGACAGGGACCTTATCCTTCGCCGGCATCCTACAAGAAACCCCAAGGGACACTACCAGAATAACCTTATATGCCTACGGCCTTATATATGCCGACGGCTGCCGTAGGCATAGAAGGATCTATGCCGACGGCTTCGGGAAAACCGTAGGCGTAGACAAGCCATCGGCATACCTCCATCTATGCCGACGGGGGCCGTAGGCATAGAAACGCCGTCGGCATACTAACATCTATGCCTACGGCAGCTGTAGGCATAGTTTGGCCGTCGGCATAGAGGTGGCCTTGGTGGCTTTGGGACAGCCGGCGGGCTTACGCCGTCAAACGTATGCCGATGGCCCTAACGTCGGCCGTCGGCATACCTCACTGTGCCACGTCATCGATCCGCGGCACCGTGGGCCCGGGGCTATGCCGACGGTTATGCCGTCGGCATAGCTCGGGGCCCACGGTGCCGCGGATAGATGACGTGGCAGGGAGCTATGCCGACGGCATAACCGTCGGCATATCTACGTTCATTTTTTTAATTTTTTTCCCGTTTTTTAATAATATTTTTTTTAAAAAAATTAATTAATTAAATTGAGCTATGCCGACGGCATAACCGTAGGCATATCTACGTATAATTTTTTTAAAAGATTACATCCGCGTCTACTGCCGCGTGGGGAAAAACGTGGACCGACAATCGCGGTACTACCGCTCCTCGGGAGCGGTACTACCGCGATAGGGGCGGATGTAAGAAATTACATCCGTCCCTTACTTCCGCACGTCAGCGGTACTACCGCTCTGAGGAGCGGTACTACCGTGGGCGTGTGCGGTACTACCGAAAAGAACCAAAAAGAAACGCCGTCTTCGACAAGCTTCGAGGGGCACCAAATCGTCTCGTGCCAAACCGGGAGATCTCTGAAACGCTCAGTGCACACGATTAGTCCGCAAATGCATTGTCATCAATCACCAAAACTACTTAGGAGAAATATGCCCTTACACCAGGTCTTTCTCCGGGCCCTCCTACACGTCCGGAAGTGCGGTGGCGGGTGCAAGCACGGGCTTCGTGGTGTGACCCCCCTCACCGACGTCGCCGCCGCCGTCGCACGGAGGGGGGAACGGCCACATCGGGCAGTAACGGAGGGAATCTTGCGGTGGGTTGTGCCCGAACCTTGATCCGAAGTATACCTATGTTCTTAGGCTATCACACCCAGGTGAAAATGTCCATCGGTCAAACCCCATCCGGCGAAAGTCAAAGGCGTAGCTATGCCCGGTCAACACTCGTAGGGTTAGACGGGACGGGTGTAGTTTGGGGGGGTAGCTATGCCGCCAGGTCTTTCACTGGGCCCTCCTACACGTCCGGAAGTGCGGTGGCGGGTGCAAGCACCCGACACGGTGCTCAATGGTGTGACCCCCATCACCGACGTCGCCGCCGCCGTCGCACGGAGGGGGGAACGGCCACGTCGGGCAGTAACGGAGGGAATCTTGCGGTGGGTTCTGCCCGGACCTTGATACAAAGTGTACCTATGTGCTGGGCTATCACACCCAGGTGAAAATGCCATCGGTCAAACCCCGTACGGGAAAGTCAAAGGCGTAGACCGCCCGGTCACAGGTGCCAGGGTTAGACGGGACGGGTGTAGTTTGGGGGGTAGTATGCCACCAGGTTTCTAGCTAGGCCCTCCTACATGTCCGGAAGTGGGTGACAGGTGCAAGCACTCGGCAGATGCTCAGTGGTGTGACCCCATCACGAGTCGCCGCCGTCGCACGGGAGGGGGACGGCCACGTCGGGAGTAACGGAGGGAATCTTGCGGTGGGTTGTGCCCGGACCTTGATCCGAAGTGTACCTATGTGCTGGCTATCACACCCAGGTGAAAATGTCCATCGGTCAAACCCCTCGGCGAAAGTCAAAGGCGTAGCTATGCCCGGTCAACACTCGCAGGGTTAGACGGGACGGGTGTAGTTTGGGGGGGTAGCGATGCCGCCAGGTCTTTCGCTGGGCCCTCCTACACGTCCGGAAGTGCGGTGGCGGGTGCAAGCACCCGGCACGGTGCTCAGTGGTGTGACCCCCATCACCGACGTCGCCGCCGCCGTCGCACGGAGGGGGGAACGGCCACGTCGGGCAGTAACGGAGGGAATCTTGCGGTGGGTTCTGCCCGGACCTTGATACAAAGTGTACCTATGTGCTGGGCTATCACACCCAGGTGAAAATGTCCATCGGTCAAACCCCGTCCGGAAGTGCGGTGGCAGGTGCAAGCACCCGGCACGGTGCTCAATGGTGTGACCCCCCTCACCGACGTCGCCGCCGTCGCACGGAGGGGGGGAACGGCCACGTCGGGCAGTAACGGAGGGAATCTTGCGGTGGGTTGTGCCCGGACATTGATCCGAAGTGTACCTATGTGCTGGGCTATCACACCCAGGTGAAAAATGTCCATCGGTCAAACCCCGTCCGGCGAAAGTCAAAGGCGTAGCTATGCCCGGTCAACACTCGCAGGGTTAGACGGGACGGGTGTAGTTTGGGGGGGTAGCTATGCCGCCAGGTCTTTCGCTGGGCCCTCCTACACGTCCGGAAGTGTGGTGGCGGGTGCAAACACCCGGCACGGTGCTCAGTGGTGTGACCCCCATCACCGACATCATCGCCGCCGTCGCACGGAGGGGGGAACGGCCACGTCGGGCAGTAACAGAGGGAATCTATTTAACTAAGGCACAATTTATTTAACTAAGTTTTAAATTTTTTAATTATTTTATAAAAAACCATTAAAAAAATTCGAAAATATATATGCCGACGGCTATGCCGTCGGCATATCTCCGGCCCACAATTTATTTAACTAAATTTTTTTAAAAATTATTTTATAAAAAAAATCAGAAAAAAAATTTGAAAAAAGCTATGCCGACGGCATAGCTCCAGCCCACAATTTATTTAAATAAATTTTATTTTTTTTAATTATTTTATAAAAAATCAAAAAAAATTCGAAAATAGCTATGCCGTCGGCATAGCTCCGGCCCCACTTATCTAGTTGGCCGGCCTCTCTCCTCCACCCATCGATCCCCTCCCACCCCCGACCCCGACCAGACCCGCGCCGCCGCCCCACCCTAGCTCCGCCGCCCCTCCCCGCGCCGGCCACGCCCCGCCACGGCCCCTCCCCGGACGCCGCCCTGCCCCGCGCCCCAACCCCGCCCTAGCCCGTCCAAGTACCCGTCGCCCGTCGCCCCGCCCCGCCCCGAGCCCCTCCCGTCAGCGCCCCCGCCCCCGCCCTCCCACGGCCCCTCCCCGACCCTTTACCGGTCCTCCTTCTGTGACGTGCGCATCGTCGAATCCGCCTCTTCCTTTCGGGATCCCTTTCCTCCCATTTGCCTTGCCGCGGCGGGCCCCCTCAACTCCGCCCCGGCCACCCCTCGGCCGCGCCCTCGTCGAGCTCGGCCCGGCCGGACCTCCCCTGCCGCTGCTCTGGCCGGACCTCCCCTGCCGCTGCTCCGGCCGGCGTAGCCCCGGCCCGAGCTCCCCTCTGCCTCGCCAACCTCATCCCGGCCCTCCTCCTGGTGCGGTTTTTTCTTTCTCTTTTCTTTTTCTTTTTTGTTGTGTACAATTTTTGTAGATAGATGGACAGATAGAAATCGATATAGGGATGTTAGATAGATATAAATAGATAGTTAGATAGATGAATAGATAGATGAATGAAATGGAAGAGAGTAAAATTGTGAAGAAAAAATATATTTGGTGGATTTTTTTGTATGTTTTGTGTAGTTTTAGTATGTTTTAGATACATACTCGATGTGATGGATATAAGTGATGTAGAGTATATTGAAAGATAGATGGATGTGATGGATATATGTTTTGTGGAGTATATTGAAAGATAGTTTTTTTAGATATATAAATGAATGTTAAAATTTGAAGAATTGTCAAAGAGATGTGATGTGATGGATGAGATGTGATGGTCTAAATTTTTCACTCGGTGGTAATTACAGGATTTGTGGTGTTGCATCTTCCAGCAGTGATCGTCATCGGAGCTGTTGGTCCCCGATCATCTCGCCGTGGTTCGACTACTTCCTCTATAGCCGAGGGTGAGCTACGAATCCACCATCACCTCCTATGCTCTTTTAATCATGTCACTAGATTTTATTTTCAAGTCAAATCGCGTAACCTAGGCGTCTCCCGTCCGAAAGGGTTGCATCGATAAATATGCATTCATTCAATTGCATATTTATCACCGCAGCTCTTTCGGATTGTCCAGCGTTTTCCACGGACAGCCCGAGGATGTGTAGATTGGGTATGTTCTCCATGTTCTACCCCATTCCGAGACAGGATTTCGGCGGCGCCTCCCCGTTGTTCTCCGGAGCACATTCTCTCGGCTATTTGCCGAGACGTGTATCTGGAGAACAGCGGGGAGGTGCTGCCGAAATTTTGTCTCGGAACGGGGTAGAGCATGGAGAACATACTCAATCTACACATCCTCGGGTGGGATTAGGACCCATCTTTACCTATTAAAGATGTAGGTGGATTCAACGCGGTAAGAAGGCACCGGAGTTGATAGTCAAGCTAGAGAAGATCTTTCCGCCAGGCTTCTTTACTCCGATGACACATCTCATTCTGCACCTCGCGAACGAGGTATTGTTGGGGGGGCCTGTGCAGAATCATTGGCAGTACGGCCCTGAGAGACAGAACAAGCATCTCCGACAGAAATGTGGAAACAAAGCTAGGATTGAAGCTTCCATAGCTGAGTCAGTTATCCTAGAGGAGGTGTCAGACCTCAGGACATCATACTATCCAGACCACGTTCCCCATCTGCATAACAAGGTGCCTCGATACAATATAGAAGAGCCCAAGTATCAACCCAGGCTCCATCTATTCAACGTGCAAGGTGGCAGGGCTGGGGCCTTGAAATCTTATAACATGCCACGACAAGAGTGGGAGGACCTCATGTTCTATATCTTGCACAACATCAAGGAAGTTGAGGAAGTGTGGATGAGGTAATACCACTACACAATTCCTTTATGTCTTCCACATCATCATGTTCTATGTTCACTTAGTCCCAGTCTAACACCGCTTTTCTTCTTTTAGTGATTTCGTTCAAGAGGAATGGACGGGAATGGATCCTCCTACTGAGGCGGAGGCACTTAATCTTCTTCGTCATGGAAACCCTGGACGTAAAAATTTTGTTGCTTGGTTCATGGAGAAAGTAATTTTCCACATTCCCCTATTAAATACCTAGTTCAACATTTATTAGTTAACCGAACTAATGCACCCAACAATTTCAATTATACTTGTAGGGAAACGATCTGAACATATCTATGGATGACGAATTGAGATGGGTTTCTATGGGTTTTGACCCTGCCGTCATGAAATGTAAAAAGTAGGATGTGAATGGGTATTGCTTCCATACAGAGGAGCACCAGAACAGCCGGCCTGATCCCAAAACTATAAATACCGGAGTGTACACCCCCGGTCAAAATTCAGTAGACTACTACGGAAGGGTACAAAATATATACGAGATTACATTCCGCAAAGGGCGCGAAACCCTAAGTCTGCCTGTGTTCAAATGCCGATGGTTCGATCCGCGGGAGGGGCAGAGACATACGCCTTCCATTGGTTTGGTCGAAGTTAAACCATCAACCGTCTATGCAGGAGGCGATCTCTTCATTGCGGCTACCCAAGCTACACAAGTTTATTATCTGCCTTACCCATGCCAGAAAGAGTACCTAAAGGGTTGGGAAGTTGTGTTCAAGGTGTCGCCACATGGTAAGCTACCGGACCCGAATGAAGACGATTACTACAACATTAACCCCATGACATACGAGGGAGTGCTCTATCAAGAGCAACCTGATGATGATGTGGTTAGAAACGATGACGCTAGACCATTTGGTGATGATGATGTGGATCCAAACGACGACGATGCACGGAATGATGGTGAGACCATTGTCAATGAAAATGACATACTTATGCTAGAAAAGTTAAACGAAGACGCTGATGACGAGGAAGAGCCTCCACCTCCGTCAGACAACGAAGATGATATGATTGATAGTGATGATGAGACCGACCGAGAAATAGGTTACAACAGTGATGATTCGTATGGGTTCTAGCAGATGTACGTTTCAAGTCTTTTTTCTATGGTTTAGGATTATGCCTTTTTATGCTTATTTATTATTATGCTTTTTCCTTCATTATTAATGCTTTTTATTATGTTTTTTTCTTCATTATTAATGTACTAATTGTTTATTATCTTTTCAATGCAGGTTCGTGGAACATGGGCAAGGGGAAGGCCGACGGCGTGGGTTTCCTACGCAAGGTCGTCGGCATGCCTAGTCGGAGTGGTCGAGCACGTAATCCTACCCCCCGACTACTTGAGGGTGACTCCTCACAGGGAGGTCTAGGGAGAGGTGCCCCTAGAGGAGGAGGGGGCGGGGGGAGAGCCCCTAGAGGGCGAGGGGATGGGGGGAGAGCCACTACAGGGGGTCGCGGCCAGAAAGAGCGCACCCTCAGCGACTTAGGGGTGTTGTCTTCGAGGCCCTCCTCTAGTGAGGTACCCTCCTCTAGTGAGGTACCCTCTTACGAGGAGGAGGACAAGGAGGTTCAGAAGGAGGAGGAGGAGGAGGAGGTCGGGGAGGGGGACGAGGATGAGGAGGAGGCAGGCGAGGAGGATGGTGGTGGCGGGGATGATGGTGGTGGCGGGGAGGGGGTTGGCAACAACAAGGGGTGGCTGCGTGGTAACGCAAAGCTCCCAAAGCAGATTCCTGCTACCGAGGACCAGAAGTGGCTCATTGAACCCACGGGGAAAGAGTAAGTGCCACTTAATAATATTTTCATTCTTTTGCTTGTCACATGCTTATATTTTTCTTTATTTTGCTTGTCACATGCTAATATTTCATTCTTTTGCAGCAACTGGATATATCCTAAAGGGGCTCATATTCCCAACGGCCTCATCACCGTCTTGCTGAAAGTACACTGGCCGGGGCTATACTGTCCGGATCCAGTCAGGCACCCGGACCGTCGGGTTTTGGCCACGAGCTGGGACCACTGGGAAGCGGCCCCCCACGCGGACCATGAGACCCATGCCAAGGCCGTGATCACTAATTTTTGGGTGAGTTCTCTTCAGAAGCACAAGTCCATTTTGGTTTCATGAATGATTTAACTCATGGCTTCTTCCATTCTGGTTTCATGAATGATTGTAGAAATACTATCGAGTTCTTCAGGAGCACAAGGCCACTGCCGACCAAATCGTGCTGCGCCAAGCCAAGAAGAAGGCCCGCCAGATGCAGTACGAGGTGCGCTGGGTGGCCATCTCGACATACTATCACGACGCTCTTGGTGTGAAGATGACCAAGGAAGAAGCGCGGAGGATGGGCATTACCTTGGAGAGGCACGAGTACTTGGCGGTAAGTATAAAAGATTTTTCATTCCGATGTTTGTGGTACATTTCATCGTTTCGTGTTGACATGCCATTATGCTTTCATTATGTAGGTGTGTCCAAATTGGTGTTATGGAAAAGACGAGTCCTGGGCGGCATTGGCGGATCTGTGGTGTGGTCAGGATGGAGCCTGGGCGGCTACGAGCATAAAAAACAAAGCTAACCGAGGGAAGGAGGGAGTACATGCTCAGGGAAACCGGAACCACTTTCTCCATAAGACACTTCAAGTATGACTAACCTCATTAAACAATCTTCTTCTATTTACCGTCACTTTCTTATGTATGACTAACCTCTGTTTCGTGGTGCAGGAGGAGAAACTAAAGCAGCCGCTCTCACACATGGAGGCGTGGGAGATCGCCCATACGCGGAGGAACCCCAAGACTGGCGAGGCCAAGTACTATGGCAACACCGCGGAGAAGAAGCAGGCCTACTCTGAGGAGTATCTGAGGTTACATCCTGGCACACCTGACCCCATTAGTGCGGATCTGGACGAGAGGGTGGTGGTGGGCATGGGGCCCAAGAAGCACGGTCGGGAGCCAGTTCTGGATGCTGTGATCACTCCATATATCTCGTACACACAGCTCCGAGCTACCGACCCGAGCCTGAGCCAGCGCACGAGCACGCCCATGACCAGTGCGCAGTCACAGTCCCTCTTTCAGGAGCGGCAATCTGTAAGTATTTTCCCTCTTATCTTCATTGCTCACTTTATTTCCCGCATTGAGATGTTTTATGAGTTCCATCATGTCATACCATAGGCCTACATGGAGTACACACGCCAGGAGACCATGGCGTGGCACACGAGCCTTTTTGCATTCCATGAGCAGAACAATCGCAGGATGCAGCACACTCTTGAGGACATGGCGGCCGGACGGGTTCCTCAATTGCAAGCAGCACCACCTCCTCCACCACAACCAGAGCTGCTTACCTTTGAGGAGTTTGTGGAACAGCACCAGGGCCCCTCGCCGGTTAGTACATCCCCAAACTATTCACCCAAAGCATACCGTTTATTCAACACAATCTTATATCCCCTTAACATGTCTTTTCAACATCCAGGGAACCGGTGGATCTACCGTTGGTGGTGGTGCTGGTGTTGGCATCACTCACGGGTCACGGAGCACGGTCACTCCAATCCACAAAGACGGTGGCGGTCTTGGCGGTAGCGCTGCCGGTAGCAGTGATGACCTGGGCTTCGGCGGACTTGGCGGTGACGACCTTGGCGGTGGTGGTGGATGTCCTGACGCTTAAGCCTTTGTGTTCTTTAGATGACTTGTGGTTTTTTATGGTCCTTTAGATGACTTGTGTGCTTCTTTAGATACTTATATGTTCTTTGTGATGATGCTTATGTTTGTGATGATACTTATATTGTTGTGATGGTGTTGGTTGTGAGGATGCTACTTATATATGTTGTGTATGTCTATTTCATCATATGTATATCTGCTGTGAATTTGAATTGAAATCAAATAGAAAAAAGAAAAAAAATCAGACAGAAACTATGCCTACGGCTAAGCCGTCGGCATAGGGCTGCCACGAGCTACCAGTGGGCGACACGTGGCAGGCTATGCCGACGCTATGCCTACGGCTAAGCCGTCGGCATAGACCTGCCCCGGAACTACCAGCGAGCGCCACGTGTCGGAGCTATGCCGACGGCTTAGCCGTAGGCATAGTTCTGGACCTATGCCTATGGCTAAGCCGTAGGCATAGTTCTGGACCTATGCCTACGGCTAAGCCGTCGGCATAGCCATGCATGGCTATGCCGACGGCTTAGCCGTAGGCATAGGTCTGGACCTATGCCTACGGCTAAGCCATCGGCATAGCTCTGCCACGTGGCTTCTCCTGTACGAACAGCATTTGACGACGGCGACGACAGCCACCGTTAGGTGCTAAGCGTTGCCGACGGCCGGGGCCGTCGGCATAGATGTACGGGCGCCGTCGACATAGAAATATATGCCGACGGGCCTTGGGGTACGCCGACGCATATTTTGCCGACGGCCCTATGCCGACGGGGGCCGTCAGCATAGACCTACGCCGACGGGATTCAGGGCTATGCCGACGGCCTTGGCCGTCGGCATAGGGGCTCAGTGTGGTAGTGGGACTCTCCATGGTAGGATTCACAAGATTCTTGCACCACGCCTATGGTCTCCGACGTGACAGGCCATTCGTCCTTGACGAAAACCCCGGCAAGAAGCCGAGGATGCTGATCATATCTCGCCGAGGGACACGGAGGCTCCTGAACCTACACCAGGTGGAGGCCGTGGCGACGGCGCTAGGATTCGACGTGACGGTCTCTGAGGCCGGTGGCAACAACGTCAAGAGGTTTGCAGCGGCAGTGAACTCGTGCGACGTGCTGGTTGCGGTCCACGGTGCGGGCCTGACCAACCAGGTGTTCCTCCCAGCGAAGGCCGTGGTGGTGCAGATCGTGCCATGGGGCGGGATGGAGTGGATGGCCACCAACTTCTACGGTGAGGCGGCACGTGGCATGGGCTTGCGGTACCTCGAGTACCACGTTGCCCGAGAGGAGAGCAGCCTCGCGCGGCGGTACCCGAGGGACCATGCCGTGTTCAGGGACCCCATGGCCATCCATGCACAGGGGTGGAAGGCGCTTGCAGAGGTGGTGATGACGCAGGACGTGAGGCTTGATCTTGACAGGTTCAGGCCTACTCTCCTACGTGCCTTGGACCTTCTTCAAGATTAAGTCCATGTGGTATGTGCCTGCCCTTCTTGATTCTTTTATTCCTCTGAGATAAATAGAGTGCATACATGGACTGGATAGTTTTCATGGTCTGTATTACACGTGTTCATGGTAATGGAAAGTAATCATGCTATTCGTTACGGGAAATGGAATTGAGTAAAACTTTGATAGGTAGCAATAATTATTCGCTCACTGCATGCACATGTCCATCTATCAGTCCGTCGCATTTCCTAAAATGAATCACTAGAAATCCAGAGGATTTTATTACTCTAGTTTCCAAACATATCTGGTGAGATCATCATCAGTAGTACATGATGGCCCTCAATTCTTAGATGCAGCACTGATCTATTCATCTCTCTTATGACCTCTTATGTAATGTAGTATTTGCAATTTGCAAAAGCTATATCTGTTCATGCCATGGTCGGTGGCGGTGGGAATAAGGATTCGGGAGGCAGTGGGGGCGGCGGTAGGGATGGGGGTGGCGGTGGGGATGGCGGTGGGGCTGGGCTCTCGGGGGGGCAATGGGGGTGGCAGGCGGGGCAATTGGCCTGGCACTCTTCCTGCGTCTTGAAGCACTTGGGGTAGGGGAACAGGAGCGCGCAGCAGCCGCACTCCTCGTAAAGCTTGTTGTCCAGCTTGCACTCGCGGTGTATGCAGAACTTTATGTACAGCTTCCCCTCCTCCATCGCCGCCGTCTTGTTCCCGGACACGAGTGGCGGCGCCCTCACGCTGATCTCTGTGGTCGTGTCGGTGCCGCCACCACCATCCTCGGAGCCCGAGTAGTGGCTCCTCGTCCTCCCAGCTGCCTCCGGACGACCTGACACAAACGAGAACACCACGTCGTCACGATGCATGCCGGTGGTGAAGATGACAACGGTGGTGGTTGTATTGATGATAAATTGATGGAACTCATACAAGAACGAAGAAGAGAAGATGCATGGTCGCTTACATTGAGCGGCCGCCACCAGGAGTCCGACGAGCACGATGGCGGCCATCACCGCGTGCTGCGCCGGCGTCTTCTTCTTCATCTTGGAAGGTTGTTCACCTATATGCTGGATTGACCCAGCTATTGTGCAGCAGGTCTTGATCTATAGTGACGATCGAGCGTGCATATATGCAGAGTAATTGATTCGGGGGTCGCGCAGTTACAGCAGTCCATACGTGCGATCCGTGGATGCAGCAGACTTTGAATGCGCGCGCAACCAAATTTGAAGTGCGGGAGCTAGCTAACCCATGACGTACGTACGGCCCAAGACTAACTGAACAGGCCTATGGGCTGTGGAAGGAGCGACGTTTTTTTTTTCAGTAGACTTCTTTTTTGTTTTCTTCTTGTAAACAGCACTGTGTTTTCCCTCAAAAAGAAACACTATTGTTTAATAAGGCTTGCCAGGTGATGTTTACAAGAACGGTTAAGCTATTTTACAAAACAAACAGAGGTTGTTCTAGAAAACAATATTTGTGTGAGCAATGTTGGTGATAACATATATACAGTAGGTGAGATCAACGAGTTTGTTTTCAAAGCGCAAAGTAAAGAAAAGTGTATTTATATACATGTATATATCTGTGAAAGATATGATGATGGTGTCTTTCAACAGACAGGTCAAATAAAGAAAAGTGTATTTATATACATGTAGATCGCCAACCGAATAAAAAAAGTGTCTTCACTTTTTTGCAAGGCCTTTTGCAACAAGGATGATGTTGCAGAATTTTTTGCGATAAAAGGTGATGTCCCAACCCCACCGCCGTTGTTGTGTCGCCGTTCGCAACTCTGTCGTTGCTGCAGAAACTCATCAGTGCATGGCTGCACGGCTTGGCGGGCACATGCGGATTCTATTGCACGCATGAGGCTAAGGCGGTTCAGGCTGAGGTCCACACGCGGTCGCGGCGCTTGTGGACGTGAGACAAAGACGATGCGCGCGGCAATGACACATGGAGGTTGACGACCGACGGTGAAATTTGGTGATGGTGGTCGGCCATGGCAGCGGTTGTTTCTGGATCCATACCTAGTGGCTAGTTGAGTTGAGGAGGCCACCACCGGTGAAGACATGGTTGTCATCACCACCATGGGGGGTCTCCGCCCGGTCATCCCGGTAGGCTTACGACGACGACGCTGCGGGATCTAAGCCGCCGTCACCCTCCCCAATCCCAACCGTCGCAGGATCTAGCTCCCCACCGTTTGCAGCAAAGGCCTAGTTGCGGACTTGCATTCTGGAACATGGGTGGAGTTGTAAGAATCTAGAGTGGGTGGAGATTGGCTTCCAATCGTCGGATAACAATCAATCTTATGGACACGGAGACCCCGGACGCTCAACCTGAAATTGGTTGGTTGAAGACAAATGTTTCCCAAGAGCAATCCTCTTTTTAGTTCCTCGGACATTGAATAGAATATTCCAAACAATGATATTTTGATTTGACTCACCTACTTAGACAATACCTTTTTTTGCGAGGTAGGCAGTACTTGCAGTGTTGGTGTCGTGTGATTGGCTGGAGCAGCACCACTAGACACCGTCATCGGGAATGCACAGGGGCACGTAAGTGCGGGGGCACTCACCTGCCAAGTCCCGTCGGCCGCTCGTTTTGCCTCGCGATTCACGCAGTAGTCCAATCCCGCAAGAGGGCACACTGAAAAGTAAAAATTCCTCAAAAGTTTTAAGTTTCAACAATGAAACTTGCTGTATTTGCATCTAAAATTGTCAAGTTTCAACTAGTTTCAGAAATATAATTCAAACAATTTTTCCTGTTGGTCATAGACACAAAATAATTAATTTTTACCGCATTTGCGTACCACAAATCCTCTCCCATACCGTTACTACGGCCGTTACTACTAGAGATGTCTTTTGGCAATACTTCCTTGCACTGCCGCTGAGTGCTAACCAGTAGTATGATCTGGTCCAGACACGTTGTAATGCCGCGATGAAATTTGAGACGTGCAAGTTGATCTGATGAAGGGCCTGGAAAGGATGGGGATATGTTCCTTGAGTGGCGAACTTTGTGATGGATCATTGCCACTGCCAGAACGTTGCAAGAAGAAGCAGATAAGCACTATGCCGCACATCTTTCAGGCACGAGTTCCTATGAGCCTGGTGGTACGTGGCTTGTAGTAGTAGCCTCCGCAAATGGGGGCGGCAACATTGGAGGACTTTTTTGTTGATGGTGCTCCTTTGAGTACCGAGGGGTGATTTTCAAGGTGAAAACATAAGGTCCGGCCTTTATTGGTTGTGCCTGACAGTAACCTTGTTGAAGGCATTGTTTTGGGAACGCATTCTTTCTTCGGGCTAAAAACCTACTATCTTTGATCGGGCAACGACAATGCTTGTGCATTGTTTCCTTTCTGGAGGCGTTGCTTTTGGAGAACCTTCTTTTTAATCCGAGTGCTGTCTTAGGTGGTGGTTAGAGTGCTGCTACTGCGGGTGATTGATCATCTTGGCAGAGTCGTTTTTCCTTTTTTATTTACTTTTTTGGTTATGTCCATCCTGTATGTTTTTAGGCATCTTATTGATGCAAAGAATTATTGTAATTGGTATCTTTTTCATATTAATATATTCCTTTTTTTAAAATGCCGCACATCTCATTGTGGCGGCACTCCATGCGAATACACTATCATGAGTAGGACGTACTGTAGGCGTAGGCTAAAGTAAACATGCATGTAGAGAATGGTTTGGTGCATCGATAATTGATTGATCGTGCACTAGGCACATATATATAGGTACAAGGGGTGCGACCGGTATCTTGTCTCCTAAGATACACGTACATACAGAGGGAGACAGACACTACAGGTACTGCATACGGAACGCAGGCCTACGTACATGTACACATGTTCAACACCCCCCCGCAGTCGAAGCGTCGCCGGTGACGTAGAGACTGGACCGAAAACCCTCGAATGTCGAGGTGGGTAGTCCCTTTGTCATAACATCGGCGAACTGCTGATCGGTGGGCACATGGAGAACTCGAACACGACCAAGTGCGACGTGCTCCCTGACGAAGTGAATGTCGAGCTCAATATGCTTAGTCCGTCGGTGATGGACAGGGTTGGCAGCGAGGTACACCGCGGAGACGTTGTCACAGTAGACAAGCGTCGCCTTGGTAACGTCGCAGAGCAACTCCTGAAGTAGCTGTCGTAGCCAAGAGCACTCCACGACGGCGTTGGCCATAGCCCTGTACTCAGCCTCGGCGCTCGATCGTGAGACCGTGGGTTGTCGTTTAGACGACCACGAAATCAGAGAGGGCCCGAGGTAGACGCAGTAGCCGGAAGTGGAGCGTCGAGTGTCGGGACACCCAACCCAGTCGGCGTCGGAGTAGGCGACAAGGCTGGTGTCAGGTGATGCCGTCAGGGTGAGACCCATAGCTGTGGTGCCACGGATGTACCGAAGAATACGTTTCACCAGAGCCCAATGAGTATCACGAGGAGCATGCATATGGAGGCACACCTGCTGGACAACGTACTGAATGTCCGGACGCGTCAGCGTGAGGTACTGAAGCGCACCGACGATGGAGCGGTAGAAGGGAGCGTCGGACGCCGGAGAACCCTCGACGGCGGAGACCTTAGCCTTCGTGTCGACAGGCGTAGGAGCAGGCTTGCAGTTAAGCATGCCCGCTCACTCCAGAAGCTCGTAGGCGTACTTCTGCTGGTGCAGGAAGAAGCCAGTGGCCCGGTGCACAACCTCGATGCCGAGGAAGTAGTGGAGAGCCCCCAAGTTCTTGAGGGCGAACTCGGTGCCGAGGCGAGCTGTGATCTGCTGAAGGAGCGCTGGCGAGGATGCAGTCAGGATGATGTCATCGACGTACAGGAGGAGGTACGCGGTGGCGGGGCCCTGGTGATAAACAAACAGGGAGGCATCGGACCGTGTGGACCAGAACCCCTGCTGCTGAAGGAAGGCCGCGATCCACTGGTACCAGGACCGAGGCGCCTGCTTCAACCCGTAGAGAGATCGGGAGAGCAAGCACACGTGGTCCGGATAGTCGGTGTCGACGACACCAGTAGGCTGCTGACAGAACACCTGCTCGTCGAGATGGCCATGCAAGAAAGCATTAGACACATCAAGCTGGTGGACTGGCCAGGCGCAAGAAACAGCAAGCTGGAGGACAGCGCGAATCGTGTCCGGTTTGACAACCGGGGCGAAGGTGTCGGTGAAGTCCACGCCGGCACGCTGGCGGAAGCTGTGCACCACCCAACGTGCCTTGTAGCGCTTGAGAGAGCCATCGGGGCGAGTCTTGTGGCGGAAGACCCACTTGCCAGTGATGACATTGGCACGGGGAGGCCGCGGAACAAGCTGCTACGTACGGTTGCGCTGCGGGGCGTCAAACTCCTCACGCATCGCAGCTAGCCAGTTCGGATCCCGAAGGGCTGCGCGAGCGGAGGTGGGGAGCGGAGACGGCGCCGAGGTAGACGCAGCACACGCGTACTCGTCAGACGTGTAGCGCGTACTAGGACGAAGTGTCCCAGTCCGAGCCCGAGTGACCACACCGGTGAGGGGTGCGGCCGGGGCCGCGGCGATGGGGGCGGCCGAGGGGGCCGCGGCGACGGGGGCCACGGCAGGGGCCGCGACGACGGGGGCCACGGCGGTGGTCGCGGCGACAGGGGCCGCGGCGACGGGGGCCGCCGGCGCGGGGAGCGCAGGCAGGGCCGAACCCAGTGTGCGGCTGGGCGGTTCGCCAGAGGTGGAGGCGGGGGCAAACCGCGCCGCGGGAGACGCTGAGGGTGACGGTACCTGCTGAAATGGGAAAACCAGCTCATCAAAGTACACATGCCGCGAAGTGAAAACGCGGTGGGACACTGGATCATAGCACCGGTAACCTTTAGTGTTGGGAGGATAACCAAGGAAGATGCAAGGAAGCGACCGGGGAGCGAGTTTGTGAGGAGCAGTGGACGCGGTGCTAGAATAACAGAGACACCCGAAAATGCGAAGACCATTATAAGATGGAACCGCACCGAAGAGGAGCTGGTGAGGAGTGTAGTTCTAGCGTGGACGACACGGGCGAATGTTAATAAGGAGGCTGGCGGTCGTGAGCGCGTCCGGCCAGAACCGAGGAGGCACATAGGAGTGGAAGAGCAACGTGCGGACACAGTCATTAAGAGTGCGAATGACGCGCTCGACGTGACCATTCTGCTGTGACGTGTAGGGACAAGTGAGTCGAAAGATGGTGCCGTGGGACGCAAGAAGATTGCGGACGGCGACGTTGTCAAACTCCTTGCCGTTGTCAGTTTGCAAGGCAAGAATAGGACGACCGAACTGTGTGGTGACATATGAATAAAAGGCTGTGAGTGTGGCAAGGGCGTCGGACTTGCGACGAAGAGGGAATGTCCACACATAATGAGAAAAATCATCCAATATCACCAAATAGTATAAGTAACCCGTGTTGCTCGCAACCGGGGACGTCCAAACATCACTATGCAATAACTGAAACGGAAAGGTGGAAATGTGTGTAGACTCGCTAAAGGGAAGACGAACGTGCTTGCCAAGACGGCAAGCCTCACAAGTGTGGTCGTCAACCTTATTACATGAGAAAGAAAAACTCTGAAGAATCTGACGCATAACGGTGGAGTTGGGATGACCGAGGTGGGCGTGCCAAAGATCGACACTAGCAGCGAGGGCGGCGGGACGACGGGTGGTGGCGGCGCCGGAGGGATGCACCGGGTAAAGCTCGTCCGGGCTGTCACATCGATGGAGTACCATCCGTGTACGGGCGTCCTTCACAGAAAAGCCGATATCGTCAAATTCAATAGTGATAGGATTCTCACGAGCAAGGCGACGAACAGAAACTAGATTAGTGACTAAGTCAGGAGACACAAGAACATTAGACATGTTAACGGGAGTAGAAGTAGAAGGAAATGACATATGACCGACATGTGTAATGGGTAGGGAGGAACCGTTACCAACGGTGATGCGAGTGGGAGTATGAACAAGAGTGGCGGACGTGAGGTTACCGGGATGAGCAGTCATGTGAGCGGTGGCGCCCGAGTCCATGTACCAGTCACCGCCGCCACCGTAGGAACTCGGTGACGGAGCGGAGTGCAGAGCAGCGAGAAGAGCCGGGTCCCATGGCGGCGGCACCTGGGGAGGGTAAAACCCTCCGTAGGCCGGCGCGGGGGCAGCGCCATAAGCCGGCGCGGTGGCGGCGCCGTAGGCGGGCGCGGGCGGGGGCGCGGCACCGTAGCCGCTGTAGGAAGCGGCGTTCTGCACGGCGAAGAGGGCCTGATGGCTCGCTGGACGAGGCCCAAGGATGCCCGGAGCGGTAGCCCGAGGGACCGGCATCGAGTACGCGTGGACAACACCGGTCCACGGGGTGGTGCCGTACGTCCACGTAGGGGTGGCCTGCTGCTGCTGCTGACGAGGGCCCCCCCCCCCCCCCGGGCGCCTGTTGCTGCTTGCGGCCGCCCCCGTGGCAGTTGCCGCGGCGCCCGCCACCTGGCTGCTGGGGGGCAGCGGGAGGGGCGGGAGGCACGGGCGGTAGGGGGAAGTACCCCGGAGGCGCGGGGGGCGGCGGCTGCTGGCGCGGTGCGGGTGGGGCGGCCGGTGGTGGGGCGCCACGGGAGGTGCCGGCGGCGAGGGCGTGATGCTGCACACGATTCTTGACCCCCTTCATCCGGCGCTCCTCCAACCGCAAGTACGCCACGAACTTGGGGAAGGAGGGCTCCGGCATCAAGGTGACGTTGGAGGCGGCGTTGCCGAAGTCCTCGTTGAGGCCGGCGGTGAGCGTGCTGAGGAGGAGGTCGTCATCAACCTTGGCGCCAATGTCGCGGAGCTCATCCGCCAACGTCTTCAGGTGGCGGCAGTAGTCATTAATGGACTGTTCATCCTGGTGACAGTCAAAAAATTCCTGCTGCAAAAAAACACGGCGCTGAAGCTTGTTGTCGGTGAAGAGGCCGTTCAGCTTAACCCACATGGCGCGGGCGTCGTCGCCAGCGCTCACGACCATGTGAAACATGTCCTTGGAGATGGTGGTGAAGAACCACCGGATGATCGTGGTGTCGATCGCGGTCCACTCGGGGTCGTCCACCATGGCGCGGGAGTCAACGGTGCCGTCAACATGATCCACGAGGTTGTTCTCGCGGGAAGAGCAGCGAGAAGTACGTCTTCCACGCGAAGTACGTGGAGTTGGAGGCGTCGAGGATGACGGGGACGCGTGCGTAGACGTTGATGTCGCGGATTTCAGCAGGGTCGACGGCGAAGGGGTTGGAGATGGATGAGGCGTTGGACGACATGGCGGCGAGGGTTTGGGGAAGGGGGCGGCGCGGCGGTGGTAGGGTGGCGCGGCGGTGGGAGAGGCGCGGCGCGGCGGGGAGGAGAGGACGCGCGGGAAGGGGAGGCGCGCGTGGGGAGGGGTGGCGGCGGCGGCGGCAGCAGATCGCGGCGGCGGCGGCGGCGGCTAGGGTTGGCGGAAGCGGGAGGATCGACTTGCGATAGATACCATGTAGAGAATGGTTTGGTGCATCGATAATTGATTAATCGTGCACTAGGCACATATATATAGGTACAAGGGGTGCGACCGGTATCTTGTCTCCTAAGATACACGTACATACAATGAGAGACAGACACGCGAACCAACCTGTGGTTGGATGGTTAGAGGGACTGTGGTATCCCCAGCAAACCAGGGTTCAAATCCTGTTGCTCGCATTTATTCCTGGATTTATTTCTGGATATCCGGCGATGCGCATTCAGTGGGAGGAGACGTTCCCGTCGACTACGAGGTGCCTACGGCGATTTCGTAAATTTCAAGATGATATGCCAGCTCAGTCTTTCGGAGGTACTCATAGGGGTCGGGTGTGCGTGTATGCGTTCATATGGGTGAGTGTATGCACGTGTATATAAGCGCTTGCGTCTGTACTGTGTTAAAAAAAAAAGCGAGACAGACACTACAGGTACTGTATACGGAACCCAGGCCATGTACACATGTTCAACAATGCAGATATACTACTCAATGGCCAGCTAGACACGGAGGCCGGAATCCCTGAACCTGGCGTGGGTGATGGCGTCGATCTTCCGTGTCATCTCCGGCGACAGATGGTTCTCCCAGTCCCCAACCATGCCGCGCCGGAAGAACCAGTTGTTCTCCACCGCGCCTACCACGAGCTCCGTCTTGCCTTCCTTGGTGGCTCCGAGCCCGGTCATGTTCTCAAACGAGCATAACCTGACAATGGCGTCCACCGTGCCGGCTTCCTCCTCCCCCGCGTCGAACGGGCGTCCGACAAACTTCGCCAGCTTACTCACATGTGTCGCGGGGTCCCGAATCATCTCTTCGTACCTGAAGAAGAGCACCCGCTCGGGGTGCGCCAGATGCGCGCGCCAGTACCCAAAGACATGGTCCCAGTATGGCCCGCCCGGTGACAAGCCGTCACAGAAGAAATCGGCGGCGGCCTCGGCGGAGAGCGGCTCCAGCCCGTCCCTGATCCTGAACTTGTTGGAGAACTTCCACTGCGAGACCAGGATGTCCTTGGGGTCGCGGCACACGTACACGATTTTGCAGCCCGATCCTGGGACGGACCTCGGCAGCGACACGAATGGGACGTGCGTCGCGAAGAGCCTCGGGTCCGGGAGCCGGCCGATGTCTGGGATCCTGCTCGCCGTGTAGAGCTGGTACTCCAGGAACTTGACGCATTCGTGTGGGCTGACGGAGTTGAACGGGTGGTCGCCGGAGTCCACGGGGTGCTCCTTCCTGTGCATGGTGGAGTAGAGAAGTGCTTTGATCCACGTCGTGCCGGACTTGGGCAGCGTGGCTACGACGATGTCGGAGGGGCGTGCGGTGAAGCATGCATCCGCGACCATTGCGCCCACCATTGGAGCCAGGCTGGTGTACCAACCATTTTCATGGCGGTAGATCTGGAAGCCGGAGAGGCCCGGGGAGACCGGCCAGGAGGACACCAAGTTGGTGAACCGTTGGTAGACCTCTTGGTTTGCTTCGGCGCCGTCTTCGTGTTCCCCGGAGGGCATATATTGTGCCATTGTGTGGCTACTAGGTAGGAGTTGAGGATCGAGGACAGGGTATAGCTCCTGCATGAGAGTAGCATAAATAGTGAGTAGATTAACCATTGTACGCATCATATTCATCTTGATCGAGACGAGACCCCATCAACTTTTGTGGTGTGTGGTGGCTGTGCAACCAGGTGTACACAATATTCATTGGTCCATTTGGGGATGAATGTGGTACCTATTTGGTGGTTTGGGTTCCCATGGAGAACGACTGGACCGCATAAAAAGGAGGGTGGCAAGAAGTAGCATATGATGCTGCTTGTTCGAATAGAAGTGCCAATAACAGAGCACATATGTGCCAGCAAGAGTATCATAGAGGACACACACTTGTGGGCGTGGATGCAACTATAGACAAGTTGCACGAGTCGAGATTGGAGTATGTCAAATTGTTCGCATTATTACAAAATATATATGTTCTTGGTTTTTTATACTAGCACTATTGGAATCGCCGAGCATGCCGAATTCCCAAGATTTGGCAAGTTCTTTTATCGGAAGCTCGGCAGTGGAAGATGTCTGATGAGTACACCGATCATTCAACTCGATCGTGAGCACCAACTCGGCGAACGACATCGTTTGCCCAATGCCTAGAAAATGGGACTCAACAGAAAAATAGAAACTTGGCAAAGCCCAACCTTCATCGAGTTCCGTCGCAAAGAAACCGATGGTGTCTTTACAAGTAGGCCCCACCAATGGCCTGGGGACGGTGTCAGCGGTCTATTTTTGCTGAGTATCCACGAATGGAAACTCGGCAATCTTTTGTCCTTTTCTTAAATAGGAAATGCCAGGGCTCACACCTTTGCCGAGCACCCACACAAAAAAACTCGGCAAAGACCAGACAGGGGTGCCCACATGAGATGAGGAAATGGTTGTTTGACGGTTGGGCTTCCTAGGCCGAGATCCTTCTAGATAAATCCTGGCAAAGTCGTGACCCTTCACTTGCCCCGCATTTATATAAGCCTGGGAGCGGACTCGGCAACCGTCCACCTCATCTCCCCCGCGAGGTGGCCTAGGCTCAGCTCAACTTATACCAAGATTCGAGTGAGCTCAAACTGATCGAAGCTCAAGGTCAAGCTATAGAAAATGGCTCATACTTAACTTGTAACGATCTCAAGCTACCATCGAGCTAAATAAAATGCTCTTTTGAGTAATCCAAGGCAATTTCTCACACAAGATAGACCAGTACACACCATAAAAAATCACTATAAAATATTACTCTTACCAAAATGATAATAATATAAATTCCCCAAGGTAATTTGACTTAGAGCATCTTCAACAACACCCGTATCTCTAAAATAACCACAATTTACGGAAAGTTTGGGCAAAAAACCAACTCCGATAGTTCCTGTAAAGTGGCCATAACTTTACAGGATCCCGTCAAATTGGCCCGTTCTTCCGGCAGGTTGACGGTCTTCCCGTAAGGTTATGGCCACTTTAAAAGATCTGTAGGAGAGACTTTTTTGCCCCAACTTCGTAAACGCAATCCGAACGCCGCCGCTCGCGCCGGAACACTGTCGCCGCTGTGCTGCCTGCCGGTGTACCGCCTCGCGCAAGCAGCCACCACACCGCCTCGCTCCGCCCCTTGCTGGAGGCCACGACACCGCTCGCGGTCACGTGTGTCACTGATTGGCGGGTGCTAGGAAATTATCTATTTTTTGTTCAATGAAAAACAAAATAAAATGGATTTCAGGGAAGAAGTTTAACTTACAAAAGTTGCTCTTGGACAACTTCCCCTAAATTTTACGGTCATCCCGTAAAACCGGTTTTAAGGGAAGTTTTGTAAGAGAGCTATTGGAGTTGCTCTTATTCTCTCTCACAAACTTTGACTAGAAATGACATGATGATTAACACACGGCTGACCAGGTACCATATATGGTAAGAAAAATAAGTTATGTACACAACCTATATGGTAACATTGAGCAGGCCAGTGTTGGCCCAATATCAACTTGTTTCACGATTGAGCTGGATATATAAGACGCTCATACTCAGCTCATTTATTATTTAGTCGATCTTGAGTCGAGCCAAAAGACTAGTCGATCTTAAGCGACTCACGAGCTTCGAGAATTTTTTGCAGCCCTGTCCACGAGTGGAAGGCTGTCCTCTTTAGGCTAATTCTACCTTGTATACAAAGGATAAACTTAAAACAATCCCAAAACTTTAGGCCTATGTTTAACAAACCAGTGCTGCAAGGTCCATATTCAGAACCTAGCCCATCGATTAGAGCCCGAAATCCGACCAATTGTCTATTCGGATTCAGTTGCCCTCCAAGTAAGTTAATGAAAATGAATTGTTGGTCTTCATTAATAAGAAAATAAATTAACGTATATATTAATGTACAATTTTGTTGTTCCATATCAACAAGAGATGATGCCCTCTATGTATCACATAAATAGCCAGAAAAATACACAATAGAGCAAAAAAAAAATCCCAGAAAATAGACGACCACTAGGAAAAACGATGCCAACCAGACAACTGCGATAAAATTAACACACGTCTGCTTGTAGTAATAATTGAGTTTGTGGCCGATCGAAATGCTTATTCGGGGGGATCTGCAGCCGTCGTGTCAAGCCACAGCGGGTCACCCCCCGTGCCAATGGAGACCGCGGAGGCGACTCTGGCGACGGCCACCGCAACCTTGCAAAAAAGCGAGACCTTGTTGATGCTGGATGAAAACTCACTGTCCCATGTCGTCGGCGCGCTCTGCGGTGTGCTCACCTCCCATGTTGTCGGCGCGCTCCGCGGCGTTCCCACCTCCCATGTGGCGGGCGTAAGAGCTCTTGATGAACTCTTTCTTATAGTCTGCGGCACTAGTATCTCTTTCTGCATCCTGCTGATCTCCTTTTGTGCATTCTCCTTGTTGATCCGAGCTGCACAATTCTTTCCTCCATCTTTCAGTCCTGGTTTCCCTCCTTTCTTCTTGTTCATTAGCCCCTCGACCTTTGACTTGTGAAGAATTCTCAATATGATCTTTGTGTGCTCCCTTTCTTTTATACAGCTATGTTCTGAAAAGAAGAACTAAGATTTTCTTTATGATGGCAGTGTCACGATGGTTGAGAGGTGTGCTTTTTTCATTCTCTCTCATGTTTCTGAACTCTGAAGTTACCGTTTCGTGTTCTGTTTCTGTACTTTCAACTCCTAATTTAGTACCTTGCGTGTGATCCGTGTGTTTGTATCAATGAAAAAAAAATAGCGACGCTAATATAGCGTGTAGAGAATTGTCTCGTTAAATAAACCAGTGTACAATATTTCGCTTATAGCACGCTATAGCGCGACATAACATGTTAATAGCATAATTTAATGGTCGACGCTATTTTGTATAGCGCGCTATTTTTTCCTTGGTTTGTATTTCGTCTCATGGTGATGAATTGGCGATTGCAAGTATGGAGTCTGTTGAAAATATGGTCTAGAGGTAATATATTGTATTATCATATTTCTATGTTCATAATTAAGAGTTTATATTGTATGCATTAACTGCTATGATATTGAAATATGCGATTCAGTGAAAAAATCATATGCATGTGTGAAATGATAAACGGTAAAAGAAGATTTGATACATTGATGTGTAGTTTTGTTATTCCATATCAACAAGAGATGATGCCCTCTATATATCGCACAAATAGACAAACAAAATACACGATAGAGCAAAAGAATCACAGAAAATAAAGGGCCACTAGAAAAAACGATACAAACCAGACAACTGCGATAAAATTAACACACGTCCGCTTGTAGTAATTGATTGATTTTGTAACCGATCGAGATGCTTATTCGGGTGGTTCTGCGGCCGTCGTGTCAATCCACAGCGGGTCACCCCCCGTGCCAGTGGAGACCGCGGAGGCGACCCTTGCGACGGCCACCGCAACCTTGCAAAAAAGCGAGATCTTGCTGATGCAGGATGACAACCCAGTGTCCCATGTCGTCGGCGCGCTCTGCGGCGTGCCCACCTCCCATGTCGTCGGCGCGCTCTGGGGCATGCCCACCTCCCATGTTGTCGGCGTTCCCACCGCCCATGTTGTCGGCGAGCTCACCTGCGCGACCTGAGAGCGTTTGTAGCAAGCTTCCATCATGCACGCCACGTGCGTGTACGCAGGCTGGCCGCGGCCGTCGAGGTAGCTGTAGCACCAAAACCTGTCGCGGCGCCCGCCCTGCCCTTGCCGGCACAACCCGCAGCTACCATGGGCAGGCGCCTCCCTGAGGAGGTCGAACACGCCGTCGTGCTGGACCACGCGCTCCGCTAGGTTGGCGCACTGCGGGTGGAGGTCGATCTGGCGGTGGCCGTCGTGGAACATGAAGCCGAGCACCTGGTCTCCACAAGCGCCACAGAAGCTGCCGCGACCGGCCATGGTGCTGGGAGGGCTGTAGCGGAAGTCGAAGGTGCAACCCTTGAAGAGAGGATGCGTCAGCGTCAGGTCCTCCACCTTGAAGGGGACGCAACACACGTGAAGGTCGTAGTCACACGGGTCGCACCGGTACCTGCGGTCGTCCTCGCCGTAATGCCGGCAGCCGTCGCACTGGAACAGTGCGCCGCCGGTGGCGTACAGCGTGAGCACGTGCCCTGGGTGGGAGGGGTGGGTTATCCGTAACGGAGGACCCTTAGGGGGCGTCACCATGGTTGTCTTTGGAGCTCTCCCCCTCTCTCTCCCAAACAAACTAGGAAGGCGCTTTGCCTTGCAAAGCTAACAAGAGAGCAACATGTATATTTACAGAGGAAATCTTTTGCAACGGTAACAGGCGAGTTGGCATGACCCTGTCAAATGTCTTTTGCTTCACCCATGAAAGGCCAGCTCTGTTGCCGGTTCCTAAAAAATAAAATACCTTCACACTGAATTTTTTATACGAGTGACAGGTTCGCTACAAGTTGACATGTCCTCGACAACAATAGAAAAAACTTGACGATTCCGCTGCGAGGACACCTGGCTGTCTTGAGACTTTTCTGCTTGCATTTTCCGGGTTTTTTTAAACGAAGGATCATCCCCGGCCTCTACATCAGAATGATGCATGCAGTTCCTTTATTAAGCGAAGTATCTAAAAAATCTGCGATCCAGTACATGCATTTTCCGGATCTAGCCTGCGTGTTGATCGGTTTGGAAGCAAGAATGCTAAACTTACGGATGAAACCTACGGATCACCGCACTAATCTCTTCCTCTGAAATTTCACTATGTGTTCCCCTTCTCTCATCATTTCCAATCACAAAAGGGCGTGTCATCCTGCAAGTTAATTTCGTAAGAATCATCTGTAGCTATAGCCTTGTTGATTTTGAAGCTAATTTTTTTAAAATAATACATTTTTTTAATTAATTTTCAGAAACATTACACCAAAATTATTTTTTTCAAAAATAATACATAGTCGGCCAGGAGGAAGCCGATAGGTGCCCTGTCGGCTACCAGATGGCCGATTGGGGACCGACAGGATCCAGTCGGCCAGCAGTAAGCCGACTGGCCAGTTGGCTTACTGCTGGCCGATAGGTGCATGTGCCCATTTTTCTTTTACTGTTTTTGGTTTTAGTTGTTGTTTTCTATTTATTCTAGCTATCAAATGAATTTGGTTTGTGTTGAAACTTTTTGCATAAATTAATTTATTTATCCAAATTGATTTTTTATTTTTATAAATGTGAAAATATCGAGTAGAATAGTTTAAACATTTTTGTGAAACAATTTGAGAAAACTTTTTTGGCTTTTGCATTTGAAACTTGAATTTCAAAGTTGGGTTAATGCAAAAGCCAAAAAAAAAATTCTCAAATTGTTTCCAAAAATGTTTAAACCATTCTCCCCCATATTTTAATATTTATAAAAAAATCAATTTGGATAAATAAATTTAAACCCCATCTATATTCACCAGGAGCTATCAAATACAATTGTAAATATGTGATGTTCCAAAAATTATGAAAATTTATATGTGGCTTGTTAATATTACTAGTAATTTATGCAAAAAGTTTCAACACAAACCAAATTCATTTGATAGCTAGAATAAATAGAAAACAACAACTAAAACCAAAAACAGTAAAAGAAAAATGGGCACATGCACCTATCGGCCAGCAGTAAGCCGACTGGGACTAATTGGCTTACTGCTAGCCAATTATTCCCTGGCCGACTGGATCCCCAATCGGCCATCTGGTAGCCAACAGGCACCTATCGGCTTCCTCCTGGCCGACTATGTATTATTTTTGAAAAAAAAAAATTTGAGGTAATATTTCTGAAAATTAATAAAAAAATATATTATTTAAAAAAAATAGCGATTTTGAAAGGGTCCCGTATATGCTTCACAGCTTCACAAGCTTTCTCTATCCTTATCGGATACATATGTGCTTGGTCTTTTTTCCATTTGGATATTTTATTTGCAACAGTGGCAAGTTGAGTACGAGTTGGCATGTTCCGTGCTATACAACTTGCCAACAAACATTTTGATATTTTGATACACCGTTTCTTCATCATTCACGACATTTCCAATGAATATTTTATTTGTTGTCAAAATTTGACATGGGAGCAACTACTTGGTCCGTTCCCAGCTTTTTTATTTTATTCGGCGTACTACTCCCAAGACAAAAGCTGCATTTGGCACTGCTCTTACATACTTGTAGTGACTTCCAATTTACCTCGTGTTTCTTCAATGACGTCTGTTAGGTATCAAATCCGGCACCCTATATCTTTGCAGACGCGTCCGCAGACAGTGACCGATCAATTCTTAAATCGTTGTGTGTACCCATATCCGGTATCCTAAATTCATACTATGCATGAAACGTGACGAAAGAAACTATGTAGATGATCAAAGACATTCCAGAGCATAGAATAGACGGACATAGAACAAACCGCATATCCACATAATCTTGACCATATTCAAGTAGGGTGTGTGTATTAATTTGGGCTATATGAACAGCCAGAATGATGTGATTTTAACAGACAAACCGTCATAACTTTTTTGTAGGTTATATACAGAGCAACTAGCTAGAATATGTATGTGGTCGTCACTCAGCCATGCGGAAGTCAAGGAGCATATGACTTTTGGTGCAACCATTGGAAAATGGTAGCACGCGATATTTACAACCAGTTTGGATGGCGGTCCAAAAACAGGATAGGTGTTCGGTCATCTGGTCCTATTTATGCCGGTTGTGGCGATTTTTGTTTCATTACTGTTCTTTTTGAGACCTTGTACCGAACTACGTACTTGTTGGCCTCTCGCTGGCTAGAGGTAATCCTCTTTTATAAAAAAAACAAAAAAACATAATCCGGAACAAAAGACAGAGTTTAAACATCATAGTTGAACCAACGGATATAGATCTAAACTAAAATTACTAAAATCGCAAATGGGTTGAGGAGCGACGACATGATGCTGGGGCTGCCTTCACCGTGGGTTGTTGTGTACCATGTCGGAGTGGTGTTTTGCTTTCGTCCTAAAAACTGCCTTGTTGACCAAATGATGTGAAGCATGTCATTCCATATAGGCCAGTTAATTTGCCGATAAACCCACACGTGCCAATTGAAGATAACACGGTTACAGTCCTCATGTTCCCTAGTTGGGCATAGAAAAAACAACCAATATTCTCTGCTACTCACCCTGATGATGATGAAGCATATCTTCTGTGTTTAACGATCCCTGACATAAGCCATGAAAATACCTTGATTCTCAGCTTGCAATAACTTACAACCCAATTTAAGAGAGGATTGGCAAATATAGGTTGGTGTATCAGAGAATAAAAGTGTTTAGCAAAATAGAAACCATCACCTCCTAGCCACTTCCACACATCCGATAGTTGTAGGGAACAATCCTGTTTCAACAAAAAATCCTCCAAGCAGTGGAATTTTTTCTCGATACTTGTTTTGTGGGTTTTGCAGGGCAATCTGGTGGGCCCACACTCCCCAACTCGCTGCCCGACTCAAGGTTTCTTGGGGGCACAAGGGCCCCCTCTGTTGGCTCATGTGGTGGCTGGCTTCTTCCTGATGCAGAACTTTGTAAAGGTGTTTTTTTTTCTTTCATTGAAATGGTATTTTTCTTTAAAGTATAAAATCAAGAAGAAAACAATAACTGGCACCGGGCACTGGATTAACAGGTTATCCAGATAAATCGAGAAAAGGTTGTGGCAAGGTGATGCAATAATGATATGAAAGTAGCATCATGCACATAGCAAAAGTTATAAATATGTTTCAGACTTACCATGGGGCCCACCCTGAGGTTCGTTGTTGACGACCGACCTAGTCATGGACACATATTTGCCATGGCGGTTTGGAGGAGCTTGACCAAAGCCCGAGTGTAGTTGATGTCGACATTCTCGACATTGACGAGCACCCCCAAAGTGGTGGCGATGGAGCAGAGGTCCGATGCAGCGCTTCGGGGTGACGGGATGGAGGTACCTTTCCATGAGATTGCCCTCTATTTCTAGGCTCGGCACCATGGTAACCTCGGTGTGGCTGGCGGTGTGGACAAGGCCAAAGGTAGCCTATGAGGTTTTTGGTGCAGAGTGATACGTCTCCAACGTATCTATAATTTTTTATTGTTCCATGCTATTATATTATCAATCTTGGATGTTTTATATACACTTTCAAGCAATTATATATCATTTTTTGGGACTAACCTATTAACTTAGTGCCCAGTGCCAGTTGCTTGTTTTTGGTTTTGCAGAATATCAGTACCAAACAAAGTTCAAATGCCACGAAACTTTTTGGAGATTTTTTCTGGCAATAAAAGACCCTGGAAGCTTCGGGAGGGGACGAGAAGATGGATCAGTGGCCCATGAGGCACCAAGGCGCGCCCAGGGTGTGGGGAGCGCCCTGGTGGCTTGTGGGGCCCACGTGGTTCCGTTTGACCTAACTCCGCATCTATAAATTGTCTAAAATCGTGAAACCAACAGAGGAGTCCATGAAATACTTTTTTCGCCGCCGCAAGTTCCAGAACCATGAGATCCCATCTGGAGGCCTTTTCGGGCACTCTGCCGGAGGGGGAAACGATCACGGAGGGGCACTACATCATCCTTGCTGCCCTTTCGAAGATGCGTGAGTAGTTTACCACAGACCTATGGTCCATAGTTAGTAGCTAGATGGCTTCTTCTCTCTATTTGATCTGCAATACAAAGTTCTCCTCGATGTTCTTAGAGATCTATTTGATGTAATGACTTTTTGCGGTGTGTTTGTTGGGATCCGATGAATTATGAGTTTATTATCAGATCTATTCATGAATATTATTTGAGTTTTCTTTGAACACTTTTATGCATGATTAATATAGCTTCGTATTTCTCTCCGATCTACTAATTTGGTTTGGCCAACTCGGTTGATTTTTCTAGCAATGGGAGAGGTGCTTTGTAATGGGTTCGATCTTATAATGCTCAATCCCAGTGATAGAAGGGGACATGACATGTATGTATCGTTGCTATTAAGGGTAAAAAGATGGGGTTTATTCATACATGAGTTTATCTTGTCTATATCATGTCATCTTGCTTAAGGCGTTACTCTGTTTTCTCGTGAACTTAATACACTAGATGTATGCTGGATAGTGGTCGATGTGTGGAGTAATAGTAGTAGATGCAGAATCGTTTCGGTCTACTTGTCTCGGACGTGATGCCTATATATGATCATTGCCTTGGATATCGTCATAATTATTTGCTTTTCTATCAATTGCCAAACAGTAATTTGTTTATCCACCGTATGCTATTTCCAAAAGGGAAGCCTCTAGTGAAAACTATGACCCTCGGGTCTATCTTTTATCATATATTAAAACCAAATATACCTTGCTGTGTTTTTCTTTTATTTCTTTTATTTTGTATTTTTCTCTGATCTATCTATCAAAAACTATATAATTTAATCTTGCTCGTGACCGTCAAGGGATTGACAACGCCTTGCTCGCATTGGGTTGCAAGGATTTGTTGTTTGTGTGCAGGTGTTGCTAACAAGTTGTTGCTTGATTCTCCTACTGGATTGATAACCTTGGTTCTTAACTGAGGGAAATACTTATCTCTATTGTACTGCATCATCCTCTCCTCTTCGGGAAAATCCCAACGTAGTTTACAAGTAGCAGGAAGAATTTCTGGCGCCGTTGCCGGGGAGACATCATCAACAACTATCAAGTACCTTCGCATAAACTTTCATCTCATTGCATTTACATTATTTGCCATTTGCGTCTCGTTTCCATCTCCCTCACTTCTAAAAAGTTTACAAAAATACAAAAATATTTTTCGTTTGCCTGTTTGCGTGTTTTCTTGTTTGCTTGCTTGTCCATGATACGTCTCCGTCATATCTACTTTTCCTAACGCTTTTCCTCTTGTTTTGGACTCTAATTTGCATGATTTGAATGAAACTAACCCGAACTGACGCTGTTTTCAGCAGAACTACCATGGTGTTGTTTTTTGTGCAGAAATAAAAGTTCTCGGATTAGAACGAAACTTTGCGAGGATTTTTTATACAATAAAAGAGAATTTCTAGAGCCAAGAACCACCAGAGGGGGGCACCTGAGTGGGCACAACCCACCAGGGCGCCCCCCTCTTGGCGCGCCCAGGTGGGTTGTCCCCACCTGGTGGCCCCGCAGACCTCAACCCTGACACTATAAAATCACATTTTCGGAGAAAAAAATTTAGGAGAAAGATTTATCGTGTTTCGCGAGACGGAGCCGCCGCCACCACCTGTTCTTCATCGGGAGGCCAGATCTGGAGTCTGTTTGGGGCTACGGTCATCACAAACCCTTCTCCATCGCCAATTCAATGATGCTCCCCACCGGGAGTGAGTAATTCCTTCATAGGCTCGCTGGTCGGTGAGGAGTTGGATGAGATTCATCATGTAATCGAGTTAGTTTTGTTAGGGCTTGATCCCTAGTATCCATTATGTTCTGAGATTGATGTTGCTATGACTTTGCCATGCTTAATGCTTGTCACTTTGGGCCCGGGTGCCATGATTTCATATCTGAACCGTTTATGTTATCACCATTATATCTATGTTCTAGATCCGATCTTGCAAGTTATAGTCACCTACTACGTGTTATGATCCGGCAACCCCGGAGTGACAGAAGTCGGGACACTTCCCGGTGATGACCGTAGTTTGAGGAGTTCATGTATTCACTACGTGTTAATGCTTTGTTCCGGTTCTCTATTAAAAGGAGGCCTTAATATCCCTTAGTTTCCATATGGACCCCGCTGCCACGGGAGGGTAGGACAAAAGATGCCATGCAAGTTCTTTCCATAAGCACGTATGACTATTTACGGAATACATGCCTACATTATATTTATGAACTGGAGCTAGTGCCGTATCGCCCTAGGTTATGACTGTTATATGATGAATATCATCCAACGAATTCACCGATCCAATGCCTACGAATTTCTCTCATATTGTTCTTGCTAAGTTACTACTGCTATTGTTACCGTTTCGCTTGCTACAAAATCATTGCTATCACTGTTACTGTTACTATTGCTGTTGCTACTACTATCAAAACTATCATATTACTTTGCTACTGATCACTTTGCTGCAGATAATTAATCTCTAGGTGTGGTTGAATTGACAACCCAACTGCTAATGCTTGCAAATATTCTTTGGCTCTCCTTGTGTCGAATCAATAAATTTGGGTTGAATACTCTACCCTCGAAAACTGTTGCGATCCCCTATACTTGTGGGTTATCAAGAACTTTTTCTAGCGCCGTTGCTGGGGAGCATAGCTATATTTGTTGAGTCACTTGGGATTATTATCAAATTATCACTATGAAGAATCTGAAGGACGCTAAGACTAAGATTTTTCCCTCTAAGACGAGGGGAGGTAAGGAACTGCCATCTAGCTCTGCACTTGATTCACCTTCTGTTATAAGTAGACTTGCAACCCCACCAGATGCTATTAATTTTGATATGTCGCAAGTTATTAATGATGCTACTTCTCCTATGAATGATACTCATGATGGTGCTAGTACCCTGCTTGATGATATTGTGCCACTAGGTGAATTTCTTGATGAACAACTTGCTAGAATTAAAGCTTTTGAGAATGCTGAAACTAATGAAGAGCTTGAAACTGAAAATCTTGAAACACCTATTAGATCTAGTTCTCCTAGATATGAATTGCCTAAGATATCAGAAGGCTATGTTATGGATGAGGAGACAACTAGAGACTTTCTTGCTTGCAATGATAGGGATGATCTTAAGAAATTATTATGCAAACTGAAAGAAAAATCTTTGAATGCTAGAATGAAATATGATCCTAAGTTTGCTACTTCACCTATCTTTGTTGATGATAAGGATTATGAATTCTCTGTCGACCCAGAGTTAATTACTTTGGTTGAATCTGATCCTTTCCATGGTTATGAAACTAAAACTGTTGTGGCACACCTTACTAAGTTGAATGACATAGCCACCCTTTTTGCTCATGATGAGAAAATTCGCTATTATTATATTCTCAAATTATTTCCATTCTCATTAAAGGGTGATGCTAAGACTTGGTATAATACTCTTGCTCCTGGTTGTGTGCAAAGTCCCCAGGATATGATTTATTACTTCTCTGAAAAATATTTTCCTGCTCATAAGAAACAAGCTGCCTTACAGGAAATATTTAACTTTGTGCAAATTGAAGAAGAGAGTCTCCCACAAGCATAGGGGAGGCTTCTCCAATTGCTTAATGCTTTGTCTGATCATCCTCTTAAGAAAAATGAAATACTTGATATCTTCTATAATGGACTAACCGATGCTTCTAGGGATTTCCTAGATAGTTGTGCTGGTTGTGTTTTCAAGGAACGAACTGTTGAACAAGCTGAAGAATTATTGAATAACATATTGAAAAATTATGATGATTGGATCCTTCCTGAACCACCACTTGAACCTACTCCGAAGAAGAGGGGTATCTTATATCTCAGTCCTGAAGATATGCAAGAGGCAAAGAAATCTATGTAGGAAAAAGTTATTAAATTAGAGGATGTTAAAAATTTACCTCCTATTGAAGAAATACATGGGCTTGAAACACCACCACCACCTAAGGTGGTAGAGGTAAATTCTTTACTAAAGTTCGATGAAGGTGATATTCCTTATAACAAACATCCTAGTCAATGCTTATATGAGTTTGATAATTACATTAGAAAGCAAGATCACTTCAATGCAAATGTTATGAAACAATTGAAATACAATTCTGATATGATAGCTCGCTTAAGTGACTTGCTATTTAGAATTACCAATGATGTTAGAGGTGTAGGAAAACATGCCTCTATGGTTCAAACTCAATTAGAACAAGTTGCTAAATCTCAAAGAGAGTTGTTAGATAAAATGAATAATAATATCAATGATCATGCTGTTAGAGTGATGACTAGAGGAGGTAGAATGACTCAGGAACCACTTTATCCTGAGGGACACCCTAAAAGAATTGAACAAGACTCTCAAAGAGTCAACACTGATGCACCTAGTCCTTCTAAAAAGAAAAAGAAGAAGAAGGATGGTAGGACTTTGCATGCCTCTAGTGAACCTGAAGTAGAAAAACCTCCTGTTAATGACAATGAAGTCTCTATTTCTGATGCTGAAACTCAATCTGGTAATGAACACTCACCTTCTGATAATGAAAAAGATAATGATGAGGTTCATGAAGACACTCCAACAAATGATAAAGAACCAGACAATGATGTTGAAATAGAACCAGCTGTTGATCTTGATAACCCACAAGTCAAGAATAAAAGATATGATAAAAGAGACTTTGTTGCTAGAAAACATGGTAAGGAAAGAGAACCTTGGGTTCAAAAACCTATGCCCTTTCCACCTAAATCAACTAAGAAGAAAGATGATGAAGAATTTGAACGCTTTGCTGAAATGCTTAGGCCAGTCTTTTTGCGTACACGCTTGACTGATATCTTAAAAATGCCTCCTTATGCAAAATACATGAAAGACATCATCACCAACAAGAGAAAAATACCGGAAGCTGAAATCTCCACCATGCTTGCTAATTATACTTTTAAGGATGGAGTACCTAAAATACTTGGAGATCCGGGAATACCAACTATACCTTGCTCCATCAAAAGAAATTATGTGAAAACCGCTTTGTGTGATTTAGGAGCTCGTGTTAGTGTTATGCCTTTCTCTCTATATAAAAGACTTGACTTGAATAAACTCACACCTACTGAAATATCTTTGCAAATGGCTGACAAATCAACTGCCATACCAATCGGTATTTGTGAGGATGTGCCCGTTGTTGTTGCTAATGTTACTATCTTAACTGACTTTGTTATACTTGAGATGCCCGAGGACGACAACATGTCGATTATCCTTGGTAGACACTTCTTGAATACTACAGGGGCTGTTATTGACTGCAATAAAAGCAAGGTCACTTTTCATATCAATGGTAATGAGCATACGGTGCACTTTCCGAAGAAACAATTCCAAGTGAATGGTATTAATGTTATTGAAAAATCTCTGACAATCACTATTGGAAGTTTTCAACTACCTCTACCTACTACCAAAAATAAATATGAAATGTTTGTTGTTGGGGACGTTCATATCCCCGTTGAGGTAACTTAGTGTTTTACGAAAGTTCTTCGGTTTCATGCTAATCGAAGATGGTTGTTAATAAGACTTGATCAACCTTATTAATGAATCATTTTTAAGAGGTATGAAGTTGATGAATTTAGTGAGCACTACCTTCTGTCCTTTACTTTTACTTCCTGTTTTTCTTAGTTAAATAAAATAAAATGCCATGCTTAGTATGTTTTCTGAATTTTCCGTGCAATAAAAAAAATGACCCAAAAATAAAAGTTCTCAGAATGCTCTGAAAATTTAATACGATTTTCTTTGAATATTTAAGAATTTTTGGTGCAAATAACTTCTGAGGGGGGCGCACCAGGTGGGCACAACCCACCTGGGCGCGCCAGCACCCCCAGGCGCGCCCTGGTGGGTTGTGGTCCCCACGTGGGCCCCCTCACTTATCTTTTTATCCCATGTCACCACCTACCTCCAAAAAAAATCACCATTGTTCTCTCTCTCTCTCGTCTTCTTGCTCTCAAACCCGCGGATTTTGATCTCTTTGCTCGAAGCTCCATTTCCGAAACTGTTTTGGGGGATTGCTACTGTTGGGAATCGTTGCATGGAAAACAAAAAAAATTCTACGCACAGGCAATAATCTATCCATGGAGATACATAGCAACGAAGCGGAAGCATTTCACAACGCGGTTGATGTAGTCGAACTTCTTCGCGCTTCAACCGATCAAGTACCGAACGCACGGCACCTCCACAATCTGCACACGTTCAGCTCGGTGACGTCCCTCGCCTTCTTGATCCAGCAAGACATCGAGGTAGTAGATGAGTTCCGTCAGCACGACGGCGTGGTGACGGTGATGGTGAAGTGATCTTCGCAGGGCTTCGCCTAAGCACTACGAAAATATGACCGGGGGTGTAAACGGTGGAGGGGGCGCCGCACACGGCTAGGCAATTGTCTCGTGTGTGCTAGGCGCCCCCCTCCCACATATATATAGGTGGGAGGGAGGGAGGAGCAGCCATAGGAGGCGCCCAAGTAGGAGGAACCTCTCCGGTCAATAACCAATAGCGGAACCTGGATGCCCATATTGGCTCCTACATATTCTACGAAGATCTTTATCGGTCGAACCGTTATGACAATATACGTAATTCCCTTTGTCCATTGGTATGTTACTTGCCCGAGATTCGATCGTCGGTATCTTCATACCTAGTTCAATCTCGTTACTGGCAAGTCTCTTTACTCGTTCCGTAATACATCACCTTGTGACTAACTCCTTAGTCTTTTGCTTGCAAGCTTATGATGTGTATTACCGAGAGGGCCCAGAGATACCTCTCCGATACTCGGAGTGACAAATCCTAATCTCGATCTATGCCAACTCAACAAACACCTTTGGAGATACCTGTAGAGCATCTTTATGATCACCCAGTTATGTTGTGATGTTTGATAGCACACAAGGTATTCCTCCGGTATCCGGGAGTTTCATAATCTCATAGTCGAAGGAATATGTATTTGACATGAAGAAAGCAATAGCAATAAACTGAACGATCATTATGCTAAGCTAACGGATGGGTCTTGTCCATCACATCATTCTCCTAATGATGTGATCCCATTATCAAATGACAACACATGTCTATGGTTAGGAAACCTTAACCATCTTTGATCAACGAGCTAGTCTAGCAGAGGCTTACTAGGGACACGGTATTTGTTTATGTATTCACACATGTATTTAAGTTTCCGATCAATATAATTCTAGCATGAATAATAAACCTTTATCATGAATAAGGAAATATAAAATAACAACTTTATTATTGCCTCTTGGGCATATTTCCTTCAGCTACTTGGTATGTAACTCCTCCATTGGTCCAATTAGTTTTTGCTTTAGTGGTTTATATTTTGAATAAATAGCTACTCTTGGTGCTGCTATAGATGAGCTTGCATGTTGAATTCTTAGGGTTCTAAGTAGTTTGAATGCTTGATTTGGCCTCTATGCATCCTTATGAGTAGCTGCTATCAATCTTGTAAAGTTTAGTCAACAAAATTTTGTGACCCAATTTTTTTTCCAGAAATTGTACGCAAATATGATGAACCTTTTTGGAAGGAGTTCTTCGAGGAGGAGGTCCTCGGAGGCATCCTCTAGTAGCAGCTTTGTTCGTCGGTCCTATGTTGAACCAAGTGAAAATTCCATACGAGATGCAACCACCAAATCATGTTTATGGCCTTGCAACGATTTTATGGTGCGCATTGGTATTAAATAAGAATTTGAGCAATATGTTCACAATGCCAAGCTCGGCCCCTACATTGCAGATAAGTGTAACCAACACCTCAGCCTCACTGAATCATTTACTAAAGAATTTAATTTCCATCCTCGTGAGGCTAAAGTGTCGTTTAAACTGTACGACTATCCTTTCACCCTACCCATAGAGACTTTTTCTAATTACTGCAAGATTCCATTTTGGGGTTCGTTAGACGAACCACCAAGATCGGAGTTTGAGATATTCTTGACTAGCCTTTACTATGGTGAGACTAGAGGAGTGACGCAAGGTAGAATAAAGAGCATTCATTTTCCCTCAATTCAATACTTTGCACTATTTAATAGAAAATGCATTGTAGGCAAAAAAGATTGTAGTACACTTCCTGCTCCTGACTTGAGCCTCATACGCACCGCTCTCACCGGTGACAAAAGTTATAACCTTGGAGCGATTGTTGCACACAGGTTGCAATATAACGCTGGTAGTGGATATTTTTATGGTGGAATTTATGCCACATGTTTAGCAAGGAAGTTGGGTGTTTCACCTTGGCCTTATGACCCCATCCTACCCACGCAGTACTTGGACTTTGATGCTATGAAACGTCATAAGATCCTTAGTGGTGAAGCCCATAATCTTACATATAACATGTTGTTTAATAAAAAGTCCGTTGTGGATACCTTTTTGCCTGCGCCTGCTCTCTTTGATGTTCATAGCAAGGGAAGATATTTTATTCTTGAGAGCGAGGCCCGTGCACACAACGCATGGGTGGTGGCTGCTCGGCAGGCTGAGGAGGCTGCACCAAGAGCCTCCGTGAGCTACCACTCTGACTACTACGCAGGCTCCAGACGGTGATTACCAAGCTAGGCCAAAAGCCTAAGCTTGGGGGAGTACGTATGCCCACCGACATTACATTCATGTCCACACTTTTTCATTGTATTATCCATGCTAGATTCATTTTCTCGCTTTTTTCTTATGCGTTTGAAAAACTTTGAGAAAATCCAAAAAAAATATTTCCTGCTTCTTTTCGGTTTTTCTTTCTAGTTTAATTAGTTGTAGTATTAAAAAAAACCCAAAAAGATTTCATTATTCTTCTTTTGCTTGTTGGGAGCTTTCCCGTGTAAATAGTTTTTCTCGTTTTTTTTATGTATCTTTAATTTGCTCTCTTCAAGAAAAAACTAAAAACTCCAAAAACATTTTAGTATGTTTCTCTAAAATTCTTTTTGTTTTATTGAGTCATACCGAGGAGAAGACAACGATGAAAATGTTGATTGGCTCTCATATGCATTACTAATGATCTAACAAAGAGCCCAAATTACCTTGTCTTCTCCTTTTGAATAAAATGTTTGCAGATTCCAGCTTGGTCCATGGTACTCTTGCACTATTATCATTTTCATATCGTTCGATCGTGCAAGTGAAAGGCAATAATGACGATATTTGGTGAATTGGCTGCGGCAGAGAGAAACGGGTATGAACTCGACTTGTTATGTTTTTGTAAATATGTTTAACCTAGTATCCATGATTTAGCCTATTATGATCAAACATGTTTGCAATGACAATTAGAGATTATAGTTTCTCATGCCATGCTTAAGTAGCTAGGAGTGGATAATGATTTATCTTGGATGCCAACATTGCGTTAAAATGATTGTGACGTAGTATGATGATATGGTATCCTCCTCTGAATGTTTGAGTGGCTCGACTTGGCACATGTTCATGCATGTAGTTGAATCAAAACCAACATAGCCTCTATGATATTTATGTTCATGGTGTTCATATCCTACTCATGCTAGTATCCAATGTTACTTATGCATAACACATGTTCATGACCGTTTTCGCTCTCTAGCTGGCCGCTTCTCAACCTAATTGCTAGCCTTCGCCTTTACTAAGCGGGAACACTGCTTGTGCATCAAAATCCTGAAACCCAAGTTATCCCAGATGAGTCCACCATACCTACCTATATGCGGTATTACCCTGCCGTCCTAAGTAAATTTGCATGTGCCACCTCTAAAAACTTCAAATAAATATCCTCTTTTTGTGTGCCTGGATTGTTCATAGAGCGACAGGAGGTAGTCAGTATCTTCCATGCTAAGCGGGTTATTCTCATGATGAGTGTTTATTCACTCGTCCTTGCACGAGAGGGGCGGTAATAGGGATTCCCAGTCCCGAATTCAAAATTGCAAATAATTAAACAAAACTTCCCCAGGACTGTTGTTGGTATGGACGGTACCCATTGCTTCGGACCAGCCGTGGAGTGTGATTGTTGGTGGAGGGGGAGTAAACCTTTACTTTTATCGCTTGGGAACCGCCACTAATGTGTTTAGCATGGAAGATACCGATAACTAATGGTTGCGAAGTAAACGAGAAGGGTGCATTTCTCAAAATTTCATTTACCTCTGTTATAAAAACTTGAGCTCTAGCACCGCTGCAAATCACTGCTTCCCTCTGTGAAGGGACTATTTATTTACTTTTATGTTGTGTCATCACCTTCTCAAATAAGCGCCAGATCCTGAGAGCACTATTGTCATCCTCATGCATTGTGTGTAGCTAATGTTGGGTGCATCATGACTGGATCTTTTCTACCATGAATTACAATGTTTAGTCGCTACTTGAACTTTGGAGGTGCTCTGCATTTATATTTTGCGGTCTCAGAAAGGGCTAGCGAGATATACCACTATTGTCATATTATATCATGGTTGCTTTGAAAAAGTGTTGTCATTTGAGATATCTTATTATTGCTTGCTAGTTGATTATGCCATTGAAATGAGTTAATATAATTTTTAAGAGTTATTGTCGACATGGTTAGTCATGATCTTGGCGGAAAACCTGGGTGCTACTTAAGCTTATTTATGTAAACAAGAGCAAAAGAGTTCGTAAAAGTTTTTCTTTTCCACTTTCAGTTTATCAACTGAATTGCTTGAGGACAAGCAAAGGTTTAAGCTTGGGGGAGTTGATACGTCTCCATCGTATCTACTTTTTCTAATGCTTTTCCTCTTGTTTTGGACTCTAATTTGCCTGATTTGAATGAAACTAACCCGGACTGACGCTGTTTTCAGCAGAACTACCATGGTGTTGTTTTTTGTGCAGAAATAAAAGTTCTCGGATTGGAACGAAACTTTGCGAGGATTTTTTATACAACAAAAGAGAATTTCTGGAGCCAAGAACCACCGGAGGGGGGCACCTGGGTGGGCACAACCCACTAGGGCATGCCCCCCCTCCTGGCGCGCCCAGGTGGGTTGTCCCCACTTGGTGGCCCCGCAGACCTCAACCCTGACACTATAAAATCACATTTTCAGAGAGAAAAATCAAGGAGAAAGAATTATCGTGTTTCGCGAGATGGAGCCGCCGCCACCTCCTGTTCTTCATCGGGAGGCCAGATCTGGAGTCCGTTTGGGGCTCCGGAGAGGGGGATCTTTGATCTTCATCATCACCAACCCTTCTCCATCGCCAATTCCATGATGCTCCCCACCGGGAGTGAGTAACTCCTTCGTAGGCTCGCTGGTCGGTGAGGAGTTAGATGAGATTCATCATGTAATCGAGTTAGTTTTGTTAGGGCTTGATCCCTAGTATCCATTACGTTCTGAGATTGATGTTGCTATGACTTTGCCATGCTTAATGCTTGTCACTTTGGGCCTGGGTGCCATGATTTCAGATCTGAACCGTTTATGTTATCACCATTATATCTATGTTCTAGATCCGATCTTGCAAGTTATAGTCACCTACTACGTGTTATGATCCGGCAACCCCGGAGTGACAGAAGTTGAGACACTTCCCGGTGATGACCATAGCTTGAGGAGTTCATGTATTCACTATGTGTTAATGCTTTGTTCCGGTTCTCTATTAAAATGAGGCCTTAATATCCCTTAGTTTCCATATGGACCCCGCTGCCACGGGAGGGTAGGACAAAAGATGTCATGCAGGTTCTTTCCATAAGCACGTATGACTATTTACAGAATACATGCCTACATTATATTTATGAACTGGAGCTAGTGCCGTATCGCCCTAGGTTATGACTGTTATATGATGAATATCATCCAACGAATTCACTGATCCAATGCCTACGAATTTCTCTCATATTGTTCTTGCTAAGTTACTACTGCTATCGTTACTGTTTCACTTGCTACAAAATCATTGCTATCACTGTTACTGTTACTATTGTTGTTGCTACTACTATCAAAACTATCATATTACTTTGCTACTGATCACTTTGCTGCAGATAATTAATCTCCAGGTGTGGTTGAATTGACAACTCAACTGCTAATACTTGCAAATATTCTTTGGCTCCCCTTGTGTCGAATTAATAAATTTGGGTTGAATACTCTACCCTCGAAAACTGTTGCGATCCCCAATACTTGTGGGTTATCAGTCCACTTTATCATTATGGCTAATCCTTCTCCCGACTTGCCATTTCCTCCTTACTTAGGAGAAGATTCTGGAATCTTAAATTTTAAGTGTTCAAGTGATGAATCTTTAAAGGAAGCTTGGGATAGATTATTGGAAATACAAATGAGAGCTAGGCCTCAAAGTCACATTAAATTGCTCTTAAGAAGTTTTTATGTTGGTTTACCCCTTGCTTATAGACGTATTTTGGATTCCATGTTTGAAAATGATTTTCTTGGGAATAATGCCTTTGACACTTATGAAAAGATGAAAAGCACATTTGGGCAACCAAAGGTAGAAACAATTGAGCACACTATTCTAGTAAGCTTTTGTCAAACTGAGATGATAAAAGAAACTAAGTCTAGCATGGAATCCAATTTTGGAGGGATATTTAATCTTGCTTCTAAGATAAATAGCAATGTAGTGTCTCAGAATAGGAGACTTGATGCTTTGGAACAAAAAATTGATGCCTTTTGTGTTTTGAAAGAAATAAAAACCCTTAGTACCATGCTTGATCATTTAGTTCATATTATTGATAATTATAAGGAGGGTAAAATAGATGTTTTCAAATTTCCAAAAACTAAAGAAGACAACACTTGAACCTATGCATTATGCCTAGTTAGGGGCGTAAAACAATAGCGCTAGTTGGGAGGCAACCGAATAGTTATCTTTTAATTTTTTTTGTTTCTTTTCTATTTTTCAATAAGCACATAATTATGCTACTGTTATGATTGTGTTTTTGTGTTTAAATTAGTGTTTGTGCCAAGGAAAGCCTTTGGGATGATTTGGGTGATATTTGCTTTGGTTTTGCGCATAAACAGAAACTTTTGCGTCCAGTAGCAGAATTGTTAAATTTTGATGGAGCGTGATAAAATTCTGAATTTTTTACACATGATTGATCTACAAATTGTCCATGTTGTACTAAGTTTTTAGAATCTTTGGAGTTACATAAGTATGGTCAATGTTCATATTGCTACAGACTGTTCTGTTTTTGACAGATTCTGTTTTTGATGCATTGTTTTGCTTGTTTTGATGAAACTATGGATTGTATCGCGGGGTATAAGCCATGAAGAAGTTAAAATACAGTATCTATAATGCAAAAATAAAATATGAATGGGTTTGCAATAGTACTTAAAGTAGTGATTTGCTTTATTATACTAATGGATCTCATGAGATTTAATTGAGTTTTGTGTGATTGAAGTTTTCAAGTTTTGGGTGAGATCATGATGGATGAAGGAATAAGGAGTGGCAAGAGCCTAGGCTTGGGGATGCCTGAGGCACCCCAAGGTAATATTCAAGGACTCCCAAGCGACTAAGCTTGTGGATGCCCCGGAATGCATCCCCTCTTTCTTCTACCAACTATCGGTAATTTTACTTGGAGCTATATTTTATTCGTCACATATCATGAGTTTTTCTTGGAGCGTCGTGCATTATATGAGTCTTTGCTTTGTTTGCTTTTTAGTTTGTCACAATCATCCTTGCTGAACATACTTATTTGAGAGAGCCGCACATTTATCATGATTTGTTAGAATACTCTATGTGCTTTGCTTAAATCTTTTGAGCTAGGCAGTTGCTCTAGTGCTTCACTTATATCTTTTTGAGCACGACGGTGGTTATATTTTAAAGAAATACACTCTCATGCTTCACTTATATTATTTTGACAGTTGATAAGATTAAATTTTGAAGAAATATTTGCATTCTCATGCTTCACTTATATTACTTTGAGAGTTGATAAGATTAATTTTTAAAGAAATATTTGCACTCTCATGCTTCACTTATATCTTTTTGAGAGTTGATAATAGCAAAGGTAATTTGCACAAGATATGAATTTGGTCCCAAAGTGATGGATATCCAAGAGGGATATAATAAAAACTTTCGTATAGATCATTGGATATGATAAACTTGATTCCTTGCAATAGTTTTGCGATATGGAGATAGTAATATGTGAGTCATGTTGGTGAGTAATTGTGCTTTAGTAAGAATATTGGTGTTAAGGTTTGTGATTCCCTATGCATGCACATAAAGTCAATAGTTATGCAACGAAGTTCTATCCTACTTATAGTGCATTATTCAGTGTTAGTTATTTTCAATGCATGCTTATGAACGTTTTCGCTTTCTGGTTGGTCGCTTCTCAATCTATTTGCTAGCCTTGATTTATACTAAGCGTGAATGCCGCTTGTGCATCCAACTCCTTAAACCCTAAGTTGTGCCAAATAAGTCCACCATACCTACCTATATGCGGAATTTCCATGTCATTCCAAGTAAATTTGCATGTGCCAACTCTAATTTTTCAAAATGAATTTACGTTTTGTGTGCCCGTACCGCTCATGAAGCGGCAGGGGGTGGCCAATATTTTCCATGCTATGTATTTTATTCTCATGATGAGTGTTTATTCACTTGTCATTGCACGAGAGTGTGGCAGGTAAAAGGGATGCCCAGTCCCAAAATAAAAAAAAATATGATTATAATAATAAATTCCTCGGAAAGTGTTGGTATGGAAGGCACCCGTGGATACGGCTAGCCATGGATTGTGAAAGAATGGTGGAAAGGAAATAAACTTTATTTTCTATTTGGAATCGCCTATAATTTGTCTAGTATGGAGGATATTGGGAACTCTCGGTCGTTTTCGTTGATAGGAAAAGCATGCCTCTCAAATAATTTTATCTCTAATTTAAGCCTTGAGCTCTGGCACCTCTGCAAATCTCTGCTTCCCTCTGCGAAGGGCCTATCTATTTACTTTTATGCAATTTTTGTTTTTAATTTGAGTCTCCATCTTCTCTTATAAAGCACCAACTAGAGAGCATTATTGTCATACTTTTGCATTGGATGTAGCTAATGTTGAGTATGTTTCATTGAATGGATCAATGATTGAGCATAATGGGCTAGGGATAACTTTCTATAGCGTTGATATTTTGAAAGACATGGTTGCTTGTTAGTATGCTTGAGTATTGATGTCTTCATGTCAAATTATAGACTATTCCTTTGAATCATTTAAGTTCAAATGTCCATGCTACAAAAGAAAAGAATATATGATGAATATGTTAGGTAGCATTCCACATCAAAAATTCTGTTTTTATCATTTACCTACTCGAGGACGAGTAGGAATTAAGCCAAAGGTAGCCTATGAGGTTTTTGGTGCAGAGTGATACGTCTCCAACGTATCTATAATTTTTTATTGTTCCATGCTATTATATTATCAATCTTGGATGTTTTATATACACTTTCAGGCAATTATATATCATTTTTGGGACTAACCTATTAACTTAGTGCCTAGTGCCAGTTGTTGTTTTTGGTATTGCAGAATATCAGTACCAAACAAATGCCAAATGCCACGAAACTTTTTGAAGATTTTTTTTCGGGCAATTAGAGACCCTAGAAGCTTCGGGAGGGGACGAGAAGATGGTGCAATGGCCCACGAGCCACCAGGGCGCGTCCTAGTGGTTTGTGGGGCCCACGTGGCTCCGTTTGACCTAACTCCGCCTCTATAAATTCTCTAAAATTGTGAAACTAATAAAGGAGTCCATGAAATACTTTTTTCGCAGCCGCAAGTTCCAGAACCACGAGATCCCATTTGGAGGCCTTTTCCGGCACTCTGCCGGAGAGGAAAACGATCACGGAGGGGCTCCACATCATCCTTGTTGCCCTTCCGATGATGCGTGAGTAGTTTACCACAGACCTATGAGTCCATAGTTAGTAGCTAGATGACTTCTTCTCTCTATTTGATGTTCAATACAATGTTCTCCTCGATGTTCTTGGAGATCTATTCGATGTAATGACTTTTTGCGGTGTGTTTGTTGGGATCCGATGAATTATGAGTTTATGATCAGATCTATCCATGAATATTATTTGAGTTTTCTCTGAACTCTTTTGTGCATGATTAATATAGCTTCATATTTCTCTCTGATCTATTGATTTGGTTTGGCCAACTAGATTGATTTTTATTGCAATGGGAGAGGTGCTTTGTAATGGGTTTGATCTTACTGTGCTCAATCCCAGTGACAAAAGGGGACATGACACGGATGTATCGTTGCTATTAAGGGTAAAAAGATGGGGTTTATTCATACGTGAGTTTATCTTGTCTACATCATGTCATCTTGCTTAAGACGTTACTCCGTTTTCTCATGAACTTAATACACTAGATGCATGCTGGATAGCGGTCGATGTGTAGAGTAATAGTATTAGATGCAGAATCATTTCGGTCTACTTGTCTCCGACGTGATGCCTATATATAATCATTGCCTTGGATATCGTCATAATTATTTGCTTTTCTATCAAATGCCCAACATTAATTTGTTTACCCACCGTATGCTATTTTCAAGAGAGAAGCCTCTAGTGAAAACTATGGACCCCGGGTCTATCTTTTATCATATATTAAAACCAAAAATGCTTTGCTGTGTTTTTATTTATTTATTTATTTATTATTTTTGTCTGATCTATCTATCAAAAATTATACAATTTAATCTCGCTCGTGACTGTCAAGGGATTGACAACGCCTTGTTCGCGCTGGGTTGCAAGGATTTGTTGTTTGTGTGTACGTGCTGCTAACGAGTTGTTGCTTGGTTCTCCTACTAGATCGATAATCGTGGTTCTTAACTAAGGAAAATACTTATCTCTACTGTACTGCATCATCCTCTCCTCTTCGTAGAAATTCCAACGCAATGCACAAGTAGCACAGAGCTCCCTATTGCGAGACTGCCCTCTGTTTCTGGGCTCGGCACAACATTAACCTTGGTGTGGGTGACGGTGCTAACAAGGCCGAAGGTGGGATGCGAGGTATTTTGGGCGGCGATCCTACCTACGAGAGAACGGTGTCAGCAACGTTAGTTTCTTCATGGCTGACTTCCTCAACATCCGTGTCGCCTATCATTCCACCTCGGGCTAGGGTGGGAGCTTCGAACTCCGCCTCTAAGGGGGCATCCTTTTTCTTCGACCTTGTAGTTAAGGCATTTTCAATCGATGCTTCCGCATGTGTCGACGCTCTTTGGCTGTTACCAATTAGCACTTACATGGTTTGTGTGACTTCTCACACGACGAGGATCTCCCCACGGTCGGCATGAATGTTGATGGTCAAGAACAAGCTATCGACATGGGGTGTGTATGATGGCCTTATTTCGAAGTTCGCCGAACACATGACACATTGATGTTTTTTTAATAGGGTCGGTCACCTCGTCGGAGCACGATCTACATCCTATGAGGAAAGTCGTCGATAGTGGTGCTCGACTGGCGCATGGCACACTTGGAGGGTAACCTCTTCCGAAGTCCCACGACTCCCGACTAATCTAAGACTTACTAGGTCCCTTGAACTCCGGTTCCAAACCTCCTATGAGCCATGCTTAGGGAGGGCGTGAAAAAGTCCGGCCACCGGGTTTTTCTACTTTGAAAATGGTTGTGAAATAAAAAATCATTGTTTTAAAAATGTTCAAACAATTTAAAAAGTTCACGCAATTGAAAAGATTCACGGATTAAAAAAATCATGAATTTAGAGAAGAAAAAAAAACTAAATACAATAAAGCTTCACGAATTCCAAAAACTTTTATGAATTTAAAACAAATCAAAATTTTCAGAAGTTCAAAAAAATGTTCATGAAATTAGAAAGAGTTTGCGACTTTTAAAATTGTTCATTAATTTTCATAAGTTCAAGTCTTTTACAAGGTCCACAAAATAAACAAATCATGAATTTACAAACCTAGTTCACGAATATTAAAAATAAGAGAATTCGAAAAGCAAAAAAAAATTACTTGAATACCAAAAATGTTCAGAAATTTTGGAAAAAAAATTAAAAAATTTGGAAAAGGTCGCCGGTGTGCAAAAACGTTCATGGATTTGAAAAACGTTCATGAATCCGAAAACAAAAATACAAGAAAGAAAAAAGTGTGTGAAACTTGGAAAAAAAAAACTTTTAGGAATTGAAGAGAAGTTCATGAATTTGCAAAAGTTCACGAATTTTATAAAAAAGTTCACAAATTATGGGGTAAAATTGTTAATTTCAGCAAAGTTCAGGAATTTGGCAAAACTTCATGTATTTTTTGAAAAAAATCATAAATTTTGAAAAAGTTCAGGAAATATGGAAAACTGTTTTGGGAATCTGAGAAAAGTTCAAGAATTTAACAAAAGTTCACGTGTTTGAAAAATGTTTGTGAATTTCGAAAAAGGTGAATTTGAAAAATGTCTGAGAAAAATGTTTGTGCGCCGGCCCAATTCGATCGGGTGGGCCGACCCATACGGATTAGCCTATATTTGGCATCTGAAACACGAAAAAGGGTTTGGGGGCGACTATGTCGGACTGATATCAAGATGTAGTGCACGGGTTAAGCAACCGCCAAAATCAGCCAGCCCAAAGAAGGCCACAGGCCTTGAGCAATATTTCACATTTCTTCTTTCTTTTTTCTTACTTTTTTTTACTTTTGCTGATATTTCTAAATAATATAAGTATATTATAAAAACCATTTACATACCAAACTGAGAAATGTTAATTGCACATTTGTAAAATGTTACACGTGTATAAAATGTTTCTAATGTGTACGCAATGTGCACTACATGTGTTCGAAAAATTAGACATCAAAACATATATTTAGAAAAAAATCATGTATTTAAAAATATTAAACATGTACAAAAGAATGAACAATCATTTATGCAGAAAAGAAGACATCAAGACAAGTAAACAAAAAAAAATTGAATCATGTATTTAGAAAATATTAAACATGACAAAAATGTTCCTAATGTATGCAAAAAATGTAAAATTGTTAATCTTGTATGAAATAAATTATGTTATCATGTACTCCCTCTGTCACATAGTATAAGATCTTATTACATCCAATATGTTAGTATATTTGTTCTAATAATATCTTATATATTGGGACGGAGGAGTATTCAAAAAAAGATAAAAGTGTATATAAACATGTACAGATGCACACAAAAAAAAACAGTTTGTATGCAAAAAAGTAGGCATCAGTAATATATGTATTAAATATGTTAATCATGTATTTAAAATATTAGACGTGTACATAAAATAAATTCCTGAACTAGAAAAAAATCTACAATGTGTATGCAACCAACAAGACATCATTTTTTTAGAATATTGATCATGTATTCCATCCGTCCCATAATATAAGAGCGTATTTTATTATAATATGGGATGGAGGGAGTTTGGATAATCTGAACCATGTGTATAAAAAATGAAGAATGTGTATGAAGAAAATTTGACATAAAAATATATGTTTTAAATATGTTAATCTATATAAGAAAAAATGTTCAATGTGTACATAAAAAATATTTCTTGTATTTGAATAAACTATTAAACATGTATAAAAAATTCATGTTCTAGATAAAAAGAAACAGAAAAGACTGATCCAAACCAAAAAAGAAATAAGGAAAAATGACGAAAATAATTGATAACCAAAAAATAAAAAAATGAAAGAAAAAGAAAAAAACAACAAAAGAAAACCGGTAAAAATTTTAAAATCAAAGGAAAATTAAAACCTCTGAGAAAAGATAGAAAACCGAAATATAACGAAGAACAAACCCAAAGAAAACCGGTGAAGAAATAAAAAATCCTAGTAAAACCAAAAAAAAAGAAAATTCGACCATAGTAGTGAAAATAAGACTAAGAAAACCCATAGTGAAACAAAATTCTGAATAACCGGACAGAAAAGAAAAAAAAGACAGAAATACACGCTTACTGCTACAGGACTGAGCTAGGTCGGTCGTGCCAAAGCTGAGGATAGGGGAGCGTACAACTCACTATAAACGTGATGTAGCTCCCATGTAATAAGAGCTCCCCGTTCGGAGCAAAAGATGAACGTCGCTCAAGCTATAGTGTATTCATAGCATTTATCCGGGCTGGGACCCCAAACCCTATTTGGCGATTAAGGCGTCAAACAGAGGCTATTCCGCGGGAAGCACACACCTAACCGGAACGGGCCAGCCCACTTAGCACTATACACGTGGTAGGATTTTCCTAGCGATTTTTTTTGTAGTTGGTTCTTTTGTGTGTGATTTTCTTTTCGGTTTTTTCTCTTGTTTTTGCCATTTTTTTTAGTTTTCGTTCTTCCCTTTTCCCCCCTTTTTTCTTCCTTTTCAAATTCGAAAATTTTCAATTCTTTATTTCTTTTTGAAATTAGCCTCTTTCAAATTTGCTTTATAATTTAATAAACTTTTTTTAAATTCATAAACTATTCTAAAAAACTGTAAAATTTTCCAAAATCATGGTATTTTCTCGAATTCCTTAAAAAAAATCAAAATTTATTTCTTTTTTCTCCAAATTCATGAAGGTTTTTCAAATCCATGAACATTTTTCAAATTTGTGAACAATTTTGTATTCATGATTTAATTTCCTTTTTCTTTTTGCCTTTTTGTTTTTCTAGTTGTTTTTTAAATTTATGAACTAAGGTTTTCAGATCCACGAACAATTTTCAAATTCATGAACAATTTTCAAAGTCGCAAACTCTTAATAATTCATCAACATTTTTCAAATCCATGAACTTCTCCAAATTCATGAACTTGTTTCGAATTAGAACATTTTTCATATATGTTTGTATTTTTAAAATCTTTCATTTGTTTTATATTCTTGAAATATTTGGAATGCCCAAAGTGTTTTCAAATTTACAACCTTTTGCAATTCCATGTTTTTTTAATCCTTGAAAGTTTGCAATTCCATGAAATTTCTAAATGTTTGAACATTTTTAAATTCAGGATTTATTTTTATTACACAATCATTTTTTGAAATAGCAAAAATAGGTGGCCGGACTTTTTTCCATGGACTAGTAGTACAACATAGCTGAGGAAAAAAAAACAAGAGCAAGCGAGCGAGTGAACCAGGGAACAAAGCGAGCGAGCGAAGACTAATGTGTCGTGCCCCGCTACTCCGTCTACATGGGCGTCAGTTCCCAAACCAACACTATAGACGCCATTGTTTGAAAATCACGAATATTTTTTTATTTATGAAACTTTTTTCAAATTCATGAACTTTTTCAAATATGTGAACTTTTCTCAAGTTAGGTATTTATTATTAGCATCGTTGGTCTCACTAAATAAACTTTTGATCTTTCTAAAGGACGCAATTTACGGCTACTTCAACCTTTTGATATTTGGACCTTGTCATTGATCAATAAATTGGAGTGTGTTGCCTAAAAGATATTATTATTATAAAAATACCGGAACAGGACTTCAGTGTTCTACTAGGAGGTAAGCGATGTGTTTTTTTTTGGACGATTTGAGATGCGTGGAGTTGATTGCCAGCTGGCGATTACCATGTCACGACGACGACGACCATGCTTCATGCATGTAAGAGCATGTACAGCCCAACCTAACAAATTCAGCTCCCTAAACGTCCGCTGACAGTGATCAATCACCCTTCAAATGTCCACTTCCACAACCATGTACCTTTTATCTGGCTCCTTAAATCCATGCTATCCATGCAACATGAGAAATTATAATGATCATCATACGAGACATAGCAATAGATAGACATAGACCAACATAATTTTCATATAGGCATACAAACACAGTTCATCAGACCAAAAGACAGTAATTCATCGCTGGCATACAGACATAGATTCAAACTAAATTAACTAAAAACTAAAACGGAGACTGACATGAGTGTCAGAAATCACCATTTCCTCGCCGGCTCGTTGCCCATGCGATCAGGTTGTGCTATAGGTTTACGGATGAAACTATTGCTAGGAGTAGTAAAGCTTTCAAGATTACGAGCCACGATAAACTTTTTGGGTTTTCTACTGACAAGACTTGCAACAAAAAGTAGGCTAAAAAATGAAATAAAAACTGAAACAAAAACTCTAAACACAAATACTAGGCACACAATGCCTCCCCGGCAGCAGCGCCAAATAAAAGGTTTGATTACTTCCTTTAGTGATACGGAAATGGAGGAGAAAGTATTATTGCCTTTTTCCTCAAAGGTGACCCTGAGTTATTGAACCCACGAGAGGAAGGTGCACTTTAAGCTAGGGTTTCAAACAAGTTTTTGCTAGAGAATTAAATTCTAGCTTTTGACCGGATCGTAAATCAAGCTGACCCTAAAAACATTTATATTAAAAATATGCATGGGTATGATGACTAATGCTTATAACCATGTATTTGTGTCGGGACCATGATGATCATAATTTGTGCTCTGGAAGTCATCCATCCAGATGTGCTTGTCACGTATCGAAGTGTGGGATGTGTCCAAATTACGTCTTGACTGGCACTCCTGCATCAACAGTCAGTTGTCCAACCGAAGGCCATATCCATCACACGGGGTTGCCATGATAATTAAGATTGCAATAATCAGACAAACGCATTGGACATTTAATGACTACACCTCTTGAATCTCCAAGGATAGGCTCCGTGTCACCTTACTAAACCTTTCTGTCATTGGTGTTCAGAATGCTTGCACTCCATGATCCTGGGTACCTGCAGGAATGAAGAACGCAAACGAGACAAGAGAAAACTTCGGAACAATTTTATGTTACACATACGAGAAGTTAATTCCATGTACTTCCATTGATCCCTCCAACAAATATATCGGGTTGCAAGGCTCTTGCATCAACTCATGACCTTACCGAACTACTCACACATGAAGATCAGATCACACGTAGAACTCATCAAAGTACACATAATGAAGATCGATTTATTGATAATATGTCTTCAAATGGATGTCGTGTGTGATACACTATTAAAAATATGACTAGATTGCTGAGAACTATGATGGTGGTGAAGGTTGTGTCAATGGAGATAGAAAATGGCGTCGGCTTGTTCTGCGATGATGATGGCTATGGTGAGGATGACGAAGACTGGCTTGTTCTGCGATGTTCTGTTGCTCATTTGGTGTTGCCCCCTTTATAAAGGTTGTTCAAGTAGGTGATGCATGACACCTAAACGGCTGGTTAACAAGTTCGCAAGCCAATTACAAAATGATTCATTCATTCACTCACTCTCTGACGCATGTTATCAAGAAGTTCCATAACTATTAAGGGCTTGATAGTGCTAATAGTATACTTGTAGAATGAGAGAGGTGTTTTGGAGGTCGAGCTCTATGGAGGCCTTTATTTTTGAAAAAATTCAAATTCAAATTTTTATGTTTCAAAAAATTCCAAAAAATATATATAGGTGTATGTAAGGATGTAACCCACATGTGTGTAAAAATTCATGATGAAATACCGTGAGTTGCAACCTATACAAAAAAGACAAATACATGGCATGGGAGGATGAATAGTATCATATGTTAAATAGCCTCAGATTTGTCTTTTTTGCACAGCCCTCATTTCAATGTATTTTGAACTGAAAATTTAGACACATGTGTGTTATCCCTTCATGTATATCTTTTTTTTTTCAGAAGTTTTTGAAATGTAAAAATATGAATTTTGATGAAATTTCAAATTTGAATCCGGAGGCCGAGCTCCAAAAGGGATTTCGGCTTGTAGAATGTACTATATAGTTTGTGTTATGTGGTCGCTAGCTAACGTACACGAGTACTTAGCTTTAGCATTTGCATGGTTTATACGTGTGTGCCTCCTAGCAAACAGATATATAGGTAACATGCCTCTTTTTCCTTTTGAAGACAATCATATATATCCATGTGATGCTAAAATCCATTTTTAATCCGACATAATGAACTAACCGATAGAAATATGGCAATGCTAACTGGTGAATGTTTATTGGGAAGGAAATCCCAGCAAACACCCTCACAGCGGTTGGATCATGATCAAACGATGGCCTTCATTTTTTTGAAAAAAAAATCTTTCTCTATGAAGGAATTGCCATGCTAGTCCAAAGAAATTGCCACCCCTATAACTAGAATTGCGATGAATATCGTTTGCAAATACTATCCTCCCCAACGAATGTTTGTCGGTGGACTTAAGTAGCTATAAATATTAGTAAAGCAGCTTCCTTTTGATTTGTCTTTCCTTTGGAACTTAAGTAGCTATAGCAGCTTAAATTTTACATATATAATACATGGAAAACGTTTGTTTTAAGCCGGTTGATTTCTGTGTTGCACAAACCGCCTCATATGCTCGCCACGTGTCTTCTGGAGCCCACCCACCGCCCACGCCTCGCTTCCTTATCCATTCCCCCGAGCTAGATGAGCTAGCTAGATCCCCTTTTCTCCCTCGGCTGCTCTCTGCCATGACCACGCTCCCTTCTCTCTTCCGTGTGCTCCGTCGTCGCCGCGTGCATCCGCCGTGGCCTTGCGCATGCTGCGTTGTAGCAGCTCGCCGCCGCCACGCTGCATCCCGTGGCCGCCGCGCTGCATCCCCGTCGCAGCATGCCGTTATCGTCGCGTGCTTCGTCGCAGCACTATCGCCGTCGCGTGCTTCGTCATAGCATCGTCGAAGCGTCCCCGTCGCCCGCTGTCCTGCATCCCGTCGCCGCCGTGCTGCATCCCCGTCTCTGCTTTTCATCCCCTACCTTGCTCCAACTCGTGAATCTCCGCCACAGCACTCACAGATTTCTGCACTCCGGTAGCTCGTTGTGACGCCCCCGGCCCGATCGTGCACTAATCATACACGCAAATGCACACGATCAAGCCTAAGGACTCACGGGAAGATATCACAACACAACTCTAAAACATAAATAAAGTCATACAAGCTTTATATTACAAGCCAGGGGCCTCGAGGGCTCGAATACATAAGCTTGCGAACAAGTGTCAGCGGAAGCATCAGATATCTGAGTACAGATATGAAATAGAAACAGAAAGGCCTTTAGAACGGCGGGGCAAAATAAAACACTACGATCGAAAGGCGAAGGCCTCCTGCCTGGGACCCTCCGATCCTACTCCTGGTCGTCAGTCAACTCGTAGTAGTATCCATCCTCTGGGTAGTAGTAGTAACGATCGTCGGGGCATCTGTCTCAGGGGGCTCCGTCCTCTGGTCACGTCAAACTGATATGGGGAGAAAAAGGAAAACAAAGCAACCGTGAGTACTCAGAAGTACTCAGCAAGCAAGGATCTACACTACATATGCAACATTATCAAGGGGAGGCTGTATATGTGGACTGGGCTGCAGAAATGCCAGAATAGAGAGAAGGCCTAGTCCTATCGAAGACTAGCATCTTCAGCGGTCTTGCAGCAGTAGAAGAGAGTAGAACAATACCATATAATGTAGCAGTAATAATATCAACCTCACCCAGAGATCCTTTCTCGACTCCCTGCGAGAAAGCAATCCCAGAGCCATACATTCATCAACCTCGTCCTGAGATCCCTTCTCGACTCCCTGCGAGAAGCAATCCCAGAGCCATATATACAGGTCTCATCACAGGTATCCAGTTCTAAACTGTATCAATCAGGATACAACTCCGAGTGTCCTTTACCGTAGGACCGGCTATCGATAGAAGTGTTCTTCCCTGCAGGGGTGCACCAACTTACCCATCACGCTCGCTTAACTCCGGCCGGACACACTTTCCTGGGTCATGCCCGGCCTCGGCCAAACAACACACCGCAACCCGACCTACAGCTCAGTAGAGAGGTCCCCGTCGGTCTACATCCTAAGCGCAAGGGGGTCTTGGCCATCGCCCCTTGCCCTCCGGGTCGTTGCGTGCCGGGCGAACCAGGCTCCACCCCTCAGGATGGTGCCGGCCCAGCCCGGCCGCAGTGCTGAACTGGACGTCTGACAGAGTTTTCGGCTGATGCATACGATGCAGAACGCCCATACTATGCCCACGTGATGGTTAGTGCTATCAGACCAGAGGCCTGCTCGGATCAAATATCCAAATCGTAAGTAGCCTAGGGGCTTGCGGAAAACGAGCAGAGACTCACGAAAGATGTGACCCCGTCGCCCCGTCTCGAGGACTTGCGGCAAGGGTTAAGAATGCCCGGCCGCGCCTCGTATTCACCACTCGGGCACCACACTGGCAACCCGCCTTCACATCACACGCGGGTACCCCTCAGGGTCGACCCGCCTTTCCAAGTAACATTGTAAAGTCCAAGTATCCGTGTGTCCATAACATCAGGGAATCCGAGGTATCACCCTCATTGAATTCCCACTCGATGTATCCGTCAAGGTGAACTAGGAGGAATCACCCTCACTGGGTCCACACTTGAGGTGTTGTACGACAGCGTCGTTATCGGAAGCGGTGAAGGAGGAATCACCCTCGATGACCACGACCGAATAACTACTCTACAGAGTTAACATCAGCAGTGCTACATGAGGTTTCACCCTCGACACTCGATAGTAACGCTGCAGTGTCGTTACAACTAAGGGGGGGGGTGATGTGCGGTGTCGGGGCCTGGTCTTCAATCCCGTTGATCGGGTCTTCTGACGATCCAGCGCGGCAGTCGGGATAAGTGGGGTCACTGATAGGTCTCTACCCAGCCTAGACTAAACAGTTTAGGATATGTAGGTAATTATCAACAGCAGGTTACAATGAACAGGCTATGCATCAGAATAGGTAAAGCAGCAGCAGCAGCAGCAATTCTAATGCAAGCATGGGAAATTAGAATGGGCGATATCGGGATGATCAAAAGGGGGGGCTTGCCTGGTTGCTCGGCGGCAAGGGCAAGGTCGTCTATGGTGTCTTCGGGATCCGGAGCTGCGTCGGTCTCGGGGACGACGTCGGGGTCGGGGGCTATCGAGAGAGAAGAGGGGGAGGAAACAGTATAAATATATAGCAAACATGAGCATGACAAATACGATACACGGTGCTAGGGTGTGACGCCCCCGGCCCGATCGTGCACTAATCATACACGCAAATGCACACGATCAAGCCTAAGGACTCACGGGAAGATATCACAACACAACTCTAAAACATAAATAAAGTCATACAAGCTTTATATTACAAGCCAGGGGCCTCGAGGGCTCGAATACATAAGCTTGCGAACAAGCGTCAGCGGAAGCATCAGATATCTGAGTACAGATATGAAATAGAAACAGAAAGGCGTTTAGAACGGCGGGGCAAAATAAAACACTACGATCGAAAGGCGAAGGCCTCCTGCCTGGGACCCTCCGATCCTACTCCTGGTCATCAGTCAACTCGTAGTAGTATCCATCCTCTGGGTAGTAGTAGTAATCGTCGGCGGGGTAGCTGTCTCAGCGACTCCGTCATCTGGTCACGACGAACTGATATGGGGGAAAAGGAAAGAAAAGCAACCGTGAGTACTCTGAAGTACTCAGCAAGCAAGGATCTACACTACATATGCAACATTATCAAAGGGAGGCTGTATATGTGGACTGGGCTGCAGAAATGCCAGAATAGAGAGAAGGCCTAGTCCTATCGAAGACTAGCATCTTCAGCGGTCTTGCAGCAGTAGAAGAGAGTAGAACAATACCATATAATGTAGCAGTAATAATATCAACCTCACCCAGAGATCCTTTCTCGACTCCCTGCGAGAAAGCAATCCCAGAGCCATACATTCATCAACCTCGTCCTGAGATCCCTTCTCGACTCCCTGCGAGAAGCAATCCCAGAGCCATATATACAGGTCTCATCACAGGTATCCAGTTCTAAATTGTATCAATCAGGATACAACTCCGAGTGTCCTTTACCGTAGGACCGGCTATCGATAGAAGTGTTCTTCCCTGCAGGGGTGCACCAACTTACCCAACACGCTCGATTAACTTCGGCCGGACACACTTTCCTGGGTCGTGCCCGGCCTCGGCCAAACGACACATCGCAACCCTACCTACAGCTCAGCAGAGAGGTCCCCGTCGGTCTATATCCTAAGCGCTCAGGGGTCATGGGCCATCGCCCTGTGCACTCCGGGTCGGTGTGTGCAGGGTCGGGACGAGCACCACCTCAGTCCTGGATGGTACTGGCCCGGCCCGGCCACGAGGCTGAACTGGACGTCTGACAGAGCTTTCGGCTGATGCATACGATGCAGAACGCCCATACTATGCCCACGTGATGGTTAGTGCTATCAGACCAGAGGCCTGCTCGGATCAAATATCCAAATCGCTAGGACTAGGGGCTTGCGGTAACGAGCAGAGACTCACGAAAGATGTGACCCCGTCGCCCCGTCTCGAGGACTTGCGGCAAGGGTTAAGAATGCCCGGCCGCGCCTCGTATTCACCACTCGGGCACCACACTGGCAACCCGCCTTCACATCCCACGCGGGTACCCCTCAGGGTCGACCCGCCTTTCCAAGTAACATTGTAAAGTCCAAGTATCCGTGTGTCCATAACATCAGGGAATCCGAGGTATCACCCTCATTGAATTCCCACTCGATGTATCCGTCAAGGTGAACTAGGAGGAATCACCCTCACTGGGTCCACACTTGAGGTGTTGTACGACAGCGTCGTTATCGGAAGCGGTGAAGGAGGAATCACCCTCGATGACCACGACCGAATAACTACTCTACAGAATTAACATCAGAAGTGCTACATGAGGTTTCACCCTCGACACTCGATAGTAACGCTGCAGTGTCGTTACAACTAAGGGGGGGGGGGTGATGTGCGGTGTCGGGGCCTGGTCTTCAATCCCGTTGATCGGGTCTTCTGACGATCCAGCGCGGCAGTCGGGATAAGTGGGGTCACTGATAGGTCTCTACCCAGCCTAGACTAAACAGTTTAGGATATGTAGGTAATTATCAACAGCAGGTTACAATGAACAGGCTATGCATCAGAATAGGTAAAGCAGCAGCAGCAGCAGCAATTCTAATGCAAGCATGGGAAATTAGAATGGGCGATATCGGGATGATCAAAAGGGGGGGCTTGCCTGGTTGCTCTGGCAAGAGAGAGGGATCGTCAACGGTGGCGTCGGGCTCCTGAGTTGCGTCGGTCTCGGGGACGACGTCGGTGTCAGGGTCTACCGAGAGAGAAGAGGGGGAGGAAACAGTATAAATATAGAGCAAACTTGAGCAACACAAGGTACGACATGATAATACGCAGTGCCGGGTGTATTCTAACGTATGGTTGCACGTCACCGAGGAAGGAGGAATCCATCCGGGAATGTTTTCCCGGTTCCGGACATTTGTCAGACAGATGACCGGAGAGGGACAGTTGCATGTTCTGATAGTTAGGGACGTGTGACGGACGAACGGACCGTGTATTCGGATTCGTCTCATCGTTCTGAGCGACTTTCATGTACAAAGTTTTTCGATCGGAGTTACGGATTAAAAGATATGATTTTCTAAAGCTTTTATTAATTTCTGGAATTTATTTATTTTATTAAATCAACATTATCCAGAACAGTGTCTTGCTGACGTCAGCATGACGTCAGGACCAGTGGGTCCCACCTATCATAGGCTGTTAGGTTAATTAGTGATTAACTAATTAAATTACTGTTTAATTAACACTAACTACTTAATTAAATTAACCTAATCAGGATTAATTAACTAATTAATTAATTAATTAGTTTAATTATTTTTTTTTTATTTTTTTTTAATTCGTTCTGGGCCGTGGGCCCCTATGTCAGTGGGCTGGGCGGACATGTCCGCGGCGTGCACGTCTGGGCGCCGGACATGTCCGGAGCGTGCCCATTTGGGACCAGACATGTCCGGTGCCCAAATGGCACGCGCGGGCGCGGACGGGGGGGGGGGGGGGGGGGGGGGGGGGGGGGGGGCGCGGACGGGCGAGGTGCCACGCTTCAACAAATCTCTCTGCCAGTGGGTGTATGCTGTGCGCCATGGGCGCGCGTCGCTGATTATTTGCGCGCTGCCGGCGCGTCTATTTTTTATATCACCCGCGAGAGGGGGGAGTGGCGCGGGTGCGCGCGGACCGAGCGGGGTCGTGCGACGCGTTAGGTGAGCGGACGGGCGACGGGAGGAGTGAGGCCGAGGGCCTCACCGGTCGCTTGTAGGGCTAGGGCAGCGGGCGCGGGGACACGGCGGGATGGTGGTGGAGAGGCTACGGCTCGATCGCGACGGTCGGGGTCGGGGCAAGCGGCGGGTCCGGCGAGGGCGTGGTCGAGCGCGCGGCGCGGTCGTCGTCGAGGAACAGCGCGTCGGCGTTGGTCGAGGGGGAGGCGCGGCGTCGGGGCGCGGTCGGCGCGTCGAGGGCGCTTCGCCTGCGCCCGATCTGGAATCGGGGGGGGGGGGGGTGAGCGGAGGGGGGGGGGGTGGGAGCGGCTAGGGTTCGGCCGAGGGGGATAAGGGAGTGGGGGGGGGGGTGGTGGGCCGCATGGGCCAGCTGGCTGGGGCCCAGTTGGCCAGGGGGGGGGGGGGGTTTTTTTTTATTTCATTTTTTCTTTTCTCTCATTTTTATTTATCCATACCCCTGTTTTGTAAATAGTTAGGGCTCAAATTGAATTTTGTAAAACATGTGACCTGGTCCATAAATACCAGTGCTTTATTCCCTAACACCTAAAATTAGTTTGGACAAAACATCATTTCTTATTTGTTTTAAATAAATTAAAAGGTCATTAAATATTATTTTCAGCCACTGTTTGAGGATGTTCAAGCCACTTATCCATTTTCAATAATGTTGGTTTCAATTTTAGAAGTGCCTCTGGAACGTTTGTTATTTATCTGACATTTTAGTTTATGATTTGAATAACTTCTATTTTCCACTTTCATTTAAATTCGAATTTGACTTAGGAGTTGAAATGCAATATGATGCTAATGATGATCATGCACTGTTAATCATGCTGACATGGCATAATCAAAAGGGTGATTACTGTAGTTAACCACTGGGGGTGTTACACTCGTGCCCCACCGTCACGCAACAAATCAGGCTGATTGCTACAGGGGGAGTGCTGCAGTGAAGCCGCCGGCGCGTCGTGAGTGTTGTGATGGACCTGTGACAGGGGTCAGCCAGTGCTACGCTGGAGCGATGCTGCGCCGGTGGTGGCGCTGCAGTGAAGCTTCGCCGGCGGCCATCGGGTGCTGCGATGGAGGTGCGACGGCAGCCGGTGCTTACGATGTAGCACCGCCGCATGGTGGTGGTACTACAGTGAAGCATGCGGCGGTTGTCAAGGTGCTGTGATGGAGCACCACCATGCCGGCGTCGGAGCTGCAGCGAAACATCACGGCGCTGCATTGAAGCATGCCGCGGTCGTCGAGGTGCTGCGATGGAGCACCGTCGCGCCGGCGTTTGCGCTGCAGTGAAATATCACCGGCGGCCGGCGGGTGCTGCGATGAAGCACCATCGTGACGGTGTCGACGCTACAATGAAGCGTTGCCGGTGGCCGGCGGTGGAGTCGTTGCACTGCGGGCGAGGAGGTGCGGCCCCTGCCGTGAGCCGGGCGGCGCTGCTACCCACGACGACGTGCTTCGGTTGCTCCTATTTCGGCTGCGATGAGAGAAGGGGACGACCCACGCGGCGATGTTGACCGAATCTAGGGGATGGCATGCGATGGATCCAACGGCTACGAGAGGAAGGATCCGACGGCCCGTGACCCGACTGATTTCTTCGGTTGATTTGTAGCAGCCGCCATAATACATTCATATAGTAATTCAAATATTAATTCATTTGGTGTCGGTCCGCACCTCAGCATGGAGGTGTGGTATGCATCTTATATGTGTCCACTTAAGCTACCTGCACAGACGTCGACGTTGCATGATCTTTGGCAGGTTGGGTCGCTCACATGCATCAACTACTACAACCGCTTGCCAACCCACGCCTTTGAAAAGCTGATGATGATTGAACGGTTGATTCAGCTATAGTAAAGTACTCCAGTAGGAGTACTACTTACTTCCAGAATAATCCATGCAACATGCGCACGAACAAACCTAGCTGGTGCAAATATGCCCCGTCAATCTTATAACTAAGGCGAGGATCTGCCCATTTTAGGATACAACACATGCGTGTACAATTTATATTCTGAAAAAAAAAAAAATACATATTATTGCAGTCAACTACTGTTCTTACGTCGTCGCGAAAAGAAAACTACTCTTCTTACGGTATACAAGTACTGCCTCCGTCGTAAAATATATGGTGTGTTTTTTTCTGTATAATCAAACCTTTCTATATTTGATCAAATGTATAGGAAGCAACATCTATGACAATAAATAAATAAATACTATAAAAGTATATTTCATGATTGATATATGGTTCTGATCTGTTACTATAGATAGTTATACTTTTTTCCCTAGGTTAAACATAGAAAATGTTGTTCTTTTATATAAAATAATATGTCTTATATCATTGAACAAACTGGTTTTGTTGAAACCATGCAAGAGATCCAGTTGCATGTGATTAATATAGAAGAAGAGAGGAGAACAAAGACTCCGGGTATAGGATAGAGAGGGTTTTTTTCTTGAGGAACACGTAAACTTTGCGTATCTTTTCATCGAAAGAAGAAGTTGAAACGAGAAGAGAGTGATTAATTCCCGTAGGAGTAACCGAGAGAAATTGTTATCAACAGCTCTGGATTGACAATTGGAACCAAGCAATGAATTAGCAGCCCACGATATGCCTCGGCTGCAGGCTGATCGCGCTGACCGTTCAACACGCGCATATGCGCCCCACGTCGGCGCTCCTTTGCACATGCGTGTATGATATGCACGTTGTACCTACAACGTACCAGTACATACGCGTTGAGTACAAATTACCGAGCTAGGCGTATTATATATGTATTCTCCGCCTGTATTTCTGAGTTTATTTTAGTTAGGCAATAGCTCTATGATCCTAGCTAGTGCGTCGGTCGAAGATGATTGCAAGTTTGCAACTAGCCGTACGTGTCATTGGAAAAGTCCCAAGTGGAAGATCATGTGAGTACGCCATCGCTATCTCGTTTACGTCTCCTGCTTGCCTGCTGCCTAACTAGCAGCCATTCATGCACGGCAGGATTCCGTCCAAAACCGCCCGGTGGCTTGGACTGTGCTGTGAGATGTGACCACAAGCTTGTCACATGCCATGGTGCTTTCAACAAACCAAGCAGAACGCTACGTGTCCAATTAATTAAAGGTGTGCAGTCGGCTTAATTTTCGCTCATCGATGGGTCACAACTCACAAAGAACTCTGCCGGGCAACATGGATCCTTTTAAAGAAATTCAAAAGCAGCGTTTAACAATCTAATGAAATTCTGCCTCTTTTTGGGTACGTATCAATGTGAACTAGTATGTGCTAAACAAATCCATCAATATACGTACGATTTATTAGTTGCATCAGAAATTAGAATCCGATTAGCTGCATGCATGTGCAAATCGAGAGCTAGCATGTGCCGTGGAAGCTGAGGTAAGGTAAGGTAGGAGAAAGTTTGGATTCCCATCCAAACCTCTCCATTGGCCACAAATATGTGCATACATACGGAGGGGAAGTATCAATAAACATGCACGAGTGAGACTACAAACTTTGCATCGATATGGAGTGCAGGGCAGTGCTTTGCAGTACGTGGTCACAACTCACTGTCCATGTGCAATGGGAAGTCAGTGACGTTGCGCCTGTCTTCCATCTTACTTGGAAACGTCTCTCTCATGCACTGAATGATGATGTTTTCCTGTCATTGAAGTACAACTTATGAAAAACGAGAGATAATTGTTTAGAAAATCAAACAAGTACCAAGTTTTTCTAAAATTAATCAAATATGTATATCTTTTCAACATATAATTTAAAAAATGCACATAACACTGCAGTATGTAAATATCTAGAAACAAATGGACATCAAGGTTGGGTACTTGAGTTTAGGGCTTAGGTACTTTTGCGTTTTGAGAAATTCTCAAAAGGTTCACGTAGGTGACCATTTTCAAACATGAGCACCTGCAAAATTCATGCAAAATATGATCAAAATAAAATTAATCTACTGGAAATCCATCAAGTATGCATGAGACTTTAATTCATGAAAAATGAATTATAATGGACTGGAAATGCTACTAGGCCATAACTAATATGCATGGGGAAGGCACTTTTGCAGCAGGAGGTCACTTCTCATGGGCAAATGGAAATAAATGGCATGGCCTCAGAGTCTTGCTTGGAAAGCCAAGTCTAGAACTGTCTTTTTCATCAGTGATAATGATATTTTCTGGCAAATGTGCTGACCGATATGTCGGTGTAATATCAATCAGCCTGGTATTATTTGAAAAAAAAGGTGGCCCAAATTTCTCAGTATTATGTACTACATGAAAAGAAACAAGGCTCGATTTTGTGAGCCAAATTCTGTCAAATTAGGAGGTGTGAAATCAAGTTAGACTCAAAACAAGATTTTGATATCTGAGGCCGCACGATGACATAATTTACCCTCATTTTGTTGCGGGGCTCAATATATCAAAATATAGATAAATGGACCTACAGATAGTAGAAAAAGAATGCGCAAAAAGAAAAAAGGGTGAAAGAAAGGAAAGGAAGAGTGTGCCTGCAAGAAAAGCATATTGTAGTAGAGTATTTGTAGGCTCAAAAAAGATTAGGGAGGAAGTGGGCCCTGGATGACATACCCTGACAACTCATGACTGAAACATCCCAATTCTTCCAATCAGATATTCCACAGGTTTGACCTGGTTGGATCAACCACCTCACGTCCATATTCAATCAATCAATCAATCAGTGCCTTAGGGATGGTTGGAACAAATTTTTTTGGTGTGAAATAGGGATGGTTGGAACATGACCTCGTTTTTCTTCCATCCCCTCTCCTATGCCACCACCCCCATGCCCTACTTAATCCTGAGCCAAACCGCTCCCATGATGGCTAGCCAAAACAGGGCGTAACCCCAGTATACTAATTAGTTCGATCTGGAAGAACTTTCTGCCTACTTCTGATTATTTAACTGTAATACTTGTTCTTACTTCTTACAGTAATCAAACATTGGTTACATACTAGTTATACATTATTCATGGCCTCGGAGTCTTCCTTGGATAGCCATGGTGAAAAAGAATCTACAAAGTCCAGAACCATTTTTTTTCATGAGTGATAATGATATTTTCTGGCAAATAGATTGATGTGCGGACTGATCTGTCGGTGTGCTAGGGTTGATCGATCCATTTTTCTAATCAAAAGTGGCACAAATTTTCTTGTGTTATGTACACAAAAAAAACAAGTCTCAATTTTGTGAGTCAAATTAGGAGGTGAGAATTCCAGCTTACTCAAAATATTATTCTTATTTGATTTATGAGGCCACGTGACAATATGAATAACCCTCAATATATCAAATAAACACGAATGGATACACACGTAGTACAAAAAGAATGGGTAGAAAGAAGAAAAGGAGGAAGAATGAAAAGGAAGTGTGTGCCTGCAAGAAAAGCATATTGCGCTTTGTAGATTTTGGGATTAGGCAGGAGGTGGACCCTGGATGACATCCCAGACAACTCATGATGAACTTGTTTTGTACTGAAACATCCAAGTTCTTTTGATCATATATTCCACAGGTTTGACCTAGCTGGATCAACCATCTCATATTCATATTCAATCACTCAATCAAGGGATCTAACATGACCCCGTTTTTCTTTCCTCTCCCTCTCCTGTGCCCCCCATGCCCTACTTCATCATGAGCCAAACTGATCCTATAATGGCTAGCATTATAGCAGATAAATACTAACATATCATATGTTGTATCTAAGAGAATTAGCTGTTCCTATTACTTTAGGTCCATCTTAAATTTTGGACTCCACCACAAATTTGACGTCAGATTTTTGACCATGGCAAATCAAATGTTTTCATGGCAAGTTATGTTCTCCGAGGATGGCATGTTTATTTGACGAGCATGGCAAATCTGCCTCGGTTCATTTTTCTGTCAGAAAATTGCCGTGCTTGCACACTAAATTTGCTATCATCACGCTAATGTAAATTACCATGAAAAACGCTAGATTTGCCATGCCTAAAAATCCGACGTCTGGTTTTAGTGCCTCCGTAAATTTTCCCTCTTTTAAAATTGAAGAGATGAGAACGGGGTGTCACCCTGTTGGCTAGGCGAGCACGGAGCTAGCTAGCCTACCCACGCTGGAGCCATGGGCTAGCACATAGTGCTTAGAGTTTCTTGTATAAAAATATGCCTTCAAGGGCCAGTCCTGAATGGTTTCGTTTTTTTAAAATTGTATAGATAATATAATCAAGAATTCGTATTGCTCTGTTGATCGATCAGTGGAACACATATATACTGTATAATCCTTTTGATCAAAATATCCACCCAAAAGAAATGTAAATTAATAAGAATAAATTAGAAGGAATGGAACTGCTCTAAGCTAGTGCGAAACAGCAACCAATGCGCGCGCCTGGGTTGCAAGCTGGATCGGAGGGAGCGTCTACTCTTTGAGCATGGCCATGGCCTTGAGGAGCACCGGCTCGAACCGCTGGAGGTCGAGCTTCACGTCCTGCTTGCCGAGGTAGTACTCCGCCACCTTGTTCCAGCCGCTCCGGTGCACCGACTCCGGGTCCTTGACCGCCGGGTGGTCGCGCCCCAGCGTGTCCACCAGCGTGCTCTCCTCCATGCCGCACGAGTAGGCCATGTACTTGAGCCCCATGTCCACCGCCGGCGTCCCGAAGTCGACCTCCCCGATGTGCTCCATCTTGCCGAAGGGGTTCACCTGGATGAACACCGCCCCCGTCGGCAGGAAGAGCGAGTTGGTCAGCCCGGCGCCGTGCACCCCCATGAGCACGTCGGCGGCGTTCACCTCCCGCGCGAAGTCCCCCACGTCCACGTTGAACGGCGGGTCCCCGATCACCACCTCGAAGCCGATCCGCTTCGCGAGGGCCACCACCTCCGCCACGTTGACCAGCTTCCTCGGGTGGCGCCGGGAGATGATCATCATCCTCGGCTTCTTGTCGCTTAGTCCGGCGGTGACCCGCATGGGCGCGGCGCGCGGGAGCGCGAAGACGCTGCGGAGGAACTTGGTGAACTCCGGCATGGAGTGGCCCGTGGGCTCTTTGGTGGGGTCGATGCTGAACTCCTTGTGCATGCGGATGCCGACGACGGCGCTGGGGAAGCAGCGCACCTGGTCGTCCTTGTCCATGTCCACCACGTCGTACCGGGACAGCCGAGCGATGATGTGGCGGTACTTGCCGGCGTACCAGGGCTGGATGTTGGTGACCACGAGCTGCACCTCGCCGTCGAAGCGGGAGGCCTGGAGGTAGAGCGGGATCATGACGTCGCTGAAGTCGTGCCAGTAGTTGCCCGTGAGGCCGCCCATGGCGAAGACGAGCGCGGGGACCTGCGAGGTGACGGCGCAGCGGGGCTCGTCGGCCGCCGTGGGCAGCTCGCGCACGGTGATCTCCTTGATGCCGGACATGTGCTTGCGGGAGTAGGGCAGCACGCGCCACTCCTGCGGGTTGGGGTTGCTGCCGCCGGACTCGATGGTGGGCGGGACGAGCACCGTGTGGGTGGAGCCGTGGATGCGCACGCCCCCGCTGCCGCCGGCGAGGTCGCAGACGTCGGACGCCCAGGGCCCCTGGATGTCGCATGCCGGCTTCTTCGCCGGTGCGCTCTCCTCCGCCGTCGTCACGATCTTGCTAGCGTCATCTGCATGGATAAGCATCAAACTATCATTACTTCATCATTTTTCCTTTCATTTCAGGTTTAGTGGAATTCTGACGGAGCAAAGTTGCACCGGGCAGACACGTCTCCGATCCCAAAAGTTCTTTCTTTGGTCCCCGAAAAAAAAAGTTGTTTCTTTGGATTGATTGGCCGGAGATCCAATCGAAACTTGTCGACTTTTCTCTTGATAACGACGGATGTATTTGGAAGACGTACCGATGGGCTTGGGGTCCTCCTCTGTTTCTGAGTTGGGCTCCTCTGTTTCTCTGTGGGGCTCCTCGTCGACAGGTGGTGGCACTTGCTCATGCTCTGGCAGAGGTGCTTCCTCTTCTGTTCCATGCAACACAAGACATACATACATGGTCAGAACAAGAAGTTCCGGTTGAATCTTGATGATCAGGACAACGGGGAGCTGGTTTACTTACTTTTGACGGGGAGCTGCTGCTGCTGCACCGTCTTCTCTGCCACGGCGGGGGCCGTCGGCGTCGGGTGCGCCGCTGAGGTCCTCCGGATAGCTGCAATTTTGAGCCGAATTCTCATCAGTTTCAAAACAGGGAGCTTGATGAGTTGGACTCTGGTTCAGGTTGATGACTGGTGCCGTGATTTGGTCGTTAAGTTCAGGTAACCAAGAACAGGCAAGAACATGTCCATGCTTTGACCAAGTCTTCCATTCAGAAGTAACAGAGGTGCAAAAGTTGTGCGCAAAAAAAGGAGAAACCTACACCGATGCAGCAATTCTTTGGGCGGAAAGAAATCGCAGCTTTTGAGGTGAATTGCATATGCTTGCTTGCTTGCCCCGATAAAGCATGCAACAAAAAATAAATCATGGCAGAGCAAGCAAGAACTCATCGATGAGGACGAGACGCACCGTTGGGAGCTGCGATGGTGAACTGCTCGGAGAGGGTGAAGTAGGTGAGGAGGACGAGGAAGAAGCCGAGGAAGAAGCCGACGCCGACGTACTTCTGCGCCGCGCCCCGCAGGCTCTTCACCAGCTTGGCGCCATGGTCGTCCCCCATCGATCGATCTCTTCTTCCTCCTCTCCCTCCCGTGAGTGAATCCTTTCTGTTTCTCTTTCTCGTGTATATGTATGCGGGCGTCCTAGCTTAGCTAGCTAGCTAAAAGAAGGTAAGGGTGATGGCGCCAACTACTCCCTGACGCGGGAGAACCTTCCAAGAACACCTCCACACGGACCAGTTCTCTCCCTCTCTCTTTGTGAGGAATATAATGGACTTTATGGCCGCCCACGTCAGGGGAAGGGAAGAAGACCTTGCCAAATTGCCCAAGCAACTCTCCCTCCTCTCCCCCTCCTCCTCCTGATTGCTACGTCTGCAAATTGATTCATTATGCTGTACTAGTATATCTTAGCTCTACTTTCATTCGAGTCTGAGTTGTGCAAAGTATTATCAGTTACTGTGAGAAACAAGTATTATTGATTAATGGATCGGAAGTAGGCAGAAAGTTGTTCCAAACTGGGGTTATGCCCTGTTTTGGCTAGCCATTATGGGAGCAGTTGGCTCATGATTGAGTAGGGCATGGGGGTGACATTGGCATAGGAGAGGGGATGGAAGAAAAACGAGGTCATGTTCCATCCACCCCTATGGGTTATGCCACAGATTGATTGAAGATGATTATGTGAATGTGAGGTGGTTGATCTAACCAGGTCAAACATGTGGATTATCTGATTGGAAGAATTTGGATGTTTCAGTCATGACTTGTCAGGGTATGTCATCCACGGCCGGCCCACCTCCTGCCTAATCTTTTTTGAACCTACAATATGCTTTTCTTGCAGGCACACACTCTCTCTTTCTTCCCCCATTTCTTTCCTCTGCCCATTCTTTTTGTACTATCTGTAGGTCCATTTCATACTCCTTTTTGAGAAAAAAAAAAGAAGAAACATATGTAGGTCTATATTCGACTTATCGATAAGGGTAGTTTATGTCGTAATGTGGCCCCATAAATCAGAATAATGTTTTGAGTCAACTGGATTTCTCAGCGCCTAATTTTTGTGTGCCAAAATTTTATGAACGAACTGGTAATGTGGCCCCGATTACTGTATGAAATTTGTGCAACTTTTATAAGAAAAAGGCTGTCCGATTAACCGTAGCACACTGACAAGTTGTTCAGCGCATCAATTTATTTGCCAGAAAAAATATCATTATCGCTAATGAAAAAGACGGTTCTGGACTTTTGTAGCTTTTTCTTTCACATGCTTTTCCAAGCATGAATGTGAAGCCATGTCAATGATTTTCCCTTTGCCCATGACAAGTTACCTCCTACTGTACCTTCTTCAGGAATAACAGTCCCATGCCTACTTGATGGATGTCCAGTCCATTAATTTTATTTTAATAGTACTAGAACAATGCCCGTGCATTGCAACGGGATATAAATATTCTATTATGTTAGCTTGTGATTTACCTGTCAAAAATAATGTCATTGTGTAAATAAATGTTCATCAAATTCTGACCATGAATTACCTTATATTTTGATTAGAAGTTTGGTAAGTAAATTAAAGTAGAATTGATTCAGAAGGTATGTAAATTAAGGTGATTGATTATCATATACATGAAATGTTGGACGAACGGGCGGTGGGAAGAAATGTGAAATGAGAACCTTACATTCTTTTTAAGTAGCAGAGATTTGCGTTTAGGTGGTCATGTTTTAGCATGGTGCACATCCATGGACATTTTGAGAAAATAAAAATAAAAATGCACAAGCACCTAAATCCTAAACCCAACTACCCACTCTTGATGTCCATTTGTTTCTAGATATTTACATATGACGGTATCAAGTGCATTTTTAAAATTATATAGGTGACAGGATATGCATGTTTGTCTATTTTTTTAAGAACTTGATACACATGTAGTTTTATGAACTTTAATTTCTTGCCCCTTTTTGGTGGTTAACAGGAGTAACCAAGCATATCTTTCAGTACTCCCTCCGATTCATATTAATAGTCGTTGATTTAGTACATGTTATACTAAATCAGCTATAATTAAAATGGATTGGAGGGTGTATTATTTGATGCAAAACTGATTTTTTTTTCATAAGACGTACTTCTATGACAAAAATATTATTACTCGGTACTCCCTATGTATCAAAATATAAGATGATTTTGATAGAAAGGCAGTATCAAAAAATTGTCTTATATTTTAATTGGGAGGGAGTACATGAGAGCGACGGTTCCATAAGATGGACGACAGGCACAGCGTCACCGATTCCCTATTGCAACATGGAGAGTGAGTGGTGACCACCTACTGCAAAGTACTGTTCTGCACTCCAATTCTTGGACATATTGATGCAAATTTTCGGTCTACTTGCTCTCACGCGTACATGTTTGTTGATACTTTGGGTCGGTATGTGTGCACATATTTGTGGCCAATGGAGAGGTTTGGATGGTCCCGCAAAAAAAAAAAGAAAAAAAAAAGAGAGGTTTGGATGGGAATCCAAACTTTCTCCTACCTTACCTTGCCTCAACTTTGTCGGCACATGCTAGCTCTCAGTTTGCACATGCATGCAGCTAATCAGATTCTAATTTCTGATCAAATTACGAAGCGCAGGTTTAACTGGAAAGGCCGAGGTGGCCGTCCACACATGAAAACGTAACACGGCATGGCTGCGGTGTACCCGGCTTCCCATTACTGCTAATCATCAGAAAACTGATAATATGTGTGCCCTCTCTAGAGAAAAATACAAGGGATACTGAATGAATCCGTACAAACTCATACTGAGATTTTTTAAAACCTACTATTCGCCCCCACATGCGTATACATGTAGATATGTTCTACAAATCTATAAAATTTCATGAAAAATACGCTAATTTGAACGCCACACAAAAGAAAACAATCTTGTGACCCAAATTAGGAAATAGAGGAGTTCATGAACGATAATGGATTGATGAACTTTTTAGCACATAGTTCGAATTGATATGGACCGAAAAAACAAACATATGTTTTTTAGCTTTAGAAATGCTGTTGGCTTCGTATAAAAGGCTCGATGTTGCCCGAGTTCTATTAATTTATGCACTGTCGGTTGTAAGTTGTGATCTATCGATCAATGATATGTACACGTTGCGTTCTGTCTGGTATGTTGAAAGCACCACGACGTGCGACAAGCATGTGGTCACATTCGTCACAGGCCAAGCCACCGGGCGGCCGAAATAGAACCCTGCCGTGCATGCATGGTTGCTAGCTGGGCACTAGGCAGGCAGGAGACGTAAACGAGAAAGCGATGGCGTACTCGCATCTCCCACTTCGGACTTTTCCAATGAAAAATACATCTAGTTGCAACCATCTTCGGCCGACGTAGGGGCGTAGAATACATCATACAGCTAAGCCTGGCTAAACTAATCTCGGAATTACATCATACAGGCGTAGATCACCATGTCCATACAATTAGCTCAAGTACCGAAAGGAAAAAAACTAACCTTGCTGGGCAACAGATGCTCATCTAGATTATAAACAAGATTCACGGAGCACATATGCAGCAGCGAGGTTCGATCGTGTGCATGTTCCTGGAGTACTTGTACTTTACTATAGCTAAATCGACCGTTCAATCATCAGCAGCTTTTCAAAGTTGGGGGCCGGTTGGCAAGCTGTTGTAGTAGGTGATGCATGTGAGCAACCCAACGGTCCCAAAGATCATGCGACGTCGACGTCTGTGCAGATGGTTTGAAGTCGACACATATAAAATGCAAACCACACCTCCATGCTAGGGTGCAATGGTGCAGCGACTTTTCGTGCGGACCGACACCAAATGAATTAACATTAGAAACCATGTTAGTTAGCGACCATAAACACAAACCATATAGTACCATAGTACATTCTACAAGGGTACTGTTAGCACTATCAACCCCTTGATAGTTCCTGAACTTGTTGGTAACATGCGCTTAGAATGAATGAATCGGATTGTAGACGCATGCATGTGATGTGCTTTAGGCTGGCCATGGTATCTTAGCTAGTATCATGCACTTAGGAATAACAAACATGGTGATGTGACAGAAAATTAAAAAAGAGAGAGAGGGTTAAATAAATACAATGTGTCATAGGTAGATACCATATCATATCATAGGTAGATACCATATCATATTAAATGCTATACTACTTTGTGTCATACATGGCAATAAATAAGATATTCTATGGTACTACTATATGATACAATGCATTGTGAACATAGTATTATACACTAGTATCATATGCACGATACTACTATATAATACTTCCCACTATAAGTAGCCTAATTAAACTGTGCTGCACTTGGTGGGTTGTAGTGGGGCCCTGAACTTATTAACCGGCCGTTGCGATGTCATGCATCATCGACTCATCCTGCTCGTTACTTCCTCCGTTCTTAAATATAAGTCCTTTTAGAGATTTTAATATACACTACATACGGATGAATATAGATAGTATTTTTAGAGATTTCAATCTGAACTACATATGAATGAATATAGACGTATTTTAGAGTGTAGATTCACTTATTCTACTCCGTATATAGTTTATATTAGAATAGTTAAAAAGATTTATATTTAGAAACAGAGCGAGTACATGACTATCTCCGAGCGAGCTCTCGACTAAAAAGGCAGCACGTTAATACGAAACAATAAGTGGGGCTAGCTGGATCGATAGCATCAGCACGTACGTTAACAAGGAATTTGAGTGCACATCAGAATTAATCATAGTACAAGTAAGACATGTACTACCATATAATTAAGATGGTAATTATAGATCACCTCCTATTTAGAATTTGTGTTGAGGTGTGAGTAGCATGCATGCATTTTTTTTGCATGGTAATACGTGTCTCATTCATATCATAAAGAACAAAGTACAAGTCACGTAAAAACCGACATGACAAAACTGAAAAGATAGCAGAACATCTCTGAGCTTGACACCAACACCCGTCATCTGCCTCCGGCACCACCACAGCAGCCACCGAAGAAAAGAATGACGGATCACCTCCTCATCCGAGCTCGACGTGGCTCCATTGCTGATATGCTGCTTTGCGGACCTCTAAGGTGGCTCACCAAAATTGAAGCCGTTGCCGTTGAACGAAGCAGACCGGGGCAATACCCCGGACACACCATCGAACTACAGATCTGGCACCCCACCACGACTAAGACGCCGAAGGAGGAAACCATACCTATCATCCACGAACCACGAACCCAGCACACATTCCGTCTTCTAGATGTCGTCGATGCAGACCACAATCTGCATCCGCTCCCGGACTACCTCCCAAGCTCCACGCCGACGCTGGAGCAAACGCCGTCGCACCGGCGGAGCCCGAGGACACAGGTCCACCACGAGGATGCCACCGCCGCCACGCCATTCTTACTTGAACAGACTGATTTCCAAATCCATCCCCAACCATAGTACCGATGGCCTCGTCAGGAAAGGATCCGAAGAATCTTTATTCAGCGCCGTCATCGTCGCCGCCGAAGTCAAGACGATGAACAGACTAAAAACCTAGACTACAAGAAAGTAAAAACAATCCACGCGCGTGGATCCGACGACCGCCCTCACCACCGACGACCGAGGTCGCCGGCGGAGGGGAGCCGCTGGAGGACGGCGCTGAAAGATGGCCTCTCCTGGCGGCGGCTAGGGTTCCAGCCGCCATGAAGGAGAGAAAAACGATGTATCCGTGCGTTGCTCGGTCGCGGTTTTTTCCCGATCAACTTGAGCTACGAGTAGCATGCATGCATGCAAGCACCGATCTATACCAAGAAAGGTATATGTACGTATGTACGAATGCTAGCGTACGTAGGCTATTTAATCCGGCATCGAAACGAGGACGTACACGGTTTACTAACCTAGCCGGGAGCTCCAGGGAGGTGTGACAAAACCAAAAATGGGATGGGCGGCCACCAACTACTCCCACCCGGATCGGACCACACTGTCGCGTTCGATCCTGACACTACACGAATGCACCGTCGGCCGATCGGCTCAAGAATCCAAAGTAGATCGTGAATGTGATCGGACTGACAGATGAATCTAATCTAGTTACCTATTTTGTGTCCAGATATAGGGTACTTTTTTGAAAGGCATTTGCCGTGACTTTTCTGCGAGGACACTTAGAGCGTCGCTATGCACACGACGGTGTGCGGACGATTTATTCACGACATCATATATCGGATCGTCCATGCATATCATCCAGCGCATATCAACGACTAGATTGCCCATCGTGCCGCTGTCGTGCGGGCATGTATCGTCCACACACAACAGTTTTGAGATACTTAACCCAGCACCAAATGCAGCACGTGCGAACTTACTAGTACGAAAAGTATCTCAGTTACCTGCATGGCCTTCGTGACACGGTAGTGGTCAGCTACAAATGCATGTATTGCACACTCGTCCAGAGCATCATGCTCCGCTATACATTCCGGGCACCCTGTCGCTAAGCGTAGGCAATTGATCACGTCCGTCCATCGGCAAGGCCCATCTGACTTGATGTGCAAGTTTTGTGTACAAAGAAACCCGTCGGTAATGCAGGATACGACACATTTCGAAGTATAAATTAGCAGCAATTATGTTATGCTCGTCGTCGAGTCCCCTATATGGCGCTCACCTAAACACACTCCACGTGGTCTATGGTCTATGGGCTAGCCCAATGGGTGTGTCCGTGGTTACCAAGCGTGCTGGTTTCCAGTGGGGTTTTCAATTTTCTTCCGGGTTATGATTTTTTTTTCCAGTTTTCAGTAAAAATAAATTACTGCAAGAAAAAAAAGTCCACAGAGTATAATAAAGTGACCAATTTCTAAAAATGACAAAGGCTTTTTAAAATCAATGAAATAAAAATGTTCCAAAAGTTTCAAAGAAATCATGAATTTAAAAAGATGTTCTAATTTTTTTTTAAGAAAAACTTTAAAATGCATTCATGAATTTTTAAAAGACTTTTGAATATTAAAAGTGTCTATTAATTCGAAATTTATTCTTGAATTTCATAAATTGTTAATGTATTTTCAAATGTTCATAATTTTTTAAAAATGTTTATGAATTTAAAAAATGTTCATTAAATGGAATAAGGTTTTAGAATCTAAACAAAAAAAAAAAGAAAAGAAAAGAAAGAGATAAATGATAAAAACAAAAAGGTGAAACTAAAACAAAAAAAGAGAAAACACCAATAGAAGAGAACACACAAAATAAAAAACCAGAAACAAAATGTGTAGAGAAAATAAGAAAACCAGCAAAAGAATGAAAAATGAGGAAACAATTTGGTCGGAAACGCTGATCAACATGGACTGAACCATTATGCTCGCGTGTGTGTGTTTTGGCTACATTTTAATGCAGTGAGTGTCATATAGGAGTTACCCTCGTGATCCGCTCTTAGAGGTCACGGGTTGGTACGCCTTTCCATGGGGCCCAAGGCCCACCTTGGATTCTGACCTTTTCGTAGCGTTTTCGCAGTAAGAACCTTCTCGGATAGGCCTCTTTCCAAGACATATTTTTTGTTGCATGCCCGCTTTGTAAATGATTCATCAGCGATGGTTTTTCAACGTAGTGGAAATATTGGTAGAGAAAATCCTAGGCTTTTAGCACCGTATTCCTACACACATGCATATAGCATAAATTTTGACAACCGAAGTGTTGAATACATAGCACAACACAACTATTCATCCATATCACGTGCTTGATATAAGCCCCAAGTCGCGTGAAGAATTCTAAGACTGGCATGAATAGACAAACGATTTGGGAGTGCACCCGCCTCGTCAAGGCCTTGTTGGTGGGCATTTTCATCCTATCTCGAAAGCATTGTATGATGTCGCCATTTTTGTGTAGTGGTGTTTTGTCTTCTACAACATCTTCATTTGAGTCGGATGAAACTCATCAAGATAGCGATTTTGAATAACCCTGATGTAAGTTTTAGTTTTTCACTAATATTTATTGTCATTTTCTTTGATCTCATGTACTTTGTACATCGTTTTGCTAAAAATAATTGTTTCTTTTGCTAAAAATAATTGTTTCTTTGCACAACATGTGATTTTTTGAAGAAGTCGGTGATTGTTTTTGTTAATTTTGGTAGAATTGCTGTCGAGTGAGGTGTGGAGAGGCCAAGTCGTTGGTATCCTCGGAATAGTTACACAGTTTAGGCATGTTGTGTTGTTTTTAGAGATAATCAATATAAAATCAAGTTAAAACCACATGAATTATTGATGTTTGAATCCGAAATAATCATGCATATATTAAAGATGCATGATTTTGATACAGAAATTACATAGCAAGCATGTGATCGCATCAAACTATTACCCCATCACACCGAGCAAGATTCACAAGATGGGATTCAAGGATATATTACCAGTTGACCTTCCATGTAAACCTGGAAATATCTATTTAGTCTTGTATTCTAGAAACCTATAGAAATTTATTTGCTGATCCAGAAATACAGTACTCCCTCCGATCCATATTACTTGTCGCTCAAATGGAAGTATCTAGTCTAGATACATCTGTTTGAGCGACAAATAATATCGATTGGAGGGAGTACCAAGTTTTATATCCAGCGATCCTATGGGAAAAAGGTGCATATAAACACATAGTGTGATAAAATTGTTCATTGTGATTTATAATGAAAATAATAGATGAGTTTCTCATTCCAAACTAAACGAATAACATGTTTAAAAAAACCCAATTAAAGCTAAAAATGTATTTGTTTGCTGGATATTGACAATATAAGAAATATGTAACTTATAAACATGAGAGTGTGAACATTATTAATTCTGCTTATTATACCTAAAGTATAATTTGAGATAATGTAACGAATTATGTAAATTAATATAAACAACAAATCTTTAACTATGATATGATTGACCACGAAGTAAAAATGTTTAGTATAGAGGTTTTTTTTTTCAGTTTTGCCATCGGTTGTATAACAATACTCGATTTTGCCACTAAAAAATTTCACTACTCAAAAATGCCATTATTCCGTTAGACACATTCTCAAAAAGACCATTTTCACCGTTACCGTCAGGTCAATGCACGTTGACCGAAGGTAGATGATGAAAATACCCCTTATCCCGTTTGTCAAGTGGCTTAGTTTTTGAGAACTAAGCTCCCTGTTAGGTTTGTCAAGTGGCTTGGTACTAGGTTTGATGATTGAGCTTTTGAGTTCCAATTAAAAAAGAACTTCATTCCTATCACCAAGTGTGATACTCATGATATTCTAGGCCATTTAACTGGAATTTGTTGTGTCATTTCAGTGCATTTGCACTATAATTCGAGGGATTTAACTGTATTAAATTTAAGGAATTTACTCTGTAATTCCCGTGCAACTTTCAGTGTAAATACAGTGTAAGTCGCAGGGCAATTACAATGTAATTTCCTGTTTTTCTTGTTGGGTTGCATCCTTTTAGAACCTTATCAGTTGCATGTCCATGTAATGTGGCTTCTTGCTTTACTGCTAGTCTGCTACATGCTGCCAGTGTGAAGTCTGAAGGAATTTTATGTTCAAGGTTAGTGCAGTGTAAGTTTAAAGAATTATATTGTTAGTTTAGGTAAATTTGAGTGCATTTTTCAGTGTAATTTAAAGTGTAAGTTCCAATGAAATTGTATTGTAATTTCAGTGTAGTTAAATTAGGGCATTGTGACGACCCCGGCTTAATCGTGCACTAATCATACACGCAAATACACACGATCAAGCCTAAGGACTCACTTGAAGATATCACAACACAACTCTAAAACATAAATAAATTCATACAAGCTTAATATTACAAGCCAGGGCCTCGAGGGCTCGAATACATAGCTCGATGGCATACAAGTGTCAGCGGAAGCGTCAGATATCTGGGTACAGATATATTACAGAACAGAGAGATAAGCCTTCACAGAGGCGGGGCAAAATAAAAACTACGATCGAAAAGGCGTGGGCCTCCTGCCCTGGACCCTCCGATCCTACTCCTGGTCGTTAGACGGCTCCTCGTAGTAGTAGTACTCTCCGGGCTGGTAGTAGTAGTGGTCGTCGACGGGGACATCTGGCTCCGGGGCTCCGTCATCTGGATGCGACAAATGGATAAAGGGGGAAAAAGAAAAATAAAGCAAACGTGAGTACTCATCCGAAGTACTCAGCAAGCAAGGATCTACACTACATATGCAACATTTTCAAAGGGGGCTGTATATGTGGACTGGGCTGCAGAAATGCCAGAATAGAGGGGGAAAGCCTAGTCCTATCGAAGACTAGCATCTTCAACATCTTCAACGGTCTCGCAGCATTAGAAGAGAGCAGAATAACATAATGTAAAGTATAGTAGTAAAGTCATCAACGTCGGCCAGAGATTCTTCCTCGACTCCCTGCGAGATAGCAATCCCAGAGCCGTACTATCCAGTTCTCATCTCATGTCATGTTCTAGTTGTACCGATTGGGATACAACTCCGAGTGTCCATTACCGTAGGACAGGCTATCGATAGAAGTTTCTTCCCTGCAGGGATGCACCAACTTACCCACCACGCTCGCTTAACTCCGGCCGGACACACTTTTCTGGGTCATGCCCGGCCTCGGCTAAGCAACACGCCGCAACCCGACCAAATACTTAACAGAGAGGTCAGCATGCCGGACTAACCTATGCCCCCAGGGGTCTTGGGCCATCGCCCCGGACGCTCCTGCACGTTGCGTACACCGCCGGTGAGCAGACCTAGCAACCCCTTATACAAGCGCGGTTGCGTTCCCAGTCCAACCCAGCGTGTGCCGCTCAGTTCCTGACGTCTATTAAGCTTCGGCTGAAGTATACGACGCAGAACGCCCATACTATGCCCACGTGATGGTTAGTGCTATCAGGCCAGAGGCCCCTCGGATCAAATATCCAAACCGTAGTGGATTAGGAGCGCGCGGTAATGAGTAGAGACTCATGATCGATGTGACCCCGTCGCCCCGTCTCGAGGACTTGCGGCAAGGGCTAAGAATGCCGGGCCACGCCTCGTAGTTATCTCGCGGGCACCTCTCAGGTCAACCCGACTCCACATCACTTCGCATTCATGCTCGCGCGGGTACCCCTCAGGGCCGACCCGTCTTTAGTATCATGGTTCATAGTCAAGTCATAATATCCAAGGTAGCTGTGTGTCTGACACTGAAGGGAACCCTGAGGAATCACCCTCGATGGAATTCCCGCTCGATGTTATCATCAAGGTGAACGAAGGAGGAATCACCCTCGAGGTCCACACTTGAGAGATTGCGCGATGGCGTCGGTATCGGGGGTGGTGTAGGAGGAATCACCCTCGCTTACCACGACCGATTAACTAACCTACAAGGTTATCATCAGAAGTGCTGACGAGGTATCACCCTCGGCACCTGATAGTAACCCAGTAGTGTCGAGCATCTTACGGGAAGTGACGTGCGGTGCCAGGTTCTAATCTTCAATCCCGTTGCTCGGGTCTTCTGAGATTCCAGCGGGGCAGTCGGGACAAGTGGGTCTCTGATAAGGCTCTACCCATCCTATACTAAACAGTTTAGGAGAACAGGCAGGTATCAAAAATAGGCTACAATAAAGCAGGCTATGCAGCAGATATAGGACAACAGTAGCAGCAGTAACTTCTAATGCAAACATAAGAGAGAAGAGAGTGGGCGATATCGGAATGCTCAAAATGGGGGTGCTTGCCTGTCTGCTCGACGGCAAGGGCCTGATCGTCGGGGACGTAGTCGTACTCCGGAGTGGCGTCTGCCTCGGGAGCTACGACAACGTCGGGGTCTACCGAAAGAGAAGAGGGGAAGGAAACAAGTAAATATAATGCAATCAGATGCAACATAGTGCGTGCGATGCTATGATGCAGTGCAGGTTGCCTAAGTATGATTCTAAGTCATTTTGGTTATTTTTGGAATTAACCGGGGATTATTAATCGTTGTGTGTGCACTATTCATCAGCCGGAATTGAGCTCGGAGTTACGAGTTCTCCTACGTAGGAGGTTCCGACAAGGAAACATACGGCACGATCAGACTTGTCTCGTCGTTCTGAGCAACTTTCATGTTCTAACTTTTTCAATCTGAGCTATGGTTTAAAAGTTATTAATTTTTAAAGATTTATTGATTTTCTGGAATTATATTTATTAGCAGAAATGTTTTATGATGTCAGCATGACAGAGACATGACGTCAGCGATCGGCTTGACCAGTTGACTGGTCAACAGGACCAGTGGGTCCCACCTGTCATAGACTAGAGGTGCCCAGTCAGCAGGTTGACTGAGTCAACTGGGTCCAGTGGGACCCAGTGGTCAGTCACTATTAGTCTAACAGGATTTTAAACTAATCTAAATACACTAATTAGTCTGTGGGCCCAGTCTGTCAGCGAGGCATTTATTTAGTAGTTAATTATTCGCTAATCCTAAACGCTACAGTACATGGGCCCGCAGTCAGTGGCTATTAGCGAGGTGGTTAGTGACTAAACGGCCTGACGCGCGGGGCCCATCGGAGTTTTGAACTCCGGCGTGCGCCGGCGACCAGCAGAACGGCGGCGTGGCGTGAGACCTCGCCGGATATGGCGCACGGGGGGCGGATCGAGCCACGGTTGGGCTCGTTCGGACATGCACGGAACCGCGCGTGCGATGAAGCGAACGGCGGCAGCTGGGGGTGGCCTAAATGACGGCGGGACAACGAACGGCGGCGACCAGTATGGGAGGTCGACGGATTCGAAGCCACGGGCGTGCTCACGATGAATGGGTGGACTAGGGGGCATCTACGTGATGGCACGAACTCGGTGGTGCGCTCATTTGAGCTTACGCGGGACTAAGGCGACATCGGGCTCAACAATGGCGTCGGCGAGCTCGCCGGAGCTCGGGCGCGATGAGGCAGCGGCCTACGGCGATGGATCCGAAGGGGAAGAAGGGGAAAATAGCGAGGCTCACAGGGAGAGGGCCGATGGCGAGCTCGGGACGGGTCGGGGAGGTCCGGTGGCACGGATCGGTGGCGAGGCGGTCCGGCGATCGACGGGGAAGAAGATGATGTAGACGGCTTTGATGTGGCCCCCCAGTCTCGATCCGGTGCTGTAGTTGACGAAGAAGAGCGCGGCCGTTCTCCTGGGCAAGCTCCGGTAGCACGAGGCGGCTTCGGAGCGCGAGATCGATGGCGTGCGGCGGCGGCAACGACTCCATTTGGTGGAGCAAGGCAGAGTGGGGAGAGAGGCGAGCGGGCGCGCTGGGGGGAGAAAGAGAGAAGGGAGGAGCGAGGCGTCCAGGGGGAGTGGAGAGTGGAGGAGGGGGGCCAGGGGAGAGGGCTCGAGGAGAGCTTATCCCCTCGCCCACCTGCCTCGTCGGCGTGGCGAGCTGCGGCAGGCGGAGGTGCGCTCCACCACGGGGACGGTGACACGGAGTGAGGGGTAGGTGAGGGTGTGGGCTGGGCCGACTGGGCCCAGTAACAGGTAAGTGGCCTGCGGCCTCTTTTCTTTATTCTGTTTACTGCTTTCCTTTTATTTATTAACAGAAGCTGTATAGAAATAATTAGGGCTGCCAAAACACTTTTCATAAATGTAGGACTAGGCCACATAAATACTTTGTGAATTTTTTCACAGCCACAAAATGTTTCAGGGCAATTGGAAATGGCTAGGTAATTTTGTAAATTGAATAAGGCAGGATAAATGCTGCTGGACTACTGTTGTAAATGTCCAGGAGCATTCTGGGAATTTATCTGAAGTTGGTTTCAATTCTATAATTACCTTAGGATTATTTGCAGCATTATGGACATTTTAGTTTCGCCATTTGAAGAAATATTTATTTGACTCCCATTTGAAATTTGAAATTGAAGTTGAAATATTTTCTAATGAAATTTTATTAGAGTGATCATGATGACATGGCAGGTTAAGTAGCTTAACCAGAGTGGGGTAACACGGGGATGTTACAAATCTCCTCCACTACAAGAAATCTCGTCCCGAGATTTAAGTGGGGAAATAAGGAGTAACTTCGAGAGAACTGATCGTTACGGGATCGACCATCTGGTGGACAATTCAGGGAGTGAGGCAGAAGAATCTCTCGAGTTGTAACTTGGGAAACATCGAGAGCAAAGTATGAAGTTCTGATAAGAAGTATCAATCGATTGGACATTCGATCGATACCTGAACGAAGTGTGAACAGGGGTTCAGGGTAACGGGAGTAGATCATCTCGCGAGGGGTGGCTCGTGATAACACACAAAGCCAAGAGCAGGGGTACTTCGGAATCAAGGAGGTGCAGGAGAGTCAGGTTCCGATCCTGTGGAACTGTGGGGTTGTCGATCAAGGTAGGGAGGACGGTGACATCTTACCGGTCATGACAACAAGGTATGTCAGAGGGTAGCCTGTCAGTTATGTCGGTGGCAACATCGGTACCAAGGGCGAGGGACGAAGAGAACCATTTTCCTGCTCGTTAAAACGAGGCGGACCAATAGGCAAGGTTCTCGTCCATTGGGGGTTACCGAAATGTCATCAACAATAGTAACAGGATCTCACGGTCAGAGCTGTTGACCGAGGTGTTTACCTAAGCAAAGAATTATTTCTGCTTAGATCATATAAACCATAAGAAAGGTTAAACAAAACAATGGAAAGGAAAAATGTGTTTCCACACAAGATTTAGGGGTATATCCTGTCCAAGGAAAAGCGGAGCAAGATATACATGATGGGACAGCAATTTCAAAAGCTTTTAGGGAAAAGGGCGAGGGATGAATCATGATATTACCCAAACAACGGTGTTTGGATAATTGATCGAGACACATTTGGCAATGTGCTTCCAACGTTCATGCTGGAGTTCGGAATAACACAGTCATGCTTTGAGGCAGCAATGATATGGTGTCAAGTAAAGATTGGGTTTGAAGATCTCAAGAGGTACCGAGAAACAATTACAAGGGTATCTCGGAACGTAAGGAATAACCGAACACAACCAGGTTTGTGTTGGTCGAAGGTCAAGGATGTCATCGATGATAACACAAATCATCGAAGAGCAAGGATGATAATTCTCACCATGAATTTAATCGATAACTTGGAACAAGTCAAATATGGGCGATGATCACATCACATTTGTCGGGAGGCTCTATGAAGATGCCATCGAAGGGTGACGACATCAACTGTAAGGAACGATGAGGTGAAAAGTTTATTGGAACCACGGACACGACACAAGCTCGACATCAAACTTGTTGCTCGAGATGAAATGATAAGATGAGGAGGATCGACGTAAGCTTCGCTCATCGTCGGAAGTTGCTCCGGGCATAAGGACCAGGTAGCACAGTTGAAAGTTGGCACGATAAAAATATAGCCGATCAGGCTAGGGATGATGTGATGGGGTGTTAGACTTCCCAGTAACAAGTACTAGGGGTAACCCCGGAAGGTAAGTCGGAGCAGAGGTTGGATGGGGAAAATGATCTGCAGAGGACAAGTATTTTAACTTATCAGGGAAATGAACTCAAAGAGGAAATATGGTCGGAACCATGTTTGCAAAGGATGAATTCTTAGATACAAGATGAACTTGTACCAAGGGAATAATTATTTTTACGAGCAGCTTCCATGATAAGTTCTACATCGGGTCCATGGGCATGAACACAAAGGTTCAAGGTCGACCCCCACTTCTTCAATGCACAACCTTTCATTCACTTCTCGTGTTCGAAGAAATTGTAGTGCTGAGAATTTATCTGGTGAAGCACCAGAAGAGTATGACTCGCATAACCTTCGAGTTCACACGAATTAGGGAAATCATAGGTTCAACCCATTGGGACATTTTTACAAATCTATACAACCATCAACCAATGCAAGGGGTGCGAGTTCGAAAGCAGAGCAACGAAATCAAAATAGATGATACAATTTACTGAAGGTATTAAGTACCAAGGGAAGAGCTCACAAGTTGTTTGAATATGAAGGATACGGTCGGATATTAATCCAATAAAATATCAGGTAAACGACAAAGGATCCGAGGTGAGTAGCGGCTCTGAACCAGAAGAAGAAAGAATGTAACGGCATCAGATTATAGTAACATCGGAACAATCCGACGTTTAATTTCAAAGAAGTTATGGTTCAGAAATGAGGGATCAGAAGCAAAAGCTCTGATCAAAAGATGAGTAGGTCGAATGGAGATAGACGGGAAACTTTAGTGTTCCGTCTTGCAGAGATCTCCATCCATGGTTACGTGACATGTCCTGGTCAGTAGTCATTCCCAAGTCAGTATGGGAAGGCATGCACTGCCCTTCCGTGTCATGCAAGCAGGGTGGATAAGCGGACGGCAAAAAGTAGAGGATGATGTAGTGCCAACGGCATTTGTAACGGGGAAGGTACCATTATGATTCATGGAATAGGAAAGAATTGGTCAGGTAATTTTCCATAAAAGGAATCAAGTGATCCGTGAAAATTAGCGAGGTAAGGTTTAAACAACTGGTTTCACATGAGAGTCCTTCGAGAAAGGACAGGAGGCGAGCACATTGGTTTAAGGAAACGCTAGAATAACCCAGGTATAACGTTCAGAGGGAAATTGAGTTCCAAAGCCAGGAGTGGCAATTAGTTCACCTGAGCAGAGGGACTAGCAAATGGTTCAAGCTTAACCGGACAATCATTCAATGCTTGATTGGCCGAGATCCAGCTCATGTCCGGAATGATGACTGAGCCGGAAGGACGAGTTCTAGGAATCGACTGATGATTGCGAGCATTCGCACTCATGTTGAATCAATAAGACCAAAATGACGGTGTCAAAGGATACAAATGATTATTGCCAGACATATGGAATTAACCATAAGGCAAGCAGGCAAGAATTTCAAGTGCAATAGACTGCAGAGGATTTTTGGGAGATCAGATAGCAATTACGAAGTATTTCGTGAAACACAATAACAACTGGGGATGAATGGATCCCCGGAAATGTGAGGAATTATTCATAAGTATGTTCAGACGAAAAGGAACTGCAAGGCAGTAGGTTCAGAGAATTCTCAAAATGTCGGATAGTATTTCGATATGTCGGATGGAACCAAAGAGTAACTGGAATGAATATATGTGCGATAAGTGTAAGTAGTTATTCGTCGGAGTTTATCGGTGGTCGGGAACTGCAAGGCGGTGGGCACAGGGTCTTGGGAACTTCGAGGAGTATCGTCGGAGTCTTCTGATGAACCAAGCGATCATCTGGCATGAGGGCTCTCCGGGAGAAAGCGGTTACGAGAACCTAATGTTGAAGTTAGTAAAATTTTAACCCAAATAGAAGAGAGATCAGAGTCCCAGAGTATAGATGAGGAATAAAAGATCCTAATACCACCCAGTTGGCGATGTGGGCCCGTAAGCCACACAGCCAAGTTAGTAAAATAGTTTTGGACCACTAGACTCAACTTCGGCCAAGGAGATGGAAAGGGGGATTCCTAGAGGCAGTCGGCTCTGATACCAACCTGTGACGACCCCAGCTTAATCGTGCACTAATCATACACGCAAATGCACACGATCAAGCCTAAGGACTCACTTGAAGATATCACAACACAACTCTAAAACATAAATAAATTCATACAAGCTTAATATTACAAGCCAGGGCCTCAAGGGCTCGAATACATAGCTCGATGGCATACAAGTGTCAGCGGAAGCGTCAGATATCTGGGTACAGATATATTACAGAACAGAGAGATAAGCCTTCACAAAGGCGGGGCAAAATAAAAACTACGATCAAAAAGGCGTGGGCCTTCTGCCCTGGACCCTCCGATCCTACTCCTGGTCGTCAGACGGCTCCTCGTAGTAGTAGTACTCTCCGGGCTGGTAGTAGTAGTGGTCATCGACGGGGACATCTGGCTCCGGGGCTCCGTCGTCTGGATGCGACAAATGGATAAAGGGGGAAAAAGAAAAACAAAGCAAACGTGAGTACTCATCCGAAGTACTCAGCAAGCAAGGATCTACACTACATATGCAACATTTTCAAAGGTGTCTGTATATGTGGTCTGGGCTGCAGAAATGCCAGAATAGAGGGGGAAAGCCTAGTCCTATCGAAGACTAGCATCTTCAACATCTTCAACGGTCTCGCAGCATTAGAAGAGAGCAGGATAACATAATGTAAAGTATAGTAGTAAAGTCATCAACCTCGGCCAGAGATTCTTCCTCGACTCCCTGCGAGATAGCAATCCCAGAGCCGTACTATCCAATTCTCATCTCATCTCATGTTCTAGTTGTACCGATCGGGATACAACTCCGAGTGTCCGTTACTGTAGGACAGGCTATCGATAGAAGTTTCTTCCCTGCAGGGGTGCACCAACTTACCCACCACGCTCGCTTAACTCCGGCCGGACACACTTTTCTGGGTCATGCCCGGCCTCGGCTAAGCAATACGCCGCAACCCGACCAAATACTTAACAGAGAGGTCAGCACGCCGGACTAACCTATGCCCCCATGGGTCTTGGGCCATCACCCCGGACGCTCCTGCACGTTGCGTACACCGCCGGTGAGCAGACCTAGCAACCCCTTATACAAGCGCGGTTGCGTTCCCAGTCCAACCCAGCGTGTGCCGCTCAGTTGCTGACGTCTATTAAGCTTCGGCTGAAGTATACGACGCAGAACGCCCATACTATGCCCACGTGATGGTTAGTGCTATCAGGCCAGAGGCCCCTCGGATCAAATATCCAAACCGTAGTGGATTAGGAGCGCGCGGTAACGAGTAGAGACTCATGATCGATGTGACCCCGTCGCCCCGTGTCGAGGACTTGCGGCAAGGGCTAAGAATGCCCGGCCACGCCTCGTAGTTATCTCGCGGGCACCTCTCAGGTCAACCCGACTCCACATCACTTCGCATTCATGCTCGCGCGGGTACCCCTCAGGGCCGACCCGTCTTTAGTATCATGGTTCATAGTCAAGTCATAATATCCAAGGTAGCTGTGTGTCTGACACCGAAGGGAACCCTGAGGAATCACCCTCGATGGAATTCCCGCTCGATGTTATCATCAAGGTGAACGAAGGAGGAATCACCCTCGAGGTCCACACTTGAGAGATTGCGCGATGGCGTCGGTATCGGGGGTGGTGTAGGAGGAATCACCCTCGCTTACCACGACCGATTAACTAACCTACAAGGTTATCATCAGAAGTGCTGACGAGGTATCACCCTCGGCACCCGATAGTAACCCAGTAGTGTCGAGTATCTTAGGGGAAGTGACGTGCGGTGCCAGGTTCTAATCTTCAATCCCGTTGCTCGGGTCTTCTGAGATTCCAGCGGGGCAGTCGGGACAAGTGGGTCTCTGATAAGGCTCTACCCATCCTATACTAAACAGTTTAGGAGAACAGGCAGGTATCAAAAATAGGCTACAATAAAGCAGGCTATGCAGCAGATATAGGACAACAGTAGCAGCAGTAACTTCTAATGCAAGCATAAGAGAGAAGAGAGTGGGCGATATCGGAATGCTCAAAATGGGGGTGCTTGCCTGTCTGCTCGACGGCAAGGGCCTGATCGTCGGGGACGTAGTCGTACTCCGGAGTGGCGTCTGCCTCGGGAGCTACGGCAATGTCGGGGTCTACCGAATGAGAAGAGGGGAAGAAAACAAGTAAATATAATGCAATCAGATGCAACATAGTGCGTGCGATGCTATGATGCAGTGCAGGTTGCCTAAGTATGATTCTAAGTCATTTTGGTTATTTTTAGAATTAACCGGGGATTATTAATCGGTGTATGTGCACTATTCATCGACTGGAATCGAGCACGGAGTTACGAGTTCTCCTACGTAGGAGGTTCCGACAAGAAAACAGACGGCACGATTAGACTCGTCTCGTCGTTCTGAGCAACTTTCATGTTCTAACTTTTTCGATCTGAGCTACGGTTTAAAAGTTATTAATTTTTAAAGATTTATTGATTTTCTGGAAATATATTTATTAGCAGAAATGTTTTATGATGTCAGCATGACAGAGACATGACGTCAGCGATCGGCTTGACCAGTTGACTGGTCAACAGGACCAGTGGGTCCCACCTGTCATAGACTGGAGGTGCCCAGTCAGCAGGTTGACTGAGTCAACTGGGTCCAGTGGGACCCAGTGGTCAGCCACAATTAGTCTAACAGGATTTTAAACTAATCTAAATACACTAATTAGTTTGTGGGCCCAGTCTGTCAGCGAGGCATTTATTTAGTAGTTAATTATTCGCTAATCCTAAATTCTACAGTACATGGGCCCGCAGTCAGTGGCTATTAGCGAGGTGGTTAGTGACTAAACGGCCTGACGCGCGGGGCCCATCGGAGTTTTGAACTCCGGCGTGCGCCGGCGACCAGCAGAACGGCGGCGTGGCGCGAGACCTCGCCGGATATGGCGCACAGGGGGCGGATCGAGCCGCGGTTGGGCTCGTTCGGATGAGCACGAACCGCGCGTGCGATGAAGCGAACGACGGCAGCTGGGGGTGGCCTAAACGACGGCGGGACAACGAACGGCGGCGACCAGTATGGGAGGTCGACGGATTCAAAGCCACGGGCGCGCTCACGATGAATGGGTGGACTAGGGGGCATCTACGTGATGGCACGAACTCGGTGGTGCGCTCATTTGAGCTTACGCGGGACTAAGGCGACGGCGGGCTCAACAATGGCGTCGGCGAGCTCGCCGGAGCTCGGGCGCGATGAGGCAGCGGCCTACGGCGATGGATCCGAATGGGAAGAAGGGGAAAACGGTGAGGCTCACAGGGAGAGGGCCGATGGCGAGCTCGGGACGGGTCGGGGAGGTCCAGTGGCACGGATCGGTGGCGAGGCGGTCCGGCGATCGACGGGGAAGAAGATGATGCAAACGGCTTTGATGTGGCCCCCCAGTCTCGATCCGGTGCTGTAGTTGACGAAGAAGAGCGCGGCCGTTCTCCTGGGCAAGCTCTGGTAGCACGAGGCGGCTTCGGAGCGCGAGATCGACGGCGTGCGGCGGCGGCAACGACTCCGTTTGGTGGAGCAAGGCAGAGTGGGGAGAGAGGCGAGCGAGCGCGCTGGGGGGAGAAAGAGAGAGGGGAGGAGCGAGGCGTCCAGGGGAGTGGAGAGTGGAGGAGGGAGGCCAGGGGAGAGGGCTCGAGGAGAGCTTATCCCCTCGCCCACCTGCCTCGTCGGCGTGGCGAGCTGCGGCAGGCGGAGGTGCGCTCCACCACGGGGACGGTGACTCGGAGCGAGGGGTAGGTGAGGGTGTGGGCTGGGCCGACTGGGCCCAGTAACAGGTAAGTGGCCTGCGGCCTCTTTTCTTTATTCTGTTTTCTGCTTTCCTTTTATTTATTAACAAAAGCTGTATAGAAATAATAAGGGCTGCCAAAACACTTTTCATAAATGTAGGACTAGGCCATATAAATACTTTGTGAATTTTGTCACAGCCACAAAATGTTTCAGGGCAATTGGAAATGGCTAGGTAATTTTGTAAATTGAATAAGGCAGGATAAATGCTGCTGGACTACTGTTGTAAATGTCCAGGAGCATTCTGGGAATTTATCTGAAGTTGGTTTCAATTCTATAATTACCTTAGGATTATTTGCAGCATTATGGACATTTTAGTTTCGCCATTTGAAGAAATATTTATTTGACTCCCATTTGAAATTTGAAATTGAAGTTGAAATATTTTCTAATGAAATTTTATTAGAGTGATCATGATGACATGGCAGGTTAAGTAGCTTAACCAGAGTGGGGTAACATGGGGATGTTACAGGCATTTCAGTGTCAGTTCCACTATATTTCGCGGGACATTTAACAATGTAATTTCATGATTAGTATAGTGTATTTGTTGGGAAACATTGCATGGAAAACAAAAAAATTTCTACGCACACGCAAGATCTATCCATGGAGATGCATAGCAATGAGAGGGGGAGAGTATGTCTACGTACCCTCGTAGACCGTAAGCGGAAGCGTTTCACAACGTGGTTGATGTTGTCGAACTTTCTTCGCAATCCAACCGATCGAGTACCGAACGTACGGCACCTCCGCGTTCAACACACGTTCAACTCAGTGACGTCCACGCCTTCTTGATCCAGCAAGACGGTGAGGTAGTGGATGAGTTCTGACAGCACGACGGCGTGGTGACGGTGATGGTGAAGTTATCTCCGCAGGGCTTCGCCTAAGCACTACGAAAATATGACCGGGGGTGTAAACTGTGGAGGGGGCACCGCACACGGCTAGGCAATTGTCTGTTATGTGCTAGGCGCCCCCCTCTCACATATATATAGGTGGGAGGGAGGGAGGAGCAGCCAAGGGGGGCGCCCAAGTAGGGGGAATCCTACTTCGGGTCTCTCCCAAGCCGCGCCCCCCTTTCCTTGTTTGGAGCGCGGGAGGAAGGAAGGAGGAGGTGCCCCCCCTTCCTTTCTCTCATGAGGAGGGAAAGGCAGGAGGGGCCACCCCTCCCCTTTCCTTCCTCTTAGGGCCGGTCAGCCATGGGAGGGGCGCACCAGCCCCCTTGTGGGCTGGTCTGTCCCCTCCTTTGGCCCATAAGGCCCATATCTTCCCCGGGGGGGGGGGGGGGGGGGGGGTGCCCGGAACCCCTTCCGGTGACCCGATTTCTTCCCGGTACGTCCCGAAACACTTCTGGTGTCCAAATACCATCATCCTATATATCAATCTTTACCTCTCGACTATTTCGAGACTCCTCGTCATGTCCGTGATCTTATCCGGGACTCGGAACAACATTCGGTCACCAAATCATATAACTCATATAACACTATATCATCAATAAACGTTAAGCGTGCGGACCCTACGGGTTCAAGAACTATGTAGACATGACCGAGACACCTCTCCGGTCAATAACCAATAGCAGAACCTGGATGCCCATATTGGCTCCTACATATTCTATGAATATCTTTTATCGGTCGAACCGTTATGACAACATACGTAATTCCCTTTGTCCATCGGTATGTTACTTGCCCGAGATTCGATCGTCGGTATATCTATACCTAGTTCAATCTCATTACCGACAAGTCTCTTTACTCGTTCCATAATACATCACCTCGTGACTAACTCCTTAGTCATTTGCTTGCAAGCTTATGATGTGTATTACCGAGAGGGCCCAGACATACCTCTCCGATACTCGGAGTGACAAATCCTAATCTCGATCTATGCCAACTCAACAATCGCCTTCGGAGATACCTGTAGAGCATCTTTATGATCACCCAGTTACGTTGTGACGTTTGATAGCACACAAGGTATTCCTCCGGTATCCGGGAGTTGCATAATCTCATAGTCGAAGGAATATGTATTTGATATGAAGAAAGCAATAGCAATAAACTGAACGATCAATATGCTAAGCTAACGGATGGGTCTTGTCCATCACATCATTCTCCTAATGATGTAATCCCGTTATCAAATGACAACACATGTCTATGGTTAGGAAACCTTAACCATCTTTGATCAACGAGCTAGTCTAGTAGAGGCTTACTAGGGACTCGGTATTTGTTTATGTATTCACACCTGTATTTAAGTTTCCGATCAATACAATTCTAGCATGAATAATAAACCTTTATCATGAATAAGGAAATATAAAATAACAACTTTATTATTGCCTCTAGGGCATATTTCCTTCAGTAATTTCAAGGTTCCTGCAGTGTAAGTTCAGAGAATTAGACTGTTAGTTTAGGTAAATTCCAAAGGATTTTACTGTGTAATTTAAGTGCAATGGAAATTATACTGTAAATTCAGTGTAATTTACTATGTAAATTAAGGGAAATTACACAGTAATTCGTCTGCAACTTTCAGTGTAATTACACTGTAATTCCAGCGGGTTTACAGTAGACTAATTTATGTGTAATACTATGTAAATTTAGGGAAATTACACTGTAATTCATGTGCAACTTTCAGTGTAATTACACTGTAAGTCAAAAGAGCTATTACACTGTAATTTTCTTATGTAATTACTGTGCTTTTTCTGTTTCTTTTTGCCCCTATTACCTGGCCTGTTTCTTTTGACTGTGCGGTTTATAGTGTGATATGTGATTTCTATGTGCTGTTTTTACAGGTTCTTGGAAATTAAGGCTCTGTAAAGTGAGATGGTTATCAAAGTATTTTCTGCCCTGTGGTTCTTCTCTTGTATGATCTTCCATGGTTCTCCCCCAATTGAAAGCAAGCTCTGCTTCTCTTCAAGTATCTCTCTCAAATCTCTCTTATTCTGGGTTCACTAGTAGAAAATAGGGCTTTGGTTCGGGCCAGCCCAGCCCATTAGTCCCGTTTCAGTCATGAACCGGGACCCATGGGGGGCATACGTCCCGGTTCATGCGCCCAGGGGGCCGGCCGGGGCCTCGTGGGCATTGGTCCCGGTTCGTCTGGACCCATTTGTCCCGGTTCCTGGCACGAACCGGGACCAATGGGCTTCGCTCCTGGCCCACATCCATTGGTCCCGGTTCGTGGCTTGAACCGGGATAGAAGGGGGGCCTTTAGTCCCGGTTCCACGCACGAACCGGGACCAATGAGGTGGCTATATATACCCCATCGCCGGCGAGCAGAGCACTCCACACTGCTCTGTTTTTTCTGGCCGGCGAGGGGAGAGCTTTGTGGTGCTCTAGCTCACCTCCTATGCACATGAGGTGTTTGATGAAATGCCCGAGCCACACTAGTTAAGCTTTCTCCTCTCGAAGCTCGACCTTCAAGCTCCATTTTCCTCAAGATTTGTCTAGGTTTAGCAGTCCGTCACGTCCCGTCCCCGTCTTCACCGCCGTCGATCGCCCGCGCCGATCTCGTCGCCGGCATAACCGTGGTGTGCCTCTTGTTCTTATCTTCTTTCTAAAAGAAAAAAATTCTCGTCATCGGTTTTTTACACACTTAATTATATATAATGCACGCAGATGAACCGGCAATGGATGTACGGTGACAGACGCACCTCCGAGTACATTAAGGGCGTGCATAATTTTCTCGAAGTGGCTGAGGCAAACAAGCAGAATGGTTTTATGTGTTGTCCATGCCCTATATGTGGGAATACGAAGTCTTACTCTGACCGGAAAATCCTTCACACCCACCTGCTTGAGAAGGGTTTCATGCCACACTATAATGTTTGGACCAGGCACGGAGAAATAGGGGTTATGATGGAAGACAACGAAGAAGAAGAGGACGATGACAACTATGTGCCCCCTGAATACGGTGATGCTGCAACGGGGGAAGCTGAAGATCAAGAGGAACCAGACGATGTGCCCGATGATGATCTCCGCCGGGTCATTGTTGATGCAAGGAGACAGTGCGAAAGTGAAAAGGAGAAGCTGAAATTCGATCGCATGTTAGAGGATCACCAAAAAGGGTTGTACCCCAATTGCGAAGATGGCAACACAAAGCTCGGTACCGTACTGGAATTGCTGCAGTGGAAGGCAGAGAATGCTGTGCCTGACAAAGGATTTGAGAAGCTACTGAAAATATTGAAGAAGAAGCTTCCAAAGGATAATGAATTGCCCGACAGTACGTACGCATCAAAGAAGGTCGTATGCCCTCTAGGATTGGAGGTGCAGAAGATACATGCATCCCCTAATGACTGCATCCTGTACCGCGGTGCGTACGAGGATTTGAACGCATGCCCGGTATGCGGTGCATTGCGGTATAAGATCAGACGAGATGACCCTGGTGATGTTGACGGCGAGCCCCCTAGGAAGAGGGTTCCTGTGAAGGTGATGTGGTATGCTCCTATAATACCACGGTTGAAACATCTGTTCAGAAACAAAGAGCATGCCAAGTTGATGCAATGGCATAGAGAGGACCGTTAGAAAGATGGGAAGTTGAGAGCACCCGCTGACGGGTCGCAGTGGAGAAAAATTGAGAGAAAGTACCAGGAGGAGTTTGCAGGTGACGCAAGGAACATATGGTTTGGTTTAAGCGCGGATGGCATTAATCCTTTCAGGGAGCAGAGCAGCAATCACAGCACCTGGCCCGTGACTCTATGTATCTATAACCTTCCTCCTTGGCTGTGCATGAAGCGGAAGTTCATTATGATACCAGTACTCATCCAAGGCCCTAAGCAACCCGGCAACGACATTGATGTGTACCTAAGGCCATTAGTTGAAGAACTTTTACAGCTGTGGAATGGAAATGGTGTACGTGTGTGGGATGAGCACAGACAGGAGGAATTTGACCTGCATGCGTTGCTGTTTGTAACCATCAATGATTGGCCTGCTCTCAGTAACCTTTCAGGACAGACAAACAAGGGATACCACGCATGCACGCACTGTTTAGCTGACACCGAAAGTATATACCTGGACAAATGCAGGAAGAATGTGTACCTGGGGCATCATCGATTTCTTCCAACCAACCATCAATGTCGAAAGAAAGGCAAGCATTTCAAAGGCGAGGTAGATCACCGGAAGAAGCCCGCCATGCGTACCGGTGATCACGTACTAGCTATGGTCAATGATTTACACGTAATCTTTGGAAAGGGTCCCGGCGGACTATCTGTTCCGAATGACGCTGAGGGACGCGCTCCCCTGTGGAAGAAGAAATCTATATTTTGGGACCTACCCTACTGGAAAGACCTAGAGGTCCACTCTTCAATCGACGTGATGCACGTGACAAAGAACCTTTGCGTGAACCTGCTAGGCTTCTTGGGCGTGTATGGAAAGACAAAAGATACACCGGAGGCACGGGAGGACCTGCAACGTTGGCACGAAAAAGATGGCATGCCTCCAAAGCAGTATGAAGGTCCTGCCAGCTACGCTCTTACCAAAGAAGAGAAGGAAATCTTCTTTGAATGCCTGCTCAGTATGAAGGTCCCGTCTGGCTTCTCGTCGAATATAAAGGGAATAATAAATATCCCAGAGAAAAAGTTCCAGAACCTAAAGTCTCATGACTGCCACGTGATTATGACGCAACTACTTCCGGTTGCATTGAGGGGGCTTCTACCGGAAAACGTTCGATTAGCCATTGTGAAGCTATGTGCATTCCTCAATGCAATCTCTCAGAAGGTGATTGATCCAGAAATCATACCAAGGCTAAGGAGTGATGTGGCGCAATGTCTTGTCAGTTTCGAGCTGGTGTTCCCACCATCCTTCTTCAATATCATGACGCACGTCCTAGTTCATCTAGTCGACGAGATTGTCGTTCTGGGTCCCGTATTTCTACACAATATGTTCCCCTTTGAGAGGTTCATGGGAGTCCTAAAGAAATATGTCCGTAACCGTGCTAGGCCAGAAGGAAGCATCTCCATGGGCCATCAAACAGAGGATGTCATTGGGTTTTGTGTTGACTTCATTCCTGACCTTAAGAAGATTGGTCTCCCTCAATCGCGGTATGAGGGGAGACTGACTGGAAAAGGCACGCTAGGAGGGGACTCAATAATATGCAGGGACGGGCATTCTTGGTCTCAAGCACACTACACAGTTCTACAGAACTCTACCTTGGTGACCCCGTATGTCGATGAACACAAGAACATTCTGCGCTCCAAACACCCGGAGCAGTGTGACGACTGGATTACATGTGAACACATCAGGACTTTTGGCAGTTGGTTGGAAACACGTCTCAGAGGTGACAACACTGTTTCTGATGAGCTGTACTCGTTGTCCAGGGGACCATCTTCGACTGTATTGACTTACAAAGGATACGAGATAAATGGGAATACATTTTACACGATCGCCCAAGATCAAAAGAGCACCAACCAAAACAGCGGTGTCCGCTTTGATGCAGCAACCAAGAGGGGAAAGGACACATATTATGGTTACATAGTGGACATATGAGAACTTGAATACGGACATGATTTTAAGGTCCCTTTGTTTAAGTGCAAATGGGTCAATCTGTCAGGAGGCGGTGTACAGGTAGAGCCACATTACGGAATGACAACAGTGGATCTAAACAATCTTGGGTACACAGACGAACCATTCGTCCTAGCCAATGATGTGGCGCAGGTTTTCTATGTGAAGGACATGTCTACCAAACCGAGAAAAAGAAAAGATAAGGAAGCGAATACATCATACGATGAGCCAAAGCGCCACATAGTTCTTTCAGGGAAAAGAGACATCGTGGGAGTGGAGGGTAAGACAGACATGTCTGAAGATTATGAAAAGTTTCATGAAATTCCTCCCTTCAAAGTCAAGGCTGACCCAAGCACCCTGTTAAGCGATGAAGAATCTCCATGGTTACGGCGCAATAAGCAAAGGACACAAGCGAAGAAAAAGTGAAGACAATGAAGTCAGAAAGGTTTGAAATTGATGATGTTGCTTTGAATGGTTCATTTTGAGCACAGAAAAAGTGTGGATTGTTCAAATAAGTTCAAAAAAATGAAATCCCTTTGTAACAGAGTTTTCGTCCGAAACCGTGATACTTCGAAAGAGATTGTCCATTTTGTACACGAGTGCATCCAGTTTTTGCCGTAACCCTCTCAACTTTTTAGCACATGCTATGAGGGTGAAATGATGAATCATGCCAATTTTCAACCTCTTCAGAGTTCATTTGAAGTGCTTTTCAATTTCGGGTCATTTAGCTCAAAAAATCAGTAAATGCAAATGAAATAACAGATGAACTCAGAAGGGTTGAAAATTGATGATGTTGCTTTGAATGTTCATTTCGAGCACAGAAAAAGTGTGGGTTCAAATAAGTTCAAAAAAATGAAATCCCTTTGTAACAGATGAGTTTTCGTCCAAACCCGATATACTTCGAAAGAGATTGTCCATTTTGTACACGAAGTGCATCCAGTTTTTGCCGTACCCCTCACACTTTTTATCACTGCTATGAGGGTGAAATGATGATATCATGCCATTTTTCAACCTCTTCAGAGTTCATTTGAAGTGCTTTTCAATTTCAGGGTCATTTAGCTCAAAAAAACAGTAAATGCATGAAAAATAACAGATGAACTCAGAAGGGTTGAAAATTGATGATGTTGCTTTGAATGGTTCATTTTGAGCACAGAAAAAGTGTGGAGTTCAAATAAGTTCAAAAAAATGAAATCCCTTTGTAACAGATGAGTTTTTGTCCGAAACCCTGATACTTCGAAGAGATTGTCCATTTTGTACACGAAGTTTTATCCAGTTTTTGCCGTAACCCTCTGAACTTTTATGAAACTCTAATGCAAAAATAATAAACTAAAAGAATGAACAGAAAACTTTAATGAAACTCTAATAGAAAAAGAATGAACTAGAAAACAAAAGAAAATACAAAAGAAAACTAAAAGAATGAACTAGAAAACTTTAATGAAACTAAAAAATGAACAAAAACAAAAATAATAAACAAAAACAAACAGAAAAACTTGAAAAAAATAGAAAAAAATTTGTGTGAATCACTAAAAATAACAAAAAGCAAAAAGATTTTTTTTGTTAGGAACTGAAATAACAAAAACTGTTTTTGAATATAATGATAAAATACAGTAATATTAAATAGTAGTAAAAAGAATCACTCAAAAATCTATTTTTATAGTAATGTTAATCACAAAATAGTGATTCACACATATTTAAAAGAATTCAAATTTAAACTATTCGGATTGGAAAACTAATGGCACTAACAGAAAGTTTATAATATTTATTACCTAAAAGCAAAAAGAATTAAAAATAAAAGAAAATAAATAAAGCAAAAAACAAAACAGAAAAACTGGAAAAAAAGAGAAAAAAATGCCACCTACTGGGCCACCATGGCCTGAATACGATTAGAAACCCAACACGGGCCAGGATTCAGGCCCGCAGAAGGCCCAGTAGGCCCACAAGCAGAGGAGAGTGAGGTTAGGCCCGTAAGCCTGCATTTGAGAGGAGCTCGAGAGGGCAGCGGCAGTGGGGTTTATAAACCACTCCGCGCCCCTCTCAACTAGCGAGGTGGGACTAAAGTTTTGGCCGCGGGCAGCACAATTCCTTTGGTCCCGGTTGGTGCCACCAAACCGGGACTAAAGGTGGGCTTTGGTCCCGGTTGGTGGCAGCAAACGATACCAATGCCCCCTTTAGTCCCGGTTGGTGCCACCAACCGGGACTAAAGGGGGGCATTGATCCCGGTTGGTGCCACGAACCGGGATCAATGCTTCGTGTATATAAGCAGGACTTATGAAAATTTTCAGTTTCATCGCAGTTCCCCTCCGACGGCCCCGACCTCCTCGACGCCGCCAGGCTGCCTGACGCCGTCGCCCTTGCCCGTGCCCCGCCCCCGAGCCCACACCGACGCCGTCCGCCGCCCACGCCTCGTCGCCGTCACCGTCGCCAACTCCCCTCCGCGACTGCCGCCCACGCCTCGTCGCCGTCACCGTCGCCAACTCCCCGTGCCCCGTCCGCCGCCCACGCCTCGTCGCCGTCACTGTCCCCGTGCCGGCCCCTGCCCTGCGCGCGCCGCCTCTGCCTCAGCCCGGCCCCGACCTCCGTCACCGACGCCGCCCCCAGTGAGCCACCGCGCCCCTGCCCTTTTTATGAAATGCATAGAAGGTGTTTGATGAAATGCTAGATGGCTTTGGGCATTTTTGAAATTTCTGAATTTTTTTGTGGTGAGGTACTGATGCAAGACAAAGGTGATGGCAAAATTTCAGAATTTTTGGAGTGGTTTAGAATAGGTTTTCAGCAAGGAATTTGAATCTGGTTCAAATTTCATTTGAACAAAATTTGAAAATTTTGAACTATGGATCAGAAGGTTTTTGGTGAAATGGAGTGTGGGTACTGTCATGAAGTTGGTGTAATTTTTTCAAAAAAATTTAGTAAGGAAAAAATAGGGTTGTAGTTCAATGCCAAGATTGGACCAAAATTGAAAAATGGAAGTTGTGCTCAAAAGTTTCAAATGACCAAAGTGGGTTTTTGCATAAAAATGATCTATAGGCATCAGAGGACTTCTCAAAAAAATTGTGGCATTTGAAAAGAATTATTTGAAATAGTTCTAGTGCAACAGGGTCATTCTAGAGTTTGAAAATACTAATAAAAGAATTTTTTGAGGCCAAATCATTATAAAAATAATTACTACTGATGTGTTTGTTCATAGCAGTTTTTTCAATGTATGTATGTATGTATGTATGGATGGATGGATATAGAAAATGTTCATATATGATGTTTTTTTTGTTCATAGCAATTTTTTTCCATGTATGTATGTATTTTTTTAGATGTGCTATGTTTTTTCAGATGAGATGAAATGAGATGAGATGTCCATTTGTTGTATAAACATAACCCCGATAACTTCAATTCCCCTCGGGCTTATATTTTTGTGAGCATAGAAATTTTTGTAGCTTGTATGTGTTTGATCACCGCGGACTTATATACTTGATTGGACTATGGAGTGCATATTTAGTCGAGTCCAACATCAATATTTGTGAATGATTTCATATTGTTGGGCACCGCTGATAGTTGTGGGAGGAGTTTTTCCTTTGATTTTGAGGCATGTGATCTAGATAATGTCCAATGCCTCATATCGCGAACATAGTTATATTGGATAATTGATCTTCATATAAATGAAGCATAAAAGTTTAGCAAACAGTTTGGCAATCACTTAGAAATTTTCATGTTGTAGGAGTACATGTAAAAAAATTCAGAGTTGTTCATTCACTTCGACATGAGGGGGGATGTCGATCAACCCCCTCTGGCCCGAACAAGTCTATGTATTATTTTATATCGCGGTGGACATATATCAAAGTTTGATTATATGTTAAAGTTTGAATTTTGACATATGCAACATTTGATCATATATCAAAGTTTGATCATATGTCAAAGTTTGAATTTTGACATATGCAACATTTGATCATATGTCAAAGTTTGATCATATGTCAAAGTTTGAATTTTGACATATATAGATTTATCAAGAATGCCCCCATTATGGATGTGCACAAGTTGATCCAATTTTTTTTCTGATCTCATCTATATATATATTCTTCTATATGTCACGTTGTCTGTCAAAGTATTGAAGAAATCCATGGCTTCATCATTAATTAGTCGGAAGTAACAGGCGTATGATGCTACGAAGCTCTTCAAAGTTGTTTTGGAAAGGAGTTCCTGATAGAATAATTCTCCTTTTGGTACGAATTTCAGCAAAGGCCTTCCAAATAGTGATATTCGAAAGGCTCTTGCTGAACTTTGTACCAAAAAGCGAATTATTCTATCGGGAACTCCGTTCCAAAACAACTTTGAAGAGCTTCGTACCATTATACGCCTGTCATTTCCAGCTAATGATGAAGTCATGGTTTTCTTGAATTCTTTGACACTAGACAACGTGACATATAGAAGGGTAGATGAGATCAGGAAAAATATGGACCATTTTCTGCACATCTAGAATGGCGTCATTTTGTTAAATCCCTTGTAGGTCCGGACGTCGGACATTCATGAGAGAGGCGGTCCGGCCCAAACCCTAGAAGCGTTATCGAGGCCACCCCAAACCCTAGAAGCGTTGCCTAGGCCACACCAAGAAGCGTTGTCGAGGCCACCCCAAACCGTAGAAGCGTCGAGCTAGCTACGTCTACGTTTGCACTAATATATCCATCTGTCATGTTTGCATATTAATTGCCATGTTGTAATATTTGCAGAAACTATGGAGCACCGAGACATCGAAGCAGAACAGTTGTTGGGGGACATAATCTTCGGCGGAGGTGATGTCTTGTCGTATCTCAACGACACCGATGATCTGGAAGGAGAGGGTGAAGCAGGCTCCGGTGATCGAACAATGGAGGTGGAAGGACATGATTATGATGGCTCCGGTGACGGAATGCCGGTGGAAGGAGACCGTGATGACTGCTCCGGTGAGCGAACGGAGGAAGGAGCTGTTGCAAAGTCCGGCGAGGTATATATATTAATTAAGCCTGTGCTGACTAGCTAATTCATGCATTAATTGTTTTGGTATGTACACATATTAACTCTCTTCTTTCTTCTTTTCTAGCCCTCCGGATCGAGCCAAACTTCGGTAACGAGACGAGGCCTGAAGAAAAGGTTGCACCAGGATGAAAGGTTCACGATCACAGCAATCAAGGGCGATGGCCAACCGATTGAACCCAGCCGGACCAAGGAAGCATTTTCTGCTCAGTGCGGGGTTCTTGTTAGGGACATGATCCCGATCAGCATCCAACAATGGAATAAGCCTAAGAGCGAAGACCCTCAAGTGTCTTTTGTCAACGATAGACAGAAAGATGATCTTTGGACCGCGCTGAAGGCAAATTTCACCCTACCGCCAGAGGAGGATCCGGATAAGCCAGTTATAGAGCCATTGGTCAAGGCTCATGCTCTTAAGAAGATGGCATATCTATTCAGGAGGTGGAAGAATGAGTTGAAATCAATGTTTGCCGACAAAGGGAAGACTCCAGAATTCACCGGCCGATTTGAGAAGATAAGAGATCACTGGCCCGCATTTGTGGCTCACAAGACATCGGAGAAGAGTAAGAAGATGTCAGCGACAAACAAGAAAAATGCTGCAAAGAAGAAGTATCACCATCGCACGGGGTCAGGTGGCTACCTCAAAGCCCGGCCGTTGTGGGACAAGGCTGAGAAGGACCTGCTTGATAAAGGGGTCGAACCAGAGACATTGAACTAGCCAGACCGTTCAAGGACTTGGTTCTTCGGGGTTGGGGGAACCTTGGACCCTGAAACAGGGAAGTGCCGTTGGACGAAGGAGCAACTTGAAATACCCGTCAAGAAGCTTCAGAAGTATATCACCGCAGCGCAGCAAGGGACGTTCGTTCCCGACAGAGAGAACGACGAGCTCACACAGGCCCTCGGGAATCCTGAGCACCCAGGACGAACACGAGGCACGACAGGCTCCGTTGGGTGGAAGGCAGGGTTTCCCAGCGCAGGCGGTTACAAAACCCGGGAGAGGAGGAGGAAAGTGGAGCAGACCGAACTGCAGAAGCTGAATGCAAGGGTACGAACGCTAGAGGAACAAGCACTAGTTCAGAGGCAGCGACCTGCCGAAGCTACCCCGCCATCTCAGCGGAGAAGCAGCGTGGCTTCCACCGAGCTCCTTCAGCAGCCTCACTTCACGGCTCCCAGCTACCCCGTGGATGCTATCACGGAGGCTCAAGATTGCCACCTTATGGCGCAATGGCAGCACCTCAAAGTCAAGGCGGCTGTCGGCTCTGTTGCACCTTCTGGACCCGGCACAACTTTTCACTGCCTTCCGATTCCAGAAGGCTATGCTGTTGTGATGGTCGATGAAATAACGGAGGGATTTGAGGAGCTCGAGCTTGACCACCCTACCGGTGAAGGGGAGACTCAGCTGGGTCTTGCTCTGAAGACTCCATGTCTATGGCGGAAGGAGCTCATGAACCTTCCGAACTGGACGCCTCCGCCTCCTCCTCCGGCGAGTCAGGGCACTCCGCCTCCTCCTCTGGCGAGTGATCAGGGCACTCCGCCTCCTTTTTCGGCTGCTCCGGCGCGTGGCGGCACTCCGCCTCCTTCTCCAGCTGCTCCGGTGCGTGGCGGCACTCCGCCTGCGCCGGCGCGTCCGAGCAGCCCACCTCCTTCTCCGCCTCGTCAACAACAGCGGAAGACAGCCGCCGCCGCTCCGGCGCGTCGTAGCACTCCGCCTCCTTCTCCGCCTCGTAAGCAACAAAGGAAGACAGCCGCAACAGCTCCGGCTGCTCGGCCGACGTCTAGCAATACAGCCAGAGGCGGGAGGCAATACAAATTCGGTCCATCTATCAAGCCTCTAGATAGATTACCATACGAGATGACCGAGGAGGAAAACGAGGAGATCTGTCAAGCCCAAGTGAAGGACTTTTTTGCAAAGAAAAATCCACCTCCGGAGGAGAAGATGGATCCGGTGAAATTGAAGCGCACTTTGAAGAACCTGAAGTGACCACCACCGCCTCCGCCGGATGACAACCATGTCCGCGCTCTGAAAAAGGCAGTGGAAGGAGCGCGCCGGTCGGGAACTACTTCAAGTGACAAAAGGTTACAACAACGAAGAAGAGGGAAAAAAATTGAACAACTCGGCGAACAGGCAAACCAATCGAGCCCCCCGCTCAAGGTTTCAAGCGATATCGTCGCAAATCTGCCGGGGATGCTGCCCGGTACCAATCCTGGTGATTACCTGCCCGACGATGCACATTTTGATACAATGGAGGTGGACGAACACAAATACCAGTATGGGAAGCCTCTCGTCAGACCTGGTGATCCTCCTCTAACAACGATGATGCGAAGATTCCATAAGTGGTACATGGACACCTGCAAGTCCGGGAAGGATATTTTGACGCTGAGAGTTAAAAAGGAGCACGACCTCGTTGGGATTGATCTGTTGTCTGTTCCATTTGAGGAGTTCTTCCAGTGTTTCAATCAAAAGGACCTTGATAAAATAATCATCACTTGCTACTGTCTGTAAGTACTATACTTCTGTAATTAAGTCTCTATATATAGCTCAGCTCTTTCATTGCATGTATATATAATTATCCTCACTATATTATGCAGATTGAAGATCGTCGAATGCAGAAATGCACAAATCTATGATATTGGGTTCATTAACACAAATCTCATAGATGAATGGACGGTTACATATCATGCGAAAGAAACCGAGGCCAACTTGCTACAATCGTTGCTTAAAAATCAAAACAAAGATAAAATACTCTTTTCTTACAACTTCAAGTGAGTGTTACTGTCTTCTGCATATTCGGTTTCCCTTATTACTCGAGGTTATAGTAATGTAATTGATGAGTTATGCATGCGTGCGCAGCTTCCACTTTATTCTCCTAGAGATTAAGCTTGAGCAGGGACTAGTAACCGTCTTAGACTCAAGACGAAAAGATCCCAAGGAGTATGCGGTCATGACTGAAATGCTCCAGAAGTAAGTTCAATCGATCATTATCGCACCATATCGGCAACTTTGGTCATTTCCTGATATCAAGTAATTATTTTCTTTGTCTCGCAGGGTTTGGAAAGTGTTCACCACAGAAGCTCCGGGACTGCCGGGGGAGCTGCGATTTACACACCCGAAAGTAAGTACTACTAGCTAGTTCCGCGCATCTCCCATTGATTCTAGCTAGTTTCATCAATACCATTTATAATGCTTGATTATCAGTTTGATTGACATTTATTTCTCGTAAAGTGGTTGTGGCAGGAAGGCGGGAATAATTTTTGTGGATACTACATTTGCGAGTACATCTACAACGCGACGACCTCTAAGCGGGGCTACTCTGAAAAACAATATGAAGTGCGTAAGCAATAATATTCACAATTTTATTTTATTACCATCATTTGTGTTGAGTTTCATTCATATATATGTATTGACCCCCTTCTTCAAATTAGATTTGGCAGATGCGGGATGAACTCCTACCACAAGATCGCATAAAAACAATTCAAGAGGAGTTGGCGGGATTCTTTCTTGACCACGTCATCAATCCAGCCGGAGAATACTATGTGGAACTTGACATCAAATGTTAGGGATTGTAAGAAATCTTATATTGTATATATGTAGCTAGTAGCGTCGGATAGATATACGAAAACTTGTTGTTCGACCAATCTCTCGGAGAAGGAGGAGGTCGATCACTTCTCTCTGTATATGTTCATGACGATCTTGTGTACTTAATGGTTTTCTTCATTTGCTTACTAGCTAGCGTGTCGAGTCCTCTCTCTACGTATAGTCGTAGCATCGACCAAGCACGGAGATAAGAAGGACACTCTCTCTAGCTATTAGCTAGCTAACACAATATACGAAACCCCTAAATTAACCCTACAAAACCCCCAAACCCCCCCCCCCCCCCTTAAAAAACAAAAACCCCAGCTCCTGAGCTGCTGACCGTGGATGATCTTTTGTCCCGGTTGGTGTTACCAACCGGGACTAAAGCATCCTCGCTATTGTGCTCGCCGCAGCGGCCACGTGGAGCCCCATCTGTCCCGGTTCGTATAAGAACCGGGACTAAAGGTGTTGGGCTTTAGTCCCGACCCTTTAGTCTCGGTTCCCGAACCGGGACAAATGGGCCTTATGAACCGGGACAAATGGGCCTTTTTCTACTAGTGGTTGTGATAATCCCTGTTCTTCATCTTCGGCCTCTTTCATGTTCTTTATCTTGTACTGGCCCTTGCGCAATCTGCTTTCCTGCCCTCCGCCCCTTGTCGTGTGCCTTGCAGTTTTTGCGTGGGAAGCTCCTTTGTTAGTTTTTTTAGGGGTAGTTCCTTTGTTAGTAGGCGCAGGTGTTTTGTGGTCCAGTTTGTTAGGAACTTGTTGAAAACCGGGTCCGATGCAAAAAACCTTTATGCTCCAGTGTAATTACAGTGTGCATTTCAGCGGAATTATAGTGCTTTTTAATTGTAATTACACAGGAAATTTGAGTGCAATTACAGTGTGGACTTCAGAGCAACCATACTATATATTTAGTGAATTTAAAGTATCACTCTGTACCTTTCGGGTTTGTCTTTTTTCTGTACAAGTTACTGATATACTGTTGATTGATTCTACCCTTGCGTAAGAAATTTTGATGAGCACGAAATTTTCTAGTATGTAATTTGAGCAGCTTGGTAACTGTAATTTTCAGTTTCCTTTGCCCCTAGTGCTTTAGAATTGCGTTTTTGTCAGTGTACATGCTAGATCATGGGGTTTATGATACTTCTCTAGTGCTTATAAACAAACTTACATGTTTGTGCTGTGGAATAGAAAGAATATTTCAGTGCCTTTTTTTAGGCCTTTTGTCCAATTGTTAGGTGGTCCAGCCCAGCCTTAGGAAACCGGGTCCTGTGCAGTTCACGTACAGTGCAAAACTCATTATGGCAGGTCAGGTCTGTTGCGGGTTTTGGGTCATTGACATGCAGGAAAGAAGAAAAAAAGGACATAGAAGTGTCATTTTGTTATTGGTCGAGAAATTTGAATGATGTCCAATTGATTTTTCAGTCGAATGACAGATAGACAATCCTATAATCAATTAGCATAAATATGTTGAAGCTGGAATCAAAATTGCAACTTGTGTACCAGACTGTGTCAGTAGAAATTGCACAAGTTAACCAGGAGCAAGGAATACTAGCTCCTGCACTTGCTCCTTCGTTCGTATAATCACTTCATGTCCTTTTTGCAGGTGCTGAGCTTACCCCAGTTCTCGAGGTAGCACTTGCTGTTAATCTGGAAGGTATGGTTGCTTGTGCTGGTTTTTAGTACTAGCAATGAGAGTAAACTGTGTTGTTTTATGCAAAATCAACGGTGCTGTGATAATTCATGACCCGGACGTTATTGTAGAAATGCTGATTAGAAGTTTAGAGCTGATTCCTTTACTTTCTTGTAGTTGCACTGCTTTTCCTCAAAGTTCTGATGTATTCCATTCCTTTATTGCAGATACACAGCGAGTTGTGGTTCCTTTCAAAACACCTGATCAGCCACCAGCCCCACAAGGTATTGCTTTGCTGATTATGTTTCTGCAATTATAGTGTGGCGAGTGTGATTGGTCTTTTCCAGTATTCACAAGATTAATTTTGTTTTTCTACCTGCAAACGTTGAAGTTCCAGTCTCAGAAGCTATCGGTGCATAGCCAGCTGTTCCTCATCAACCCCAAGATTCTGGTGATCCGTTGGTAGTCAGACAAGGTACATTGCGCAAGGAACTTGCCCGTTCAAAATTCTGAATGTCCAAATATTTACTTTTCCTTAAACTGTCCTCTTGCAGTCCCAAGGCCGGCTGCTTTGCAATTCGAGGATCCTCCGTTTGACATGGAAATCGTAGGGAATGCTTGGCGGCACGGCAAGAATTTTAGGCATGTAAGGAAGTCGAAGAGTGCTGAAAGAGGCAAGTACGGCTAGAACTCATACTCCTCCAGGTGTGGAATATTAGATGTGGCAGCTGCTGCGCCGATGCTGGGCTCCTCCTCCCGATTTCTCTGTCACATCTAAAGCCTACTGGAATAATACTCTGTTGCAGTGTTTTTTCTGTCGGGGTGAGAGTTTGGTATATGTCAGAATATTTCCTGGATGTTATCGTGTCAGTCTAACCTTGCGACTGCATGTAATGATTACGAGCTAAAACTGTTTCTCTAACCTTGCGAACTAGGCTGCGATTCTGTGAGCCATCGATCATCTTATTACTGCTCTGCAAGTCTCAGCTGAGCTACTTGTTTCTCCTGTGCCTGTAGTTTTCGTTGCAGGCAAGTTTTTTCTTTTCTTTTTTGAAGTATCGTAGCAGGTCAATTTTTTTTGGGGAATCAACCACACATTCATTCATAAGAGTTGGGTATCTCGACCGCTACAAGGCTCAAACAAGTCGGGGGGGACTTGAAACCAGACCTTACATAATTCCTGATTCATGCCTACCTTAGGCAGATTTCGGCGGGATCCAGCGCTCAGCCGTGACCGCAAAACAAACCGGAGCTCGATGTTTTTTCTTGACCTGGGAGCTCGATGTTGTTGGATCGCCGTAGCAGGTCAAGTTGAACATAGAGGTTTAGATCACTAAAGTAGTCTTTAGTGATTTAAACGCTCTTATATTTCTTTACGGAGGGAGTACCATTTAGGGCATCTCCAACGCCCGTGCCATGCTGCAAATGTTCGTGGGTGCGTCCGGGTGTTCGTACTCCCACAAATTGGATGCAAAACTGGATGAGGTTTGCGATAGTCTGGACCATGTAGGACTCTGACAAACCTCCGCCCACCCCAGACCCCACTTGAAGTCTGCGCATTTGGCACTCTGCCCCTCTCTCCTGGCTTGTATCTGCTCCCTTTTGGACTGACGCCATCGCTCTACCACCCGGCCTTGCTGGACCTCGCCACCCCACCCAGGCACCGCCGTAGCCCCCTAGTTCGTCCACTGCACAGCTACCCTCCGCCTCTGCGGTTGCAGTCCACGACGGACAACACGCCCGATAAGTCTTTGTCCAAATGCCATAGTCAAGTTGTTGACAATTTTTCCTTGCTTCGAAGAAAGCACGGCGGATTTGGATGACGAGTACTTCTACAAAACGTCATGGAGTCGTCCTTGTCGGATGAGGAGGACGGATATGAGGATGAAACGGTGATGATGCAGGCGGTCCTAGCAGACGTGCAGAATGTGGAGGAGCATGTCCTGGATTTCAAGGGACATCGAGTGTTGAACCGGAAGAGGGCACGGGGGCATTTGACTACTTCACCCCCGGCCCGATGACCTATTCGCTGAAAATTTTCGCCGGCGTTTTCAAATGCAGAGGAATGTTTCCGATCGCCTCTACGTTGGTGTTCGGGCCTATGGTGACTACTTCATTTTCAAGGATGCCGTTGAAAAAATTGGATTCTCTGGTTACTAGAAGTGCACGACTGCATTGAGGATGCTTGCCTATGGCATGGCCGCAGATTCATGACATTGGAAATTTTCTTTATATACTTGGTCAAAGTTGGAGATGTTTGACTTTTTAAAAAACTATTGGGATCATGCACATTAGGCGGTGTTCAAATATCTTTGACCAAATGGGATGTACATTACTAGGCTTGCATCGCCATGCAAAATAATTATGAAAAGAAAATCAAGAAAAATTAGCAAAACGAGCACGAGTGATGTTGATAGAAAATGAGCAGTCCTAGCATGAGGCTCAGTGTGAATTAAACGAGAATTACAAAATTATTATTTTGATATATATATATGTATATATATATATATGTATATATATATATATATATTAAATAAAATACAAGACATACATTTTGAAATGCACAGATCAGCACACAATAGCCAACTTCAAAGTAAAACTAAAACGTACACGGTGCATGCATCATAATTTGCCCACATAGAAAAATATACTTGGCCATAAACAGCTAAAATGCTAAAACAAAATTACAACTGCCAGGGCCTAATGCACAATAGCAAGCACTCTTAACACGTCACTCCAGCAACAGCCAGAGTGGGATTATTTCTTGTTAGGCACAGCCTACCAGTCTTTTATTCTTATATGAGACTACTACTCATTGACGTTATCCATCGTTATTGTCTCTTCATTATTCTTGGACTATGTCCATCATCCAATTATTATCTCCGCAGATGAGGAGGATCCATGGGTGAGTTGCTCCCTAATCCGTTGCTTGCTAGCTTCATCTACCAGAAATCTTGGAGGCTCATGATTGATGGCACTGCACTTGCACGGGTGTTCATCTCCCAACTCAATTCTCTTCAAGACGACAGCTCGTACCATGACAAGTCTTACATAATTCATCACCTTGTCTTCCTCCTTAAAACCTTTCATCACGAGCAACTTCAAGTTCAAGTACCTCGAATCCTCGGATGGTTCCCACAGCACATTGGTCTTCTCAGCACTATCCTTGGTCTTACGGAGTTCACATGAACGCCGAGATAACTTCATGGACCACAAATAAACATCACATTACATTAAATGTTGGCATTGATTTTGATATTAATATCTAAGATAAAGAACAACAGCAATACCAATTCAATACATCCAATTAACAAATGATTGCTATAAAGCTAACACCCTCTTTAGAACTAGTTTTTGGAATGACCTATATAGCTGTATGGAACAAATGAATGATTTTTGAGGATTCCCTATGGACTTGGAGGAATCCAACATGAGATTCGACCTCACAGGAAAAATTATGGGTCGTGCATGGATATTATCTGTGAAAAAAACGCTATGCAGCATCCAAGCAAGATTGTACATCATTACTATACAATTCATGAGATCTCCTATTCGTGCATCTCAAAAAGGTCAACATGAGATCTCCTATTTTTGAGGTTTTGGTTACCGGTCGAAATTTCGAGATTTTCCATGGTTACCGCGTATTTCCGTGCCCCTCGGTAAATCCCCATACCGAGCAAAAAATACCAGTTTTTTGAATTTTTTCAATTTAAACATTCTATTTATAGTAAAATACATGCAGGATCTGATTAATGCCATGAGAGTTGGTTCTGATGTGTTGGTAGCAACCTAGTTCCTGTTTTGGGAGGTCTCTGGTTCAAATGTTTGTTCATTCATTTATTTGAATTCAAAATTCAACTATAAATTTCGTTCGAAATATTCTCGGTATTTCTCGGTAACCGTGGTAACCACGTTTACCAGTCCCCCTCGGTAAAATTGCCTCATTCGGTAACCAAAACCTTTGACAGGATAGAGTTATTGGGTATTTTAAATTTTGATATTACATACTTAAACAGACATGTCGATATTTTTATTGCTGATGGAAACATATCATACAAACAAATTATATCCAGGCCAAGATGTGGGTTAACTGGAAGAACTGAAGTAACGGACTTACATAAAAGTTCTCCAAGGAAGGTGCACCTTCGAGGATAAACATAGTCCAATTCAGATCGCACTCTGCAAAGATATTCTAAAGATGTGCATCTCTCAGTTTACTGAATATAGGAGTGAGCTGTCGAGGATCTTCAGGTTCAATCCAAATCTGCAGCAGAACGAAGTATATAAATGTGAGGAATATGTCATGATGTTAACAGGGACGTGTTGAAACAAACAAACAAACTATGTGACAGAGTGAACATTTCTCAAGATCAAAGAGAACAGAGAGCAATATGGCTGATTTCAGAAGGGTGTTGGCTGAGTGTAATTTGCATGATTTAGGATACAAAGGAACACCCTGGACATATGACAATAAGCAAAAAGGTTGCAACAATGTGAAAGCAAGACTGGACAGAGGGGTTGCTACCCCGGATTGGAGTAAGCTGTTTGAGAATGCTTCGGTACAACACATTTGCTCTTCTGCTCCGGCTGGGCAATAGGAAAGAATGGCGACCAAAAAAGAGAAGTTTCAAGTATGAAGCTATGTGGGAAAGAAGCCCAGTTCTAAGTGAGGTAATCAGCAAAACGTGGGCTGCAGGAGGGGCTAGCATGTCGCCAAAGGGCATCACTAAGAAACTAAAGGGTATGCAGGACGTTCTGAGCACTTGGGCTCAGAAGGAGTTTTGCTCTGTCCAAAAGAAACTGACAAACCTTCGGGTGAGACTGAAATCGCTGAGAGCCCAGCCACCTTCCCATGTGCTGGAAAATAAAATCAAAGAAGTTGAATCAGAAATGGATGAATGGCTACTTCGAGAAGAGATCATGTGGAGGCAACGGTCACGTATTGCTTGGCTGCGGGAAGGCGATCGAAATACTGATTTCTTCCATCGGAAAGCGAGTTGGAGAAGAAAGAAAAACAGAATTCTGACACTAAAGAGAGAAGATGACAGCTAGGCAGAAAATGATAATGACATTCAGGTGGAAATAAATAGGTTCTTTAAAGACTTGTACAAGAGCGATGAAGGGGTCGATGCCAACAATCTGATCCAGCTGCTTCCGACCAAAGTTGATGAGAATATGAACAGAGTACTTACCAAACCAATTTTGGATGAAGAGGTGGGCGATGCTCTATTCCAAATTGGCCCTCTGAAGGCGCCGGGACCAGATGTATTTCCTGCGCATTTCTACCAAAGAAACTGGGGAGTCTTGAAAGAGGACGCGGTGAAGGGAGTGAAGAAGTTTTTTGATGATGGAATTATGCCGGAAGGCTTAAATGATACCACCATTGTTCTCATTCCAAAAGGAAACAACCCTCTCAGCATTAAAGACTACAGACCAGTTAGTGTATGCGACATTTTATACAAGGTGATCCCCAAAGTTTTGGTAAACCGATTGTGCCCCTTCCTTGATGACATCATCTCAGAAACTCAGAGTGCTTTCATCCCCGGCGTTTGATCACGGATAATGCGATCATCGCGTTTGAATACTTCCACAAAATCCAACAGAGCAAGAATCAGAGGGACAAATTTTGTGCGTACAAACTTGACTTGGCCAAAGCATATGACAGAGTTGATTGGAAGTTCCTGGAGGGCACTCTGCAGAAACTAGGTTTTGATCCGAAGTGGAATAAATGGGTGATGACCTGTGTTAGATCAGTTCAGTTCTCAGTCAAATGTAATGGAGAGCTCCTACAGAAGTTTTCACCGTCCAGGGGCCTATGCCAAGGTGATCCTTTAAGCCCATATTTATTTTTGTTTGTGGATGATGGATTATCTACTCTCCTCAACAGAGAGGTGGTGAACGGCACCTTGACTCCCATCAAGATAGCTAGGGGCAGCCCAGGGGTCTCAAACCTTATCTTTGCTGACGATAGCTTGCTTTTCTTCAAAGCTACCATAGAAGAAGCCAAGAGAGTCCGAGAGGTGTTGTAGGGCTTCCAAAAAGGTACGGGACAGCTCCCAAGTAATGGCAAAGGTTCCATATTATTCAGTGAGGCTAGTCAAGCCAATACTAGAGAGGAAATCATGAGTATCCTGGATGTAGTTTCAGCCTCGTTTGAGAGCAAATATCTGTGGCTACCTATGCCAGAAGATAGGATGAAAAATGAGAAATTCCAACCTATCATGGATAGATTTGGGAAAAGATGTAGCGGCTGGAATGAAAGATACATGTCCCAAGCAGCAAAGGAGGTGCATGTGAAATGTATAGCACAAGCTCTCCCGACCTTTAACATGGGTGTTTTCAAACTAAATCAAAGTTTCTGTGACAACTATGAAAAGGTAATTAGAGACTTTTTGTGGGGGGACAAGGATGAGCAAAGGAAGGTTCACTGGATGTCGTGGGAGAACTTGATTAAACCAAAGAGAGATGGTGGTGTAGGATTCAGGAATATGCACTTGTTTAACCAAGCTTTGTTGGCGCGTCAAGGATGGAGGCTAATCCAGAATCCAGAAAGCCTTTGTGCTAGAGTTTTGAAATCAAAATGTTACCCAAAAGGAAACATCCTTGATACGGTCTTCTCCACGGACGCTTCCCCTACTTGGTGAGGTATTGAATTTGGGCTGGAACTTCTTAAACAGGGGATAATTTGGCGCGCGGGGAGGGGGGGGGGGGGGGATGATGGGAGGAAAATACAAATCATAAGAGAACAATGGATTCCCCGCAAGGAAGGTCTAAAGATGGCGGAGTTCATTAGGCGCTCGAGATTGAGGTGGGTGAACCAGCTCATTAACCCAGACACAAATGCTTGGAATACGGAACTAGTGAGACATATCTTCCACTCCTTTGATGCTGATGAAATATGCAAAATCCGTCTGCCCACAAATGCTATGGAGGACCAAGTAGCATGGCACTATGAGAAAACTGGTCTGTTCACAGTTACTGAAAAGACAAGGATCAGCAGCTCCTTCAAATTCTGGGAATGATCCGGGAGACAGGAGAATATGGGATGTGATCTGGAAAGCCCATGTGCAGAAGAAGGTAAAGGTTTTTGGATGGCGGGTAGCTACAAATTCTTTCGCCACAAAGCACAATGCTTGCAGAAGAACAATTGCAAAGGAAAATGTATGTGATATATGTGGAATGGAGAGGGAAGATGAGTTCCACGCTATCGTTACATGCACTAAAAGCAAAGCCCTGCGCTTTCAGCTAAGAACAAATTGGGAATTACCGAAGGAGTGTGAGTTCCGATACACTGGCAGGGACTGGTTACAGATGCTACTCCTGCAGAATTCAGAGACGATCAGAAGTCGGATCTTGCTCCTCCTATGGAAGGCGTGGCATCTAAGAAACAATATTATTCATGGGGATGGGAAGGAGACAGTAACAGGTGCAGTAAAACAGCTGATTAAACTAGGAGAGGACCTGCACACGGCCATGCAGACTGATGCGCCTAATGGTAGCAAGGAAGTAGTGTCTCTATACTGCCCTAAACCATGCAAACCGGTTCAGCCCGTACCAAGCCATTGGAGCGCACCTGGCATAGGGATGGCGAAGCTGAACTGTGATGCGGCCTTCGATGAACAGACCGGAAACACTTGGGGAGGTGCAGTCGCGAGAGATCATAGGGGGCAGGTTCTTGCTGCTGTTGGCAGACGGCTGAGCCAGTGTCGATCCGTGGAGGAAGCAGAAGCCTCGGCTGCAGTGTGCTAGGACTTGCAGAATTCGCAAAGTTGTATGATGGGCCCCTCGTGTTGGAACTGGACTGCTCCTCTGTCGGACGGGATTTAAATCTGAAAAAGTCATGCAAAGCCCAATGGTTTGATCTAATCGGCGAAATCAGGCAGAGGGCGTCAGCATTCTCCAGCATGGAGTGTACTGTGGTTAGTCGCAAAAAGAATAGGCTGGCACACGAGCTCGCGCTACGGCACGACGTACAGGGGATTTCATGATGATTGACGGAGTACCTGGGTGCACCAGGCAGATCATGCTGGATGAATGTAACACCACCATGGCGTAATGTTTTTCTGCCCATAGTTCTAAAAAAAACATGGTGTTCATTATAAGAATGAGAGAGGCGACGCGTGCCCCCGACGACGTCGATCCCCGGAGGGTTGGCGGTTGCTTTTGGGCGCTAGCGGATGATGCCGAAGAGGATGACGAGGAGGACGGCGAGCCTCCAGGCGCTATCTCGCCGGCGGTGGCATCCCCGACGCCGTTAGATTTGATCTGCGAAGCTTTCAAGGTAGGTTACTCGGAGGATGACATTGCTCTTTTGGTGGACTTGGTGATCCCGCAGGATGATCCGGCGAGGGTTGGCTTGGAAAGGACGGAGAGGGTGGAGGTAGCTCGTCGAGTAGTTCATCGGAGGACGGCGGCGACGGTGATCCGGCCATGGTGTGGACCGCTGCCGAAGGTATGTCTCCCTGCTCTTACGCTTGGTGATTTCATGGGATCGCATTGGAAAGTGGTCACCGGTCGCCGGAAGAAAGGCCGACCGATGTGCCAGCGAGATCCCGATGGGGGATGCCAGGCAGCATCGTTTGAATTGGCTGTTGGGCCAGAGTGGGCCAGGTTCGGAAACCACGGTAGTGGGCCTCCAAAGTTCTGGGTATGTGGCCCAGAAGGAGGCACAGACTGTCGGCCCGTCCGGTGGGCTCCTGGAGTCGCTGCATGATCGTGTCTTGGATCAGGAGCCCGAGCATGCACGTACACCTCCTGCTAGGGTTTGACCCTATACGGCAGTACCTGGGTTTACTTTGATAGGCATCGGCCGCGCCACGAGGATCGTAGGGCTTCGAGCACCGGCGGAAGACCCCATGGCAAGAAGGGGATCAGGCCAGGCGTCGCCTCCTAGGGCGCTTCCGCCGCCAAAGGGAGCCCTGCCGCCGCAGGGAACGCAGCCCCAGGGCAATCTTGCTGGGCAGCCGCAGCAGCAGTAGCCGCGCGTCGGCGGGGTTTGATACGTCTCCGTCGTATCTATAATTTTTGATTGTTCCATGCCAATATTATACAACTTTCATATATTTTTGGTAACTTTTTATATGATTTATTGGACTAACCTATTGATCCAGTGCCCAGTGCCAGTTCCTGTTTGTTGCATATCTTTTGTTTGGCAGAAAATCCATATCAAATGAAGTCCAAACGCGATAAAAATTTACGTAGAATTATTTTGGAATATATGTTATTTTTGGGACTTGGAATCAATGCAAACGGAGGCCCACATTGGGCAACATACATCAGGGCATGCCCCAGGCCCCTGGCGCGCGGTGGTGGGTTGTGCTCACCTCGTACGTCGGTTGGAGCTCTACTTCGGGCGCAAGGAAGCTTATATCCGAAAAAAAAATCATGTTAAAATCTCAGCGCAATCGGAGTTACGGATCTCTAGGAATATAAGAAACGGTTTTCAGCCAGATTTGGAGAGCGCGAAACAGAAGAGAACAGAGGGGGAGATCCAATCTCGGAGGGGCTCCCGCCCCTCCGCCGCCATGGAGGCTATGGACCAGAGGGGGAACTCTCCTCCCATCTAGGGGGGAGGCCAAGGAAGAAGAAGAAGGAGGGGGGCTCTCTCCCCCTCTCTCCCGGTGGCGCCGGAGTGCCGCCGGGGCAAGGATCGTGATGGCGATCTATATCAACAATCTTGCTACCGTCAACACCAACTCTCTTCCCCTCTATGCAGCAGTGTAACACCTCTTCTCCCCGCCGTAATCTCTACTTAAACATGGTGCTCAACTCCATATATTATTTCCCAATGATATTTTGCTATCCTATGATGTTTGAGTAGATCCGTTTTGTCATGTGGGTTAATCATGATCTTGGTTGGTATGGTTGTATATTTTATTTATGGTTCTGTCCTACGGTGCCCTCCGTGTCGCGCAAACGGAGGGATCCTCGCTGTAGGGTGTTGCAATATGTCCATGGTTCGCTTATGGTGGGTTGCGAGAGTGACAGAAGTTTAAACCCGAGTAAGTGGGTTATGGCGTATGGGAGTAAAGAGGACTTGATACTTAATGCTATGGTTGGGTTTCACGACCTTAATGATATTTAGTAGTTGCGGATGCTTGCTAGGGGTCTAATCATAAGTGCATATGATCCAAGTAGAGAAAATATGTTAGCTCATGCCTCTCCCTCATATAAAATTACAAGAATGATTACTGGTACTTGTTATCGATTGCCTAGAGACAAATGACTTTCTTGTTGACAAAAACTATCTACTTTTATTACCTTGTAATTTATTTGTAGTTTTATTCTCGCAAAGTACTCGCAGTTTTATTCTTACAAAATATTTTCATACTTGTTCTATGTAAAGTAAACATCAAGTGTGCGTAGAGTTGTATCGGTGGTCGATAGAACTTGAGGGAATATTTGTTCTACCTTTAGCTCCTCGTTGGGTTTGACATTCTTATTTATCGAAGAAGGCTACAAATGATCCCCTATACTTGTGGGTTATCAAGACCTTTTTCTGGCGCCGTTGCCGGGGAGCAATAGCGTGGGGTGAATATTCTCGTGTGTGCTTGTTTGCTTTATCACTAAGTAAATTTTATTTTCTGTTCTAAGTTGTTCTCTATCTTTAGTTATGGATATGGAACATGAAACACCAAAAAAATTAGTTGTACTTGCTACTCATGGAGATGGGGAACTTCCTAAAACCCTCGATGCTCGTTATGTGAAAACTATTATGCATCACTTTGATAATTCTGAGAAAACCCCGTTCAACTTGATAATGGAAGACACGTTGGATCAACGTGAATACTTTAGGGATTATCGCTTGACACAAAAGGGGAAACTTTTATGGGATCAAATTGATATGTTGCATTGGTATGCTTGGAATTTATGTCAGAGATATGATTTTACTTGTTGCTCTAGGATGAATGCTCCACACCTTCCATTTTCATGCAAATTTAATGATAATGAAACCTTAGCTTCTTATGATGATGGTAGATATGATTACTATAATATGAAAAGAATAGAAGAATTTGTTGCTTTTAAGGGTGCTTATGAAATTGAATCTTTGTTTGAAAAGTTTAAAGATTTTGATGATTCATTTTATAGACCTGAAAATTTTGCTATACATAAATATTGCTATGATAATTATAAATACAATTCCGATATTGATGTATTCATTGAGAAAGTCTCCGCGATCCAAGAAGAGACTAATATTTTGCAGGAGTCTATGGAAGAAGGAATTGATGAAACTGTGAGCTCATTGGATGAAAAAGATGATGAGGAGAGTGAAGAGCAAAAGGAGGAAGCGCGGATTAGCTACCGGTGCCCACCTTCTAATGAGAGTAACTCTTCAACTCATACATTATTTAATGTCCCTTCGTGCTTACCGAAGGATGAATGCTATGATAATTGCTATGATCCTGTTGATTCGTTTGAAATATCCCTTTTTGATGAACTTGATGCTTGCTATGCTTGTGGCCATGATGCCAATTTGAATTATGCTTATGGAGATGAACTTGCTATAGTTCCTTATGTTGAGAATGAAATTATTTCTATCGCACCCACACATGATAGTCCTATTATCTTTTTGAATTCTCCAAACTACACTATATCAGAGAAGTTTGCTCTTGTTAAGGATTATGTTGATGGGTTGCATTTTGCCGTTGCACATGATAATTTTCATGAATATAATATGCATGTGCTTGCTGCTTCTACTTGCAATTATTACGAGAGAGGAACTACATCTCCGCCTCTCTATGTTTCCAACACGATAAAATTGCAAGAAACTGCTTATGCTATGTATTGGCCTTTACTTGATGTGCATGAATTGTTCTTTTATGACATGCCGATGCATAGAAAGAGAGTTAGACTTCGTCATTGCATGATATATGTTGCTTTGTGCTCACTACTAAATTATAAAATCATTGCTAATTAAAATTGGCTTTGATATACCTTGGGATCCCGGTGGATCCATTACTTGAGCACTTTATGCCTAGCTTAATAGCTTTAAAGAAAGCGCTGCCAGGGAGACAACCCGGAAGTTTTAGAGAGTCATTTATTTATGTTGAGTGCTTTTATAAAGTTTAAAAACAAAAAAATATATAGAGGGGAACTTAAAACTTCACAAAAATAAAAGTGAAAGTGAGAAAGACGAGCACCATGGAAGCGGGAGCATGCCTTGAACTTTGTTCATGCCCATGGAAACTTTGTGAATCTTGAATTACAGAAACTTTTCAACAAAAATAATTATCCCCTTGTAAAAATCCTTTGTATTGTAAAATTATTGTGCCAAGATTTGCCTTTAGGATGAGTAGATTGCTTGTTGGTATGTGCGGTGCAAAAACAGAAACTTTGGCTGTAGTGCACGATTTTACATTTTTTTACTGGAATGTCAAAATTTTCTGAATTTTTTGCACAGTCTTTCTATACAAATTTTTTATGTTTTCCTAATTTTTCAGAATTTTTTGAGTAACAGAAGTATCATAGATGTTCAGATTGCTACAGACTGTCCTGTTTAAGATAGATTCTGTTTTTGATGCATTGTTTTGCTTGTTTTGATGAAACTATCGATTCTATCGGTGGTATAAGCCATGGAAAAGTTATAATACAGTAGCTACAATGCAAAAAAAAAAATGAATTGGTTTGCAACAGTACTTAGAGTAGTCATTTGCTTTATTATACTAGCGTATCTTACCGAGCTTTCTGCTGAGTTCTGTGTGGATGAAGTGATCAAAGATCGAGGAGGTCTCGATATGAGGAGAAGGAGGAGAGGCAAGAGCTCAAGCTTGGGGATGCCCAAGGAACCCCAAGTAAATATTCAAGGAGACTCAAGCGTCTAAGCTTGGGGATGCCCCGGAAGGCATCCCATCTTTCTTCAACAAGTATCGGTATGTTTTCGTCTTCATTTCGTTCATGTGATATGTGCAAATCTTGGAGCGTCTTTTGTGTTTAGTTTTCATTTTTTTAAGCACCATGCTGGTATGAGATAGTCCATGGTTGATTTATAGAATGCTCACTGCACTTCACTTATATCTTTTGAGTATGGCTTTATAGAATGCTTCATGTGCTTCACTTATATCATTTGAAGTTTGGATTGCCTGTTTCTCTTCACATAGAAAACCGTTATTTGTAGAATGCTCTTTTGCTTCACTTATATTTATTAGAGCATGGTCTTTTATAGAAATAATTAAACTCTCATGCTTCACTTATATCTATTTAGAGAGTCAACAGGAATTGGTCAATTGCATGGTTAGTCATGAAATCCTACATAAAACTTATGGATCACTGAATATGATATGTTTGATTCCTTGCAATAGTTTTGCGATATAGATATGGTAATATGTGGGAGGTACTAGTAAACGGTTGTGGTTAGTAGGACTTTGCTTCGAGGGCTAATAAACTTTTGCAATAAGTATATGAGTTCTTTATGACTAATGTGAGTCCATGGATTATATGCACTCTTACCTTCCCGCAATTTGCTAGCCTCTACGGTACCCTGCATTGCCCTTTCTCACCTCGAGATGTGGTGCAAACTTCGCAGGTGCATCCAAACCCCGTGATATGATACGCTCTATCACACATAAGCCTTATTATATCTTTCTCAAAATAGCCACCATACCTACCTATTATGGCCTTTCCATAGCCATTCCGAGATATATTGCCATGCAACTTCCACCGCCTCCGTTTTGATGACTTGAGTATTCATTGTCATATTGCTTTGCATGATTGTAAGATAGCTAGCATGATAGTTACATGGCTTGTCCATTTTTTGATATCGTTGTTACGCTAGATCATTGCACATCCTGGCACACTGCCAGAGGCATTCATATAGAGTCATATTTTGTTCTAGGTATCGAGTTGTAATTTTTATTTCTTTTGAGTTATAAGTAAATAGAAGTGTGATAATCATCATTATTCATTATTAGAGCATGTCCCAGTGAGGAAAGGATGATGGAGACTATGATTCCCCCACAAGTCGGGATGAGACTCCCGACAATGAGAGAAAAAGAAAAGAAAAAAAAGGAACAAGAAAAAAAAAGAAAAAAGAAAAAAAGAGAGAAGGGGCATTGTTACTATCCTTTACCACACTTGTGCTTCAAAGTAGCACCAAGTTTTTCATATGGAGAGTCTCCTATGTAGTCACTTTCATATACTAGTGGAAAATTTTCATTATAGAACTTGGCTTGTATATTCCGATGATGAGCTTCCTCAAATGCCCGAGGTCTTCATGAGCAAGCAAGTTGGATGCACGCCCACTTAGTTTTCATATTGAGCTTTCATACACTTATAGCTCTTAGTGCATCCGTTGCATGGCAATCCCTACTCGTCACATTGATATCAATTGATGGGCATCTCCGTACCCCGTTGGTTAGCCGCGTTGATGTGAGACTTCCTTACTTTTTTGTCTTCTCTATATTTACCCCTATCATCATACTCTATTCCACCTATAGTGCTATATCCATGGCTTGCGCTCATGTATTGCGTGAGGGTTGAAAAAGCTGAAGCGCGTTAAAAAGTATGAACCAATTGCTCGGCTTGTCATCGGGGTTGTGCATGATAAATACTTTGTGTAAAGAAGACAGAGCATGACAAGACTATATGATTTTGTAGGGATAGCTTTCTTTAGCGTTGATATTTTGAAAGACATGATTGTTTGTTGGGATGCCTGAGTATTGATGTCTTTATGTCAAATTATAGACTATTGCTTTGAATCACTTATGTCTTAATATTCATGCCATGATTAGATATATGATCAACTTTATGCTAGGTAGCATTCCACATCAAAAATTATCTTTTTTTATCATTTACCTACTCGAGGACGAGCAGGAATTAAGCTTGGGGATGCTGATACGTTTCTGTCGTATCTATAATTTTCGAATTGTTCCATGCCAATATTATACAACTTTCATATATTTTTGGCAACTTTTTATATGATTTATTGGACTAACCTATTGATCCAGTGCCCAGTGTCAGTTCCTGTTTGTTGCATGTTTTTTGTTTCGCAGAAAATCCATATCAAACGAAGTCCAAACGCGATAAAAATTTACGGAAAATTATTTTGGAATATATGTGATTTTTGGGACTTGGAATCAACGCAAACGGAGACCCACAGTTGGCAACATACATCAGGGCGTGCCCCAGGCCCCTGGCGCGCGATGGTGGGTTGTGCTCACCTCGTACGTCGGTTGGAGCTCTACTTCGGGCGCAAGGAAGCATATATCCAGAAAAAAATCTTGTTAAAATCTCAGCGCAATCGGAGTTACGGATCTCTGGGAATATAAGAAACGGTTTTCAGCCAGATCTGGAGAGCGCGAAGCAGAAGAGAACAGAGAGGGAGATCCAATCTCGGAGGGGCTCCCGCCCGTCCGCCACCATGGAGGCCATGGACCAGAGGGGGAACTGTCCTCCCATCTAGGGGGGAGGCCAAGGAAGAAGAAGAAGGAGGGGGGCTCTCTCCCCCTCTCTCCCGGGGGCGCCGGAGTGCCGCCGGGGCAAGGATCGTGACGACGATCTACATCAACAATCTTGCTACCGTCAACAACAACTCTCTTCCCCTCTATGCAGCGGTGTAACACCTCTTCTCCCCGCTGTAATCTCTACTTAAACATGGTGCTCAACTCCAAATATTATTTCCCAATGATATTTTGGCTATCCTATGATGTTTGAGTAGATCCGTTTTGTCCTGTGGGTTAATCGTGATCTTGGTTGGTATGATTGTATATTTTATTTATGGTGCTGTCCTATGGTGCCCTCCGTGTTGCGCAAACGGAGGGATCCTCACTGTAGGGTGTTGCAATATGTCCATGGTTCGCTTATGGTGGGTTTCGAGAGTGACAGAAGCTTAAACCCGAGTAAGTGGGTTATGGCGTATGGGAGTAAAGAGGACTTGATACTTAATGCTATGGTTGGGTTTCACGACCTTAATGATATTTAGTAGTTGCGGATGCTTGCCAGGGGTCCAATCATAAGTGCATATGATCCAAGTAGAGAAAGTATGTTAGCTCATGCCTCTCCCTCATATAAAATTACAAGAATGATTACCGGTACTTGTTATCGATTGCCTAGGGACAAATGACTTTCTTGTTGACAAAAGCTATCTACTTTTATTACCTTGCAATTTATTCGTAGTTTTATTCTCGCAAAGTACTCGTAGTTTTATTCCTGCAAAATAGTTTCATACTTGTTCTAGGTAAAGCAAACATCAAGTGTGCATAGAGTTGTATCGGTGGTCGATAGAACTTGAGGGAATATTTGTTCTACCTTTAGCTCCTCGTTGGGTTCGACATTCTTATTTATCGAAGAAGGCTACAAACAATCCCCTATACTTGTGCGTTATCAGGGTTCCGTCCCAGGGGGCGGGCCGTGGCCACGGGAATGGTCCTGGCCGTTTCAATGGCCCGGGTGACGGCGGTCAGAATCCACCATGTAGGCTATGGGGAGACGACGGCTATGACTCTTATGGTGAAGGGCAACATCATGGGTCATCGTCGTCCAGTGGAGAACGCAGATACGCATGGCACAACGGCGGAGGTACGGGTCGGGGTTACCAAGGACCGATGGGCACTTTCGTCAAGGGAGTGGTTGGGCCTAACCGCTTCCGGGGCGGCTATCGCGGGTTCTGAGGCGGGCGTGGAGGGGGAAGGCAGCCTCCTCCTCCATGACCTCCTCCGTCGCCCGCGGAGTTGTCTATTGATGCGACCACTGTGGTGCCGGTGACTGCGGTTGTGCCGGCGGCGACGGCTACTGCGCCAGTGCTTTCAGGGGCTGCGATGGACACGGTCCGAGCTTTGGCGAATGTGACTGTTCCTGGGCCAAACAAGTGGTGGCTAAGCCTCGGGATGCTAATCCTGACAAGGGGTCTGATAAGTCAAAAGGTGAAAGAGCGTCGAAGTAAGCGCGTAAGAAAGAAAAGTTGCCGTGTTATCGGTGTGGTGAGCCGGGACATTTTGTTGCAGAGTGTATGATACGTCTCCAACGTATCTATAATTTTTTATTGTTCCATGCTGTTATATTATCATTCTTGGATGTTTTACCATCATTTTATAGTCATTTTATATCATTTTTTGGTACTAACCTATTGACATAGTGCCAAGTGCCAGTTGCTGTTTTCTGCATGTTTTTTACATCGCAGGAAATCAATAGCAAACGGAGTCCAAACGCAGCGAAACTTTTTGTGGATATTTTTTGGACCACAAGACACCAGATGGGCCAGAGAAGCACCTGAGGGGAGCTCCGAGGGGAGCACAACCCACCAGGGCGTGCCTAGGGGCCCAGGCGCACCCAGGTGGGTTGTGCCCACCTCGGGTACCCCCCGAACCGCCTCTTTACTCTATAAATACCCCAATATTCCAGAAACCCTAGGGGAGTCGACGAAAATCAATTCCAGCCGCCGCAAGTTCCAGAAACCACAGATCCAATCTAGACACCATCACAGAGGGGTTCACCACTTCCATTGGTGCCTCTCCGATGATGCGTGAGTAGTTCTTTGTAGACCTACGGGTCCGTAGTTAGTAGCTAGATGGCTTTCTCTCTCTTGTTTGATTCTCAATACAATGATCTCTTGGAGATCCATATGATGTAACTCTTTTTGCGGTGTGTTTGTTGGGATCCGATGAACTTTGAGTTTATGATTAGATCTATCTTTTTATCCATGGAAGTTATTTGAGTCTTCTTTGATCTCTTATATGCATGATTTCTTATAGCCTCGTATTTCTTCTCCGATATTTGGGTTTTGTTTGGCCAACTTGATCTATTTATCTTGCAATGGGAAGAGGTGCTTTGTAGTGGGTTCGATCTTACGGTGCTTGATCCCAGTGACAGAAGGGGAACCGACACGTATGTATCGTTGCTACTAAGGATAAAACAATGGGGTCTATTTCTACATAAATAGATCTTGTCTACATCATGTCATCGTTCTTATTGCATTACTTCATTTTTCCATGAACTTAAAACACTAGATGCATGATGGATAGCAGTCGATGTGTGGAGTAATAGTAGTAGATGCAGGCAGGAGTCGGTCTACTAATCTTGGACGTGATGCCTATATAATGATCATTGCCTGGATATCGTCATGATTATTTGAAGTTCTATCAATTGCCCAACAGTAATTTGTTCACCCACCGTTTGCTATTTTTCTCGAGAGAAGCCACTAGTGAAACCTACGGCCCCCGGGTCTCTTCTTTAATATATTTGCTCTCAAGATCTGTTTTGCTATTGGCTCTTTTCTTTATTTGCAACTTTTATTTTTAGATCTATATTTCCAAAAACCCAAAAATACCTTGCTGCACTTTATTTTATTCGAGATCTATTTATCCAATCTATCATATTTTTATCACGTCCGTTTGCCAATTTCTGGTGCCGTTACCCAAAAGGGATTGACAACCCCTTTAACACGTCGGGTTGCGAGTATTTGTTATTTGTGTGCAGGGGCTGTTTACGTTGTGTTGCTTGGTTCTCCTACTGGTTCGATAACCTTGGTCTCATCACTGAGGGAAATACCTACCGCTGCTGTGCTGCATCAGCACTTCCTCTTTGGGGAAATACCGACGTAGTTCTAGCCGCAATCAAAAGGAATTTCTGGCGCCGTTGCCGGGGAGGATTTTCAACATATACCAGGTTCCTAATCACAAATCTCATCTCCTCGCAATGTACATTATTTGCCATTTGCCTCTCGTTTTCCTCTCCCCCACTTCACAAAAAATTGCCATTTTTGTTCGCCCTCTTTTTCGTTTGCCGTTTTCTTGTCAGATTCATCCGTGCTCTTGCTTTGTAGTCATAATGGCTAGCGTGCCTACTCCTCCTTTGTCACCAGATTTTGAAGTTTTATACTTCAAGCAACGACAAGGAGAAAATTTGAAAGATGCTTGGTATAGGCTAATGGAATCCTATCGTGTTTGCAACTTAAAGGGAGACGCTAAGATTTTGCTTCGTAATTTTTAGATAGGATTGGCTTTGCATCATAGACAACTCCTAGATTTTGCCGCTAAAGGTAATTTTATCGAGCTTGATGCTAATGCTGCTTATGAAATTTTAGAAGGAATTCTGGGGGTTCCACCTCAAAAGAAGGGGTTTTATTTCACCCCAGAGGGAGTTCAGATGTTGGACAAACTTGGTGATTTGCACAAACATATAGTTGAATTGCAAAAGTATAATGAACCCCTCAAACATCTTAATGGTAGTATCAATCGCATGAATACTTTAATTACTCTTTGCAATAAGCGATTGGATATTTTAGATCTCAAGATGGTATCTTTCCCTGAGAATTTAGGGAAGCGCAAAGAGCCTCCCTGGTTTGACAAAACCCTCACAAAAATTGCCAAAACCACGGATGACAAAACTTAGATCCTTGCGTTATGCCTAGCTAGGGGCGTGAAACAATAGCGCTTGTTGGGAGGCAACCCAATGAATAAAATTTATTTTTACTTTTTGCTTTCTGTTCTTGAGTGTTTGCACAATTATGCTACTGTTATGATTGTGTTTTTTGTGTTTTAATTAGTGTTTGTGCCAAGTAAAGCCTTTAGGATTATGTTTGGTGATAGTTGATTTGATCTTGTTGGAAAACAGAAACTTTTGCGTCCAGAAAAATAATTGTTTAGAACTACAGATGCGACCAAAAATTCTGATTTTTTTACACAAGATTGATATGCAAATTGCCTCTATTTTCCAAATGTTTAAGAGGTTTTGGAGTTCCAGAAGTATTCGAAATATTCAGATTGCTACAGACTGTTCTGTTTTTGACAGATTCTGTTTTCTTTGCGTTGTGTGCTTGTTTTGATGATTCTATGGTTTTCTTTGATGAGTTTTTGCCACAGAAAAGTTGGAATACAGTAGATATAATGCAAAAATAAAATATGAATTGGTTTTCTACAGTACTTATAGTAGTGATTTGCTTTCTTATACTAACGGATCTCACGAAGGTTTTGTTGAGTTTTGTGTGATTGAAGTTTTCAAGTTTTGGGTTATCTTACGATGGATGAAGGAATAAGGAGTAAGAAGAGCCGAAGCTTGGGGATGCCCATGGCATCCCAAGCTATTATCCAAAGAGAAGCAAGCAACTAAGTGTCGGTGTAGTGAACAGGGGGGTGTTCACTACCCCTGGACACGCACCGGCAAGTCGCAGCCTCCAGGCGGGAAGGACATGGCAGAGGAGGAATCCACCCAAGAGTACATTCGAAGCCCGGTTCCCGGCCAGGTCTACTTGCCGGGAATGGGTCCACGCAACGCCGGCAAGGCAGAGCTGGCAAGACAAGACTCCAGGCGGATCGACCAGAAGATCAAGTCTACTACTACCGGCGAGATCAGGGCCGGCAAGCTCAGGACTCGACAAGACTAAAGATAAGGCCCCGGCAAGGTTCTTCCCGGGAAGACCAGCTGAACCCGGCAAGGCTTGCCGGGGGACAGCTAGACTGGAGACAAGGCCCCGGCAAGGTTCTTGCCGGGATGACCAGCTGAGCCCGGCAAGGTTCCTGCCCGGCAAGGTTATGCCACTATGCTGCTGCTCCAGTGCGGCCGCCAGCATGGCACTCTGGACCCTTCTCCAGGCATGCGTGGCAGAGCACTGTGCCAAGCGGTGCTGATGGGATGGCCCCTTTTCCCATCCCTAAGAAGCTAAGGGACACCTAGACAGAGCATATAATGCGCTGGTCCTGACCCGTCAGTGATAAGCATGTAAATGCTGTAGCAGAGTACTTGCCGTGGCAGGTCATTGGCTGCGGCAAGGTATTGGCTACGGCAAGATAGCAGCTGCGGCAAGGTACTTGCCCCGGCAAGTTACCTTGCGCGGCAAGCTATTGGTTGCGGCAAGCTATCAAGTGCGGCAAGGTCTTGCCGCGGCAAGCGTTACTGTACCACTGTGCTACTGTGCTGCTGCTCCAGTGCCTCTGCCAGCGTGGCGCTCTGGGTCCTTCTAAGCGTGCGTGGCAGGACACTGTGTAGACGGCGGTGCTCTGTCTTTAGCGGTGCAGGAGCAGGTGGGATAGGCTTTTCCCACGCCCAAGACGTCCGGGTACATGTATGTGGACAGCAAAGGCATGGGCATTTAATGCCCTTGTCCCCTGCCGTCAGTGGTAGGTAGGACATGTCATCCTAGTAACAATGGCCTTACTGTAGCAACTTTCCACCTCTACCTTTACTGTTTGCCACCTGTTGGTGACCCCTTTGTGCGTATAAAAGGAGGCCCATAGGCAACATGGCGGAGGAGGAACTGGGAGATGGAGAACTCCAGTATTGTACGCAGCTACTCGGTACTGTAGCGCTCCTGGAGCTAGAACAATCATACAGATAATAAACCAAAAAAGCAGGAGTAGGGTTTTACGCATCCATGCGGCCCGAACCTGGGTAAATCTCTCTCGTGCACTGTCGTGTTCTTCGCTAGATTTGCTCTTCGTGCGACCGTCTCTCCCTGCCGAACGTAAAGGGGTCCTTCCCTGGGTCCCATAGGTAATCGCGGATTCGTCCCCGACATCTTTGGCGCGCCAGGTAGGGGGAAGGAGGTTGTGTGAACCTAATCTAGCGATTTGCGCGTTAGTTTTTGGGCCATCCTTCGTCTTATGGCTCCAAAAAAGAAGACTTCAGCCATCGGTGCGTCTACGTCCAACCCGCCTGCTCCCATGCAGGAGGGTGCCGACGTGATTGCGGCTGCTGGGGGCACTGGAGAGCGAGAGCTCCTATTACCTCCACCTGTCCAAAACCGGGCCAGCAACGCCAATCTTGGCGCTGCTGGGTCTGGGAACGCAGCACTGCTCGCTGCTGCGGGCCCTGCAAGCTCCAGAAACGGTGCTGCGCGTTCTGGAACGCCTGCGCCGGTTCACACGCCGCGGCCTTCGCAAGAAGCCCGTGACAGGCAGCGTCCTGACGCCCCAGGTGCCAGGCGCTCCCTGGATAATGAACTTGCGCATCGATCTCGAGATGCGCGGGGTCACCATACGCAACAACACGTTGGCGGGGTCGAGGTGCGGTCGCCTGGGCGTGGAGATGCTCCTTCTAACATTGTTAGGAGTAAGAGCATCCCACAGTTCTCACGCCACTCGATACCTCCCTCACCAGCAGAAGCGTTGGCGCGTGCGCAGCTGCTCCTGAACTTCCCTCCACCAGCAGATAAGCTTGACGAGTGGAGGGCAACCATTCAGAGCCTTCTCAGCTTCGCTGACGCCGACCCGGTGCGCGCGGCCGACAAGAGAACTGGTGACAACGCTGTCACCAACAAGAACGGCGAGGGGGCAACAACCGTACACTCCCCACCCAGACGGCCTCGGTCGCCGACACGTCGAAACGACGCCCGTGGCGATGATTCCACGGCGTCGTCTGACCCGCGAGCTCGTCGTGACCAGCGCCTCGTTCTTCAGGAACGCAGAGGAGAAGATGCTCGTACCACTATCGAGCGAAGGAGAGAAGCGCATCGTCAGTCCGACAGACGCGCAGGGCCCGCTGTTGACATGCATGCGCCAGGGGATCCTGGCGACTTGCCGTACGCGGTAAGTTGTCCAGCGTTCACCCGTGAGCTGCGGCAGGTCCAGTGGCCCAATCGCAAGGCTTTCAAGCCTGACGTGCCGAAGAAGTATGATGGCAAGACACACCCGTCGGAGTTCCTCAGCATTTACACCATTGCGGTGCAAGCTGCCGGGGGACGAGACGACAAGATTCTTGCTAACTACTTCCCGCTCGTGTTAAAGCGCAACGTCGTCTCATGGCTCATGCACTTGCCGGAGAATTCCATTTCTTCATGGGCGGACCTGTGCCATCAGTTTGTTGGTGCCTTTACTGGCGGTCATCAACCTCATGGCCAGGAGAGTGATCTTCATCTCATCCCCCAGAAGGAAGGAGAGCCCCTGCGCAAATACATTCAAAAGTTCAGCCGCGTACAGTACAACATCCCAGATGTTCACCCCGCTGCGGTTATTAGCGCGTTCCATCAGAACGTGCGTAACCGCAAGATGCGGGAGGAAATGGCGATGACCAAGGTCAGAGACATTGGCCAGCTATATGCTCTCGCCGACAAGTGTGCGCGCTGAAGAGGGAAGAAAACTTCCCGGTGAAGGTGTTGGCGCAGGGGGGAGCTCTGATAGCGAAGGTACCGCCCCGGCAAAGAAGGGCCGGCGGCGGAACAACAGGAAGAAAAAGGGCAAAGCTGTGCTTGCCGTCGAGCAGTCCAGCGGCAACGGCAGCGCCGACAAGGCCAAAGTCGAGAGCTCCGGCAAGGAGATTGCCGCGTGCGCCAACTGTCAGGCCTTGGCGGCTGCCGACAAGCAGGACGGCTCCGACAAGCAATATTGCAAGATCCACCGCACCAAGGGACACGATCTCCAGAACTGTCGACGAGTCGAGCAGCTTGTCGAACAGCAGAAAGCTGAGTATGAGAGGCGCGACAAGGAGAAGGCCCCAGAAGGTGCTGGCGGGTCCGGCAAGAAGCGCACTGCCCGAGGAGGGCGTCGTGGCAAGGCCAAGCAGCATGCATGCATCGCCCTGTCGGTGTAGTGAACAGGGGGGTGTTCACTACCCCTGGACACGCACCGGCAAGTCGCAGCCTCCAGGCGGGAAGGACATGGCAGAGGAGGAATCCACCCAAGAGTACATTCGAAGCCCGGTTCCCGGCCAGGTCTACTTGCCGGGAATGGTTCCACGCAACGCCGGCAAGGCAGAGCTGGCAAGACAAGACTCCAGGAGGATCGACCAGAAGATCAAGTCTACTACTGCCGGCGAGATCAGGGCCGGCAAGCTCAGGACTCGACAAGACTAAAGATAAGGCCCCGGCAAGGTTCTTGCCGGGAAGACCAGCTGAACCCGGCAAGGCTTGCCGGGGGACAGCTAGACTGGAGACAAGGCCCCGACAAGGTTCTTGCCGGGAAGACCAGCTGAACCCGGCAAGGCTTGTCGGGGGACAGCTAGACTGGAGACAAGGCCCCAGCAAGGTTCTTGCCGGGATGACCAGCTGAGCCCGGCAAGGTTCCTGCCCGGCAAGGTTATGCCACTATGCTGCTGCTCCAGTGCGGCCGCCAGCATGGCACTCTGGACCCTTCTCCAGGCATGCGTGGCAGAGCACTGTGCCAAGCGGTGCTGATGGGATGGCCCCTTTTCCCATCCCTAGAAGCTAAGGGACACCTAGACAGAGCATTTAATGCGCTAGTCCTGACCCGTCAGTGATAAGCATGTAAATGCTGTAGCAGAGTACTTGCCGCGGCAGGTCATTGGCTGCGGCAAGATAGCAGCTGCGGCAAGGTACTTGCCCCGGCAAGTTACCTTGCGCGGCAAGCTATTGGTTGCGGCAAGCTATCAAGTGCGGCAAGGTCTTGCCGCGGCAAGCGTTACTGTACCACTGTGCTACTGTGCTGCTGCTCCAGTGCCTCTGCCAGCGTGGCGCTCTGGGTCCTTCCAAGCATGCGTGGCAGGACACTGTGTAGACGGCGGTGCTCTGTAGTTAGCGGTGCAGGAGCAGGTGGGATAGGCTTTTCCCACGCCCAAGACGTCCGGGTACATGTATGTGGACAGCAAAGGCATGGGCATTTAATGCCCTTGTCCCCTGCCGTCAGTGGTAGGTAGGACATGTCATCCTAGTAACAATGGCCTTACTGTAGCAACTTTCCACCTCTACCTTTACTGTTTGCCACCTGTTGGCGACCCCTTTGTGTGTATAAAAGGAGGCCCATAGGCAACATGGCGGAGGAGGAACTGGGAGATGGAGAACTCCAGTATTGTACGCAGCTACTCGGTACTATAGCGCTCCTGGAGCTAGAACAATCATACAGATAATAAACCAAAAAAGCAGGAGTAGGGTTTTACGCATCCGTGCGGCCCGAACCTGGGTAAATCTCTCTCGTGCACTGTCGTGTTCTTCGCTAGATTTGCTCTTCGTGCGACCGTCTCTCCCTGCCGAACGTAAAGGGGTCCTTCCCTGGGTCCCATAGGTGATCGCGGATTCGTCCCCGACATCTTTGGCGCGCCAGGTAGGGGATGAGGGGCTGCGCGAACCTGATCTGGCGATCAGCGCGGCAGTTTCTTAATCATCTTCACCGCCATAGCGTCCAAGAAGAAGGGCCTGAACCTTCGCAAAAAGCTAAGTTTTAAAGCTTTAATTACTTTCTGCTGTTAAGTCTTATCCTGGACGATATTTTTGTGCATAACCTGTGCGCGAAGGAGCGCTCTTGAACCATTCTGCGCTCCTGGTTGTTTTGGGTCCGCCCAACAATACAGATGCAGCTGCGATTGTTTCTAAAGCGTTAAGCTCCCGAAGAGGCAGCGTTCTCGATAGGCTGCTGAACAGGACCCGATCCTAGGCGCCATCGACCGGAACGTGCGCATTCGGGTAGTATTCCGGCAAGCGTGGGGGCTCGTTGTGCAAAAATGCAGTCGTTTAAGGAGAAGGACTTAGCGAGTTTTATTCCAAGGTTCCTGCGTAGACCCGTATGCTGAGGAGCCTCCCCGGGGCTAGTCGCGCTCCTAGTTGCCTCGAGTCCGCTCGGCAACCTGAGCAGCTGCGCCAGAGCCGGGAAGGTAAACCTTTTCGGGAGACGGCGTTCCCGGCAAGCTGCTAAGGATCCGTTCCTCAAAGCGCTGCTGACTGGATCGTGCGCACCGGAAAGTGTTCCGGCAAGCAAGGGAATATTCAGCAGGAGTCAAGATTGCAGCGAATCCGACATTAACCAGAAGCTAATCAACTTGTTGTGCTCAAACGCTGTTGTGGCATTTCATGCCCAGTCAGTGTTGCAGGGACACGCATGGAAGGCGAGCTCGGGGGCTGGTGGCGCCCCAGAGAGTAACCCTCTGAAGAGCCTTCCCGGCAACAATCTTGCCGGAAGCTGGCGTTGAGAACGTCAAGGTTCTCCGTCAGAGTCAAGAGCCTTCCCGGCAACAAGCTTGCCGGAAGCTGGCGTTGAGAACGTCAAGGTTCTCCGCCAGAGTCAAGAGCCTTCCCGGCAACCCCTTGCCGGAAGCTGGCGTCGAGAACGTCAAAGTTCTCCGCCAGAGTTAAGAGCCTCCCTTGCCGGGGGCTCCGACAACCACTCTTTGAGCAAGAAACAAGCTCGGGGGCTAGCGGCGCCCTAGCAGAAAAAGCTAAGTTGCACAGATTTTTCGGCAATTGCATTCATTTTACTGTCCTCACTCGCTTCATACACCTACACGCGAAGGAGCCTTCCCGGGGCTAGTTGCATTCCTAGTCGCCTCGAGTCCGCTCGGCGATGTGAGCAGCTGCACCAGAACCGGGAAGGTAAACCTTTCCGGGAGGCGGCGTTCCCGGCGACCTGCTAAGGACCCGATCCCCAAGCGCCGCTACCTGGAGCGTGCGCACCGGAAAGCTTTCCAGCAAGCGTGGGTCGTCTTGATTGATTCCTCGTTCTCGTATATCGACCTGCACGCGAAAGGACCTTGCCGTGGTTAGTCCGCGCTCTGGTTTCGCCTCGAGTCCGCTCGGCAAACTTAGCAGCTGCGTTCTGGCCCGGCAAGTCACCTTGCCGGCGGCGGCGTTTCCAGCAGGCTGCTAAAGACCCGCACCTAGCGCTCGCGGCAAGCGTGCGCACCGGCAGGGTTTCCAGACAGCGTAGGGTACAACATATGTGCAAGGACGGAATCAATCAAGGGGGAAGCATGCATTCATTTAGCATGAAGGAATATCTCTTGTGCCATAAAGCTTGGCCTAATTAAGGTAAATTGTTTCTTTATGCGTGCCATTGCAGCAACAGGGTTGCGACCTCCAGGCGGGAGGAACGGCAGGGAACAGATCTACATGTTGCCGGTGTGCGTCGTTGGGCCTAGCCCGGACAACCACTGTGCACGCCTGTCCGGCCCAGGCCCGGGGGCTCCTGTCGGTGTAGTGAACAGGGGGGTGTTCACTACCCCTGGACACGCACCGGCAAGTCGCAGCCTCCAGGCGGGAAGGACATGGCAGAGGAGGAATCCACCCAAGAGTACATTCGAAGCCCAGTTCCCGGCCAGGTCTACTTGCCGGGAATGGGTCCACGCAACGCCGGCAAGGCAGAGCTGGCAAGACAAGACTCCAGGCGGATCGACCAGAAGATCAAGTCTACTACTGCCGGCGAGATCAGGGCCGGCAAGCTCAGGACTCGACAAGACTAAAGATAAGGCCCCGGCAAGGTTCTTGCCGGGAAGACCAACTGAACCCGGCAAGGCTTGCCGGGGGACAGCTAGACTGGAGACAAGGCCCCGGCAAGGTTCTTGCCGGGAAGACCGGCTGAACCCGGCAAGGCTTGCCGGGGGACAGCTAGACTGGAGACAAGGCCCCGGCAAGGTTCTTGCCGGGATGACCAGCTGAGCCCGGCAAGGTTCCTGCCCGGCAAGGTTATGCCACTATGCTGCTGCTCTAGTGCGGCCGCCAGCATGGCACTCTGGACCCTTCTCCAGGCATGCGTGGCAGAGCACTGTGCCAAGCGGTGCTGATGGGATGGCCCCTTTTCCCATCCCTAAGAAGCTAAGGGACACCTAGACAGAGCATTTAATGCGCTTGTCCTGACCCGTCAGTGATAAGCATGTAAATGCTGTAGCAGAGTACTTGCCGCGGCAGGTCATTGGCTGCGGCAAGGTATTGGCTACGGCAAGATAGCAGCTGCGGTAAGGTACTTGCCCCGGCAAGTTACCTTGCGCGGCAAGCTATTGGTTGCGGCAAGCTATCAAGTGCGGCAAGGTCTTGCCGCGGCAAGCGTTACTGTACCACTGTGCTACTGTGCTGCTGCTCCAGTGCCTCTGCCAGCGTGGTGCTCTGGGTCCTTCCAAGCGTGCGTGGCAGGACACTGTGTAGACGGCGGTGCTCTGTAGTTAGCGGTGCAGGAGTAGGTGGGATAGGCTTTTCCCACGCCCAAGACGTCCGGGTACATGTATGTGGACAGCAAAGGCATGGGCATTTAATGCCCTTGTCCCCTGCCGTCAGTGGTAGGTAGGACATGTCATCCTAGTAACAATGGCCTTACTGTAGCAACTTTCCACCTCTACCTTTACTGTTTGCCACCTGTTGGTGACCCCTTTGTGCGTATAAAAGGAGGCCCATAGGCAACATGGCGGAGGAGGAAATGGGAGATGGAGAACTCCAGTATTGTACGCAGCTACTCGGTACTGTAGCGCTCCTGGAGCTAGAACAATCATACAGATAATAAACCAAAAAAGCAGGAGTAGGGTTTTACGCATCCGTGCGGCCCGAACCTGGGTAAATCTCTCTCGTGCACTGTCGTGTTCTTCGCTAGATTTTCTCTTCGTGCGACCGTCTCTCCCTGCCGAACGTAAAGGGGTCCTTCCCTGGGTCCCATAGGTGATCGCGGATTCGTCCCCGACACTAAGCTTGGGGATGCCCCGAGTGGCATCCCCTCTTTCTTCTAACGACCATCGGTATTTTACTCGAAGCTATATTTTTATTTGTCACATACTATGAGTTTTGCTTGGAGCGTCTTGTATGATATGAGTCTTGCTTGTTTTGATTTTTGTTTTAAGTCATGAATCCTTGCTGGACACATCTATTTGAGCGAGCCAAAATTATGCCATGACTTGTTAGAATTGCTTTCTATGCTTCACTTAAATCTTTATGAGCTATGGATTTGCTCTAGTGCTTCACTTATATCTTTTTGAGCACGGCGTGCTTTAGTATTTTTGAAGAAATGCTCTCATGCTTCACTTAGATTTATTTGAGAGTTAGTAATTTTTTTTAGAAATTCTCTCTTGCTTCACTTAAATTAATTTGAGAGAAAGAAATATTATGCTCATGATCTTCACTTATATTTGTTTGAGCTTATCAAAAGCAACACATGAAAATTAGTCCCAAAGTGATAGATATCCAAGAAGGATATAATAAAAACTTTCATGAAGATCATTGGACAAAATAAACTTGATTCCTTGTAATAGTTTTGAGACATGATGATGTGATATGTGAGTTATGTTGATGAGTAATTATGCTTTAGTAAGAATATTGGTGTTAAGGTTTGTGATTCCCTATGCAAGCAAGCACGAAAGTCAATAGTTATGCAATGAAATTATATCCTACTTGTGGTGCATCATTCGGTGTTAGTTATGCTTAATGCTCGCTTATGAGATTATTCATTTTTTGGTTGGTCGCTTCTCAATCTTTTGCTAGCCTTCATTTTGCACTAAGTATGATCACTACTTGTGCATCCAAAACCCTTTAAACCAGTTTTGCCACATGAGTCCACTATATCTACCTATATGCGGTATTCTCTTGCCATTCTAAGCAAATTTGTATGTGCCATCTCTAATTTTCAAAATAAACTTCTCTTTTGTGTGTTCGTACCGCTCGCGAGGCGGTAAGGGGTGGCTAATATTTTCCATGCTAGATGTGTTATTCTCACGATGAGTGTTTATTCACTTGTCATTGCACGAGAGTAAGGCAAAGGTATTAGGGATGCCCAGTCCCGAAATAAAAAATGAATTTACTTTATGTTGTCAAATAATAAATTCCTTGGAAAGTGTTGGTATGAAAGGCACCCGTGGATACGGCTAGCCATGGAAAGTGAAAGAAATGGTGGAAAAAGGAATAAACTTTATTTTCTGTTTGGGAACCGCCTATGATATATCTAGCATGGAAAGTGTTGGGAGCTCTAAGTCATTTTCGTTGGTGGGAAAAGCACACCTCCCAAAATATTTTTATCTCTAAGTTTTTCGCTTTGAGCTCTGGCACCTCTACAAATCCCTACTTCCCTCTGCGAAGGTCCTTTCTTTACTTTATGCAATTTTTATTTTTATTTTGAGTCTCCATCTTCTCTTATAAAGCACCAACTAAGGAGCACTATGATCGTACTTGAGCATTGGGTGCACCTAATATGCGAGTGTGTTTTATGAATGGATCAATGATTGAGCATAATGGGCTAGGGATAACTTATTTTAGCATTGATATTTTGAAAGACATGGTTGCTTGTTGATATACTTGAGTATTTAAGTTATCATGTCAAAACTAGACTTTTGCTTTGAATCATATAAAAGTCCAAATGTCCATGCTATAAAGAAAAGAATATGTGATGACATGTTAGGCAGCATTCCACATCAAAAATTCTGTTTTTATCATTTACCTACTCGAGGACGAGCAGGAATTAAGCTTGGGGATGCTGATATGTCTCCAACGTATCTATAATTTTTGATTGTTCCATGCTATTATATTATCATTCTTGGATGTTTTACAATCATTTTATAGTCATTTTATATCATTTTTTGGTACTAACCTATTGACATAGTGCCAAGTGCCAGTTGCTGTTTTCTGCATGTTTTTTTACATCGCAGGAAATCAATACCAAACGGAGTCCAAACATAGTGAAAATTTTTGTGGATTTTTTTTGGACCAGAAGACACCAGATGGGCCAGAGAAGCACCTGAGGGGAGCTCCGAGGGGATCACAACCCACCAGGGCGCGCCTGGGGGCCCAGGCGCGCCCAGGTGGGTTGTGCCCACCTCGGGTGCCCCCCGAACCGCCTCTTTACTCTATAAATACCCCAATATTCCAGAAACCCTAGGGGAGTCGACGAAAATCAATTCCAGCCGCCGCAAGTTCCAGAAACCACAGATCCAATCTAGACACCGTCACAGAGGGGTTCACCACTTCCATTGGTGCCTCTCCGATGATGCGTGAGTAGTTCTTTGTAGACCTATGGGTCCGTAGTTAGTAGCTAGATGGCTTTCTCTCTCTTGTTTGATTCTCAATACAATGATCTCTTGGAGATCCATATGATGTAACTCTTTTTGCGGTGTGTTTGTTGGGATCCGATGAACTTTGAGTTTATGATCAGATCTATCTTTTTATCCATGAAAGTTATTTGAGTCTTCTTTGATCTATTATATGCATGATTGCTTATAGCCTCGTATTTCTTCTCCGATATTTGGGTTTTGTTTGGCCAACTTGATCTATTTATCTTGCAATGGGAAGAGGTGCTTTATAGTGGGTTCAATCTTACGGTGCTTGATCCCAGTGACAGAAGGGGAACCGACACGTATGTATCATTGCTACTAAGGATAAAACGATGGGGTCTATTTCTACATAAATAGATCTTGTCTACATCATGTCATCGTTCTTATTGCATTATTCCGTTTTTCCATGAACTTAATACACTAGATGCATGCTGGATAGCGGTCGATGTCTGGAGTAATAGTAGTAGATGCAGGCAGGAGTCGGTCTACTAATCTTGGACGTGATGCCTATATAATGATCATTGCCTGGATATCGTCATGATTATTTGAAGTTCTATCAATTGCCCAATAGTAATTGGTTCACCCACCGTTTGCTATTTTTCTCGAGAGAAGCCACTAGTGAAACCTATGACCCCCGGGTCTCTTCTTTAATATATTTGCTTTCAAGATCTGGTTTGCTATTCGCTCTTTTCTTTATTTGCAACTTTTATTTTTAGATCTATATTTCCAAAAACCCAAAAATACCTTACTGCACTTTATTTTATTCGAGATCTATTTATCCAATCTATCATATTTTTATCATGTCCGTTTACCAAATTCTGGTGTCATTACCCGAAAGGGATTGACAACCCCTTTAACACGTCGGGTTGCGATTATTTGTTATTTGTGTGCAGGGGCTGTTTACATTGTGTTGCTTGGTTCTCCTATTGGTTCGATAACCTTGGTCTCATCACTAAGGGAAATACCTACCGCTGCTGTGCTGCATCATCCCTTCCTCTTTGGGGAAATACCGACGTAGTTCTACCCGCAATCAGTGTACAACGGAGCTTTGTGATATTTGTCTCAAGCCAAAGCATACGTCTGGAGAGTGCCCACTACTTCTGGGACCGAAGCCAGTGGCCAATATTTATGGGGTCTGTTGTCAAGAGTTGATGTTTTTTGAATCACCCGATGTAGGCCAGACCACGCAGCCCTTGGACAACTCTTTTCCAGGCATAGTGAGGGTGACAAATGGATTCATGACTGAGGAATAGATAGTGAAACACCTGAGGGAGCTTGCACCAGGCCGGTTTCAGTGGAACCTTGTGAGGCTTGAGGAGCGGACTTACAAGGTGGAGTTTCCTATGAGGGAGGATCAAACCCATATTCTGAAATTCGGTATGTGTAGGGTGCCTAGTACCAATTGCATCCTGGAATTCGAGGCCTGGAAACAGAAGGAACCATAGGGGACACCTTTAACCTAGATTTGGGTCCGTTTCTCCGGGGCACCTTCTAAACCACTAAACAATTTTCTTGTGACCTGGAGTCTCGGATCCCTCATTGGCAAGAGAGAGAAGGTTGATATGCCTTTTACCCGCGCAAATGGCGTGGCGAGATTACTTGTCAGCGTGGTAAACATCGAGTTTATACCAGATGTGGTGAAGTGGACTCATGCGGGGGTAACTTATGACCTGGATGTGGAGTTTGAGGATGCACCTATGTTCCAGGAAGGTGATGAGCATCAAGAAATGGATACAACTGAGGGTGATGGTACTTTGGGGGGTCAGAAGGATGCTGACCATAGTTCGCGGGGGGCGGCCAAGGGACTTGCGGTGCAGCCTGGGACGGCAGATGAGCCAGCCAAGGGTCCCGCACATACACCGCCACCTACGAATTCACTGCGGTTTGGGTTTTTTGGTGCGTGTTCGGCCCCTAGTCGCTTATGGAGCCACACACTACTGCAGGATGCTGCTACCGCGACACTACGATGAGAGACCCTTCGACGAAACTGTGTGCGATGCAATAATCACAAACGGTTGTAAAAAACCATCAAAAAAGATGCAAAATGTTTGCGATGGCGGAGACATCAAACACGGTTCAAATTTTAGTTACGTGTGCGATGCGGGGCATAAGGTCCAATTCAATGAACTGTTTGTGATGAGGCAGAAGAACGGAAATGGGCAGCCATATGAAGGTGTGTGCGATATACGGCATACGGTTCACTCGGATGAATTGTTTGTGATTAGGCGGAACAAAAGAAACGGTCAGCCAGATCAAGGTGTGTGCGATAGAGGGCAAACAGTTCACTCGGATGAACTGTTTGCGTTGAGCCAAGATAATAGAAACGGTTCAATATAACAAGATGTGTGTGATACGTGGCAAACAGGTCTGTAATCAGAAATATGTGCGAAGACCGATAATAACACAGACGATTGCTGCTAATAAGACGTGTGTGTGTTGTGCGTTGGGATTGCATACAGAACAACAACATATATATACACACACTTATAAGGACATGGTTGCATAACCAAATTAAACATCCAATTATATAGGTGGCTACTACACACATGACATTTGCACACACCAAAGTAAACTATTACATGCATAATTACATAGGTGACTACTACACACATGAAATTTCCACACACCAAAGTCAACTATATATTACATGCATAATTAACTAGGATAAACGATCATCTGATCATCATCTACTTCTTGTGACGCCTGCCGCTACTGCTCTGCTTGTGGCTCGATCTGGCCTCGTCGATTTTGGTAACGAGGCACTTTCTCATGTCAACGATCCGCCTGTGCATCTCGTAGCATATGTACACGCTCTTGGCCGCGAACCTGAGGTGAGGTTCATCCAGTTGCCGCATCCAGGACTCGTGCCAGGATACGGGACATGTTCTGTTGGCATCCTGCTTCATCTTTTCGTAGTATGGGTCGATGATGGCCGAGGAGAGTTCAACCAGGGTGTCTTTCTTCGTGTTGCCGCAGACCCTGTAGTGCTCACGGATTTCGACAAGGTTCTTGCAGGCCAAGCCCGTAACCCTGAGCTCTTTTACATCGTCGGTGGTTTCCATCGTAGCGAACTTGTAGTCGGTGCTGTTGACAAACCTGGCGAAACGGTCGCAAGGCTCTGTGGCCATGAAGTAGTGGTAGATGAGGACATGATGGCGCACACACAACTGGGCGACGGCAACCTTCTGATCTATGTTGGGACGACCGCCGGTGTACTGGAGGTCGATGCCGACCACCTTGTACTTGTCTCGAGCAAGCAACTGCTCAACGGTGTTGATGTAGTCGTCCACCACGGCCGGGTTGATGGTGTACACCACCGAGAGATCCGTCTCCCTCGCATGGGTCTCCACTTTATGCTCGCCGAACTCCATTGGAGCGCCGCTAGACATCCCCTCTCTATGTGTCGTCGTGGGTGTGCTTGTTGTGTTGTCGGGCGCGATCGAAAGGTTGAAGAGACTAAGGTTATTATAATGGCCGCAGGAATTAAAGGGGAAGCCGGACGGCCTGGAATATCGGCACGCCCGGATGGCAGTTCTAATTTGCAGTGCGTAACTCCATCGTGCCGCACGTAACTGCATCGTGGCGACGCGCGCGGCACAATCGCATGCATATGGGGCCCCCGACGTGATCATGCGCAGGCCCAACCACTGGCAGAGCGCGCGCGGAGGGACGCGAGCAGAGCGCTCTGCAGTCGCCTCAACGGCGAGCCACCATATATATGCATATAGCAGTTGAACACGCAAGGAACAGCTGTCCACAAGCCAAGAGCGTGGAGGTACGCGAGCAGAGCGCGCCGGCGGACAGCAGAGTGCGCCGTGGTGCCTAACGGCAAGCACAGCGCGCTGCAGTGCCTAACGGCGACCACAGTGCACTGAGGGACGCGAGCAGAGGCCGGCAGTGATACGTGGCAAATAAGACGAACTATGCGAGCGATGGCGGAGACATCAAGCGCGAATCAAATTAGAGTTGCGTGTGCGATACGTGGCATACAGTTGGTCCATCCGAGCTGTTTGTGATGGAATAAGCCGTGTGTGTTGTGGGCAAACGTTTGTTGGTATACAACCGTCTGCGATTGATGAATTCATGACCGACGGGTTCCCTAGTGTGGTCCGTGTGCGATGTGATATGCTCTGTCTACAGAACATCAACATATATACTTATAAGAACAGCATTGCATGACCAAATTAAGCATACAATTACATAAGTGACTACACACATAACATTTTCACACACCAAAGTAAGCAATTACATGCATACTAAATTAGGAGAAACGAGCATCTAATCATCTACATCTTGTTGCGACGATGTTTGCCATTGCTCTGCTTCTGGTCGTGAATGGTTAATAAAATCTAAGTCTATTGCATATTAAGGTCAAAATAGTACTACCAATCTACGAGTCTCATACGATGCCATTTCAACGACTGTACCACAAAAGCCCAAAATATTACAAGGTTCAAATTCCAGAGTTACATGGCTCAAATTCAAAGATTACAAGGTTCAAACTGATATTAGAAATGAAATTCAGCTCATTCAGCTGCAAATGCCCGTGCTGATCAGCTGAACATGGATATAAGAGAGGTTCAAACTAAAAATTAAAATAGTAAGACCGCTTTCGAAACCTCGTCATTTCTGCAAAGGGATCAGCTGCTGATAAGTCATGTATGGGTTTGACACAATGTCTTCCAATTACTCTGTCATATGCTCTTCCAATACGAAGTTTAACTTTTTTGGAGCCTCTTCCATTCTGCAGTAGCTGCCGGCTCTGATCAACAAACCATTCATCTTTCCTAATTAAATGCATGTTTAACCTCAATACCTTCAGCACCCTTGCTCTGGCAAGAAAGAACCTGGTGAATGTAATCTCCGGTAATGTCCCTCGGTAGGAGTTCAAAGTAATTTTTGAGAGATGCAGATCCAGGCATTCGATGTGATTGTCGTTATAAACATTATCCACCTCCGGGCCTATTATTATCTGCAAAAGAAGAGAACGTGTTAGTGCCTACATGCAGTTTTGAACACTACTACACGCCTATTTGGTTTGCAGGATTTGTAAAATGCACCAATGTGCCATCTTCGATCTGACATGATTGACATGGGCATTTGATTACAATCTAGAAAAATGTAGCCTTCTTCACAAGAGGTTGGAGTGGATGAAAAATTCCCTAAGAAAACTAGTACAGATGAATCCAAAGGAGAAATGCTTATGGATCGTAACCATATGAATCAAGCAACCAATATGGGGTGGGGGTGTATGTCCTGAAATCCTCCAAAATTCCTTCAAAAATCGTAGTACATTGTCATTGTAAACTTGGGAAAAGGTGCAAAAAATTGAACTCCCTTATGGTTAACATTTAACAGGAAAGGAACATCACCTCGACATACAACTTCTTCAGGCACGGAAAGCATCTCAGGAAACTGACAACTTGGTCCAGGTTGGGGCCGACAGATTCTAGTGCCAAGACCTTCACTATGCGCAGAATCTGGGTGAAGCTTTGCTGGATGACAGACAAACATACATCTTCAAAACTAGAAATAATGTTGATATCTAGAAGGAGAGGTAGAAGGCGACTGTTGTACCTGAAAGTAGTAGTATTTGACAGACGAGTAGCCCACCACAGTCAATTTTGGCGCAGAAATGACATTGATTCTTGTTGGACATTGTTGATCAACTACAAGTAATCTCTCAAGTGAAGGTGTGTCCTCAATGACCATATTGTGGTCCACCTTTTGTGATCACTCGTTGCAGCACCAGCAACACACATAAATAGTCCAGAGACTCCTGGAGGTGATGTGGAAGCTACTCAACCAATTCATCACCTGAAGACCAAGGAACTCGAGTGCAGTACAGCCGTGGAGCAGGCGCTCTATGTCATCCTTTGGGATGCAGACGGCGACGAGCTCGAGGTGCTTCAATCGTGGTAGAAAAAGAGCGGGCGCGTCATTAAGGGTGGGAAATGGCAGTTCATGAACTTGGCGAGGTGCAGCATGGGCGCGAAGCGGAGCGTGGACGTTGGCAGCGAGCGCATATGACCATCATTAAAACTGGGCTCCTAGAGCTGATCTAGGGCGGGGGATCGGAACCACTCATTAAGCTTGGCTCGGTCCTTGCCATTGGAACGGAACTTGCCCGTGATAAGGCCTCTGATTGGGCCATGGTCACTGCCAAGGATCTAGGAGAACGCATCCAAGCTTTTGCGATAGCCATGACAGTGCTTGTGGGTGTCGAGGAGGTTTAGAGGGGGGGAGAGCCATAGGGGACGCCACCGCTGGGAAAGGGCGGTTGTCCTCGCCCCATATTTGATTGGGAGGAGGGATATGATAACTGTCAACATATCATCGGGGAGGCTGCTGATGAAGTCTAGGCCTGCTGGAGTCGCTTGTAGTTCTTTCTCGACCCGCCTCCGCTTGTTGGCAGCCTCATTTTCCACCTCGTCGGCGGCGACGAAAGCCTCTGTCTCCATATTCACGCCGTGCTCCGGTGCTTCAGCAGCCCCGGCTTCGCCACTCCCTTCGATGGGGCGCTTCGGCGGCATCCTCATACACTGACGGCTTTGAGGACTGAGAGCGGTGTCGAGGATGCGGGCGAAGAGAGAGGATTGTGTGTGTGGCGAGGATGGGGGGCTGCCGGCTTTGAGGTCTGAGAGCGGCGTCGATTATGCGGGCGAAGAGAGAGGATTGTGTGTGTGGCGAGGATGGGGGGTGCAGCCGCTCGGGCGCGCCATTAATACGGACCAGTCGGAGCGAGGCGTGCGGCGGACAAAGGCTGTCTCGCTTCCCGGTGAGCCTGCGCAGCGGACTTCTGGCATTCTTATACCATCATTTCACGGAGCGAGGTGGGCGGCACAAAGGCCTGGCTCGCCTCCCGGTGAGCCTGCGCGGCGGACTGCTGGCACTCCTACCGTCATTTCACACAGCTACTAGCACGCCCCACGGTGAGTGCGTAGCAAACACGCGCATGCCTCGGCCTCCCGGTCTGCCTGCTAGCATGCGTCTCGTCAACTCACGCATGCTCGTATGGCACATGGGACGCGTGCGCGGCACGTGTTATATTGATTTTTCATTGTTGATGATTAATTCTGCCGCTTTATTGCTTAACCGAAGCACGGCACTTACATTGTTGATCTAACGCACACGGTTCGAATAAAGAGTTCATTTGCGATATTGGTTGACAATTATTTATATTTTCCAGTATGTAAGAAGATTATATCAAAACTTGTCTCAAATTTGAAAATAATAATAATAGCACAGTCTATTGGTGTCCATATGACACCACGATAAGTTTCATGAATTTCAACTTAGTTTTCGATTTATTGGATTTGAAAATCAAGATTCTAGATGTTAGAAATTTCTTGCATGGGGACTAAACATGCAACCAGGGACACGTACACATATGATTTTGCAATTCATTTTCGTGCACTATCATGGGTCTCATGTAGATCAAATATGATTTTTGCACATTTAAATCCCTGGGAAATCAATCAATGTATAAAAAACGGATAGATGTTATCTATTTTTTTCAATTTTCAACACTAAACTCCTTTGGTCGCATGTTCGCTACAGAAAAAGTTTGACATGCATCTTCGGGCCACATGCACGCGGTGGTCATAGGACACTCAGTCGCATGGGCCCGCGAGGTCGCCGTCCAGCACTATGACATGCAATGAGAGAGGTTAATTTGACCAACAAGGATGGTCATTTTTTGGTTTTTGTTATACATGCGGTAGGAGTATATATATAGTACGCGTTGAAGAGGGTGGCCGGGGGCAATACTACGCGTCATATAGGACACTCACTCCCGTGCGATGCTTCCATCCGTGGGCCCGCGAGGTTGTCCTCCATCACTTTGACCCAGCAAGGAGGTTTCTTTTTAGGTTGTGTTGCGGTAGGAGTATATAGTACGCGTCGAAGAGGGGAGGAGGGGGCCGGGGCAGCACATATATACTACACACACGTCATGAATCGATCTCGCTCCGTGTGGGGACTTTTCGGTTTCCGCGGCAGGTGCCGCAAAGAAGTTGTGCATATTGGGTATTAAAAATATCACCAACACATTGGGCCATGTGCAGACGATGGTTGTCACTCATTCGCCTGCGACTCTTCCCTCTATGGGCCCGCGAGGTCGTCGTCCATCTAATATATGACACAACGAGAAAGGTAATTTGACGAACAAAGAGGATTATTTTCGGGTTGTGTTACGGTACGTAGGAGTATATATTACGCGTCGAAGAGGGGAGGGGGCAACATATATATACTACGTGTCATGAACCTTGGTTCGTGTGGGGGACTTAAAGGTTTTCGAGGCAGGTGCCACATCAAAGTTCTGCATATATATTAGGTATTCAAACATCACAACCACACATCTCCATACATGTGTTTGGCCCACAAGCAAGCGATGGCGGTTGTCCTCTAGCACTCACTCACGGGGTTATCAGCGAGATGCTTCATCCATCTCTGTGTGCCTGCTTGGTCAATCACTTCGACCGACATCGATAGAGGTTAATTTGACTTATAATTAGGAGGGAATTAAATTTTGGTTCGTCTTATACGGTTCGGTACATGCAACTATATACTTCACGCGCATGTGTACGCACGAATACCTCCCACCGTGTCAAAGTGGGGGGGGGGCGAGCACGTGGCGCATCATGAACCAGATCTGTGTGGGGACGGTGTGTTTTTCGACGCATGCATGCGCCACATCAAAATGTTGTGCTTTTGGTATTCAAACATATATGCATGCATCATGCATGCCCATACATATGTTTGGGGCACATATATACATGCAGTGGTTGTCTTTGGACACTCTCCCTCGCTTGGTTATCATCGACGACCTATATATTCGTGGGCCCGTGTGGACGTCCATCACTTCGACCAACAATGCGAGAGAGGTTACCAGGGTGGATTCTTCTTCTCTTGGTTCGCGTTATCGTATAGTCGTACGTCGATCATGGTGAGATTCGAGACCTAAGTTCGAGGGCTCGCATACACATGAATCCCTATATATATATAGTATACTATGCGTCGTAAACCCTCGCTCCGTGTGGGGACTTTCTGGTTCCAAAAGCACGTGGCCACATCAAAGTTGTGCATTGGGTATATTCAAACACCACATGACACTTCATACATATGTTTGGGCCACATGCACGCAGTGATTGTCTTCAGGCACACCCTCGCGTGGTTATCGGCGACAAGCTAGCCTATTTTGTGGGGCCACATGTGAAACGTCAATGCATGACTTTGACCCAACAAACAAGAGAGGTTATACGACCAAGGTGGTGATTCTTCTTGGTCAGTCTTACAATACGCCATGGTGAGATGCCCCCTCCCACCGACTCAAAGTGTGTGTGTGGGGGGGGGGGGGCACAGTACTACTTCGTACTAGATGAACCTCCGTGGGGTCGGGGATGCCCGGTTAATTTGTGATGCACATGTGCCACATCAAATTTGTGATTTGGCAACGCCAGAAGAACACATCTGTGGGCCCGCACACGGTCCACATTTGATCGGAAGCAAAGGGGGGAGGGGGGTTGATGTACTCCTTTCGGTTTTGTGTTACGGTAGGGTGAGATGTTAGACCTAGCTATTTGGTGGCATGCGTTCATAGCTAGGATTCCCCTCCCGGCAACACGAAGTGTGTGTGTGTGTGTGTGTGTGTGTTGGGGGGGGGGGGAGGGGGCTAGCAATACTAACGTGCGCTTTGTGCGACAGGTGCCACATCAAAGTTGTCCATTGGGTATTTGAACATCAAACCACCCTTTTCATATATATATTTGGTCCACATGCAAGTGTGTTCGTGTTCTGACCCTTTCCAGCGTTTTTTGGCCAAATTTATAAACAGCAGACGAGTCAGACGCAGCAACCGTCTGCGATCGGGTACGAAACAGACACGGTTCCCTAGGACTACCGATGTGCCGCGTCCCTGCCCCTGTCACCCACATGATCACAGTAGATTGGGCTCCATGAGGCTTCCCTCCCCCTCTCAAAAATATCTAATCCCTCGCAATCTCGAAAATATCTACCCGCGTCCGCGTAGATGGTTTTTCTGTTTGATAGCACACGATTAGTATGTCTGGACCATGTGCGATGTCTGTTAATCCCGCTCTGCTTCAATCAGTAGATCCGAATTTTCAGTAGCCCCGGCATTTTACTCCCGCCTCCATCCCTCGCAATCTCAAAAATATCTGCTCGGCTGGAGTGTTTTTCTGTTTGATAGCACACGATCATTATGTTTTAACCGTGTGTGATGTTCGTTACTCCCGCCCCGCTCTGCTTCAATCCCTTGATCCAAATTTTCGGTAGCCCCGCCATTTTACTCCCGCCTAGTAAAATTTTCAGTACCCGTGGCATTTCCTCAAACACCACCTTGGACCCCCTCCACACACACACCCCAAATCCCCCGCTCACACACATACACACCACCCCTTCCTCGCTCCAAACCTAGCTAGGTCGCCGCCGCCAACGCCGCACCGCCTCCATCGCCAACCTCTGCCGGTCTGGCCATGCAGTTTACCCACCGATATACATACCCTCGCCGCCGTGAGTTTCTTAGATGATGCCTGTGAAACGCCCCCTTTCCCAGAGATCCCCATCCCCACCCCCCCACTCCAGAGCGTCGCAGCCTAAGCCCGGCTATGCTTCCCGGGGAGCTCGAGGAGCGAATGGCCCAAAAGAGCTTTACCGCGGCCTCTTCGCCCGACGTTGGCGAGGTGGCCGCCGAGGAAGCTGACGACGATGACTGGACCTAGATTGAGCCTTTCAATCAGCGGGCTAGAGTATTCTGGCATGTCGCGGACGCCGGCTACAGGTCGTCGACACCGACGGCTTGACGTGGGTTATGTCATAGGTTAAGTTGCCCACCCCCAACCCTTCGGGTTCGACAGCCGTCGATCTCATCGTTGGCCCTGCCGCTGATCTCCTGCGGCTCGTTATGAACAATTTGCCATCCTTCATCGCCATGGAGCCCCTTTTGTCATTTCTGAAGGACACGTTCTGCGACACTGGCCTGGGATCATCAGCGGGCAAGTCAGACCTCATCGACGGCGACCACGAGGAGGAGACAATCTGTGACAAGTGAGGAAACCCATGATTTGTTTTCTCGAACCCCTTTTGTAGTGAGAACCTGTCCAATATTTATTGCTATATTGGGTTGTTTGCATTATGCCTTGTTTATTTCTACGGTTTATGGTTGTTAGGTTGTTTGTAGTTAGCATATGTCCACTTTCAATTGCCATCTTTGGTTGTTCGTAGTATGGCTTGTTTATTTCAGCTATTAACAGTGTGATGTTCTATATGTGCTAGTATGAACTGTGCAGTTCAATTTCATCAATAACAAATTTAACAATAGCTCTATGAATGACTATATTTGGTTGCTGTTAAGCATGTTGTACTCCCTCCGAATCTTTTTAGTTCGCATATAAGATTTGTCTAAAGTCAAGCCTCTTAAAGTTTGACCAACTTTATAGAACAAAATACCAACATTCACAGTATGAAATAAATATCAGTACATGTGTCATGACTTAAATTTTCATATTGTATAACTTTAGCATGCTAGATGTTGATATTTTTTCATATAAATAAGGTCAAACTTTATGAAGTTTGAATTCAGACAATTCTTATATGCAGAGTAAAAAGGACCGAAGGGAGTATCGAACACGCCTTTCCATTTGATTTAACAATGGCACTGTTTGGATACTCTAACTTAACTAGAGGTTAGAGTTAGTTTCTAGCTCATGACAGTTAAAAGGAAGAGAGAGAGAGAGAGAGATTGGTGGAATAGTTGATTGTATTGCTTGAGCCTCGTGGGCATATATATAGGAGTACATGGTCATCTTGGAGTACAAGTCAAGGTAGAATAAATCCTACGCTATGCTACATTTCCTAAATAACAATGATACTATACAATGACTAACCCTGAACTAACTCTAGCCAAAGAGGTGTTTGGATGACAGTGTTAGATTGACAATAAATGCGCTAGGAGAACTAGCCCCAATCAGCACCTCTTGGGTGGGATAGTTGTTTTGGGTGGGTTTGACGCAACTAGCTCAAACTAGCCCTCATGTTTGGATACTTTAGGGCTATTTGAGCCCAAACTAGCTCAAACTAACTCTAACCCATGGATCCAAATAGGGCCAATAACTAGTGTACTTAGACCTGCACAATACAAGTTTGAATGACTACGTTTGCTTGTTTTTAAATATTAGGCATGTTGCAGTTAATAACACACCTTTCCACTTCTTGTTTTTAAATATTAGGTTTTTAACAATTTGATCATGCACATGTAGGTCCTGCTGTCAGAGGTTTTGACCCACTGTTTGACCATTTTTGCATATGTGGAAATGAGTTGTCCATTAATATCAGTCAAGTCAAGACACTCAGAAAGATTGTTACGATAAAGAAATTAGCGACAAAAAACAACAAGATCTTTGTCTGCACAATGAAGAAGACATCAATTCACTACGGGATGGTACTAACTGTTATACCTTGTCTTTTTAATACCTTTGCGCTATTTCAAATCTGAAGAAGATATTTATGCATATCCTTGTTTTCAGGCCTTTCCAAAGCAGTTCACTGATGATTACCTCTCAAACCACCTGTATGGTCAGGAGGCGAGGAAGGTTTTCATACAACACCCACGGTTCAATATTGAAGTGTTCCTGAAGAGGACGAAGGATGGACGGTCAATTATCCACAGGCACTGGCCTAAAGTTGCAAAGACCTTCAACATCAATGAAGGCTCAATATTCGCCTTCCGCTTCAACAGTTTTCCAGATGAGATTCATCGATCTATGTTCCGTCTATGATGCTAATTTCAAAAGGTTGTAGATGTTGCATGTGAAACTTGGTGCTGGGGCAGTTGTGTAATGGGGTAGCTGAGTGCTGAAGCTATATGATGTTGTACTCTGATGTATTTCAATTATGAAATCCTGCTTCCTTAATATGGAAATGAAATATATTGTGTGCTTAATATGAAATGTCAATTATATTAATAAATTGATTATTAATAATAGAGCTATTAGCCTGTTAATGGCCAATTAGCCTGCTAATTGCTATTGCAAACGGTTATTGAGAAAACACCGTGGGCGATGACCTCAGGCAACGCACACAGTTTCTAGGAATAAACCGTGTTGGATCAATGAACAATCACACACGACATCCTCTTGAAGACTGTTTGCGTTAGGCCACCTCACGCAAACATTTACCACATAAAAACTGTGTGTGATGGACAACCTTTGCCACACAGTTTCTTCTACGCACCGTGTGTGATGCATTCAATAACGCAAACGATAAACTTGTTAATATCGTGTGCAATGGCAACGCTATCACAAATGATTTAATGGGGAAAATTGTGTGTGATGTACCTGCGAACGGAAACATTTTCCTTGGAGCGACTGTGTGGGATGTATATACGAACGAAAACATTTAGCGGGGACTGACTGTGTGGGATGTACTTACGACCGGAAATGATTTCGCCTGTATAATTGTATTTTTTTAGCACTACTGTAGGTATAACCGTATTTGATTGCTCGTCGGTCGCACACGACCTCATTTTGCCGAGCGTGTGTGCCAGGAGGGCATATCCCCGACGGTTTCTGGGTCGTGTGGGAAGGACCCCCCTATCGCAGTCACTCACTAGGCGACGGTTCAGAACACCGTCACGGAAAGGGGTTAAAAACCATTTGTATAGCACCTTGCTGTACCAGTGATAGGGTTGAGTCCGAGGATCCGTCAGAGCTTTTGTTGCCACTTGTTCTGACTAAGGATGATAGCACTAAGATGGTTGGGGCCCCAGCCCCACTGCATCATCGGACAGGTACTGTACCGATGGACGACAGTATAGTTAGGACTGATGACACATCGAGACTGGAGGTCTTGGAGTCGGGCAGCGTGCCGTTGGAGGGCCGAAGCCTTAATGGCTCTCGGACATCGGCTGGGACTGTCCAACATCTTGCGGTGGTCGTTGGGAGGGAGAGTCATGGGCAGGTGGCCCGTGAGTCATCCTCTACTGTGAGCCGCCCGTAGCCTACGTTGGCTCTGTCTACTCCGGTATCAGCGGGCACAGGCGTGGCAGATACGGCGGCAGAGATGATGAGTGGGGATGCTGACGGTGTCCCGTTGGCTTCGCCTCCTACGCCAGCACCAATCAGGACGGACGGGTGCTTGATGACAGAGCAGTCTTCGCGGGAGAGGACGACTGACGAGGTTATCGCTTTCGGTGGGATCCAGGACCCAGTGTCGGCAGGCAGGCATGTCAGTAACTGGATCCAGGACTAACCCGACGCTGACGACCTGCAGATAGAGCGTGCCATGAGGGCAGCCAAGCTTCGGGATATCGAGGCTACTACAGGTATGTCGGTAATAAGCGTTGTTCCATTATGCATTTTTCTGAGCATGATATTATAGATAAGGCCAACGACATAGGACTATCCCTAGGGTCTAACGGGAAGGAAATTGGTAAATCGGTTAATGATATACTTGACTTAGAGGCTGAGAGAGCGTTTGAGCTGATCCGCAACATAGCGGCCGTTAGGCCTATGACGGACGCGGATATTAACAATTTGGGGATATCTGCGCTAGAGAGTTTTTGCGAAGATCTAATGCCCACTTCGGAGGCCGAAGCTGAGGCAGAGGGAACGGAGTCTGAGGAACGTCTAGACCCTAGTACGCTAGAGTGCGATGCACAGATGGCTACTAGTCATGTGGACGTGGGGATGATGGCGGATAAACCAAAGCGTTCCTGGAAGAGGAAGGTTTATCCAACATCGGCTGTTCATAGAAGTGCACGAGTCAAGCTTAAGAAAAAATTTCACAATGACTTATGAAAGGAATTTTTTGGAGTAGTAGAGGTCTAGCAGACTTGGCTAATAAAAGGTTCCCGGCTGAAGCATCAATTGACCATAAACTTGACTTGATTTCATTGCATTTCTAGAGACAGGCCATGATAACTTCACCTCTCAGTTTCTCGGAACTCTATGCGGTGGGATTGATTTCGACTGGCACTATCTACCGCCTAGAGGACGATCTGATGGGATCTTATTAGGGGTTAAGTGTGAAACACTTGAGGTGATAAACGTGGTTTGAGGTGATTATGCAGTTAAGTTTCGGGTGAGGTCAAAATTGGATGGTGTCTGATGGGCTCTCGTTGCAGTGTATGACGCAACCCGAACTTAAACCTGACTTCCTGGCTGATCTGGTTAGTATCTGCGGGGATGAGAGGTTGCCGATTTTAGTTGGAGGGGATTTTAGCATCATTAGAAGAAGAGAAGAAAAAACAACAATAATTTTCATGGACGTTGGTCCTTCATGTTCAACATGATCATTGAGAGTCTTAACCTGAGAGAAAGATTAAATTAACGGGTAGAAAGTTCACTTGGGCAAACACGTTGCCTAATCCAACATATGAGAACTTGGATAGAGTGCTTGCGATTGTGGAATGGGAACATAAGTACCCATTTGTGTCCGTGCACGTGATGCAGTGGGCAATATCAGACCACATACCCTTGTTGGTTGACTCGGGAGAAGCGAAGCTTTTGGGTAACAAGAATATTTTCTCTTTCGAACTAAGTTGGTTCGAAAAAGATAATTTCTTAGAGATTGTCGCAAGAGAATGGGCTAAGCCTATTGGTGGGCGGTCCAGCATTGAGCGCTGGCAGAACAAGGTCAGACACTTACGACAATTTTTACAGGGTTGGGCCAGAAACGAAAGCGGGCTGTATAAACAAGAAAAAGAAAGACTTTTACATTTGATCCAAATGCTTGACTTAAAAGCGGAAACAAACCTGCTTGATATGACAGAGCAGGCCGCGAAGTCCGAAGCCGAGGTGAAACTACGCACACTTCTTAGGGAAGAAGAATTGAAATGGGCCTTGCGTGCTAAGGTTCTTAGAGTTGTCCAAGGGGATGATAATACTCAATTTTTCCACATGATTTCAAACGGCAAACATAGGAAAAAGAAAATTATACAGCTTGAGCAAGATAAAGGGACGATAGTGGGTCATGAGAATCTTAAGTTATACATTTTGAATTATTATAAACAACTTTTTGGACCACCAGTAGAAAATGCTGTGTCCGTGGATGAGCTTGTAGTTGGGGATATTCCTCGGCTTCAGTCAGATGAAAATGATATTTTATCTGCACCTTTTACTGAGAAAGAGGTTTTCGACGTGATTTCTCAGATGAAGCCGAATAAGGCACCAGGACCAGATGGGTTCTCGACAGAATTCTATAAGAAATGTTGGCATATAGTTAAGGAGGACCTTATGCCGATGTTCCATGATTTTTTGAATGGCCATCTACAACTCTTCCACCTTAACTTTGGTACGATAACATTGTTGCCAAAGAAAGAAGCAGTTTGAATCGAGCAGTTTAGGCAAATATGCCTTTTGAATGTGAGTTTCAAAATATTTACGAAAGTAGGTACCAATAGATTGACACGGATCGTCCATTTGGTGGTGCAACCGAGTCAGACTACTTTCGTGACTGGGAGACATATCCTCGAAGGGGGTGTTGTCTTACATGAAACTCTACATGAAATCTATTCAAAGAAACTAGATGGGGTGATCTTCAAGGTGGATTTTGATAAAGCATATGATAAGGTCAAGTGGCCATTTTTAGAGCACGCCATGCGCATGAAGGGGTTTAACAGACAATTGAGGAATCCGATGGATTCCTTCATCCAAAACCACTATAGGAATCAGCTTCTTTTCCGTCTGCCATGGCAGACGGCAAAGGACCAGAAAGCTGATGGCAAACCTGTCCGGCACAGTAAGCTACGGTAAACAGCTTCTTTGCCGTCTGCTTTCTCACAGCGGACGGCAAAGACCCTTTGCCGTCGGTGGCAGACGGCAAAGAACGGAGGTTAGCCACGTTAGGTGGCTAACGGGAGGCTTTGCCGTCTGCCAGCTGACGACAAACATGCCCTCCCCTTTGTCGTCCGCCTTGTGATGTCAGCAGACGCGTCACTCCACCCAGCTCTTTGCTGTCTGCCATGGACGGTAAACCTCTCCAGCCTTTGCCGTCTGTCATAGACGGCAAAGTGACCAAATGGGCCAGCTCCTAGGTTGCACAGGTTGCTGCCACGTGGCCTCTTTGCCGTCTGTGGCGGACGGCAAAGACCCCTTTGCCGTTGGTGGCAGACGGCAAAGTGCCTGTATTGTTACTGTTTTTTCTGTTTTCTGTTATATCCCTGCATTTTCAAAAGACATATATGATATATATAGTTTCAACCTCAAACATAGCCCATGTATCCAACATCTAGCAGTCCATCAATGCAACAGAACACATAGGGTATTAAAAGATCCAATACATACATAGTTTCACGGAGTTCATCCATATATACATACATAGTTACACATTGTTCATCAATACAAATGAAAACAAAAACTAAACACTAGCAGTCCATCAATGCTGCTTCCATGAAGTGAATCAAACCTGCAAAAAAAGTGATAGAGGGAGTAAGAAAGTGTAGAGAGAAGAAGAAGAGAAGAAGAAGAAGAAGAAGAAGAAGAAGAAGAAGAAGAAGAAGAAGAAGAAGAAGAAGAGAAGAAAGATGAAGAAGAAGACTAGAAGAAGAAGAAGAAGAAGAAGAAGAAGAAGAAGAAGAAGAAGAAGAAGAAGAAGAAGAAGAAGAAGAAGAAGAAGAAGAAGAAAGAAAAGAAGAAGAATTATTCTTCTTCTTCTTTATTCTTTCTTTTCTTCTTCTCTCATCTTTTTATCCTTTCCTCTCATTCTCATCTTCTTCTTTTATTCTTTCTTTTTCTTCTCTTCTTCTTCTATTCTTTCTATTTCTCTCTTCCGTTTTCTCTTTCTTATTCCTTATTTGTGTCATTTTAGAGCTAACTAGGTAATTATGCCATTTTGAGCTAACTAAGCTTATTATGTCAATTTGGAGGAAAATAAGGTAGTATAGGTCATTTTGTGCTAACCTAGGTGATGATGCCATTTTTTAGCCAACTTAGGTAAGTATAGCTCATTTTTTATCTAACTTAGGTAATTATGCCATTTTGGAGGAAATAAGCTAAGTATATGACATTTATGAGAGAACCAAGGTTATTATGCCATTTTTGAAATGAATAAGCTAATTATGTCATAAATGAACTAAATAAGCTAATTATGTCATTTTGGAGGATAATTAGCTAAGTACGTCTTCATGAGCTAACTTAGGTAAAAAAGACATTTATGAGCTAACTTAGGTAAAATGGATCATTTTGGAGCTAACTTAGCTAAAATGGGTCATTTTGGAGATAACCTAGGTAAAAATGACATTTATGAGCTAACCTAGATAAAATGGATCATTTATGAGCTAACTTAGCTAAAATGGAGCTAACCTAGCTAAAATGGATCATTTTGGAACTAACCTAGCTAAAATGGATCATTTTGGAACTAACCTAGGTAAAATGGATCATTTTAGAGCTAACCTAGGTAAAATGGATCATTTTGGAGCTAACCTAAGTAAAATGGATCATTTATTAGCTAACTTAGCTAAAATGGATCATTTTGGAGCTAACCAAGCTAACTTAGGTCATTTTGGAGCTAATTTAGGTAAAATTGATCATTTTGGAGCTAATTCAGCTTATTATGTCATTTTCGAGGAAAATAAGCTAAGTATATGACATTTATGAGGTTACCAAGGTTGTTATGCCATTGCAAACCTAAGTAAGCTAATTATGCCATTTTTGACATAAGTAAGCTAAGTGTATGTCATTATTGAGCAAACCTAGGTAACTAAGCATATTAGAGCTAACTTAGTATATTAGAGCTAACTTAGGTCATTTTGGAGGAAACAAAGCTAAGTATAGATCGTTTTAGAGCTAACTTAGGTAAAATGGATCATTTTGTAGCTAAGTAAGCTTATTATGTCATTTTGGAGGAAAATAAGCTAAGTCTAGGTCATTATGGTAAGCATATTGGAGGAAATAAAGCTAAGTCTAGGTCATTATGAATTTGTTAAGCAAAACACTAGAGAAAACTTACCCTCATCACGGAGGTGAAGCACCGGGGTTGCTCGTGCTGGTACCACCTGGAGAAGGATCGTGCGATGCTTGTCTGGAGTTACGCTGCACCAAAGATCATTTGCAATGTCTCGTTAGCATGATGACACTCAAATGTTAAGACTAGTAACTAATGACCATTCAAATGAAACTCACCGCGGTCCCCGGAGCAATGACTGGCATCGGCGGAGGGGTCTGGCCAGTCTTCTCGCACAGAGTCTGCACATTTGGTTTGACGAGTCAGTCATACTAGTTAGTAATGAAACAAACATTAAGTGCATGATTTGGCTAATATGCAGAAGAAACTTACCACGAGGAGCTCATACATGGCCCGGTTCTGCATGTCATTCCGTGCCCTCTCATCCTCCAACATCCTAGTAGTCCTCTCCTCCAACTCCCGCTGCTTCTCCACCGCCTGCTGGTCCCTCTCCGCCATAAGTGTCTGGGTTCTATCTCTCTCTCTCTCTCTCTGAAGAGCAGCCTGCAACACCACTCCTCGTTAGCATTGTAATCATCGATGGCCGCACACACAATGTAATGGATGAAAGATAGCTGAATCCGTATAACTAACCTCGAAGGCGAGCTCATAAGGCCATTGACGAGGCCTTATCTCAGGAGCGGAGCTCGACTGGTGCGCCTTGATCTCCGGGAGAGTGCTAGGATAACGGATAAGTCCATCTCCAATGGCTATCGAGCCATGTGGGACCTCCCGCCACCAGATATCATCACCAGCTCTGGATTAAACTACTGGCTCGGGTTAAAGTCCTCCCCTTTCCTCGCCTTCCCCTCATCTCTGTACTTCACGAGCTTGTTGTGGGAGGAGATGTTGCTGAAGTTCTCTAGATGATCAAGGTCAGACTCAGAGAATGCCTTGACCTTCTTATATGAGGCAATATGGGCCATGGCATAGAGGTCGTACACCTCTGGCACCTCCGCCTTATTGTGTCACACCTGAAAGAGAGGAACAGAGTAAATTAGTAATTAAAGGGCTCAAGCTAGCATGAAGAATGAATTGCATGAATCATGAAGCAAACACATACCCAGTTCCGCCCGAACTGATATAAGTTGGCACTGCCTTGATGGTGTGGCACACCTTCCATTTGGGCACGCCGGTCCTTGGCATTGTTGTGGAGGGCTCGCCAATGGTCTGAGCACCACTCATCGACCAACACCTCCCAACAATCCATCTGATCTGTACACCATCTCGGAGGCACCTAAGTTAGTAAAGAGAAACTTGAGCGCTACGCCTATGAATCAAATCAAGGAAACTAAGTACAAGGCCTTAAGAATAGGTAATTACCGTCATGTACTGCTCCTTCTTCAGAACTTTCCGCGGCACACTGTAGGGAACGCAGGAGAAAACAAAAAATTTCTGACCTATGCACCAGCCCAGGACCACTATGGAGACTGCATACAAGGTTTGATCATTTTCGTTACCGACTCGTAGCGCAGCGGAAGTAGAGTCGATGACGATCGGCGGTGTAGATCCCCGCAGCTAGGATTTACAACCTCCCAACCGCGAGGATGTATACCCTCATCCGCTCCTCGGACAGCCCTCCGGGAGGCGGTCGGACAGTCCCCCGGACGGTGTCGCGGACAGCCCTTCGGGAGGACCTTCGAAGCTCGAACGGTCACCCGGACAGCCCTTCGGGAGGACTCACAGAACTCGGACCGTCACTTGGACAGCCCTTCGGGAGGCACTTTCAAACAGCCCCTCGGGCACTAAGATCGAAACTACGACCTCTCTACAGAGTTGCACACATACGGTGTCATCTATCCGGCAGGGCTTCACCGTCCAGAACTAGTTCCCACCGGAACCCAGACAGCCTTTCGGCTCTACGAAACTATTTCGCTGGGAGGGAGAGAGAAGCCAGATCATTGCAATGGCACTTGTATGTGAGAAGGAGTGAGTGTGGAGGGCTGCCCCTCCACCTCTATTTATAGGAAATCCCAAGGGGTAGGGTGGTTTTACAATAAAACCCAAAAGCACATGAATGAAGTCCTTCCACCAAGGGTATAAGGGTGAAACCAAGGAACAAGAGGGGCTCCAAGGTGGAGCCCCAAGTGTGTCCGGCCACACCCCATGAGGGCCCCCCCAAGGGGGCTCTCATCCATCCATGTCACCCCAAAAGATCTTGGGACAAAGCCCAAAATAATGGTTTTCCATAAAGTAACCCAAAAAGCACTTTCGCTATTCACGACGACATTTTTCAGCGTCCGTTCGAACTGAAAATATTTATGTGGGCTTAGAACATTTCCAGTATCCACCATAATAATTTTCAACGCGTTCTGGAACAATTCCAGTTTAGTGATTTCATCTGCGAAAAGCATTTGAAGCGGTTCCGGCAGCTCCGGAACATTTCCGGTTTTTATCTCAGAAAATTCCCAGAAGTTTCCAGAATGATTCTGGCACCCTCCAAGAATTATCAGGCATGTGCCGAAACCAATTTGACTTAATGGAATACCCCGAAACAACTTTTCAGTTTCACCGAAACTCATCCGGTGTTCTCTCTGCGGAACTTTTCCGCTGTCCGAAACTTTTTCGGTGTCCGAAACTTTTTCGGTGATTTTCTCTCAGACTCCCTGTCTAGTATTCAGCAGATAGATGACCCTTAAGCATGTGACCCTATAGGTTCGGTGAAGTATAGACATGACACGGAACCCCTTCCGATCAATGATCAACATCGGAGCCGTGGACACCCATATTGACCCCTATACCCACACGAATGAATATTCGAGTGAACCTCCAGTTGCCGTGTGCTATTCCTGTTGCTTCACGATATGTTACAAATACCCAAGGTGAGACATGTTGGCATTCCTGTGGATCAACAGCTTGTCCACTATGCTAGTTATCTCGTTACCGGTATTGTTCTCTTTTCTCGTTATCGTGTTCCGGCATCCCTGTGATCAAATCACAAAGTGTCTGGCCAGACGATGATGGATACCGTAACACCGAGAGGGCCCAGAGATATCTCTCCATCGCCGGAGGAGCAAATCCCAATCTTGAGCTATCAAGTTACTTGACACACTTTTCCATGAACCCGTAAGCCGCCGTAATAGCCACCCATTTACGGATGACGTTTAACAAACCCCAAAGTTCATGAAGCAAGCATGAAGAAACTCGATACTCTCATGGTCTAAGGAATCATGCAAACGTTAACCATCTATGTGTTATTAACCATTAACTTGTGACGAATGTAACTCATAGCATAACATCAATTCGGGTCGATTCAACACAAATGTTCTTCTAACATTGTGCCCTCAAAGCTGCTGGCATAGACATGCCCATGATCAGGAAAACAGAACCATCATGCAACACTTGAGCTAGTCTTAGAGGCTAGACTAGGAATACATTTTATCATTTATTATTCCACACGTGCATATGAGTCTTCCTCCGAGCCTCGTTTTATTTGTAGACTCGAGAACCATAGCAGTTATAGCATGGAACATAAACCTAATTATGAACAGGGAGATAATCAATAACATTTATTATTGCCTCTAGGGCATATCTCCTACAGACTCCCACTTGCACTAGGGTCAATAATCTAGTCAATGCTAATGCACTTTACACCTGTGGCACACTGGTGTAAATATGCTTCGCTTGTGGTATAGCCTGAATGTCCAACGGATCTTACGACTTCAGCTCAGACTGAGTTATGGAGCAACTATCTGCAGTAGTGTCCCATTGACAAAAGCCATCTTGGAACCATACTAAGTTCATGAATGAACTATATGATTCAACATCTTCTTTGTCACTTTAAAGGCGGCAACATACTTTGCCTCTGTTATAGAATTCGCCACAGTAACTTGTTTGGAACATTTTCCAACTAACTGTGCCACCATATTGTGTGTTACACAAAACCCTTAATTTAAATTGAAAATCGCTTGGAGCAAGGATGAAGACTGTATCGATGTAACCTTTTACAACGAACTCTTCATGATCTCCGCTTGCGAGAAAACATGTCATCAGTGCTATTATAGTACTCAATGACCCTTTTTCACTGTTGTCCCATGATCAGTACTTTTGATCACTTTGGTATCTATACTCGCAACAACTTTGGGAGTATTGGACATATCTGGTTTGTTTTTACATACCATGGAATACATGATTAATCCAAACACAAGAGTGTGTGGAATCTCCATCATGTATTTTGCTCATCAGTGTTTTGGGACACCGAGTCTTGCAAAAACTCTTTCCATGTGACTTCGGCAAGAATCACTCCTTGACGTTTTTAATGCTAAAAGGTTTTAGCATCTTGTCAATATGTATCTTTGCTCAGCCCCATTAGGTAAATCTATCTCCATAGATCATCATGCCTAATATAAAGGATATTTAGCCCAAGCACTTCATCGAAAAACTATTTTCAAATGAAGTCCTAATTTGTGTCAAGAAATTTATTTCCAATTAACAATGTGTCAAGCACACAACGTTTTTTAGAAATTTATTATGCTCCCACTTACTTTCTTGAATCACAAGCATCTTCGTTACCCATTGATGAAGTCAAACCCTTTTGACCATTTCATCAAAACACGAAGATTCCAACTCCATTATGCTCTCTTCTATCCATTGCTGGAACTCTGAAGTTTTCACACTCACTAGCATCCTCTGGAATGATAAAATACCTTGGACTGTAACACATGCAAGTCCTTGGTTTCATTTCCATCATATGGAAATCCTGTTTTCATCCATGTTTCATATCTCATGACTGAAATATGTATTAATTGCTAGTTCAACCCGAACCGACTTTAAGCATCGCTACGGTGAAACAACCTCATCGCAGTCAACTCCTTGAACTTGTTATTTCAGCAAGTCGAGCTTTATGGATAAAACATTTTTATCCGTATCAGTTTTAAGTTCCATAAATATTCGTTAGACTCTAAGTCTTCCGAAAGGTGTATCAAGGTTTTAATCATGAATCACTTATATGGAAACTAACTCGGGTTGTATTGGCATTCAGCCAATTCTGGAGTCAGGGCCCATCAACGCTTCCTTGTGTATCGTAGGTATACTGTTCTCTGACAACAATATCTCGTCTGCGCACCTGAGAGGTTTGCACGAGCCTTGCCTACGTGGTTTAGCTGCAAGTTTGACCGAAGTCCATACATTTTATTGTAGAGACTTCCGTATCAGTCGCAGTAGGAAACAATGGAATTACTTCCAAGGTCTCTTTCCTTTGACCTGATGACGGAGATACTGGTTATCTCGTCGAGTTGCATTATTCTCCCACTCACCTTTTTGAAAGAACCATTTTCTTCAAAAAGCATACCGTTCTTTGTGGCAAAATCCTTTGCCTCGGTATAGTGGTGGGGGAATACCCAATTACTTGGGATAACCTACAAAGTAGCACTTGTCTGATTTGGAATAGGTTTGTAACCTTTTACACAAGCCCCATATTCCAAATGTTAAGAAAAGATATAACATGGTTGGGCGTACCATACCATGGTGTCATTTCAACAGACCCGATGGAGCTCTTTTCAGTGTAAAAGCCGCAGTCTCTAAAGCATCACCTTTTAAAAGGGATAATGGCAAATTTATTTATGTCATCTTTGATCTTACCATGTCATAAATGGTTCGATTACATCTTCACGGACTTTCCACTTGCAGTGGTGTTCCGGGAGGTGCAAGTTATGAAACCCCTTTCACAACTCATCAGACATTCGCTAAACTTGTAACTCAAATATTCCTTTCTGCAATCGAATTGTAGAAACAGAATTTTCTTGTTACAATAACTTCTACTTCATTCTTGAAAACCTTTTGAATGAATTCAAAAGATCTAGACTTACGTCTCATCAAGTAAATATACATATATCTACTTGAGTCATTTCTGAAGATAGATAAATCCACTGTTTGCAATAACATTTATCGGACTACATACATCAAAATGTATGATCACCAATAAGTTTTTTGCTCGTTCCTTATGGCCTGTGAACGGTATTTCAGTCACTTTACTTTTCGGAGGAAAGTTGCAAGTGTCAGATGATTCAAAATCAAACGACTTTAAAATCCATCATACTGGAATTTATCCATGCGTGTTTCTCCAATGTGACTAAATGCAGTGCCACACTTGTGTGGTATTCTCTTAGTCTTACGACATTTAGCATCAGTGTTATGGATGTATCATATTACTATCAATATTCATAACATACATCCCATCTTGGATGGAAGTATGGCCCTTCATGTTTATTCATAATACTAAACAACAATTGTTGTTCTTATGAACAACTCTTTTGCAACAAACATTATGCAATGGGCTAGAGTGTATGAAACTCTAAAATGAATTATGAATGTAAATCCAGAGGTAATATATTATTATCATTATTCATAACATACATCTTATTCATAATGAAAGTATGGCCCTTACGTTATTCATAACACCGAACATCAGAAGTTCTCTTATGAACAACCTTCTTGCAAGATACCTTATGCAATGGGCTAGAGTGTGTAAAACTCTAAATGAATTATGAAAATAAATACAGACGGTAATACACCGATGGAAGGTATAGTAACATTTACTATGTTCCCTGTGTATTCCTAAACCTCATTCCTGGCTAGTCTTTCAGGCCATAGTAGTTCTTACATCGAGTTGCAACAGAAAGCAATCGAGCGGGTATCTTTGTGATTAACTCACAATACCCAAGAATCAGTGATTAACAATTTAATCATAATTCCCAAGAACTATATCTTTGACCAGCCTTCTATACATCAAAAACCTGTATGACATTCATACATGAGCTGGATATTCCAGTCTTCTTTCTTATTTCCATTATACTTCTAACAGTTTAACTTTTAGTATTTCTCCTACTTCCAGAAGAAGCACCCAACTTAAGAGTGGCGTTAGCCCTGGACTTCCTATGCGTGAAAGTTTCACTAACACCCTTCGGACACTTCCTTTCTCTTTAAGTTTTTATTCACATTTCATCATATGAAAGGCGTTCTCCTGGATCCCTCTCTTATCAGTCTAATGCATAGTAAAACTCCTTTACTAATAGTTTGCAAACAAACATTGCTTTGGATATCTCATATCTTTTAGCCTTTGTCTGTCTCTGAAAATGATTTTCAGATTCCATGAATATCACATAACTATCCAAACTTTCGAAGTTCGGGTCTCATGGAAGCAAACATATTGCACTTGACTGAAACAGAATTCTAGCTTTTGGATCGAAGGACGACAGTCACATGATCCATAGCATAAGCGAGAGAATACCGAAAGTATGCGATAGGACAAAGTCCTTCTCGGCACTCTTGAGGACAATCCTCACATTACGTTACCAACCATAAAGTTTTAACCAGATATTTAACAGCTATTCAATTTTAATAGGGAAGGTGGAAACGCGAGCCATCATTCTACAACTATTATGCAAACCACACTTAGACAGTGTTCATAATTAATTGCACTGAGAATTAAACAAGTTAATTCAACAGTGCACTCCCACTCAAATCAATATCTCTCATAATTGATTGTGAGTGATTCAAGACCCGCATTTCCATTCAACGCCATTGAACGAGATGAACACTGATGGCGCGAACTTCAATCGGTAGGCAAACTTGCCGATCACATCTCTATGTGACTCTTGTTCATCTTTCGATGGGCGTGTTCTGAGCTCAGGGAGATCCTTCCAGAACGTCAAGACAACCAAGTGATCTCGCTGCAAGGTCTCAACTCACCCGCCTCACACATCCCTAATCGTTCGCACCCAGGGAGATCCTGCGATGCCCCGAAAAGTTAGGTGCCGTGACGGTGCTACACTTGGGAGAACACTAACTACTTGATATTTTGTGAGAGATCACCCTAATAAAAAGCGACTACCGCGCAATCAAGAAGGGTGCATCATAAGGGATAAACATCTCAGGCAATTCATAATAGCATGATATGGTATAGCCCTTTCTAACAGAGAAGTCTTGTATTTCTTCGTCTTCGGCATTCGCGTCGGTGTTTACCTTTGCGAAGATTGCCACCACCTTGTCGACGCACCAGATAATATTGCTATCTCTATAGCTAATAAAATAATGCATTACAACAAGGTTGACACGCAGGTCATTTAATGTGCAATCATATGGCTCCAGCCATCATGCCGAATCATGACTCGCAGGTCATGTTAATCAATTTACATCATATAGTCATCTCATACATAATCAAATTAATATGAGCACTGCTATACCACATCATATGCAGATGCAAACCCTCCTGCAAAACCAAGTTAGACGCCTCTAATCGGTCCAGCAAAAACTTGTTTTTCGTGGCTTCTAAGGTTTCGAAACAAACCGAAGCTACCAACGTCCATCATCAAGTATGATAATTCAAGTCGCTAGATTAATAATGCGGGGTGTATGAAGCACGAGATAATAAAATCTCGAACCCCATACTAAACTTCGTCATACGCATGACCCCCGTGCAGATCATATCTGCATTGCCCTTTCGTCTGTGAAATTTCATCTTTCTTTTTAACTACGGTGGAATTCAATGAACTGTTAGCACTTCGTTGATCAATCAGGATCGCGGATTGCCAGAACATTGAAACTCCACCATACTATTATCAAGATCAGAAATATGCAAATTCCAAGGAAGCAACAAGAACATCGGGTAACAGATTTCATCTGCTACCCGCACAAATAATTTTCAGTAATAGAACTCATCTACTACCTAATTATATTGTGCAACACCCATACATCTCTATGTATTCTAGATCGCAACCTGCATCTACGCATAGCATGGCTCATGATGCCACTGTAGGGAACACAGCAGAAAACAAAAAATTTCTGACCTACGCACCAGCCCAGGACCACTATGGAGACTGCATACAAGGTTTGATCATTTTCGTTACCGACTCGTAGCGCAGCGGAAGTAGAGTCGATGACGATCGGCGGTGCAGATCCCCGCAGCTAGGATATACAATCTCCCAACCGCGAGGATGTATACCCTCATCCGCTCCTCGGACAGCCCTCCGGGAGGCGGTCGGACAGTCCCCCGGACGGTGTCGCGGACAGCCCTTCGGGAGGACCTTCGAAGCTCGAACGGTCACCCGGACAGCCCTTCGGGAGGACTCACAGAACTCGGACCGTCACTTGGACAGCCCTTCGGGAGGCACTCTCAAACAGCCCCTCGGGCACTAAGATCGAAACTACGACCTCTCTACAGAGTTGCACACATACGGTGTCATCTATCCAGCAGGGCTTCGCCGTCCAGAACTAGTTCCCACCGGAACCCAGACAGCCTTTCGGCTCTACGAAACTATTTCGCTGGGAGGGAGAGAGAAGCCAGATCATTGCAATGGCACTTGTATGTGAGAAGGAGTGAGTGTGGAGGGCTGCCCCTCCACCTCTATTTATAGGAAATCCCAAGGGGTAGGGTGGTTTTACAATAAAACCCAAAAGCACATGAATGAAGTCCTTCCACCAAGGGTATAAGGGTGAAACCAAGGAACAAGAGGGGCTCCAAGGTGGAGCCCCAAGTGTGGCCGGCCACACCCCATGAGGGCCCCCCCAAGGGGGCTCTCATCCATCCATGTCACCCCAAAAGATCTTGGGACAAAGCCCAAAATAATGGTTTTCCATAAAGTAACCCAAAAAGCACTTTCACTATTCACGACGACATTCTTCAGCGTCTGTTCGAACTGAAAATATTTATGTGGGCTTAGAACATTTCCAGTACCCACCATAATAATTTTCAACGCGTTATGGAACAATTCCAGTTTAGTGATTTCATCTGCGAAAAGCATCTGAAGCGGTTCCGGCAGCTCCGGAACATTTCCGGTTTTTATCTCAGAAAATTCCCAGAAGTTTCCAGAATGATTATGGCACCCTCCAAGAATTATCAGGCATGTGCCGAAACCAATTTGACTTAATGGAATAGCCCGAAACAACTTTTCAGTTTCACCGAAACTCATCCGGTGTTCTCTCTGCGGAACTTTTTCGCTGTCCGAAACTTTTTCGGTGTCCGAAACTTTTTCGGTGATTTTCTCTCAGACTCCCTGTCTAGTATTCAGCAGATAGATGACCCTTAAGCGTGTGACCCTATAGGTTCGGTGAAGTATAGACATGACACGGAACCCCTTCCGATCAATGATCAACATCGGAGCCGTGGACACCCATATTGACCCCTATACCCACACGAATGAATATTCGAGTGAACCTCCAGTTGCCGTGTGCTATTCCTGTTGCTTCACGATATGTTACAAATACCCAAGGTGAGACATGTTGGCATTCCCGTGGATCAACAGCTTGTCCACTATGCTAGTTATCTCGTTACCGGTATTGTTCTCTTTTCTCGTTACCGTGTTCCGTCATCCCCGTGATCAAATCACAAAGTGTCTGGCCAGACGATGATGGATACCGTAACACCGAGAGGGCCCAGAGATATCTCTCCATCGCCGGAGGAGCAAATCCCAATCTTGAGCTATCAAGTTACTTGACACACTTTTCCATGAACCCGTAAGCCGCCGTAATAGCCACCCATTTACGGATGACGTTTAACAAACCCCAAAGCTCATGAAGCAAGCATGAAGAAACTTGATACTCTCATGGTCTAAGGAATCATGCAAATGTTAACCATCTCTGTGTTATTAACCATTAACTTGTGACGAATGTAACTCATAGCATAACATCAATTCGGGTCGATTCAACACAAATGTTCTTCTAACATTGTGCCCTCAAAGCTGCTGGCATAGACATGCCCATGATCAGGAAAACAGAACCATCATGCAACACTTGAGCTAGTCTTAGAGGCCAGACTAGGAATACATTTTATCATTTATTATTCCACACGTGCATATGAGTCTTCCTCTGAGCCTCGTTTTATTTGTAGACTCGAGAACCATAGCAGTTATAGCATGGAACATAAACCTAATTATGACCAGGGAGATAATCAATAACATTTATTATTGCCTCTAGGGCATATCTCCTACACACACCGACTTGGTCTTCTTAATACCACGCGAGGCATAGTAGCCTCGAACAACCTGCACCCGAGCCTCGTGCCGTAAGTTTTGTAGTAGGCGCCTGCACTCGGTATCGATAACCTGTGCCGCGGCCTCCTGGTATCCCTCCTCACACCTGTAGAAGGTCTGCAATCAAATGAGACAACATTGATTAGTACAATAACTAGATATTTGAAGATTTTTAATTGTGTAAAGGAGAAATTACCCAAAACTTTCTGATCACCATCTCTGCCCTTGTGTGGCACAACACACCGTCGATCATCTCCTCCGGCGGGGCCGGGGCAGCCAAGTAGTGCTCCCAGCTCAATCCTAGATGTGGAAGCTGACCCTCACCGGGCAACGTGACAAACCCCGGGAAGTTTTACCGGCAAAGCACAATAAGGACGCTGTTGGGCCTGCGGATCTCCGCAGCATGGTCCCAACCCCTGCAGTATGACAAGGCCAACGCATTAGATATTTGAAGAAACATGAAGGCAAAAGGTACAAAAAGATTAAATGCACTTACTTCTCCCCATAGGGGAAAATCAACCACCTCTGCTCGCGGGTCGCCGGCAAGGGCGGGAGCCGTGTACAACCACGCTGGTCGACGGTGGCCCCCTCAACCACCTCGTCCTCGCTATCAGCTGGATCCCCGCCACCATCAGCATGGCCACTCGGCCCCTCAGGTGGATCTGGCTAGGTACCCCATCCGGATGTCTCCTGGGACGTACCCTGGTCCGGAGTGTCGTGGGTCGAAGGCCCGTTGACCCGAGGCTCGTGGACCGGAGTCCACGTAGCCTCCTCCTCAGACGTGTCCACCCTAGAAGTCCTGTGCTCTGGTGAATCAGCTGGAGGTGGCGGTGAGGAAGGCGAAGGAGCCTACCTACCTCTCCAACAACCACGTCCTCCCCGACCTCCTCTCTTCCTCCCTCCCCGACCTCCTCTCCCGGTGGGCAACGACGCCGACGAAGAAGCGCCCACCGGTGAAGCCATACCCTCGTACAACGCTCTCCGGAGAGGTACGGGTGGAATGGAAGTACCACTTCCACCACGCGCCAACGAAGAAGGAGCCTCGGAGTGCTCCTTACCCGCGCCCACCATCTTTCAACACCTGCCATGACAAAGAGTAAATGAAATTAGTACAACACAAAAAAATTAATACCGACATGAATAATAGGATGCCACCGCCAAGTTGTAAAAAAATGAGTAACATAGCATTATTGTTTTTGCCATCAACCTAACTAAATATTTACAACATGATGCCACCGCCAAGTTATAAAAAAAGGATTCGCACTGCTTGTTCCTCGACCCTCGACCCCTCGGTGATCCTCGACCCTCGACCCCTCGGCAGTGCGGCTGCTGTCGTAGCTTGAGATGCGGACGTGCCCGAGCTGAAGGTCATCAGCGCGGGCAAACTGCTTCCATCCGTGCGCGAGATACATGTGGCCATCGGCATCGAACACTACATCCACGTCCCACAAGCGACGCCGGCGCCCAGCCTCCCGCAGCAATAGTTCTCGGGGCCGATGGCGGTCGAACACCTTGGCGAATTTGTCTGGCAGCCTCTGCGATGAGGATTAAAAGCCAAGTTTTGAAACTTCAAACAACCAAACCGACTCATGAAAAAAAATCAGAGCGTAGAAAGAGAAACGAAAGACGAAATAGTACATAGTGAGAGGTTGTGCAACTAAGATGATTTTCTGTACCAACTTTTTTAATGAATTGGAGAGGATGATGGCAAAGAACTCGAAAGCCATTAGTGTGTTGTGGTCATTTCCATACATTCTGCTACAGCACAACAACCCTTCTTATGACCGCAAGACACCAATGGTGGTCAGAAGAAGGGTAGTTGTGCTGTAGTAGAATGTATGGAAATGACTGCAAGACACCAATGGCTTTCGAGTTCTTCACCATTATCCTCTCAAATTCGTTAAAAAAGCTGTTACAGAATATCATCCTAGTTGCACAACCTCTCACTACGTATTGTTTTGTCTTTGGTTTCTCTTTCTACGCTTTGATTTTTTGTCATGAGTCAGTTTGGGTGTTTCAAGTTTCAACACTTGGCTTTTAATCCTCATCGCAGAGGCTGCAAGACAAATTTGCCAAGGTGTTCGACCGCCATCGGCCCCGAGAACTATTGCTGCGGGAGGCCGGGCACCGGCGTCACTTGCGGGACGTGGATGTAGTGTTCGACGCCGACCGCCACATGTATCTCGTGCATGGATGGAAGCAGTTCACCTGCCCTCATGACCTTCAGCTCGGGCACGTCCGCATCTTAAGCTACGACACCAGCCGCTCCATGCTCACCGTAAAATTTTAGGACATCACATCACATAAAGCATTGACACTTTGTAACCTAAATAGCCGTCATTTAGGGTTCCATCGACGCCAAGAAACCCCCTAACCCGCTCGTCCACGGGCGGCCTCAGCTATAGCGACTCACGATCGACGAGTCAGCACTCGGACCGGGGGATTCTCGGCCTGGGCGACGGCGCCGGGACCGGCAGGACCCACTGGCTCCACCATCTATCCCCTCGGCGACCGGCGATCCTCGACCCTCTGCCCCGACCCTCGACCCCTTGGTGACCGGCGATCCTCGACCTTCGTTCCTGACCCTCGACCCTAGTTTTGGCAACCGGCGATGCTCGACCCGGTTTCGTTGGCGCCGACGCACCCCGTCGGCGATCCTCGACCCGGTTTTCTTTTTTCCTCTTCTTCTTCTTCTCCTCTTCTCTTCTTCTTCTTCTTCTTCTTCTTCTTAGTCTCCTCCTCTTATTCTTCTTCTTTTCTTCTCCTCTTCTTTTCTTCTTCTTCTTCTTCTTCTTCTTCTTCTTCTTCTTCTTCTTCTTCTTCTTCTTCTTCTTCTACTTCTTCTTCTTCTTCTTCTTCTTCTTCTTCTTCTTTTCTTCTCCTCCCCCTTTTCTTCTCCTCCTCCTCCTCATCCTCTTCTTCTTCTTCTTCTTCTTATTCTTCTTCTTCTTCTTCTTCTTTTCTTCTCCTAATATTTTTTTTTCAAGAACTAACCTAGAAACTAACCTAACTAACCTAGAAACTAACATAACTAACCTAGAACTAACCTAACTAACCTAGAACTAATCTAACTAACCTAACTAACAGTAGTAACTAACCTAATTAATAACAGTAGTAAAAAAAGAAAAAAACAGGGGGGAGAGCTCACCGGAGTGGGGCGGCGGGGCGCGGGGCCGCGGGGCGGCGAGGCGCCGGGCTGCAGGGGCCGCGGGGACGCAGCAGACCGCGGGACGGCGGGTGGTGGGACGGCGTGGCGGCGCGGCGGGGGGTCAGGGGCGGCGAGGGTGGTTGGGGTCGGGGGCGGCGGGGGCGGCGGCGGCGGTTGGGGTCGGGGGCGGCGCGGTGGAGTGAGAGAGAAAGAGAGATGGAGAGTGGGAGGTGGGTGCGGGGGTGGGCCGTAGCCGTTAGCTACCGCTCTCTTTGCCGTCTACTAGCAAATGTCAAAGAATCTTTATCGTCCGCTAGCAGACGGCAAAGAGGTGGGGTGGACCGTTACAGTGAACTGGCCTCCACCGGACCCACCCCCACCTCCTTGACGTCCGATCTTTGCCATCAGCCAGTTCTTTGCCGTCTGTTTTTTGTAAGTGGACGGCAAAGACGGCAATGAACTGGCTGATGGCAAATTTCCTGATTCCAGTAGTGAAAGGTAGTGTCGGGATTAAGGTAAATGATGACAATGGTCACTATTTCTAGACGCATAAGGGCCTAAGACAAGGAGACCCAATGTCTCCTGTCCTATTCTACATTGTGGCTGACATGTTGACCATACTTATAGGCCGGGCCAAGGAGAAAGGCCTCATAGGTGGACTTGTTCCCCATTTGGTGGATGGGGGAGTTTCCATTCTACAATATACCGATGACACTATTATCTTTATGGAGCATGTTCTTGCAAAGGGTAGGAATATGAAATTAGTGTTGTGCCTCTTTGAACAATTGTCGGGACTAAAGATCAACTTTCACAAGAGTTAATTGTTTTGCTTTGGTAGAGCCAGAGAGGAACAAGATGCTTACCGACAATTATTCGGTTGTAAACTGGGATCCCTACCATTCAGCTATCTGGGTATTCCAATTCATCATCGTAGATTAACTAATAAAGAGTGGAAATGCATTGAAGATCGATTTGAAAAAAAACTAGGCTGCTAGAAGGGTAAGCTTATGTCCTATGGAGGTCGGCTGGTATTGATCAATTCACTACCGACTAGTATGCTGATGTTCATTTTGTCTATCTTTGAGGTACCTAAAGGGGTACGGAAGAATCTAGACTTCTATCGATCTTGTTTTTTCTGGCAGTCAGATGAGGTTAAGACAAAATACCGCTTAGCAAAGTGGGATATTATATGCCAACCCAAAGACCAGTGGGGTCTTGGGGTTGAGAACCTGGAGATCAAAAATAAATGCCTACTGAGCAAATGAACTATCGAGGCCACCCAAACCCTAGAAGAAAGAGCGTCATTGTCGATCTATCGTTGTCGGCATAGGTCAATGGGGGTAGAATGGATAGATTGATCTCCTGCATAGCGATTATTTTTTGCAAAGTGTCCTCTCCTGAAAGTATAACCCTGATAACTTCGACATGAGGGGGGACATCGAACATGCATGAGAGAGGCGGTCCGCAACTAATCCATTGCTCATATATGCATATGATTCCTTATTGTGATTAGCTAGGTCTATGTTTGCCACTAATCCATCTCTCATGTTTGTATATCGCCATGTTGTAATATTTGCAGAAACTATGGAAAGAGACTTAGAACAAGAACAGTTGTTCGGGGATATAATCCTCACCGGAGGTGATCCCTTGTCGTTTCTCAACGACACCGATGGTAAGGAAGGAGAGGATGATGGCTCCGGTGATCCAACAATGGAGGAGGAAGGAGATCATCACGGCTCCGGTGACCGAATGGCGGAGGAAGGAGATCATGATGACGGCTCTGGTGACCGAACGGAGGAGGGAGGCTTAACTGTTGCAAAGTCCGGCGAGGTATATATATATATATTAATTAAGCCTGTGCTGAGTTGATGCATTAATTGTTTGGGTATCTACATATATATATTAACGCTTCTTTCTTCTTTTAGCCCTCCGGATCGAGCCAAACTTCCGTAAGGAGACGAGGCCTGAAGAAAAGGTTGCGCCAGGATGAAAGGTTCACGATCACAGAAGTGGCGAAAGATGGCCAATCGATTGCTCCCAAGTGGACCAAGGATGCATTTGTACATCAGTGCGGAGTTGTTGTTAGGGACAGCGTCCCGATCAGTATTGTGCAATGGAATAAGAATAAGGACGACCCTAAAGTTTCTTATGTCCAGGATAGACAGAAAGATGATCTTTGGACCTCGCTGATGACAAATTTCAGCCTACCGCCAGAGGAGGAGCCGAATAACCCAGTTATAGAGCGAAAGGTCAAAGGCTTTTGCTCTTAAGAAGTTGGCAGAACTATTTAGGAACTGGAAGAAAGAGTTGAACACAAAGTTTGTCGACAAAGAGAAGACTCCAGAATTCATCGGTCGATATGAGAAGATAAGAGATCACTGGCCCGCATTGGTGGCCTACAAGAAATCGGAGAAGGGTAAGAAAAGGTCACTGACAAACAAGCAAAATGCTGCAAAGAAGAAGTATCACCATCACACGGGGTCAGGTGGCTACTACAAAGCCAGGCTGTTGTGGGACAAAGCTGAGCAAGACCTGCTTGCTAAAGGGGTCCAACCAGCGACATTGCACTGGCCAGATCGTTCAAGGACTTGGTTCTTCGGGGTTGGGGGAACTTTGGACCCAGAAATAGGGGAGTGTGTTTGGACGGATGAGCAACTTGCAATACCCATCCGGAAGCTTCAGAAATATATCAAGGCAGCGCAGGAAGGGACATTCATTCCCGACAGAGAGAAGGACGAGCTGACAGAGGCCCTCGGGAATCCTGAGCACCCTGGACGAACACGAGGCACACCAGGCTCCATTCCGTGGGTGCATGGGTTTCCCAACAGCGGTGGTTATAGAAGCCAAGAGAGAAAGAGGAAAGTTGAAGCAACCAAAATGCAGAGGCTCAGTGCAAGATTAGCAAAACAAGAGGAACTTGAGAGCCAGCGAGCTACCGGCCAACCATCTCAGCGGCATGAAGATCCTTGCTTCGACACTGCCCCAGAAGCAACCCCACCATCTCACTGGAGAAGCAGCGTGGCTTCCACGGAGCTTGTTCAGCCTGATTTCATGGCTCGTCGCTACCCCGTGGATAGTATCACGGGGGCTGAACATTGCGAGCTAATGATTAAATGCCAGAACCTGACCTTGAAGGCGGCGGTCGGCTCTGTTGTACCTCCTCAAGCTGAGGGAACTTTTCATTGCCGTCCAATTCCACATGGCTATGGTATTGTGACGGTGGATGAAATAATGGAGGGATTTGAGGAGCTGGAGCTTGACTACCCTACAGGTGAAGGGGAGATTCATCTGGAAAATGCTTTAAGGAGTACCTGTCTATGGAGAAAGGAGTACATAAAGCTTCCAAACTGGACGCCTCCTCCTCCTCCGCCGCCGCGTTAGGGCACTCCGCCTCCTCCTCCTCCTTTGCCTTCTCCGGCGCGTCAGGGCACTCCGCCTCCTACTCCGCCTCCTCCGGCGCGTCAGGGCACTCCGCCTCCTCCGGCGCGTCAGGGCACTCCGCCTCCTCCTCCGCCTCCTCTGGCGTGTCAGTGGACTCCGCCTCCTCCGGCGTGTTAGCGGACTCCGCCGTGTCAGCAACGGCGGAAGAGAGACGCCGCCGCTCCGGCGGCTAGCAGTACAAGAGGCGGGAAGAAATACAGATTTGGTCCAAGCCTGAAGCCTCTTCCAAAGTTACCATATGAGAGGACTGACAAGGAAACCAATGAAATCGTGGAAGCCGAAGTGCAGGCCCATTTTGAGCCGAAACCTCCACCTCCGAAGGAAACGGCACATCCGGTGAAAGTGAAGCGCACTCTGGATGCACTTAAGCGACCACCACCGCCTCCGCCGCAATCGAACTATGAACGCTGTATTGAAAGGGCATATGGTGAATCGCGGCGGTCGGGAAGTACTTCCAGTGATGCAAGATTAGCATAACGAAGAAGTGGGAAAACAATTCCCCAGCTCGGTGAACAGGCGAAGCAATCGTGCCCCCCGCTCAAGGTGTCTAGCGATATCGTCGCTAATCATCCGGGGCTAGTGCTCGGTACCAATCTTGGTGATTACCTGGGCGATGATGTACAGTTCGAAACATTAGAGGTAGTAGAGATCTTCAGATATGAGCACGGGAAGCCTCTCATCAAACCTGATCATCCTCCTCTAAGAATGATGATGCGAAGATTGCATGAATGGTACATGGATACATGCAGGAAGAGTGGGGCCGACAGTATGTTGCTGAGAATTAAAGAGGAGCACGACTTCATTGGAGTTGAGGTGATGCCTGTTGAATTTGTGGAGTTATTTTAGTTATTCAATCAAGACGCCCTCGACAAACAACTCATGACTTGCTACTGTCTGTAAGTATTACTTCTGTAATTAAGTCTCTATAGCTCAGCTCGTTCATTGCATGTATATATAATTATCCTCACTATATTATGCAGATTGAAGATCGTCGAATGCAAAAAAGGACAAGCCTATGACCTTGGGTTCATTAGCCCAAATACCGTAAATGAATGGTCGGTAGGAAACAGAGTCAAAGATACTGAGGACAACTTGCTACAATCGTTCCTTCGACATCAAAACAAAGGGAAAATACTCTTTCCTTACAACTTCAAGTGAGTGTTACTGTCTTGTGCATATTCGGTTTCGCTTACTCGAGGTTATAGTAATGTAATTGATGAGTTATGCGTGCATAGGTTCCACTTTATTCTGCTAGAGATCAAGCTTGATGGGGGAGTAGTAACTGTCTTAGACTCGAGACGTAAAGATCCCCAGGAGTATGCGGACATGACTGCAATGCTCCAGAAGTAAGTTCAACCATTATCGCACCATATCGGCAACTTTCGTTCATCTCCTGATATCAAGTAATCATTTCCTTTGCATGGCAGGGTTTGGAAAAACTTCACCAGAATGGTTCCGGGTCTGCAGAAGGAGCTGCGATTTACACACCCCAAAGTAAGTAGTACTAGCTAGTTCCGCGCATCTCTCATTGATTCTTGTTTCATCAATACCATTATCATGCTTGATTATCAGTTTGATTGAACTCTATTCTCGTAAAGTGCTTGTGCCAGGAAGGCGGGAATAATTTATGTGGATACTATGTTTGCGAGTTCATCCGCCGCTCGACCTCTGAGCGGGGCTACTCTGACAAACAATATGAAGTACGTAAACAATAATATTCACAATTTTATTTTATTACCGTCAATTGTGTTGAGTTTCATTCATATATATGTATTGACCCCCTTCTTTAAATTAGATGTGGCAGATGCGGGATGAACTCCTACCACATGATCGCATATGAGCAATTCAAGAGGAATTGGCGGGATTCTTTCTTGATCACGTCATACATAAAGACGGAGAATACCATGTGGAAATTGAAGCTGATTTTCGATAGATGATGTCAGGGATCGTAAGAGATGTTATATTGTATATATGTAGTAGCGTCGGACAGAAATACGAAAACTTGTTGTTCGACCAATCTCGGAGAAAGAGAGGTCACTTCCCTCTGTATATGTTCATGACGATCTTGTGTAATTAATGGTTCCTTCATTTGCTTACTAGCGTCGAATTCTCTCTATATGTAGTAGCTAGCGTCGACCAAGCACGGAGAAAGAGAGGTCACTTCTCTCTATATGTAGTAGCTATAGCTAACATAATATGAAACCCCTAATTAAACCTTCCAAAACCCCTAATAAACCCCCCCCTTTCAAAAAAAAAACAAAAACCCCAGCGCCTGGGAGCTGCTGACGCGTGGCTGCCCTTTAGTCCCGGTTGGTGTTACCAACCGGGACCAAAGGTCCTCCTCCCTGGGCGCCCCACAGCGGCCATGTGGACCTCCTTTGGTCCCGGTTCATAAGCCAACCGGGACTAAAGGTTTTGGGCATTAGTCCCGTCTGTTTTGTCCCGGTTCCAGAACCGGGACTAAAGGCCCTCTGGAACCGGGAGTAATGCCCTGTTTCCTACTAGTGTCAGTAGAGACTGATGGCATGTGGGCACAGATTTTACGTAACAAATATTTACATTCTAAATCCCTGGCTCAGGTTACCGTTAGACCTAATGATTCGCTGTTTTGGAAGGGGCTCATGAGAACAAAAGAGACCTTCTTTCATAGGGCCAAATTCGTTGTTGGTGATGGGACGACAACACGGTTTTGGGAGGATACATGGTTAGGAGAGACGCCCCTAGCCCTTCAGTATCCCTCTTTATATAATATTGTGCAACGTAAGGAGGATTACGTAGCTACACTATTACATGCGGTACCTTTGAATATCCAGTTCAGGAGGTCCTTAGTAGGGGAACGTTGAAATTCCTGGATACACTTGGTACGGAGGTTGATGGATGTTCAACTCTCAGACCAACCGGAGCATTTTCACTGGAACTTAACGGGAAATGGAGTGTTCACTGTTAAATCTTTGTACTTGGATCTAATTGACTCTGGCCCAATCCCAAGATCGATACATATTTTGGAATTAAAGGTTCCCCTACGAATCAAAATTTTCATGTGGTTTGTCCACAAGCGGGTGATCCTTACTAAAGATAATCTGTTAAAGCGACGATGGGTAGGTAGTGCACGATGTTGTTTTTGTGATCGTGACGAAACAATTCAACACCTATTTATAGATTGCCATCTCGCAAAATTACTTTGGTGAACCGTCCATATAGCAGTTAGCATCACCCCTCCAGCTAACATAGATGCATAGTTTGGGACGTGGCTAGCCGGGGTGCAACTTGATATTGCATCACGTATTCGGATTGGGATATGTGCATTACAGGAACGATACGATTTTTAACAGACAATGTACTCTAAATTTCTTGCGGGTTATTTTTAGAGCTACGATATGGATCCGTACGTGATTGTTACTCACTCCTATGGCCTCCAGGGAGCATTTGGGTACTGGGTTCAACCAATGGGAGATGGTAGCACGGGCTATCTTCAACCGGTTTGGATGGCGGTCTCATAATAGGATAGGTGTTTAGTCACTTTGTCCTATTTTCCAGACGGTTGTGGTTATGAGATTACTTTGTTTTATTTTTCTTTCTTTGCTCCGCTTGCGAGCTGTATTTGGATTGCAGACCTTGGTACCTGTTGGACTCATTTTAATAATATGGCCGCATGCATTTTTCAGATGCAGAGGTCGAGGGTAATCCTCCTTTTCAAAAAAAAAAAAGACGAGGAGGGAACTATAACTTACCATTTGAGTGCGAAAATTTAGATGCAGCATTGACAGGTTTCTGTTACCAGATAGGGACTCACTCAATGTGAATGGCGTCTGCCAAGATAGGGCAGGAGAAGCGAAGTATAATTTAACAAGCTGAGGGACATAGTCAAAGCATGGACATGTTCTTTGCATTTTCTTGGTTATTATCTGAATTTAACCGAAAAAATCACGACACGAGTCATCAACCTGAACCAGCGTCAAACTCATCAAGCTCTCTGTTTTGAAACTGATGAGAGTTCCGTGTATAAATTGCAGCTATCCGGAGGACCTCGCTGGGGAACCAGACGCGGACCGCCCCGCCGTGGCAGAGAAGACGGTGCAGCAGCAGCAGCTCCCCGTTGTGCTGATCATCAAAATTCAACCTGATTTTCTTGTTCTGACCACGTATGTGATGTGTTGTGTTTCATGGAACAGAGGAGCCCCCACCTGTGGATGAGGAGCCCCACAGAGAAACAGAGGAGCCCAACTCAGAAACAGAGGAGGACCAAAAGCCCACCGGTACGTGCTAACCTCTTCGAAGAGGTTTTATCACATGTACCCCAAAAGGTTTCGCCGGTGATGAATGAGATGCTAACAGAACCATACACAAATGACGAAGTCAAAACAGCACTTTTTCAGATGTTCCCGACCAAGGCCCCTGGTCCGGATGGTTTCCCAGCACATTTCTTTCAAAAGCAGTGGCATTTATGTGGTGAGGAGATCACAAAGATTGTTATTCGGATACTGAATGGAGAGGATTCCCCTGTGGAACTCAACCGGACGTTCATCGTACTCATCCCTAAGGTACAAAACCCAGCTTCTCTATCTCAGTATTGTCCTATTAGTTTGTGCAATGTGGTGTTTAAAATTGTCTCCAAAGTACTTGCTAATAGGCTCAAACAGATTCTCCCTGAAGTTATCTCCGAAGAACAATCGGCCTTTGTGCCCGGCCGTCTCATCACGGACAATGTAATTACAGCGTATGAGAGTTTGCATTTTATGAAAACAAAGAAGAGTAAGAAGAGTGCCTTTTGTGCCTTGAAACTTGATACGAAAAAAGCGTATGATCGCTTGGAGTGGAATTATTTGGAAGCTATCATGAACAGGTTGGGGTTTGCCCAAAGTTTTGTGGCTGCTGTTATGAGGGGTGTACGATTGGTCTCTTTTTTCGGTGTTGGTCAACGGAGCCCGAACTAGAGAGTTTGCACCTTCGCGGGGCATTCGACAGGGGAATCCTTTATCCCCCTATCTGTTCTTGCTAGCTGCTGAGGGGCTATCTTGCTTGCTAAAAAATACGCGTACAGCTGAAGTTGTGGAGGGAATTCAAGTGGCGCCTGCAGCCCCAAAGGTGAATCACCTACTCTTCGCTGATGACTGCATTTTGTTCTGTAAAGCGGACGTGTCTGAGGCAACAAAGGTGAATGGGGTCCTTGTAAAATATTGTCAAGCTTCTGGACGAAGTGTCAACACTGATAAATCTGCAATTTTTTTCCGGAAGGGTGTATCTGAGGCCACCCGTCAAGCCATGAAGAATGAGTTGAGGACGAGACATTGAAAGACAAGTATTTGGGGTCGCCTTCTGATGTGGGGCGACATAAGAATGGGGCTTTCTCATATCTAAAGGAAAGGGTCTGGAAGCGGCTGTTGGGATGGATGTAGAAAACTTTGTCGGGAGCGGGGAAGGAAGTGCTTATCAAATCAGTGGTGCAGGCAATCCCGACATATTCCATGGCTTTGTTTAAACTACCAAGGGGATTGTGTGAGCATATAACCTCTCTGATTAGGCGGTTCTGGTGGGGAAGTAAGAACGGGGAAAGAAAGACTGCCTGGGTGGCGTGGGACTCCATGACCATGCCAAAGTATAAAGGGGGACTCGGATTCAGGGACATTGAGATTTTTAATCTCGCTCTCTTGGCGAGGCAAGTATGGCGCATTATTTCTGAACCTGACACGCTTAGTGCCAAAGTGCTTAAGTCAGTATATTTTTCGTCGTGTGACATTTTGTCTGCAAAGGTGAGAAGGTATCCATCACAGATTTGGCGCTCTCTATGCGAAGGAAGGGATATGTTAAAACAGGGCCTGATTAGACGTATCGGGGATGGGAAAAGCACAAGGATTTGGGAGGATAATTGGTTGCCACGGAACTTCAATCTCAGACCGGTGTGTGCTTGGGCGCCAAATCCTCCTACTTATGTGTCAGATCTCCTATGTCCAGCAACTAAGACATGGAAGAGGGAGGTTCTAGATGTGTTTTTTCTGCCCATGGACATAGAAACTATCATGCAAATTCCTGTGAGCCATGTGGCTCAGACTGATTTTTGGGCTTGGAACTACACGAAGACGGGCATCTTCAGCGTGCGGTCAGCTTATCATATGATTTTGGAAACAAAGCATCGTCGTGAAAGCTGGCTAGAGGGGAGAACTGAAGATTCTAATGTGAAAGCAAATGCAGATGGATGGAAGAGGCTCTGGCAAGTGAGGGTACCCTCCAAGTTGCGTTTATTTGCATGGCGTCTAGCTCGATCATCTATTCCTACCGGACAGGAAAGACACAGGTGACACATGGCTCCTTCTGCTGCGTGTCCGCTTTGCAACGCGGCTGTTGATTCGTGGCGGCACTCTCTCCTGGACTTCCATATGGCCAAGTGTGTGTGGGCGATGAAGGATGATGATGCAGTTCTGCCGGTTTATAATGATGAAACAACTGATGCAAAACTATGGTTATTTTCCCTTAGCCTTTCATTGCGGCAAGATCAATTCATTGAAGTACTTGTAACTTTGTGGGCGATTTGGTGGGCGCGGCAGAAGGCAATTCATGAAGAGCAGTTCCAATGTCCGTTGTTAACCTATTTGTTCATCACAAGTTACATGGAAGAGATCAAGGGGGAACTGAAAGAAAAGAAGCTAGTACATGGTTCAGAGAAACAACAGGTTCCTAAACGGATTGCTCCTCTCCCAGGGCATATAAAATTAAACTGTGATGGGGCATCAGCAAAGCATGTACAAAAGGGAGCAGTAGGTGTGGTTTGTCGGGATGAACATGGGGTTTTTCAAGGTGCATCTGTGGTGATGTATGAAGGTATAATTGACCCTGCAACTCTCGAAATTTTAGCTTGCAGGGAAGCTTTGGTTTTGGCGCAGGATCTCATGCTCAAGCACATCCAGGTGGCTTCAGACTGTAAGGGCGTAGTGGAAGAGATCATCAGAGGAGCTGCTATGGGAGTATGGGACGCAACTGCATGCTGTTTAAGGAGATTGAAGCACGACAGCGGGAATTTGAGGTGTCCAGCTTTAGACATGAGCGTCGGGAATTTAATGGGGAGGCACATTGTTTAGCTAGAATGGCGACGTCGCTACCGGCGGGACGCCAAGTTTGGTTGTTGAATCCTCCTGTTAGTTTATGTATTCCTGTGAACATCATGGTGTAATAAAAGCCCGTTGGTTTCTTCTAAAAAAAAATCTAAGCAACTTTTGGAGCCAGTGCAAAAACTTTGCTCCGTCAGGATTCCACCGAGAAAAATGATGAAGTAATGATTTCTGATGGTTATCCATGCACGCAGATGACGCTAGCAAGATCGTGACGACGGCGGAGGAGAGCGCGCCAGCGAAGAAGCCGCCATGCGACATCCAAGGGCCGTGGGCGTCAGACGTCTGCGACCTCGCTGGCGGCAGCGGGGGCGTGCGCATTCACGGCTCCACGCACACGGTGCTCGTCCCGCCCACCATCGAGTCCGGCGGCAGCAACCCCAACCCGCAGGAGTGGCGCGTGCTGCCCTACTCCCGCAAGCACATGTCCGGCATCAAGGAGATCACCGTGCGCGAGCTGCCCACGGCGGCCGACGCGCCCCTCTGCGCCGTCAGCCCGTCACCTCGCAGGTCCCCGCGCTCGTCTTCGCCATGGGCGGCCTCACGGGAAACTACTGGCACGACTTCAGCGACGTCATGATCCCGCTCTACCTCCAGGCGTCCCGCTTCGACGGCGAGGTGCAGCTCGTGGTCACCAACATCCAGCCCTGGTACGCCGGCAAGGACCGCCACATCATCGCCCGCCTCTCGCGCTACGACGTCGTGGACATGGACAAGGACGACCAGGTGCGCTGCTTCCCCAGCGTCGTCGTCGGCATCGGCATGCACAAGGAGTTCAGCATCGACCCGGCCAAGGAGCCCACGGGCCACTCCATGCCCGAGTTCACCAAGTTCCTCCGCAACGTCTTCGCGCTCCGCTCCCGCGCGCTGCGCCCATGAGGGTCACCGCCGGGAGCGACAAGAAGCCGAGGATGATGATCATCTAGCGCCGCCACCCGAGGAAGCTGTTCAACGTGGCGGAGGTGGTGGCGCTCGCCAAGCGGATCGGGTTCGAGGTGGTGATCGGGGACCCGCCGTTCAACGTGGACGTGGGCGACTTCGCGCGGGAGGTGAACGCCGCCGACGTGCTCATGGGGGTGCACGGCACGCGCCGGCCTGACCAACTAGCTGTTCCTGCCGACGGGAGCGGGTGGAACAAGGTGGCGGAGTACTACCTCGGCAAGCAGGACGTGAAGCTCGACCTCCAGCGGTTCGAGCCCGTGCTCCTCAAGGCCATGGCCATGCTCAGAGAGTAGACACGCTCCCTCCGATCGAGCTTGCAGCCCACGCGCATTGGTTGCTGATTCGCACTAGCTTAGAGCAGTTCCATTCCTTCTAATTTATTCCTATTAATTTACAATTTTTTTTGTGTGGATGGACTGATCAAAAGGTCTATACGGTATATATGTGCTGATCGAACCCAAACTCCCCGAACCGGACTTTTTTTCTCCTCCTTCTTTCAAATACTTGCCATAACTTAACTCGAGATAGCTGACCACACATGCCATGTGGTTCCCCGCACCGGACTTTACCCTCCCTCCCTGTTAGACAATGTCTATACATAGCTTCCATGTATACCCTGTATATTGTATTTGTACACTGCGTGTACCCTTATATATATATATGAGATAGTCACACCCGTATTGTGTGTCATGCAGTTTCCCACAAACATACTCCCTCCATTCCAAAATATAGTGCGCCCGCGTTTCTCGAGGTCCAACTTTGACCATAAATTTAACCAACGAGACCGACTGCGACGGAAGAATAAATTATATAATTGAAAACTTCTTTTGAATACAAATTCACTGGTATAATTTTTTTTCTCCCGCCGCAGTCAGTCTCGTTGATTAAATTTTTGGTCAAAGTTGAAGCACGGGAATAGAGAAGCACTATATTTTGAAACGGAGGGAGTAACGTTTTAGATGGTATCAACTTAGGGTTACGATCCTTTCCTTCCGCACCTCTGTTCTGATGTCATCGATGGCTTCGGTCACGACCGCCGCCGCCTCGATCTCCGTCGCTCGGGCCGCTGGCCCGGCCGCCGCTGCTCGGACTGCCCGGCCAGTCCGTTTTTGGCCTCTCGGACGCTCGTCTCTTTGGCCGGAGTCTCCATGGCTATGGCCGATCCCGCTGCCCAGCCGCCGGCGGGCTGCTACGGCGCCGCGAGCGCTCCCTGGTGGGGATCGCAGTCACTCTACGGCACGCCACACAGTGGCGTCCAGCACGTTGCATCTGGCGGCCTCATGCATCAACCGAGCCTTGCATCAGGCGGCTTCCTGCATCCCGCGGGTTGGAGTCCCGAATCTGCATCTGGCCCACGGCCACGTCCCGCAGCCAGGCCACGGTCACGTCCCGCGGCAAGGCCAGGGCGACGTCCCGCAGCACCTGTTAGCGGGCCCTACTCATGGCGGCGTCCCGCACCCGCGCAGCCGGCGGCGGCTGGCTCCTACGGCGCTGCCCCGGCTAGTCTGTACCAACCAGCCGCTACTTGGAGGATTTTGTTGATGGCACTCTGTCATGTCCACCGCCGTACCATCCGGGACATCATGCGTGGGTAGCTCAGGATCAGGCCATTCTCTCTGCCATCCAGCCCTCCCTTACGGAGGGGGTCTCGTCACTGGTCATCTTCGCCGCTACGTCTCGGGACGCGTGGACGGCTCTTCAGACCAGTTTTGCTTCGCAGTCTCAGGCGCGGGCTCACGCCATCCGCACTGCGCTTGGAGAGGGGAAGCTTCATGATCTCACCGTCACCGACTACTTCAACAAAGTGTCGGGTATGGCTGACACACTTGCCTCTATTGGCAAGGCGCTTGGTCCGGAGGAGTTCACCTCCTATGTGCTCAACGGACTGAGTGACGACTATTATAATTTGGTGGAGAATATCAATGGTCGTGACACTCCCATCCAGCCGCGTGAGTTGAACGCACATCTCCTCGCTACGGAGCAGCGCATTCAGGCTCGCCGCTCTACGATGAGTTTCCCTTCCGCCAACGCTGCAACGCGTGGGAAGGGCAAGCCCTACAAGCCACCAACTGGTGGCAAACCTTCGCCGACCGTGCCTAGTTCGCGGAACCCCACTACCTCGACGGGAGGTCGAGTCCGTGCCTGCTGTCCTTCATGTGGTGCTCAGGTCCCCTGCCAGCTATGTGGACTTGATGATCACCTTGCCTCCTGTTGTCATCGTCGCTTCAAGCAGGATTTCTTGGGGATAGGGAATAATGGCAAGGGTAATGAGAAGCAGGCTGCCCTGGCGAGTCATGAGCAGGGGCATACTCCTTCCTATCCAGTTGATGCATCTTGGTACATGGATACGGGAGCTACCAATCACCTGACGAGTGAGATGGACAAGCTCTCTACACAGGAGCCATACCGTGGACACGATCAGGTTCGCACTGCTAATGGGGAAGGTATGCACATCTCACATATTGGTCAGGCATCACTTCTTACACGTCGATCCACGCAATTACGTCTTCTTAATGTCCTTCGTGTTCCCACTGTTTCACGTAGTTTGCTTTCAGTTCGTAAACTTACTCATGATAATAATGTTCTTGCTGAATTTCATCCTTTTTATTTTTTGTTAAGGACCGGGACACGAGGGACGTACTCCTTAGAGGTCGACTGCGCAATAATGGTCTCTATGCACTTGATGTGCCACTAGCTCCTAGTGCTTTCAGCAGTGTTCGTGTGTCTCCATCACATTGGCATGCGCGTCTTGGTCATCCTGCCACTCCCATTGTTCGCCATGTACTTCATCGTCATGAGCTTCCAGTAGTGTCAAATAAACATGTTGATGCAGTTTGTGATGCCTGTCAGCAAGGCAAGAGTCACTAGCTTCCCTTTTCTGAGTCGAGTCGTGTAGTCAATAAACCGCTTGAACTTGTGTTTTCGGATGTATGGGTCCATGCCCAAACCTCTGTTAGTGGTCATAATTACTATGTCAGTTTCATTGATGCTTACAGTCGGTTCACTTGGCTTTATCTTCTTAAAAGCAAGTCTGATGTGTTTAATGTTTTCTTGCAATTCCAAGCGCATGTTGAGCGTTTGCTCAGTCATAAAATCATTCATGTGCAATCCGATTGGGGGGTGAGTATCACAACCTCAATGCATTCTTTAATAAGCTTGGAATTACACATCGTGTGTCTTGTCCTCATACACATAAGCAAAACGGTGTAGCTGAGCGTAAGCATCGTCATATAGTTGAGACTGGTCTTGCTTTGCTTGCCCATGCCTCCGTCCCTTTCTGGTTTTGGAGTGATGCGTTTTCCACTGCATGCTTTCTCATTAACAGACTCCCTACACGACTTCGTCAGATAAAAACACCACTTGAGCTCTTGCTGAATGAAGTTCCTGATTATACGTTTCTCAAGGTCTTTGGGTGCGCGTGCTGGCCTCATCTTCGTCCATATAACCAATGCAAGTTGGAGTTTCGGTATAAACAGTGTGTATTTCTTGGTTATAGTTCTCTTCATAAAGGGTACAAGTGTCTTCATGTTCCCTCTAACCGCGTCTGCATCTCACGTGATGTGGTGTTTGATGAGAATGTTTTTCCTTTTTCCGCACTTCCGGTCACCTCCACCACTCCCACTGCACCTGAGAAATCTACTTTAACTTTGCCTTGTCAATTTGTTTTTGCTGCATATACCCCCTTGTTGCTACCTAACCATGGTGCAGGTACTGGGCGCGGAGCATGCCTCGAGCTTCTTGATGAGAAGCCGCTCGTGTCCCCTCGGATGTCCGCCGAGCCCGCTCGCGACGTCCCTCCGTCGCCTGGCCTGCCGACGGGGCTGGCCGAGCCTGGCACTACAGGGCTTCCCGACGCGTCGGCCGAGCCGGCACCCTCGCCCGAGCTGGCGTTCTCGCCTGAGCCGGCGTCCTCGCTTGGGTCGGCGTCCTCGCCCGAGCCGGCGTCCCCGCTTGCGTCAGCCGAGCGGGCGTCCACTCCTTCCTTGCCCAGTCGGTCGCCTGGTGTGACCGGTTCTGTGTCTGGGGAGCAGTCTGCATCATCACCATCATCTTCATTGACCCCGTCTCCGCCGCCACCTCCTCCGCCTACCGCTGTTCTGCGTCCTCGTACGCGCAGTCAAAGTGGTATTGTTCGTTCGAAGGAGCGCACTGACGGCACGGTTGCGTGGATTGCGGCGTGTATGGCACAGACAGATGTTGACCCCACTCCTGAGCCTCGACATTTTCAGGCGGCTCTTCGGATTCCTCATTAGCGCAGTGCCATGGAGCAGGAGTTTCAGGCACTTCAGAGGAATGATACTTGGTGCTTGGTTCCTCCTGTGTCTGGTGTCAACATCATTGACTCCAAGTAGGTGTTTAAGGTAAAGAAGCATGCTGATGGATCTATTGAGCGGTACAAGGCACGGTTGGTGGCTAAGGGGTTTAAACAACGGTATGGTCTTGATTATGAGGATACCTTCAGTCCAGTTGTCAAACCTACCATCATTCATCTGCTTCTATCATTGGTTGTTGGCAAAGGGTGGTCTCTGCGTCAGCTTGATGTTCAGAATGCTTTTCTCCATGGGGTCTTGGAGGAAGAGGTTGATGGCTCGTGTCCGCGAGTATTTCCCCGAAGAGGAAGGGATGATGCAGCATAGCTACGGTAGGTATTTCCCTCAATTATGAAAACAAGGTTATCGAACTAGTAGGAGAACCAAGCAACACTATGTAAACGGTACCTGCACACAAAAAATAAATACTTGCAACCCGACGCGTAAGAGGGGTTGTCAGTCCCTCTCGGGTAAAAGATAGATTGGTTTGTAGTAGATTGAATAAATAGATCTCAATAAAACGCGAAATAAAAGATATGAATAAAAAGTGCAGCAAGGTATTTTTGGGTTTTTGGAATAATAGATCTGAAAATAAAAAGTGGCAAATAATAGATCGGAAAGCAAATATGATAAAGAATAGACCCGGGGGCCGTAGATTTCACTAGTGGCTTCTCTCAAAAAATACCACACGGTGGGTAAACAAATTACTGTTGGGCAATTGATAGAACTTCAAATAATTATGACGATATCCAGGCAATGATCATTATATAGGCATCACATTCAAGATTAGTAGACCGACTCCTGCCTGCATCTACTACTATTACTCCACACATCGACCGCTATCCAGCATGCATCTAGTGTATTAAGTTCATGGAGAAACAAAGTAATGCAATAAGAACGATGACATGATGTAGACAAGATCTATTCATATAGGAATATACCCCATCTTGTTATCCTTAATGGCAACGATCAATACGTGTCTTGCTGCCCCTTCTGCCACTGGGAAAGAACACCGCACGACCGAACCTATCACAAAGCACCTCTTCTCATGGCAAGAAAAATCGATCTAGTTGGCCTAACTAAACCAAAGATTCGAAGAAGAAATACGAGGCTATAAGTAATCATGCATATAAGAGATCAAAACTCAAATAACTTTCATGGATAAAATAGATCTGGTCATAAACTCAAAGTCATCGGATCCCAACAAACACACCGCAAAAAGAGTTACATCAAATAGATCTCCAAGAGACCATTGCATTGAGAATCAAAAGAGAGAGGAAGCCATCTAGCTATTGCCTACGGACCCTTAGATCTATAATGAACTACTCACGCATCATTGGAGAGGCACCAATGAGGATGATGAATCCCTCTGTGATGGTGTCTAGATTGGATCTGGTGGTTCTGGAACTTGTGGCGGCTGGAATTGTGTTTCGTCGACTCCCCTAGGGTTTTTGGATTTTTGGGGTATTTATAGAGCAAAGAGACGGAGCGGGAGGCGGCCGAGGTGGGCACAACCCTCGGAGCCCCCTCTGGTACTTCTTTGGCCCAACAGGTGTCTTCTGGTCCAGAAAAATTCTCCAAAAAGTTTCGCTGCGTTTGTACTCCGTTTGGTACTGATTCTCTACGAAGTAAAAAAAAACAAGCAAAAAACAGCAACTGGCGCTGGGCACTATGTCAATATGTTAGTCCAAAAAAATGATATAAAGTTGCTATAAAATTATTGTAAAACATCCAAGAATGATAATATAACAGTATGGAACAAGAAAAAAATATAGATACATTGGAGACGTATCAGCATCCCCAAGCTTAATTCCTACTCGTCCTCGAGTAGGTAAATGATAAAAATAATTTTTTTGATGTGGAATGCTGCCTAACATGTTCATCACATATTCTTTCCTTTTGTAGCATGGACGTATGGACTTTTATATGATTCAAAGCAATAGTCTAGTTTTGACATGAAGATTTAAATACTCAAGCATATCAACAAGCAACCATGTCTTTCAAAATATCAACACTAAAGCGAGTTATCCCTAGCCCATCATGCTCAATCATTGATCCATTCATAAAACACACTCGCATATTAGCTACATCCAATGCTCAAGTACGATCATAGTGCCCCTTAGTTGGTGCTTAATAAGAGAAGATGGAGGCTCAAATAAAAATAAAAATTGCATAAAGAAATAGAAAGGCCCATCGCAGAGGGAAGTAGGGATTTGTAGAGGTGCCAGAGCTCAAAGCGAAAAAATAGAGATAAAACATTTTGGGTGGCATGCTTTTCCTGTCAACGAAAACGATCAAGTAGTTCCCAATACTTTCCATGGTAGATATATCATAGGCGGTTTCCAAACAAAAAATAAAGTTTATTCCTTTTTTCACCATACTTTCACATTACACGGCTAGCCGTATCCACGGGTGCCGTCCATACCAACACTTTCCAAGGAATTTATTATTTGACAACATAAAGTAAATTCATTTTTCATTTCGGGACTGGGCATCCATAATTCCTTTGCCGTACTATCATGCAATGACAAGTGAATAAACACTCATCTTGAGAATAACACATCTACCATGGAAAAATATCAGCCATCCCCTGCCGTTTCATGAGCGGTACGAGCACACAAAAAGGAAATTATTTTGAAAATTAGAGATGAAACATACAAATTTGCTTAGAACGGCACGGGAATACCGCATATAGGTAGGTATGGTGGACTCATATGGCAAAACTAGGTTTAAGAATTTTGGTTGCACAAGTAGTATTCCTACTTAGTACAAGTGAAGGCTAGCAAAAAGATTGAGAAGCATCCAACCAAGAAACAAAAAATCACATAAGCGAGCATTAAGCATAACTAACACCGAATAATGCACCACAATTAGGATGTAATTTCATTGCATAACTATTGACTTTTGTGCTTGCTTAGGGAATCACAAACCTTAACACCAATATTCTTACTTAAGCATAATTACTCACCAACATGACTCACATATCACTATCATCATATCTCAAAACTATTACAAAGAATCAAGTTTATTTTGCCCAATGATCTTCATGAAAGTTTTTATTATATCTCTCTTGAATATCTATCACTTTGGGACTAATTTCATATGTTGCTTTTGATATCACAAACAAATCTAAGTGAAGAACATGAGCATAAAAAATTTCATCTCTCAAAATAATATAAGTGAAGCATGAGAGAATTTCTTCAAAGAATTTACTAACTCTCAAATAAATCTAAGTGAAGCATGAGAGCATTTCTTTAAACATATTAAAGCACACCGTGCTCAAAAGGATATAAGTGAAGCACTAGATCAATTCCATAGCCTAAAAAAATTGAAGTGAAGCATAAAGAGCAATTCTAACAAATCATAGTATAATTTAGGCTCTCTCAAATAGGTGTGTCCAGCAAGGATATATGACTCAAACTAAAAAGCAAAACAAGCAAAGACTCATATAATACAAGACGCTCCAAGCAAAACTCATGATATGTGACGAATAAAAATATAGCTCCAAGTAAAATACCGATGGTCGTTAGAAGAAAGAGGGGATGCCACTCGGGGCATCCCCAAGCTTAGTTGCTTGTTTCTCTTTGGATAATAACTTGGGGTGTGATACGTCTCCAACGTATCTATAATTTATGAAGTATTCATGCCATGCTTGCAACAATTTATATGGTTTTGGTATGATTTTATTATAACTAACCCAGACTGGCGCTGTTTTCAGTAGAACTACTGTGGTGTCGTTTTTTGTGCAGAAATAAAAGTTCTCGGAATGGGCTGAAAATTTACGGTGATTTTTTATGGACCAAAAGAGACCCCAGGAGCACCGGAGCTGGGTCAGGGAGTAACCGAGGAGGCCACAAGCCCAGGGGGCGCCCCCTAGGGCGCTTCCCCTGGCTTGTGGACTCCTCGGGAACCCCCCCTGACGTGAGACCGACGCAAAAAATTCTTATAAATCTCATAACCTCTAGAAAGAACCCTAGATCGAAAGTTCCGCTGCCGTAACCACGAAAAACCAATCGGGAGCCCGTTCAGGCACCCTGCCGGAGGGGGAAACCATCACCGGAGGCCATCTTCATCATCCCGGCGGTCTCCATGATGAGGAGGGAGTAGTTCACTGAAAGTGCATTTGGCACTCAAAATTTATTTTGGTGTGATGACAATGTGGTTAGTGGAACTGATATCGGTTGCTATAGTTTATCTCAGGATATTGGTTCCATATTGCTTTGGATGGAGATATGCGACCCCCCAATTCAAAAAGGTCTATGGCGTGGTCTTCCGATGATTCGAAGGTTTTATTTTTGGTTTATTTCGAGTCGTAGGAAAGACCACATTATTAAGAGGGGTCGGTGTGTATATGTGTTGTGTGAGAATGCCATTGCCAAAACATAAACACCATCCTACCCATTCCTACCACTTAAATCCATAGTGTGTGTGCTTGTGGTACTCAGAAAGCTAGCAACAGAAAAGTTTCTGGGTACCCCGTGCGCACGGGGTACTGCGTAAGTCTCTGGGTACCCCGTGCGCACGGGGTACTGCGTAACTCTCTGTGTACCCCGTGCGCACGGGGTGGTGTGAAAGTCTCTGAGTACCCCGTGCGCACGGGGCTGACTTAGGCCGTGCGCACGGGGTCCAACGGGCAGAAACGGCCACCCGGGCAAGAACACTATAAAAGCCCCCCTTCTTCCTCCTCCATCCCTAACCCTAATGTCTTGTTGAGCTCCACCATTGCTACACTCCATTTTGCTAAATACTCTCAATCCCTCCACCCAAACTTGTTGAAACTTTGGGGATTGGGAGAGCAAGACCCGATCTACATCTTGACCAAACCAAATCGCGTTCCCCGCAACATTTCTTCCCCATTGACTTGTTACTCTTGGAGCTTGGGATCCTAGGCGGTTAGAGGTTCCTCCATAAGCTTCCTTGCTTGTGGTGTGCTCCGGAGAAGTTTGTAAAGGTGTGGTGGTCACCTTCAAGACCAACCCCGAGTGATTCGAGGCTCATCCATTGGGGGTGACTCAAAAGAGACTACGACGAGCCTTCGTGGCGTTCCGCAAGCTTTGGCTCTGGCACCGCTCTAAACGGAGAGTAGCTCTTCCCCAAGGAAGAGTGAACTTCGGGATAAAATCCGCGTCCTCGCCTCACTTGTGGTTAATCCTTTCTAGCACTTTGCTTTGCCTTGTATGCTTGTTGGCTTGCTAATTAGATTGTTGCCTAGCATACTTTGCTTTAAGCTTGCTTGTCATATAGGTTGTGTTCACCTAGTTGCATATCTAGTGAACCCTATTTATCCGCTAACCTTTAAAATTGACAAGAAAGATTAAAATTTGTAGTCTCCTATTCACCCCTCCTCTAGTCGACCATAATGATCCTTTCAATTGGTATTAGAGCCTCGTGCTCTAATATAAGGTTTTACAACCTTAAAGGATATGGTCGATCTAGGGAATGTGGGAGGTGGCGCACCCATTGCGGAGGATGGTGAAAACCTACCCCCCGCCGCGCCCGATGCACTTGGTACTCCGGTTGTTGCTCCCGCCGCTCCTATTAACCCGGGTGGCCCCTTGACCACGGCCGATATTCTTTCAATGTTTGCGGACCTCAAAGCCTCTATGTTGAAAGAAGTTCGTTCCTCGGTCAAGGAGGAAATTGATGCTCACTTAAAGCCCTCAATATCCGCATCAAACTCTTTTGATCCAAATGACATTCATGATGCGGATGACTCGAGAGAACCTCTTGCATCTCTGGCTCGTACTCAAGTTCCCAAGTACAATGCCGTGGAACCCTTTTACTCGCCGCAACCCTTGCAACATCCTCGCATTAATCCTGTTGGGCCTCCGCCCCCCTTGAAAGCTAATGCGTTTGCTAAGTGGAAGCTAGATATGGAGTCTCATATGCGCAGTGCTTCAACACAACTTTGGTGGATTGTGGTCAATGGTTTCAATCCCAAGGACCCAATGAATCTCACTCCAAGAAAAGCGGTTGATGATCAACTTAATGCAACCGCCCACAACATGTTGCGCACCACGGTGACCGAAGACTATAGTGACTCCATTGCTCTCCTTAAGACCGCCAAGGAAATCTGGATTGCCTTGAGGATGCTCTCGAAAGAGATGAAGCAATTCGAAGATCTCGATTGGCTTTGCTCAAGCAAGAAGTCAATCTCTTTGTAAGGAATGCGGGCGAGTCCACGGAAGAGGTTTACTGAAGGCTAAAGTCCCTTGTACTCAACTTGAGAACCTTTGACTGTGTTTCGGGCAAGGTTCGTTCAACATCGCCTCCAAGTTAAATTTCGGTCCTCCAAATTGTGGCTTAGGCTTACGACACTGATTGTTATGCTGAGCATTGGTGTTAGCCACAAAATATGACCCACCATTGGTTTGCTTGTGCTTGGCACCATTACCCTGGCCATGACCTGTCATGTTTTGCTGCTGACCCTTGCCATTGCCGTTCTTCTTTCCTTTGTTGGACTTCTTTTCATCAGATCCTAGATCCTTGGTGTTGTCTGAGTCGGCATACTTGATGAGAGCCGCTATGAGCTCTCCCATGTCATTGCAGTGACGCTTAAGCCGGCCCAACTTCTGTTTGAGAGGCGTGAAATGATATTTTTTCTCCAAAATAAGAACAGCAGAGCCGGCTGCCATGCTATCCGATGAGTGGATAATAGCTGAGACCTGGCGTACCCAATGGTGAGCTGACTCATCTTCTCGCTGCACACAATTGTTCAAATCAATGATCGACAAAGGCTGCTTACATGTTCCTTTGAAATTCTGAATAAAACGCGCTTTCAACTCAGCCCATGAACTGATGGAATTGGCAGGCAGCCCTTTCAACCAGGTTCGAGCTGGCCCATCCAATATCATGGTGAAGTATTTGGCACACACAACATCATTAACATCTAACATCTCCATCGCTAGCTCATAACTCTCAATCCAAGCCTCGGGTGGAAGATCAGCTGTGTAATTAGGTACCTTACGAGGGCCCTTAAAATCCTTCGACAAACGCTCGTTGCGTAGAGCCAGCACTAGATACGGCACCCCAACTGACCTAGAAATTGTCCCAACTCCAATGGACGCTGAAGGGGCTACCGGAAACTGCTGGTGAGCCCCCAGTTGAGCCACCAAATCTGCCTCACGATGGGCTCTAGCCTGATCTATGAGGGCCTGAGCATTGTTCGGTATATGGTCATCACGGGGCGGGTTAAGCCCGCGTGGCAGGTCATTATGATGAGGCGGGTTACGACGTCGCTCACTGCTGGAGACCGCTGGTGACTCAATGCGCCGGCTATAACTTCGGCTTGGACGGGGAGTTGAGTGAACACGCTCGGGACTATACGAATAAGCCGCCTGCTGTGGCACAACCGTTTGGAGGAGATCCACAGCGTTCTGGGTCTCTATCGCAGCCGGAGACTCACCTTCGATCGGGATAGCCGCCAGCCGGGTAGCCGCTGCTATCATGTTGTCCACCGGGTTAGAATAATGGCCCGAAGGTGTCGGGACTCGCTGAGGAGGGGTCTGATCCCTATGGGGTGGGTCTGGCACATGAGGTTGAGCCGCCGCCCCGGTTCCTGGCGCCTCAGCGGCCCGAGTCACGCCCGGCGGGTTACTTGTTCCTGCCCCAGGCATGTTAAAAAGATTCCGCCCTTCAAATTGTGAAGGCAAATGGCTCTGATGTCTCCTTCGGAGGACAACATTGGACGCATTCTGGTCCAAACTCAAACGAAAAGACTCCGCTCTTATCCTCTATGACTCGGCCTCCAACGCAGCCCGCTCTGTTGCCATCCTAAAGTTCTCCGCATTAAGATCTTCTCTGGCCTTGGCCACCTCATCCCACAGCTTTGCAACCTCCGTATTATGTTGTGCTTGACTCGTCGGAGTTACCTCTGCGGCCAATATAGTCGCCAGGGCGTCCAAGAGCTCCGATAAAACCTGAGTCGGGGCCGTGCAGAGCCGCTCGCCCCGGCTGTCACAGCCACAGTTGAGCCGGACGTCATGGCCGCGGCTGTCGTAGAGTTTAGCACCGGCTGAGTACCAGCCATGAAAACAGCAGCCCTGCTTGGCGGCTCATAGGGATCCGGAATACTGTCACCATCGGAATAGCCCCCGAGCCCGCTGTCTTGTGCTACTTCTTGAGCTTGCGTTGGTTTTTCCCTTGAAGAGGAAAGGGTGATGCAGCAAAGTAGAGATAAGTATTTCCCTCAGTTTGAGAACTAAGGTATCAATCTAGTAGGAGACAATGCACAAATCACCGAATACCTGCACAAACAATCAAACAACTTGCACCCAACGCGATAAAGGGGTTGTCAATCCCTTAATGGTTATTTGCAAAAGTGAGATCTGATTGAGATAGATAAATGATATAGTAAATATTTTTGGTATTTTTGTTTTATAGATCGGAAAGTAAAAGATTGCAAAATAGTAGATCGGAAACTTGTATGATGAAAAGTAGAAGATTATATGATGGAAAATAGACCCGGGGGCCATAGGTTTCACTAGAGGCTTCTCTCAAGATAGAAAATAATACTGTGGGTGAACAAATTTCTGCCGAGCAATTGATAGAAAAGCGCAAAGTTATGACGATATCTAAGGCAATGATCATGAATATAGGCATCACGTCCGTGTCAAGTAGACCGAAACGATTCTGCATCTACTACTATTACTCCACACATCGACCGCTATCCAGCATGCATCTAGAGTATTAAGTTCATAAAGAACGGAGTAATGCATTAAGTAAGATGACATGATGTAGAGGAATTAACTCAAACAATATAATGAAAATCCCAGCTTTTTATCCTCGATGGCAACAATACAATACGTGCCTTGCTGCCCCTACTGTCACTGGGAAAGGACACCACAAGATTGAACCCAAAGCTAAGCACTTCTCCCATTTCAAGAAAAACCAATCTAGTTGGCCAAACCAAACCGATAGTTCGAAGAGAATTACAAAGATATCAAATCATGCATATAAGAATTCAGAGAAGATTCAAATAATATTCATAGATAAGCTGATCATAAATCCACAATTCATCGGATCTCGGCAAACACACCGCAAAAAAGTATTACATCGAATAGATCTCCAAAAACATCGAGGAGAACATGGTATTGAGAATCAAAGAGAGAGAAGAAGCCATCTAGCTACTAGCTATGGACCCGTAGGTCTATGGTAAACTACTCACGCTTCATCGGAAGGGCAATGGTGTTGATGTAGAAGCCCTCCATGATCGAATCCCCCTCCGGCAGGGTGCCGGAAAAGGTCCCTAGATGGGATCTCACGGGTACAAAAGGTTGCGGCGGTGGAAAAGTCTTTTCGTGGATGCTTCTGTTGGTTTGGGGATATTTGGGAATATATAGGTGAAAGAATTAGGTCAGGAGGTGCACGAGAGGCCCACAAGGGTGGGGGGCGCGCCCTACCCCCCTGGGTGTGGCCTCCGTCCTTGTGGCTGCCTCGTGGCTCCTCCGACTTCATCTCCAAGTCTCCTGGTTTCCTTCTGGTCAAAGAAAAATCATCGCGAAAGTTTTATTCCGTTTGGTATTCCTTTTCTGCGAAACTCAAAAACAAGGAAAAAACAGAAACTAGCACTGGGCTCTAGGTTAATAGGTTAGTCCCAGAAATAATATAAAATAGCATATTAATGCATATAAAATATCCAAAACAGATAATATAATAGCATGGAACAATAAAAAATTATAAATACGTTGGAGACGTATCATCTTGCAGCTGAAAGATTGATTCAGTTTCTCCGGTTGTGGACTCATCACCAGAGTAGATGGCCGTCTCTCCACCCGATACAGATCCTTCCTCAAGATCCATGCCTTGAACAAAGCCAACAAAAACATGCTTTGGGCCGGGTTGAACCTTGGCGGGTCGTGCGCGCCGAGCCATCTCGACGAGGTCGGTGCAGGCATCCAACTCCGGCTCTGACTCGCCGATCTTGCCGATGAAGATGTGGATTCCACCAAAGGGGACCCGGTACCCATACTCAATTGAGCCGGCCTGGGGCCCTAGCCAACATCGTCGATGTAGATCTTGCCGCGGCGACACTTAGTCATCTGGCCTATGGCATATCCTTCGATCCCTGGGAAATTGCCCTTCAAGAACTCGAAACCACCGTGCTTTGGCCCCACGGTGGGCGCTAACTGTCGTGGAATTGTCACGGCAGATGCCCTAGTGAAAGGACTTAGGTGTGGAGCCATTGCAACGTAGGTTAGCTCGAAGGGTTGAACGGGACAAAGGACACAAAGGATTTACCCAGGTTCAGCCCGTCACAATGAGGTAACAGCCTACTTCCTGCTTCTAGTTGTATTGCTTGAGTTTCGATTACAAGGGAGCGAATACGCTTGACCTAGCTATCGATCAATTGTTTCTTGAGTTAACCCTCCGCCGGGTCTCGCCTTTATATACATAGGTTGAGGTCCGGCGGCTTACAAGAGTCCGAGCCTGATCATATCACGTGACCAGCTCGGTTTCCAAATCTCCTTGCCTTACCAAGCAAGTCATCATCGGGCGGCTCACACCTTTGGGTCTTGAGTCACCTTCGGGTCTTGTCTTCTTTGGGCCTGCTTGGGCCCTTCGTTATAAGTCGCCAACTGTGTAACCCGGCCCTTGCTGGGCGGGTCACACCGCGGGGTTATATCCCCAACATTGGGCCCCAGATTGATTTGAACCTGTTCATGTCAATCTTCATCCTTCGGTTGGCGAATCCTTTGAATCTTTTTATATTTAACCTGTCAAACCTTCTTGACCCGCCATGATGAAAGGTGACATCACATCATTAATCTCAGGAAAAAACCTATGACATCATAATGGATCTTTGCATTAATCAACCATTCCAAGAATCGAGGCGCCTCTTCTGTTAAGATAATGATTATGCCTCCTTGATCCCCGCGCCTGCCATTTTACTGTTCACCCTTTTCCCGTATAAATAGGCCGAGGGGGTCCTTTTTCACTTTTTACCCCCACCTCCTCCTCTTCTTCTTCTTCCTCACGACAACCGACGCCACCGGAGCTCCGCCGCCGCAACCGACGAGTTCATCTTGGCCGCTGCATCAACCTGATTCCGACCAGAAAATCGCGACGCGCCTCCGCTGTCCATCAGCACCACCAGGTACGCATCTCCCCCTGCTTTCAATCCGCATTAGGGTTCCCCAGTTCCTCAGTTCATTGGTGTTCATCAGTGTTCATCGTGCCCACCCGTAGTTCATCCATTATACTGCTTAGTTGAACCCCAATACTCTACTGAAGTCATGCGGCCGCAATTTTAGCATCCGCTATTCACCATAGATTCATCATGTTCCCTTTAGATCCATTTTCAACACGCCAATTTCTCCACAACCGCCTTAGGTTTAGGAATAGTTTTTCTTTTCTAAACTATCACATATCCAAAAAGATAGTTGCAGTCTGCGAAAACTATTTATGCAACACCTAGCAGAATCTTCAGCACTTCCATCTTTTTAGATTGCTAACCCGCCATGCCGTACCCGGTGGGTTACACAATATCCTTGTAACCCGCCAGCCTCTGGCCAGCTTAAAACTTGCAAGCAGCTTTGTACCGAAATACTGAATTTACTGTATTTATTTCCTGTTCATAGCTTGAATCTCTCCGGCTCATCATGACCAAGACACCCATAACTTGCGATTGGATCCCCTCCAAGGTCACTGAAGAGACCCTCAATGAATACATGTCCATGGGCATTTTAGCCGCCAAGGAAGTCATCCATTGGCGGGTCCCAGGTCCTGATTGCCCTCCTGAACCTCAAGAGGGTGAGGTCGTGGTTTTCACAGATCATCTACTCCGCGGCTTTTCTCCGCCCGGCTCAAAAAATTTCCGAGACGTACTGCACTTTTACAACCTTCATCCTCAAGTTATCGGTCCCAATTCTGTCTCTAATATATGCAATTTCCAAGTGTTCTGCGAAGCATACCTCGGCGAAGAGCCTTCTATAGATCTTTTCAGAGACTATTATTACATCGACCGCCAAACTGAGATGTCCGACGGGCTTAGTCTTGAACTCGGAGGCGTTTCAACTCAAAGGCGGAGAGATGTGACCTTCCCATCAGCCACGCTGCCAAGCCATCCTAAGGACTGGAATTTTACCTGGTTCTATTGTAAAGACACCTCTCCAGAGGGAGAAAACCCCCTGCCGGGTTATCATTCATATCGGCTTCCTACCGTCGGCCCATTGCCAGGACGGATGAGCGCCACTGAACGTGGTCTTTATTCTTCCACTCTTTCAAAGATCCGAGCCTTCATTGCAAACGGCTTAACTGGAATTGATCTCGTCCACTGCTGGGTTTCGTGGAGAATTATGCCTTTAAGCTGCCGCCCTGGCTTAATGTGCGAATATACTGGAAATACCAATGATCCTCTGTGCTACAATCCCACCGAGTTAACTGAGAAGGAGATCAATGATACTGTCAAATCGCTCCATGGCGAGTCATTGGCAAATTGCAGTAAGACGGGCCTTGCTCCTTATTATACTCTTAACCCGCAACCCGCTGTAAGTACCCTTACACATGTACTGTTTGTTTGACAATCTATCTGGTTTCGATCTTATTTTTCATGCATACCCAGGCCGACTCTTCTTTTTGGAAAAGGAAGATACAAACCACTACTGCTCCAGCTAAAAGGGGTAAAACAACCAGACGCGGCCCGGGTCGTCCTAAGAAGCCCGCGGCACAAGAGCTATTTGAACTGGATGACTCTGAGGTAGAACTTGATTCACTTGGTATTCTTTTTATGCAACTTATTGATGCTGATTCATCTCGGGAGGAAACGGAGATGAGCCAAGCTGATGGCACTGAGGTAATCCCTATCTCCTCCTGCTCAGAAATCTTGCCAAGAGAGAAAATGCGGCGGGTCGTCAAGAAAGTACGGTTTTCCCATCCTCTTGCTCACTTAGATCCCAACTTTCTTTTGAAGAAATAGCAGCACAAGTCCAAATGGCACACTCGCAACAGCGGCCAGCAGGAGCTAATGACCGGCTTACCCAACACACCGCCGCCTCGCAAACGTCGTCATGAGGTGCCTCATAGCCCTTCTTTCTTTCATGAGCCAGCCTTATACAACAGCTTCTTAATTCCTCTGACTCGGCATATCAGGATACTTCTCACTCATCTGGCGACTCTACTAGCACCCAGTTTCCTACCTTCAAAGTTGCCCATGGGTAAGAAATTTTCATTTTGCTAGTTAATACCTTATGATGACATGCTCATATCTTTATACTCCCTTCTTTCAGTGGTGTGGCCAAGGCTGGCAAGAAATCAAAGACGGGCGGGGCCGTCAGAAGCCCCCAAGGTTAATGAACCGGAGAAGCAAGCACCAATAGTCTTAGAAGCTTCAATTCAGACTCCGGACGACGCCATTAATGACCCGCCACCAGAAGCTGACAACACCAACGTGGATCCAATGACCATGAATGCTGATCCGCCAAGCCCTAAGCCGCCGAACCCTGCCAAACCTATCAAGGAAATTGCTCTTGATAAGGCTGCTGAGGACGTCCTTATTACTGGCATGGGTTACACAGAGCCAGGAAACCCCATAGTCTTGGCCAAGCACAGCGCCAGAGAAGAGTCGCCAGCAGCAAATAAATTGAAACTGGACTTGGAAAGTTACGCTGCTCTTGGTGCTAACGACATTCACACATGCTACCTTCACCGCCTTCACACTAGCCGTGAGCTAGAAGCCGGCTTAGTGAACCTCATGAGGGAGCGTTATGAGGTAAGACTATTAATCCTTCTTCATATGCATCCATTTAGCCGCCAAGTCTAGAGGATAGGAACAACGAGAATATGTTGTAGACTTAAAAATGATGTAGCCCCCAAGGGCCAGCTTAAACTGACAAGTAGAGCCGGGCCTTCAAATTTAAGAAATCCAAGTATGTAGCCACCAAGGGCCGGCTTAAGCTGACAAGCTGAGCCGGGACTTCTAATGTAAGATCCAAATATGTAGCCCCCAAGGGCTGGCTTAAACTGATAAGTTGAGACGGGACTTAAAGCAAACTGACCTACATTAGCCCCCAAGTGCCAATGATATTGTTCATAATGTGCTAGGGACTTGTACCATTTTTATTGAGTAAAATATGAATCCTGATCTGTCATATCCAACTTTTCCTCAGGAGGCTTTATCTCTGAAAGATGTAGAGCTGGGCGACTTAACCAAGAAGATTAAACATCAAGAAGCTGAGACTGTGAAAGCAGAATCAAAATTTGAATTTTCCGTGAAGGAGAATGAGAAGCTCAAGGCCAATTTTGCTACCGAGAGAGCTGCCTTTGAGACAGAGAAGTCAAACTTGATCAAACGCGCGGAGGACGCAGAAGCCAAACTTAAGCCGGTCGCTGAAGAACCTGCCGGCTTAAAGGGACATATTACTCATATGATAGCCACCATCTTCGGTAATATTTCATATCTATTGCCAGCTCTGCAAAAACTTTATTCTCAGCCGCCAAGCACTTCTCAATTCCTATTTGAATTAACTTATACTTCCATTTAGGAACATGCTCCAGAAGCGCTAGCCTCGGCCAAGACATACTTGTGAAGCTGAAGGCCATTTACTCTTTGACTGAGTAATTATATAGTGGCACCCTGCGCAGTCTTGTGGCTCTGGGGGGCAATAGGAAACCACCAAGTCAAATCAAGGCTGTGCTTGATCATTTATCAACTGTCCCCGTCCATACCGATGGACAGAAATTATCCGCCGCCCAAGCCAGAGCTATCCTTGCACTTGGCTGGGCCAAAGCCTGGCAATCAGAGCTTGACCCGGAGGAGATAGCCACTGGTTGTCCAGAATTTAAAGATGACCAATCCCCCTTTGAAGAGAAGGATTTCAATCACTGCATTCGAGAGATGCAGCCTGTGGCCTGCAAACTTGTGGAGGAGCTCAATCTGAACAATTATACAACAGCTTACGATAGCAACAATCAAAAGATTAAGCCGCCGGCTCACAATGTTGTTAGTCTCATGCCTCCTCGTCGTAAGCACATCTTTGCTCCTATAGTCGATCCTTCTGTTATTCTCAATGATGATGCCACCTTTGAAGCTTTAACCGACATCGATTGGACCACGGCTGATCTCCAGATGATCGACGAGGAAGAGCCGGAGTGGGATGACCCGTAGTCATCAACCCGTCAAGAAGAAAAGTGATGACTATCCAGGCGGCTCTCAGGCCAAGGCATAAAAACTCCTCCGAAAACTTTTGGCTCCAAACTTATGGGCTTATAACAGCCTTGTAATAGGCTAGCATTGAAACAATGATCTGTCATGCCTTTGTGCATGTTACCGTTGACCTTGTTGAACCGCCAGTATGATCTTTGTGACCCGCCTGATTTGTGTGCTTATATACGCCATGCTGATATTTATATTTCTATTGAAAAGTTTGCATGTCCTGCACAAAATGTCAATAACATATACCCTGGCGACTCAGTGTCAAAGCCAGGGCGGGTAACCACCCAAATATCATAGAGTCTTATGTAAATAGAACAAAGACTAAAAATATGGTTATGCAGGCCACAACATAGTGGCTACTTAATCGTAAAGAGCCAAGGCAGGTTACCAAACCTCGCATAATCATATAACCAGGAAAACATACCTGTGAACTGGACTGAGATTGTCTGTTCATATGACCATATGCAGTAAGGGTGACAACCCAAATATTTGTAAGCACCTGACCTCAATAAGGCCTGCTGACGACTCACAGGCCCTAGCCGGGGCGGGTTACCAAACCCAAAAAAATACTCAAATATGAGTCATATCATCAAGGCTTCATGGCCCGAATTGTTAAAAAATGCATTTTAGCAAAAAAATCTTTAGGGGACACAAATCCCAAAATATTCAGAAAAAAGATTCAGAAAAATCCAAGTGCTTTCATAGTCCGCACAGCCTTAAAATGATCTGGCCGGCTCACCAAAGCACGGCCAGACTGGCTAGCAAAGCCATGTGCTTTCATAGGCCGCACAGCCTTAGAGTTAATCCTCGCTCACTATAAGCCGGCCCTCATGTGACAAAAGCCACCATTTTAACCTTAACGAGTTCAGGGTCTTGAAAAAGATTGACTGTTAAGAGTAAGGCGGGGATAACTTGTGCATATCTGTTTGATCCTGGATCAGTCGGAGCACCAAGTCACCTTCTTGAAATGTCCGGGTCTTGACTCTGCAGCTATGATAGTGACGCAGGTCTTGCTGATATATTACCGAAGGAGCTGCCGCAAGGTCACGCTCCTCATCCAATGCATCAAGTGCATCTTGACGTGCTATCTCATTAGCAGCTTCCACATAAGCCGCCACACGAGGCGAGTCATGACGGATATCACTTGGAAGAACCGCCTCCGCCCCATAGACCATGAAGAAAGGCGTATAGCCTGTTGACCTGTTGGGGGTTGTATTGATGCTCCAAAGCACTAAAGGTAATTCCTCGACCCAACAACCCGGTGTACGCTGCAAAGGAACCAGAAGCCGAGGCTTGATGCCTCTCAAGATTTCTTGATTGGCCCTCTCAGCTTGACCATTAGACTGTGGATGAGCCACAGAGGAGACGTTAAGTCGAATATGCTCCTGCTGACAAAATTCTCTCATAGCACCTTTAGACAGATTAGTACCATTATCAGTTATGATACTATGAGGATAACCGAAGCGAAAGATCACTTTCTTTATGAATTGAACCGCTGTCGCCGCATAGCACTTGCTGACCGGCTCTGCCTCAACCCACTTGGTAAATTTGTCAACCGCCACCAGGAGATGGGTTTTCTTATCTTTGACCTCTTGAAAGGTCAAACCATATCAAGCCCCCAGACTGCAAACGGTCAAGTAATTGGAATCATCCTCAATTCTTGAGCCGGCGCATGAGCCCGTCGAGAAAACTTCTGACAGCCATCACACTTACTGACAAGATCCTCTGCATCAATATGAGCCTTCAACCAATAAATCCATGATGAAAAGCTTTAGCCACAAGAGATTTAGAGCCGGCGTGATGACCACAATCACCTTCATGGATTTCTCTTAAAATCTCACGGCCCTCTTCAGGAGAAACACAACGCTGGAACACACCCGTGACACTGCGTCGGTGTAACTCGCCATTGACAATAGTCATGGACTTAGATCGCCGGGTTATCTGTTTGGCCAAAGTTTCATCCTCGGGTAACTCGCCCCGGGTCATATAAGCCAAGTATGGGACTGTCCAATCAGGAATAGCATGGAGAGCCTCCACCAACTGCGCCTCCAGGTCAGGAATAGCAAGATCCTCTTCTGATGGCAATTTGACTGAAGGAGTATTCAACACATCAAGAAATACATTTCAACACATCAAGAAATACATTGGGAGGTACCGGCTTACGCTGAGATCCTAGCCGGCTCAATGCATCAGCCGCCTCATTCTTCCTTCGATCAAGATGCTCCACCTGATATCCTTTGAAATGACCAGCGATACTATCAACCGCCTGGCGATAAGCCGCCATGAGCGGGTCTTTTGAATCCCAAGTGCCTGTCACCTGCTGAGCCACTAAATCTGAGTCGCCAAAGCACCTGACCCAGCTTAGATTCATCTCTTTGGCCATCCGAAGGCCATGGAGCAAAGCCTCATAGTCACCTGCATTGTTAGTGCAAGGAAACATCAACCTTAAAACATAGCAAAACTTATCACCTCGTGGGGAAGTTAAAATGACTCCAGCCCCCGAGCCTTCCAACTATCTAGACCCATCGAAGTGGATAGTCCAATATGTGTTGTCCGGCTTCTCTTCAGGCGTCTGCAACTCTGTCTAGTCATTGATGAAATCCACAAGAGCTTGAGACTTAATAGTTGTCCTTGGCACATACTTTAGGCCATGAGGACCAAGCTCAATAGCCCACTTAGCCACTCGGCCTGTAGCCTCTCTGTTCTGAACAATATCCCCCAAAGGGGCAGAACTAACCACAGTAATAGGGTGACCAAGAAAATAATGCTTAAGCTTACGACTGGCCATGAATACCCCATATACCAGTTTCTGCCAATGTGGGTAACGCTGCTTGGACTCAATTAGCTCCTCTCTGACATAATAAGCCGGCCTCTGGACTAGGTACTCCTTACCCATTTCTTTGCATTCCACCACAATCGTTACACTGACAGCTCTGTTGTTAGCCGCCACGTATAAAAGCAAGGGTTCTTTCTCAACAGGAGCCGCAAGGACAGGCGGCTCAGCTAGTTGCTTTTTGAGTGCCCCAAACGCCTCATTAGCCGTGTCACTCCAAACAAAACGGTCTGTTTTCTTCATCATCTGGTACAAAGGGATTGCCTTCTCCCCCAGGCGACTTATGAACCGGCTTAAAGCGGCAATACGACCCGCCAAGCGCTGGACATCATTGATACACGCCGACTTAGCCAATGAAGTAATAGCCTTGATCTTCTCCGGGTTAGCTTCAATACCTCTCTCTGATACCAGAAAACCCAAGAGCTTGCCTGCAGGCACCCCAAAAACACACTTGGCCGGGTTAAGCATCATCTTGTAGACCCGGAGATTATCAAAAGTCTCTTTCGAATCATCCAACAGAGTCTCTTTCTTTCTGGACTTGACAACAATATCATCCACATAAGCATGAACATTGCGCCCGATCTGGTCATGAAAACAGTTCTGGACACAACGTTGATAAGTCGCCTGCGCACTCTTGAGCCCAAAAGGCATAGACACATAGCAGAAAGCCCACAAAGGTGTGATAAAAGCCGTCTTCTCTTGGTCTTTAACTGCCATTTTAATCTGATGATAACCAGAATAAGCATCCAGGAAACTCAAACGCTCACAACCAGCCATGGCATCTATTATCTGATCAATACGGGGAAGAGCAAAAGGATCAGCCGGACAGTCCTTATTGAGATCTGTATAATCCACACACATGCGCCAAGTGCCATTTTTCTTAAGTACCAGCACCGGGTTAGCCAACCACTCAGGGTGAAAAACTTCAACGATGAACCTGGCCACCAAAAGCCGGGCCACCTCTTCTCCAATAGCCTTTCGCCGCTCCTCATTAAAACGGCAAGGAACTGCTTGACCGGCTTAAACTTAGGATCAATATTGAGAGTGTGCTCAGCGAGTTCTCTCGGTACACCTGGCATGTCTGAAGGCTTCCATGCAAAGATGTCCTGATTCTCACGGATGAACTCGATGAGCGCGCTTTCCTATTTCGGATCCATGTTAGCACTGATAGTGAACTGCTGAGATGAGTCGCCAGGGACAAAGTCGACCTGCTTGGTATCATCCGCCGACTTGAACTTCAACAAGAGGTCTTGCTCTGTGGTGGGCTTCTTTAAAGGGGTCATATCAGCTGGGTCAACATTATCTTTATAAAACTTAAGTTCATCCATGGCACAAGCCGACTCAGCATAGGCAGCATCACCTTCTTCACATTCCAAAGCAATTTTTCTGTTACCATGGACTGTAATGGTACCCTTACGTCCAGGCATCTTAAGCTGGAGATACACATAACACGGCCGTGCCATAAATTTGGCATAAGCCGGCCGACCAAACAGAGCGTGATAAGGGCTCTTGATCTTAACCACTTCAAACCACAATGTCTCTGCCCTGTAATCATAGTCATCGCTAAAAGCCACTTCTAAGGCAATCTTACTAACTGGATATGCCGACTTACCAGGTACCACACCGTGAAAGACCGTAGAGGATGGCTTAAGATTTTTATCGGTAAGATCCATTCGGCGAAAGGTATCATAATAAAGGATATTGATGCTGCTTCCACCATCCATGAGGACCTTAGTGAATTTGTAACCCCCAACCTGAGGGGCTACCACCAATGCTAGCTGACCCGGATTATCCACCCGGGGCGGGTGATCCTCTCTACTCCATGTGATAGGCTGCTCTGACCAGCGCAGGTATTGAGGTGTCGCCGGCTCAACTGAATTGTCCACACGCTTGTGTACCTTCTGATCTCTCTTGCAAAGACTCGTGATGAAAACATGATACTGGCTGCCGCTAAGCTGCTTCGGGTTACTATGATATCCTGACTGCTGTTGCTGGTTACCCTGATTGGGTTGTTGGTTATAACCGCCCTGATTGCCCTGTCCTTTATATCCAGAATTTGAGCCGCCGCCCCCAAAGCCGGGCCCGTGTGAGCCGGATCCTGAACCACCATGCGGGCCATTATTACTATCATGATTCTGATGAAAGCCGGAATTCTTGTATTCCTTCATGATGAAACAATCCTTCCACAAATGAGTCGATGGTTTATTGGGAAGACTGTGTTTCGGGCAAGGTTCGTTCAACATCGCCTCCAAGTTAAATTTCGGTCCTCCAAATTGCGGCTTAGGCTTACGACGCTAATTGTTATGCTGAGCATTGGTGTTAGCCACAAAATCTGACCCGCCATCGGTTTGCTTGCGTTTGGCACCATTACCCTGGCCATGACCTGTCATGTTTTGCTGCTGACCCTTGCCATTGCCGTTCTTCTTTCCTTTGTTGGACTTCTCTTCATCAGATCCTGGATCCTTGGTGCTGTCTGAGTCGGCATACTTGATGAGAGCCGCTATGAGCTCTCCCATGTCATTGCAGTGACGCTTAAGCCGGCCCAACTTCTGTTTGAGAGGCGTGAAATGATATTTTTTCTCCAAAATCAGAACGGCAGAGCCGGCTGCCATGCTATCCGATGAGTGGATAATAGCTGAGACCCGGCGTACCCAATGGTGGGCTGACTCATCTTCTCGCTGCACACAATTGTCCAAATCAATGATCGACAAAGGCTGCTTACATGTTCCTTTGAAATTCTGAATAAAACGCGCTTTCAACTCAGCCCATGAACTGATGGAATTGGCAGGCAGCCCTTTCAACCTGGTTTGAGCTGGCCCATCCAACATCATGGTGAAGTATTTGGCACACACATCATCATTAACATCTAACATCTCCATCGCCAGCTCATAACTCTCAATCCAAGCCTCGGGTGGAAGATCAGCTATGTAATTAGGTGCCTTACAAGGGCCCTTAAAATCCTTCAGCAAACGCTCGTTGCGTAGAGCCGGCACTAGATACGGCACCCCAACTGACCTGGAAATTGTCCCAACTCCAATGGACACTTAAGGGGCTACCGGAAACTGCTGGTGAACCCCCAGTTGAGCCACCAAATCTGCCTCATGACGGGCTCTAGCCTGATCTATGAGGGCCTGAGCATTGTTCAGCATACGGTCATCATGGGGCGGGTTAAGCCCGCGTGGCAGGTCATTATGATGAGGCGGTTTACGACGTCGCTTGCTGCTGGAGACCACCGGCGACTCAATGCACCGGCTATAACTTTGGCTTGGACGGGGAGTTGAGAGAACACGCTCGCGACTATACGAATAAGCCGCCTACTACGCCACAGCCGTTTGGAGGAGCTCCATTGTGTTCTGGGTCTCTATCGCAACTGGAGACTCGCCTTCGATCGGGATAGCCGCCAGCCGCGTAGCCACTACTATCATGTTGTCCACCGGATTAGAATAATGGCCTGAAGGTGTCGGGACTCGCTGAGGAGGGGTCTGATCCCTACGGGGTGGGTCTGGCACATGAGGTTGAGCCGCCACCTCGGTTCCTGGCGCCTCAGCGGCCCGAGTCACGCCCGGCGGGTTGCTTGTTCCTGCCCCAGGCGTGTTAAAAAGATTCCACCCTTTAAATTGTGAAGGCAAACGGCTCTGATGTCTCCTTCGGAGGACAGCATATGACGTGTTCTGGTCCAAGCTTAGACAAAAAGACTCTGCTCTTATCCACTGTGACTCAGCCTCCAACACAGCCTGCTCTGTTGCCATCCTAACGTTCTCTGCATTAAGATCTTCTCGGGCCTTGGCCACCTCATCACGCAGCTTTGCAACCTCCGTATTATGCTGTGCTTGACTCGCCGGAGTTACCTCTGCGGCCAATAGAGTCGCCAGGGCGTCCAAGAGCTCCGATAAAACCTGAGCCGAGGGCCGTGCAGAGCAGCTCGCCCCGGCTGTCACAGCCGCAGTTGAGCCGGACGTTATGGCCACGGCTGTCGTAGAGTTTAGCACCGGCTGAGTACCATCCATGAAAACAGCAGCCCTGCTCGGCAGCTCATAGGGATCCAGAATACTGTCACCATCGGAATAGCCCACGAGCCCGCCGTCTTGCAGCTGATAGATTGATTCGGTTTCTCCGATTGAGGACTCATCACCAGAGTAGATGGCCGTCTCTCCACCGGATACAGATCCTTCCTCAAGATTCGCGCCATGAACAAAGCCAACGAAAACATGCTTCGGGCTGAGTTGAACCTTGGCGGGTCATGCGCGCCGAGCCATCTCCACGAGGTCGATGCAGGCATCCAATTCCGGCACTGACTCGCCGATCTTGCCGATGAAGACGTGGATTCCACCAAAGGGGACCCGGTACCCATACTCAATTGAGCCGGCCTCGGGGCCCCAGCCAGCATCGTCAATGTAGATCTTGCCGCGGCCACTCTTAGCCATCCGGCCTACGGCATATCCTTTGATCCCTGGGAAATTGCCCTTCAAGAACTCAAACCACCGTGCTTTGGCCCCACGGTGGGCGCCAACTATCATGGAATTGTCACGGCAGATGCCCTAGTGAAAGCACTTAGGTGTGGAGCCATTGCAATGTAGGTTAGCTCGAAGGGGTTGAACGGGACAAAGGACACAAAGGATTTACCCAGGTTCGGCCCCTCGCAGCGAGGTAACAGCCTACTTCCTGCTTCTAGTTGTATTGCTTGAGTTTCGATTACAAGGGAGCGAATACGCTTGACGTAGCTATCGATCAATTGTTTCTTGAGTTAACCCGCTGCCGGGTCTCGCCTTTATATACACAGGTCGAGGTCCGGCGGCTTACAAGAGTCCGAGCCGGATCATATCACGTGACCAGCTCGGTTTCCAAATCTCCTTGCCTTACCAAGCAAGTCATCATCGGGCGGCTCACACCTTTGGGTCTTGAGTCACCTCCTGGTCTTGTCTTCTTTGGGCCTGCCTGGGCCCTTCGTTATAAGTCGCCAACTGTGTAACCCAGCCCTTGATGGGTGGGTCACACCGCGGGGTTATATCCCCAACAGTGACCAAGTCCAAGAAGACCTTTGCAATTGTTGAAGCAACCAAGAACTCCAGTCTTGCCTTGAAGGCCAAGAAAGTGATTAGCCAACCCACAAGGGATGAAGAAGTGAGTGAAGAGACTTGTGAGGAAGATGTTGACACCTCAAGCCCGGCAAATGACTTTGCGGAAGACTTGGCTCTCTTAGTCAAAAAGTACTCCAGGACCATGGCAAACAAAGGGAAGAATCTTCAAGGAAGATCGTTTGGATGAAGGAAATGCTACAATTGTGATAGCCCAAGACACTTTGTGCATGATTGTCCGTATGAGAGACGTGAAGACAAATCCGAGAAGCTTGTGCTCAAGAAGAAGAAGTTCACCAAGTTTGCGAAGAGGAAAGATGACAAGGATCTTGTTCATGAAGAATACATGTCCGGAGATGAAGATGACGGTGATGATGATCAAGTGGGAACGGCCGCCATTGCCATGCATGCCACTACCTCCTCCTCCACCACCAACCTCTTCGACTCTCCAAATGAGGACAAGCCTTTCACTCATCGGTGCCTTCTGGCCAAAGAGGTAAAAACTAAGTCCAAATCAAAAAAACCCGCCATCTACACTCCCAATGTCTCATGTGAGATAGTGGAGGATGAGTGTGATGAGGGCGTGGATAATGATGAGGAATCCTTGGTGGCTTTCATGAAAACTCTTCATGGTGAAGCTCGTGCTCACTTTGGCGATCTCCTTAAGTCACTCGCCGAACGCGATGACTTCATTGAGAATGTTCAAAACCTCCTCATAGAGGAAAAAGAGAGAGTCGAACTCCTCGAGCACGAACTACATGAAGAGAGTGTCATGAGAGCATCACTGGAGGAAGCCTTGTCGACTCATCAAATTGACTTTGTTAAAAACCAATGATGCTTTGCAACTTGCTCTTGAGAACAAAGATGCCCTTAATGTTAAATATGAAAAGCTTCTAGTTGACCACACGAGACTTGGTGATGAACATGAGTTCCTTGTGACTAGTTCCAAGGTTGTCAAAGGCGACCTCATTGCCCTCACTGAGTCTTATGATCAACTTAAAGCTACCACCATTAAGGCACTCACTTCCGTACCTCATATGGAGTTAAATGATGGTTCTTGTATGGCTAACTTTGTTCATGATTGCACCTCACTCCAAGAGGAGAATAAGAAGTTAAAGGCCCAATTTGAGAAAGGCCTTGTGTCATGCATTCAAGGGGAGAAAAACCTCAATGACCTCTTGAGCAACCAAAAGGAGTGTGTTGCCAAGGAGAGAATTGGGTTTAATCCCGCATGCAAGAATGGTAAGAACAAGAAGAAGAGCAACAAGAAGAAGATCGGTCCTCCTCCTCCTCCTCAAAAGGTGGTGTTTGTGCAAGAAGGGTACAAGGAGAAGGAGAATGAAAAAGGGGTTGTTGGGAATGGCAAGGTCACTAGGGACAAGGACATTCCCAAGGATTTTGCCAGCAAGAACAATCCATCTTATGTCCTCATGAGAGGAGATGATGGCTATACGTTTGCAAAATTTGTTGGCACTAACTATGATGATTATGCTTGGACTATTTGGGTGCCTAAGACCCTTGTTGCTAACTCTCTAGGACCCATTGCAAAATGGGTACCTAAAACTAAAGCTTGATTCTTGTAGGACTATATCTCCGGTGGAAAACAATGGGTGATTGATAGTGGATGCACCAATCATATGACCGGAGAAAGGGAGATGCTTGTGGAGTTCGTTGATTCTCTTAAGGCCTCTTCGAACATCTCCTTTGGTGACAATAGCAAAGGCAAGGTATTGGGGTTGGGCAAAGTGGTAATCTCGAATGATTCCTCTCTTTCAAATGTCATGGTTGTCCAATCCCTTCACTACAATTTACTTTCAACTATTCAATTGGCTCGTGCCAGTTATGATTCTCATTCGGTGAATTACATGTGACTGTCTTTAAGAGAAGCAATCTCAAAGTGGTCTTTATTGGGCATTTTTAAGACAACCTTTACATGTTGATTTCTCAAAAGAGAAAACTTATCTTGCAACATGCCTAATGGCCAAGGCCGACGTGGGGTGGCTATGGCACCGACGGCTAGCCCACGTTGGCATGAGAAATTTACAAGCTCTCTTAAAGGGGGAGCACATCCTTGGACTAACCAATGTGTCTTTTGCCAAATATCGTCCTTGTAGTGCTTGCATTGCCGGAAAACTACATGAAAAAGCTCATAAAGTGAAGACTATCATCACAACTTTGAGGCCCCTTGAGCTTATCCACTTGGATCTTTTTGGGCCTCCAACTTATGATAGTTTGGGTGGGAGGAGGTATTGCCTTGTCATTGTCGATGACTACACAAGATATACTTGGGTGTTCTTTCTCAAGACCAAAGATGAAACTCAAGAAACCTTCGTCAACATTGCCAAAGAAGCTCAACATCAACATAATTGTGAGATCAAGGCAATTCGAAGTGACAATGGTACCGAGTTCAAGAACTACACGATGGATGAATTCTTGAGTGAAGAGGGGATAAAGCATCAATATGCCACGCCATATACTCCCCAACAAAATGGTGTTGCGGAGAGGAAGAATCAGACTCTTATTGAGATGGCTAGGACCATGCTTGACGAGTACAAGTATCCATACAATCTTTGGGCCAAAGCCATCAACACCACGTGTCATGCTTCAAACCGGCTTTATCTTCACAAGATCAAGAACAAGACCCCAGATGAACTCCTAATTGGGAGAAAGCCTAACGTCAAATACTTTCGGGTATTCGGTTGTAAGTGTTTCATTCTAAACAAGAAATCTCGGTTAGCAAAGTTTGAGCCTAAAAGTTATGAGGGCATATTTGTTGGATATGCATCAAACTCTCATGCTTACCGAGTTCTCAATAAATCCACTGGATGCATTGAGGAAACGGTAAATGTGGAGTTTGATGAAGATAACGGCTCCCATGTGGAGCAAATTGTTCCTAGTGTTGTAGGTGATGAGGCTCCTTCACAAGCTATAAGGACGATGGGGATAGGCCACATTCTTCCACAAGAAACACCCCAAGTCCAAGTAGAAGAAGAAGGAGTAAGAGCCCCTCTTGTGGAGTCTCCACAAGGGAAGTCATCACCGGCACCACTTGTACAAGATGCTACGGGAGATCATGAACCTATCCGAGAACAAGATCAAGTCCCTCATATTCCCGAGCAAGATCAAGGGCAAGCTCATTCAAATGGTGAAGAACCAATTATTGAGGCTCAAGATCAAGCTCAAGTTCGTGATCAAGATCAAGATCAAACCCAATCACAAGATTCTTCATCATCGTCACTTCCCAATGAACAAGAACTTGTGGTTGCAAAGAGAAGGGTGTCTCCAAGGCTAAAACAATCTCAAGGACTACTACTTCTTGAGCTTGCGTTGGTTTTTCCCTTGAAAAGGAAAGGGTGATGCAGCAATGTAGAGATAAGTATTTCCCTCAGTTTGAGAACCAAGGTATCAATCCAGTAGGAGGTACAAGCAGGTCTTCAATCTATGCACCTGCACAAACAATCAAACACTTGCACCCAACGCGATAAAGGGGTTGTCAATCCCTTCACGGTCAATTGCAATGGTGAGATCTGATAGAGATAGGTATAAAAGATTACTAAAACATAAAACTAAAATAAAAGTAAATAAATTGCAGCAAGGTATTTTTGGGTTTTTTGGTTTATAGATCTGAAAATATACGATGGAAAATACACCCGAGGGCCATAGGTTTCACTAGAGGCTTCTCTCTTGAAGGCAAATAATACGGTGGGTGAACAAATTACTGTCGAGCAATTGATAGAAAAGCGCAAAATTATGAAGATATCCAAGGCAATGATTATGCATATAGGCATCACGTCCGTGTCAAGTAGACCGAAACAATTCTGCATCTGCTAATATTACTCCACACATCGATCGCTATCCAGCATGCATCTAGAGTATTAAGTTCATAAAGAAGGAGTAACGCGTTAAGTAAGATGACATGATGTAGAGGGATAAACTCAAGCAATATGATGAAAACCCCATCATTTTACCCTTGATGGCAACAATACAATACGTGCCTCGCTACCCCTACTATGTCATTGGGTGAGGACACCGCAAGATTGAACCCAAAACTAAGCACCTCTCCCATTGCAATAAATACCAATCTAGTTGGCCAAACCAAACCGATAATTCGAAGAGAAATACAAAGTTATCAAATCATTCATATAAGAATTCAGAGGAGATTCAAAATAATATTCATAGATAATCTGGTCATAAATCCATGATTCATCAGATCTCGACAAACGCACCGCAAAAGAATATTACCTCGGATAGAACTCCAAGAACATCAAGGAGAACATGGTATTGAAGATCATAGAGAGATAAGAAGACATCTAGCTACTAGCTATGGACCCGTAGGTCTGAGGTAAACTACTCACTCTTCATCGGAAGGGCAATAGGGTTGATGTAGATGCCCTCCGTGACCGAATCCCCCTCTGGCAGATCGTCGAAAAAGGCCCCAAGATGGGATCTCATGGGAACAAAAGGTTGCGGCGGCGAAAAAGTATTTTCATGGATGCTTTTGAGGGTTTGGGAATATTTGGGAATTTATAGGCCGAAGAATAGGGTTAGGAGACCTCCGAGGGGGCCACAGGCCCAGGGGGCGCGCCCCCTAGGGCGCGCCCCTATGACTTGTCGCCGCCTCGTGGGTCTTCTGACTTCATCTCCAAGTCTGTAGGTGTCTTCTGGTCCAAGAAAAATCATCGCAAAAGTTTTATTCCGTTTGGACTCCGTTTGATATTCCTTTTCTGCGAAACTCAAAAACAAGGAAAAAAACAGAAACTGGCACTGGGCTCTAGGTTAATAAGTTAGTCCCAAAAACAATATAAAATAGCATATTAATGCATATAAAACATCCAAAACAGATAATATAATAGCATGGAACAATAAAAAATTATAGATACGTTGGAGACGTATCAAGCATCCCCAAGCTTAATTCCTGCTCGTCCTCGAGTAGGTAAATGATTAAAACAGAATTTTTGATGTGGAATGTTACCTAACATATTTATCCATGGAATTTTCTTTATTGTGGCATGAATATTCAGATCCATAAGATTCAAAACAAAAGTTTAATATTGACATAAAAACAATAATACTTCAAGCATACTAATAAAGCAATCATGTCTTCTCAAAATAACATGGCCAAAGAAAGTTATCCCTACAAAATCATATAGTCTGGCTATGCTCCATCTTCATCACACAAAGTATTAAATCATGCACAACCCCGATGACAAGCCAAGCAATTGTTTCTTACTTTTGATGTTCTCAAACTTTTTCAACTTTCACGCAATACATGTGCGTGAGCCATGGATATAGCACTATAGGTGGAATAGAATATGGTGGTTGTGGAGAAGACAAAAAGAAGGACATAGTCTCACATAAACTAGGCGTATCAATGGGCTATGGAGATGCCCATCAATAGATATCAATGTGGGTGAGTAGGGATTGCCATGCAATGGATGCACTAGAGCTATAAGTGTATGAAAGCTCAAAAAGAAACTAAGTGGGTGTGCATCCAACTCGCTTGCTCACAAAGACCTAGGGCATTTGAGGAAGCCCATCATTGGAATATACAAGCCAAGTTCTATAATGAAAATTTCCCACTACTATATGAAAGTGACAACATAGGAGACTCTCTATCATGAAGATCATGGTGCTACTTTGAAGCACAAGTGTGGAAAAAGGATAGTAGCATTGCCTCTTCTCTCTTTTCTCTCATTTTTTTTATTTTGGGCTCTTTGGCCTCTCTTTTTTTATTTTATTTTTCGTCCGTAGTATCATCCCGACTTGTGGGGGAATCATAGTTTCCATCATCCTTTCCTCACATGGGACAATGCTCTAATAATGATGATCATCACACTTTTATTTACTTTACAACTCAAGAATTACAACTCGATACTAGAACAAATATATGACTCTATATGAATGCCTCCGGCAGTGTACCGGGATGTGCAATGACTCAAGAGTGACATGTATAAAAAAATATGAATGGTGGCTTTGCCACAAATACGATGTCAACTACATGATCATGCAAAGCAATATGACAATGACGAAGCGTGTCAAAATAAACGGAACGGTGTTGCATGGCAATATATCTTGGAATGGCTATGGAAATGCCATAATAGGTAGGTATGGTGGCTGTTTTAAGGAAGGTATATAGTGGGTGTAATGCACCGGCGAAAGTTGCGCGGTACTAGAGAGGCTAGCAATGGTGGAAGGGTGAGAGTGCGTATAATCCATGGACTCAACATTAGTCATAAAGAACTCACATACTTATTGCAAAAGTTTATTAGCTATCGAAACAAAGTAATACATGCATGCTCCTAGGGGGATATATTGGTAGGAAAAGACCATCGCTCATCCCCGACCGCCACTCATAAGGATGACAATCAATAAATAAATCATGCTCCGACTTCATCACATAACGGTTCACCATACGTGCATGCTACGGGAATCACAAACTTTAACACAAGTATTTCTACCAATCCACAATTACTCACTAGCATTACTCTAATATCACTATCTTTATATCTCAAAACAATCATAATGAATCAAACTTCACATAGTATTCAATGCACCTAATATGAAAGTTTTTATTATATCCCTCTTGGATGCCCATCATATTAGGACTAAATTCATAACCTAAGCAAATTACCATGTTGTTTAGAGACTCTCAAAATAATATAAGTGAAGCAAGAGAGTTCAACAATTTCTATAAAATAAAACCACCGCCGTGCTCTAAAAAGATATAAGTGAAGCACTAGAGCTTATTGCCTAGCTCAAAAGATATAAGTGAAGCCCATAGACTATTCTAATAAATTCACGATTCATGCGTGTACCTCTCAAAAGGTGTGTACATCAAGGATGATTGTGGCAAACTAAAAAGCAAAGACTCATATCATACAAGACGCTCCAAGCAAAACACATATCATGTGGTGAATAAAAATATAGCCTCGAGTAAATTTACAGATGGATTGAAGACGAAAGAGGGGATGCCTTCCGGGGCATCCCCAAGCTTAGGCTCTTGGTTTTCCTTGAATATTAACTTGGGGTGCCTTGTGCATCCCCAAGCTTAGGCTCTTTCCTCTCCTTATTCCATAGTCCATCAAATCTTTACCCAAAACTTGAAAACTTCACAACACAAAACTCAACGGAAAACTCATGAGATCCGTTAGTATAAGAAAATAAAATCACCACTTTTGGTACTATTGTGAACTCATTCTTTATTTATATTGGTGTAATATCTACTGTATTCCAACTTCTCCATGGTTCATACCCCCCGATACTACCCATAGATTCATCAAAATAAGCAAACAACACATAGAAAACATAATCTGTCAAAAACAGAACAGTCTGTAGTAATATGTAAACTTCGAATACTTCTGTAACTCCAAAAATTCTGAAAACTTAGGACAACAGAGTAAATTTGTATATCAATCTTGTTCAAAAAGAATCATTATTTTATCGCCCTTTTGTGATTTTTAATAATTCTGGCATTGAGCGCAAAAGTTTCTGTTTTTCAGCAAGATCAATTCAACTATCACAATAAGCTATCCCAAAGGTCTTACTTGGCACAAACACTAATTAAAACACCAAAACACAATTACTACAGAGGTAATAATGTGTATTTTATTCAAGAACAGTAGAAAAACAAAAAACACAAAAATAAAAATTTGGGTTGCCTCCCAACAAGCGATATTGTTTAACGCCCCTAGCTAGGCATATTGCAATAGATCTTGGTATTGTCATCTTTGGTATGCAATCCATAAGTAGCTCTCATAATAGATTCATATGGCAACTTAATTTTCTTTCTTGGAAAGTGTTCCATGCCCTTCCTTAACGGAAATTGAAATCTAATGTTTCCTTCTTTCATATCAATAATTGCACCAATCGTTCTAAGGAAAGGTCTACCAAGAATAATAGGACATGTAGGATTGCAATCTATATCAAGAACAATGAAATCTATGGAACATAATTCCTATTTGCAACAATAAGAACATCATTAATCCTTCCCATAGGTTTTTTATAGTGGAATCCGCTAGATGCAAATTTAAAGAACAATCATCAAATTCATGGAAACCTAGCACATCACATAAAGTTTTCAAAATCGTGAAAACGCTAGCACCCAAATCACACAAAGCATGGCACTCATAATATTTAATTTTAATCTTAATGGAAGGTTCCCACTAATCATAAAGCTTTCTAGGGATAGAAACTTCCAACTCAAGTTTTTCTTCAAAAGATTTTATCATAGCATCAACGATATGTTTAGTAAAAGCTTTATTTTGATTATAAGCATGAGGAGAATTCAACATGGATTGCAACAAGGAAATACAATCTATCAAAGAACAATTATCATAATTAAAATCCTTGTAATCCAAAAGAGTGGGTTCATTGCTACTTAAAGTTTTGACCTCTCCAATCCCACTTTTATCAATTTTTGCATCAAGATCTGTAAACTCAGAATCATTGGGACGCCTTCTAGCTAAAGTTGACTCATCTCCAGTCCCATCTTTATCAGGATTTATATTAGAAAAAAAAGATTCAATAGGAGTCACATCAATCACTTTAAGATCTTCATCATTATTTTCACGAGAAATCGAAGAACAGGCTTTTACAAACCATTCACGCTTAGCACGCGTCCTAACGGTTCTTTCTTTACATTCATCAATAGAAATTCTCATAGCTTTTAGAGACTCATTAATATCATTCTTGGGTGTAATAGATCTAATTTTCAAATAATCAATCTCAAGAGAAATTCTATCCACGTTCCTAGCAAGATCATCAATCTTAAGCAATTTTTCTTCAACCATAGCATTGAAATTCTTTTGGGAACTAATAAATTATTTAATATTTTTCTCAAGTTCAGAGGGCATTTTATTATAATTTCCATAAGAATTGTTTTAGGAATTACCATAGTTATTAGAGGAATTACTAGGAAACGGCCTAGGGTTGAAATTACCTATATACGCTTTATTACCAAAATTGTTCCTACCAACAAAATTCACATCCATAGATTCATTATTATTCTCAATCAAAGTGGACAAAGGCATATCATTAGGATCAATAGGAGCACTCTTACTAGCAAACAATTTCATAAGTTCATCCATCTTTCCACTCAAAACATTAATTTCTTCAATCGCATGCACTTTTTTACTAGTAGAGGATCTTTCGGTGTTCCATTGAGAGTAATTAGCCATAATATTATCTAGGAGTTTAGTAGCTTCTCCTAATGTGATTTCCATAAAAGTAACTCCCGCGGCCGAATCTAAAAGATTTCTAGATGCAAAATTCATTCCGACATAAAAAAAATTGTATGATCATCCATAAGCTTAAACCATGAGTAGGGCAATTTCTTATCATCAATTTCATCGTCTCCCAAGATTGTGCAACATGTTCATTATCAAGTTGCTTAAAATTCATTATATCATTCCTAAGGGAGATGATCTTAGAAGGAGGAAAATACTTGAAAATAAAAGCATCTTTACACTTGTTCCATGAATCAATACTATTTTTAGGCAAAGATGAAAACCAAGTTTTAGCACGATCTTGTAGTGAGAACCAAAATAGCTTCAATTTAACAATATCATTATCCACATCTTTCTTCTTTTGCATATCACACAACTCAACGGAAGTATTTAGATGGGATGCGGCATCTTCACTAGGAAGGCCGGAAAATTGTTCTTTCATAACAAGATTCAACAAAGCGGCATTAATTTCATAAGATTTCGCACTAGTGGCGGGAGCAATCAGAGTACGAATAAAATCATTGTTATTAGTATTGGAAAAGTAACACAACTTGGTATTCTCTTGAGTCATCATGACAAAACAAGCAATCTAACCCACAAGCAACAAAAAAGCAAACGAAAAGACAAACAGAAGGGCGAATAAAAAGACAAATCTTTTGATATTTTTTTGAAAATAATTTTAGAAGTGGGGGAGAGGAAAACGAGAGGAAAATGGCGAATAATGTAATGCAAGAGATGAGAGTTTATGATGGGTACTTGGTAGGCTTGATGTAGACCTCCCCGGCAATGGCGCCAGAAATTCTTCCTGCTACTTCTTGAGCTTGCGTTGGTTTTTTCCTTTAAGAAGAAAGGGTGATGCAGCAAAGTAGAGATAAGTATTTCCCTCCGTTAGAGAACCAAGGTATCAATCCAGTAGGAGGTACAAGCAAGTCTCCAATCTATGCACCTGCACAAACAATCAAACACTTGCACCCAACGCGATAAAGGGGTTGTCAATCCCTTCACGGTTAATTGCAGTGGTGAGATCTGATAGAGATAGGTATAAAAGATTACTAAAACGTAAAACTAAAATTGAAGTAAATAAATTGCAGCAAGGTATTTTTGGGTTTTTTGGTTTATAGATCTTAAAATATATGATGGAAAATAGACCCGGGGGCCATAGGTTTCACTAGAGGCTTCTCTCTTGAAGGCAAATATTACGGTGGGTGAACAAATTACTATCGAGCAATTGATTGAAAAGCGCAAAATTATGACGATATCCAAGGCAATGATTATGCATATAGGCATCACGTCCGTGTCAAGTAGACCGAAACGATTATGCATCTACTACTATTACTCCACACATCGACCGCTATCCAGCATGCATCTAGAGTATTAAGTTCATAAAGAACGGAGTAATGCCTTAAGTAAGATGACATGATGTAGAGGGATAAACTCAAGCAATATGATGAAAACCCCATCTTTTTACCATTGATGGCAACAATACAAACACACCACAAAAGAATATTACATCGGATAGAACTCCAAGAACATCGAGGAGAACATGGTATTGAAGATCATAGAGAGAGAAGAAGCCATCTAGCTACTAGCTATGGAACCATAGGTCTGAGGTAAACTACTCATGCTTCATCGAAAGGGAAATTGGGTTGATGTAGATGCCCTCCGTGATCGAATCCCCCTCTGGCAGATCACCGGAAAAGGCCCCAAGATGGGATCTCGCGGGAACAGAAGGTTGCGGCGGCGGAAAAGTATTTTCGTGGATGCTTCTGAGGGTTTGGGAATATTTGGGAATTTATAGGCCGAAGAATAGGCTTAGGAGGTCTCCGAGGGGGCCACAAGCCCAGGGGCGCGCCCCTATGGCTTCTCGTCACCTCATGGGTCTTCTGACTTCATCTCTAAGTCTTGTAGGTGTCTTCTGGTCCAAAAAAATAATCGCAAAAGTTTTATTCCGTTTGGACTCGTTTGATATTCCTTTTCTATGAAACTCAAAAACAAGGAAAAAAACAAAAACTGGCACTGGGCTCTAGGTTAATAAGTTAGTCCCAAAAATAATATAAAATAGCATATTAATGCATATAAAACATCCAAAACAGATAATATAATAGCATGGAACAATCAAAAATTATAGATATGTTGGAGACGTATCAAGGACAAGCTTCTTCATCAAGTCCAAAACTAAGTGAAGAAGAGCTTGCAATCAAAGAGCAAAAAGTGGCCGCAAAGCTAAAGCATCTTCAACATCTCACCGAGAACATCTATGGAAGCATCAAAAAGGGGGTAACTACTCGTAGAGTTTGGCAAACTTTTGTGAGCATCACTCGTTTGTCTCTTGTGTTGAGCCCCTTAAGTTAGAAGATTCACTTGACGATACGGATTGGATAGATGCCATGCATGAAGAACTCAACAACTTCACCCGCAACAAAGTATGGACCCTTGTGGAAAGACCCAAAGAGCATCATAATGTCATTGGAACAAAGTGGATTTTCAAGAACAGACAAGATGAACATGGACAAGTAATAAGGAACAAGGCAAGGTTAGTGGCACAAGGTTTCACCCAAGTTGAAGGTTTGGACTTTGGTGAAACTTTTGGCCCCGTTGCCCGTCTTGAATCCATTTGCATCTTGCTTGCATATGCCTCTCATCATGATTTTAAATTATATCAAATGGATGTGAAGAGTGCATTTCTTAATGGTCCTCTTAAGGAGTTGGTGTATGTCAAGCAACCTCCCAGCTTCGAAGACCCCGATCACCCCTCTCATGTTTATGAACTCCATAAGGCACTCTATGGACTCAAACAAGCACCTCGTGCTTGGTATGATCACCTTACGGCGTTCCTAAGCGAGAAGGGGTTCCAGATTGGGGTAATAGATTCCACTCTCTTCACAAAGAGGGTAAAAGGAGAATTGTTTGTGTGCCAAATATATGTTGATGATATTATCTTAGGATCCCCTAACCATGCTATTAACATTGAGTTTGAGAATCTTATGACTAAGGAATTTGCTATGAGCATGATGGGAGAGTTGAAGTTCTTCCTCGGTTTTCAAGTGAAGCAATTGAGAGGAGGAACCTTCATCAACCAATCTCTTTATATTCAAGACATGCTCAAGAGGTTCAAAATGCAAGATGTCAAGCCCATGAAGACACCCATGCCCACGAATGGCCAACTTCATCTTGATCCCAATGGTAAAGAAGTGGATCAAAAGGTATATCGCTCCATGATCGGTTCCTTGCTTTACCTTTGTGCATCTAGACCGGATATTATGTTGAGTGTGTGTATGTTTGCAAGATTTCAATCCGCTCCTAAGGAGAGCCACTATTTGGCAGTGAAAAGGATCCTTCGATATTTGGTTCATACCCCAAACTTGGGCCTTTGGTATCCCAAAGGATCATCTTTTGAGTTAATGGGATACTCGGATTCGGATTGGGCCGGAGACAAGGTGGACCGCAAGTCCACTTCCAGTTCATGTCAATTCCTAGGGAGATCTTTGGTAAGTTGGTCTTCAAAGAAGCAAAATTGTATATCTCTCTCAACAGCCGAAGCCGAGTACATTGCCGCCGGAAGTTGTTGTGCTCAGTTCTTATGGATGAGGCAAACTTTGATGGATTATGGTGTCAAATGTGACAAAGTGCCTCTTTGGTGTGACAATGAAAGTGCAATCAAGATCGCCAAGAATCCAGTATAACACGGCAAGACCAAGCATATTGAGATTCGTCATCATTTCATTAGGGATCATGTGGCCAAGGGAAACATTGAACTACTCCATGTCAACATTGAGAATCAACTAGCCGATATTTTCACCAAGCCACTTGATGAAGAAGATTCCGTGAGTTAAGGCATGAGCTAAATATTATGGATATAAGTAACTTGGGTTGAGATTCTTGCTCATGCACACATACTCACATAATATCTTGCTTAGATGTAGGCAAATGTCTAGGGAGAGCTAGCTCAACTCATGAGTTACCTTATCCTAGAAGTGCATAAATTGAACAAAATCTTTCACATTAGCCACTTTTAGGTGGCACTTGTGCTTCAAAGATGAGTGTTGGTCTTGGGCTCAAGGTTCATATCTTTGCGGTGCCATACCAAACAAACTCAACCATGGTGGCCTCGGCCACCGCCCTTCGTTGGGGTTTTCAGTCCATTTTTCTTCTGTATGGTGGTTTTTGGCTCTTTCTCTCTTTCCTTTTTTGGTTTGTCTTGTGCTTGTTGCTCGTTGTCCTTCTCTTCTTGTGCAAGTGCTCCATATACTCCCTTCTAGTAGTGATAGGATTTCACGTGCGACGTATTCGTAGACTTAGGCCAAAATAATCCTTAAAGGCCTGGTAAGAGTTGTCACTCAGCCATGCCTCCTAGAGATATTTTGTGCCAAAAGTCTCTGAGTACCCCGTGTCCACGGGCTTGTACCGTGCGCACGGGGACCCCATGCCCACGGGCTCTGTACTGTGCGCACGGGACCCCCGTGCACATGGGGCTCACTTAGCCCGTGCGCACGGGGTCTGCGGTTCCAGGCCCTGAAGAGGTGGGGCGTGGGGGGGCTTGGGTTCATTCCCACCCAGTCACCCCCTCCACTCCCCAGGACGCCTCCAGGACCGTCGCGGTCGCCTCCTCCCGCCGGAGCTCCTCCGGGCACCGTCGGGCTCCTTGCTCCGTGGAGATCTCTCGGGATGGGCTCCTCCTCCGGTTGGTCCTTCCCCCCCTCTTCATCTTTTTCCTCCATGGATGCCTATCTAGTTTTTAGGGTTTCTAGGTTTTCACTAGATTAGGGTAGTTGCTCGCCTTGTGTAGGACTAGTCTAGGTGCTTAGTTCCTAGGGTTCCTCTGCCGCACACTGATAAGTCTCCGTCGTATCTACTTTTCCTAACGCTTTTCCTCTTGTTTTGGACTCTAATTTGCATGATTTGAATGAAACTAACCCGGACTGACGTTGTTTTCAGCAGAACTACCATGGTGTTGTTTTCGTGCAGAAATAAAAGTTCTCGGATTGGAACGAAACTTTGCGAGGATTTTTTTATATAATAAAAGAGAATTACTGGAGCCAAGAACCACCGGAGGGGGGCCCTAGGTGAGCACAACCCACCAGGGCACGTGCCCCCCCTCAGGCGCTCCCAGGTGGGTTGTGCCCACCTGGTGGCCCCGCAGACCCTGAATCCAACTCCATAACTACCTATTTTTCCAGAAAAAATCAAGGAGGAAGAATTATCTTGTTTCGCGATACGGAGCCGCCGCCACCTCCTGTTCTTCATCGGGAGGCCAGATCTGGAGTCCATTTTGGGCTCCGGAGAGGGGGATCTTCGATCTTCGTGATCACCAACCCTCCTTCATCGCCAATTCCATGATGCTCCCCACCGGGAGTGAGTAATTCCTTCGTAGGCTCGCTGGTCGGTGAGGAGTTTGATGAGATTCATCATGTAATCGAGTTAGTTTTGTTAGGGCTAGATCCCTAGTATCCACTATGTTCTGAGATTGATGTTGATATGACTTTGCCATGCTTAATGCTTGTCACTTTGGGCCCGGGTGCCATGATTTTAGATTTGAACCGTTTATGTTATCACCATTATATCTATGTTCTAGATCCGATCTTGCAAGTTATATTCACCTATTACGTGTTTTGATCCGTAAACCCCGGAGTGACGGTATTCGGGATACTTTCCAGTGATGACCGTAGTTTGAGGAGTTCATGTATTCACTATGTGTTAATGCTTTGTTCCGGTTCTCTATTAAAAGGAGGCCTTAATATCCCTTAGTTTCCATTAGGACCCCGCTGCCACAGAAGGGTAGGACAAAAGATGTCCTGCAAGTTCTTTCCATAAGCACGTATGACTATTTACGGAATACATGCCTATATTATATTTATGAACTGGAGCTAGTGCCGTATCGCCCTAGGTTATGACTGTTATATGATGAATATCATCCAACTACTTCACCGATCCAATGCCTACGAATTTCTCTTATATTGTTCTTGCTAAGTTACTACTGCTATTGTTACTGTTACACTTGCTACAAAATCATTGCTATCATTGTTACCGTTACTATTGTTGCTGCTACTACTATCAAATCTATCATACTACTTTGCTACTGATCACTTTGCTGTGTATAATTGATCTCCACGTGTGGTTGAATTGACAACTCAGCTGCTAATACTTGCAAATATTCTTTGGCTCCCCTTGTGTCAAATCAATAAATTTGGGTTGAATACTCTACCCTCGAAAACTGTTGCGATCCCCTATACTTGTGGGTTATCAAGACCTTTTTCTGGCACCGTTGCCGGGGAGCATAGCTATATTTGTTGAGTCACTTGGGATTATTATCAATTTATCACTATGAAGAATCTGAAAGATACCAAGACTAAGATATTTCCCTCTAAGACCAGGGGAGGTAAGGAACTGCCATCTAGCTCTGCACTTGATTCGCCTTCTATTTTGAGTAAACTTGCAACACCACCACATGCTATTAATGCTGATATGTCGCAAGTTGTTGATGATGTTACTTCTTCTATGGATAATGCTTATGATGATGCTAGTACCTTGCTTGATGATGATGTGCCATTAGGTGATTTTCTTGATGAACAAATTGCTAGAGCTAAAGAGAATGAAATTACTGAAACTGATGAAATACTTGAATCTGAAAATCTTGAGACACCTATTAGACCTAGTCCTCCTAGATATGAATTGCCTAAGATACTGGAAGGTTATGTTATGGATGAGGAGACAACTAGAGTTGTTATGGATGAGGAGACAACTAGAGACTTTCTTGCCTGCAATGATAGGGATGATCTTAAGAAATTACTATGCAAACTGAAAGAAAAATCTTTGAATGCTAGAATGAAATGTGATCCTAAGTTTGCTACTTCACCTATCTTTGTCGATGATAAGGATTATGAATTCTCTATCGACCTAGAGTTAATTACTTTGGTTGAATCTGATCCTTTCCATGGTTATGAAACTAAAACTGTTGTGGCACATCTTACTAAGCTGAATGACATAGCCACCCTATTTGCTCATGATGAGAAAATTCGCTACTATTATATTCTCAAATTATTTTCGTTCTCATTAAAGGGTGATGCTAAGACTTGGTATAATATTCTTGCTCCTGGTTGTGTGTGTAGTCCCCAGGATATGATTTACTACTTCTCTGAAAAATATTTTCCTGCTCATAAGAAACAAGCTGCCTTACAGAAAATATTTAACTATGTGCAAATTGAAGAAGAGAATCTCCCACAAGCTTGGGGGAGGCTTCTCCAATTGCTGAATGCTTTGCCTGATCATCCTCTTAAGAAAAATGAAATACTTGATATCTTCTATAATGGACTAACCGATGCTTCTAGGGACTTCCTAGACAGTTGTGCTGGTTGTGTTTTCAGGGAACGAATAGTTGAACAAGCTGAAGAATTATTGAATAACATATTGAAAAATTATGATGATTGGACTCTTCCTAAACCACCGCCTAAACCTACTCTGAAGAAGAGGGGTATCTGATACGTCCATTTTGCATCATGTTTTCCTACTGTTATTTATGATGTTTTTATGCAAAATAATGCTTTGTGGAGTAATTCTAATGCCTTTTCTCTCATAATATGCAAGGTTCACACAAAGAGGGAGAATTTTGGCAGCTTGAAATCTGGACCTGAAAAAGCTACGTCAAGCTACCTATTCTGCACAACTCCAAATGAGCTGAAATTTCACGAGGAATTTTTATGGAATAAATAAGAATTATTGGAAAAAATAAATACCAGAGGGGGCCCACCAGGTGGGCACAACCCACCTGGGCGTGCCAGGGAGCCCAGGCGCGCCCTGGTGGGTTGTGCCCTCCTCGGCCCACCTCCGGTGCCCCTCTTCTGGTATATAAGTCATTTTGACCTAGAAAAAAATAAGGAGAGGACTTTCGGGATGAAGCTCCATCGTCTCAAGGCGGAACTTGGGCAGGAGCACTTTTGCCCTCCGACGGAGCGATTCCACCGGGGGAACTTCCCTCCTAGAGGGGGAAATCATCGTCATCATCATCACCAACAACTCTCCCATCTTGGGGAGGGCAATCTCCATCAACATCTTCAACAACACCATCTCCTCTCAAACCCTAGTTCATCTCTTGTGTTCAATCTTTGTACCGGAACTATAGATTGGTACTTGTGGGTGACTAGTAGTGTTGATTACATCTTGTAGTTGATTACTATATGGTTTATTTGGTGGAAGATTATATGTTCAGATCCATTATGCTATTTAATACCCCTCTGATCATGAGCATGATTATCATTAGTGAGTTGTTACTTTTGTTCTTAAGGTCACGGGAGAAATCTTGTTGCAAGTAATCATGTGAACTTGATATGTGTTCGATATTTTGATGATATGTATGTTGTGATTCCCTTAGTGGTGTCATTTGAACGTCGACTACATGACACTTCACCATATTTGGGCCTAAGGGAATGCATTGTGGAGTAGTTATTAGAAGATGGGTTGCGAGAGTGACGAAGCTTAAACCCTAGTTTGTGCGCTATTCCGTAAGGGACTGATTTGGATCCAAAAGTTTAATGCTATGGTTAGATTTATTCTTAATACTTTTCTCGTAGTTGCGGATGCTTGCGAGGGGGTTAATCATAAGTAGGAGGTTTGTTCAAGTAAGAACAGCACCTAAGCACCGGTCCACCCACATATCAAGTTATCGAAGTAGCGAACACAAATCAAACCAACATGATGAAAGTGACTAGATGAAATTCCCGTGTACCCTCAGGAACACTTTGCTTATCGTAAGAGATCATTTTGGCCTATCCTTTGCCTCAAAAGGATTGGGCTACCTTGCTGCACTTTTATTACAATTACCGTTACTTGCTTGTTACAAATTATCTTGCTACCAAACTACTCGTTACTTATAATTTCAGTGCTTGCGGACATTACCTTGCTGAAAACCGCTTGTCATTTCCTTCTGCTCCTCGTTGGGTTCAACACTCTTACTTATCGAAAGGACCATGATTGATCCCCTATACTTGTGGGTCATCAAGGCTCTTTTCTGGCGCCGTTGCCGGGGAGTGAAGCGCTCTTGGTAAGTGGAAATCGGTAAGGAAAAATTATTACTACGTGCTGAAATTTATTGTCACTTGTTACTATGAAGAACAATCCTTTGAGGGGTTTGTTTGGGGTATCTTCACCTCGACCGGAACCACAATTAGTTATCCCTCAACCTACTGCACCTACTAAAAATATTGGTTATGAAATTCCTTCGGGTATGATAGAACAACTGCAAGCTAATCCTTATGCAGGAGATGGAACCGAACATCCTGATTTGCACTTGATATATGTGGATGAAATTTGTGGATTATTTAAGCTTGCTAGTTTACCCGGAGATGAAGCTAAGAAGAAGGTTTTCCCTTTATCTTTGAAGGGAAAAGCATTGACATGGTATAGGCTATGCGATGATATTGGATCTTGGAATTGGAATCGATTGAAATTGTAATTTCACCAAAAAAATTATCCTATTCATCTAGTTCATCGTGATCGGAATTATATATATAATTTTTGGCCTTGTGAAGGAGAAAGTATCGCTCTAGCTTGGGGGAGGCTTAAGGCAATGTTATATTCATGCCCCAATCATGATCTCTCAAGAGAAATTATTGTTCAGAATTTTTATGCTCGGCTTTCCCATGATGATCGATCCATGCTTGATACTTCTTGTACTGGTTCCTTTATGAAGAAGACTATTAACTTCCGGTGGGATATTTTAGAAAGAATTAAATGCAACTCTGAAGATTGGGAACTCGACGAAGGTAAAGAGTCAGGTATTAAGCTCAAGTATGATTGTGTTAAATCTTTTATGAATACCGACGCTTTTCAAAAGTTTAGCACTAAATATGGACTTGACTCTGAGATAGTAGCCTCCTTTTGTGAATCATTTGCTACTTAGGTTGACCTCCCTAAGGAGAAGTGGTTTAAATATCACCCACCTATCAAAGAAGAAATTAAAGAACCAGTAATAGCTAAAGATGAAACTATTATTTACAATGTTGATCCAGTTGTCCCTACTGCTTATATTGAAAAACCACCTTTCCCTGTTAGGATAAAGGAACATTCTAAAGTCTCAACTGTGGTCAACAAAAGTTATATTAGAACTTCCAAACCTACTGAACAAATGAAAGTAGAACCTAGTGTTGCTATGGTTAAAGATCTCTTGGTTGAAAATATAGATAGGCATGTTATTTACTTCTGTGATGAAGCTGCTAGAATTGCCAAACCCGATGAAAAAGATAAACATAGACCCGTTGTTGGCATGCCTGTTGTCTCAGTTAAAATAGGAGATCACTATTATCATGGTTTATGCGACATAGGTGCTAGCATGAGTGCCATTCCTTTTACCTTATATCAAGAAATTATGAATGATATAGCACCCGCTGAAATAGAAGACATAGATGTTACTATTAAACTTGCTAATAGGGACACCATCACACCACTTGGGATTGTTAGAGATGTTGAAGTCTTTTCTGGGAAAATAAAATACCCTACTGATTTTCTTGTTCTTGGTTCCCCACAAGATGACTTTTGTCCCATTATCTTTGGTTGACCTTTCTTGAACACCGTCAATGCTAAAATAGATTGTGAGAAATAAATCGTCGGTATTAGTTTTGGTGACGAGTCTCATGATTTTAATTTTTCTAAGTTTAGTAGGAAACATCAAAATAAAGAGTTGTCTAGTAAGGATGAAATTATTGGTCTTGCTTCTCTTGTTGTGCCTCCTACTGATCCACTAGAATAATATTTGCTAGACCACGAAAATGATATGCATCTGCATGAAAGAAATGAAATAGATAAGATTTTCTTTGAACAACGTCCTCTGCTTAAACACAATTTGCCTATTGAAACTCTAGGAGATCCTCCTCCACCTAAAGGTGATCCTGTGTTTGAATTAAAACAATTGCCAGACACTTTGAAATATGCTTATCTTGATGAGAAAAAGATTTATCCTGTTATTATTAGTGCTAACCTTTCAGAACATGAAGAAGAAAGATTATTGAAGGTTCTGAAGAAGCACTGAGCTGCCATTGGATATACTCTTGATGATTTAAAGGGCATTAGTCCCACTCTCTATCAGCATAAAATTAATATGGAGCCTGATGCTAAACCTGTTGTTGATCTCCAACGATGTTTAAATCATAAAATGAAAGAAATGGTAAGAAAAGAAATACTGAAGCTTCTAGAAGCAGGTATAATCTATCCCATAGATGATAGTAGATGGGTAAGTCCCATTCATTGTGTCCCTAAAAAAGGAGGTATTACCGTTGTTCCTAATGATAAGACTGAACTTATTCCACAAAGAATTGTCACTGGCTACAGAATGGTAATTGATTTTAGAAAACTAAATAAAGCTACTAGAAAAGATCATTACCCTCTGCCTTTTATTGATCAAATGTTAGAAAGACTATCAAAGCACACACATTTTTGCTTTCTTGATGGATATTCCGGTTTTTCTCAAATACCTGTCTCACCACCTGATCAAGAGAAAACCACCTTTACTTGCCCTTTTGGAACTTATGCTTATAAACGTATGCCTTTTGGTTTATGCAATGCACCTGCTACCTTTCAAAGATGTATGACTGCTATATTCTCTGACTTTTGTGAAAAGATTGTTGAGGTTTTCATGGATGATTTTTCCATTTATGGAACTTCTTTTGATGATTGCTTGAGCAATCTTGATAGAGTTTTGCAGAGATGTGAGCAAACTAATCTCATCTTGAATTGGGAGAAGTGCCACTTTATGGTTAATGAAGGTATTGTCTTGGGACATAAAATTTCTGAACGAGGTATTGAGGTGGATAAAGCTAAAGTTGATGCAATTGAGAAAATGCCATGCCCTCAAGATATCAAAGGTATTCGTAGTTTCCTTGGTCATGCTGGTTTATATAGGAGGTTTATTAAAGACATCTCTAAAATTTCTAGGCCTCTTACAAATCTTTTACAAAAGGATGTTCCATTTGTTTTTTATGATTATTGTGTAGAAGCCTTTGAAACACTTAAGAAAGCCTTGATTTTTGCACCTACTGTTCAACCACCTGATTGGAACTTGCCTTTTGAAATTATGTGTGATGCTAGTGATTATGCTGTTGGCGCTATTCTAGGACAAAGATTCGATAAGAAATTAAATGTTATTCATTATGCTAGTAAAACTCTGGACAGTGCTCAACGAAATTATGCTACTACTGAAAAAGAATTTTTAGCAGTTGTGGTTGCTTGTGATAAATTTAGATCTTACATTGTTGATTCTAAAGTGACCGTTCATACCGATCATGCTGCTATAAAATATCTTATGGAAAAGAAGGATGCTAAACCTAGACTCATTAGGTGGGTTCTTTTGCTATAAGAATTTAACTTACATATCACTGATAGAAAGGGAGCCGAGAACCCCGTGGCTAATAACTTGTCTAGGTTAGAAAATATTCTTGATGACCCACAACCTATTAATGATAGTTTTCCTGATGAACAATTAGCTGCAATAAATGTTTCTCATAACACTCCTTGGTATGCTGACTATGCCAATTATATTGTTGCTAAATATATACCACCTAACTTCACCTACCAACAAAAGAAAAAATTCTTCTATGATTTAAGACATTACTTTTGGGATGACCCACATCTTTATAAAGAAGGAGTAGATGGTATTATTAGATGTTGTGTACCTGAGCATGAACAGGGACAAATCCTATGAAAATGTCACTCCGAAGCTTATGGAGGACATCATGCGGGAGATAGAACTGCTCACAAGGTATTGCAATCTAGTTTTTATTGGCCTACTCTCTTCAAGGATGCCCATAAGTTTGTTTTATCTTGTGATGAATGCCAAAGAATTGGTAATATTGGTAAGCATCAGGAAATGCCTATGAATTATTCTCTTGTTGTTGAACCATTTGATGTTTGGGGATTTGATTACATGGCACCTTTTCCTTCCTCTAATGCGTATACACATATTTTGGTTGATGTTGATAATGTTACTAAGTGGGTAGAAGCTATTCCAACTAGTAGTGTTGATCACAACACATCTATTAAAATGCTTAAGGAAGTCATTTTCCCAAGGTTTGGAGTCCCTAGATATTTAATGACTGATGGTGGTTCACATTTTATTCATGGTGCTTTCTGTAAAATGCTTGCTAAATATGATGTTAACCATAGAATTGCATCACCATATCACCCTCAGTCTAGTGGTGAAGTTGAACTTAGCAATAGAGAAATAAAATTAATATTACAAAAAACCGTCAATAGGTCCCGAAAGAATTGGTCTAAGAAGTTAGATGATGCACTTTGGGCTTATAGAACAGCATATAAAAATCCTATGGGCATGTCTTCGTATAAAACGGTTTATGGAAAAGCTTGTCATTTGCCTCTTGAGTTAGAACATAAAGCATATTGGGCAATTAAAGAACTCAACTATGATTTCAAACTTGCCGGTGAAAAGAGGTTATTTGATATTAGCTCACTAGATGAATGGAGAACCCAAGCCTATGAAAATGCCAAATTATTTAAAGAAAAAGTTAAATATGGCATGACAAAAGAATCCAAAAGCGTGAGTTCAAAGTTGGAGAATATGTTCTTTTGTACAACTCTCATTTCAGATTCTTTCAAGGAAAACTCTTCTCCAAGTGGGAAGGGCCTTATGTTATCGAGGAGGTTTATCGATTCGGAGCCATCAAGATAAATAATGCGAAGGTACTAACCCGAAGGTTGTTAATGCGCAACGAATAAAACATTAGATCTCAGGTACGCCCATTAATGTTGAAAGCAATATTACCCAAACTATGACACCGAAAGAACACATAAAGGAAACCTTCCGGAACACTCCAGAATAACTGAAAAAGAGGAGGTACGTGATACGGTAAGTAAACGGACTCCAAAAAATCCGCAAAAATATTTTCTGTCCATTTTGGAATATAACAAAAATTAGGAAAATAAGAAACAACCAGGAAGGCACCCCTGGTGGGCACAAGACACCAGCGCCAGGCGCGCCCAGGTGGGTTGTGCCCACCTCGGGTACCTTCCGGACTCCGTTTTTCTTCTGTTTGCTTGTTTCCCAAGATAAAAAATCTTTATATACCCCCCGGACCTATTGACCACCGTATCGCGGAGAAATCTTATGTTATTCTTTTCTTGCTGTTTTCCTGACAGATCTGAAAATATATCGTCTCAAGATTCCGAGGAGGAGTGCCCAGTTTCTTATCAGCCTTTAGATAAAAATATCTTCAAGGATACCTATCCCTATATATGGTTCTCCGATGAAGAAGATGAAGATGAACCAGTCCCTTCTCGTTTCAAGCATGAAAGCATGGAGGCATTATGCAAGAGTATAATAAAGCTTGAGATGGAGAATGAAGAGTTAAGGATAGATAATTTTTACCTTTGAAATAAGTTGGTGAAAAAGGCAGACAAACCCTCTACTTCATCACCACCACCTCCTTCTTCTTCACCAAAGGAAAATTGAGTAATCGGGTATGGGCATTGCCCTTGGCTTGTGCCAAGCTTGGGGGAGGTGCCCCGGTATCGTATCACCTACACTATCTTTTGCTTTTACGTATCTTAGTTCGATCCATAGTTATCTTTTGCTTTAGATGAATAAAAGTTTAGTTCGATCCTTTATTTTCTAGTGTTTGCTTACTGATCTATCTTTGTAATTGTGTGCAAGATATATATAATAAAGTTTAGTTTGAGTTTTGTTTTCTTTACTTTCATGTTCAATAAAAAGAAAGGAAATAAATGAAAAAGATCATATGCTAATTTTATGGTAAGTAATGACATCACAAAAGGAAGAGTATAAGTAGAAAATTTTATTGGAGATTGACAAACATAGCATTGGTAATGATGCAATTCATGAAAGAATTAATAAGGGAACAGAAGATTCACATGCAAATACACTATCCTGGACATCTTTTGTGATTGTGAGCCCCCATCAAAATATTATATGCCAAAATTGTTGATGTTGGACAAGGAAGACAACGTAATGATTTATGTTTGTTCATATTCACATAGAAGTTATATTGTCATAGATCCTTTAACATGTGGTGCTTGCCCCCCATCTTTGCTAGCCAAAAAGTCCGCACTAAGTAGAGATACTACTTGTGCATCCAAAAACCATTAAACCCACATTTTCTTTTGAGAGTCCACCATACCTACCTATGGATTGAGTAAGATCCTTCAAATAAGTTGTCATCGGTGCAAATAGGGCAATAAAAATTGCTTCTAAAAGTGTTGGTTCATTTAGTGTAAGAGAAAATTGAGCATTGTACGAACTTGTGATGGCAAAGAATAAAAGCGACAGACTGCATAATAAAGGTTGCTATCATAAGGGGCAATATAACGTGACGTTCTTTTGCATTAAGAGATTGAGCATACAAACAAATAAGCGCATGGCAACCTCTGCTTCCCTCTGCGAAGGGCCTATCTTCTACTTTTATGCAAGAGTCAAAGTTCTTCTCTCTATTCCTTTTTATTTTCTCTTTTGGCAAGCATCATGTGGTGAGGAAAGATCTAGGCACATATATCCAGTTGGATATGAGTAGCATGAGTTATTATTGTTGACATCACCCTCGAGGTGAGTATGTTGGGAGGCAAAACTTTAAGCCCCTATCTTTCTATGTGTCCGGTTGAAACATTTTGCTCATGTGTATGCGGTGAGTGTTATCAATCATAGAAGACTATACAATGGTTGAGTATGTGGACTTGCCTAAAGGCTCCGATACGTGACCCTTCCTGAAAAGATGATGAATTGTAGTTGCAAAGTTGACTGAGAACATAGTTTGTTGGTTTCCAATAGAGTTTATGCTTTATACTTCGATGTTGTGATGAATTGTTACTTATTCATGAGAGTTTATGATAAAAGTTATGTGATAAAGTTCCATGTTAAAGTTTGTTGCTGTTATAATAATATACATGATGCTTCTATGTCTGTATTTTGTTTTATCGACACCTCTCTCTCTAAGCATGTGGACATGTTTTTCGATTTCGGTTTTCGCTTGAGGACAAGCGAGGTCTAAGCTTGGGGGAGTTGATACGTCCATTTTGCATCATGTTTTCCTGCTGTTATTTATGATGTTTTTATGCATAATAATGCTTTTTGGAGTAATTTTAATGCCTTTTCTCTCATAATATGCAAGGTGGACAAAGAGGGAGAATTCCGGCAGCTGGAAATCTGGACCTGAAAAAGGTACGTCAGGCTACCTATTCTGCACAACTCTAAATGACCTGAAATTTCACGAGGAATTTTTATGGAAGAAATAAGAATTATTGGAGCAAATAACTACCAGAGGGGGCCCACCAGGTGGGCACAACCCACCTGGGCGCGCCAGGGAGCCCAGGCGCACCCTGGTGGGTTGTGCCCTCCTCGGCCCACCTCCGGTACCCCTCTTCTGGTATATAAGTCATTTTGACCTAGAAAAAATAAGGAGAGGACTTTCGGGATGAAGCGCCGCCGTCTCAAGGAGGAACTTTGGCAGGAGCACTTTTGCCCTCCGGCGGAGCGATTCTGCCGGGGGAACTTCTCTCCCGGAGGGGGAAATCATCGTCATCATCATCACCAACAACTCTCCCATCTTGGGGAGGGCAATCTCCATCAACATCTTCAACAACACCATCTCCTCTCAAACCCTAGTTCATCTCTTGTGTTCAATCTTTGTACCGGAACTATAGATTGGTACTTGTGGGTGACTAGTAGTGTTGATTACATCTTGTAGTTGATTACTATATGGTTTATTTGGTGGAAGATTATATGTTCAGATCCATTATGCTATTTAATACCCCTCGGATCTTGAGCATGATTATCATTAGTGAGTAGTTTCTTTTGTTCTTGAGGTCACGGGAGAAATCTTGTTGCAAGTAATCATGTGAACTTGATATGTGTTTGATATTTTGATGATATGTATGTTGTGATTCCCTTAGTGGTGTCATGTGAACGTCGACTACATGACACTTCACCATATTTGGGCCTAAGGGAATGCATTGTGGAGTAGTAATTAGATGATGGGTTGCGAGAGTGACCGAAGCTTAAACACTAGTTTATGCGCTTTTTCGTAAGGGACTGATTTGGATCCAAAAGTTTAATGCTATGGTTAGATTTATTCTTAATACTTTTCTCGTAGTTGTGGATGCTTGCAAGGGGGTTAATCATAAGAAGGAGGTTTGTTCAAGTAAGAATAGCACCTAAGCACCGGTCCACCCACATATCAAATTATCAAAGTAGCGAACACAAATCAAACCAACATGATGAAAGTGACTAGATGAAATTCCCGTGTACCCTCAAGAACGCTTTGCTTATCATAAGAGATCGTTTTGGCCTGTCCTTTGCGTCAAAAGGATTGGGCTACCTTGCTGCACTTTTATTACAATTACCGTTACTTGCTCGTTACAAATTATCTTGCTACCAAACTACTCGTTACTTATAATTTCAGTGCTTGCAGACATTACCTTGCTAAAAACCGCTTGTCATTTCCTTCTGCTCCTCGTTGGGTTCGACACTCTTACTTACGAAAGGACTATGATTGATCCCCTATACTTGTTGGTCATCAGTATCTTATATCTCAGTCCTGTAGATATGCAAGAGGCAAAGAAATGTATGAAGGAAAAAGGTATTAAAGCTGAGGATGTCAAAAATTTACCTCCTCTTGAAGAAATACATGGGCTTGATACACCACCACCCAAGGTGGTAGAGGTAAACTCTCTAATGAAATTCAATGAGAATGACAATCCTTATAATATGCATCCTAGTCAATGCCTTTATGAGTTTGATAACTATATTAGAAAACAAGATCACTTCAATGCAAATGTTGTAACACCCCCAGTGGTTAACTACAGTGATCACCCTTTTGATTATGCCATGTCATCATGATTATCAGCGCCCTGTCATCATCTGCATCCATTTTGCATTCAGCTCCTAACTAAAATTTCAAATTAAAACTGAAAGTGGAAAATAAAAGTTGCTCAAATCAGAAACTAAATTGTTCATTAAATAGCAAGTAAATCAGAGACAATTCTAAAATTGAAATCGACATTATTGGAATTGGGTAAGTGACTCAAACCTCCACAAACAGTGGCTGAAAATAATATTTAATAACCTTTTAATTATTCTAAACCAAATATGAAATTATGTTTTGCCCAAACTAGTTTTTGTTGTTAGGATATAGTGCACTGCTAATTATGGACTAGGTCACACTTTTTACAAAATTCGTTTAGAGCCATAACATTTACAAAGCAGAAAAGAAGAGAAAATAGAAAATATTGAAAAAGGAAAAACAAAAGACCCCTGGCCATCAGGGCCAACAGGCCCAGCTGGCCACCAACGCGGCCCAGCCGGCCCACCCCCGCTGCCCTAGGCCTATTAGGCCACACCCCCAAACCCTAGACCAAACACCCCCCCCCCCCCCCCCCCCCACACACACACACGATCCCCCCCTACTCTCCCTCGTCTCTCCCCCCCACCTCTCGATCCCGATCTGGATCGGGAAGGGGGATCGAACCCGGCGACCCCGACGCCATCGCCCCGGCGCCTCGCCGCCCTACGTCGCCACCTCACCGGCGCCGCCTCACCGCCGGACCACCCCGTCACCGCCTCTCCCTCGCCCTCGACCCATCCCCTCCGACCACGATCGCCTGCGCCGCCGCTCGATCTGCACACTCCGGTTGCCCCCGACGCGTCTGAGCACGCCAACAGCTCCGGGGTGAGCTCCCGCGGCTACTCCCCCTCCTCGATTCACCGCCGTAGGCCCCCGTACGCGTCGTCCGGTCTTCGGCCAGTGGGCACGGTCACCGCGACCGTGACCGCACCCTGCCGCACGCGCCCCCGACGCGCCACTGCGCCACGATGCAGTCTCTCGACACGCTGCCCGCACCCGCTCCTCGCATCCCCCTGTCCGCTGACCGCGCCTGCGGTCGCTCCCGTGCAGCCCTCGCCGCTGTGCTCCATCGCCGTCGCTCGCCGCACCGTGCTCCCGCCAGCGCACACTCGTCCGTCCACCCAACCACGGCGACCTCCCACCTCGCGCCCCAACTCGCCATCTCGCTGCCTCACCACGGCTCCGCCGCCTGCGCCCCGCTACTGCCTGCGCCGCACCAGGCCGTAGCCGCCGTAGCCCCGGCGTGTCTCCTTGCCCCGCCCGGCGAGCGACTCCCCTGCTCGCCCAGTCGCGGCCGGCATGGGCGTGCGCCCGACACCCGCACGCCCCGCCCGCGCCCGTAACCGCAACCCCGGCGCCCGCTCTATTGCCCCTGGGCCACTGACGAAACGGGCCCACGCCCAGAACAAAAAAAAGATATTAAAAATAAAAATAGTTAATAATTAATTAATTAATTAACCTAATTAATTCTAATTAATTAGAATGATTAAGTTTAATTAACCTAATGACCTGATTAACCTAATTAATCTATAATTAAGTGAATTAATCAAACCCTAATTAACCCTAACAGTCTGCTGACCTCATGCTGATGTAAGGCTGACGTCAGCATTCACTATTCCGGATAATTCAAAATTAATTAATTAAATAATTTCAGAAATTGCTAAAATCTTTAGAAAATCATTTAAAATAATCTGTAGCTCAGATCGAAAAACTTTGTAAATGGAAGTTGCTCAGAACGACGAGACGAATCCAAATACGCGGTCCGTTCGTCCGCCACATGTCCCTAACTATCCAAACATGCAACCGTTCCCCTCTTTTCGTCTGTCTGAAACGCCAGACACTGGGAATACTTTCCCGGACGTTTTTCCCCTTCGCCGGGATTACCTAGCACTACGATAGAACACCGCTAGCTCTGCTTATTGACATGTCATGCACTTGTTTGCTTTGTATTTACTGTTTCTTCCCCCTCTTCTCTCTCGTTAGACCCCGACGTCGTCCCCGAGACCGACGCAGCTCCGGAGACCGAAGACACCATTGACGACCTTGCCCTTGCCGTCGAGCAACCAGGCAAGCCACCCCCCCTTTTGATCATCCCGATATCGCCCATTCTATTTTCTCATGCTTGCATTAGAATTGCTGCTGCTACTGCTTTACCTATTCTGATGCATAGCCTGTTTATTGTAACCTGCTGTTGATAATTACCTGCATATCCTAAACTGCTTAGTATAGGCTGGGTAGAGACCTATCAGTGACCCCACTTATCCCGATTGCCCCGCTGGATTATCCGAAGACCCGATCAACGGGAATTGAAGACCAGGCCCCGACACCGCACATCACCACCCCCCCCCCCTCCCCCCTTAGTTGTAATGACACTGCAGCATTACTATCGAGTGCCGAGGTTGATACCTCGTGTAGCACTTCTGATGTTAACTCTGTAGAGTAGCTATTCGGTCGTGGTCATCGAGGGTGATTCCTCCTTCACCGCTTCCGATAACGACGCCGTCGTACGACACCTCAAGTGTGAACCCAGCGAGGGTGATTCCTCCGAGTTCACCTTGACGATTACATCGAGTAGGAATCCAACGAGGGTGATACCTCGGATTCCCCTGATGTTATGGACACACGGATACTTGGACTTTACACTATTACTTGGAAAGGCGGGTCGACCCTGAGGGGTACCCGCGTGTGATGTGAAGACGGGTGCTGGTGTGGTGCCCGAGTGATGGATACGAGGCGTGGCTGGGCATTCTTGGCCCTTGCCGCAAGACCTCGAGAAGGGGCGACGGGGTCACATCTTTCGTGAGTCTCTGCTCGTTACCGCAGCCCCTAGTCCAATAACAATTTGGATATTTGATCCGAGCAGGCCTCTGGTCTGATAGCACTAACCATCACGTGGGCATAGTATGGGCGTTCTGCATCGTAGCATCAGCCGAAAGCTCTATCAGACGTCTAGTTCAGCTTTGCGGCCGGGACGGACCGGCGCCCCCCTGGTGCCTGGCTTCCCCCTGCACACAACGACTCGGAGTGCACAGGGCGATGGCCCAAGACCTCTGAGCGCTTAGGATGTAGACCGACGGGGACCTCTCTGCTGAGCTCTAGGTAGGGTTGCGATGTGTCGTTTGGCCGAGGCCGGGCATGACCCAGGAAAGTGTGTCCGGCCAGAGTTAATCGAGCGTGTTGGGTAAGTTGGTGCACCCCTGCAGGGAAGAAAACTACTATCGATAGCCGGTCCTACGGTAAAGGACACTCAGAGTTGTATCCTGATTGATACAATTTAGAACTGGATACTTGGATACTATGGCTCTGGGATTGCTTCTCGCAGGGAGTCGAGAAGGGATCTCAGGACGAGGTTGATGACTGTATGGCTCTGGGATTGCTTTCTCGCAGGGAGTCGAGAAAGGATCTCTGGGTGAGGTTGAGACTTAATGATACTGCTACTTTATATTGATCTGTTCTGCTCTCTTCTATTGCTGCAAGACCGATGAAGATGCTAGTCTACGATAGGACTAGGCCTCCTCTCTATTCTGGCATTTCTGCAGCCCAGTCCACAAATACAGCCCCCCTTTGAAAATGTTGCATATGTAGTGTAGATCCTTGCTTGCTGAGTACTTTTGAGTACTCACGGTTGCTTTGTTTTCCTTTTCTCCCCATGTCAGTTTGTCGTGACCAGAGGACGGAGCCCCCTGAGACAGATGCCCCGTCGATCGGCTACTACTACTACCCCAAGGGTGGATACTACTACTAGATGGCTGACGACCTGGAGTAGGATCGGAGGGTCCCAGGCAGGAGGCCTACGCCTTTCGATCGTAGTGTTTTATTTTGCCCCGCCTTTCTAAAGGCCTTTCTGTGCTTTCTTTTATATCTGTACTCAGATATCTGATGCTTCCGCTGACGCTTGTACGCAAGCTTATGTATTCGAGCCCTCGAGGCCCCTGGCTTGTAATATAAAGCTTGTATGACTTTATTTATGTTTTAGAGTTGTGTTGTGATATCTTCCCGTGAGTCCTTAGGCTTGATCGTGTGCATTTGTGTGTATGATTAGTGCACGATTGAGCCGGGGGCGTCACAAATGTTATTTAGAATCTCAAATGATGTTAGAGGTGTAGGAAAACATGCCTCTATGGTTCAAACTCAACTAGAACAAGTTGCTAAATCTCAAAGAGAATTGCTTGATGAAATGAACAATAATATCAATGATCATGTTGTTAGGGTAATGACTAGAGGAGGTAGAATGACTCAGGAACCACTTTATCCTAAGGGACACCCAAAAAGAACTGAACAAGACTCCCAAAGAATTAACACTGATGCACCAAAAAGAAGAAGAAAAATAAAAATGATAGGACTTTGCATACCTCTAGTGAACCTGAGATAGAAAAACCTCCTAAAGCTAACAATGATGTTTCTATTTTTGATGCTGAAACTCAATTTGGTAATGAACACTCACCTAGTGATAAAGAAAAAGATAATTAGGATGTTCATGAAAACACTCAACCAAACAAAGATAAAGAACCAGTTAATGATGTTGAAATAGAACCAGCTATTGATCTTGATAACCCACAACCTAAAAATAAAAGATATGATAAAAGAGACTTTGTTGCTAGGAAACATGGTAACGAAAGAGAACCATGGGTTCAAAACCCTATGCCCTTTCCACCTAAATCAACTAAGAAGAAAGATGATGAATAATTTGAATGCTTTGCTGAAATGATTAGGCCAGTCTTTTTGCGTACTCGCTTGACTGATATTTTTAAGATGGCCCCTTATGCAAAGTACATGAAATACATCATCTCTAATAAAAGAAAGATACCTGAAGCTGAAATCTCCACCATGCTTGCTAATTACTCTTTTAAGGATGGAGTACCTAAAAAACTTGGAGATCCAGGAATACGAACTATACCATGCTCCATCAAAAGAAATTATGTGAAAACTGCTTTGTGTGATTTAGGAGCTGGTGTTAGTGTTATGCCTTTCTCTCTATACAAAAGACTTGATTTGAATAAACTCCCACCTACTAAAATATCTTTGCAAATGGCTGATGTGACGCCCCCGATTCAATCGTACACTAATCATACACGCAAACGTGTACGATCAAGCCCAGGGACTCACGGGAAGATATCACAACACAACTCTAAACACAAATAAACGGAGGTCCACAATATTACAGACCAGGGATCCGAAGATCCGAATACATAAGTCAGTCATAAAAATAATATCTGGGTACAGACATAGTTAGACAAGTTCTGCCTTAAGAAGGCTAGCACAAACAGCGACACTAGATCGAAAGGCGTTGGCCTCCTGCCTGGGAGCCTCCGATCCTACTCCTGGTCAGCTGGCTCGATCCAGTAGTACGTGCCCTCTGGACCCGCCTGGTAGTAGGCTCCGGTGGTGGCGTCTGGCTCATGGACTCCATCGTCTGGTGTATCATCAAGGTGGGGTATATGGGGGAAAAGAGAAAATAAAGCAACCGTGAGTACTCATCCGAAGTACTCAGCAAGCAAGGATCTATACTACATATGCAACATTATCAATGGAGAAAAGGCTGTATATGTGGACTGGGCTGCAGAAATGCCAGAATAGAGAGAAAGGCCTAGTCCTATCGAAGACTAGCATCTTCAAACATCTTCTCAAAGCCATCATCTTGCAGCAGTAGAAGAGAGTAGAATAGCATTTTATTTAGCAAACATGTTGAAGTACAGCTCAAAGATCCTTCCTCGACTCCCAGCGAGAAAGTAATCCCGAAGCTTCAATTAAGTAACAAGTATCCAGTTTAAGTAGTAGATCGGGATACACAAACTGAGCGTCCTTTACCGTAGGACCGGCTATCGATAGAAGATTCATCCCTGCAGGGGTGCACTACTGTTACCGAACACGCTCGATCAACTCTGGCCGGACATACTTGCTGGGTAATGCCCGTCCTCGGAAGATCAACACGAAGCAGCGCTCTACCTAGGCTCAGCAGAGAGGTCAGCACGCCGGACTAACCTATGCACCCAGGGGTCTCGGGCCATCGCCCTGGGCACCCTGCGCGTTGCGTGGCTGGCCGGGGTGCAGGCGCGACACTGAACTCGCCAGTGAAGTATCCAGCCCAATCCCGACGATCAGCCCGCACGGTGAATCGTGACGTCTGATAAGCTTTCGGCGAAACGTACATCGCAGAGGGCCCCATAACCATTATCCCGCGTGGTGGCAGTGCGTATAGGGCACGTCGACCCACTCAGATCACACACCCAAATCCAATAGGCTCAATTAGTATCAAGCGGAGACAATCAGAGTCTCTGATGCTCCGCCACAATGTCACACTCGAGTGCCCTTCCGGCACACCCGAAATCATAGATCCCCAGCGGGTACCCACCAGGGTGGACCCGCCTGTGAAAAAGGTCAAGTAACCGTGTGGTCATAATCATCAGGGTGAACGTAAGAGGTATCACCCTCGAGGTTCACACTGAGGGGTTGCACGACAGAGTCGTATCGGACATGGAGAAGGAGGAATCACCCTCTATGACCACGACCGTACAGCTATGCTGCAGAGTATTCATCAGGAGTGCGTTACGAGGTATCACCCTCGGCACTCAATAGTTACTACGCAGAGTCGTACAACTAAGGGGGTGTGAAGTGAGGCGTCTGTCTCTGATCGACGATCACGTTGATCGAGTCGTCGATGAACAAGCAGGGGCGACAAGGCAAGGTGGTGGGGTCACAGATGGTTCATACCAACCTATACTAAACAGTTTATCATAGGCAGGTAAGGTAGCAATGAACAGGTTACAACAGCAGGCTATGCATCAGAATAGGAGCATACATTAACAGTAGCGAAATTCTAATGCAAGCAGGAGAATAGAATGGGCGATATCTGGAATGCTCAAGGGGGGGCTTGCCTGGTTGCTCTGGCAAGAGGGGAAGGTCGTCAACGGGCTGCTCGTCGGTAGAGTAGTCGTATCCTGGTGCAGCGTCGTCGGTCTCGGCGTCTATCGAGAGAGAAGGAGGGGGAGAGAAACAATAAATTCACGGCAATAATGCAAACAATATGTATGACATGCCTAAATGATATGCCGGGGTGTTCTACTGCCTAACTAAACGATTTAGTTAATTTAGGAATTTATTTGGATTTATTTAATTAAAGTTGGGCACTATTCATTTACTGAAATCGGTCTAAAAGTTCAATGTTCTTATAGCTGCGGGCATCTGACGGGAATACCGAGGGCGTATCCGGGTTCGTATCGTCGTTCTGAGCAAGTTTCATGTATAAAATATTTTCATCGGAGATACGGTTTAAAAGATATGATTTTCTAAAGTTTTTATTAATTTCTGAAATTTAATTAATTATTTAATTCAACATTATCCGAAACAGTGATTGATGACGTCAGCATGACATCATGCTGACGTCAGCAGCCACCTGACAGGGTGGGTCCCACCTGTCATAGGCTGTTAGGTTAATTAGGTTTAATTAATTTAATTACTGATTAATTAACACTAATTAGTTAATTAGATTAACCTAATCAGGATTAATTAACTAATTAATTAACTAATTAATTATTTAATTAATTATTTTATTTATTTCTATTTTTATTTTCTATTTCTTTTAAATCGTTTTTAGGGGGTGGGCCCCATTTTCAGCGTATACATGGGGGGGTTCGGGCCCCACTGGGCAGTGGCCCAGGGGCGGACACGTCCGGGGGGTGCCCCTTTTGGGACCGGACATGTCCGGTGCCCAAAGGGGACGCACGGGCGGCGCGGGCGGTCGGGGGCGCGGCGAAGCGTGGGCGCAGGCGAGCGCACGCGGGGCCGGAGGCGGGGCGGCGGCGCGGTTGGCTGGAGCGGCAGCGGTGGCGGGTCGCGCGGAGGCGAAGCGGGGCAGATACCCGAGAGAGTAGGAGGAGGGCAGGGAGCGTGTGCGAGGCCCGGCGAGGTGGGGGCGCGGGAGTGCGCGAAGCGGCGAGCGAGGGCGGAGCGCCGGCACGGGGCGCGGGTGCGCGCGGCGAGGTGCGGGAGCGAGAGGGGGGGGAGGCCCGAGGCCTCAACGTGATCGTAGGGACGGGGCAGCGGGGGTCGGGGTGGTCGACGGGGACGACGGCGATGGGGAGGAGGGGCGGGGAAGAAGCGGCGCAGTGCGGCATCGGCGGCGAGATGGAGACGGGGGGGGGGGCGCGGTCGGGCGCGTCGGGGCGAGCGGCGTCGAGGGAGCAGGCCGGCGAGGGAGAGCGGGCTCGGGCGGCGGCGTCCACGGCGACGGCGACAGCGATCCGGGGCGACGGCACGGTGCCCCGATCCGTATGGATCGGGGGAAGGGGGGGAGCGAACGAGTGAGGAGGGGGGGGATCGGGGTAGGGCTAGGGTTTCGGGTGGGGGGTGGCCGGCTAAGTAGGCGCCGGCTGGGCCGGCCTGGCGGTCGGTGGGCTTGCTGGGCCGAGGCCCAGTCGGGGGGGGGGGGGGGGTGTTGCTCTTTTTTTCCTTTTCTGTTTCTTTTTCCTTTTCTTTATTTCTTCCTCCACTGTTAAATGTTTAGGCCCAAATGGTTTTTGTAAAAGTGTGACCTATTTCATAAATACCAGTGCATTATTCCCTAACACCTAAAATTAGTTTGGGCAAAACATAATTCCATATTTATTTCAGATTTAATAAATGGTTACTAAATATTATCTTTATCCACTGTTTGAGGTTGTTCGAGTCACTTATCCAATTCCAATGATGTTGGTTTCAATTTTAGAATAGCCTCTGGAATATTTGTTATTTATCTGACATTTTAGCTCCTATGTTGGACAACTTTTATATTCCACTTTCATTTAAATTTGAATTTGACTTAGGAGTTGAAATGCAATATGATGCTAATGATGATTATGCACTGTTGATCATGCTAACATGTCATTATCAAAAGTGATTACTGTTGCTAATCACCGGGGGTGTTACAGCTGATAAATCAACTGCCATACCTATCGGTATTTGTGAGGATGTGCCTGTTGTTGTTGCAAATGTTACTATCTTAACAGATTTTGTTATACTTGAGATGCCCGAGGACGACAACATGTCGATTATCCTTGGTAGACCCTTTTTAATACTGCAGGGGCTGTTATTGATTGCAATAAAAGCAAGGTCACTTTTCATATCAATGGTAATGAGCATACGGTGCACTTTCCGAAGAAACAATTCCAAGTGAATAATGGAATGATCAACATCAGGGGCGAAGATGTGCTTACGCCTTGAAGGAATCAGATTCACAACATCATGAGCTGGCGGCTTAATCTTCTGGTTATTGTCATCATAAGCCGGCGTGTACTTGTTTAAGTTCAACTCTTCAATGAGCTTGCAGGCCACGGGCCGCATCTCTCGGACGCATTGATTGAAGTCTTTTTCTTCAAAGGCTGATTTGTCGTCCTTGAACTCTGGGCACCCGGTGGCTATCTCTTCTGGGTCAAGTTCAGTTTGCCATGCCTTGGCCCGGCCTAGCGCAACAATGGCTCCGGCTCGGGTGGCTGATAATTTTGCTTCTTCAATTTGGCTTGGGAATGTTAACATATGATCCAAAACAGTCTTGATTTGAATCGACGGCTTCCTGTTCCCTCCTAAAGGCACAAGACTGTGGAGAGTGCCAGTATATAACTGCTCTGTTAGAGAGTAAATCGCCTTCAGCTTCAGTAAGATGTCTTGACCAAGATTTGCACTCCTGGTGCCTGTTATGAAGTTATATGTGAGTCGCCAGGCAAGTTAGCAATGCATTTATATATGAGAAGCCAGGCGGATTACAGAATTTGAATGGCACATTACACTTACCAAAGATGGCGGCTGTCATTTGAGAAATGTGTTGTTTTAAGCCGGATAACTCTTCGGTTACCGGCTTAAGTGCAGCTTCAGCATCTTCGGCCCTTTTTGTTAGCACAGCCTTGTCAGTCTCCCAGGCGGTTCTCTCAGCGTCAAAACCCGCCTTGGCCTTTTCAAATTCTTAAAGTGAAGTTTTTAGCTTTGACTCGGCCTTGGAACTTTCAGCCTGTTGTAGCTCAATATTTTTCTTCAAAACACCCAGTTGCGACTCTCTCATATTCAACTCTTCCTGAAATGTAATGTTGAAGCAATGATTATTACACAATGAGCAATGTCAATATTATACAGGTATTTAAGTCCCAGAGCACATTGCAAGCAATATACTTGGCACTTGGGGGCTAATGTAGGTCATTTCAAAATTCCTATTTTGACCCGGCTTATTTTGTTAGATTAAGCCGGCCCTTGAGGGTTACATGTTTGATTCTATTAAAGACACTGAAGACCTGGCTTATCTGGTAATATTAAGCCGGCCCTTGAGGGTTACATGTTTAATCCTAATAAGGTCATTGAAGACCCAGCTTATCTTGTCAGATTAAGCCGGCCCTTGGGGGCTACATGTTTGATTTTATTAAGGTCATTGAAGACCCGGCTTATCTGGTCAGATTAAGCTGGCCCATGGGGGCTACATGTTTGATTCTATTAAGGTCATTTGAAGACCCGGCTTATCTTGTCAGATTAAGCCGGCCCTTGGGGGCTACATGTTTTGATTTTATTAAGATCATTAAAAGACCCAGTTCATCCTTATTAGGATAAGCCAGCCCTTGAAGGCTACGTATGGTTTTGTTCAGAGTTAATGATTTAAAGACCCGGCTCATCCTTGTGAGGATAGGCCGACCCTTGGGGGCTACATGACTATATGCATATGAACCAGTGGAAAGAGGTTTGATTCATACCTCATATTTCTGCCTCATCAGATTAACTAGGTTAGCCTCCATATCGCGGCTTGTGTGCAGATGGCTTAGGTAGCCTGCGTGCAACTCGCCTGCGCTAAAATATGCATAGTGCTGCAGATCCAATTTTAGCTTGCCCTTGTCTGCGGCTGGCGGTTCTTCTTTGGCACTATGTTTAGCCGGACTTGAGGTCTTGAGTACCGTCACTCCGGGTCATACGTCTTGAGTCATGCTACTGCTTCTTTAAAAGAAAATTGGGGTCCAAATGAGCAAGAGGATGAGAAAATCTTACTTTCCGGATGACCCGCCGGGTTTTCTTTCTTGGCAAAGGGTTTGAGTCAGAGAAGACAGGTATTACCTCTGCTGTGTCAGCCTGGCTTGTCTCCGCGTCATCCTAAGAAGAGTCGGCATCAATAAGTTGCATAAAAAGACGACCAAGGGAGTCGAGTTCTACCTCCCAGCCATCCAGCTTGAGAAGATCTTCTGCAGCTTGTTTCTTACGGCGGCCCGGAGCACGGGTTTTGGTCTTAGGCTTCTTGACCTGGATGGCGGATTGTGATTTCTTGGTCAAGAAAGCGGCGTCAGCCTGGATAAGTACAAAAAAGATTAAAACAAGGCATAATGCAGAATTAACCTATATTGAACCAGATAAAGGTAAACACTTACTGGTGGAGCTGGATTTTGTTTAAAGAAGGGCGGCAGACCAACTTTATTGTAGTTCTCCTGAGACTCGCCAAGCAGAGTCCTTATTGTTTTAAAGACTTCTTCAGCAGTAAAGTTGTCTTCAGTGTACCGTTGAGGATCATTTGGCTCGCTAGAGTAATCACACATTAGGCCGGGACGGCGGCTTAAGGGGAGTATCTTCCAAGAGACCCAGCACCAGGTCAAGTCAACTCCAATTAGCCCATTAGCTAATAAAGCCTTAGTATTGGAGAGGTATGGAAAGGCCTCTGCATGCTCTTCTGGTATAATTTTGCTTGGCGGGTCAAAATCCGTTGGAAGGCGCTCAGCTCTAAACCCGGGCAAAGGATTTTCCGTTGCTGGAGCAGTATTTTTACAGTAAAACCAGGTGGTCACCCATACCTTGGGGTGACTTGGCAAGACGGTGGGGGAAAACTGTTGTCTCTCCATCTCTGAATAGAGATTCCACCTAACTCTTGACTTGGGCCATTTTGACATTCAGTCTGGCGGTTTATATAAAAGAATTCCTTGAACAGGGGAACAGTGGGTGCTATTTGCAGATAAACCTCACAGAAGATTTGAAAGTGGCCGATGTTGGATACTGAGTTTGGACCTATATCTTGAGGGTGCAAGTTGAAGTAGTGGAGGAGATCCCGAAAGAATTCAGACCCGGGTGAGGTAAACCCTCTGAGTATGTGGTCAGTAAAAACCACAATTTCATCCTCGGCAGGAGTAGGGATTACTTCCCCATTGCTAACTCGCCATACAATTTCTTGCTGACTCGCCAATATGCCTTGGCCTACATAATCATTGAGAATTTCCTTGGTAACTAGAGAACATTCCCAGTTGATGATAGTCATTTTTGGCGGTTTAAAAGCTACGGCCTGGAGATATAATGTGATGAGTTAATACTACGGAGATAAATTGATTAATGGTTGCGAATGACAGTAGCTGCAAACCAACTATGGATATGCGATTAATCATCGTTATGAGTAAATTATAAGCCACATGTACGGTAAAAGGCGGGTCAGCTGCAGTTAAGAGCTATCTTAATTATGGAATGAAGTAACTATCAAGGTATGAGCAGCGTGTTGGCGGGTCAAGTTGCAAAAGCATGCTCGGAGCTTTTGGCAGGTTATAAATTCATGATTAAGCCGGTTAGAGGCTGGCGGGTTATAAAGTCATTATTTAAACCGCCCAGATAGCATTGGCAGGGCAGTTATCTACGGATCTGGGAATGATGAAAATTTTGCTAAGTATGGAGCAAACAAGTTTCACAGTTTATGCCTATAATTTTGGATCTATGGTGATTCAAAAAATGAAGAATAATTGCTAAACCTAAAACATGGCAGTGAAGGAACTGAGGAATTGGGTATTGATTCGTGGGAAGATGGGATCTATCTAGAATATGAGTAAAAGGCCACAAACTGCCACCGTGCTACTTCTGCTTAGTCTTGGATCGATATATGCTTTTTAAAGTGATACGTGAACGAACTTGGATGAACTACGATGAACAGTGGTTAACTCTGTAAACTAGGGCATCCTAATGCGGATCTGAGAAAAGGGGAAGGTGATACCTGATGGTGTTGATGAAGAGCGGGAGTGTGCCGTGGTTCTCTGGTCTGGTCAGGTTGATGCAGTGGCCTTCATCGGAGTCGCTGGTGGAAAACAGTTGGAGTGGCGGAGCTCTTGTGCGGCAGAGGTCGCGAGGCAGAAAAAGAAGTGGAGGCGAGGGGGTTAAAAGTGAGAAAGGAACCCCCTCGTGCCTATTTATAAGGGGAAAAGTGAAACAGTAAAATGGCAGGTGCGGAAATCGAGGAGACATCATGATTATCTCAACACTGGAGGCGCCTCGATTCTCGGATGGCCAATTAATGCAAAAAGATCTGTTGTGATGTCATGGGTTTTTTCTGGATTTACTTCGCATGATGTCATGGCGGGTTATAGTGATTTATTCAAGGTTAAGCATTGGAAAGATGACTCGTCAACCCGAAGCAGTGAAGATTGACATGAACAAGTTCAAATCAATCTGGGGCCTAATGTTGGGGATATGACCCCGAGGTGTGACCCGCCCAGGAGGGGTCGGGTTACACCGTCGGTGACTTAATATGAGGAAGGCCCAAATAGGTCCAAGAAGATGAAACATGAAGACTGGTGGCGGCCTACGAGGTGGGCATGTTGAAGGCCTAAGACCTAGCGGTAGAATCATGACCCAGAAAGTGTGAGCCGCCACGATGGCGACTTGCCTAACAAGGCAGGGCGACTTAGAAACCGAGTTGGTCATGTTGTGTGATCCGACTTGGACTCTTGTAAGACCCAGGGCTCGACCTGTGTATATAAAGGTGAGACCCTGCGGCGGGTTAACTTAAGAAACAATTGATCGAGAGCTAGGTCAAGCGATTCCGCTCCCTTGTAATCGATATTCGAGCAATAGTCAACAAAAGCAGGAGTAGGCTTTTACCTCGTTGTGAGGGGCCGAACCAGAGTAAACCCTGTGTCCTTTGTCCCGTACAACCCCTTCAAGCTAAACCTACGTTGCAATGGCTCCACACCTAAGTCCTTTCTCAAGGGCATATGTCGTGACAAAACCACGACATATTGTCTAGTGGGTCACCTTTTCCCCTTTTTGTTGTCTTGATGACAAAGGGGGAGAAGTGGTGTTGGTGCTCTTTCGTGTGTGTTGAGATCTCAAGCCTCGTGTTTCTCTGCTTTGTTGGCTGTTTTTAGTTGGCTTGAGATACTCTTATTTGCTTGTCTTGGTGTGGTTGTGAACTACTCGTATTTGCTCGTGAGGCACTAGCATTTATCTTGGACCTTATATGCAATGGTTATATTGTGCATATTATGTTGTTTATTATGTGTCTCATGATAATTGCTCACCACACCATTTCATGAGATCTAGGCACCGTTTTAGGTTTATTATGTTGATCTCATGTCTTGACAATGTCGATCTTGGGGGAGCCTCGTATGTGTGCACTTGATGCATTCTCAAGCATTTATTTTATTCGGGCACACACATAGGGGGAGCTACTATGATCAATCTTGTCACATGGCTATTTAATATCTTCTTATCTTTTATGCCATGTTCTAACCACTTTGTCATCAATGCACCAAAAAGGGGGAGATTGAAAGTGCATTTGGCACTCAAACTTTATTTTGGTGTGATGACAATGTGGTTAGTGGAACTGATATCAGTTGCTATAGTTTATCTCAGGATATTGGTTCCATATTGCTTTGGATGGAGATATGCGACCCCCCCCCCCCAATTCAAAAAGGTCTAAGGCGTGGTCTTCCGATGATTCGAAGGTTTTATGTTTTGGTTTATTTCAAGTCATAGGAAAGACCGCACTATTAAGAGGGGTCAATGTGGATATGTGTTGTGTGGGAATGCCATTGCCAAAACATAAACACCAACCTACCCATTCCTACAACTTAAATCCATAGTGTGTGTGCTTGTGGTACTCAGAAAGCTAGCAACAGAAAAGTTTCTAGGTACCCCGTGCGCACGGGGTCTTTCGACCCCCGTGCGCATGGGGTACTGCGTAACTCTCTAGGTACCCCGTGCGCACGGGGTCTTTTGACCCCGTGCGCACGGGGTGGTGTGAAAGTCTCTGAGTACCCCGTGCGCACGGGGCTGACTTAGCCCGTGCGCATGGGGTCCAACGGGCAGAAACGGCCACCCGGGCAAGAACACTATAAAAGCCCCCCTTCTTCCTCCTCCATCCCTAACCCTAATGTCTTGTTGAGCTACACCATTGCTACACTCCATTTTGCTTAATACTCTCAATCCCTCCACCCAAACTTGTTGAAACTTTGGGGACTGGGAGAGCAAGACCCGATCTACATCTTGACCAAACCAAATCGTGTTCCCCGCAACATTTCTTCGACATTTACTTGTTACTCTTGGAGCTTGGGCTCCTAGGCGGTTAGAGGTTCCTCCGGAAGCTTCCTTGCTTGTGGTGTGCTCCCGATAAGTTTGTAAAGGTGTGGTGGTTACCTTCAAGACCAACCCCGAGTGATTCGAGGCTCATCCATTGGGTGTGACTCGAAAGAGACTATGGTGAGCCTTCGTGGCGTTCCACAAGCTTTGGCTCTGGCACCGCTCTAAACGGAGAGTAGCTCTTCAACAAGGAAGAGTGAACTTTGGGATAAAATCCGCGTCCTCGCCTCACTTGTGGTTAATCCTTTCCCGCACTTTACTTTGCCTTGTATGCTTGTTGGCTTGCTAATTAGATTGTTGCCTAACATACTTTGCTTTAAGCTTGCTTGTCATATAGGTTGTGTTCACCTAGTTGCACATCTAGTGAACCCTATTTATCCGCTAAACCTTAAAATTGACAAGAAAGATAAAAATTTGTAGTCTCCTATTCACCCCCCCCCCCACTCTAGTCGACCGTATCGATCCTTTCATTCACCCGCGGGGCTGAGGGTATGTACCAGTAGCTATGTGTTTGATCTCTCTCTCGTGTTCTTGATTTGACACGATTTTGATGTACCGCGAGCTTTGTTACTATAGTTGGATCATATGGTGTTTCTCCCTCTCAACCTTCTTGTGATGAATTGAGTCTTGCTCTTTGAGGTTTTGTTATGTTGGATTGAGTATTGGATTTGAGGACACTTGATGTATGTCTTGCGATGGGATATCTGTGGTGACAATGGGATGTTCTATTGATTCACTTGATGTATGTTTTGGCACTCAACTCGCGGATTCCCGAGGTGACATTGGGGTAATCTATGCATAGGGGTTGATGCACGTTTTCGTCCTACGTTCTCCGATAGAAACTTTGGAGTGATTCTTTGTTGCATGTTGAGGGATTGTTATATGATCCAATTATGTTATCATTGTTGAGAGACTTTGCACTGGTGAAAGTATGAACCCTAGGCCTTGTTTTCAAGCATTGCAATACCATTTTCGCTCACTTTTGTTACTAGTTACCTTGCTGTTTTTATATTTTCAGATTGCAAAAACCTATATCTATTATCCATATTACACTTGTATCACCATCTCTTCACCGAACTAGTGCACCTATACAATTTACCATTGTATTGGGTGTGTTGGGGACACAAGAGACTCTTTGTTATTTGGTTGCAGGGTTGTTTGAGAGAGACCATCTTCATCCTACGCCTCCCACAGATTGATAAACCTTAGGTCATCCACTTGAGGGAAATTTGCTACTGTCCTACAAAACTCAGCGCTTGGAGGCCCAACACGAGTCTACAAGAAGAAGGTTGCATAGTAGACATCAAGCACTTTTCTGGCGCCATTGCCGGGGATGTGAGTGCTGAAGGTATATCTTTAGATCTTGCAATTGAATCTTTTAGTTTCTTGTTTTATCACTAGTTTGGTTTATAAAAGAAAACTACAAAAAATATGTAATTGAGGCTGCCTCATATGCTTCATCTTTTTAATGTCTTTCGTGAAAATGATGGAAAGGAAAATTGTGCTCAAGTGTTAGAAGAAGAAGTCAATAAAATGTTTGGCATAAAATATTTGAATGATGAGTATGATTGCAATGTTATTGGTATGAATTCTTTGAATATCCATGATGTTAATGATATGCAAAGCCATAAGCTTGGGGATGCTATATTTGATGAAGATGATATTTTTAGTCCCCCAAGTTTTAATGAGAAATTTTATTATGATGAAAGCATGCCTCCTATTTATGATGATTATATTGATGAAAGTGGGTTTGGAAGAGTGTCAAATCTAGTTAATGATCCCACTATTTTGGAGGGTGTTGAATCTATTCACAATATTGATAAAAGTGGATTTGGAGAGGTCGTGACTTTATTTAGTGATGAATCCACTATCTCGGAAGAGGTTTCAATTGATTGTGATGAGAACAAAGTTGCTACTTATCATGATTATTGTGATGACACTTATGATATAAAAAGTAGTGATGATTATATTTATAAAGCTTGTCATAATTATGATTACTCTTTTTCTGAACATTACTCTTTTAATGTGGAAACAATTTATAGTACTCGAGTTTCTCATGATGCTCCCACTACTACCCATGAGAATAAATTTGCTTATGTCGAGAGTAATAAATTTTTTATGCTTGTGGATCATGAAAAGAATGCTTTATGTGATGGTTATATTGTTGAATTCATTCATGAAGCTACTGAAAATTATTATGAGAGAGGAATATATGCTTCTACGTATCTCAATAATATCAAGTTTCCTCTCTATGTGTTGAAAATCTTGAAGATATGCTTGTTTTGCCTTCCTATGCTAGCTGATTCTTGATCCCATAAATTGTTTGCTCACAAAATCCCTATGCATAGGAAGTGGGTTAGACTTAAATGTGCTAGTCATATGCTTCATGATGCTCCCAGTATGTTCCAATTTTTTTCCTGTATGTGAGCATCTTGGAAATCATCATGCCTAGCTAAAAAGGCATTAAAGAAAAGTGCTTGTTGGGAGACAACCCAATATTTATACCTACTGTTTTTGCATGTTCACATGATTAAACTACTGTAGTAATCATTTTTTATAGCTTTTGTTTCAATAAAGTGCCAAGTAAAGCCCTTGGGATGGTCTTTGGTGATAGTTGATTTGATCTCGCTGAAAAACAGAAACTTTTGCGCTCATTGCCAGAATTTTAGAAATTCACAGAAGCGTAATTTTGATATGAATTTTTTACACAAGATTTATATACCAATTTACCAGATTTTCCTAATTTTTCAGAACTTTTGGAGTTACAGAAGTATACGAAATTTCCAGATTACTACAGACTGTTCTGTTTTTGACAGATTCTGTTTTCTATGTGTTGTCTGCTTATTTTGATGAATCTATGGGTAGTATCAGAGGGTATGAACCATGGAGAAGTTGGAATACAGTATATATAACACCAATATAAATTTAGAATGAGTTCAACACAGTACCTAAAGTGGTGATTTATTTTATTATACTAACGGATCTTACGAGTTTTCTGTTGAGTTTTGTGTTGTGAAGTTTTCAAGTTTTGGGTAAAGTTTTGATGGACAATGGAATAAGGAGTGGCAAGAGCCTAAGCTTGGGGATGCCCAAGGCACCCCAAGGTAATATTAAAGGACAACCAAGCATCTAAGCTTGGGGATGCCCCGGATGGCATCCCCTCTTTTGTCTTCAATCCATCGGTAAATTTACTTGAGGCTATATTTTTATTCACCACATGATATGTATTTTGCTTGGAGCGTCTTGTATGATATGAGTCTTTGATTTTTATTTTGCCACAATCATCCTTGCTGTACACACCTTTTGAGAGGGACACACATTAATTTTGAATTTATTAGAATACCCTTTGTGCTTCACTTATATCTTTTGAGCTGGGTAGTTGCTCTAGTGCTTCACTTATATCTTTTTAGAGCACGGCGGTGGTTTTTATTTTATAGAAATTGATGAACTCTCATGCTTCACTTATATAATTTTGAGAGTCTTATAAATAGTATGGCAATTTGCTTAGGTTATGAATTTAGTCTTAATATGATGGGCATCCAAGAGGGATATAATAAAAACTTTCATATAAGAGCATTGAATATATGAGAAGTCTGATTCCTTGCATTTGTTTTGCAATATAAAGATGGTGATATTAGAGTCATGCTAGGGAGTAATTGTGGATTGGTAGAAATACTTGTGTTAAAGTTTGTGATTCCCATAGCATGCACGTATGGTGAACCGTTATGTGATGAAGTCGGAGCATGATTTATTTTTTGATTGTCTTCCTTATGAGTGGCGGTCGGGGAGGAGCGATGGTCTTTTCCTACCAATCTATCTCCCTAGGAGCATGCGTGTAGTACTTTGTTTCGATAGCTAATAAATTTTTGCAATAAGTATGTGAGTTCTTTATGACTAATGTTGAGTCCATGGATTATACGCACTCTCACCCTTCCACCATTGCTAGCCTCTCTAGTACCACGCAACTTTTGCCAGTGCATTAAACCCACCATATACCCTTCCTCAAAATAGACACCATACCTACCTATTATGGCATTTCCATAGCCATTCCGAGATATATATATTGCCATGCAACTTCCACCATTCCGTTTATTATGACACATACCATCATTGTCATATTGCTTTGCATGATCATGTAGTTGTCATAGTATTCGTGGCTTGGCCACCATTCATAATTTGTATACATGTCACTCTTGATCATTGCACATCCCGGTACACCGCCGGAGGCATTCATATAGAGTCATATCTTGTTCTAGTATCGAGTTGTAATTTTTGAGTTGTAAGTAAATAAAAGTGTGATGATCATTATTAGAGCATTGTCCCGTGTGAGGAAAGGATGATGGAAGCTATGATTCCCTCGCAAGTTGGGATGAGACTCCGGACTAAAAAAAAGAGGCCAAAGAGCCCAAAATAAAAAAAGAGCCCAAAGAGCCCAAACAAAAAAAACAAAAAATGAGTGAAAAAAGAGAGAAGAGACAATGTTACTATCCTTTTTCCACACTTGTGCTTCAAAGTAGCACCATGTTCTTCATGATAGAGAGTCTCCTATTTTATCACTTTCATATACTAGTGGGAATTTTTCATTATAGAACTTGGCTTGTATATTCCAATGATGGGCTTCCTCAAATTGCCCTAGGTCTTCATGAGCAAGCAAGTTGGATGCACACCCACTTAGTTTTCATTTTGAGCTTTCATACACTTATAGCTCTAGTGCATCCGTTGCATGGCAATCCCTACTCACTTGCATTGATATCAATTGATAGGCATCTCCATAGCCCATTAATTTGCCTAGTTGATGTGAGCTTTCTCCTTCTTTTTGTCTTCTCCACAACCACCATATTCTATTCCACCAATAAATCCATGGCTCACGCTCATGTAATGAGTGAAAGTTGAAAAAGCCTGAGAACATTAAAAGTATGAAACAATTGCTTAGCTTGTCATCGGGGTTGTGCATGATGAAATATTTTGTGTGATGAAGATGGAGCATAGCCAGACTATATGATTTTGTAGGGATAACTGTCTTTGGCTATTATATATTGAGAAGACATGATTGCTTTATTAGTATGCTTGAAGTATTATTGTTTTTATGTCAATATTAAACTTTTGTTTTGACTCTTATGGCTGAACATTCATGCCACAATAAAGAAGATTACATTGATAAATATGTTAGGTAGCATTCACACTTCATAAATTCTTTCTTTTATCATTTACCTACTCGAGGACAAGCAGGAATTAAGCTTGGGGATGCTGATACATCTCCAACGTATCTATAATTTATGAAGTATTCATGCCATGTTTGCAACAATTTATATGGTTTTGGTATGATTTTATTAGAACTAACCTGGACTGGCGCTGTTTTCAGCAGAACTACCGTGGTGTCATTTTTTGTGCAGAAATAAAAGTTCTCGAAATGGGATGAAAATTTACGGTGATTTTTTATGGACCAAAAGAGACCCCAGGAGCACCAGAGCTGGGCCAGGGAGTGACCAAGGAGGCCACAAGCCCAGGGGCACGCCCCCTGGCTTGTGGACTCCTCGGGAACCCCCCAGATGTGAGACTGACGCCAAAAATTATAATAAATCCCGTAACCTCCAGAAAGAACCCTAGGTCGGAAGTTCCGCCGCCGTAAGCGTCTGTAGCCACGAAAAACCAATCGGGAGCCTGTTCTGGCACCCTGCCGGAGGGGGGGACCATCACCGGAGGCCATCTTCATCATCCTGGTGGTCTCCATGATGAGGAGGGAGTAGTTCACCCTCGGGGCTGAGGGTATGTACCAGTAGCTATGTGTTTGATCTCTCTCTCGTGTTCTTGATTTGACACGATTTTGATGTACCGCGAGCTTTGTTACTATAGTTGGATCATATGGTGTTTCTCCCTCTCTACCTTCTTGTGTTGAATTGAGTCTTGCTCTTTGAGGTTTCGTTATGTTGGATTGAGTATTGGATTTGAGAACACTTGATGTATGTCTTGTAATGGGATATCTGTGGTGGCAATGGGATGTTCTATTGATTCACTTGATGTATGTTTTGGCACTCAGCTCGCGGATTCCCGAGGTAACATTGGGGTAATCTATGCATAGGGATTGATGCATGTTTTCGTCCTACGTTCTCTGATAGAAACTTTGGAGTGATTCTTTGTTGCACGTTGAGGGATTGTTATATGATCCAATTATGTTATCATTGTTGAGAGACTTTGCACTAGTGAAAGTATGAACCCTAGGCCTTGTTTTCAAGCATTGAAATACCGTTTTCGCTCACTTTTATTACTAGTTACCTTGCTGTTTTTATATTTTCAGAGTGCAAAAACCTATATCTATTATCCATATAACACTTGTATCACCATCTCGTCGCCGAACTAGTGCACCTATACAATTTACCATTGTATTGGGTGTGTTGGGGACACAAGAGACTCTTTGTTATTTAGTTGCAGGGTTGTTTGAGAGAGACCATCTTCATCCTACGCCTCCCACGGATTGATAAACCTTAGGTCATCCACTTGAGGGAAATTTGCTACTGTCCTACAAAACTCTGTGCTTGGAGGCCCAATGCGAGTCTACATGAAGAAGTTTTCATAGTAGACATCAGGGTGCCATGGGGCATCCCCAAGCTTAGTCTCTTCTTACTCCTTATTCCTTCATCCATTGTGATCTCACCCAAAACTTGAAAACTTCAATCACACAAAACTCAACAAAACCTTCGTGAGATCCGTCAGTATAATAAAGCAAATCACTACTCTAAGTACTATTGCAAACCCATTCATATTTTATTTTTGCATTATATCTAATGTATTCCAACTTTACCATGGCTTATACCCTCCAATACAAAGCATAGATTCATCAAAATAAGCACACAACGCAAAGAAAACAGAATCTTTCAAAAACAGAACAGTCTGTAGCAATCTGAAAACTTCGTATACTTCTGTAACTCCAAAATTTCTGAAAAATTAGGAAGATGTATGCAATTTTTATATAAATCTTGTGTAAAAAATTCAGAATTTTTTGTCGCTTCTCTGATTTATTAAAGTTATTTTAGTGGACGCAAAAGTTTCTATTTTCCAACAAGATCAAATCAACTATCACCAAACATAATCCCAAAGGCTTTACTTGGCCCAAACACTAATTAAAGCATAAAAAACACAATCATAACATAGGCATAATTGTTCAAACACTCAAGAACAGAAAGAAAAAGGCAAAAATAAAATTTATTCATTGGGTAGCCTCCCAACAAGCGCTATCGTTTTACGCCCCTAGCTAGGCATATAGCATAGATTCAAGTATTGTCATCTTTATTTCTAGATCCATAGGATGCCCTCATGATTGATTCATATGGTGGCTTGATTCTTGTTCTAGGGAAGTTTTCCATACCCTTTCTTAGTGGAAATTTAAATTTAATATTGCCTTCTTTCATATTAATCACGGCACCAATAGTACGTAAAAACGGTCTACCAAGTATAATTGGACAAGACGGATTGCAATCAATATCAAGAACAATAAAATCTATGGGAACATAATTCCTATTTAAAAGAATAAGAATATCATTAATTCTTCCCAAAGGCTTTTTAAAAGTAGAATCCGCCAAGTGCAAACTTAAAGAACACTCTTCAATATTGGTAAGACCAAGCACATCACATAAAGATTTCGGAATTGTGGAAACACTAGCACCCAAGTCACATAAAGAAAAACACTCATAATTTTTTATCTTGACTTTGATAGTAGGTTCCCATTCATCATGTAATTTTCTAGGAATTGAAATCTCTAATTCCAACTTTTCTTCTAAAGCTTTCATCATGGCATCTACGATATGTTTAGTAAATGCTTTGTTTTGTTCATAGGCACGAGGTAAATTTATCATGGATTGCAACAAAGAAATACAATCAATCATAGAGCAATTATCATAATTAAAGTCTTTGTAATCCAAAAGAGTGGGCACATCACTAGTTAAAGTTTTGACCTCTCCAAACCCACTTTTATCAATTTTCTCAACAAGATTTTCACCCTCCGAATCATCGGGACGCCTTCTAGCTAAAATTGACTCTTCTTCAGTCCCTTTATCATCAATTTTAATTTTACTAAACAAGGAATCAATAGAGGAAACACCAATCACTTTAAGATCTTCATCAAATTTATGAAAGCAATCGGTAGAAAATGCTCTTTCTAAAAACTCTCTTTTAGCTCTAAGCATAGCGATTCTTTTCTTACTTTCATCCATAGAAACATATAAAGCTTTAATTGATTCTTCAACCTTAGGCACAAAAATTTTCAACTTGAGGTTTTCTACGTCATGAGAAATTCTATCAATGCTTCTAGACATATCATCAATCTTATTCAACTTTTCTTCTATCGTATTGTTGAAAACTTTTTGAGCATTGATAAATTCTTTAATATTATTTTCAAGATCAGAGGTGTTCCTATTATTATTGTAAGAAGGATTACCATAATTATTAGAGGAGTTTCTAGGAAAAGGCCTAGGATTAAAATTACCTCTATAAGCATTGTTATTAAAATTGTTCCGCGAGATAAAATTCACATCTACGGCATCACTATTTTGCTCAATCAAAGTGGACAAAGGCACATCATTAAGATCAATAGGAGCATTTTTATTAGCAACCAACTTCATAAGAGCATCAACTTTTTCACTCAAAGTAGAAATTTCTTTAATAGAATTAATCTTCTTACTACTAGGTGCTCTTTCGGTATGCCATTGTGAATAATTAGCCATAATATTATCAAGCAATTTAGTAGCTTCACCCAAAGTAATTTCCATAAAAGTGCCACCCGCGGCGGAATATAAAAGATTTCTAGAAACAAAATTTAATCCCGCATAAAAATTTTGTATGATCATCCAAAGATTTAAACCATGAGTAGGGCAATTTCTTAGCATCAATTTCATTCTTTCCGAAGATTATGCAACATGTTCATGCTCAAGTTGCTTAAAATTCAAGATTTGTGTCCTAAGGGAAATAATTTTTGCGGGCAGAAAATACTTAGTAATAAAAGCATCTTTGCACTTATCCCAAGAATCGATACTATTGCGAGGCAAGGAAGAAAACCAAATTTTTGCATGATCCCACAAAGAGAACGGAAATAATTTCAACTTCACAATATCATTGTCCACATCTTTTTTCTTTTGCATATCGCACAATTCTATGAATGTGTTAAGATGGGATGCGGCATCCTCAATAGGAGTATCGGAAAATTGATATTTCATAACAAGATTTAACAAAGTGGCATTAATATCACAAGACTCCGCACTAATGGCAGGAGGAGCAATCGGAGTGCTAATAAAATCATTATTATTGGTATTGGAAAAATCACACAACTTGGTATTTTCTTGAGACATCATAACTACGCAAACGAGATTGCACAAAAACAGATCTGACGAGAAAACGGCGAACAAAAAAGAGAGCGAATAAAACGGCAAATTTTGTGAAGTGGGGGAGATGAAAATGAGAGGCAAATGGCAAATAATGTAAATTGCAAGGAGATGAGATTTGTGATTAGGTACCTGATAGATGTTGATGATGTCTCCCCGGCAACGGCACCAGAAATCCTTTCTTGATGGCTCGTGTCCGTGTCAGTATTTCCCCGAAGAGGAAGGGATGATGCAGCACAGCTACGGTAGGTATTTCCCTCAATTATGAAACCAAGGTTATCGAACCAGTAGGAGAACCAAGCAACACTATGTAAAAGGTACCTGCACACAAAGAACAAATACTTGCAACCCGACGCGTAAGAGGGGTTGTCCATCCCTTTCGGGTAAAAGATAGATTGGTTTGTAGTAGATTGAATAAATAGATCTCGATAAAACGTGAAATAAAATATGCGAATAAAAAGTGCAGCAAGGTATTTTTGGGTTTTTGGAATAATAGATATGAAAATAAAAAGTGGCAAATAATATATCGGAAAGCAAATATGATAAAGAATAGACCCGGGGGCCGTAGATTTCACTAGTGGTTTCTCTCAAGAAATAGCACACGGTGGGTAAACAAATTAATGTTGGGCAATTGATAGAACATCAAATAATTATGACGATATCCAGGCAATGATCATTATATAGGCATCACGTCTAAGATTAGTAGACCGACTCCTGCCTGCATCTACTACTGTTACTCCACACATCGACCGCTATCCAGCATGCATCTAGTGTATTAAGTTGATGGAGAAACGGAGTAATGCAATAAGAACGATGACATGATGTAGACAAGATCTATTCATGTAGGAATAGACCCCATCTTGCTATCCTTAATGGCAACGATCAATACGTGTCTTGATGCCCCTTCTGTCACTGGGAAAGAACACCACACGACCGAACCCATCGCAAAGCACCTCTTCCCATGGCAAGAAAAATTGATCTAGTTGGCCTAACTAAACCAAAGATTCGAAGAAGAAATACGAGGCTATAAGTAATCATGCATATAAGAGATCAAAACTCAAATAACTTTCATGGATAAAATAGATCTGATCATAAACTCAAAGTTCATCGGATCCCAACAAACACACCGCAAAAAGAGTTACATCAAATAGATCTCCAAGAGACCATTGCATTGAGAATCAAAAGAGAGAGAGGAAGCCATCTAGCTACTGCCTACGGACCCGTAGGTCTACAATGAACTACTCACGCATCATTGGAGAGGCACCAATGAGGATGATGAATCCCTTCGTGATGGTGTCTAGATTGGATCTGGTCGTTCTGGAATTTGCGGCAGCAAGAATTGTGTTTCGTCGACTCCCCTAGGGTTTTTGGATTTTGGGGGTATTTATAGAGCAAAGAGGCGGTGCGGGAGGCGGCCGAGGTGGGCACCACCCACCAGGGTGCGCCTGGGCCCCCCCGCACCCAGGTGGGTTGTGCTCCCCTCGGAGCCCCCCTCTGGTACTTCTTTGGCCCAACAGGTGTCTTCTGGTCCAGAAAAATTCTCCAAAAAGTTTCGCTGCGTTTGGACTTCGTTTGGTATTGATTTTCTACGAAGTAAAAAACAAGCAAAAAATAGCAACTGGCACTGGGCACTATGTCAATAGGTTAGTGATACGTCCATTTTGCATCATGTTTTCCTACTGTTATCTATGATGTTTTTATGCATAATAAGGCTTTTTGGAGTAATTCTAATGCCTTTTCTCTCATAATATGCAAGGTACACACAAAGAGGGAGAATTCCGGCAACTGGAAATCTGGACCTGGAAAAGCTACGTCAGGCCACCTATTCTACACAACTCCAAACAATCTGAAACTTTACGAAGAATTTTTTTGGAATATTTGAAGAATATTGGAGCAAATAAGTACCAGAGGGGGCCCACCAGGTGGGCACAACCCACTTGGGCACGCCAGGGAGCCCAGGTGCGCCCTGGTAGGTTGTGCTCACCCAGGCCCACCTCCGGTGCCCATCTACTGGTACATAAGTCATTTTGACCTAGAAAAAATCAGCAGAGGACTTTCGGGACGGAGCGCTGCCGTCTCGAGGCGGAACTTGGGTAGGAGCACTTTTGCCCTCCGGCAGAGCGATTCCGCCGGGGGAACTTCCCTCACGGATTGGGAAATCATCATCATCATCATCACCAACAACTCTCCCATCTTGGGGAGGGCAATCTCCATCAACATCTTCAACAGCACCATCTCATCTCAAACCCTAGTTCATCTCTTGTGTTAAATCTTGTTACCGGAACTATAGATTGGTGCTTGTGGGTGACTAGTGGTGTTGATTACATCTTGTAGTTGATTACTATATGGTTTATTTGGTGGAAGATTATATGTTCAGATCCAATATGCTATTTAATACCCCTCTGATCTTGAGCATGATTATCATTTGTGAGTAGTTACTTTGGGTTCTTGAGGTCACGGGAGAAATCATGTTGCAAGTAATCATGTGTGTTCGATATTTTGATAGTATGTATGTTGTGATTCCCTTAGTGGTGTCATGTGAACGTCGACTACATGACACTTCACCATATTTGGGCCTAAGGGAATGCATTGTGGAGTAGTAAGTAGATGATGGGTTGCGAGAGTGATAGAAGCTTAAACCCCAGTTTATGCGCTATTCCGTAAGGGACCGATTGGACCCAAAAGTTTAATGCTATGGTTAGAATTTATTCTTAATACTTTTCTCGTAGTTGCGGATGCTTGCGATCATAAGTAGGAGGCTTGTTCAAGTAAGAACAGCACCTAAGCACCGGTCCACCCACATATCAAATTATCAAAGTAGCGAACACAAATCGAACCAACATGGTGAAAGTGACTAGATGAAATTCCTGTGTACCCTCAAGAACGCTTTGCTTATTATAAGAGACCGTTTTAGCCTGTCCTTTGCCTCAAAAGGATTGGGCTACCTTGCTAAACTTTTGTTACTACTATCGTTACTTGCTCGTTACAAATTATCTTGCTATCAAACTACTCTGTTACTTACAATTTTAGCACTTGCAGACATTACCTTGCTGAAAACCACTTGTCATTTCCTTCGGCTCCTCGTTGGGTTCGACACTCTTACTTACCGAAAAGAGCTACAATTGATCCCCTATACTTGTGGGTCATCAAGGCAATTTTCTGGCACCGTTGCCGGGGAGTGAAGCGCCTTTGGTAAGTGGAATTTGGTAAGGACACATTTATATAGTGTGCTGAAATTTATTGTCACTTGTTACTATGGAAAACAATCCTTTGAGGGGTTTGTTCGGGGTATCTTCACCTCGACCGGAACCACAATTAGCTACCCCTCAACCTACTGCACCTACTGAAAATATTGAATCTGAAATTCCTTCGGGTATGATAGAACAACTGCTAGCTAATCCCTATGCAGGAGATGGAACCGAACATCCCGATATGCACTTGATATATGTGGAACAAATTTGTGGATTGTTTAAGCTTGCAGGTTTACCCGGAGATGAAGTTATGAAAAAGGTTTTCCCTTTATCTTTGAAGGGAAAAGCATTGGCACGGTATAGTCTATGCGATGATATTGGATCTTGGAATTGGAATCGATTGAAATTGGAGTTCCACCAAAAAATTTATCCTATGCATCTAGTTCATCGTGATCGGAATTATATATATAATTTTTGGCCTCGTGAAGGAGAAAGCATCGCTCTAGCTTGGGGGAGGCTTAAGTCAATGTTATATTCATGCCCCAACCATGAGCTCTCAAGAGAAATTATTATCCAGAACTTTTATGCTCGGCTTTCTCGTGATGATCAGTCCATGCTTGATACTTCTTGTACTGGTTCTTTTATGAAGAAGACTATTGAATTCCGGTGGGATCTTTTGGAAAGAATTAAACGCAACTCTGAAGATTGCAAACTCGATGAAGGTAAATAGTCAGGTATTAAGCTTAAGTATGATTGTGTTAAATCTTTTATGAATACCGATGCTTTTCAAAAGTTTAGCACTAAATATGGACTTGACTCTGAGATAGTAGCCTCCTTTTGTGAATCATTTGCTACTCATGTTGATCTCCCTAAGGAGAAGTGGTTCAAATATCACCCACCTATTAAAGAAGAAGTTAAAGAACCGGTACCAATTAAAGAGGAAACCATAATTTATAATGTTGATCCAGTTGTTCCTACTGCTTATATTGAGAAACCACCTTTCCCTGTTAAGATAAAGGAACATGCTAAAGTTTCAACTGTGGTTAACAAAAGTTATATTCGAACACCTAAACCTGATGAACAAATTAAAGTAGAACCTAGTGTTGCTATGATTAAGGATCTCCTGGAAGAAAACATAGATGGGCATGTTATTTACTTCTGTGAAGAAGCTGCTAGAATTGCCAAACCTGATAAAAAGGATAATCATAGACCTATTGTTGGCATGCCTATTGTCTCAGTTAAAATAGGAGATCACTGTTATCATGGTCTATGTGACATAGGTGCTAGTGTGAGTGCTATTCCTTATTCCTTATATCAAGAAATTATGAATGACATAGCACCCGCAGAAATAGAAGACATAGATGTTACTATTAAACTTGCTAATAGAGACACTATATCACCAATTGGGATTGTTAGAGATGTTGAAGTCTTGTGTGGGAAAATAAAATACCCTACTGATTTCCTTGTTCTTGGTTCCCCACAAGATGACTTTTGTCCCATTATCTTTGGTAGACCTTTCTTGAACACCGTTAATGCTAAAATAGATTGTGAAAAACAAACTATCGGTGTTAGCTTTGGTGATGAGTCTCATGAGTTTAATTTTTCCAAGTTTAGTAGAAAGCTTCATGAAAAAGAATTGCCTAGTAAGGATGAAATAATTGGTCTTGCTTCTATTGTTGTGTCTCCTACTGATCGTTTAGAACAATATTTGCTAGACCATGAAAATGATTTACATATGCATGAGAGAAATGAAATAGATAAGATTTTCTTTGAACAACGTCCTCTGCTTAAACACAATTTGCCTATTGAAACTCTAGGAGGTCCTCCTCCACCTAAAGGTGATCCTGTGTTTGAATTAAAACAATTGCCAGACACTTTGAAATATGCTTATCTTGATGAAAAGAAGATATATCCTGTTATTATTAGCGCTAACCTTTCAGAACATGAAGAAGAAAGATTATTGAAAGTTCTAAGGAAGCACCGAGCTGCTATTGGGTATACTCTTGATGATTTAAAGGGCATTAGTCCCACTCTATGTCAGCACAAGATTAATATGGAACCTAATGGTAAACCCGTTGTCGATCACCAACGTCGGTTAAATCCGAAAATGAAGGAAGTGGTAAGAACGGAAATCTTAAAACTTCTGGAAGCAGGTATAATCTATCCTATAGCTGATAGTAGATGGGTAAGTCCTGTTCATTGTGTTCCTAAGAAAGGAGGTATTACTGTTGTTCTTAATGATAAGAATGAACTTATTCCACAAAGAATTGTTACAGGCTATAGAATGGTAATTGATTTCAGAAAATTAAATAAAGCAACTAGAAAAGATCATTACCCTCTGCCTTTTATTGATCAAATGCTAGAAAGATTATCTAAGCACACACGCTTTTGCTTCCTTGATGGATATTCTGGTTTTTCACAAATACCTATTTCTCAACCTGATCAAGAAAAGACCACTTTCAGTTGTCCCTTCGGAACTTATGCTTACAGACGTATGCCTTTTGGTTTATGCAATGCACCTGCTACCTTTCAAAGATGTATGACTGCTATATTCTCTGACTTTTGTGAAAAGATTGTTGAGGTTTTCATGGATGACTTCTCTGTTTATGGGAAGTCTTTTGATGATTGTTTAAGCAATCTTGATCGAGTTTTGCAGAGATGCGAGCAAACAAATCTTGTCTTGAATTGGGAGAAGTGCCACTTTATGGTTAATGAAGGTATTGTTTTAGGCCATAAAATTTCTGAAAGAGGTATTGAAGTGGACAAACCTAAGGTTGATGCAATTGAGAAAATGCCATGTCCTAAAGATATCAAAGGTATTCGTAGTTTCCTAGGTCATGCTGGTTTCTATAGGAGATTTATCAAAGACTTTTCTAAAATTTCTAGGCCTCTTACAAATCTTTTGCAAAAGGATACTCCTTTTGTTTTTTATGATGATTGTTTAGAAGCCTTCAAAACACTCAAGAAAGCCTTAATTTCTGCACCTATTGTTCAACCACCTGATTGGAACTTGCCTTTTGAAATTATGTGTGATGCTAGTGATTATGTTGTTGGTGCTGTTCTAGGACAAAGAGTTGATAAGAAACTAAATGTTATACATTATGCTAGTAAAACTCTAGACAGTGCACAACGGAATTATGCTACTACTGAAAAGGAATTTCTAGCAGTGGTGTTTGCTTGTGATAAATTTAGATCTTATATTGTTGATTCAAAAGTAATTGTTCACACCGATCATGCTGCTATTAAATATCTTATGGAAAAGAAAGGTGCTAAACCTAGACTTATTCGATGGGTTCTCTTGCTACAAGAATTTGATCTACATATCACTGATAGGAAAGGAGCTGAGAACCCCGTAGCTGATAACTTGTCTAGACTTGAAAATGTGCTTGATGACCCACTACCTATTGATGATAGTTTTCCTGATGAGCAGTTAGCTGCAATAAATGTTTCTAATAACACTCCTTGGTATGCTGACTATGCTAATTACATTGTGGCTAAATATTTACCACCTAGCTTTACATACCAACAAAAGAAAAAATTCTTCTATGACTTAAGACATTACTTTTGGGATGACCCACATCTTTATAAAGAAGGAGTAGATGGTATTATTAGACGCTGTGTACCTGAGCATGAACAGGGACAAATCCTACGGAAATGTCACTCCGAAGCTTATGGAGAGCATCATGCTGGAGACAGAACTGCTCACAAGGTATTACAATCTGGATTTTATTGGCCTACTCTCTTCAAGGATGCCCGTAAGACAGAACTGCTCACAAGGTATTACAATCTGGATTTTATTGGCCTACTCTCTTCAAGGATGCCCGTAAGTTTGTCTTATCTTGTGATGAATGTCAAAGAATAGGTAATATCGGTAAGCGTCAAGAAATGCCTATGAATTATTCACTTGCTGTTGAACCATTTAATGTTTGGGGATTTGATTACGTGGGACCTTTTCCTTCCTCTAATGGGTATACACATATTTTGGTTGCTGTTGATTATGTTACTAAATGGGTAGAAGCTATTCCAACCAGTAGTGCTGATCACAACACCTCTATTAAAATGCTTAAGGAAGTTATTTTCCCAAGGTTTGGAGTCCCTAGATATTTAATGACTGATGGTGGTTCACACTTTATTCATGGTGCTTTCCGTAAAATGATTGCCAAGTATGATGTTAACCATAGAATTGCATCACCCTATCATCCTCAGTCTAGTGGTCAAGTTGAACTTAGTAATAGAGAAATAAAATTAATTTTGCAAAAGACTGTCAATAGGTCCCGGAAGAATTGGTCTAAGAAATTAGATGATGCACTTTGGGCTTATAGGACAGCATATAAAAATCCTATGGGTATGTCTCCTTATAAAATGGTTTATGGAAAAGCTTGTCATTTGCCTCTTGAGTTAGAACATAAAGCATATTGGGCAGTCAAAGAACTCAACTATGATTTCAAACTTGTCGGTGAAAAGAGGTTATTTGATATTAGCTCACTAGATGAATGGAGAACCCAAGCTTATGAAAATGCCAAATTATTTAAAGAAAAAGTTAAAAGATGGCATGATAAAAGAATCCAAAAGCGTGAGTTCAAAGTTGGAGAATATGTTCTTTTGTACAACTCTCGTTTCAGATTCTTTGCAGGAAAACTCCTCTCCAAATGGGAAGGACCCTATGTTATCGAGGAGGTTTATCGGTCTGGAGCTATCAAAATATATAATGCCGAAGGTACTAACCCGAAGGTTGTTAATGGGCAATGAATAAAACATTATATCTCAGGTACGCCCATTAATGTTGAAAGTAATATTATCCAAACTTTGACACCGGAAGAACACATAAAAGAGTCCTTCCGGAACACTCCAGAATCGTGAAAATAAGGAGGTACGTGATACGGTAAGTAAACGGACTCCGAAAAATCCGCAAAAATATTTTTTGTCAGTTTTGGAATATTTAGAAAATTAAGAAAATAAGAAACTTCCAGGAAGTGTATCCTGGTGGGCACAAGACACAAGCCAGGCACGCCCAGGTGGGTTGTGCCCACCTAGGACACCTTCCGGACTCCGTTTTTCTCCTGTTTGCTTGTTTCCCAAGATGAAAAATCTTTATATACCCCCCGAACCTGTTGACCACCGTATCGCGGAGAAATCTTCTGTTTTCTTTTCTTGTTGTTTTCCTGATAGATCTGAAAATATGTCATCCCAAGATTCTGAGGGAGAGAGCTATGTTGCTGATTTCATCGCAAACCCCAAGTCTTATGGGGATGTGGAGCATTATGGCTGGACTTCGGAGGAAGAGGAAGACTATTATCCTAGGGAGAAGGAGGAAACGATCTCAGATGAGGACGAACCTCCATTACCTCAACCTGGGGACATGCATGTGGAATTCAAGAAGTCAAGCCTCCCAAACAAACCAAAGAGGCCTAAGATTCAGTTCATACCTTTCCGTCTTTTGCAGGAAAATAAGCAAGATCTTTGCAAAAAGGTGCTAGAGCTTGAGCAGGAGGTCGGTGAACTGAAGGAGGAAAATTCCATCCTCAAGCGTAAGCTAAGGAAGAAGGACAAACCCACTACTTCATCACCACCACCTTCTTCTTCATCACCAAAGGAAAATTGAGTTTCGGGTATGGGCACTCCCCTTGGCTTCCGCCAAGCTTGGGGGAGGTGCCCCGGTATCGTATCATCCCCACTATCTTTTTGCCTTTACTTATTTTAATTCGATCTTTTGCTTTAGATGAATAAAAGTTTAGTTCGATCCTTTCTTTTCGAGAGCTTGCTTAGTGGTCTATCCTTGTAATCGTGTGCAAGATATATAATAAAGTTTAGTTTGAGTTTTTGCTTTCTTACATTCATGTTGCAATAAAAAAGGGGGGAAAGGAAATAAAGAAAAAGATCATATGCTAATCTTATGGTAGGTGATGGCACCACATAAGGAAAAGTATGAGTAGAAAATTTTATTAGAGTTTGACAAACATAGCATTGGTCAATGATGCGACTCATGAAAGAATTAATAAGGGAAGAGAAGATTCACATATAAATATACTATCCTAGAAATCTTTTGTGATTGTGAGCCCCCATCAAATTATTATATGCCAAAATTGTTGATGTTGTACAAGGAAGACAACGTAATGATTTATGCTTGTTCATATTCACATAGAAGTTATATTGTCATAGATCCTTCAACATGTGGTGCTTGCCCCCTATCTTTGCTAGCAAAAAATTCCGCACTAAGTAGAGATACTACTTGTGCATCCAAAACCCTTAAACCCAAATCTTATTTTCAAGTGTCCACCATACCTACCTAGGGATTGAGCAAGATCCCTCAAGCAAGTTGTCATCGGTGTAATAAGGCAATAAAAATTGCTTCTAAAGTGTGAGATCATTTAGTGTAAAGGAAAATTGATCGTTGTACGAACTTGTGATGGTGAAGAATAAAAGCGACAGACTGCATAATAAAGGTTGCCATCACAAGGGGCAATACAACGTGACGTTCTTTTGCACTAAGGGGTTGAGCATACAAACAAATAAGCGCATGGCAACCTCTGCTTCCCTCTGCGAAGGTCCTATCTTTTACTTTTATGCAAAGAGTCAAAGTTCTTCTCTCTTTTCCTTTTAGTTTTATCCTTTGGCAAGCATCATGTGGTGAGGAAAGATCTAGGCACATATGTCCAGTTGAATATGGGTGGCATAAGTTATTATTGTTGACATCGCCCTTGAGGTGAATACTTTGGGAGGCGAAACTATAAGCCCCTATCTTTCTATGTGTCTGACTGAAACGTTTTGCTCATGTGTATGTGGTGAGTGTTAGCAATCATAGAAGACTATATGATGGTTGAGTATGTGGACTTGCCTAAAGGCTCCGATACGTGACCCTTCTTGAAAAGATGATGAATTATAGTTGCAAAGTTGACTAAGAACATAGTTTGTTGGTTTCTACTAGAGTTTATGCTTTATACTTCAATTGTGTGATGAACTGCCACTTATTCATGAGAAGTTTATGATAAAAGTTCTATGATAAAAGTCTTATGTTTAAATTTGTTGCTGTTATAATAATCTACATGATGCTTCTATGTTCGTATTTTGTTTTATCGACACCTCTCTCTCTCTAAGCATGTGGACATGTTTTTCGATTTCAGTTTTCGCTTGAGGACAAGCGAGGTCTAAGCTTGGGGAGTTGATACGTCCATTTTGCATCAAGTTTTCCTACTGTTATTTATGATGTTTTTATGCATAATAAGGCTTTTTGGAGTAATTCTAATGCCTTTTCTCTCATAATATGCAAGGTACACACAAAGAGGGAGAATTCCGGCAGCTGGAAATCTGGACCTGGAAAAGCTACGTCAGGCCACCTATTCTACACAACTCCAAACAAGCTGAAACTTTACGGAGAATTTTTATGGAATATTTGAAGAATATTGGAGCAAATAAGTACCAGAGGGGGCCCACCAGGTGGGCACAACCCACCTGGGCGCGCCACGGAGCCCAGGCGTGCCCTGGAGGGTTGTGCTCACCCAGGCCCACCTCCGGTGCCCATCTTCTGGTATATAAGTCATTTTGACCTAGAAAAAATGAGGAGAGGACTTTAGGGATGGAGCGCCGCCGTCTCGAGGCGGAACTTGGGCAGGAGCACTTTTGCCCTCCGGCAGAGCGATTCCGCCGGGGGAACTTCCCTCCCGGAGGGGGAAATCATCATCATCATCATCACCAACAACTCTCCCATCTTGGGGAGGGCAATCTCCATCAACATCTTCAACAGCACCATCTCATCTCAAAACCTAGTTCATCTCTTGTGTTCAATCTTGTTACCGGAACTATAGATTGGTGCTTGTGGGTGACTAGTAGTGTTGATTACATCTTGTAGTTGATTACTATATGGTTTATTTGGTGGAAGATTATATGTTCAGATCCAATATGCTATTTAATACCCCTCTGATCTTGAGCATGATTATCATTTTTGAGTACTTACTTTTGTTCTTGAGGTCACGGGAGAAATCATGTTGCAAGTAATCATGTGAATTTGATATGTGTTCGATATTTTGACAGTATGTATGTTGTGATTCCCTTAGTGGTGTCATGTGAACATCGACTACATGACACTTCACCATATTTGGGCCTAAGTGAATGCATTGTGGAGTAGTAAGTAGATGATGGGTTGCGAGAGTGACAGAAGCTTAAACCCCAGTTTATGCGCTATTCCGTAAGGGACCGATTGGACCCAAAAGTTTAATGCTATGGTTAGAATTTATTCTTAATACTTTTCTCGTAGTTGCGGATGCTTGCGAGAGGGTTAATCATAAGTAGGAGGCTTGTTCAAGTAAGAACAGCACCTAAGCACTGGTCTACCCACATATCAAATTATCAAAGTAGCGAACACAAATCGAACCAACATGGTGAAAGTGACTAGATGAAATTCCCGTGTACCCTCAAGAACGATTTGCTTATTATAAGAGACCGTTTTGGCATGTCCTTTGCCTCAAAAGGATTTGGCTACCTTGCTGCACTTTTGTTACTACTATCGTTACTTGCTCGTTACAAATTATCTTGCTATCAAACTACTCTATTACTTACAATTTCAGCACTTGCAGACATTACCTTGCTGAAAACCACTTGTCATTTCCTTCTGCTCCTCGTTGGGTTCGACACTCTTACTTATCGAAAAGAGCTACAATTGATCCCCTATACTTGTGGGTCATCAGTTAGTCCCAAAAAATGATATAAAGTTGCTATAAAATAATTGTAAAACATCCAAGAATGATAATATAACAGCATGGAACAAGCAAAAATTATAGATACGTTGGAGACGTATCAGAGGTCTACATGCGGCAACTGCTAGGTTTTGTTGATCCTGCTCATCCGCATCATTTGTTCGTCTTGTTAAGGCGCTTTATGGACTTAAGCAGGCTCCCCGTGCATGGCATGCCCGACTTGGCTCGGTTCTTCGACGTCTTGGATTTGCTCCGTCCACTGCTGACACATCTCTGTTCATGTCCCATCGTCCTGAGGTTACTATGTACCTACTGGTTTATGTTGATGACATTATTCTTATCAGCTCGTCAGTGACTGCTGCTGATCGTCTGCTGTCTGCTTTGAGTGGTCATTTTGCTATCAAGGATCTGGGTGCTCTCCGTTACTTTCTTGGTCTGGAGGTTTCACGGTCTCCTGCTGGCCTGACTCTCACTCAGCATAAGTATTCCTTGGACTTGTTGCGACATGCTGGTATGTTGTAATGCAAGCATGCTACCACCCCTATGTCTGCGACTGATCGGTTATCAGCCTTGGATGGTGCCTTGCTTCCTTCAGATGATGCTACAGAGTACCGCAGTATTGTTGGTGGGTTGCAGTACTTGACTATCACACGGCCGGACATCTCCTATCCAGTAAACCATGTGTGCCAGTATCTTCATGCTCCTCGGACTTCACACTGGTCAGCTGTGAAGCGCATACTGTGTTATCTCTCTCATACTGTCTCCTATGGTTTGCATCTTTACCTCCTCGAGTGCTCTCTCGGCGTTCTCTGATGCTGCTTGGGCTGGGAGCCTGGATGACCGGCGATCAACGGGGGGTTATGCTGTCTTCTTTGGTCGCAACCTGATCGCCTGGAGTGCGCGCAAGCAGGCCACAGTCTCTCGGAGTAGCACTGAAGCAGAGTATAAGGCGGTTGCCAATGGCACAGCTGACCTCATTTGGGTACATTCTCTCTTGAGAGAGTTGGGAGTCTCTCAAGAGCAGCCACCGGTTCTTTGGTGTGATAATATTGGTGCGACGTATCTTTCATCTAATTCAGTTTTCCATGCTCGTACCAAGCACATCGAAGTTGACTATCACTTTGTGAGGGAACGTGTTGCACAGAAGCTTCTTCATATCAAGTTCATCTCCTCCAAAGATCAACTTGCTGACATATTCGCGAAGCCACTTCCGCAACCTCAGTTTGAAGGTTGTAGGTGCAATCTTAACTTGCTTTGTACTTTAGGTCACGGTTAAGATTGAGGGAGGGTGTTAGACAATGTCTATACGTAGCTTCTGTGTATACCATGTATATTGTATTTGCACACTGCGTGTACCCTTATATATATGAGATAGCCACACCCGTATTGGGTGTCGTGCAGTTTCCCACAAACATAACGTTTTGCACTCCCCTCCCGGGTCGCTCGCGCGAGCGGCTGCGGAGGGCCCCAAACCCTAGCAGAGGAGGCAGCCAGATCCACCTGCCCTGGCCGCTGCCGCCGCCGCCGGCGGTGGCGGCCACGCCCGACCATCAAAGGCGGCGGGTGGGTGGAGGCCCTCCCTGACTGTCTCCCTTCGCGCGGAGGTGGGCCGTCCCAGGGGAGGGGCTGGTGGTGGATGGCCGGTGACGCGAGGCGGCGGCGGGCTAAGCTGGCGCACAGCGTGGCTTGTGGTGGAGCGGCGAGCTCTGGTGGTGAGGCAGCAGCAACGGTGGAGCTGGGCGGCGCGGAGGCGCGGCCTGGAGGCAGCGGCGTGAGTTCCTGGCCGTACAAGCGGCGACGCTGTGGAGGCTCTGCCAGGAAGGAGCTCCTGGCGAGCAGCGGGCGGTCGACTTCCTCTACGTTCGGGGCGCGCGGTGGTGTCTTCCCGGTGGTGCTGCCATCGGAGGGGAGTGCGGAGGGGTGGGTCAGATCTATGACCTGCTCAGGTTCGAGCTGAGCCTAGGGGGAGGGGGTCGTTGCGTGGATGTCCCTTGGAGCGGGTGACGACCACTGCGGCGTGCCTAGTCCTTGCCCATGGTGATGGGAGGCTGCTGGCCGGGGATGTTGGTGAAGATTTGGGCCGCGTTTCTCGCTGTTGTGCGTGTTGTCGGTGGACCATGGTTGTGCGGCTTCGATGGCGGGGTGCTGCGGTGGCGGCGGTGTGAGGCTACAAGGACACTGCTGCCCCAATCCTTGGAGGTGTGGAGATGTGCGGCGATACGGACGAAAGTCTTGCCTGGTGTTTGCCGGGCCGGCGACGAGCGCACCCGCGGGTGTCTTTTCCCTTCTTGGAGGAGTCGCCGAGTCGTGCAGCCATCTTCCTCCCTCGCTTGGTGTTGGAAGTTGTCTCCGGGCGAAAGCCTTGATTTGCAGGATCGGCATGATGACGGCGTCCCCGGCGTCGTTCCTCTGTTGGGAGCATCATGTCTGGAGACACGGTTTGGAGGTCCTTCGCTGCGCTCCTCCGGTATTCGCCGCTGTTCATGTTTGATCTACCGCGGCGCAATGTACGACCGTCACTTGTGATTCCAAGACGGTGGCTTTTTCGGGTCTGATCAAGTCCCGCCATTCACTTGCCACCTCCTTTAGGCATAAAGGGTGGATGGTGCGTCGACAAGGGAAGCTCGGTGAGAGTTGTTGTTTCTTCGATGGTAACCGGGTTCGGTCGAGACGCTGCTAGGTTTTTTCGATTTTGGGCAGGCGCTTTTGCGTTGTAGTTGCTTTGCTGTGGGTGGAGTGGAGTTCTTGCTACGCTCGTTGTTTGCAGCGAGTTGTAGTTGCCTTGTATTTGCAATTCTCTCTTCTATAAAGCTATGGTACGCATTTTGCATACTCTCGGAAAAAAAGAATCAACATAACAATACGAAATTTTGAGTATGGGTGTGCCTATATCCCAGTCGATTGAGACTTAATGAAGTTCCAGTCAAGTGACAGAACATATAAAAAAATAAAGAAAACATTTAAAATGAAATTTTACACGGATCTCCGTGTAAGATGTCCTTGTTCTTTGTTGATTTGTTCTTTGTTGATTCTTCTTTCCCATGATTTTCCAAGCAAGACTCGATGTCATCTCTTTTTTTTAACATAGTACAGATGCAGGCGCTCATATGTACGCGCATACACACGCACAACTTATCCCTATGAGCACCTCCGAGAGACTAAGCCGGCATATCATCTTAAGATTGACGAAGTCACCAAAAACACCTCGTAGTCGCGAAATCCTTAAATAAATCCAAGAATAAATGCGAGCACCAGGACTTGAACCCTGGTGGGGTGAGGATATCACTGTCCACCTAACCATCTAACCACATATTGGTTCGCAACTCCGAGGATACCACTGTCCTCCCCCATCCCCATCGTCGGCGTGCACCCCGCCGTTCTCCCACCGCCTCCTCCTCCCAATGGCAGGACCGCATGGCCGCCGCTCCCCACCGCCGATCCATAGCTCAAATCCGTGTCGCCACGCCCGTCGCGCCGCATCCTCGAGCCGCCACCCCAACGCCGATGTGGCCCCTGCCCGCATCTACGACTTCTCGGACCTCCCTCCGCCGCGGAGGAAATACCTCGGTGTCTGCCAGCACACGTGGGGGACTTGGGTTGCGGAGATCTCCGATCGGGAGACCCACAAGAAGAAGAGGCTCAGGTCATTCCACACGGTGGAGCTCGCCTCCCTGGAATATGACCTGTGGCAGGCCCGGTTCCACGGCGCGGCGGCGAAGCTCAACTTTCCGTTTGGGACGGCGTCGGTCCATCTCGTCCTGGTTGCGCCGAGTGTGGTTGATGTGACGACGGCTCGGGAGGACTGGGAGGCAAGGGAGCGTCCTCGGGGCGTCGGCCACCGACGACGAATATGGCGGAGCGGGTCATCTTCGAGCGGTGGGCGGTCAACGACGAGGTCATCGTCATCTCCGACGACGAGGAGCAAGGCAGTGGCGACGGTGGCGACACGGAGGAGTTCAACATCAAGGAGTGGTGCCGCATCTTCCCCGACTCCAGCGACAACGGCGCCAGCTCGGACCCAGTGAGTGGCGGCATGACAAGGCACGGATGAAGATTAGGTTTAAGTTTAAATTTCGGTTGTCAAGCTAAGTTGAAGCTATGTTGAAACCAGGTTGAACTTATATTTAAATTTATGCAAATTTTGGTTGAAGATATGTTGAAACTACATTGAATTTAGTTTACTACATTATATATAGAGGATCGGCTAGGTCCGGTCAAATTTTAGTGGGATAAAAATACTGCATCAAGGGTTTACTGGTCGAGATCCTCCTCTAATAATTTATTAGGATCGGTCAGAGTTGCCCTTATCCCACATATCTCGATAGAGCGCGGCACAGAGACAGTGCGAAGCTCGCCATCCCACTTCGCGTACGTGCACAGGGCATTACTGCGCACAGGGCATTCAGCAGACGGACCAGCATGCTTTCACACATCCACTACGTGATGATTTACTTGTATACATGGCAGTGTACTATTCGTGATCATCCAGCTCTGTTCGTCGTTCGTATCACACGTACGAACACACCCACCGTCTAGCATATGTTCTGTTCTGGTCGTTCGTTTGATCCAAGGAGAGGACGAGATGCTAAGCTAACAGCGTGCGTCAACATTGGTGGCGAGAAACGTTACAGTGCCTCAACAGGGCAGCCAGTAGGCGACGCAGCCAGCGGAGTGTTGGCGTCTGTACGTGTCAAGGTGTTATCAGGAAGAGAGTGGCGACCCATATGATATATGACTGCACAAGCCTCTGGTCGCTGGCCGCACGCTGGTGCCTTCTCTAGAACATCAAGAAGACGCCTCCAATCGCTGCAGACCTCAGGATCCGAATGCAGCAACTCAATACAGAGATAAAACGGCCTCCTGTTTCGTTCTCTTCAGCTTCCTCCTCCTCGTTATTACTGAAAAACAAATGCAGAGTTTGTAAAAATCTTCAGCTCTATAGATTTCAAACAGTATCAAAATAGCTAGAACAAGAATAACAGACAGTAGAATATGGGTACATAGCACCACAACAGCAACAACAAAATCTCATCACCAGGTATTTGTAAACCATTCCTAACATAAAAATCTGATTGATCAATTGACGGAGACAACAACAAAATTAGATACATTTTTCTCATGGTTTAATACACTCTCTAGTATGTCCTAAAGAGCACCACAGCAACACCCTAATACAATTTGTAAATTTGTAAGTTCTCAGCTCTATAGATTTCAAACAGTAACAAATAGAAGAATAATAACAGACAGTACAATATGAAGCAAGGTTCCGGACAAATGGTAAACAAAGAAAAATATGCAATATTTTTCAGTGGAAATTGTGATCATCATATGAAGCAAACCATGCATACTCAGGCCGGGATTGTTACTGAAGCACTTGGTGAGAAATATCTTGGCCTGCCGACTGCCTAGGGAAGGTCCACATATGAGCACTTCGAGAGCTTTTTAACCAAGCTAAAAGGGCTGGTTCGTGGATGGTCACCAAAGCTAATGAACTACGCTGCAAGGGAGGTTCTTCAGCTGTCGAAAAAGTTGTGCAAGAACTTAATAAGTGTGGTAGCAAGGTTTTCTGGAGAGGAGATGAAAATAAAAGGAAGATGCACTGGAGAAAGTGGAAGGAGATAGCAATTCCAAAGTCAGAAGGTGGACTGGGTTTTAGGGATTTCCTCACTTTCAATCAATCCTTGCTTGCCAAACAAGCTTGGAGACTGCTAACTAATCCCACGTCACTTTGTGCACGAGTACTGAAGGGCAAATATTTTAGTGACTGAATTTATGGATGCTTAAAAAAAAGGATCCTCACATGTGTGGAGAGCTATATTACATGGATGAGAGGCATTGGATGTTGGCCTGATCAAGAGAGTAGGGACTGGAGCTAATATAAGACCATGGGATGATCCATGGATCCCAGATTACCCGAACAGAAAGCCAATGGTCAGGAAAGCCGGGACACAAATTACTAGAGTGGAGGAACTCATTGACGTGGATTCAGGAGAATGGGACATTGACCGATTAGAATCAAATTTTGTACAACCTGATGTGCAAGCTATTTGCTGTATTCCCATTGGGAGGGAGATGGAGGATACCTGGGCATGGAACCTGGAAAAGAATGAACGATTCTCTGTCCGGTCTGCATTCAGAGACGTTCAGAATCAGCGGAAGGTTCTAGGGGTGAGAGGAAGCACTACTGGAGAATCCTATGGCGCATGGCTGTTCTTCCTAAGGTGAGGAGCCTATGGTGGAGAATAATGAACAAGTAAATGCCATACCTTGCAATCTTCAGAGACCGGCATATGGAGAACATCGGATTCTGTGAGCATTGTGGAGCTGAAGAAACAATCTTTCATGCACTCTTCGAATGCACATGGGCTAAGCTATTCTGGAAGGAAATAAAAACATTTGACAGGAGTAAAGGTTCCTGTGTTTCATCCTGGGTCCTGGGCTATGGATATGATACAAGGAAAAGTTATAAAGGAAAGTGATGCATGCATTGTTTTATGTGGATGCTGGGCGGTCTGGACGGCATGCAATGCTCGCCGTCATGGTGAACATGGCAAACCAAGTGTTCAGTCAGTCCAATGGGATGTAGATATGGCGACCGATCTGAATGTGGCTGGGACTGAATTGAGCAGGAAACCAACAAAATAAAAACCACAATGGCGGCCGTCAGATTTTGCAGAAACTAAGATCAATGTTGATGCATCCTTTTTGGATGATACCCGTTCAAGTGCAACCGGTTTGGTTTGGAGGGACAGCTCTGGAATTTTTATCCGAGGGAAAGCTCTTTGGTATGAGAGACAGGCTGTGAGAGATGGAGTTCAGATGGCCATGGAGAGGGGTCTTCGACATCTTGTGAGGCTATGGGAAGGCAATGCTTTTGAAAGAACCGAAATTGCTAGTATTCTTTCTGAGATTAGGGACATAATAGGGAAATTCTCCAGTTTCCGGTTGAGCTTTGTTGGGAGGGAGGTAAATAATGCAGCGCATCTGTGTAAAGAAAGCGAGCGAGTCTAGGCGTAGATGCTTATGGCTTAATTATGTTACTCCTTTCCTTGCTGACACCCTTCAGCAAGATTGTAATCAAACTATTTGATCAATAAAGCTCATTGATTCGCAAAAAACAAACAGTACAATATGGGTAGGATGCTCATGCAAATAGGGTACAGTTTTTTTTTTTAATGTTGGACTGCAAAGAAAGAATCCTCGGGTGAAACCCCAGGACCTTGTTTGCAAATACCTATTGTTCTGTGGTCACATGCTTTAACATTCCTAACATAAAAATAAGATTGATGCATGAATTGACGCAAACACCAACAATGGACTATGTAGTAGTACTACGTCGTAGAGAGCAGCATAGCAACACAACACATCTAGACAGTTGCAGGAACCCACGACGAGATATCTATCATATAGACATCTACAATTCAGAGGAGGGTATTCACAAGAGAACACATCTTAGACAGTTGCAGGAACTTACCTGTGATGAAGCTCCCTCAGGGGGTCACATATCCTCTTTGTCGGATCAGTTTCAGCATAGAAGCAAATATTCGCAGAACCATCTTTCCATTCAGGTAAACTTTCAACAACAGACTGCAGTAAATATAGGAACCCATAAATGAATTTGCCAAAATTACATCAAGCAGTAAGGACAGTCACAGTTCTCACATATGAACTCAACATGCATACCACAAACATGTTCTATTTCAGGTCTAAAGAAAGTATCAAACAATAATGTAAAACTAAGCATGGTATGAACTATGTAGCTTCGACCGTGTTCATAATAAAGCAGCAGAAACTCTACCACCCGACAACAAGGACAAAATTATTTTCTGAACTACAGAAACAAGTGTATCTGTGGAGTTATTGGTAGAAGTACCGTACCTTCGAAGTGATGATAATCTTCATGTATTTCATTGATGAATTGAAGCTGTTGGAAACTCCCTCGTCGCCATACATCATCGTGTAAACAGTACCAGGCAATTTCTTTGGCAAATCAGTGTCAATTCTGTCATCCTTACAAGGTGGATCAACTCGGTCGTGTGCTGAGTATACAACACGCTTGTCCTCGGAGAATAGAACAAGTGTGTCAATGATATAGTTGAGAGGCAGATTTCCCCAAGAGCTTTTATCATGATCCCTGCATCGTAACACGTGGTTCCAAAAAATCTACATCAGACGCTTACAATAATATTGTTTAGATTAGTTACACTATTGTATTACTCCCTCCACTAGGGAAAATAATGCGCTTATATGGGTCATACCTGAGACTGAAAACTGAGACCAGAATACCATCATTTTCAGCAACTTCAGCAGTTTTCCTTGTAAACAGGAGCGCATTGTCACCAGAGCCCCTTAAATTGAACTTGCTGCTCTCCCAAGCTATGGCCTGCACAAATAATGACTTGCTGAGCTTCAGTTTCACTAATTTGCATTAAAATAATGTCTATGATAAATGATGGGTTCCAATCAATGATCACTTGTTATTGTGAGATCGTGACAAATTGCTATGATAAATGAGGGCTGACAAAAGAACTCCAAATTTCTCTTACCATGTCAGCTACTGTGAGATCGTCACAAATTGCTATCAGGTCAACACATTTGATATCCAGTAGAGCCTCCGCTACTTGCCTTCCGATGGATCCGAAACATTTTAAACAGAAACATGTTAGAAAATGGTGTGCAAATGCAAAAACAAATGCTTAATACTTACTGTTGGATTCGCCAGACTATCGCCGGAGATCGCCTGCGCTACAATGAACTCGCGAGAGGAAAGAACTGACACTTTTCTGGAAGACCCTCAACACTCTCTCTCGATTCTTCCTCTTCAGTGGTACATGTACATCTTACTCTTTTACATTTTAGACCCTCTATTTCTTCCTATTGCTATCTCCTGGACACATCTTACAACACTCCCCCTCAAGATGGGGCAAATATGTCTATTAGCCCCATCTTGCTACATAGTTTCTCAAATAATACAACATTAACTCCTTTGGTTAAGACATCAGCAAGTTGATCTACTGATTTAACAAAGCTAATATGAAGTGCTCCCTGCTCTAACTTCTCTCGAATGAAATGTCTATCTATCTCAATGTGCTTCATTCTATCATGATGGACTGGGTTATTCACTAGATTAATTGTAGCCTGATTGTCACAATACAGTTGAAGAGGAGCACTATCATACAGCCCAAGTTCACTTAACAAGATTCTCAGCCACATTGCCTCACACAAGCCTGACGCCATTGACCTAAACTCTGCTTCTGCAGCAGACCGCGCAACCACACTCTGCTTCTTACTCCTCCAACTCACAAGATTACCTCCAACAAACATGCAGTAACCTGATGTTGACCTTCTATCGTCTAAGCACCCAGCCCAATCAGCATCAGTATAGCCCTCAATTCTCAGATGCCCATGATTTGAGAATAGAATTCCTTTCCCAGGACAGCTTTTAAGGTACCGCAGAATTCTGTGTACAGCATTCAAGTGATGGGACCGGGGATCATGCATATATCTACTCACAATGCTCACTGCATATGCAATGTTTGGCCTTGTATGAGAGAGGTAAATTAATCGCCCTACTAACCTCTGATATTGGCCTTTATCTATGGGATCCCCAGAGTCAGCTGTAATATGATGATTTGGTTCAATCGGTGTACTAGCTGGTTTACAATCAAGCATCCCGGTTTCAGCAAGCAAATCAAGAACATATTTCCTCTGTGAGAGATAAATACCTTGAGCACCGTAGACAACCTCGATTCCCAGGAAGTAGTGGAGAAACCCCAGATCTTTCACTTCAAATGATCTAGATAACATTTTCTTCAATTTAGATATTCCTTCATCATCATTACCTGTTATTACGATGTCATCAACGTAGACAATAAGGATAACAATCTTGCCATTGTAACACTTAAAAAAGAGTGTGCAATCAGCATTACTTTGTTGGTACCCCAGTAAACACAATTCCTTTCTAAATCTCCCAAACCATGCCCTTGGTGATTGCTTAAGTCCATAAAGGGATTTCTTTAGCCTACAAACTTTTCCTTCAGTTTCCTGACTACTAAAACCTGGAGGAATCTCCATATAAACTTCTTCAAGCAAGTCCCCATGGAGAAATGCATTCTTAACGTCCATTTGAAACAGTTTCCACTTATGATTGGCTGCTATCGATATAAGGGCCCTAATGGTGTTCATTTTTGCCACAGGTGCGAAGGTTTCATCATAATCCACCCCATATGTTTGACTGTACCCTTTGGCCACTAACCTCGCCTTGTATCTCTCAACTTTACCTTCTGAGGTCTGTTTTACAGTAAACACCCATTTACAGCCCACTGTCTTTTTTCCTGCTGGAAGAGTAGTGAGGATCCATGTATTGTTCTTGTCAAGTGCAGTCATCTCCTCAAACATTGCTATTCTCCATTTTGGATCCTTTATTGCCTCCTGCCAGTCACGTGGTACAGGGGCTATGGAGTCCAAAGCAGCAATAAAGGATTTATACTGGGAGCCTAGAGAAGCATATGAAACATAATTGGAGACATCATAAGGAGATAACTTGGATGGTAATTTGCCAGCAGTAGTACGATGCTGCTTCCTAAGAGCAATAGGAACATTTAGATCCTCATATGGATAATTAGGCATACCATCATAAGAGTCTGGAGTGTGTGGCTCTGAACCATGTGTGTCTCCATGCTCTTGCCCATGCACTTGCTCCTCCTCAATTCTCTGTCTCCGTGCATACACTCGGACTTCTCGTTCCTCATTTGGTTTTGGCCACCGAACAATATCATTTGATTCCTCTTGTTGCTCCCCCTGCACCACTTCTTGTTGCTCCCTCTGCACCACTTCTTGTTGCTCCCCCTGCACCATTTCTTGCCCTGCATCTATCATACCCACATCCTTATGTACATCATCTATAGGTATAACTCCAACTATCATCTTCTGTGATGTTGCATCACTGTCTTCTTCTCCTTTATCTCCCCCTGTCTCGTTGTCCAGGTCTGTAACATCACTAACATACAAATCAGGGAAGACATCAGTTAAATCTACTGGTTCACCATAAAATGGTTCATATTCCCTGAATACTACATCCATGCTCACAAACATCCTTCTCTCAGATGGACACCAGCACTTATACCCTTTCTGTTTTCCCGAGTACCCTACAAACACACACTTTAGGGCCCTTGGATCTAGCTTGCCAACAGATGGCCTGTAATCCTTCACAAAACAGACACACCCAAAAACCTTAGGTGGAACCACATATGTTGTTTCTCCAGTCAGACACTCTATTGGTGTCTTGTAACCAAGTACTCTGGATGGCATTCTGTTTATCAAATAAGCAGCTGTCATCACAGCTTCACCCCACAGAAATTTTGGAACATTCATAGCTGTCATTATGCAACGAGTAATTTCCAGCAGATGTCGGTTCTTCCTTTCTGCCAAACCATTCTGCTGAGAAGTACCTGGACAAGTTGTCTGATGAATAATCCCAAAACCAGACAAGTACTTATCAAATTCCTTGTTCACATACTCCGTGCCATTGTCAGTACGGAATATTTTCATGTGTGCATTATATTGTGTCTTGATCATATTATGAAAGTCAACAAAACATTCGAACACATCATCCTTGTTCCTCAACACATAAACCCAAGTGACTCTGGTGCAGCAGTCAATGAAGGTAACAAAAGAGCGGTAACCATTTAAAGCTGAAACTCCACTAGGACCCCACACATCAGAATGTATAACTTCAAGTGGTGTGTCACTCCAGTTATCAGATGACATATAAGAACTCCTAGTTTGTTTCCCAAATTGACATGCATCACAAGATAGATTATAATCTCTAACCTTATTGAATAGTTCAGGATAGAGCTGACCCAGGGTGTTAAAGGACATGTGTCCCAGCCTGCGATGATGAAGAAGAAATTCTTCCAATGGTGACTGAGACAGCACAGCAGCAGCCATAGGTGCCATATCATCATCCAAGTAGTATAGACCACCTCGCATAATTCCTTTCCCAAGGATTTTCCAAGTCCCAAGTTCCAGGAATAAACACCATGTTGGGAAGAAGATTACAGCACAATTACGTTCTTTTGTAATGCAACTGATGGATAGCAAATTGATTGGGAATGAGGGAACATGTAAAACAGATGATAGGGTCATATTTGGGCAACATTTAACTGTTCCTTCCCCCCTAATACTCTGGCCAGAACCATCAGCAAGTCTAACATTTTGCCCTGTAAAATCAGGAGTATAACTGCAGAAATCCTTATATGAACCGGCCATATGTTTAGATGCACCAGAGTCTATTAACCACTGTGTACCAGCCTCAAAATAACTTCCTTTCACAAATTTCGAAGTATTACCACAGTGGTTAGCAGATGTAGCAAATATCTTGGTTGTTGACCTTTCATCAATGATTCCCTCCTTGAACTGAAGCCACTTCTTCAACTCATCAGTAGTCATTTGGACTGTAATAGTCTGAGATTTTCCACCATTTTTAGTTGTCCCCATTGCACTAACATCAGCAGGACGTGCTGCCCGACAGCGATTACAGACACCTCGGAATGCAAAATTTACATTCTCACATCTTGTATTTGGACATAGCCAATCCCCCTCTCGCTGCCATGATTTTGCAGTACCAATGCCACATCCTTTACCTCTACCTGAACCATCGTCCCTTTGCTTACCAATCCCGGAAAGCAGAGCCTGATAATTTTCATCCATAACGCTGCAAATTTCCTGGCCTTCCACTACCAGAATGCACACCTCCTCACAACCAACAGCAACAGCAATCTCAGCAGCACCCTCAGTAGCAGCAATAAGCAACAACCAGCAGCCTCCAACAGCACGCAGCACTTCAGTAGCAAATCAGCACAGCACTTCTTCTCTCCACCACCGCTCCTCCTCTGCTCCTCCTCTGCCGCGCAGTACCAGCAGCAGCAAGCACCAGGTCTACACCAGCCGCAGCAGGTCCAGCAGCCACCACAAGCAGCCTCTCCTCCTCTGCAGCCGCCCGAGAACGAGGAAGAGCTCGAGCAGGGGCTCTGCCTCGAGTCCAAGAAGCAGCAGCAGCCGCGCCCGCGCACGCTTTCTCCACCACCGCGCCACACGGCCGGCCCGCACGACGCCGCGTACGCCGCGTCCTTGCAGCTCCCCTCGCGCAGCAGCCGAAGCTGTCCACCAGGTGCGCCGCCGCCTTCCTCCTTTCACCTAGCGCGCAGCCGCTCTTTCACAGCTCCGCCGCCGCGTCGCAGCGCCATGAGCTCAGCTGCCGCTCCTCCACGCTCTCCACAGCAGCCCCGCCTTGCCGGACCCCTCGTCAAACCTGCTCCGATGCCATGTTGGATTCGCCAGACTATCGCCGGAGATCGCCTGCGCTATAGTGAACTCGCGAGAGGAAAGAACTGACACTTTTCTGGAAGACCCTAACACTCTCTCTCGATTCTTCCTCTTCAGTGGTACATGTACATCTTACTCTTTTACATTTTAGACCCTCTATTTCTTTCTATTGCTATCTCCTGGACACATCTTACAACACTTACCAATTAGGCAAACGTTCAGTTTAAGAACGGTGTTCCTCTCCTTAAAGATCTTAGCCTGTTTACAAACAAATCGTGATAAAACTGATTATCATATCATCAAACAGAGCATAACATGTTATGATATATATACACATACCTCCCACTGGCTAGTATTTTGAACAGATAGAGATTGATATAGCTGACGGTGAGAAGGATATACATTCAGAAATGAATCATTTGCCATCACAGTAAGGTCCCCTACAATAAAACAGTAGTTTTGTGATTAATATTCAGTGGAGAAAGCAACTGGGGCGCTGCCTTCGAACCAAACAAAAGACAATAACAGAACTGAACAGAAAGATTCCCAGTACAAGGAAACTGCGAAGTGTTTGGAATTCAAGAGGGATAATTTACGCTGCTTGGGCATCTTATTGGTGGACAACTAACCTCCAGCGAAGTCTACCAACTAGATTCTATTACATCTTAACACTAAGAATTTAGAAGCTGTCAAATGACCAGCGCCATCTTCAGGTCAGACGTGACCCCCAGCTCCTCATCTAAAGTGGGTTGCATTGCTGCAGATCCTCTGAGCTTATTCAGTAGAGGGGTGCTAGGTGAGCAAGGCAACTCTAACGGCGTGACTGGACTGGATGCACTCTGCTTGGTGATCCACTTCCCACGGATCCTTGGTTGTTAATTTGACCAACTTAATAAGAGGCATACATTACAAAAAATATATCATTAGAAACTTTAGATATTCTATTTTCTAATGATATAATTTTTATGTTAAACAAAATATATCATTAGAAACTTTAGATATTCTATTTTCTAATGATATAATTTTTATGTTAAACAATTTATTTTATATAAGTTAAATTGACGACCTAGATACACGTGCAAGCCTTGTAAACTGAGATGGAGGGAGTACTAATCTATGATACTATGCACTATGGCTATAGTATCATACACTAGTATCATATGCATGATACTAGTATATGATACTCCCCACTATGACCCGTGTTAACTGTGCAAATCTTCTAAAATATATGGTCTGATCCTCTGCTGCCAAGCAAGACCACTTGCTGCAAACCATTTATTAAAAAAAACATCGCAGGACACTTGTACGAAGATATTAGCAGCATAAGTGAAATATTCCCTCCAACAGCTACCTGGAAATGTAATGAGCATATGCTGCATGTTGCCACCAAGAGCGATTATTGTACGGATCATCCCGCCAAGAGGAGGGCAAGTGGGCAACACACACAGCCTGTGGGTCGAGTAGAAAAACCATTACCAGCTGACAGAAAAGAACTTTTCAAATAACAATTGCCCTCCTCATTCAACTGAACTGAAATGAAGCTACAATCTATATAACTGAATATAGATTGGTATTATATCTATAACTGAATATTTCTGTTTCATTATGATCCTACAATCTATATACATGAAGCAATGCTAAACTACTCATTCTTGGACAATCTTCCTGGTGGTTAGACATATGGGCCACCTATATTTTGCTGAATCAGATTGAAAACATGGCATGTAACTGAGTCGGGTCAGTTATGATTCTAAATGCATAAAAATGTGGAATCTACCTACTAAATATAATTGTTTTCCCAGGTGTAATCATTCCTCAATATGATAAATTGGAATCATGCAATTTTTTATTCAACTGCTCATCACATATACTACTGAAGAGGTAAACAAAAACAAGTAGAGTATCCAGTGAATAATTTATGCAAAGACATGACTCAAACCTTGAAATGGAGTATTAACTAATTGGGGAAAATGTCCTGAATGCAAATAAAAAGAGATCTCAATCTAACAGCTACATAAGTAGTTAAATATAGCACCCACATTAACAATTTACTACATTATATGGTAATAAATTTGAGTTGTACTTTCAATACCTACAAAATGAGGCTAATTAGCCCATCAAGCATCAACAGATAGTGCCAAATGTTGAAGTAACTTTGACCAGCTGAGAGTCAAAGCAGGAGAGGAGGGCAGGTGTCATGGAGGCGATACCGGACCTGCGGCAATGCATTTGAGCGAGAATTTGTAAAAAAGAATGTTGTAGCACCAAAAAATAGTAAGCTGATATGACTGAAATCAGCAATCGCAGTGGGATCATATGCCATAGTTAACATGGTGAAAAATAGATTATATGTTGTATATCAATGAAGACAGCGGGTGCACACAAATTACAGAGAAATGAAAACAGGCAAGGTCCTGAAATAGTATCTTCATGTAGGACTATCTTGCCTAAGAACAGATATAGTTTCACAACAATCATCTACAGGGTCAAAAAGTAAGAGAGCACTGCGGCGCAATGGCCTTAGATAGTGACATGTCAGCTAGGATGCCATGGTGACCTAAGGAAGGGGCTGCACATCTTCCCACGTGTGGAGATCAGACGGCGCCCGTGCCGGCGCCCACTGTGGCCGTAAGCGTGAACGCTCGCCCATTAAATATACCGTAAAAGTAAATGACTAGTAGTAAAACTACATTATTCTTCTGGAACTATGCTGAACCTGTTAGTCACCAGTTTGTGCGATGGCGGGGATCATCAACAAATCAGTAGTATCTAATCAACCACCTTATTTTGCAAGAACTATACTGAACCTGGAAATGACCAGATTGTGGGATCATCAAGAAATAGGTAGAATTTTTTTCAACTATTAAAGCAAAAGTCTGAAGCGAAATCCACCTGCAATTACCATACCGAGGGTTGCCTGAAATTAGTGATTGTGTGATTTTGGTAGCCGCAGATTCTTACCATTCCCCACTAGCTGCACCGCCCCAGTAACCTACGCTGCGGAATAGGTCCGCAGCGGACATGGAGGCGCCGGCCAATGGGAGAACGCAGGCCAGAGGAAGCAGCGGCGACGTGCGGGCTCAGGAGGCAAACGACACGCGGTGGAGGAGGAAAAGCAGCGTCGGCGTACCTGCCTGCGGGCGCAGCCCGGCGGGGTGGTGGTGGGTGTGGGTGGAGGCCGTCGGCCGAGGAGAAAGAGAAGAGGTTGGGTGGTCGGGGTGGTCGATGTGAGATTGCGAGGTGGGCGACGAGCACCTGCACTGTGGGGGCACTGAGTGAGGACTGAAGAACGACACACACCCATGGAAATTCAGACAACGGACGGCACTGATCAAGCGAAGCGCCACGGACAGCTGAGATTGCAATACATCAACACTGTTTACGTTCACCGTTTTGCTGGCGTCTGTTACATTTCAGTTAATTACACATGTAACTATGGACTGTAATAATAATAAAGACATATGTAGAAGAGTTTGTCTTTAGGTTGACGGATTGAGTTGGTTTAGGCGATCTGGTTGGCGATTAGTGTTCCCCCACCGCGCCACTAGTTCCTATGGTTTTCGGAAATCTCAATCTCCTCTCCCGTCTCCATTCGTGTCTCGCCCTTTGTCGAGGTGTCTCTAGGTGCATTCTTTCCCATTTGTTAGGGTTCCGCCGCCCCACCCACCACCATAAGACTTCTGTACATGGCTAGGGCGGGTCATACGGGGATGTTTGGATCGTGCCAAAGCCAGCTCGATCAAAACGATGGCGAGCCAAAATATTGGCGAACGAATTCGCCGCCGGAAGCTCGCCAGTGCGCGTACACAAAATCTCAATGGGTGGCCAAAAAGTTGGCTGCGAGCCAAAATTTTGGCTGCAGTCCAAATGGACGCCAAGCCTTCCAATCAACGCCAAAAAATTGGCACGGCGGCTCTAAGCTACCATCCAAACAACCCCTACATCATTTTCCCTAGCTTGGCCCTGTTCTTTTGGGGAAGATGGAAGGTGTTCAAGGGTTGATGTTGGGGCTCAAGCTATCAGAGGATGAGAGGAGAGCCGTGGAACAACAAGCGTGCGCGCGCGCGGGGGGGGGGGGGGGGGGGGGGGGCGCACTTTGTTGGTCCAAAGAGGTCAGCATATGCAATAGTGATAGGACTAGCTCTGGGCAGGATCTATTGGTCCGTCAAGGGGTCTGTTGCAAGGAACTAGGCAAAAATATCGTTTACCTTTCGACAACCGCTAGATGGAGGAGGGCGGTAGGATAGTCTATGGTGGTTTGAGAAGGAGTTGCTTGTGATTGGAGAGGGTCGACTCGAGGATGATAATCGAGGAGTACGAGTTTAAATTGATTTCAATGTTGATTCATATCTTTGGGATGCCTCCTAGGTCGATGAACACGAGTATGGAACTCATTAAAGATGGTTTTCCATGAGGTAATAGATGTTCCATACTACTACAGATCCGAACAGCACGACCGGCCTGATTGCATCATCACGGACGCGCTTCTAGCTGGTCAGTGCCTTGGGATCAGTGATGACATAGTTATAACTATCATCGTAGACCACCTGACCATCATTAGTCCAGAGGCCGGTCAATGGCGTTTATTGTTTGTAGAAGCAAAAGGTTGCACTGCCAGCAGTTCACACCAGCTTCATAGACATACAAATCACAACATCACATACACATATTTCCATTAATCCATTTCATATGCACATATACAAAATCTCTTGCATTGCATTTCATGGGTTACACATAGAAACAATCTTATGCTTTGCATAAGGTAGACCCACATACAAACAATTTTCATAATCATCGCGTTGGTACATTTTAACTTGCAAGATTGTGTATCCTTTGTTTGTATCCTTGTTGTCGATGTCGCGCCGTTGGTTCCACTCTTCTCCTCGTCCCTAGATCTCCCATGTTCTATGGGTAGTGATTGTTCAAATATTTTTTTAAATTTAAAGAAACTTGTGTGTGTGTGTGCGTGTGTGTCAATAGCAATTAATTAAAGAGAGGTAGTAAGTAATAACTACACCATTGTCTTGGTGACATCAACATGAAACAATTTTGAATCATCAGCTGGCGCGATTGTACCAATTAATGACATGAAGGCTGATTTTTTGTACAATACGACAGAAATCAAGAAACGTCACCGGCGTGACATTTCTATCGCACTATGCAAAATACTCTTCCAAAAAATGCTTTATACAGTGCACAGAAATGTCACAATGGCAATGAGGTCAATCATGTTTCCCTGATTGCAAAAAAAAAAGTATGACTCAGCCAGGCATACAGGAACAACGTTATTTACTGAAAACCATCATAGTTGGGGCCAGGGTAACAACTTGATACCACATTGAAGGCAGGGCACAAAAACCCACCGAAAAAATGCCTAACGCGTAACGCGGAGCACTGATAGTCGGATAACCTCGCGAAAACAGCCAAACTGACTGGTTGGGTCCACTTGTAAGGCTGACGTGGCATGCCTATGTGGAAGTTTTGCTGAGATGGACCTAGGTCCCACCTGTCATCCACACATTGCCTTCTTCCTCCTCATCTCTTCAATATGTCACGCAGACAAGAGCGGCAGGGAAGGTGCAGAGGAGCTAACCGGCGGCGACCAGGGAGTGGTGCAAGGCAAAAGGCACCACTCCTCCCGTAAGAGAAAAAGGAGGCCACCACGCTCTAGTGGTGGAGAGGTGCTCGTCACTCCTTAGCGACCGACTGTGTGAATGCACAATTCCTTCCACGCGAAGGACACGGCAAGTTTTTTCGACATAAAGTACTTATTAAATGCATGGACCCACCCCATGCAGCCTACAACGTAAATAAATCGCTGATTTTCAGGAGGGGCCCCACTCAGTCTACGGCTGGTCATAGTGGGGTAACATAAGTGGTATCATGCGCTTGGGACTCACAAACATGCTTACGTGGCAGATAATTAAAGAAGAGAGAGAGGGTTAATAGGTAGATACTGTATCATAATTATATTATGCTACTATGTGCCATGCATGGCAATAAATGAGACCACATATGATACTAATTTATGATACTATGCACCAATGTTGGGGATATCACTTATCGGGAACTTATCGGTCGACCCGTGATAAGGGGTAAATCGATTAATTTATCAGCATATCGGCTGATTTATCGTCATATCGGCTGATTTATCGGCCCATTTATCTTATCGGTCAGACAACGGTAAGGGATAAATCGGCCGATTTATCGGAATATCGGAAGATATCTTGAACAATGCTATGCACAACGGATATCATATCATACACTAGTATCACTAGTAGACTGCCCGTGCGTTGCCACGGGCCAAAAATAAATATGTAAACAATGCTCATTTTTCTTCCTACGAACAAGCACATTGCACACGATGTCCAACCACCCCACAAACACAACTACACAAGCATGTTCTTCTCTCTATTCCGACAAACACCACACACCCTTTTAGCCGCTCTTTTCCATCCAACTTTTTGTCAATCACCTTATGTGTCCATACATCATTCATCATCTTAATCTATTGCTCCTTGAATCTGCATTTAGCTTTCATGCCGTTATTTTATTGTCTCACTTTACTACGTACGTCGTGCGACATGGAACACCCCAATGGTGAGATATTAAAGAAGGTGCAATATATGGACATGGAAACATTATTTCCACCATATGTTCATTCAGAAGTTGATTATGAATAATGTTGTGTTTGCTTCCAGCCTCCACACGGGCTCTCCTTCCATCTCCATCAAAGATGTGTCTCCATCACTTCACCTCCCCAAGACTTCTTATGTACCTCAAATATACATACAACAATGTTGGATATCCATTTCGTATTCCACGAGCCCTCCTGCTTCTCTTTTGTCATTGTGTCACCGTTCCGCCATGTCAGCACCCTACTCCAAAATCCGCCTATGTTTTCACTCTGCTCCAAATACTCCCGTGTTTTCTCCTCCTGCCATTACCCCCTACCACCATCGATCCAACGGTGTCTCCTCACACAACGGGCGAGGGCTATGGTGCCTCCACTTGCATGAGGCAAACTCTGGCGGGCATGATAATGTATCCAACAGGCCTATGCATCTCGGTCGTCGGATAGCAAAAAATAATCTTGTATTTCATCCACGAATTAATACATCAAATAAGAAACTATCCGAGGTAACCACAACAAGGTCCTAAGTTTTCCCCATGGACATAGCGAAAGAACCTAATCACTTGAAACCTAGACCATACGATAAACCACCACCTACAACAAACTGGGGAATCATTTGTATAGCCCTCTTATAGTAATAGTTGGATGCCCATGCATTGCCACAGAACACGAAACTTAAAACATCAAAACCAATGATCAAACAACATGTATGTCACCTTGAAGCACGTCCTTGCTAGTACAATCCTTTTCTATATGAACTCTGTTGTGATACATAACTAAGATGTCATCCTTTTCATTACCTCTCTATGCCTCTCAACTCCCCATCTGGCTCCATCGATGTTTTTTTCTCATCATATGCTTCACCCTGCATAACATTGCCATCTTAACCAACAAGAATTGTATATGATAACGAATGTTAGTGCATCAAGTGGCATAATCCCACAAGGTATTTGCTAGGGTGGCACTTCCAACAAAACACATGGCACATTATAAATTAATGTCAAATAATTGTAGTTATATATTCACCTAGTCACTTATGCTACCAGACAACTATGATCAACAAGGAATGTGCATGGTTAGTGCTACAGATAATAAAATGATAAACGTTGGACACATACACAGAAAATTTATATCGTTTGAGGAAGGCAAAGGTTGTTTAAGTATCGTCAAGCATGTCAAGATGACATCAATACAAATATCCATAATTTGGTCCCAACACCCATTATCTTTCACACATAGGTGTATCATTCCATTTATAGATTGGAGAGAATACAGGTTTTTGTGTGGTTACCCCAAAGACGTGCACAACGAGAATGGCGCCTTCAGGGTTACCGATGAGCATATGAGAGGGGGTTGCTCAGCCCCACGAGAAGATGATCAGGTTACAGGGATAATTCTATCTAGTCCCTTGACGCCAGCGCGTGCCCAACGCATGGCTTCGTCCTTGATGGTGCTAAGAAGGTGTGAGTTGGACGGTTGCAAGCCATCGAAGATGGCTGCATTCCTGTGCTTCCAAATGAACCAAGCTGTGATGATCGCGAGAGAGGCAAAGCCCTTGCGCTGCTGAGGCGGGGCCACGGCGGGCCACTCCAGCCACCAGTCGAAGAAGGTGGTCTGGACGTCCGGGATGGGCGGCGGTAGTCGACACCAAGACATGACCTCGTGCCAGGTGATCCTCGAGAAGACACAATCAACGAGGAGGTGTTGCAGGGATTCTTCTTCCTTAGAGCATAAGCAACAGACGGGTGGGTGCTGAAGACCATGCTTGGCCAAGCGGTCCGCCGTCCAACAATAGTTTTGCGATGCAAGCCAGAACTTCACATTTAGCGGAGCCTAGCTGCGCCAAATGATCTTTCAGAATGACGCCGTCGTGGATCTGAGGATGACGAATATTATGAGACTTTAGCCAGAATATTAAGAAAAATTTAATTGATCATTACACATCATTTTCCAGTAGACCCTATTTTCAAGAAGCACTGTGGCTGTTTACACTGAGATAATATCTGGATACTATAACAATGTACAAAGCAGACCTCAAACTTAATGTAAGTTAAATATAGTATTAAAAACACAAGAAACGGTGATAGAAATTATACTCTTGTGTACCTGAGGTATTAATAAGCAATTGGAAGTTGGATTTCTAGAGCCTGCATTCACAATTCTAACCCCGAAAGAAAGAACAAAGAAGAAAACAATGGGTGGACCATGAGAGAGTAACATAAAAGTGATGTACCACAACTTTCAAACATGATATGTAGAACCTAATAGTAGTTGCTCACAAAGGCAAACTCAGTAGTGTACAGAAATGGTCAAATGACCGTAATCAACTAATCAATAACCAAGACAAAAGAACAAAGTAAATCAGTTACAAACTTCCTAATTATTACTGTATGAATTATGTTTGGTTAGAGCTCATGGTCCTGTGTGCTACAAATAATGACATGTAAGAGACCATTAAAAAACACAAATACTTAAAAGATCGTAATCAACCTGTGTACGAGTGCAACCAGTCTGTCTTGTCCTAGAGAGATGTCCATGCGCCTACCCAGCTCAATAGAATTTTCCAAAGAAAATATTGTACAAGAAGACAGCTACTTCTACTTGGTCCAGTCAGTCATGTGTTGTTGGGTATAGTCAGTACTCAATAATCAGCTGAAAAGAAAACGATAACAATCAGGCGCTGTAATGGCCGATGGGCCTTTCTTCTATCATAAGACTAACTTTCTTGTATGAAGTTGATATGCGTTTGAATTTTCATGGCGTACCATAGAAGATCAGATAGCTAGTTCTCAGAAAATAAGAATGACAAAGCATATACTCAATTTATTTGTTTATTTATTCAGGAAGCTAAGATGCTACTACATGACTAATTACTGAAAGAATCAAGCTGCTACTAAAAGTTCAATTGCAAACGTATGACAATCTGCTTTTGGGTCACTCTTCTTTGTGAGACTTTTTTCATGTTAAATTTTCTATGTCTGCCGCTTCAGGCTAAGGTGCTATCCTTCAAACTTGGGTTTGCCGTGTGGCTAAGTGTCTTGTCCAACGGCTCGGCCGCATAGGAGGGCATTCTTGGGGATAAGGAACTTGTCATCCTCTCATTATCAGGAGGTATGCCAATTTTTATAGTAGTATTTCCCAAAGCCGTATTGTAAGTAATTTTAACAAATTAAACACAACCCAATCTTCTTGACTGTCAAGCGTTTTCATAAGAGAACATAGTACCCATACCTGAACATTGTACCGTGAAACGCCATCCCTCAAGTTGTAGATTTGTCTACTTGCCAGCAACCATTTTCCTCCATTCAGTCTGCACAAAATTTAGGATTCGCTCAGATTCAAATCACGGAAAGTAAAGCCACAAAGACAGGAAATCGTTCCCATATACTTGAAACAAAGGTCGTGCATATGCATACCCAACGCTACCACAGGGAATCAAATTCAGTTGCTCACGAACTTCATAAGATGGCTAGAATGTATGGTAGTTGTGAGTGGATGGAAGTACTCCTAGTGAGCTGCTTCCCCTCCTTTCATCTGATCTGATACTAAATAAAGAGGGGTTTCAATTTCAAAAAGTAAAAAATAACAGGGTACTAATTGTTGGGCGGGCGGGGGATGCGGAGGCGGTGGAAACTAACTGTCGGTGCTCTCAAATGAAAAAAAAATTAACTTTGAGCTGATGATCATTTTTTTGTGGGAACTAATAATAGTAGTTTACACAAAAAATAGTAGTTTACACATCAAACAGAATCTGAGCCAAAATCATAAAGTCCCTGCTGAACCATGTGTTCAAATCAGAACTGACACCAGACATCAATGATCTGAAAATACCTATGAGACGCCATGGCATAGCTTAGACTAACGGTTCCAGATACTATCAGTAAGAAAAGGGATGTATTATAACATTACCTGACCAACAGTTCCACAAATAAGCTGTACATGACTAACAGGTGCAAATATACTACCTCTTATATTTAGGAACAGAGGGTGTACAATAAAATAGTAAGAAACAACCTTCTTTTACGCCCAATATACTATCGTTTTAGAAATGCACTCCATATTGTGAGTTGAATCACCTTTTAAACATGCAGAGATCATAAATGCTAGTAGGCTAATATTTCCTTGCGGCTCGGCTTCTGTTGTTTTAAATGACAAATATGAAGTCATTTTATTGGCTGGGAAATTTTATGGCAGTCTGAAATGACTCATTTTACATCATCCCTTTATCTGCAATGATCTAAACTCCTTTTGCTGAAACTCGTAGCAAGATGGTAGTCTGAAATTCATATGAATAAGGCAATGCTCTAAACTTTATTTGCTGAAATTCATAGGAACATGTGTATGCCTCTGCTTACCTTTCATGCATTAAAATAAAGGAGGCTGGTCCAGACGCGGCGGTGATTCTTCCTTACTTCTCGCGACGGTCTACTGCCAGCCACTTGATTCCTCCTTGCCGTAATACTTAGTATTGCACAAGTGGATATTTATAGGAAACATTCTGAGCATAGTTTCTCATGGAGAATAACCATCATTACATCTCCTCCTCCGATGCATCAGGTGATGCAGCAACGGAACCGGCACAAGCCAACAGTGTGGCAGCGGAGGCAACACAACATCCGCACGAGCCAACAACCTACTATCCATAGTTGCAAGAAGCTCATGCATGCAGAAGGAGCAAATTAACACATTCTATTCAGCCCAAATTTATTAGTAGCAAGCAAGCACGGCGCCAACAGCTGAGACTCCAGTTAACTGACCTATTCTGTTCATCGGCGGCAGTGACGAACTTCTCAACCAAGTGAACGCACAACAAGAGGGCCGCCTAGGGAACGAAGACGGCAACCAAGGCATATCCTAGCACAGTTTCTGGTCCCAACTTTCTCAGCCTTCCGCACAAACCGCTTGAAAGAGTAATAAGTGATCAAGAGCATGCGGTGGGCCTAAAGCTTGATCAGATTGCCAAGGTCCTCTACTTGACAGCAAGATACAGAATAAAATTATTGATAGATAATTTTGGGGCATATATAGAGTAATAAGTGATCCAAAAGTATCATTAGGTGATACAACCTCAATATAAACCATCTCTACAAATTAAGCAGTCTCCTATTTAAACATGAGGCTTACAACTCAGCCACCAGATAGGTGATATGGCCTCAATATAAACCACTGTAGTAACACTTAATTGAACACTGACACCAAACAGGTATAACCAGAATTGCAGATGAAAAAGGAGATGACATCTAAATCCTGAGTCTAACATGATGTGCAGACTCTCATGTCAATCAAAACTAATCGGACATGCTAGAGAACCCTATCCCGAATGAATCAACATTCAACAATGCATGGCAAAGGAATGGGACACAGACCAAACCAACAGAAAAATTAAGGCGCTCTAACAGGAACAGAGGAGAGGGAGCGACCTTAGCCGGCTAGAAGAAGATGCACACACAAGGGGAGAGGAAGAGCGGCAGGGCAGAGTGACAGAGTAGAAGCATCTGCACTCCGCGACCTCAGCCGACCGACCGCTGCGCCTCCAGTCCGCCTCCCCTGTGACCCCTCAGTCCGCCGCCGCCGCACTCCCTCTAGACCTCGATCGACCAGCCATGCTACGGTCTTGCATCGACGCCGCCACACACCGTTCCAAAACATATACCCAAAGGAGAGAGATGGCGCATGCCCATGTAGAGAGGCGAAATGCGTACCTCACGTGTATCCTCCACCGTCATCCTAAGCCCACCACCGCCGCCCTGACCGCCACCGCTTGATCTGCGTAGCCGACACATGAGATGCGCAGGAAATAGGGTTTGGTAGTCGCGGGTGAGATGGATAGGATCGGGAGGTGAGATACCCTTTGTGGTCGGCGGCGGCGGCGTCGCCTCTGCGAGGTCGCGGCGGAGATCCCGGACATCGGCGGCGGCGTCTCCTCTCGGAGGTCAGCGGCGGCGTCGCCCCTCAGTTTGTCTCCACCGCACTCGCTCGAGGGCACAATGGACCAGCCGCACCGTAGTCTTGCTTCGATCTTCCTGCGGCACACGTCGGCGGTGGCGGTCCCGTACATGGACGCGATCCTGGCGGTGTCTTCTATGTGACGGCGGCGGCGTCTTATGTCTGACGGCGGCGGCGGCGGCGATCCAGACGGGGGCGGCGGTCCAGACGGCGGTGGCGGCGATCCGGAGAAACGACGGAGGCGGCGATCCGGAGAGGGGATCGATGGAGTGACGTGCGTTGGTCTCGGGGCGGCGGCGAGGGGATCGACAGACGTGCGGGTGGGGGGTTGGGGGGTTTATTTTCGTAGGTTTTTTTCACTCCGTTTTTCTCTGGATCGACCGGAGGTTTGCCTTCTAGACCTCGCACCGCTAATATAGATTTTTTTTTGGTTCGACGGTTCAGGGGGGAATCGCTGGGAGGTGGGAGGTGGGAGGGAGGACGAAAATTAACCGACGAAGACTACCAACTGAGACATTAGGAGTAGAGATATGCATGATACTAGTATATGATACTACCCACTTAGACCAGCCTATATTTAATCCCCCCCCCCCCCACCCCCCCCACCCAAAAAAAACTTCAGGTAGGGCCCACCCCTAATCCTCCACTTAATAAACTGAAACCTGCTGCACACCTTTCCTAATCGGGCATGCAAGGTTAGTCGGAAATCGAGCATGCTGACGCGCGAGCGCGAATTAGCCATGCCAACAATTTGATCTTTTTTGTAGTGCGACAAAAATACAGTAACAATATATGTTACAAAAGTGTATCCGCTTCACATGAGATTTGAACATATAGAAGTACGACATTTGGATCCAAGCAAACTTCAGTTACCTCGAAGCAATGCCCCATGACGTTGGAAAGTAATTGTGAGGAAGTAATTAATTTATTTCCATATAAAATCTACAATAATTTGTTTTGAAAAATCTGTAATTTGTGAGTGATTACAGGAAGCAATCAAACTGTCAAATCTCACGTACGGTGGTTTCTAGGAGTAATCAGGTAACTTCCACGTGGTGTGGCCTTAGGGTCATGGGAGCACGATGGACCCCAGCCCTTGCCGGTGGGAGGGCTTTGTTTTTAGTTGTGTCTTCGTGATTCGTTAGGGTTTGTGTCCTACTTAGAAAGGCGAGAAGGGCGATGGCTCCCTAAAGATTGGAATAAGGTTCTCCTCGCCTAGCTCCCGTTCCGGTGGTGCGTCCACCATCGCCGGTGGGCGTGTGGATGTGTGTCTCCGACGGATCTGTCCTTGGTGGATTTGCTCGGATATGTTCATCGTTCGTCTACGTTCGTGTGTTTTCAGGTTGGATCCTTCTGATCTACGCTACTCTTCATCGGCGGCGGTTGCTGTTCTGATGCGCTGGTCCTATGGGGTCTTATCACGACGACTTCCCGACTGTCTACCATAACAAGTTTTGCCCGGCTCCGGTGAGGGAGGGGCGATGACGGTGGCGCACCTTCGGCTAGCTTTAGTGTTTGTAGTCGTCGCTAGGTGGTCTACGGATCTGGATGTAATTTTTCTTATTTCTATTGTTCGTTATACTGTCATGATTGAAGATGAATAGATTGGATGTTTTCCCGCAAGTTATCCAACATATTCAAGCTGTAGGACACATCGCCCACGGGAATCAGATCCAATCGACGTTGTCCACAGCGCCATACCAGACCAAGACTGGAGCCGGAGCTAGCCGCCGCCTCCTCCTCCTCCACAAAAAGAGCTAGAGTTTCTGCCTCCCGCCGGCACCACCGCAGATTTGCCTCCTCTCCGGTGGCCCTAGGGCCATGGGGCGCGGTGGATCTCAGCAAAGGCCGACAGGAGGGCTTCGTTTTTAGTCGTTTCTTCCAGTTTTGTTAGGTTTTGTGTCCTGCTCGGGAAGCTGAGACGGCGGCGGCTCCCTGAAGATGGAATAAAGGTCTACCCGCCTAGCCCCCGTTCCGACTGTGCGTCTAGCACCGTTGGTGGGCGTGTGGAGATGTGTCTCCGGCGGATCTATCTTTGGTGGATTTGCTCGGATCTCGTCGCTGTTTGTTTACGTTCGTGTGTCTTTGGGTTGGATCCTTCTGATCTACGTTATTCTTCATCTATGGCGGTTGCTGTTCTGGTGCACTGGTCCTACGGGGCTGGTGCACTGGTCCTACGGAGCCTTAGCACGACGACTTCCCGACTGTCTACTACAACAAGTTGTGACCGACTCCGAGGATGGAGGGGCGGTGACGGCGGCGCGCCTTCGGCTCACTTCAGTGCTTGTAGTCGTCGCTAGATGGTCTACAGATCTGGATGTAATTTTTATTATTTCTGTTATTCGTTGTACTGTCATGATTGAAGATGAATAGATCAGAAATTTTTCAAAAAAAATATGTTTTCCCGCAAAAAATAAGATTGACTCACTAAAACAATTCCCTTCTAACTCCCACCCTCTTCACTGCTAATAAAACGGTGGGAGTTGAAGTCTCAAATCACATGACTATTTCTTATGAATTCCCAATCCCTCTAACCAAACAATAGATTTGAAGTCTCGTATCCCTTCAATTCCGATTCCCTAGCTAGCTCTAATTACCCCAACCAAACACGTTGTATATGTTTTTAGTGGGAATGGCATAAAAAGATTGTGGGGAATGGGATTTTTTTTTCCGGTGAAGAATGGGATCTGTTGGAGATGGCCTTATCGTTCAAGCACTGGTTGGTTATTAAATCTGATATTTCCCTGTTTCGAGGTAGAAATTTAAGTAGAGATCGACTCGGTTAGCGGCGGTGCCCACGCCCATATAGAAATCCTCTGGAATCCTAGATCGATTCATACACCCATGGCCATGAGTTGAGATGTAATATAACCAAGGACAAAGGCCAAAGGGCAATTCAGATCGGCCGCACTGCAGGATGGAGGCCGCGCACGTGAACTGGGCTGCCCTGCCCAGCGATCTCCTGAGCTGCGTGGGCGCGCTCCTCGCCGTGCCCGGCCGCATATGCTTCCGCGCCGTGTGCCGCACATGGAGGGAAGCCATCCCGGCAGATCAAGCCCGCGCAATGCCGGCGCCGTGGGTGATCATACCCCGCGTCGAGGGCTGCAGCGACTCCTTCATCGTCCTCTCCGCACCCACCATGAACTCCTTCCGGTGGACGCCCCCGGGCGGAGCGCGCGCCCGCTGCGTCGGCTCCAACGGCAGCTGGCTCGCCATCGTCACCGTCGTGGACGTCCGGAACCTCGCCATCTCGCTGGTCAACCCGCTCACGGACGCGCGCGTTGAGCTTCCGCTCGTGACCGGCTGGCGATGGGCGTTAGATACCGAGCATGATCTCGAGTTTGAGCTGGACGTCGTTGTCCGGAAGGTGGTCTTCTCCCCGAGCCCAAGCGCGCAGGACTACGCCGTCGCCTACGTGTCTCACTGCAGCCAAGCCGTGTTTTGCACCAGGGCCGGCACCGACCGCTGGCTTCGGCTCCCAGAGCTTGTCGGCGGCGACCACGAGGGCATCAGACGGGAGCTGGACGTGGCTTACCACCAAGGCAAGTTCTACTACATCGCCACAAGCGGCCAGGTGTGGGTGGTCGACATGGCCGCGCCGTCCCCCTCTCCCGTGCCGCTCGACGTGCTGTCGCCCCCCTTCTACGGCATGGTCACGTGCCGCGGCTACCACCTGGCTTTCTCCGGCGACGGCGCGCTGCACGTGGTGTGGAGCCGGAGCGAGGGCGACGGATACCCGCGGAATTGCAACCTCCGGGACATGGCCGTGACGCGCTACGGCCCTGACGCATCTGGCGAGGAGCAGTTTACGCCGGCGAGGAGCATCGTCGGCGGCGCGTTCCTCATCGGCGATCGCAATCAGTCCATGTCGGTCCCCGTGGACGGCAACGCCTGGCTCAGACCCAACTCCATCTACTTCACCAACATCCCGCTCTGCGACCGTTTCGCCATTGGATGCCTTGGGCGTCGAGGCTTGTGGGCCTTGGACGTGGTCACCGGCCGGATCACTTGGCCGCGCGCACCGAGCGGCATGGTCGAGAGGCGGCCGTTGGAAACAGAATGGATGGCTTGGCCGCGCGCACCGCGCGAGATGCTCGATAAGCTGTTGGGATTGGAAGTGGAAGTGGACGTGGACTGGGCAAAATCCATTTGGTTCATGCCCTGCTTGACACAACCCAGATAGAGTGCGCAGAGTGGTTTTTCTACTGTGAAATACCGTGCATACATTCACCGTCAGTCGTTGTTTTGTGGTTCATGCCATGTTTTTTGATATTTGGCAAATTTTGTTGTCTTTCAAATTATCACATGATATTTTGTTTGTTTTTCCTTTGTTTGAAAGTGTACTGTAATGTTTCATTGTATGCCAGCAAATCCACTCCGAGAGTGATAATTTGAAACATCGTATAATTTGAAATGAGAAAAAACGATGAAATATTATGTAACACTACGAAACAAAATAAAATATATCACAAACCAAAAAACGTGGCAAGAATCTTAAAGCAGTAGATATATTTGGGGTGCGTTTGGTAGGCTGCATCATCCCCAAACAAGCCGCTGGATGCAAGAAAAACCTCTTTGGTAGTGTACACGGAGGCTTGGCTCACACGTGCACGTACCTTAAAGCGGCCAAGAGCCTGGCTCGCTAGGAACGGTCGAATCGGCCATGTCCAACGAGCCAGGTTGAGTCGGGCACAAAGGGGGCACGATTAACGCAGCGGTGCAGGCGAAGTCGGGGCGAGGATGGCAATTGGCAGGTGAGGAAAATCGAACGGCGCGGGTGGCCCGAAATCTAGCATCACCTCTGCCGCTAGGGAAAATCTAGCCTCCGTTCTTGCTACGATCGATGGCGGTGACTCAGATATGCAAAAGCGACGACGGTGGCGCGACTTCAATCTCTGGCAGCAGGACTCCATCTCGTCCTCCTCGTCTGCGCCAGGAGTCACGACGCAGGTAGAGGTGAGTCAGGCGCAAAGGGGGTACGGCGTATGCGGCGGTGCATGCCAAATCGGTGCGAAGATGGCCGGAGACAAAAATCGTCCGGAAAGTCATTTCGCAGCGAATCTAGCCTCCACCCACCCCCCCTCCCCCCCCCCCCCCCAAAATTTTTTTTTCGGTCACCTATGCTGCTAGGACAAATCCAGCCTCGGTTCTTGCTATGGTCGACGACGGTGAATCAGATCTGCGAAAGCGGTGGCGGTGGCGCGACTTCAATCTCTGGCAGCATGACCTGCTTCCCCCCTTCGTCGTCGACTCCATCTCGCCCTCGCCGTCTGCACCATGGGCGGTGATCGTTCGAGAATTTAGATTATTTACAAGAAGGATTTCCGTTATGTCTCAGGTATTTTTAACGCTAATTCTTCGAGAGAGAAGAAAATCTATTTCTCCATTGTTTGGCAGGAAACATCATATATGGAAGGAAACCAAAGCGAACTACTGCAAATCAATCAAATGGAGCAACTTCCATGTTGAGAGGTTGACCACCTGACACCGAGTGAAAGACGGCCTTCCATACTAGTATGGCCGGTCGTATGAAGTACCAGGGGCTCCCCTCATCTACAGAAGACACTTCGTGAAGGATACACACGCATTAGAGAAACCGCCGCCACCACATCCAGAACAGAGAGAAGAGATCCGGAGAACCACCGGAGATTCCTTCTAGTTTTGTTCTTCCATCTTCATATTCATTTCACCTTCACATTATAAGAGGCATTCCAAGTTGTAAGATCAGGGTGTAAAACTCTATTCGTCTTATTGTGGATCTTCACGATATTATCGATATGCTTTTCATGGGTTTATTCTCTGAGATGATTGGTTATTCTCTTTCGATGTGTGAGCAATTTCCCTTAAGCGTGGGAGATGTGAGTGAGTGATAAGATTCATTTGTGCCTATCCTATATGTCATCATTCGTGTTTGTAGTGTTATGATCTGTCTAGTAAGTTGTTATTATATGGTGAACTCTATGCGTGTTGTCCAATTTAAGGGTCCAGGCAACATGATCTCTAAGTTGCCTATTGTTCATGCTCGTATGTTGTTATTTCTAAATTTTTCTATAATACTATGAAGTCGTCTACCATTAATGCTTTTGTGTCTGCCATTGATAGTTATGGCAGGCAACATGATGGTGAATCTAGGCCACTTTATAGTGTTTGTAGGCAACTTAGAAAAAACAATGATAAACAACTAAACAAATTGTAGGCAACTGATTTACCAATACCATGCAATTAGGTATCAATGGTAGGCAATTTATAGTATTTATATGCAACTGAACGTCAACCATAGGCAACTGACTATCAACAATAGGAAACTGAGTAGCCATGATAAGTAAGTTGGGATAATGCTAGGAAAAATTCACAGATACACATAGTGCAGTGAAGTTGATTTGTATGTAGCACTAAAGATGCCTTATATTTTGTGTGATTTTTTCTCATTTTTACGCAAACAAACCTAATATGCAGCCCTATTAGGCCAAAAAGAAGTTGCTTCCCTATAGCACTACAATTGCCACCATCGCATCCAAAGTTGTCCTCGAAAAAAAGTTTGACAAAACCTACCCATGTGGAATCTATTTTTGAAAAACTCGTCATGAGAAATCTAAGGGTGAAACGGAACTAGATTTTGATGCTTGAATCAAAAAATACTAGTCTTTTAAGACTTTTTGAACCCCAAATAAATGTGCGTGGAGACAAGATCTAGGCTGATTCTATCGGTAGCCATGTGCACTACGGGATGTGGCCAAACAATTTTTTTTCTAGCGTAGACAGCTGGATACAAGAACATGTATTTAATATATACGGCGGTGAGCTTGCGGATGCCAGCGAGCGCGCGTGCACCCACTAGCCAGGACTTATAATATTGGAAAATTCTAAAACTATATTTTTTTCCTTAAAGATGTTGTTTAGAGTTTTTATTGTTAGATTTTACGCATAAGAAAAGCTCATGGACAGTGGCATGTTTTTGAACTGAACCGGAAAAAACGGGTAGAGAAATGCTCCTAAGCTCTAAGAAAGCTAGCTACTGTGCAAGTCACACAGGTTGATCTGGAAGGTAAAAAAGCAATGGATATCCCGATTATTAATGGTTCAGATTTTTATTTGTTTATTTGATCAATATTTAACTATTATGATTCTTTATTGAGATAATTATGTGCATATAATCTGGCACTATTCACTTATCCAAGTAAAGAGTGCAACATGTCTTAATATATCTTCTTTTGATACTAGAAGAGACCTTTGAAAGTTTCTAGCGGGTGGTGGTTGCGGGTCGACGTGTCGACAACCATGGCCAGGGCTCGTCGGCCTCTACCTCCTCGATGACAACGGGGTGTGGCCCTCAAGGTCTCAACAGACAATGATGTAGCATAATCTTTATCTCATACACATGGAACAACAAAATTGTACTGCATACCACATACTCAACAGACAACGATGTAGCATAATCTTTATCTCATACACATGGAACAACAAAAATGTACTGTTTACCACATACTCCATTTTTGCACACTTGTAGTACTTGAGTAGTTAAATTAGACAAAAAGAGGTTAATCCGAGCTTACTGAAAAGAGGCAAATTTGTTTTGCAAAAAAAGAGGGGCAAATTTCAGACAAAGAGTGTGAGAAAATCAATTTTAAATTCGACATTGATGAATTTCAACTACAACCTATTTGGCATTGATGGATTTCAACAATCTCATAAATGTAAGTTGTATCACATTAGTTTGCACTAGGCAAGTAGAAAGGAATAGCACAATGGTGGAGTTAAGGGTGCCCAATCTGAATAACACGTCCCAGATAGGCTCTACCTCGTGCCTCGTGGAGTAGTCTTCATTCTCGCTTGCGTCTCGACAGATTGCCCTGGCTCCATGGAAATCGAAGGGATTGGCTTACCTATATGGCGTCTTGCGTCTCGGAGGGATTAGCTTCCTAGTTGTGTACGACATAAAATGTTTTTCAACTGAGTTGATGTTCTATTCTTTTTTTGAGACACTAGTTGACGTTCTATTCGGACACGCAACAGGTAAACGTAGAAAAAACTGACTGGGCCGTGTGGGTGTGTTTACGCGAAAAAACCCAGACATACATAAAAGGTGATGGAAGGAGAACTATGAAATCTTCGCCCTCTTAATATTAGATATAGATATAGATAGATATGAGACTAGTACTCATTGACATTATCCATCGTGATTGTCTCTTCGTTATTCTTGGACTATGTCCATCATCCAATTATTATCTCCACGGATGAGGAGGATCCATGGGTGAGTTGCTCCCTAATCCGTTGCTTGCTAGCTTCATCTACCAGAAATCTTGGAGGCTCATGATTGATGGCACTGCACTTGCACGGGTCTTCATCACACAATTCGATTCTCTTCAAGACGACAGCTCGTACCATGACAAGTCTTACATAATTCATCACCTTGTCTTCCTCCTTAAAACCTTTCATCACGAGCAACTTCAAGTTCAAGTACCTCGAATCCTTGGATGGTTCCCACAACACATTGGTCTTCTCAGCACTATCCTCGGTCTTACTGAGTTCACATGAATGCCGAGATAGCTTCATGGACCACAAATAAATAGCACATTACATAAATGTTGGCATTGGTTTCGATATTATTATCTAAGATAAAGAACAACATCAATAACAAGAGTCAATACATCCAAGTAACGAATGATTGCTATAAAGCTAACACCCTCTTTAGAACTAGTTTTTGGAATGGCCTATATAGCTGTCTGGAACAAATGAATGATTTTTGAGGATTCCCTAGGAACTTGGAGGAATCCAACATGAGATTAGACCTCACAGGAAAAATTATGCGTCGTGCATGGACATTATCTGTGAAAAAAAACCGCTATGCAGCATCCAAGCAAGATTGTACATCATTACTGTAATATTCATGAGATCTCCTATTCGTGCATCTCAAAAAGGTCAACATGTGACAGGATAGAGTTATTGGGTATTTTAAATTTTGATATTACACACCTAAACAGACATGTCGATATTTTTATTGTTGATGGAAACATATCATACAAACAAATTATATACAGGCCAAGATGTGGGTTAACTGGAAGAACTGAAGTAACGGACTTACATAAAAGTTCTCCAAGGAAGGTGCACCTTCGAGGATAAACATAGTCCAATTCAGATCGCACTCTGCAAAGATATTGTAAAGATGCGCATCTCTCAGTTTACTGAATATAGGAGTGAGTTGTCGAGGATCTTTAGGTTCAATCCAAATCTGCAGCAGAACGAAGTACAGAAATATGAGGAATATGTCATGATGTTAACAGGGACACGTTGAAACAAACAAACAAACATGATGTAGACGAGGAGGGAACTGTAACTTACCATTTGAGTGCGAAAATTTAGATGCAGCATTGACAGGTTTCTGTTACCAGATAAGTACTCGCTCAATGTGAATGGCGTCTGCCAAGATAGGGCAGGAGAAGCGAAGTATAATTTAACAAGCTGAGGGGCATAGCCAAAAGACACTGGGGGGGGGGGGGGGGGGGGGGGGGGGGGGTTCACCGCACCAGCTATCATAGACCAATTCCAGGAGTTTAGGGGCAGAGATTAGTTCAACTTGTTCACAACCAAAGTCGATAAGTTCAAGTCCTATGAGCTCCGAGCATGGAGCATCTATCTTGAGGACTGGGTCCTGGCCCATTTGACAGGATCTCAAGGAAAGGAGCTTAAGTTTATTGCAAGCGTTGAGGATGTGCGATAGCTGGAAACGTCTTAGCCTGTAGAGGCCGACGGGTTCGTGTTAATATAGTGGGGCGCACCTCCCACATAGCGCATACAATGCGGTTTAGATTACACACGAGAGAGGGAGATATTCAAGGAGAAGATAGAACTTGGAGAGAAAGAAATAACCTATCTCTATCTATCCTAACTACCTCCAGGTGCGGTGCATCATAACACATTTAACACCCTCCCTTAATCACAACTTCATTAAGTTGAGATGATGCTTGAAGTCTTCAAAACTCCTTGTGGGCAAAGGCTTTGTGAATCCATCTGCAATCTGATCCTTTGAATGCACAAACCGAATGTCAAGTTGCTTTTGAGCAACTCTCTCTCTGACAAAATGAAAGTCTATCTCTATGTGCTTTGTCCTAGCATGGAATACAGGATTAGCAGAAAGATAAGTAGCACCAAGGTTGTCACACCACAAGCATGGAGCTTGTTTGCTCTTCACACCAAGCTCTTTCAGCATAGACTGAACCCATATGATTTCAGCTGTAGCATTTGCTAATGCTTTGTACTCTGCCTCAGTGCTTGAACTGGATACGGTAGCCTGTTTGCGTGCACACCATGATATTAAGTTAGGTCCGAAAAATACTACAAAGCCACCTGTTGAGCGCCTGTCATCCAGACAGCCTGCCCAATCGGAGTCAGAAAAGGCACTGACAAGAGTAGAGGATGACTTGCTGAAATTCAGACCTATACTTAGAGTATGTTTAACATATCTGACTATGCGCTTGGTAGCTGTCAAGTGAACATTGGTAGGTGCATGCAAAAACTGGCAGACTTTGTTAACAGCAAAGGAAAGATCAGGCCTGGTAAGAGTTAGATACTGAAGAGCTCCTAATAGACTTCTATATTTTGTGCTATCTTCCTGATTCAAGGGTTTACCTTCTGCAAGAGACAATTTTTCCGAGCTGGATAATGGAGTGAGTGAGGGTTTACAACCTTGCAGTCCTGCCTTTTTAACCAGATCAGCTGCATACTTTGCTTGAGAGAGATGAAGTCCATCCTGATGCTTCTTTACCTCAATCCCAAGGAAATAGTGCAAGTCTCCAAGATCCTTTAACGCAAAATCTGCACTCAAGTCTTTTAAGAGTCCTCTGATTGCTTCATCAAATGAGCTAGTCACAATGATATCATCAACATAGATGAGAACAAATATGCATGTATTGGATCTGTTATAAATAAATAATGATGTGTCTGACTTAGAAGGAACAAATCCAAGTGTTTGCATCTTGTGACAGAGACGAGAGTACCACGCCCTTGGAGCTTGTTTTAATCCATATAGAGCTTTATCAAGTTTGCACACATAGGAGGGAGTATTCTTACTCTCAAACCCAGGAGGTTGTTTCATGTACACTTCCTCTTCCAGAACACCATGAAGAAACGCGTTCTGTACATCAAGCTGCCTGAGACTCCATCCTCTGAAAACAGCAATGGACAAAACAAGACGAATAGTAGCAGCTTTTACCACAGGACTAAAAGTATCCTCATAGTCTATGCCATATCGCTGTTTCAAACCTTTTGCAACGAGCCTAGCCTCATAGCTGTTGGAAATATGCCCTAGAGGCAATAATAAAATGGTTATTATTATATTGTTCATGATAATTGTCTGTTATTCATGCTATAATTGTGTTATCCGGAAATCGTAATACATGTGTGAATACATAGACCACTACATGTCCCTAGTAAGCCTCTAGTTGACTAGCTCGTTGATCAATAGATGGTTACGGTTTCCTGACCATGGACATTGGATGTCATTGATAACGGGATCACATCATTAGGAGAATGATGTGATGGACAAGACCCAATCCTAAGCCTAGCACTAGATCGTGTAGTTCGTTTGCTAAAGCTTTTCCAATGTCAAGTAACTTTTCCTTAGACCATGAGATTGTGCAACTCCCGGATACCGTAGGAGTGCTTTGGGTGTACCAAACGTCACAACGTAACTGGGTGGCTATAAAGGTACACTACGGGTATCTCCGAAAGTGTCTGTTGGGTTGGCACGAATCGAGACTGGGATTTGTCACTCCGTGTGACGGAGAGGTACCTCTGGGCCCACTCGGTAGGACATCATCATAATGAGCTCAATGTGATCAAGGAGTTGTTCACAGGATGATGTGTTACGGAAACGAGTAAAGAGACTTGCCGGTAACGAGATTGAACAAGGTATCGAGATACCGACGATCGAATCTCGGGCAAGTATCGTACCGATAGACAAAGGGAATTGCGTACGGGATTGATTGAATCCTCGACATCGTGGTTCATCCGATGAGATCATCGAGGAGCATGTGGGAGCCAACATGGGTATCCAGATCCCGCTGTTGGTTATTGACCGGAGAGTTGTCTCGGTCATGTCTACGTGTCTCCCGAACCCGTAGGGTCTACACACTTAAGGTTCGGTGACGCTAGGGTTGTAGGAAAAGTTTGTACGTGGTTACCGAATGTTGTTCGGAGTCCCGGATGAGATCCCGGACGTCACGAGGAGTTCCAGAATGGTCCGGAGGTGAAGATTTATATATGGGAAGTTGTCATACGGTCACCGGAATAGTTTCGGGGGTTATCGGTATTGTACCGGGACCACCGAAAGGTGTCCGGAGGTCCACCGGGTGGGGCTGATTTACCCGGGAGGCCTAATGGGCTGTATATGGGAGGGAACCAGTCCCCTAGTGGGCTGGTGCGCCCCCACAAGGGCCCATGGCGCCTAGGGTTGGGAAACCCTAGGGGAGGGAGCCTTCCACCTTGCTTGGGGGGCAAGTTTCCCTCCCCTGGCCGCCTCCCCTCCCCTCAGATTGGATCTGAGGGGGCCGGCCCCCTCTCCTCTTCCCCCTATAAATAGTGGAGGGGTGGGAGGGAGGCCATACCTCATCCCTGGCGCAGCCCCTCCCCTCTCCAACACCTCCTCCTCCTCCCGCGGTGCTTGGCGAAGCCCTGCAGGAATACCACGCAGCTCCAACTCCACCACGCCGTCGTGCTGCTGCTGGAGCTGTCCTCCCCAACCTCTCCTCCCCCCTTGCTGGATCAAGAAGGAGGAGACGTCTCCGCTCCGTACGTGTGTTGAACACGGAGGTGCTGTCCGTTCGGCGCTCGGTCATCGGTGATTTGGATCACGACGAGTACGACTCCATCAACCCCGTTCTCTTGAACGCTTCCGCTCGCGATCTAAAAAGGTATCTAGATGCACTCCCCTCTCTCTCATTGCTAGATGACTCCATAGATTGATCTTGGTGATGCGTAGAAAATTTTAAAATTCTGCTACGATCCCCAACAGTGGCATCATGAGCTAGGTCTATGCGTAGTATCTTGCACAAGTAGAACACAAAGTAGTTGTGGGCGTCGATTTGTCAATCTTCTTGCCGTTACTAGTCTTATCTTGATTCGGCGGCACTATGGGATGAAGCGGCCCGGACCGACCTTACACGTACGCTTACGTGAGACAGGTTCCACCGACTGACATGCACTAGTTGCATAAGGTGGCTAGCGGGTGTCTGTCTCTCCCACTTTAGTCGGATCGGATTCGATGAACAGGGTCCTTATGAAGGGTAAATAGAAATTGGCATATCACGTTGTGGTTTTGGCGTAGGTAAGAAACGTTCTTGCTAGAAACCTATAGCAGCCACGTAAAAACTTGCAACAACAATTAGAGGACGTCTAACTTGTTTTTGCAGCAAGTGCTTTGTGATGTGATATGGCCAAAGGATGTGATGAATGATATATGTGATGTATGAGATGATCATGTTCTTGTAATAGGAATCACGACTTGCATGTCGATGAGTATGACATCCGGCAGGAGCCATAGGAGTTGTCTTAATTTATTATATGACCTGCGTGTCATTGAAATTCGCCATGTAATTACTTTACTTTATTGCTAACCGTTAGCCGTAGTAGTAGAAGTAATAGTTGGCGAGACAACTTCATGAAGACACGATGATGGAGATCATGATGATGGAGATCATGGTGTCATGCCGGTGACGATGATGATCATGGAGCCCCGAAGATGGAGATCAAAAGGAGCGAAGTGATAATGGCCATATCATGTCACTATTTTGATTGCATGTGATGTTTATCATGTTTTTGCATCTTATTTGCTTAGAACGACGGTAGCATATATAAGATGATCCCTCACTAAAATTTCAAGAAAGTGTTCCCCCTAACTGTGCACCATTGCGAAGGTTCGTTGTTTCGAAGCACTACGTGTTGATCGGGTGTGATAGATTCTAACGTTCGAATACAACGGGTGTAAGCCAGATTTACACAGCAATACACTTAGGTTGACTTGACGAGCCTAGCATGTACAGACATGGCCTCGGAGCACAAGAGACCGAAAGGTCGAACATGAGTCGTATAGAAGATACGATCAACATGGAGATGTTCACCGTTGATGACTAGTCCGTCTCACGTGATGATCGGACACGGCCTAGTCGATTCGGATCATGTATCACTTAGATGACGAGAGGGATGTCTATCTGAGTGGGAGTTCATTACATAATTTGATTAGATGAACTTAATTGTCATGAACTTAGTCTAAATGTTACATATCTATCTTGTAGATCAAATGGCCAACGCTAATGTTACCCTCAACTTCAACGCGTTCCTAGAGAAAAACAAGCTGAAAGACGATGTTAGCAACTATGCGGACTGGGTCCGTAACCTGAGGATTATCCTCATAGCTGCCAAGAAATCATATGTCCTTGAAGCACCGTTAGGTGACCCACCTGCTCTCCCAGCACTGCCAGACGATTTGAACGTTTGGCAGACACGCACCGATGATTACTCCTTCGTTCAGTGCGGCATGCTCTTCAGCTTAGAACCGGGGCTCCAAAAGCGTTTTGAGCATCACGGAGCATATGAGATGTTCGAAGAGCTGAAAATGGTTTTCCAAGCTCATGCCCGGATCGAGAGATATGAAGTCTCCGATAAGTTCTACAGCTGTAAGATGGAGGAAAATAGTTCTGTCAGCGAGCACATACTCAAAATGTCTGGGTTGCACAGCCGCTTGTCTCAGCTGGGGATTAATCTCCCGGATGACGCGGTCATTGACAGAATCCTCCAGTCGCTTCCACCTAGCTACAAGAGCTTTGTGATGAACTTCAACATGCAGGGGATGGAAAAGACCATTCCTGAGGTATATGCGATGCTGAAGTCAGCGGAGGCAGAGATCAGAAAGGAACATCAAGTGTTGATGGTGAATTAAACCACTAAGTTCAAGAAGGGCAAGGGTAAGAAGAACTTCAAGAAGGACGGCAAGGGAGTTGCCGCGCCCGGTAAGCCAGCTGCCGGGAAGAAGTCAAAGAATGGACCCAAGCCTGAGACTGAGTGCTTTTATTGCAAGGGAAACGGTTACTGGAAGCGGAATTGCCCCAAGTACTTAGCAGATAAGAAGGCCGGCAATACCAAAGGTATATGTGATATACATGTAATTGATGTGTACCTTACCAGCACTCGTAGTAGTTCCTGGGTATTTGATGTAGGGTAACGCAGCAGAAAACAAAAAATTTCCGCCCTACGCACCAGCCCAGGACCACTATGGAGACTGCATACAAGGTTTGATCATGTTCGTTACCGACTCGTAGCGTAGCGGAAGTAGAGTCGATGACGATCGGCGGTGCAGATCCCCGCAGCTAGGATTTACAACCTCCCAACCGCGAGGATGTATACCCTCGTCTTCCCTTCGGACAGCCCTCCGGGAGGCGGTCGAACAGTCCCCCGGACGATGTCGCGGACAGCCCTTCGGGAGGACCTTCGAAACTCGAATGGTCACTCGGACAGCCCTTCGGGAGGACTCACAGAACTCGGACCGTCACTTGGACAGCCCTTCGGGAGGCACTCTTGAACAGCCCCTCGGGCACTAAGATCGAAACTACGACCTCTCTACAGAGTTGCACACATACGGTGTCACCTATCCGGCAGGGCTTCGCCGTCCAGAACTAGTTCCTGCCGGAACCCAGACAGCCTTTCGGCTCTACGAAACTCTTTTCGTGGGAGGGAGAGAGAAGCCAGATAACATCTTGGCATGTGTATGAGAGCAAGGGATGGGGAGAATGGCAGCCCCTTCTCCTCCTTTTATAGGCCAAGGCAAGGGGTGGGGTGGGATGTTGAAATACCAAAATACCCAAGCTTCATGTCACACATGAAAGGGCATAATGGTAACACAAGGGGGGCACCAAGGGGACACCACCATGGCAGCCCTTGGGCCGGCCCACACCTTGTCTCCCCATGGGGGGGCCCCCCAACAAGCCACCAACATGTCTCCATGAAACATGCATGCTCCCTAGACAAAAAGCCACCAAACATGCAACCCCCGATTCGTGGGATCTTGTCCCCTCGCGCTGAGACAAGATGTTTTCCGCGAAACTTTTTCTGAAAAATTCCAGAAGGTCCCAGAACATTTCCGGCACCCTCTAAAATTATTCTGGGCATGATCCGAAACATTTTCGGTGCGGTGGTTTTCATCAGCGGAAAGCATTAACAGCGGTTACGGCAGTTTCGGAACATTTCCGGTTTTTCTCTCCGAAAATTCCCAGAAGTTCCCAGACCAATTCTGGCATCCTCTGAAAATTTCCAGGCGGTGCCGAAACCCTTTTTGACCAAATAATATATTCCGAAACAACTTTTCGGTTTTACCGAAACTCTTTCGGTGTTCTCTCTCTCGGAACTCTTCCGTTGTCTCCGAAACATTTTCGGTGACTTTCTCTCAGACTCCCTGTCTAGCGTTCAACAGATAGATGACCCTTAAGCGTGTGACCCTATAGGTTCGGTGAAGTATAGACATGACCGGAACACTTTCCGATCAATGATCAGCATCGGAGCCGTGGACACCCATATTGACCCCTATACCCACACGAATGAATATTCGAGTGAACCTCCAGTTGCCGTGTGCTATTCCTGTTGTTTCGCGATATGTTACAAATACCCAAGGTGAGACATGTTGGCATTCCCGTGGATCAACAACTTGTCCACTATGCTAGTTACCTCGTTACCGGTATTGTTCTCTTTTCTCGTTACCGTGTTCCGGCATCCCCGTGATCAAATCACAAAGTGTCTGGCCAGACGATGATGGATACCGTAACACCGAGAGGGCCCAGAGATATCTCTCCATCGCCGGAGGAGCAAATCCCAATCTTGAGCTATCAAGTTACTTGACATACTTTTCCATGAACCCGTAAGCCGCCGTAATAGCCACCCATTTACGGATGACGTTTAACAAACCCCAAAGTTCATGAAGCAAGCATGAAGAAACTCGATACTCTCATGGTCTAAGGAATTATGCAAACATTAACCATCTCTGCGTTATTAACCATTAACTTGTGACGAATGTATCTCATAGCATAACATCAATCGGGTCGATTCAGCACAAATGTTCTTCTAACATTTGTGCCCTCAAAGTTGCTGGCATAGACATGCCTATGATTGGGAAAACATAATCATCATGCAACACTTGAGCTAGTCTTAGAGGCATGACTAGGAATACATTTTATCGTTTATTATTCCACACGTGCACATGGGTTTTCCCCAGAGCCTTTATGGATATACGGGCTCGGGAACCACAGCAGTTATAGCATGGAACATAAACCTAATTATGAACACGGAGATAAATAATAACATTTATTATTGCCTCTAGGGCATATCTCCTACATTTGATACCAGTGCGGTTGCTCATATTTGTAACTCAAAGCAGGAACTGCGGAATCAGCGTAGACTGGCAAAGGACGAGGTGACGATGCGCGTCGGGAATGGTTCCAAGGTCGATGTGATCGCCGTCGGCACGCTACCTCTGCGTCTACCTACGGGATTAGTTTTAAACCTCAATAATTGTTATTTAGTGCCAGCTTTGAGCATGAACATTGTATCTGGATCTCGCTTAATGCGAGATGGCTACTCATTTAAATCTGAGAATAATGGTTATTCTATTTATATGAGAGATATGTTTTATGGTCATGCCCCGCTGGTGAATGGTTTATTTTTATTGAATCTCGAACGTGATGTTACACATGTTTATAATGTGGATGCCAAGAAATGCAAGGTTGATAACGATAGTCCCACATACTTGTGGCACTGCCGCCTTGGTCATATCGGTGTTAAACGCATGAAGAAACTCCATGCAGATGGACTTTTGGAGTCTCTTGATTATGAATCATTTGACAGATGCGAACCATGCCTCTTGGGCAAGATGACCAAGACTCCGTTCTCCGGAACAATGGAGCGAGCAACCAACTTATTGGAGATCATACATACTGATGTGTGTGGTCCAATAAGTGTTGAGGCTCGCGGTGGTTATCGTTATGTTCTCACCCTCACCGATGATTTGAGTAGATATGGGTATGTCTACTTGATGAAGCACAAGTCTGAGACCTTTGAAAAGTTCAAGGAATTTCAGAATGAGGTTGAAAATCAACGTGACAAGAAAATAAAGTTCCTACGATCAGATCGTGGAGGAGAATATTTGAGTCATGAATTTGGCACGCATTTACGGAAATGTGGAATTGTTTCACAACTCACGCCGCCTAGAACACCTCAGCGTAACGGTGTATCCGAACGTCGTAATCGCACTCTATTGGATATGGTGCGATCTATGATGTCTCTTACTGATCTACCGCTATCTTTTTGGGGTTATGCTTTAGAGACTGCCGCATTCACTTTAAATAGGGCACCGTCAAAATCCGTTGAGACGACACCGTATGAATCATGGTTTGGGAAGAAACCTAAGCTGTCGTTTCTGAAAGTTTGGGGATGCGATGCTTATGTGAAGAAACTTCAACCAGAGAAGCTCGAACCCAAGTCGGAAAAATGCGTATTCATAGGATACCCTAAGGAAACTATTGGGTATACCTTCTACCTAAGATCCGAGGGCAAGATCTTTGTTGCCAGGAATGGATCCTTTCTAGAGAAAGAGTTTCTCTCGAAAGAAGTAAGTGGGAGGAAAGTGGAGCTTGATGAGATGACCCTCGAACCGGAGAGTAGCGCAGCACAGGAAAATGTTTCTGTGGAGCCTGCACCGGCTAGAGAGGAAGTTAATGATAATGATCATGATCAAGCTACCACTGAACTTCGAAGGTCCACAAGGACACGTTCCGCACCAGAGTGGTACGGCAATCCTGTCCTGGAAATCATGTTGTTAGACAACAGTGAACCTTCGAACTATGAAGAAGCGATGGCGGGCCCGGATTCCGACAAATGGCTTGAAGCCATAAAATCCGAGATAGGATCCATGTATGAAAACGAAGTATGGACTTTGACTGACTTGCCCGATGATCGGCAAGCCATAGAAAATAAATGGATCTTTAAGAAGAAGACTGACGCGGATGGTAATGTGACCATCTATAAGGCTCGGCTTGTCGCTAAGGGTTATCGACAAGTTCAAGGGGTTGACTACGATGAGACTTTCTCACCCGTAGCGAAGCTGAAATCCGTCAGAATCATGTTAGCAATTGCCGCATACTATGATTATGAGATATGGCAAATGGACGTCAAAACGGCATTCCTTAATGGTTTTCTTAAGGAAGAGTTGTATATGATACAACCGGAAGGTTTTGTCGACCCTGAGAATGCTGACAAGGTATGCAAGCTCCAGCGCTCAATCTATGGGCTGGTGCAAGCATCTCGGAGTTGGAACATTCGCTTTGACGAGATGATCAAAGCGTTTGGGTTTCACACAGACTTATGGAGAAGCCTGTGTTTACAAGAAAGTGAGTGGGAGCTCTGTAGCATTTCTCATATTATATGTGGATGACATACTGCTGATGGGAAATGATATAGAATTCTTGGAAAGTATAAAGGCCTACTTGAATAAGTGTTTTTCAATGAAGGACCTTGGAGAAGCTGCTTATATATTAGGCATCAAGATCTATAGAGATAGATCGAGACGCCTCATAGGTCTTTCGCAAAGCACATACCTTGATAAGATATTGAAGAAGTTCAATATGGATCAGTCCAAGAAGGGGTTCTTGCCTGTATTGCAAGGTGTGAAATTGAGCTCGGCTCAATGCCCGACCACGGCAAAAGATATAGAAGAGATGAGTGTCATCCCCTATGCCTCAGCCATAGGGTCTATTATGTATGCCATGCTGTGTACCAGACCTTATGTAAACCTTGCTGTAAGTTTGGTAGGTAGGTACCAAAGTAATCCCGGCAAGGAACACTGGACAGCGGTCAAGAACATCCTGAAGTACCTGAAAAGGACTAAGGATATGTTTCTCGTATATGGAGGTGACGAAGAGCTCGTCGTAAAGGGTTACGTCGACGCTAGCTTCGACACAGATCCGGATGACTCCAAGTCACAAACCGGATACGTGTATATTTTGAATGGTGGAGCGGTAAGCTGGTGCAGTTGCAAGCAAAGCGTCGTGGTGGGTTCTACATGCGAAGCGGAGTACATAGCAGCCTCGGAGGCAGCACACGAAGCAGTATGGATGAAGGAGTTCATCACCGACCTAGGAGTCATTCCAAATGCGTCGGGTCCAATGGCTCTCTTCTGTGACAACACTGGAGCTATTGCCCTTGCCAAGGAGCCCAGGTTTCACAAGAAGACCAGGCATATCAAGCGTCGCTTCAACTCCATACGTGAACATGTTCAAGATGGAGACATAGATATTTGTAAAGTGCACACGGATTTGAATGTAGCAGATCCGTTGACTAAACCTCTTCCACGAGCAAAACATGATCAACACCAGAACTCTATGGGTGTTCGATTCATCACAATGTAACTAGATTATTGACTCTAGTGCAAGTGGGAGACTGTTGGAAATATGCCCTAGAGGCAATAATAAAATGGTTATTATTATATTGTTCATGATAATTGTCTGTTATTCATGCTATAATTGTGTTATCCGGAAATCGTAATACATGTGTGAATACATAGACCACTACATGTCCCTAGTAAGCCTCTAGTTGACTAGCTCGTTGATCAATAGATGGTTACGGTTTCCTGACCATGGACATTGGATGTCATTGATAACGGGATCACATCATTAGGAGAATGATGTGATGGACAAGACCCAATCCTAAGCCTAGCACTAGATCGTGTAGTTCGTTTGCTAAAGCTTTTCCAATGTCAAGTAACTTTTCCTTAGACCATGAGATTGTGCAACTCCCGGATACCGTAGGAGTGCTTTGGGTGTACCAAACGTCACAACGTAACTGGGTGGCTATAAAGGTGCACTACGGGTATCTCCGAAAGTGTCTGTTGGGTTGGCACGAATCAAGACTGGGATTTGTCACTCCGTGTGACGGAGAGGTACCTCTGGGCCCACTCGGTAGGACATCATCATAATGAGCTCAATGTGATCAAGGAGTTGTTCACAGGATGATGTGTTACGGAAACGAGTAAAGAGACTTGCCGGTAACGAGATTGAACAAGGTATCGAGATACCGACGATCGAATCTCGGGCAAGTATCGTACCGATAGACAAAGGGAATTGCGTACGGGATTGATTGAATCCTCGACATCGTGGTTCATCCGATGAGATCATCGAGGAGCATGTGGGAGCCAACATGGGTATCCAGATCCCGCTCTTGGTTATTGACCGGAGAGTTGTCTCGGTCATGTCTACGTGTCTCCCGAACCCGTAGGGTCTACACACTTAAGGTTCGGTGACGCTAGGGTTGTAGGGAAAGTTTGTACGTGGTTACCGAATGTTGTTCGGAGTCCCGGATGAGATCCCGGACGTCACGAGGAGTTCCGGAATGGTCCGGAGGTGAAGATTTATATATGGGAAGTTGTCATACGGTCACCGGAATAGTTTCAGGGGTTACCGGTATTGTACCGGGGCCACCGAAAGGTGTCCGGAGGTCCACCGGGTGGGGCTGATTTACCCGGGAGGCCTAATGGGCTGTATATGGGAGGGAACCAGCCCCCTAGTGGGCTGGTGCGCCCCCCCAAGGGCCCATGGCGCCTAGGGTTGGGAAACCCTAGGGGAGGGAGCCTTCCACCTTGCTTGGGGGGCAAGTTTCCCTCCCCTGGCCGCCTCCCCTCCCCTCAGATTGGATCTGAGGGGGCCGGCCCCCTCTCCTCTTCCCCCTATAAATAGTGAAGGGGTGGGAGGGAGGCCATACCTCATCCCTGGCGCAGCCCCTCCCCTCTCCAACACCTCCTCCTCCTCCCGCGGTGCTTGGCGAAGCCCTGCAGGAATACCACGCAGCTCCAACTCCACCACGCCGTCATGCTGCTGCTGCTGGAGCTGTCCTCCCCAACCTCTCCTCCCCCCTTGCTGGATCAAGAAGGAGGAGACGTCTCCGCTCCGTACGTGTGTTGAACACGGAGGTGCTGTCCGTTCGGCGCTCGGTCATCGGTGATTTGGATCACGACGAGTACGACTCCATCAACCCCGTTCTCTTGAACGCTTCCGCTCGCGATCTACAAAGGTATGTAGATGCACTCCCCTCTCTCTCGTTGCTAGATGACTCCATAGATTGATCTTGGTGATGCGTAGAAAATTTTAAAATTCTGCTACGATCCCCAACAATAGCGATCAATAGTTCCATCAGATCTCCTCTTAATTCTGAAAACCCACTTGCAATCAATCAAATTTTTACCTTATTGTGGGGGAACCAAGTGCCATGTTTTATTTTTCTTTAGTGCCATGTATTCTTCATTCATTGCCTTCTTCCACTTATCATCACGAAGTGCTGCATCAAGGGTTTTTGGCTCATCTGGCTCTCCTGTGGAACAGACCAAACCATATTTGGTTATATGTTTGTAATTCACAGGTTGAGTTACCCCTTGTTGTAGCCGTGTACGTCGTGATGGTGGAGCAGCAGAATCCGCAGCCACAGAGGATCCAAGGAGCTGCACAGGGGCGTCAGCAGCAGATCCCGCAACAGATCCCGAGGGAGATCCTGCCGTAGCAGCAGCTCCAGTTCTCGCAGGGTTGGCCGGATCTTCTATGGTTGGTGGCTGAAGCACCGCGTCCAAGGTTGGCGCAGAAGATCCCGGCCCACGAGCCAGCTCATCATCGCTCAATGATGGCCCTGCGGCTCGGGTCCTCACGCCGGTCGGCCGACCGACCATGGTGGGACCAGCTGGGTCCGCATCCTCCCTTGCACGCGCGGAGTCCCGCCGCCTGTACGTGACAGGTCGGGCGCCGTACCGTGTGCCGCCTGGAGTGGCCCGCGTGTCGGTCGCGGAGACGTCACGGCGCGAATCCGGCGCAGCGGCGCGTGCGCCTGCGCCTGTCTCCTCTGCGCTACCGGACCCCGAGGAGGATCCGATCTCCTGTGATGGTGCGGATCCCGAGGCGGGTCTGTCTCCTGCCACGGGACACATGGGATATAGCCCAAGTTTTTCACCGTTTGCATCGTTTTCTTCGCAGTTTTCTCCTGTTTCATCAATACAGAGCTCATGCATGCCATTAGATGAGTTAGTCAACGAATGATCATCAATATTTTGTCCCCCTTGATCAAAACTAGTGAGATGGGGAGGCAAGAGAAGAATTTCTTCTCGAAGAAGTGAACCAGCATTAGGGTGAAGATCAGCGAACGGAAATTTAGTTTCATCGAAGACCACATCACGGGAGATGTAAACACGTCCCGTGGAGACATCTAGGCACTTGACCCCCTTATGCTGAGCACTATAGCCAAGGAACACGCACTGTTTTGATCGAAACATGAGCTTGCGGTTATTGTAGGGACGAAGGTTGGGCCAACATGCACACCCAAAAACACGAAGAGACTTATAGTCTGGTTTGGTGTGAAGAAGCCTTTCTACCGGAGTTTCATTATTGATGACACGACTAGGTAGCATGTTGATGATATGAACGGCAGTGAGAAACGCTTCATCCCAAAATTTAAGGGGCATGGAGGCGCCTGCCAGAAGAGCAAGGCCAACTTCAACAATGTGCCGATGCTTACGTTCGGCTGACCCGTTTTGCTGGTGAGCATGAAGGCATGACACGTGATGTGAGACACCAATTGTCTGGAAGAAGGAGTTCAACTTTTCATACTCCCCTCCCCAGTCGGATTGGACAGCAATGATTTTGCTGTCAAATTTTCGTTCAACAAGAGCTTGAAAATTCTTGAAAACTTGAAACACATCAGATCGTTTCTTTAAAAGATAGATCCAAGAGAATTTACTATAGTCATCAATGAAACTGATATAGTATGTGTGTCTACCAACAGAATTAGGAGCAGGGCCCCAAACATCAGAGAAAATCAACTGTAATGGTTTGGTAGAAACACTGGTAGAAACTGGATAAGGTAACTGATGACTTTTAGCTTTCTGACATGAATCACAAATTGTTTCATTATGATGCTCACCGACAAACGGGAGCTTATTTTTCCTAAGCAATCTTTCAACTAAAGAAAAAGAAGCATGTCCTAAACGATCGTGCCATCGTGTGGACGAAAGCTTGATAGCACCACAAGCTTGTTTATTTGATCTTCTAAACTCCGGAATCAACGGATAGAGGCCGCCAACACATCTACCTCGATAGGGAGTTGTCCTCGTTGCCTGATCCTTAATCAAAAAATAGTAAGGGTGAAACTCGAGAAAGACATGATTATCAATGGCAATTCGATGGACAGAAAGAAGACTCTTGTTGGCACTAGGAACATGCAGAATTTTTCTAAGATGAATATTGCGACGAGGGGTACGAAATATTGAGTGACCAAAGTGACGTATACTCATACCTTCTCCGCTGGCAGTGTGAATTTGATCCTTGCCGCGGTACTTTTCCTTCATGGTTACTTTCTCAAGCTCGTTGGTGATGTGGTTGGTAGCCCCGCTGTCGACATACCAGTTCGTGTCGACGCCATAGGAGCCATCAGCAGCCGCGGCAACTTTTTCGTCGTCTTGAGAGTCATAGTCGTCCTCTTCATACCGGTACCAGCAATCTTTTGCTGTGTGTCCGGGCTTGCCGCAGATTTGGCACCGGGGGGTGTCCGGGCGGTTTCTGCCACCGCCACTGCCGCCGCGCCCGCGGCGACCCCGGCCACCAGAGCGGGGTGGTGGCGTGCCGCCGCTGTTGCCGCCGCCATACCTGCCCTTGTTGCGAGAGGAGCCACGCGATCGAGAGCCGCCTCCCCGCCCGCGAGTAGCCACGTTAGCGGATGATTTGAAGCCACCGCCGCCGGACCCTTGGAACTGAACCATGCGCTGATCGAAGTTCGACAACATGGCAAAGAGCTCATCAAGGGTCACAGCGGTCACGCGAGCGTCGAGGGCAGAGACCAGGGGCTGGTAGTCGGCGTCGAGCCCATGGATGATGTAGGAGGCCAGTTCATCGTCGGGGATCGCCTTGCCCGCGGCGGCTAGCTCGTCGGCGTAGCCACGCATGGCGGCGAAGTAGGAGGCGACGGAGAGATTCCCCTTCTGGGCATTGATGAGGGATGTTCTGATGTTATTGATGCGGCTTGCAGATTGGGACGAGAACATACCAGCGAGCGTCGTCCAGAGCGCGCCCGAGGTGGTGACCGTGGTCACCGTGAGCAGAACCTCGCGCGTCAGATTGTTCAGCAGGTACCCGAGAACCTGCTGATCCTCCCTGACCCAGATTGGGTGGAGAGGGTTGGGCGATGAAGTCTCCTTGCCGTCCTTGGTGGTGACGAGGAGTTTCGCCGGCTCCGGCTGGGTGCCGTCGACGTAGCCGAAGACACCGGCGCCACGCAGCTGGGGGATGACCTGCGTGCGCCATAGCACATAGTTTGTGCGCGTCAGCTTCTCGGTGACCTGGCCATTGAGGCTGGGTTGGAAGGCGCCGGAGGAGGAAGACATGGCTAGGGCTAGATGGAGTTTGCAGAAAGCTTAGATGGGAAAAGGATAGCTCTGACTACCATGTGCGATAGCTGGAAACGTCTTAGCCTGTAGAGGCCGACGGGTTCGTGTTAATATAGTGGGGCGCACCTCCCACATAGCGCATACAATGCGGTTTAGATTACACACGAGAGAGGGAGATATTCAAGGAGAAGATAGAACTTGGAGAGAAAGAAATAACCTATCTCTATCTATCCTAACTACCTCCAGGTGCGCTGCATCATAACACGTTTAACAGAGGATATTGGGGATATCTGAGTCTTCAAAAGAAAGGTTCCGCAGCGTCAGTTTGGTGAGCAAACTGAAGGGACCAGGGCAAGCATGGAAGAAGGACATAAAGCGCTGTCTAAACAGTACTAGTTCAGCCTCACTTGGACATGCAACATAGCCGGTCGCCGCAAACTCGAGGTATTCTGGTACGCCGATCTTCACGGCATCCCCGACGGCATGAGCGATGGAGGACAAGTAAGGGTCTGCTAGGTAGAAGCAGAGCTGCAGGATCTTGATGACCCGATTGCATCCACAAGGCGGAGGAGATAGAAATCTGCTTATCACGTCGGTGTACGCGGTCATTATCTGATCCACTAGTGTGCCTGGAAAGTCTTCAGCACTAATTTGCAGATTAGAGAGCTGATACGGGAGGTGCCTCCATCGTGTGGAGAGCACGCCGGTCTGAACTGCCGTGGGCATGTAAAGGCATTCGAGGATTTTGAGTAGAAGATGGTCGGGCAGCGCGCTGATTCTATCTTCGTTTTCGCTTGCACTACTAATGCTATCTTCATCTCTGATGATCTGCAAAAGAGAGTTAAACTAGTTGGATCAAAACAGGGACAGAAGCCATATCTTCTTCTTATTACAATTCCCCATGGGCAAGGTGAGTAGTAACAGTATAAAAATGACTAAAGATTAGAAGGCCTGCTTTAATTGATACTAGTAATAACAAGAGGGCAAAAGGGGTATGAACTTACGGTGTTGCAGGTTGACTCCATGGCGGCCGGCCTTGCAGCTGCTATCTGGAGTAGTTTTTCAGAGCGGCGGCCGGCCTTGTAGTCAATAGACTACTTATTGAGACAGGCGGCCGGTAGGTATAACTTACCAAGAAGACAGAAACGGGGACTAGGACGAGCCGGATTAGACAAGCCTCTGTTTGGATACCATCAGGAATCCTCCTCCGCAACCGATTTGAACCCGGCGGCCGGCCAAATCTACAAGACCCGCCAGCGGTCCGGACTTGTTGGCTGAAGATAGGACCCGCCTCCTGCACGGACTAATTGGGCATGGATGAATCAGATCAAAAGGAGCTGGAAAAGAAGCTAGGATGAGTGTGACGGGGGTGGGTTGATTTCCTGATCTGTTTGCTTCAAAGCAAGGGAACAAGGGAAGGTGGCGCACCGTCGCCGTGCTTGTCCTCCTTATTTGAAAGATGGCGAATGAGGGCTGGTCGCGACTAAGAAAAGGCCCAGGCGTTGCTGCTCGCGGCGGTGGAAGGGGAATCGCCGGCGCAGCTGCTCTCGGGTGGGTCTCGTGGTGGAGAACAGTGTCGAGGCGAGCGGGGGAGAGAGAGGGAGGGGTCCAGACGAGTGACGCTATCCCATACCAGTCGATACGGGGTGTTTTGGGGGATATATGGCCGGCAGCTCACCTTGTATTTTTTTTTTTTTTTTGAACACGGCTCACCTTGTATTTGGACGACGCACCGAACCAGGGCGACTCTGTTTCTGGGCACGGGAGGAAGACGAGGGAAGTTCGGGAGAAAGGCGAGATAATTGGGTCGATTCGGTTGCGCCAGCGGTACAAGGTAAACGTAAACAGAAGTAGAAAATGAGGGAGTAGTAAATAATTACACGAATAATGCATAAACAAATTGATTACTAGTAGGAGTAGTGCAAATACTCATCACTACTCAATTAATAGTACAAAAATAAAACAAAAATGAATGATCTTTGTGCCGGTTTTTCATCATCATCATAGTAGAAAATGTTGGAAAGTCCTCCAGGTGTCCACCTGCAAGTTACCAAATCTGGGGCAGTCCTTCGATGATTAGTATGTCTGTGAAGGAAATCGAATGGAAAATTCAGTTCTCATGGATTTCATTACATATATCTGCCCTTCTGCCACGGTCCACCACGATTAGGGCTGCAAGAAAAGTTCGAGACGTGAGCCACTCGAGAGCGACTTGTATTATGGCTCGACTCGAGATTGACTCGAGAAGAAATGAGCTGAATATGTACACTTTATGCAGCTTGATCGAGGAATGAGTTGATCTTGAGTCAACATTGGCTTACTCGATTTTAGCTCGATAGACCGATATCATATAACTATATTACATAATTTTGATATATATTACAAAGAAAAGGGATAATATTTTACCATATAGATAGTCAATATTTTTATTACCATTTATGTTGTGTACGATTTTTCTCCATTTTACCTACTATCAAATATGGAAGCTTAATTAAGTGCGGAGAAAATTTAGCCCCATTATGGTATCTGGTCATACATGTATTAAATATCATGTTATTTTTTCCAAAATTTGAGAGCAGACCCATCTTCGTTTTCTTCTCTTGCTAGTTCATCCATAATCTCTTGCTATTTAGTATTAGTCTTTCGTTTAGAGAGAATAATTTTAATTGTATAATGGTTTCTTATGTTGTGTTTGTGGCCTACTGTGGTTCAAAATTTGTGCTACATTATTAAAAAATAATTTTATTTAGGTTGAAACTAGCTCGAGATTGACTCAACATCGTTACAAGCCGAGCACGAGCCACATTCTACAGCTCGATCTTGAGCTTTGCTCAGTTTGAGCTCGCTCGAATTTTGGTATAAGTTGAGTTGAGCCTAATCCAACTCGCTCGAACTCGGCTCGTTTGCAGCCCTGTCCACGATCGTCGGTCGCGTTGTCAGCGTGGCACCTCCATATCACATCTGACAGAAAGGTGCGATAGTATCAAGAACTCCTGGATTTTACATGGTTTTCTTGTTGTCGAATACGTACGACTGCGCATATCATTACTCCCATAAGTGATGTTGGAGTACCCGTCTCCCTGAGCGCCTCGCCGGCGAATAGGCCCTCCCGACCCTCCCAACTATCCATTGTCGATTGGCTTGCCGCAGGGGCCTCTCAGGGTGGCACCTTGGACGGCTTGGACCCGCACAACCCAACTGTAGGGTCCATGATGGGTGGACCGTGGGTGCAAGCCCATGGCCATTGTCATTGGGCGGTGTCGGGTGCCAGCCGGGCAGGCGCGAGCGATCGGCTTGGGGGTGTATTGCTTGCGTACGCCCGACCAGGACTTTGTTTGTCCGGACGTACGCTGTTTTGCTGGTCATGGCGTCTCTCTCTCTTTTTTTTTTGCGGGGCGTGGCGTCTCTCTTTAGCCCAATGACTGTCTGTCGTGTGATTTGGGTCATGTCGGTCAGTGGCCCATTGCCGCCGTTTTGGGTATTTTTTTTTGTCCTTGTCTCTTTAAGTCGGTTTGTGTCGTGCATGGAATCGTGTCCAGCACGCTTCTTTCTCTTTATATTCCCGTCGCCCTGTTTGCATTCGCCGTCTCGCATTGCACTCCACACGCTGCACACGGTGGGGGCTTCTTGCACCCGTTTATTCGTAGGTTGCTTCGTGTTATTTGGACCTCGTGGTTAGTTCGGCATGTATATCGACTGGTTGGTTAGTTCAGAGTTAAAGTGCGGAGTTTTTACAATAAACTTTGATTTTGGTTGTCCACTCATAAACTTTGCCGTTGGATGTTGCGTCCTAGAAAGGCTCACACACATATGGAGCTAGTGATTCTCTCAAGGATAACTTTTAGTCCTCATTTTCTGATCGATTGATAGCTATCAAAGAACATTATCATATACTGTACTAATGATCTTTAAAAGAATGTCTATGCGGCTATGTCCTATATATACCACCGTGTGTAAATATGTACGTATATCGCTTAGCCGCTCGATGAAGTTGATTTCTCGGCGGCAGTTCCGGGCGACGGCTCAACGCTACACCGGACCGGAGCTCTCGGGGTTGCACAGGTGATGCTGATGCCCTGCTCTAAGTCTGCCGTTCCACTGCCGCCGGCGCAGGGCGTAGTGGACCCCGACGGCCCTTGCCTCCCGAAGCTCCACAGCCTCTTCGCTGACCTCAGCCTCGCCACGCCCGGAGACTTGCACGCGTCGCGCGGGGTCGCTGCCACCATCCTTGACTCCGGAACGTCGATCACCAGCACTCCGTCGGTGGCCACGGTGCCCGCGCCGAGCGTGGCCTGGTCTGAAACCCCGAGCAGCACACTCGCCGGCAGGTTCGCTGCGTAGATCGCCGGCTCCGGCGGTACGGAAGGGAGACTGGTCGACGTAAGCGCGCCGGGCTTGCCGACGATGACTCGGCAGAGCGGGCAGGTGGTGTGGGACGCCAGCCATCTGTCGACGCACTGGGCGTGGAATCCATGGCCGCACCGGGGCAGGAACCTCGCCTCCTCCCCGTCCTCGAGCCCGGCCAGGCACACCGCGCACTCCACCAATCCGACGTCGTCCGCGGCGCGGTATACCGTGACCGGCAGCGACCGCAGTAGCTCCGGGTCGACGCCCCTGGGAGGCGGGGCCGCCATCTGGGCGCCCCACGCCTGACGCCGGCGACGACCGCTGGGCGCCGCGCCGGTGCTGCCGAAGTAAGAGTGGCGGAGGATTAGGAGCGCGAGGGCGAACGTCAGGAACAGCAGGAAGATGGCCGCCGAGATGAACGCTGCGCCGGCCGACACGGTGGGCGCGGCCCCGGAGGCCGCCGAGCGCGACGACCACGAGTCCATGGCGGCCCTGTGGAAGGTCTCGGTGTCTTGTTGTACTGCCAGGTCTTTGGGTCGTTAATAATTCCGTGTGGTGAGCGGTGAGTGAACCGTGCGCTCCCTCCATCTCGAGCTGGAATATATACATGCGGATGGAGTGATCGAGCTTTAGAGGCCAGGTCAGTGATGCTGACTTGACATGGATGGATGAAGCAGGGGAGAAAGAAGCTGGAAGGAAGGGGGCATGCAGATGCAGTCGTGCAGCGCATGACGACGAGTCAACGAGTGGAAGATGATTTATTTTAGCAACGACAAGTCAGCTCATGACGAGTCAACGAGGCCAAGCCAGGTCAGTGATGGGCCAAGTGAGTGGAACCTGCTGCAGAGGAGCGAATATAAACACACGTGACCCGCCGTATGAGTGTGTGTTTGGTAGTATGTATGGATCTAGCCTAGTTATTCCTCTCTGATACATGCTGAGTCCATGCATTTGCTGTTGTTTAGCAGTGGTGTATGCGCTGAGACATGCTGAGCTGAGACTTTGTTTGACAGTGTGCATGTGTTTAGACATGCTGAACCAGTTCAAATTCTAAATTACTTTTTTGAATTGTGAACAACATTGAAAAAACATGAAGAAAAATTTAAACATATTTTGAAATTCTGAACTTTTATTGAAAATTTAAACAAAATTTGAAATTCTGAACATTTTTTTTAAATTTAAACAAATTCTGTACATTTTTATATTTTTTTTGAAATTCTAAACATTTTTCAAAAATGTAAACAATTTTTGAAAATTTAAACAAAATTTGAAATTCTGAACATTTTTTTTGAAATTCAAACAAATTCTGAACATTTTTATATTTTTTTAAAAATTCTAAACTTTTTTGAAAATTTAAACAAAATTTGAAATTCTGAACATTTTTGAAAATTTAAACAATATTTGAAATTCTGAACATTTTTGAGAATTTAAACAAAATTTGAAATTCTAAACATCTTTTGAAAATTTAAACAAAATTTGTTATTATGAACATTTTCAAAAATTTAAACAATTTTTGAAATTCTGAGTTTTTTTAAATTCTGAACTTTTTCAAAAATGTAAACAATTTTTAAAATTCTAATTTTTTTATAATTTAAAGAAAATTTGAAATTATGAATATTTTTTGAAAATTTAAACATATCTGGATGTTGTCTGGTGGGTGGGGATGAGGATCGGGGCGAGCATGGCTACCTCCATGCACCCTCTTTGGGGTGCATGAGATGAGCATGGCTGAGGGCCCTTTTTTGTATCAGAGGCATAGCCCAGGTGAGTCCATACACCCTACCAAACAAGCAAAAATGGATCGGATAAAGAACTTTTGCCCTCATGCACCCTACCAAATACACATGTCCTCGTCGTCTCGTACGGTCCAAGCTGGTGCTCAGGCTCAATGCAACACGTAGTCATTTTTTTTCGCAGCCTTTGACTTGGTTGCTTGATGAATGAGAGGAGCACCTGGGGCTGGGCAGAGGTGGAAGACAATCCAGATGCCTATCTATGAAGGGGGAGTGGAGGTGGCAGCTAAAAATGAGGACGAAAAGGGATAGTTTATTTTCCAGGGTATAAACATTGCGCTTTATTCACTCCAATATGTTTAAAGGGATACAAGGATAATATCCGGAGTATTATGTTAAGGCAAAATAATGCTGGTTCCATTTCCAGAAAACATAAAATTAATCCCCTTTTTTGCAAAAAGGATCCAGGTTTTACCAGAAGTGCAAAATATTCCATAAAGGAAATATGCCCTAGAGGCAATAATAAAGTTGTTATTTTATATTTCCTTATTCATGATAAAGGTTTATTATTCATGCTAGAATTGTATTGATCGGAAACTTAAATACATGTGTGAATACATAAACAAATACTGTGTCCCTACTAAGCCTCTACTAGACTAGCTTGTTGATCAAAGATGGTTAAGGTTTCCTAACCATGGACATGTGTTGTCATTTGATAACGGGATCACATCATTAGGAGAATGATGTGATGGACAAGACCCATCCGTTAGCTTAGCATATTGATCGTTCAGTTTATTGCTATTGCTTTCTTCATGTCAAATACATATTCCTTCGGCTATGAGATTATGCAACTCCCGGATACTGGAGGAATGCCTTGTGTGCTATCAAACGTCACAACATAACTGGGTGATTATAAAGATGCTCTACAGGTATCTCCAAAGGTGTTTGTTGAGTTGGCATAGATCAGGATTAGGATTTGTCACTCCGAGTTTCGGAGAGGTATCTCTGGGCCCTCTCGGTAATACACATCATAAGCTTGCAAGCAAACGTCTAAGGAGTTAGTCACGAGGTGATGTATTACGGAACGAGTAAAGAGACTTGCCGGTAACGAGATTGAACTAGTTATAGAGATACCAACGATCGAATCTCGGGCAAGTAACATACCGATAGACAAAGGGAATTACGTATGTTGTCATAACGGTTCGACCGATAAAGATCTTTGTAGAATATGTAGGAGCCAATATGGGCATCCAGGTTCCGCTATTGGTTATTGACCGGAGAGATGTCTCGGTCATGTCTACATAGTTTTCAAACCCGTAGGGTCCGCACGCTCAACGTTCGTTGACGATATAGTGTTATATGAGTTATATGTTTTGTTGACCGAACGTTGTTCGGAGTCCCGGATGAGATCACGGACATGACGAGGTGTCTCGAAATGGTCGAGAGGTAAAGATTGATATATAGGACGATGGTATTTGGACACCGGAAGTGTTTCGGGACGTACCGGGAAGGAATCAGGTCACCGGAAGGGGTTCCGAGCACCCCCCGGCAAGTTATGGGCCTTATGGCCAAAGGGGGGGACAGACCAGCCCACAAGGGGGCTGGTGCGCCTCCTCCCTTGTTTGGCCAGCCCTAGGGAAGGAAAAGGGGGAGGGCTAGCCCCTCCTGCCTTTCCCTCTCATGGGAGAAAGGAAAGAGGTGTGGGGGGGGGGGGGGGGGGGGGGGGCGCCACCCTCCCCTGCCTTTCCCCACGCTCCAAATAAGGAAAGAGGGGGGCGCGGCTTGGGAAGGACTCCAAGTAGGATTCCTTCTACTTGGGCGCCTCCTTTGGCTGCTCCTCCCTCCCTCCCACCTATATATATGTGGGGAGGGGGCGCCACACAAGCACACAACATTGTCTTAGCCGTGTGCGGCGCCCCGTCCACAGTTTTCTCCCTCGGTCATATTTTCGTAGTGCTTAGGCGAAGCCCTGTGGAGATCACACCACCATCACCGTCAACACACCGTCGTGCTGCCGGAACTCATCTACTACTTCGCCCATCTTGATGGATCAAGAAGGCGAGGACGTCACCGAGCTGAACATGTGCAGAACGCGGAGGTGCCGTGCGTTCGGTACTAGATCGTTTGGAGCGCGAAGAAAGTTCGACTACATCAACCGCGTTGTGAAACGCTTCCGCTTATGCTCTATGAGGGTATGTAGACATACTCTCCCCCTTCGTTGCTATGCATCTCCATGGATAGAACACTGCGTGTGCGTAGAATTTTTTTTATTTTTCCATGCAATGATCCCCAACAGTGGCATCATGAGCCAGGACTATGCATAGATGATATGCATGAAGGAAATATGCCCTAAAGGCAATAATAAAGTTGTTATTTTATATTTCCTTATCATGATAAATGTTTATTATTCATGCTAGAATTGTAGTGATCGGAAACCTAAATACATGTGTGAATACATAGACAAACATTGTGTCCCTAGTAAGCCTCTACTTGACTAGCTCGTTGATAAAAGATGGTTAAGGTTTCCTGACCATGGACATGAGTTGTCATTTGATAACGGGATCACATCATTAGGAGAATGATGTGATGGACAAGACCCATCCGTTAGCTTAGCATATTGATCGTTCAGTTTTATTGCTATTGCTTTCTTCATGTCAAATACATATTCCTTTGACTATGAAATTATGCAACTCCCGAATACCGGAGGAATGCCTTGTGTGCTATCAAACATCACAATGTAACTGGGTGATCATAAAGATGCTCTACAGGTATCTCCGAAGGTGTTTGTTTGGTTGGCATAGATCGAGATTAGGATTTGTCACTCCGATTATCGGAGAGGTATCTCTGGGCCCTCTCGGTAATGCACATCATAAGAAGCCTTGCAAGCAAAGTAACTAATGAGTTAGTTGCAGGATGATGTATTACGGAACGAGTACAGAGACTTGCCGGTAACGAGATTAAACTAGGTATGAAGATACCGACGATCGAATCTCAGGCAAGTAACATACCGATGGACAACGGGAATAACGTATGTTGTCATAACGGTTCGACCGATAAAGATCGTCATAGAATATGTAGGAACCAATATGAACATCCAGGTTCCGCTATTGGTTATTGACCGGAGAGGTGTCTCGGTCATGTCTACATAGTTCTTGAACCCGTAGGGTCCGCACGCTTAACGTTCGATGACGATTTAGTATTATATGAGTTATGTGATTTGGTGACCGAATGTTGTATGGAGTCCCGGATGAGATCACGTACATGATGAGGAGTCTCGAAATGGTCGAGAGGTAAAGATTGATATATAGGATGATGGTATTCGGACACCGGAAGTGTTCCGGAAGGTACCAGGTACATATAGGGTCAACGGAAGGGGTTCCGGGCACCCCCGGCAAAGATATGGGCTTAATGGGCCAAGGGAGGGACAGACCAGCCCACAAGGTGCTGGTGCGCCCCTTCACTAGGCCGTCCAGCCCTAGGGAAAGGAAAAGGGGGAGGGCAAGTCCCTCCTTCCTTCCCCTCCTCAAGGGAGAAAGGAAAGGGGGGCGTCACCTCCCCCTTCCTTCCCCTGGAGCCTATACAAGGAAGGGGAGGCCGAACCAGGGCAGGAGCCCAAGTGGGATTCGGCCCCACTTGGGGCACCCCTTGGCCTCTCCCCTCTTCCTCCCACCTATATATATGAGGAGGGGGGGCGCCTAGCACATACAACATCAATTGTTAGCCGTGTGCGGCGCCCCCCTCCACAGTTTACGCCTCCGGTCATATCTTCGTAGTGCTTAGGCAAAGCCCTGCGTGGATCACTTCACCATCACCGTCACCACGCCGTCATGCTGACGGAACTCATCTACTTCCTCGACATCTTGCTGGATCAAGAGGACAAGGGACGTCATCGAGCTGAACGTGTGCAGAAATCGGAGGTGCCATACGTTCGGTACTTGATCGGTCGGAGCTAGAAGAAGTTCGACTACATCAACCGCGTTGTCAAACGCTTCCGCTTACGGTCTACGAGGGTACGTAGACACACTCTCCCCCTCGTTGCTATGCATCTCCTAGATAGATCTTGCGTGAGCGTAGGAATTTTTTTGAAATTGCATGCTACGTTTCCCAACAGTGGCATCCGAGCCAGGTCTATGCGTAGATGATATGCACGAGTAGAACACAAAGAGTTGTGGGCGGTGATCGTCATACTGCTTACCACCAATGTCTTATTTTGATTCGGCGATATTGTTGGATGAAGCGGCCCGGACCAACCTTACATGACCACGTTCATGAGACCGGTTCCACCGACAGACATGCAACTAGTTTTGCATAAAGGTGGCTGGCGGGTGTCTGTTTCTCCTACTTTAGTTGAATCGAATTTGACTACGGCCGGTCCTTGTTGAAGGTTAAAACAGCAAACTTGATAAATCACCGTTGTGGTTTTTGATGCGTAGGTAAGAACGGTTCTTGCTAGAAGCCCGTAGCAGCCACGTAAAACTTGCAACAACAAAGTAGAGGACGTCTAACTTGTTTTTGCAGGGCATGTTGTGATGTGATATGGTCAAGACATGATGTGATATACGTTGTTGTATGAGATGATCATGTTTTGTAAAAGTTATCGGCAACCAGCAGGAGCCTTATGGTTGTCTCTTTATTGTATGAAATGCAAACGCCATGTAATTGCTTTACTTTATCACTATACGTTAGCGATAGTTGTAGAAGCAATAGTTGGCGAGACGACCACGACGCTACGATGGAGATCAAGGTGTCAAGCCGGTGACAATGGAGATCATGACGATGCTTTGGAGATGGAGATCAAAAGCACAAGATGATGATGGCCATATCATGTCACATATTTTGATTGCATGTGATGTTTATCTTTTATGCATCTTATTTTGCTTAGTACGGCAATAGCATTATAAGATGATCCCTTAACTAAAATTTCAAGGTATAAGTGTTCTCCCTGAGTATGCACCGTTGCGATAGTTCATCATGTTGAGACACCACGTGATGATCGGGTGTGATAGACTCTACGTTCACATACAACGGGTGCAAGATAGTTTCGCACATGCAGAATATTCGGGTTAAACTTGACGAGCCTGGCATGTACAGACATGGTCTCGGAACACTGGAGACCGAAAGGTCGAATGTGAATCATATAGTAGATATGATCAACATAGAGATGTTCACCATTGATGACTACGCCATCTCACGTGATGATCGGACATGGTTTAGTTGATTTGGATCACGTATCATTTAGATGACTTGAGGGATGTCTATCTAAGTGGGAGTTCTTAAGTAATTTGATTAATTGAACTTAATTTATCATGAACTTAGTCCTGATAGTTTTTGCATATCTATGTTGTAGATCAATGGCCCGTGCTACCGTTCCCTTGAATTTTAATGCGTTCCTAGAGAAAGCTAAGTTGAAAGATGATGGTAGCAACTACACGGACTGGGTCCATAACTTGAGGATTATCCTCATTGCTGCACAGAAGAATTATGTCCTTGATGCACCGCTAGGTGAAAGGCCTGCTGCAGGAGCAGATGCTGATGTTATGAACGTCTGGCAAGCTCGATCTCATGACTACTCGATAGTTCAGTGTGCCATGCTTTACGGCTTAGAATCGGGACTTCAAAGATGTTTTGAACGTCATGGACCATATGAGATGTTCCAAGAGTTGAAGTTAATATTTCAAGAAAATGCCCGAGTTGAGAGATATGAAGTCTCCAACAAGTTCTATAGCTGCAAGATGGAGGAGAACAGTTCTGTTAGTGAACACATACTCAAAATGTCTGGGTATCATAATCACTTGACTTAGCTGGGAGTTAATCTTCCAGATGATAGTGTTATTGACAAAGTTCTCCAATCACTGCCACCAAGCTACAAAGGCTTCGTGATGAACTATAATATGCAAGGGATGGAAAAGACAATTCCCGAGCTCTTCGCAATGCTCAAAGATGCGGAGGTAGAAATCAAGAAGGAGCATCAAGTGTTGATGGTAACAAGACCACTAGTTTCAAGAAAAAGGGCAAGGGAAAGAAGGGGAACTTCAAAAAGAATGGCAAGCAAGTTGCCACTCCCGGTAAGAAGCCCAAAGCTGGACCCAAGCCTGAAACTAAGTGCTTCTACTGCAAAGGGACTGGTCACTGGAAGCGGAACTGCCCCAAGTATTTGGCGGATAAGAAGGATGGCAAAGTGAACAAAGGTATATTTGATATACATGTTATTGATGTGTACCTTACTAATGCTCGTAGTAGCGCCTGGGTATTTGATACTGGTTCGGTTGCTCATATTTGTAACTTGAAACAGGGGCTACGGATTAAACGAAGATTGGGTAAGGACGAGGTGACGATGCGCGTCGGGAATCGTTCCAAGGTCGATGTGATCGCCGTCGGCACGCTACCTCTATATCTACCTTCGGGATTAGTTTTAGACCTGAATTATTGTTATTTGGTGCCAGCGTTGAGCATGAACATTATAAATAGGATCTTGTTTAGTGCGAGACGGTTATTCATTTAAATCAGAGAATAATGGTTGTTCTATTTATATGAGTAATATCTTTTATGGTCATGCACCCTTGAAGAGTGGTCTATTTTTATTGAATCTCGATTGTGGTGATACACATATTCATAATATTGACGCCAAAAGATGCAAAGTTGATAATGATAGTGCAACATATTTGTGGCACTGCAGTTTAGGTCATATTGGTGTAAAGCGCATGAAGAAACTCCATGCAGATGGACTTTTGGAATCACTTGATTATGAATCATTTGATACTTGCGAACCATGCCTCATGGGCAAGATGACTAAAACTCCGTTCTCCGGAATAATTGAGCGAGCTAATGACTTATTGGAAATAATACATACCGATGTATGCGGTCCGATGAGTGTTGAGGCTCGCGGCGGGTATCGTTATTTTCTGACGTTCACAGATGATTTAAGCAGATATGGGTATATCTACTTAATGAAACACAAGTCTGAAACATTTGAAAAGTTCAAAGAATTTCAGAATGAAGTGGAGAATCATCGTAACAAGAAAATAAAGTTTCTACAATCCGATCGTGGAGGCGAATATTTGTGTTACGAGTCTGGCCTTCATTTAAAACAATGTGGAATTGTTTCACAACTCACGCCACCTGGAACACCATAGCGTAATGGTGTGTCCGAACGTCGTAACCGTACTTTATTAGATATGGTGCGATCTATGATGTCTCTTACCAATTTACCACTATCGTTTTGGGGTTATGCATTAGAGACAGCTGCATTCACATTAAATAGGGCACCGTCTAAATCCGTTGAGACGACACCGTATGAACTGTGGTTTGGCAAGAAACCTAAGCTGTCGTTTCTTAAAGTTTGGGGATGCAATGCTTATGTCAAAAGGTTTCAGCCAGATAAGCTCGAACCCAAATTGGAGAAGTATGTCTTCATAGGATACCCTAAGGAAACTATTGGGTACACCTTCTACCATAGATCCAAAGGCAAAATCTTTGTTGCTAAGTTTGGATCCTTTCTAGAGAAGGAGTTTCTCTCGAAAGAAGTGAGTGGGAGGAAAGTAGAACTTGATGAGGTAATTGTACCTTCTCTCGAATTGGAAAGTAGGTCATCACAGAAAACTGTTCCCGTGATGCCTACACCAACTAGAGAGGAAGTTAATGATGATGATCATGAAACTTCAGATCAAGTTACTACTGAACTTCATAGGTCGACCAGAGCACGATCCGCACCAGAGTGGTACAGTAATCCTGTCCTGGAAGTCATATTATTAGACCAAGGCGAACCTACAAACTATGAAGAAGCTATCATGAGCCCGGATTCCGACAGATGGCCCGAGGACATGAAATCTGAGATAGGATCCATGTATGAGAACAAAGTGTGGACTTTGGTGGATTTGCTCGATGATCGACAAGCCATAGAGAATAAATGGATCTTCAAGAAGAAGACTGACGCTGATGGTAATGTTACTATCTACAAAGCTCGACTTGTTGCGAAAGGTTTTCGACAAGTTCAAGGGGTTGACTACGATGAGACTTTCTCACTCGTAGCGATGCTTAAGTCCATCCGAATCATGTTAGCATTTGCCGCATTTTATGAAATCTAGCAAATGGACGTCAAAACTGCATTCCTTAATGGATTTCTTAAAGAAGAGGTGTATATGATGTAACCAGAAGGTTTTGTCGATCCTAAAGTGTTGACAAAGTGTGCAAGCTCCAGCGATCCATCTATGGACTAGTGCAAGCATCTCGGAGTTGGAATATACGCTTTGATGAGGTGATCAAAGCATATGATTTTATACAGACTTACGGTGAAGCCTGTATTTACAAGAAAGTGAGTGGGAGCTCTGTAGCATTTCTGATATTATATGTGGATGACATATTGTTGATTTGAAATGATATAGAATTTCTGGATAGCATAAAAGGATATTTGAATAAGAATTTTTTCTGTAAAAGACCTCAGTGAAGCTACTTACGTATTGGGCATCAAGATCTATAGGGATAGATCGAGACGCTTAATAGGACTTTCACAAAGTACATACCTTGGCAAAATTTTGAAAAAGTTCAAAATAGATCAGTCAAAGAAAGGGTTCTTGCCTGTGTTGCAAGGTGTAAAGTTGAGTAAGACTCAAAGCACGACCACGGCAGAAGATAGAGAGAGAATGAAAGTCATTCCCTATGCCTCATGCATAGGTTCTATAAAGTATGCCATGCTGTGTACCAGACCTGTAGTGTGCCTTGCCATGAGTTTGGCAAGGGGTACAATCATGATCCAGGAGTAGATCACTGGACAGCGGTCAAAATTATCCTTAGTTACCTAAAAAGACTAAGGAAATGTTTCTCGGTTATGGAAGTGATAAAGAGTTCGTCGTAAAGGGTTACGTCGATGCAAGCTTTAACACCGATCCAAATGACTCTGAGTCTCAATCTGGATACGTATTGAAAGTGGGAGCAATTAGCTAGAGTAGCTCCATGCAGAGCATTGTAGACATAGAAATTTGCAAAATACATACGGATCTGAATGTGGCAGACCCGTTGACTAAACTTCTCTCACAAGCAAAACATGATCACACCTTAGTGCTCTTTGGGTGTTAATCACATGGTGATGTGAACTAGATTATTGACTCTAGTAAACTCTTTGAGTATTAGTCACATGACGATGTGAACTATGAGTGTTAATCACATAGCGATGTGAACTAGATTATTGACTCTAGTGCAAGTGGGAGACTGAAGGAAATATGCCCTAGAGGCAATAATAAAGTTGTTATTTTATATTTCCTTATTCATGATAAATGTTTATTATTCATGCTAGAATTGTATTGATCGGAAACCTAAATACATGTGTGAATACATAGACAAACATTGTGTCCCTAGTGAGCCTCTACTTGACTAGCTCGTTGATCAAAGATGGTTAAGGTTTCCTGACCATGGACATGAGTTGTCATTTGATAACGGGATCACATCATTATGAGAATGATGTGATGGACAAGACCCATCCGTTAGCTTAGCATATTGATCGTTCAGTTTTATTGCTATTGCTTTCTTCATGTCAAATACTTATTCCTTCGACTATGAAATTATGCAACTCCCGAATACCGGAGGAATGCCTTGTGTGCTATCAAACGTCACAACGTAACTGGGTGATCATAAAGATGCTCTACAGGTATCTCCTAAGGTGTTTGTTGGGTTGGCATAGATCGAGATTAGGATTTGTCACTCCGAGTATCGGAGAGGTATCTCTAGGCCCTCTCGGTAATGCACATCATAAGATGCCTTGCAAGCAAAGTAACTAATGAGTTAGTTGCAGGATGATGTATTACAGAACAAGTAAAGAGACTTGCCGGTAATGAGATTAAACTAGGTATGAAGATACCGACGATCGAATCTCGGGCAAGTAACATACCGATGGACAAAGGGAATAACGTATGTTGTCATAATGGTTCGACCGATAAAGATCTTTGTAGAATATGTAGGAACCAATATGAGCATCCAGGTTCCGCTATTGGTTATTGACCAAAGAGGTGTCTCGGTCATGTCTACATAGTTCTCGAACCCGTAGGGTCCGCACGCTTAACGTTCGATGACGATTTAGTATTATATGAGTTTGTGATTTGGTGACCGAATGTTGTTCGGAGTCCCGAATGAGATCACGGACATGACGAGGACTCACGAAATGGTCCAGAGGTAAAGATTGATATATAGGACGATGGTATTCGGACACCGGAAGTGTTTCGGAGGGTACCGGGTACATATAGGGTCATCGGAAGGGGTTCCGGGCACCCCCGGCAAAGATATGGGCTTAATGGGCCAAGGGAGGGACAGACCAGCCCATAAGGGGCTGGTGCGCCCCTCCACCAGGCCGGCCAGCCCTAGGGAAAGGAAAAGGGGGAGGGCAAGTCCCTCGTTCCTTCCCCTCCTCAAGGGAGAAAGGAAAGGGGGGGCACCACCTCCCCCTTCCTTCCCCTGGCGCTTATACAAGGAAGGGGGGGGGGGCGAACCCGGGCAGGAGCCCAAGTGGGATTCGGCCCCACTTGGGGCGCCCCTTGGCCTCTCCCCTCTCCCTCCCACCTATATATATGAGGAGGGGGCGCCTAGCACATAGAACATCAATTGTTAGCCGTGTGCGGCGCCCCCCTCCACAGTTTACGCCTCCGGTCATATCTTCGTAGTGCTTAGGCGAAGCCCTACGCGGATCACTTCACCATCACCGTCACCACGCCGTCATGCTGACGGAACTCATCTACTTCCTTGACATCTTGCTATATCAAGAGGACGAGGGACGTCATCGAGCTGAACGTGCGCAGAACTCGGAGGTGCCGTACGTTCGGTACTTGATCGGTCGGAGCTAGAAGAAGTTCGACTACATCAACCGCGTTGTCAAATGCTTCCGCTTACGGTCTACGAGGGAATGTAGACACACTCCCCCCCTCGTTGCTATGCATCTCCTAGATAGATCTTGCGTGAGCGTAGGAATTTTTTTTGAAATTGCATGCTACGTTTCCCAACAGTGGCATCCGAGCCAGGTCTATGCGTAGATGATATGCACGAGTAGAACACAAAGAGTTGTGGGTGGTGATTGTCATACTACTTACCACCAATGCGTAGGTAAGAACGGTTCTTGCTAGAAGCCCGTAGCAGCCACGTAAAACTTGCAACAACAAAGTAGAGGACGTCTAACTTGTTTTTGCAGGGCATGTTGTGATGTGATATGGTCAAGACGTGATGTGATATACGTTATTGTATGAGATGATCATGTTTTGTAATATCGACAACCGACAGGAGCCTTTGGGTTGTCTCTTTATTGTATGAAGTGCAAACGCCATGTAATTGCTTTACTTTATCGCTATGCGTTAGCAATAGTTGTAGAAGTAATAGTTGGCGAGACGACCCCGACACAACGATGGAGATCAAGGTGTCGAGCCGGTGACGATGGAGATCATGACGATGCTTTGGAGATGGAGATCAAAAGCACAAGATGATGGCCATATCATGTCACATATTTTGATTGCATGTGATGTTTATCTTTTATGCATCTTATTTTGCTTAGTACGGCGGTAGCATTATAAGATGATCCCTTCACTAAATTTCAAGGTAAAAGTGTTCTCCCTGAGTATGCACCGTTGCTACAGTTCGTCGTTTCGAGACACCACGTGATGATCGGGTGTGATAGACTATACGTTCACATACAACGGGTGTAAGACAGTTTTGCAGATGCAGAATACTTGGGTTAAACTTGACGAGCCTAGCATGTACAGACATGGTCTCGGAACACTGGAGACCGAAAGGTCGAACGTAAGTCATATAGTAGATATGATCAACATAGAGATGTTCACCATTGATGACTACCCCATCTCACGTGATGGTCGGACATGGGTTAGTTGATTTGGATCATGTATCACTTAGATAACTTGAGGGTTGTTTATTTAAGTGGGAGTTCATTAGTAATTTGATTAACTGAACTTAATTTATTGTGAACTTAGTCCTGATAGTATTTGCAAATCTATGTTGTAGATCAATAGCTCACGATATAGTTTCCTTATTTTTTGATATGTTCCTAGAGAAAACTAAGTTGAAAGATGTAGTAGCAATGATGCGGACTGGGTCCGTGATCTGAGGATTATCCTCATTGCTGCACAGAAGAATTATGTCCTTGATGCACCGCTAGATGACAGACCTATTGCAGGAGCAGATGCAGATGTTATGAATGTTTGGCAAGCTCGATATGATGACTAATTAATAGTTTAGTGCGCCATGCTTTACGACTTAGAACCGGGACTTCAAAAATGTTTTGAACGCCACGGAGCATATGAGATGTTCCAAGAGCTGAAATTGTTATTTCAGACTCATGCCCATGTCGAGAGGTATGAGACCTCTGACAAGTACTTTGCCTACAAGATGGAGGAGAATAGCTCAACCAGTGAGCATGTGCTCAGAATGTCTGGGTACTACAATTGCTTGAATCAAGTGGGAGTTAATCTTCCAGATAAGATATTGATTGACAAAGTTCTCTAGTCACTATCACCAAGCTACTAGAACTTCGTGATGAACTATAATATGTAAGGGATGACGAAAATGATTCCCGAGCTCTTCGCGATGCTGAAATCGGCGAAGGTAGAAATCAAGAAAGAGCATCAAGTGTTGATGGTTAACAAGACCACTAGTTTTAAGAAAAAGGGCAAGGGAAAGAAAAGGAACTTCAGGAAGAATGGCAAGAAAGTTGCCACTCCCGTGAAGAAGCCCAAAGCTGGACCCAATCCTGAAACTGAGTGCTTCTACTACGAAGGAAATGGTCACTGGAAGTGGAACTGCCCCAAATACTTGGCGGATAAGAAGGATGGCAAAGTGAACAAAGGTATATTTGATATACATGTTATTGATGTGTATTTTACTAGTGTTCGTAGTAACCCCTGGGTATTTGATACCGGTTCAGTTGCTAAGATTAGTAACTCGAAACAGGAGTTGCAAAATGAATAGAGACTAGTTAATGATGAGGTGACGATGTGTGTTGGAAGTGATTCCAAGGTTGATAAGATCACCATCGCACACTCCCTCTACCTTCGGGATTAGTGTCGGACCTAAATAAAAAAAATGTTATTTGGTGTTTTCGTTGAGCATGAATATGATTGGATCATGTTTATGGCGATACGGTTATTCATTGAAGTCAGAGAATAATTGTTGTTCTGTTTACATGAATAAAACCTTCTATGGTCATACACCCAATGTAAATGGTTTATTGAATCTCGATCGTAGTGATACACATATTCATAATATTGATGCCAAAAGATGCAAAGTTGATAATGATAGTGCAACATATTTGTGGCACTGCCGTTTAGGTCATATTGGTGTAAAACGCATAAAGAAACTCCATACAGATGGACTTTTGGAATCACTTGGTTATGAATCATTTGATACTTGCGAACCATGCCTCATGGGCAAGATGACTAAAACTCCGTTCTCCGGAACAATGGAGCGAGCTAATGACTTATTGGAAATAATACATACCGATGTATGCGGTCCGATGAGTATTGAGGCACGCGGCGGGTATCGTTATTTTCTGACCTTCACAGATGATTTGAGCAGATATGGGTATATCTACTTAATGAAACACAAGTCTAAAACATTTGAAAAGTTCAAAGAATTTCAGAGTGAAGTGGAGAATCATCGTAACAAGAAAATAAAGTTTCTACGATCTGATCATGGAGGCGAATATTTGAGTTACGAGTTTGGCCTTCATTTAAAACAATGTGGAATTGTTTCATAACTCACGCCACCTGGAACACCACAGCGTAATGGTGTGTCCGAATGTCGTAACCGTACTTTATTAGATATGGTGCGATCTATGATGTTTCTTACCGATTTACCACTATCATTTTGTGGTTATGCATTAGAGACAACTGTATTCACGTTAAATAGGGAACCGTCTAAATCCGTTGAGACGACACCGTATGAACTGTGGTTTGGCAAGAAACCTAAGCTGTCGTTTCTTATAGTTTGGGGATGCGACGCTTATGTCAAAAGGCTTCAGCCTGATAAGCTCGAACCTAAATTGGAAAAGTGCGTCTTCATAGGATACCCTAAGGAAACTATTGGGTACACCTTCTACCACATATCCGAAGGCAAGATCCTCGTTGCCAAGAATGGAACCTTTCTAGAGAAGGAGTTTCTCTTGAAAGAAGTGAGTGGGAGGAAAGTAGAACTTGATGAGGTAATTGTACCTTCTCTCGAATTGGAAAGTAGCACATCACAGAAAACCGTTCCCGTGATGACTACACCAACTAGAGAGGATGCAAATGATAACGATCATGAAGCTTCAGATCAAGTTACTACTGAACCTCGTAGATCGACCAGAGCAAGATCCGCACCAGAGTGGTACGGCAATCCTGTACTGGAAGTCATGTTATTAGACCAAGGCGAACCTACGAACTATGAAGAAACTATGATGAGCCCAGATTCCAACAGATGGCTTGAGGCCATGAAATCTGAGATAGGATCCATGTATGAGAACAAAGTGTGGACTTTGGTGGATTTGCCCGATGATCGGCAAGTCATAGAGAATAAATGGATCTTCAAGAAGAAGACTGACTGTCTACAAAGCTCGACTTGTCGCGAAAGATTTTCGACAAGTTCAAGGAGTTGACTACGATGAGACTTTCTCACCCGTAGCGATGCTTAAGTCCGTCCGAATCATGTTAGCAATTGCCATGAAATCTGGCAAATGGATGTCAAAACTGCATTCCTTAATGGATATCTTAAAGAAGAGTTGTATATGATGCAACCAGAAGGTTTTGTCGATCCTAAAGGTGCTAACAAAGTGTGCAAGCTCCAGCGATCCATCTGTGGACTGGTGCAAGTATCTCGGAGTTGGAATAAACGCTTTGATGAGGTGATCAAAGCATATGGTTTTATACAGACTTACGGTGAAGCCTGTATTTACAAGAAAGTGAGTGAGAGCTCTGTAGCATTTCTAATATTATATGTGGATGACATATTACTGATTGGAAATGATATAGAATTTCTGGATAGCATAAAAGGATATTTGAATAAGAATTTTTCATTGAATGACCTCGGTGAAGCTATTTACGTATTGAGCATCAAGATCTATAGGGATAGATTGAGACGTTTAATAGGACTTTCACAAAGCACATACCTTGACAAAGTTTTGAAGAAGTTCAAAATAGATCAGTCAAAGAAAGGGTTCTTGCCTGTGTTGCAAGGTGTGAAGTTGAGTAAGACTCAAAACCCGACCACGGCAGAAGATAGAGAGAGAATGAAAGTCATTCCCTATGCCTCAGCCATAGGTTATATAAAGTATGCCATGTTGTGTACCATACCTATTGTGTACCTTGCCGTGAGTTTGGCAAGGGGGTACAATAGTGATCCAGGAGTAGATCACTGGACAGCGGTCAAAATTATCCTTAGATGCCTTAAAGAGGACTAAGGAAATGTTTCCCGATTATGGAGGTGATAAAGAGTTCGTCGTAAAGGGTTACGTCGATGCAAGCTTTAACACCGATCCGGATGACTCTGAGTCTCAATCTGGATACATATTGAAAGTGGGAGCAATCAGCTAGAGTAGCTCCATGTAGAGCATTGTAGACATAGAAATTTGCAAAATACATACGGATCTGAATGTGGCAGACCCGTTGACTAAACTTCTCACACAAGCAAAACATGAGCACACCTTAGTACTCTTTGGGTGTTAATCACATGGCGACGTGAACTAGATTATGGACTCTAGTAAACTCTTTGGGTATTGGTCACATGACGATGTGAACTATGGGTGTTAATCACATGGCGATGTGAACTAGATTATTGACTCTAGTGCAAGTGGGAGACTGAAGGAAATATGCCCTAGAGGCAATAATAAAGTTGTTATTTTATATTTCCTTATTCATGATAAAGGTTTATTATTCATGCTAGAATTGTATTGATCAAAAACTTAAATACATGTGTGAATACATAAACAAATACTATGTCCCTAGTAAGCCTCTACTAGACTAGCTTGTTGATCAAAGATGTTTAAGGTTTCCTAACCATGGACATGTGTTGTCATTTGATAACGGGATCACATCATTAGGAGAATGATGTGATGGACAAGACTCATCTGTTAGCTTAGCATATTGATCGTTCAGTTTATTGCTATTGCTTTCTTCATGTCAAATACATATTCCTTCGACTATGAGATTATGCAACTCCCGGATACCGGAGGAATGCCTTGTGTGCTATCAAACATCATTCCGTAACTGGGTGATTATAAAGATGCTCTACAGGTATCTCCAAAGGTGTTTGTTGAGTTGGCATAGATCGAGATTAGGATTTGTCACTCCAAGTATCGGAGAGGTATCTACGGGCCCTCTCGGTAATACACACCATAAGCTTGCAAGCAAATGACTAAGGAGTTAGTCACGAGATGATGTATTACGGAACGAGTAAAGAGACTTACCGGTAATGAGATTGAACTAGGTATAGATATACCGACGATCGAATCTTGGGCAAGTAACATACCGATGGACAAAGGGAATTATGTATGTTGTCATAACGGTTCGACCGAAAAAGATCTACGTAGAATATTGTTGGGGAACATAGTAAAAATTCAAAAATTTCCTACGTGTCACCAAGATCAATCTAGGAGATGCTAGCAACAAGTGAGAGGGAGTGCATCTTCATACCCTTGAAGATCGCTAAGCGCAAGCGTTACAAGAACGCGGTTGATGGAGTCGTACTCGGGACGTCTCCTCCTTCTTGATCCAGCAAGGGGAGAGGAGAAGTTGAGGGAGAGCTCCGGCAGCACGACGGCGTGGTGGCGGTGGAGCTCGTGGTTCTCCGGCAGAGCTTCGCTAAGCAGTACGGAGGAGGAGGAGGAGTTGGAGGGGGGAAGGGCTGCGCCAGGGGAAGGGGTGCAGCTCCCATGCACCTCCCCACTATATATAGGGGTGGAGGGGGCTGGTTTCTTGCCCTCCAAGTCCATTGGGGCGTTGGCAAAGGTGGGAGGAAAGAAATCCCATCCTTTCCCTTCCCCACCGATTGTTATCCCCCCTTTTTAGGGATCTTGATATTATCCCTTCGGGATATGATCTTATTCCTTCTAAGGGGGATCTTGGTGCCCCTTGACCAGGAATGTGGGGCCTTGCCCCCACTACCCACGTTCATGTGGGTCTCCCCATGCAGGTGGGCCCCACTCTGGAACCTTCTAGAACCTTCCCGGTACAATACCGAAAAATCCCGAACATTTTCCGATGGCCAAAATATGACTTCCCATATATAAATCTTTACCTACGGACCATTCCAAAACTCCTCGTGACGTCCGGGATCTCATCCGAGACTCCGAACAACTTTCGGTAACCACATACAATTCCCATTACAACTCTAGCGTCACCGAACCTTAAGTGTGTAGACCCTACGGGTTCGGGAACCATGCAGACATGACGGAGACACCTCTCCGGCCAATAACCAATAGCGGGATCTGGATACCCATATTGGCTCCCACATGTTCGACGATGATCTCATCGGATGAACCACGATGTCGGGGATCCAATTAATCCCGTATACAATTCTGTTTGTCCATCGGTATGTTACTTGCCCGAGATTCGATCGTCGGTATCCCTATACCTTGTTCAATCTTGTTACTGGCAAGTCTCTTTACTCGTTCCGTAACGCATGATCCCGTGGCTAACTCCTTAGTCACATTGAGCTCATTATGATGATGCATTACTGAGTCGACCCAGAGATACCTCACTGTCATACGGAGTGACAAATCCCAGTCTCGATTCGTGCCAACCCAACAGACACTTTCGGAGATACCTGTAGTGCACCTTTATGGTCACGTAGTTACGTTGTGACGTTTGATACACCCAAAGCATTCCTACGGTATCCGGGAGTTTGCACAATCTCATGGTCTAAGGAAATGATACTTGACAATAGAAAAGCTCTAGCAAACGAACTACACGATCTTTTGCTATGCTTAGGATTGGGTCTTGTCCATCACATCATTCTCCTAATGATGTGATCCCGTTATCAACGACATCCAATGTCCATGGTCAGGAAACCACAACCATCTATTGATCAACGAGCTAGTTAACTAGAGGCTCACTAGGGACATGCTGTGGTCTATGTATTCACACATGTATTACGGTTTCCGGTTAAGACAATTATAGCATGAACAATAGACAATTATCATGAACAAGGAAATATAATAATAACCATTTTATTATTGCCTCTAGGGCATATTTTCAACAGTCTCCCACTTGCACTAGAGTCAATAATCTAGTTACATTGTGATGAATCGAACACCCATAGAGTTCTGGTGCTGATCATGTTTTGCTCGTGGAAGAGGTTTAGTCAACGGATCTGCGACATTCAGATCCGTATGTACTTTACAAATATCTATGTCTCCATCTTGAATATATTCACGAATGGAGTTGAAGCAGCGCTTGATGTGCTGAGCTGCTTCCGAAGAAGCTATGTACTCCGCTTCACATGTAGATCCCGCCACGACGCTTTGCTTGCAACTGCACCAGCTGACTGCCCCACCATTCAAAATGTACACGTATCCGGTTTGTGACTTGGAGTCATCCAGATCTGTGTCAAAGCTAGCATCGACATTACCCTTTACGACGAGCTCTTTGGCACCTCCATAAACGAGAAACATATCCTTAGTCCTTTTCAGGTACTTCAGGATATTCTTGACCGCTGTCCAGTGTTCCATTCCCGGATCACTTTGGTACCTCCCTACCAAACTTATGGCAAGGTTCACATCAGGTCTGGTACACAGCATGGCATACATAATAGAGCCTATGGCTGAGGCATAGGGGATGACACTCATCTTTTCTCTTTCTTCTGCCGAGGTCGGGCGTTGAGCTGCGCTCAATCTCACACCTTGCAATACAGACAAGAACCCCTTCTTGGACTGATCCATATTGAACTTCTTCAATATCTTGTCAAGGTATGTGCTTTGTGAAAGACCAATGAGGCGTCTCGATCTATCTCTATAGATCTTGATGCCTAATATGTAAGAAGCTTCTCTAAGGTCCTTCATTGAAAAACACTTATTCAAGTAGGCCTTTATGCTTTCCAAAAGTTCTATATCATTTCCCATCAACAGTATGTCATCCACATATAATATGAGAAATGCTACAGAGCTCCCACTCACTTTCTTGTAAATACAGGCTTCTCCATAAGTCTGTATAAACCCAAACGCTTTGATCATTTCATCAAAGCGAATGTTCCAACTCCGAGATGCTTGCACCAGCCCATAGATGGAGCGCTGGAGCTTTGCATACTTCGTCAGCATTCTTAGGATCGACAAAACCTTTCGGCTCCATCATATACAATTCTTCCTTAAGGAAACCATCAAAGAATGCCGTTTTGACGTCCATTTGCCAGATCTCATAATCATAGAATGCGGCAATTGCTAACATGATTCGGACGGACTTCAGCTTCGCTACGGGTGAGAAGGTCTCATTGTAGTCAACCCCTTGAACTTGTCGATAACCCTTAGCGACAAGCCGAGCCTTATAGACGGTCACATTACCATCCGCGTTAGTCTTCTTCTTAAAGATCCACTTATTCTCTATGGCTTGCCGATCATCGGGCAAGTCCGTCAAAGTCCATACTTTGTTTTCATACATGGATCCTATCTCGGATTTCATGGCTTCAAGCCATTTGTTGGAATCCGGGCCCGGCATCGCTTCTTCATAGTTCGAAGGTTCACCGTTGTCTAACAACATGATTTCCAGGACAGGGTTGCCGTACCACTCTGGTGCGGAACGTGTCCTCGTGGACCTACGAAGTTCAGTGGCAACTTGACCCGAAGTTTCATGATCATCATCATTAACTTCCTCTCTAGTCGGTGCAGGCAGCACAGAAACATCTTCCTGAGCTGCGCTACTCTCCGGTTCAAGAGGGGGTACCTCGTCAAGTTCTACTTTCCTCCCACTTACTTTTTTCGAGAGAAACTCTTTCCCCAGAAAGGATCCATTCTTGGCAACAAAGATCTTGCCTTCGGATCTGAGGTAGAAGGTATACCCAATAGTTTCCTTAGGGTATCCTATGAAGACGCATTTTTTCGATTTGGATTCGAGCTTTTCAGGTTGAAGTTTCTTGACATAAGCATCGCATCCCCAAACTTTCAGAAACGACAGCTTAGGTTTCTTCCCAAACCATAATTCATACGGTGTCGTCTAAACGGATTTAGACGGTGCCCTATTTAAAGTGAATGCGGCAGTCTCTAAAGCATAACCCCAAAATGATAGCGGTAGATCGGTAAGAGACATCATAGATCGCACCATATCCAATAGAGTGCGATTACGATGTTTGGACACACCATTACGCTGAGGTGTTCCAGGCGGCGTGAGTTGTGAAACAATTCCACATTTCCTTAAGTGCGTGCCAAACTCGTGACTCAAGTATTCTCCTCCACGATCTGATCGTAAGAACTTTATTTTCCTGTCACGTTGATTCTCTACCTCGCTCTGAAATTCCTTGAACTTTTCAAAGGTCTCTGACTTGTGTTTCATTAAGTAGACATATCTACTTAAGTCATCAGTGAGGGTGAGAGCATAACGATAGCCACCGCGAGCCTCAACGCTCATTGGACCACATACATCAGTATGTATTATTTGCAACAAGTTGGTTGCTCGCTCCATTGTTCCGAAGAACGGAGTCTTGGTCATTTTGCCCATGAGGCATGGTTCGCACGTGTCAAATGATTCATAATCAAGAGACTCCAAAAATCCATCTGCATGGAGTTTCTTCATGCATTTGACACCAATGTGACCAAGGCGGCAGTGCCACAAGTATGTGGGACTATCATTATCAACCTTACATTTTTTGGCATTCACACTATGAATATGTGTAACATCACGTTCGAGATTCAATAAAAATAAACCATTGACCAGCGGGGCATGACCATAAAACATATCTCTCATATAAATTGAACAACCATTATTCTTGGATTTAAATGAGTAGCCATCTCGCATTAAACGAGATCTAGATACAATCTTCATGCTCAAAGCTGGCATTAAATAACAATTATTGAGGTTTAAAACTAATCCCGAAGGTAAATGTAGAGGTAGCGTGCCGACGGCGATCACATCGACCTTGGAACCATTCCCGACGCGCATCGTCACCTCGTCCTTCGCCAGTCTCCGCTTATTCCGCAGCTCCTGTTTTGAGTTACAAATGTGAGCAACCGCACCGGTATCAAATACCCAGGAGCTACTACGAGCACTGGTAAGGTACACATCAATAACATGTATATCATATATACCTTTGGCGTTGCCGGCCTTCTTATCCGCTAAGTACTTGGGGCAGTTCCGCTTCCAGTGACCATTTCCCTTGCAATAAAAGCACTCAGTCTCAGGCTTGGGTCCATTCTTTGGCTTCTTCCCGGCAACTGACTTACCGGGCGCGGCAACTCCCTTGCCATCCTTCTTGAAGTTCTTCTTACCCTTGCCTTTCTTGAAACTAGTGGTCTTATTCACCATCAACACTTGATATTCCTTTTTGATCTCCACCTCTGCTGATTTCAGCATTGAATATAACTCAGGAATGGACTTCTCCATCCCTTGCATATTGTAGTTCATCACAAAGCTCTTTTAGCTAGGTGGAAGCGACTGGAGGATCCTGTCAATGACCGAGTCATCTGGAAGATTAACTCCCAGCTGAGACAAGCGATTGTGCAACCCAGACATTTTGAGTATATGCTCGCTGACAGAGCTGTTTTCCTCCATCTTACAACTGTAGAACTTGTCGGAGACTTCATATCTCTCGACCCGGGCATGAGCTTGGAAAACCATTTTCAGCTCTTGGAACATCTCATATGCTCCGTATTGCTCAAAACGCTTTTGGAGCCCTGGTTCTAAGCTGTAAAGCATGCCGCAGTGAACCAGGGAGTCATCATCACTACGCGACTGCCAGGCGTTCATAACGTCTTGAGTTGCTGGGAAAATGGGTGCGTCACCTAGTGGTGCTTCAAGGACATATGCTTTCTTGGCAGCTATGAGGATGATCCTCAAGTTATGGACCCAGTCCGTATAGTTGCTACCATCGTGTTTCAGCTTGGTTTTCTCTAGGAACGCATTAAAGTTGAGGGCAACATTAGCGTGGGCCATTGGATCTACAAGATAGGTTGTAAAGACAATTTTAGACTAAGTTCATGATAATTAAGTTCATCTGATCAAATCATTTAATGAACTCCCACTCAGATAGACATCCCTCTAGTCATCTAAGTGATACATGATCCGAATCGACTATGCCGTGTCCGATCATCACGTGAGACGGACTAGTCATCAACGGTGAACATCTCCATGTTGATCGCATCTACTATACGACTTATGTTCGACCTTTCGGTCTCTCGTGTTTCGAGGCCATGTCTGTACATGCTAGGCTCGTCAAGTCAACCTAAGTGTTTCGCATGTGTAAATCTGGCTTACACCCATTGTATGCGAACGTTAGAATCTATCACACCCGATCATCACGTGGTGCTTCGAAACAACGAACCTTCGCAACGGTGCACACTTAGGGGGAACACATTTCTTGAAATTTTTAGTGAGGGATCATCTTATTTATGCTACCGTCGTTCTAAGCAAATAAGATGTAAACATGATAAACATCACATGCAAATCATAAAGTGACATGATATGGCCAATATCATCTTGCGCTTTTGATCTCCATCTTCGAGGCTCGGCATGATCACCATCGTCACCGGCATGACACCATGATCTCGATCATCGTGTCTTCATGAAGTTGTCTCGCCAACTATTACTTCTACTACTATGGCTAACGGTTAGCAATAAAGTAAAGTAATTACATGGCGTTTTCATTGACACGCAGGTCATACAATAAATTAAGACGACTCCTATGGCTCCTGCCGGTTGTCATACTCATCGACATGCAAGTCATGATTCCTATTACAAGAACATGATCAATCTCATACATCACATATATATAATTCATCACATCCTTTTGGCCATATCACATCACATAGCATACCCTGCAAAAACAAGTTTGACGTCCTCTAATTGTTGTTGCATGTTTTACGTGGCTGCTATGGGTTTCTAGCAATAACGTTTCTTGCCTACGCAAAAGCCACAACGGTGATATGCCAATTGCTATTTACCCTTGAAAAGGACCCTCTTCATCGAATCCGATCCGACTAAAGTGGGAGAGACAGACACCCGCTAGTCATCTTATGCAACAAGTGCATGTCAGTCGGTGGAACCTGTCTCACGTAAGCGTACGTGTAAGGTCGGTCCGGGCCGCTTCATCCCACAATGCCGTCGAATCAAGATAGGAATTGTAACGGTAATAAAATTGAACAAATCATCGCCCACAACTACTTGTGTTCTACTCATGCATAAAATCTAAGCATAGACCTAGCTCTGATACCACTGTTGGGGAACATAGTAAAAATTCAAAAATTTCCTACATGTCACCAAGATCAATCTAGGAGATGCTAGCAATAAGAGAGAGGGAGTGCATCTTCATACCCTTGAAGATCGGTAAGCGGAAGTGTTACAAGAACGCGGTTGATGGAGTCGTACTCGCGGCGATTCAAATCGCGGAAGATCCGATTCAAGCGCCGAACGGACGGCGCCTTCGCGTTCAACACACGTACAACCCGGGGACGTCTCCTCCTTCTTGATCCAGCAAGGGGAGAGGAGAAGTTGAGGGAGAGCTCCAGCAGCACGACGACGTGGTGGCGGTGGAGCTTGTGGTTCTCCGGCAGAGTTTCGCTAAGCACTGCGGAGGAGGAGGAGGAGTTGGAGGGGGGAAGGGCTACGCCAGGTGAAGGGGTGCAGCTCCCATGCACCTCCCCACTATATATAGGGGTGGAGGGGGCTGGTTTCTTGCCCTCCAAGTCCATTGGGGCGTCGGCAAAGGTGGGAGGAAAGAAATCCCATCCTTTCCCTTCCCCACCGATTGTTATCCCCCCTTTTTAGGGATCTTGATCTTATCCCTTCGGGATATGATCTTATTCCTTCTAAGGGGGGATCTTGTTGTGCCTTGACCAGGGGTGTGGGGCCTTGCCTCCACTATCCACGTTCATGTGGGTCCCCCCATGTAGGTGGGCCCCACTCTGGAACCTTCTAGAACCTTCCCGGTACAATAACAAAAAATCCCGAACATTTTCCGGTGGCCAAAATAGGACTTCCCATATATAAATCTTTACCTCCGGACCATTCTGGAACTCCTCGTGACATCCGGGATCTCATCCGAGACTCCGAACAACTTTTGGTAACCACATATAATTCCCATTACAACTCTAGCGTCACCGAACCTTAAGTGTGTAGACCCTACGGGTTCGGGAACCATGCAGACATGACCGAGACACCTCTCTGGCCAATAACCAATAGCGGGATCTAGATACCCATATTGGCTACCACATGTTCCATGATGATCTCATCGGATGAACCACGATGTCGGGGATCCAATTAATCCCGTATACAATTCCCTTTGTCCTTCGGTATGTTACTTGCCCGAGATTCAATCGTCGGTATCCCTATACCTTGTTCAATCTCGTTACCGGCAAGTCTCTTTACTCGTTCTGTAACGCATGATCCCGTGGCTAACTCCTTAGTCACATTGAGCTCATTATGATGATGCATTACCGAGTGGGCCCAGAGATACCTCTCCGTCATACGAAGTGACAAATCCCAGTCTCGATTCGTGCCCTCCCAACAGACACTTTCGGAGATACCTGTAGTGCACCTTTATGGTCACGCAGTTACGTTGTGACGTTTGATACACCCAAAGCATTCCTACGGTATCCGGGAGTTTGCACAATCTCATGGTCTAAGGAAATGATACTTGACATTAGAAAAGCTCTAGCAAACGAACTACACGATCTTGTACTATGATTAGGATTGGGTCTTGTCCATCAAATCATTCTCCTAATGATGTGATCCCGTTATCAACGACATCCAATGTCCATGGTCAGGAAACCACAACCATCTATTGATCAATGAGCTAGTTAACTAGAGGCTCACTAGGGACATGCTGTGGTGTATGTATTCACACATGTATTACGGTTTTCGGTTAATACAATTATAGCATGAACAATAGACAATTATCATGAACAAGGAAATATAATAATAACCATTTTATTATTGCCTATAGGGCATATTTCCAATAGTCTCCCACTTGCACTAGAGTCAACAATCTAGTTACATTTGTTAGGAATAATGTTGTACTCGATGCGTTTCGGTTGTATGCGTGTTTGCGCGTGTGTGTTTAGGTCGAGCCGGTGTGTGGCGTGGCTCACGATCGTACGTCGATCGAGGGTTGTTGCAGCGGGCGCTAGCGATCGCGTGATGAAGACCGGATCGCCAGGACGACCGTGCGTGCACGAGGTGCCCAGGGTGAGCGAGCAGTCCGTGGTCGCTAAGTCTGGCCAGCTAGAAAATGGCCGCATCGTTCGTTTGTTAGCGGGCAGCACGAGCAATGGATATGGACATGCATGTAGTGGTTCGTTAGTGCATGCATGCAGATCGCTTGGAGATGGTTAGCTAGGTGTGCGCAGCGGAGGCGCTATTTAAGCCATGTAATTCAGCCCATTGTGGTACGGTGTGGTGCCGAGCGAGTTTGAGCTGGAGAAAAATGCTATTCGGCAGCGAGGCGTTCGTCGCCGCAAAACACCTGTGCGTTTACTTCTTCTTCTACCTCTGTCCCTGAAAACCAGTTCGTGCTATCTAGGGTTAGACCCAACAACATTGTGATGAATCGAACACCCATAGAGTTCTGGTGCTGATCATGTTTTGCTCGTGGAAGAGGTTTAGTCAACGGATCTGCGACATTCAGATCCGTATGTACTTTACAAATATCTATGTCTCCATCTTGAATATATTCACGAATGGAGTTGAAGCGGCGCTTGATGTGATGAGCTGCTTCCGAAGAAGCTATGTACTCCGCTTCACATGTAGATCCCGCCACGACGCTTTGCTTGCAACTGCACCAGCTGACTGCCCCACCATTCAAAATGTACACGTATCCGGTTTGTGACTTGGAGTCATCCAGATCTGTGTCAAAGCTAGCATCGACATTACCCTTTACGACGAGCTCTTTGGCACCTCCATAAACGAGAAACATATCCTTAGTCCTTTTCAGGTACTTCAGGATATTCTTGACCGCTGTCCAGTGTTCCATTCCGGGATCACTTTGGTACCTCCCTACCAAACTTATGGCAAGGTTCACATCAGGTCTGGTACACAGCATGGCATACATAATAGAGCCTATAGCTGAGGCATAGGGGATGACACTCATCTTTTCTCTTTCTTCTGCCGAGGTCGGGCGTTGAGCAGCGCTCAATCTCACACCTTGCAATACAGGCAAGAACCCCTTCTTGGACTGATCCATATTGAACTTCTTCAATATCTTGTCAAGGTATGTGCTTTGTGAAAGACCAATGAGGCGTCTCGATCTATCTCTATAGATCTTGATGCCTAATATGTAAGAAGCTTCTCCAAGGTCCTTCATTGAAAAACACTTATTCAAGTAGGCCTTTATGCTTTCCAAAAGTTCTATATCATTTCCCATCAACAGTATGTCATCCACATATAATATGAGAAATGCTACAGAGCTCCCACTCACTTTCTTGTAAATACAGGCTTCTCCATAAATCTGTATAAACCCAAACGCTTTGATCATTTCATCAAAGCGAATGTTCCAACTCCAAGATGCTTGCACCAGCCCATAGATGGAGCGCTGGAGCTTTGCATACTTTGTCAGCATTCTTAGGATTGACAAAACCTTCCGGCTGCATCATATACAATTCTTCCTTAAGGAAACCATCAAAGAATGCCGTTTTGACGTCCATTTGCCAGATCTCATAATCATAGAATGCGGCAATTGCTAACATGATTCGGACAGACTTCAGCTTCGCTACGGGTGAGAAGGTCTCATCGTAGTCAACCCCTTGAACTTGTCGATAACCCTTAGCGACAAGCCGAGCCTTATAGACGGTCACATTACCATCCGCGTCAGTCTTCTTCTTAAAGATCCACTTATTCTCTATGGCTTGCCGATCATCGGGCAAGTCCGTCAAAGTCCATACTTTGTTTTCATACATGGATCCTATCTCGGATTTCATGGCTTCAAGCCATTTGTTGGAATCCGGGCCCGGCATCGCTTCTTCATAGTTCGAAGGTTCACCGTTGTCTAACAACATGATTTCCAGGACAGGGTTGCCGTACCACTCTGGTGCGGAACGTGTCCTTGTGGACCTACGAAGTTCAGTGGCAACTTGACCCGAAGTTTCATGATCATCATCATTAACTTCCTCTCTAGTCGGTGCAGGCAGCACAGAAACATCTTCCTGAGCTGCGCTACTCTCCGGTTCAAGAGGGGGTACCTCGTCAAGTTCTACTTTCCTCCCACTTACTTCTTTCGAGAGAAACTCTTTCTCCAGAAAGGATCCATTCTTGGCAACAAAGATCTTGCCTTCGGATCTGAGGTAGAAGGAATACCCAATAGTTTCCTTAGGGTATCCTATGAAGACGCATTTTTCCGATTTGGGTTCGAGCTTTTCAGGTTGAAGTTTCTTGACATAAGCATCGCATCCCCAAACTTTCAGAAACGACAGCTTAGGTTTCTTCCCAAACCATAATTCATACGGTGTCGTCTCAACGGATTTAGACGATGCCCTATTTAAAGTGAATGCGGCAGTCTCTAAAGCATAACCCCAAAATGATAGCGGTAGATCGGTAAGAGACATCATAGATCGCACTATATCCAATAGAGTGCGATTACGACATTCGGACACACCATTATGCTGAGGTGTTCCAGGCGGCGTGAGTTGTGAAACAATTCCACATTTCCTTAAGTGCGTGCCAAACTCGTGACTCAAGTATTCTCCTCCACGATCTGATCGTAAGAACTTTATTTTCCTGTCACGTTGATTCTCTACCTCGCTCTGAAATTCCTTAAACTTTTCAAAGGTCTCAGACTTGTGTTTCATTAAGTAGACATACCCATATCTACTTAAGTCATCAGTGAGGGTGAGAACATAACAATAGCCACTGCGAGCCTCAACGCTCATTGGACCGCATACATCAGTATGTATTATTTCCAACGAGTTGGTTGCTCGCTCCATTGTTCCGGAGAACGGAGTCTTGGTCATTTTACCCATGAGGCATGGTTCGCACGTGTCAAATGATTCATAATCAAGAGACTCCAAAAATCCATCTGCATGGAGTTTCTTCATGCGTTTGACACCAATGTGACCAAGACGGTAGTGCCACAAGTATATGGGACTATCATTATCAACGTTACATCTTTTGGCATTCACACTATGAATATGTGTAACAACACATTCGAGATTCAATAAAAATAAACCATTGACCAGTGGGGCATGACCATAAAACATATCTCTCATATAAATAGAACAACCATTATTCTCGGATTTAAATGAGTAGCCATCTCGCATTAAACGAGATCTAGATACAATGTTCATGCTCAAAGCTGGCACTAAATAACAATTATTGATGTTTAAAACTAATCCCGAAGGTAAATGTAGAGGTAGCGTGCCGACGGCGATCACATCGACCTTGGAACCATTCTCGACGCGCATCGTCACCTCGTCCTTCGCCAGTCTCCGCTTATTCCGCAGCTCCTGTTTTGAGTTACAAATGTGAGCAACCGCACCGGTATCAAATACCCAGGAGCTACTACGAGCGCTGGTAAGGTACACATCAATAACATGTATATCATATATACCTTTGGCGTTGCCGGCCTTCTTATCCGCTAAGTACTTGGGGCAGTTCCGCTTCCAGTGACCATTTCCCTTGCAATAAAAGCACTCAGTCTCAGGCTTGGGTCTATTCTTTGGCTTCTTCCCGGCAACTGACTTACCGGGCGCGGCAACTCCCTTGCCGTCCTTCTTGAAGTTCTTCTTACCATTGCCTTTCTTGAAACTAGTGGTCTTATTCACCATCAACACTTGATGTTCCTTTTTGATCTCCACCTCTGCTGATTTCAGCATTGAATATAACTCAGGAATGGACTTCTCCATCCCTTGCATATTGTAGTTCATCACAAAGCTCTTGTAGCTAGGTGGAAGCGACTGGAGAATCCTGTCAATGACCGAGTCATCTGGAAGATTAACTCCTAGCTGAGACAAGCGGTTGTGCAACCCAGACATTTTGAGTATATGCTCGCTGACAGAGCTGTTTTCCTCCATCTTACAACTATATAACTTGTCGGAGACTTCATATCTCTCGACCCGGGCATGAGCTTAGAAAACCATTTTCAGCTCTTGGAACATCTCATATGCTCCGTGTTGCTCAAAACGCTTTTGGAGCCCTGGTTCTAAGCTGTAAAGCATGCCGCACTGAACCAGGGAGTAATCATCACTACGCGACTGCCAGGCGTTCATAACGTCTTGAGTTGCTGGAAAAATGGGCGCGTCACCTAGAGGTGCTTCAAGGACATATGCTTTCTTGGCAGCTATGAGGATGATCCTCAAGTTACGGACCCAGTCCGTATAGTTTCTACCATCGTCTTTCAGCTTGGTTTTCTCTAGGAACGCGTTGAAGTTGAGGGCAACATTAGTGTGGGCCATTGGATCTACAAGATAGGTTGTAAAGACATTTTTAGACTAAGTTCATGATAATTAAGTTCATCTGATCAAATCATTTAATGAACTCCCACTCAGATAGACATCCCTCTAGTCATCTAAGTGATACATGATCCGAATCGACTAGGCCGTGTCCGATCATCACGTGAAACGGACTAGTCATCAACGGTGAACATCTCCATGTTGATCGCATCTACTATACGACTCATGTTCGACCTTTCGGTCTCTCGTGTTCCGAGGCCATGTCTGTACATGCTAGGCTCATCAAGTCAACCTAAGTGTTTCGCATGTGTAAATCTGGCTTACACCCGTTGTATGCGAATGTTAGAATCTATCACACCCGATCATCACGTGGTGCTTCGAAACAACGAACCTTCGCAACGGTGCACACTTAGGGGGAACACATTTCTTGAAATTTTTAGTGAGGGATCATCTTATTTATGCTACCGTCGTTCTAAGCAAATAAGATGTAAACATGATAAACATCACATGCAAATCATAAAGTGACATGATATGGCCAATATCATCTTGCGCTTTTGATCTCCATCTTCGAGGCTCGGCATGATCACCATCGTCACCGGCATGACACCATGATCTCCATCATCATGTCTTCATGAAGTTGTCTCGCCAACTATTACTTCTACTACTATGGCTAACGGTTAGCAATAAAGTAAAGTAATTACATGGCGTTTTCATTGACACGCAGGTCATACAATAAATTAAGACAACTCCTATGGCTCCTGCGGGTTGTCATACTCATCGACATGCAAGTCGTGATTCCTATTACAAGAACATGATCAATCTCATACATCACATATATATAATTCATCACATCCTTTTGACCATATCACATCACATAGCATACCCTGTAAAAACAAGTTAGACGTCCTCTAATTGTTGTTGCATGTTTTACGTGGCTGCTATGGGTTTCTAGCAAGAACGTTTCTTACCTACGCAAAAGCCACAACGGTGATATGCCAATTGCTATTTACCCTTCATAAGGACCCTCTTCATCGAATCCGATCCGACTAAAGTGGGAGAGACAGACACCCGCTAGCCACCTTATGCAACAAGTGCATGTCAGTCGGTGGAACCTGTCTCACGTAAGCGTACGTGTAAGGTCTGTCCGGGCCGCTTCATCCCACAATGTCATCGAATCAAGATAGGACTAGTAACGGTAAGAAAATTGAACAAATCATCGCCCACAACTACTTGTGTTCTACTCGTGCATAGAATCTACGCGTAGACCTAGCTCTGATACCACTGTTGGGGAACGTAGTAAAAATTCAAAAATTTCCTACATGTCACCAAGATCAATCTAGGAGATGCTAGCAACAAGTGAGAGGGAGTGCATCTTCATACCCTTGAAGATTGCTAAGCGGAAGCGTTACAAGAACGCGGTTGATGGAGTCGTACTCGCGGCGATTCAAATTGCGGAAGATCCGATTCAAGCGCCGAACGGACGGCGCCTCCGCGTTCAACACACGTACAGCCCGGGGACGTATCCTCCTTCTTGATCTAGCAAGGGGAGAGGAGAAGTTGAGGGAGAGCTCCGGCAGCACGACGGCGTGGTGGCGGTGGAGCTCGTGGTTCTTCGGCAGAGCTTCGCTAAGCACTACGGAGGAGGAGGAGGAGTTGGAGGGGGGAAGGGCTGCGCCAGGGGAAGGGGTGCAGCTCCCATGCACCTCCCCACTATATATAGGGTTGGAGGGGGCTGGTTTCTTGTCCTCTAAGTCCATTGGGGCATTGGCAAAGGTGGGAGGAAAGAAATCCCATCATTTCCCTTCCCCACCGATTGTTATCCCCCCTTTTTAGGGATCTTGATCTTATCCCCACGGGATATGATCTTATTCCTTCTAAGGGGGGATCTTGGTGCGCCTTGACCAGGCGTGTGGGGCCTTGCCCCCACTACCCACGTTCATGTGGGTCCCCTCCATGCAGGTGGGCCCCACTCTGGAACCTTCTAGAACCTTCCCGGTACAATACCGAAAAATCTCGAACATTTTCTGGTGGCCAAAATAGGACTTCCCATATATAAATCTTTACCTCCGGACCATTCCGGAACTTCTCGTGACGTCCAGGATCTCAACCGAGACTCCGAACAACTTTCGGTAACCACATACAATTCCCATTACAACTCTAGCGTCACCGAACCTTAAGTGTGTAGACCCTACGGGTTCGGGAACCATGCAGACGTGACCGAGACACCTCTCCGGCCAATAACCAATAGCGGGATCTGGATACCCATATTGGCTCCCACATGTTCCACAATGATCTCATCAGATGAACCACGATGTCGGGGATCCAATTAATCCCGTATACAATTCCCTTTGTCCATCGGTATGTTACTTGCCCGAGATTCGATCGTCGGTATCCCTATACCTTGTTTAATCTCGTTACTGGCAAGTCTCTTTACTCGTTCCGTAACGCATGATCCCGTGGCTAACTCCTTAGTCACATTGAGCTCATTATGATGATGCATTACCGAGTGGGCCCAGAGATACCTCTCCGTCATAGGGAGTGATAAATCCCAGTCTCGATTCGTGCCAACCCAACAGACACTTTCGAAGATACCTGTAGTGCACCTTTATGGTCACCCAGTTACGTTGTGACGTTTGATACACCCAAAGCATTTCTACGGTATCCGGGAGTTTTCACAATCTCATGGTCTAAGGAAATGATACTTGACATTAGAAAAGCTCTAGCAAATGAACTACACGATCTTGTGCTATGCTTAGGATTAGGTCTTGTCCATCACATCATTCTCCTAATGATGTGATCCCGTTATCAACGACATCCAATGTCCATGGTCAGGAAACCACAACCATCTATTGATCAACGAGCTAGTTAACTAGAGGCTCACTAGGGACATGCTATGGTCTATGTATTCACACATGTATTACGGTTTCCGGTTAATACAATTATAGCATGAACAAATGACAATTATCATGAACAAGGAAATATAATAATAACCATTTTATTATTGCCTCTAGGGCATATTTCCAACAAATATATAGGAGTCAATATGGGCATCTAGGTTCCACTATTGGTTATTGACCGGAGAGATGTCTGGGTCATGTCTACATACTTATTGAACCCGTAGGGTCCGCACGCTTAACGTTCATTGACGATATAGTGTTATATGAGTTATATGTTTTGGTGACCGAATGTTGTTCGGAGTCCCGGATGCGATCGCGGACATGACGAGGAGTCTCGAAATGGTCGAGAGGTAAAAATTGATATATAGGACGATGGTATTTCGACACCGGAAGTGTTTCGGGACGTACCGGGAAGGAATCGGGTCAACGGAAGGGGTTCCGGGCACCCCCCGGCAAGTTATGGGCCTTATGGGCCAAAGGAGAGGACAGACCAGCCCACAAGGGGGCTGGTGCGCCTCCTCCCTTGTTTGGCCAGACCTAGGGAAGGAAAAGGGGGAGGGCTAGCCCCTCCTGCCTTTCCCTCTCATGGGAGAAAGGAAAGGGGGGGCGCCACCCTCCCCTGCCTTTCCCCACGCTCCAAATAAGGAAAGAGGGGGTCGCCGCTTGGGAGGGACTCCAAGTAGGATTCCTCCTACTTGGGTGCCTTCTTTGGCTGCTCCTCCCTCCCTCCCACCTATATATATATGTGGGGAGGGGGCGCCACACAAGCACACAACATTGTCTTAGCCGTGTGCGGCGCCCCCGTCCACAGTTTTCTCCCTCGGTCATATTTTCGTAGTGCTTAGGCAAAGCCCTGCGGAGATCACATCACCATCACCGTCACCACACCGTCGTGCTGCCGGAACTCATCTACTACTTCGTCCGTCTTGCTGGATCAAGAAGGCGAGGACGTCACCGAGCTGAACGTGTGCAGAACGCGGAGGTGCCGTGCATTCGGTACTAGATCGGTTGGAGCGCGAAGAAAGTTCGACTACATCAACCGCGTTGTGAAACGCTTCCGCTTAAGGTCTACGAGGGTACGTAGACATACTCTCCCCCTTCGTTGCTATGCATCTCCACGGATAGATCATTGCGTGTGCGTAGAATTTTTTTTGTTTTTCCATGCAACGATTCCCAACATTCCAAATATAATTAAAAAAATGCATCGAGGTCTCTGGACCACCGAGCGACCACTGTCGCTAACAGAATGAGCTGTCGACGCACCTTTGTTGTCACTATCATAACGGAGCCGGCCTGAAACTGTCAACGACAGCTGGAAGTCTTTGTGCACGTGCCCCTAAGGACCAGTGCCCAGAGCCGCAGTTGTCATTGTTGAACCTTGAAGACACCAGATATCGCCTTCGGGTACGGACGACAAGAAAACCTAACCTCACCATCCCGATGAGCCGGCACAAATCTACGCCGGACATCTGTTGAATCTGTCCCTGCGGACGGACTCAAGAAGGATCGGATCCTGAAAAACTGACTCGAAGATGGTGTGTCATCATATGCCCGAGCACTGCCCTGCGAGGACTAAAACCCTAACCTATCTAGTAGCAGGAGCTCAGGCACCAGAATTCCCCTCCCTACCACCAGCCAGCCACCAGAGTAACAGCTAGAGGGGAGTCGAATCCACGGTCTTACCGCTGGAGGTCGAGGGAAGGAAAGCTTTGCCCTAGTCGCCTTGTGAGAGGGGAAAGAAAAGAGACGTGACCATGACTGTTCACATAGAATTCACCTTCTTAACCTACTTGGTCTAATTATTGTTATTAGAAATTCAATCGCATAGGTTGAAACGACATTTTTGGATTTTTCATAAAAAACATTTCAATATTAGGAATAGCTAGGATATGATATCATTAAATTGTAACTGATAGGGTCCCCAATTCTTTTAAACACTATTGTTGTTGCTGATATGCTTGCCCTCCTAATGGGGTGGACCAAAGCTGGTGGTTAGATTGTAGGTGGAGTACCTCCCCTTTGTTGGTGATAGCTTATACATACTCTAGTATGCTGATGGTACAGAACTTCTTACAAATTGCGATCTTGAGGGAGCTCGAAACCTGAAGATGTTGCTCTATATGTTTAGTGTAGATGTTATATTATTTGGTCGTGTCTCCATTTCGACTTGTGTTATAGATCTCCCATTAACATGGTGTGACGTTGCCGCAATTATAATCCTAAAACCTAAACCCTAAACTGACATGTTTGCCATTTTTTTATTAGTAGCTTACCAAGCAAACCACTTGGTCCCTAAACTGACATGTTGCCACTCTCTCCCCGTCCGTTACAAAGGACGATGCTATCACATCGAGCCTGTTGCTGGGAACACTACGGTCCTCCCCTCATAATCATATGCCAATGTTGTCCCTCCAGTGGAGTCAGAATCCGGTTTGACATCGACCTTTTGTGCAATGATGCAGGCGACTGGAGATGCTGATAAGCGACGTCAGTGGCAACGCGCAAAGTGTGCGCCTCATGAAGAGAAGGAGCAGATCGAGTGTTGTGGCATGGAAAATCAATGAGGATGGCGGTGGGTCACTGGATCCATTTGTCCAAACATGCTCCAATAACTTCAATTTTTGTTTGTAGTATGCACCCGATACAAAGACAGAGAAAACAAGTAACATATGGCTGGCTTGACCTCACGTCTCACCCATTATTTACTCTTCCTAATTTGTCGGTGGCGCCTTCTCCTCATTACTCATTGCTCTTCCTGCCTTGCCATGCGCCTTCCTTTTGTTCATTGTCCTCTTTCTTTTCACTGATGGAATGCAATGTGGCACATTGTTGCCCCGGGGATATCATCAGCCGATCAAATCCTCTTATGCATACATATCATGTAAAAGATCACAACACACATGATATACAATCACATATGTGTATTGGAACTTTGTGGCTAGCAGGTGATTCCCAAGATGATCTTTCAAAGCTAGTTTGTTTGCAGAAAATTTACCGCCTCACATTTCAGCCTTGTGATTCTGCGAAGCAACTTCCATCCCCAAAACTGTCAGCGGAGCACTCATTTCACTTGGGCTGCTGGTTGAAACATAAGTATTTTTATTCTTTTTCTCACAAACTGTCCATGTTAGGCATTTTATGAGAGCAAAGTATCTATCGTTTTCAAGATATATATCGTAATGGGCTACACCGACTTTAGTTCTTTCTTCTATAAAAGGGGATATTTTTATTAACTTATAATGTCACATTAAGGGGACACAATGAGTTATCACTGGACGACTTTACTTCATTTGCGCTCTTGTGCATCTAATGGTAATCAGATCTATTACTACGTCAACCTTAATTTACACCACATCTTTAAAAAAAATCCTAATTTACAGGGTAGAAATGTAAATTTACGCTCGCGGATGCTACCCACATTTATGAAGTAGAATCATTAGCAAACACGGATGAGCTAAGTTTTTCCTAGGGTTATGAATGAGCTACCGTCTCTAATCAGTCCGGGCGGATCAACCGATTGTTGGGCCTACGGTTCCTCCTAGTCCTTGGCCCAACTAGAGGTCGAACACCACGACTCATGCTTATGCCCGGGGTAGCAATCATGACCGTTGTTAGGGTGCCTGTCACACAGTAAGAACATCTCCAATAGATGGTCCAAATGTAAAAGTACCTAACTTTTGGACCGTCTGAGGCAAAAAAACGCTGGTCCAACAGACGGTCCATATGCAAAAAAAATTGGACCGCGGCCTCCTCGTGATGTAAAATACAACACCTCGCGGTGCAAATTTACATCACGAGGTGCATCTGGTCCAAAACCAGCCGCCGCCCGCGAACGCCCAACCGTCACTTCCTTTCCTTTCCCGCCCACGCCCGTCCGCCCGCCCGAAGACCAGCCGGCCGGAATCCGCCGCCGCGACCGCCTAAAACCTCGCCGTCGGCGCCGCCACCACCCCACATCCCGGCCGCCGCCCTCCGCCGCCGTCGCCCCCGTCGCCTCCCTCGCCGGTAGCCGGCTCGCAGTCGCCCGGACGCCGCCGAATCGGGAGGCAGCCGGCGCGGGATTCGGCGCCTCCGGCGGTCCGGCTGCCGCGGTAGGCCTCCGCCGGGTCTTAGGCTGCCGCCGACCTCCTTCCCATCGGCCGTGAGCCTGTCCACGGCCGTTGCGCCGGCCGCACGACCGCCGCACCAACCCCTCCGCCCGGCTGCCGAACTATTCTTCGCCGCCCGCCGAGCTCCTCTTGGCCGGCCTCCAAGCTCATTTCTTATCACCGCCGCCATCCGGAGCCGACCGCAGCTGTCCGCAGCCGTCAGCAGTAGCCAATCCAACCGGTGGCCATCTTCTTCCACCGCGCGCACAAGGTGTTCGACGGAATTCCCCAAGGTAAAAAAATGACGAAACTTGATGATTTAACTTGGGATTGGATAGTATGTTTGACGGTGGTTGTGTGCATTGTAGATGAGCTCGGTTGACTCCTCTTTCGTGGATGATTCATCGTCGGAGGAGGAATTTGATTTGCATGAAGAAGAGGAGATTGCTATGCTAGTGGCCATGCACAAGAGGAAGAAACCGAAGCACGGTGGTTCCGTTTATGGTCGTGCGTTCATTCGGAGAGAACGGATTGATCCGCACAAACGGTTGGTGCGCAACTACTTTGCATCATCACCTGTTTTTCCGGAGAATTACTTTCGACGCCGTTTCAGAATGTCGAAAGACTTGTTCTTCCACATTTGCAATTCCGTGAAGCAGCATAATCCAGTCTTCGAGCAGAGAAGGAACTGTGCCGGGTTGCTTGGCCATAGCATTGAGCAGAAGGTCACTGCCGCTTTGCGCATGATGGCATATGGTGTTCCGGCAGATTACATTGATGACAACTTGGCGATGGCAGAGAGCACTTCTATCTTCTATGTCAAGCAATTTGCAATAACTATGGTAGAAGTGTTCGGTCCACAGTAGTGGAGAGCACCCAATGCTCAAGACACTCAGAGGCTTTTGGATATGAACAAAGCTCAAGGGTTTCCAGGTATGCTCGGGTCTGTGGATTGCATGCATTGAAAATGGAAGAACTGTCCAAAAGCATGGCATGGACAATTCAAGGGTCGTGGGAAGGATGCCACTATCATTCTTGAGGCAGTTGCTGATCATGAAACATGGATTTGGCATGCATATTTTGGTATGCCCGGTTCTTGAAACGACATCAACGTGCTCGACCGGTCACCTCTCTTTGCCAACTTAGCAAATGGAGAAGCACCACCGGTGACCTTCGAAGCAAATGGCCGCACCTACAACTATGGGTACTATCTTGCAGATGGGATCTACTCGAGGTGGAGTACATTCGTCAAGCCGGTTGCAAAACCTGAAGGAAAGAAAGAACTTGTCTTTCATAATGCACAAGCGGCGGCTAGAAAAGATGTTGAGAGGACATTTGGGATTTTGCAATCCCAATTTGCTATTGTGCGAGGACCATCTAGATTTTGGGATCAAAAGATCCTTTGGTACATCATGACCGCTTGCGTGATCATGCATAACATGATCATTGAGAACGAGCATGGAAAAAATTTAGATTACAACTTCTATCAGTTGATGGGCATTCGTGTTAACCCCATGCGCAAAGAGGAGCACATCAGACGTTTCATGAAGATGTACAGCGAGATTAGAGACACCGATGTGCATGACCAACTCCAGAAAGATTTGATGGAAGAGCATTGGAAATGGCATGGCGAAAGATCCGCATAGATTCATTATTTGTTTGTTCAAAACTATGTTGTATTGTGCAAAACTATGTTGTATTTGTGTTGCATTTCATCTCCTGGATCTGAAGAACTATGTAATAATTTGATATTGTGGACATGAATTTTTTTTTATGTTGTTTTAAAACATGTTTTATGCAATATGTGCGGCTGTACAGTGGCTGGACAGCGGCTGAACAGCAGCCGCGCGGCTGCTGGCCGGTTTTGGACCATGAATTTGGACCATTTATTGGAGTTGCTCTTTTGGATCATGAATTTGGACCATCTGTTAGAGTTGGCCTTTTTTCAGAGATCCAAAACACACTTTTTGGCGGTCCAAATTTTACATCTCCGGTTTTAGACCGTCAAAATTTGGATCATTTATTGGAGATGCTCTAGGTAGCTGTGGTGCTCCCCACAGTAGCTGGGGTCGTGCTCTATGTACTGTCAACCAGCATGCCCATTATGTCGATTACATTAGACTATACCATGAACTAGAACTGCGTACCCGCCGGAGGTTGCAGTCAAGAATCAAGAGCTCAAGACTTGTATTTGGTAGTGCAAGGCAAAGAGTAGGCAGGAAGTTGAGAAGAGTAGCTGGAACGTAACTTTTGCTTCCCTACATTCTTCTCAAGCCCACTCTTGTTAATCTCATCCTTCTCATATCACTGTAAAAGAACATTGATACATATGCAAATAAACTTAAGTGAAAAGCTACAGCCGTTTTTTTTAGAGAGATTATACGTCTACATGGGAAAACGAAAATAAATAAATTAGAGTGGTGAAAAGGAAGAAGTAGAAAATTGTAAGGACCAGGACGTTTCTCAGTTCACAGTGATCTGCCTCTGGGCCAAGCCCAGGCCAGCCCAGCCCGTTTGAGAGAGTATTCCACCCACAGCCCAGAGTTGCGCCGCTCATCTCCATTCCTTCCGATTCATTATCGATCCCCTCCGCCGCCGCCAGCAGCACAACTCCCAGCCGGCGACCATGGCGGCGGCGGCGACGCCTCTCCTCCGCGACCTCCCAGATGAGGTCATCCTCTGGGAGATCTTGGTCCGCCTGGACCCCAAGTCCCTCCTCCGCTGCCGCGCCGTCCGCCGCGACTGGCGCAGCGCCACCTCCGACCGCGGCTTCCTCCTCGCCCACCACGCCCGCCCTCTCCATCTTCTCTCGCTGCGAGTACCTGAAGAGCCACATGAAGCAAGACATCCTCGTCCTCGACCACCCAGTTCCACACCGTCGCCCAGTTTGACTATAACTACCAACTGCTGGGCTGCTGCGACGGCCTCCTCCTCCTCTCCACGTATAACATCAAGACTAGCTTTCGTAGCCGCCTCTTCGTCTGCAACCCCGCCACCCGTGAGAGTGCCGGACTTCCGCATCAAGGGGATGTACCTACACCGCCCCACCGGCGAGTACCGGCTGCTACTGCAAGGGAGGAAGCACGAGAAGAGGGGCCCGCCTAGCGACCGAACTGGCTTCTATGTCCTTGCGCTCGGCTCCCACCAGTCACCGAGGTACGTCGGCTGCTCCGAGACCAAGTTGGTGTCAGCGTTCTTGAGTGGACCTGCCTGGCTGCGTGATTGTCTGCATTTTCACAGAGTGTATTATCGCAACCCATCCGAGTATTACAAGGTTCAAAGGGAACTCGTAATAGTATTCGACACCATAGCCGAGTCGTTTCGGGAGATGCGTGCTCCACTTGTTCACACCAGCTCACGCATCTTTGAGATGGATGACATGCTTGGCATCTATACTTGTAACAACATGACCACTGCACAAATCGTTGACATATGGGTGCTGCGCAACTACGAAAGTGAGGTTTGGGACTTGAAGTACCGGGTTGAGTTGCCCATCGCAGGAATCAGGGGGAAGCCTGAAGGTCTTCATGGTGGTTGGTTTCTAGCCGTTGTTTCAGTTGACGGTGATGTGCTCTTGCTGGTCTGTACTGATTCTTCGCTGTTTTACATTGACACTGATGGCAAACTGGTTGCTACCTTACAAGATCGTTGCGTCTATCCTGAGAGCCATCTGCTCAAACAAACTCTTGTTCATCATGATTTCTTCACTGCACTAGAAGGTTATGCTGTGAACTCTTCGCCTATCATCCCTTCCGTCTGACGGTGGTTGAGTGAGGTTGTGCTTCTCAACATCCTGGTTTTCATATCCTTATGAGCTGCAATGTCTACAAGCTGGATCAAGTATGAGCATGGTGATTTCTTCTTTTTGTGTTGATGTATAAAATGTTGTGATCAGAAGTGATTGTTATGTTGTTGCATTGAACCTATGCTTGTTTCCATACCCTTTCCTTTCGGGATGAAGTGACTGCTGCTTGTGTTGATGCTAAAATTACCAAGCCATTGTGCTCTGCGTTTTAAGTATTTTATTCCATTTATATATAGTGGTCTTCTCAGTACTCAATTTTTTGCAATCTATATATGCCTTGTACCTCTTTCTTGAACCGAAGAATTTATCTTACCTCTTGATCTAGTGGTCTTCTTAATACTCATTTTTTAGTGTGTTTCCTGGTTGTACCCTTTTGTTGTAGCTGACAATGATAAGAGGCAGATTTTCATCTTGCCTGACTTGCAAGCTGCACCTGACTTCTAGGATACCTTGGAGCACTGCTAGTTAAATCGAATGCTTCCATATTGCATCATAATAGTCAACTTATCAATGAGGTGTCCTGTTATAATTCTGTTTTCTTCATGCATCTATTGCATCTGGTTACGTAGGTCTAATGGGGATAAAGCTCACCACTATCGCAAGAATTTGACATGATTATATCTATCTCCTTCCAGGAGTTCTAGTAGTATACCTTTTTAGTTTTTTTTATTCTTCTAGAAATGACTGGGAACTGCACTGAATGCCTTGGTTCGTCCACTTGCATCTGCAAGTACTAGAGAAACTATAGAGACAATATAAAGCCATCGGTTTCATGAAGCAAGACAATGGTTTTCCTTGTCGCTGACCATCCTTTCACTATCATCCAGCTACACCATCATTGCCCCGGATTCTCATCTGACCTTGCAATAAATGTTATAAGGTGCCAGCGAATCTCTTTTCAACTTTGGGGATAGTGAGCTTTTGATAAGTAATTGTTCCTACTTATTTACAGTCTGGTCGTTTGTTTTGTCAACTTTGCTATGCCTTGACTTAGTAGCAAGAAACAGTTTGACTCTAGGTTAGATCACCTGTGGTGGAAGTGGAAGTACTGTTTGCTGTCTTACTTAGGACATGGTATGAACCTAATGCTCCATGAATCGCACTGCTTCATTCTGCTTTTTGTATGTGTGTCCACTTGTTCTTCCCTTGTATTACCTACTTCTTAGCAATGCAGTCTGCTGCTTATTTTTTGCAGTAGAAAATGTTGGATCACTTTTTCCCCCTCTCTGAATGTTGGCTCTAGCAAAGTCTTTTTCAGCATATCTTTTTTCTGGACCTGGGAGGTTATGCTGTGAACGTTTTGCCTTTGATCTGTTGACTGTTGAGTGATGTCCTTCCGCTTTCTGCCTAGTTTTCGTATCCTCATCTGCTGCAATGTCTAGGAGTTGGATCAAGTATGAGCCTGCTGGCCTATTCTTCTTTTTTGAATTGATGGATACAAGTTAGGATCAGAAGCTCTGGCTGTTATGTGGTTGCACGAAGTCCATGCTTGTCTTGGAACCTTTTCGGGCTAAAGTGACTACTGTGTGCGTTGATGCTAGCATGTTGCTCTGCTTTTGAAATTATTTGCCAAATAATCTGCATCGGGTGCCTATTTTATTTGGCTTTCGAATTGGCTTTAGTTTTATTTTATTTATCTAGTGGTCTTCTTACTACTCACTTGTTAGCAATTTATATGTTTCATGTCCCTCTTCCTTGAACTGAAGAATTTACTTACCTTCGTATCTAGTGGCTTTCTTAATAGCCATAATTTAGGATGTTTGCTGTTTCTACCATCTGTTTTAGCTGATGATGAAAAGAGGCAGATTCTTCTCTTTGTTGATTGCAACTTTGCAAGCCGCATCTGATTTTGAGAGCAACTTGGAGCATAAGAGTCAACTTCTCAATGAAACATTCTGTTATAATTCATTTTTCGTTATGAATCAATTGCATCTGATTAGGCAGTTGTATGGAAACTAAGATGCTTGGCATTATAGCGAGAATCAAACATGGTTATATTTATCGAATTCCAAGTAGTTGTCGTAAATGATATTGTGGCGAGTCTTCATTCCTTTGATATTCATAAATGATAGTGTGGTGAATCAATTCATGTCCGCATAAAGTTTCCTTTGTTTTGTATATCAACTACTACCATTTGGTTTGTATGACAATGTTTTCTTTATTCTGGAATGCATCCGTTGCCATTCTTTTCCTGTTTATTTCGGCTAACACCATCACTACATCCTTGTCTACTGTTCTGATTCGCTATAAGGTTGATTTCCAGAATAAAGAGGCGTACTTGTGTATGTAGCGTTATTTACTCGCGTTGTTATTAGGAGCATGGTTCCAGTTTGTACGAAACGGTTTAGCATGTCTGGAAGCACCACTATTTGCTCAAGCTGTAAGCTATACCAATTTGGAGATGGAATATTAACTAATGGTGGTCGACCACCATGATGGACATTTTCAAAATACAAATTTCCACAGCATGATTTCTTTTGAATTTTTTGTGAACACACACATGTATACCACTTATATGCCAAATTTCATAACATTATACTTTCGCATGTTGCGTGCACAAAAAACGCAAATACGTATTTCCAAAATGGGCTGACCTATTTTATTGCTGGGCTGGAATTTTGTTGTGCAGCCCACAAATCACAATTTTTTCAAATGAATTTTCACATGTTTGTGTGGAACACATATAAGTTTCCACGCACTTTTTTTTATTTTTTTTGAACTTTTAAATGGGCTGTTTGATTTTTCTGAAAATAACGTCCACCGTGGTGGTCATTCACCAAAAGTCCGCTCTCTTGTAATAACATCTTATGATAGTATTATGGGGCCGAGGGAGTAGTAGATTGTGTGGCGTTAGAGTTAGCTCAGCTGCAATCTACTCACATCTAAACGCTCTTATATTTCTTTACGGAGGGAGTATGTTATATTTATACAACAAAGGTTCAGGTTCCAGTGTAGGTGCTCTAGAACTGAAAAACCACCTGAACTGAAAGCTCCAAACAAAGACAGAGAGGAGAAGAAACAGCAGTACAGCCGGCAATAGCCTAAACATGATGATGATAACATTGTGTGCCAATTCAATAAGGTCATGATAACATCTATGCGCGACAGAATGTTATTTTGATAAGCCGGGATATGCAGGAGAGATCCAATCATCGAAATCATCAATCCTAGCCATTCATCGCTCATTACGAGACTAAGAGCCTGTTCAGTTCCTCTTCGCTCCCTCGACTGCGCTCCCGGAGCGGACCTGGCTGCAGCTTATTTTCACGGAGCGGCTAAACCAAGTTCCACAGCTCCACGGAGTCAAAAATATTGGAGCGGAGTGGAGAGATTCCGAACAGGGCCTAAATTTCTTGCAGCCGCTCCAGACATGCCACTCTGCCCAGACCAGAATAAATGAAGGAGATAGTTTTTTCAAACAACTTTGAAAGTGGAACGTACATATGCTAGTTACCATGAGAGTACCTATCCAGGAAACTTCATGCCAACCCCACTTCACAAGCATAGCATGCAAGTATAAGTACATAGTCCTATATGGGATTAAATTGCTCAAAACCATCACATTTGTGGCTAGGGTACTCCAAAGCCACTGCTTTTGCCAAAAATACAAAAGACCACCACTTCTGCGCCAAGTGAATAACAAAATGCACTAATTCGAAACTGAGCCGCGTCTAACAGCGGAACTGACGGGTGGGAACTGTCTGTCGGGCTGATCTCGCGAAGACTAGTCCTAGTCAATGTGTTGACCTACTGAGGTGGACGGGGTCATTTAGCTAGAGGTCCGCTCTGCAATCGACGTGATGCGCGTGACGAAGAATCTTTGCGTGAACCTGCTAGGCTTCTTGGGCATGTATGGGAGACAAAAGATACACCGGAGGCACGGGAGGACCAGCAACGTGTGCACGAAAAAGACGGCATGCCTCCAAAGCAGTATGAAGGTCCTGCCAGCTACGCTCTTACCAAAGAAGAGAAGGAAATCTTTTTTGAATGCCTGCTCAGTATGAAGGTCCCGTCTGACTTCTCGTCGAATATAAAGGGAATAATAAATATGGCAGAGAAAAAGTTTCAGAATCTAAAGTCTCATGACTGCCACGTGATTATGATGCAACTGCTTCCGGTTGCATTGAGGGGGCTTCTACCGGAAAACGTTCGATTAGCCATTGTGAAGCTATGTGTATTCCTCAATGCAATCTCTCAGAAAGTGATCGATCCAGAAATCCTACCAAGGTTAAGGAGTGATTTGGCGCAATGTCTTGTCAGTTTCGAGCTGGTGTTCCCACCATCCTTCTTCAATATCATGACGCACGTCCTAGTTCATCTAGTCGACGAGATTGCCATTCTGGGCCCTGTTTTTCTACACAATATGTTCTCCTTTGAGAGGTTCATAGGAGTATTAAAGAAATATGTTCGTAACCGCGCTAGGCCAGAAGGAAGCATCTCCATGGGCCATCAAACAGAGGATGTCATTGGGTTTTGTGTTGACTTCATTTCTGACCTTAAGAAGATTGGTCTCCCTCAATCGCGGTATGAGGGGAGACTGACTGGAAATGGCACGCTCGGAGCGGACTCAATAATATGTAGGTACGGGCATTCTTGGTCTCAAGCACACTACACAGTTCTACAGAATTCTACCTTGGTGACCCCGTATGTCGATGAACACAAGAATATTCTGCGCTCCAAACACCCGGAGCAGTGTGACGACTGGATTACATGTGAACACATCAGGACTTTCGGCCGTTGGTTGCAAACACGTCTCATGGGTGACAACACTGTTTCTGATGAGCTGTACTCGTTGGCCAGGGGACCATCTTCGACTGTATTGACATACAAAGGGTACGAGATAAATGGGAATACATTTTACACGATCGCCCAAGATCAAAAGAGCACCAACCAAAACAGTGGTGTCCGCTTTGATGTAGCAACCAAGAGGGGAAAGGTCGACACATATTATGGTTACATAGTGGACATATGGGAACTTGACTATGGACATGATTTTAAGGTCCATTTGTTTCAGTGCAAATGGGTCAATCTGTCAGGAGGCGGGGTACAGGTAGACCCACAGTACGGAATGACAATAGTGGATCTGAACAATTTTAGGTACACAGACGAACCATTCGTCCTAGCCAATGATGTGGCGCAGGTTTTCTATGTGAAGGACATGTCTACCAAACCGAGAAAAAGAAAAGATAAGGAAGCGAATACATCATACGATGAGCCAAAGCGCCACATAGTTCTTTTAGGAAAAAGAGACATCGTCGGAGTGGAGGGCAAGACAGACATGTCTGAAGATTATGAAAAGTTTCATGAAATTCCTCCCTTCAAAGTCAAGGCTGACCCAAGCACCCTGTTAAACGATGAAGATTATCCATGGTTATGGCGCAATAAGCAAAGGACACAAGCGAAGAAAAAGTGAAGACTTTCTCTCCACAACTATTATGATGATGCCTTTGATCTAGAATATCACTGCAGTTACATGTGAAGAAATGAAATGCCTTTTGTAACAGATGAGTTTTCGTATGAAACCCTGATACTTCGAAAGAGATTGTCCGTTTTGTACACGAAGTGCATCCAGCTTTTGCCGTAACCCTCTCAACTTTTTATAACATGCTATGTGGGTGAAATGATGATACCATGCCAACTTTCAACCTTTTCAGAGTTCATTTGTAGTGCTTTTCAATTTCAGGGTCATTTAGATTAAAAAATCATTAAATGCATAAAAATACCAAATAAAGTCTGAAAGGGTTGAAAATTGATGATGTGGCTTTGAATGGTTCATTTTGAATACACAAAAAGTCTGGAGTTCAAATAAGTTCAAAAAAAATGAAATACCTTTGTAACACATGATTTTTCGTCCGAAACCCGGATACTTCGAAAGAGATTGTCCATTTTGTACACGAAGTGCATCCAGTTTTTGCCATAACCCTCTCAACTTTTTAGCACATGCTATGTGGGTGAAATGATGATACCATGCCAACTTTCAACCTTTTCACAATTCATGTGAAGTGCTTTTCAATTTCAGGGTCATTTAGCTCAAAAAAATCAGTAAATGCATGAAAAATACCAAATGAAGTCAGAAAGGGTTGAAAATTGATGATGTGGCTTTGAATGGTGCGTTTTGAACACACAAAAAGTCTGGAGCTCAAATAAGTTCAAAAAAATAAAATTCCTTTGTAACAGATGAGTTTTTGTCCGAAACCCTGGAACTTCGAAAGAGATTGTCCATTTTGTACACGAAGTGCATCCAGTTTTTGCCGTAACCCTCTCAAATTTTTAGCACATGCTATGTGGGTGAAATGATGATACCATACCAACTTTCAATCTTTTCACAGTTCATTTGAAGTGATTTTCAATTTCAGGGTCATTTAGCTCAAAGAATGAACTAATAGCAAAAAGAATGAACTAGAAAACTTTTATGAAACTCTAATAGCAAAAGGAAACACCTAAAAAAATCAATTAAAATATTCTGTTATGATCAACTAAAATAAAACTATAATATTCTTCAATAGCAAAAAAAATCAAATAAAAAGCTTTTATAAAACTCTATAGCAAAAGGAATCAACTAAAAAACATTTTAAAACTTCTAGTATTTTTGAAACTAAAATTATAAAAAATGTATGCAACTAAAATTATCAAAGTATTTTTGTACCACATTATAGCAAAAAGAATTATCATAAAGAATTTTTTGTTAGAAACTAAAATAACAAAATCTGTTTTTGAATATAATGATAAAACACAGTAATATTAAATAGCAGGAAAAAGAATCACTCAAAAATCTATTTTTATAGTAAAGTTATTCACAAACTAGTGATTCACATAAATTTCAAAGAATTTAAATTTAAACTATTCAAATTTGAAAACTAATGGCACTAACAGAAAGTTTATAATTTTTGTGACCTAACAGCAAAAAGAATTAAAAAAATAAAGCAAAAAACAAAAGAAAATAAATAATGCAAAAAACAAAACAAAAAATGGAAAAAAAATGCCGCCTACTGGGCCACCACGGCCTGAATACGACTAGAAAGCCAACCCGCCAGGTAGGCCAGGATTCAGGCCCGCAGAAGGCCCATTAGGCCCACAGGCATATACAGAGATGTTAGGCTCGTAAGCCTGCTTTAGAGAGGAGCTCGAAGGCTCAGGCGCACCGCGCCTTTTAAACAGGTGCGCCACTCTCTCAACTAGCAAGGTGGGACTAAACTCCCACCACGCTGCTGTGCAAGCCCATTGGTCCCGGTTGGTGGCACGAACCGGGACCAACGCCCACCTTTGGTCCCGGTTCGTGGCACCAACCGGGACCAATGCCACCCATTGGTCCCGGTTCGTGCCACCAACCGGGACCAAAGGTCTCTGCTTCCCGCCCTTTGGGCTGACGAAAAAAGACCTTTGGTCCCGGTTTGTGGCACGAACCGGGACCAAAGGGCATTGGTCCTGGTTCGTGCCACAAACCGGGACCAAAGGTGTGGGTATATAACCCCACACTTAGAGAAATTTCCCCCCACCCCGCCATTCTTCTCTGAACGCCGCCAGGCTGCCCCTGCTTCCTCGACGCCGTCGCCGCCCCGTGGTCGCCGTCGTCGTCGCCGTCGCCACCCGCTCCTCGACGCCGTCGCCGCCCGCTCCTCGTCGCCGTCGCCCCGCGCTCCTGCCCTGCCCTGACGCGCCGCCCGGCCCGTGCCCCCTGCCTCGACATACGCCGGCCGCCCCGTGCTCCCTGCCTCGACGCCGGCCGCCCCGTGCCCCTGCCCCGACGCCGCCCCGCCCCCCAGCCTGCCCCGACCACGCCGCACCTCTCCTTGCCGTTCGGTCCGGCCGGCCTCCTCCTCTCTGTTTTTTTAATATGATGATTTTTTTGTTCATAGATGATATATATGTAGTATATATGATGATATGTATGTGTATATATATATGATGATATGTCCTTTTTTCATAATTTTTTTGTCATAGTGATATATATGTAGTGTATATGATGATATATATGTAGTGTATGCAAAAGTTACATTAAGAAAAAAAAGAAAATGTATGTATTATGTTCATATGCTAAGATATGCAAAAGTTGAAATTTTTTGTAGTAGATGATGATGATGATATGATGATATATGAAACTGGTCAATTTTTTTGTACTAGATGATGATGATGATATATGAAAACTTGGTCAATTTTTTCTGTTGTAGATGTTTGAATGTATTAAAAGTTTGTCATATTGAAAAAAGTTTGAATGTTGCATATTTCACGATGCAACATTTGATCCAATGTAACTAGATGCAATAATTTTGATCATATGTCAAAGTTTGAATTTTGGCATATGCAACATTTGATCATATATCAAAGTTTGATCATATGTCAAAGTTTGAATTTTGACATATGCAACATTTGATCATATGTCAAAGTTTGAATTTTGACATATGCAACATTTAATAAGGGATTTATCAAGAATGCCCCCATTAATAATAGATTTATCAAGAATGCCCCCATTATGGATGTGCATAATTAAGTTGATCCATATTTTTCCTGATCTCATCTATGCTTCTATATGTGCACGTTCTCTTGTGTCAAAGTATTGAAGAAATCCATGGTTTCATCATTAGCCGGAAGTAACAGGCGCATGATGGTATGAAGCTCTCCAAAGTTATTTTGGAACGGAGTCCTGATAGGATAATTCGCTTTTTGGTACGAAGTTCAGCAAAGGCCTTCCAAATAGCGATATTCGGAAGGCTCTTGCTGAACTTCGTACCAAAAAGCGAATTATCTTATCCGGGACTCCGTTCCAAAACAACTTTGGAGAGCTTCGTACCATCATGCGCCTGTTACTTCCGGCTAATGATGAAGCCATGGTTTTCTTGAATCCTTTGACACTAGACAACGTGACATATAGAAGGGTAGATGAGATCAGTAAAAATATATGGACCATTTTCTGCACATCCAGAATGGCGCCATTTTGTTAAATCCCTTAAAGATTAAGAGAATCCCTTGTTTGACATTCATGAGAGAGGCGGTCCGGACGTCGGACATTCATGAGAGAGGTGGTCCGGTCCGGTCGCCGGACATGTCATGTGATAGGTAGTATTTTTTTTGTTCATAGAAAACTCCGGTAACTCTTCAACATGAGGGGGGATGTCAATCAACCCCCTCTCGCCCGACCAAACCCTAGAAGCGTCGAGGCCACCCCAAACCCTAGAAGCGTTGTCGAGGCCACCCCAAACCCTAGAAGCATTGTCGAGGCCACCCCAAACCCTAGAAGCGTCGAGGCCACTAATATGATTCCTTGTTGTGATTAGCTAGCTAGGTCTATGTTTGCCACTAATATATCCATCTCTCATGTTTGTGTATTAATTGCCATGTTGTAATATTTGCAGAAACTATGGATCAAAGAGACTTAGAACAAGAACAACTGTTGGGGGATATAATCCTCGCCGGTGCTGATCCCTTGTCGTTTCTCAACAACACCAATTGTCTGGAAGGAGAGGATGACGGCTCCGGTGATCGAACAATGGTGGAGGAAGGACATGATCATGACGGCTCCGGTGACCGAATGGCGGAGGAAGAAGGAGACCATGATGAAGGCTCCGGGGACCGAACGGAGGAGGGAGCTGTTGCAAAGTCCGGCGAGGTATATATATTAATTAAGCCTGTGCTGACTAATTGATGCATTAATTGTTTTGGTATGTACATATATTAACGCTTCTATCTTCTTTTATAGCCCTCCGGATCGAGCCAAACTTCCGTAACGAGACGAGGCCTGAAGAAAAGGTTGCGCCAGGATGAAAGGTTCAGGATCACACAACTCGCGGACGATGGCCTACCGATCGAACCCAAGCGGACCAAGGACGCATTTTCTGCTCAGTGCGGAGCTATTGTTAGGGACAGCATCCCGATCAGCATCCAGAAATGGAATAAGCCTAAGGACGACGACCCTGAAGTTTCTTATGTCATCGATAGACAGAAAGATGATCTTTGGACCTCGCTGAAGGCAAATTTCACCCTACCGCCAGAGGAGGATCCGAATAAGCCAGTTATAGAGCCAAAGGTCAAGGCGTGTGCTCTTAAGAAGATGGCAGATCTATTCAGGAGGTGGAAGAAAGAGTTGAACACAAAGTTTGTCGACAAAGGGAAGACTCCAGAATTCACCGGCCGATTTGAGAAGATAAGAGATCACTGGCCTGCATTTGTGGCCTACAAGACATCGGACAAGGGTAAGAAAATGTCAGAGACAAATAAGAAAAATGCTGCAAAGAAGCAGTATCACCATCACACGGGGTCAGGTGGCTACCTCAAAGCCCGGCCGTTGTGGGACAAAGCTGAGCAAGACCTGCTTGCTAAAGGGGTCCAACCAGCGACATTGAACTGGCCAGACCGTTCAAGGACTTGGTTCTTCGGGGTTGGGGGAACTTTGGACCCAGAAATAGGGGAGTGCCGTTGGATGGACGAGCAACTTGCAATACCAATGAAGAAGCTTCAGGCTTATATCACCGCAGCGCAGGAAGGGACGTTCATTCCCGATAGAGAGAAGGACGAGCTGACTGAGGCCCTCGAGAATCCTGAGCACCCTGGACGAACACGAGGCACAGCATGCTCCGTTCCGTGGGTGGTTGGGTTTGCCGGCGCAGGCGGTTACAGAAGCCGGGAGAGAAAGAGGAAAGCGGAGCTGAGCGAAATGCAGAAGCTCAATGTAAGACTAGTAAAGCTAGAGGAACTTGCAACTGCCGGCCAACCATCTTAGCGGCACGAAGCTACCCCGCCATCTCAGCAGAGAAGCAGCGTGGCTTCCACGGAGCTCGTTCAGCCTGATTCCACGGCTCCTCGCTACCCCGTGGATACTATCACAGAGGCTCAACATTGCGAGCTTATGACGAAATGGCAGAACCTGTCTTTGAAGGTGGCTGTCGGCTCTATTGCACCTCCTCAACTCGACGAAACTTTTCACTGCCGTCCGATTCCACATGGCTATGCTGTTGTGACGGTGGATGAAATAATGGAGAGATTTGAGGAGCTGGAGCTTGACCACCCTACAAGTGAAGGGGAGAATCAGCTGGTTAATGCTTTGAGGAGTACATGTCTATGGAGGAAGGAGTACATCAAACTTCCAAACTGGACGCCTCCTCCTCCTCCTCCTCCGGCAAGTCAGGACACTCCGCCTCCTCCTCCTCCTCCTCCTCCTCCTCCTCCTCCGACGAGTGATCAGGGCACTCCGCCTCCTTCTCCGCCTCCTCCGGCGTGTGAGGGCACTCCGCCTCCTCCGGCGCGTCGGAGCACTCCGCCTCGTCAGCAACGGCGGAAGAGAGCCGCCGCCGCTCTGGCGGCTAGCAGTACAAGCAGAGGCGGGAAGCAATTCAGATACGGTCCATCTCTCAAGCCTCTGGAAAAGTTACCATATGAGAGGACCGACGAGGAAAACGCGAAAATCAGTACTCCCGAAGTGCATGACCATTTTGCACTGAAACCTCCACCTCCGAAGGAGACAATAGATCCGGTGAAAGTGAAGCGCACTATCGATGCCCTGAAGCGACCACCACCGCCTCCGCCGCAATCCAACTATGAGCGCATTATTGAAAGGACATATAAGGAAGCGGAGCGGTCGGGAAGTACTTGCAGTCATGCAAGGTTAGCAGAACGAAGAAGTGGGAAAAAAATTCCCCAGCTCGGCGAACAGGCGAATCAATCGTGCCCCCCGCTCAAGGTGTCTAGCGATATCGTCGCTAATCATCCGGGGATGGTGCCCGGTACCAATCCTGCTGATTACCTGAGCGATGATGTAGAGTTTGAAACAATGGAGGTGGACGAATTCAGATACCAGTACGGGCAGCCTCTCGTCAAACCTGATCATCCTCCTCTAACAACGATGATGCGAAGATTGCATGAATGGTACATGAAAACCTGCAGGGAGTCTGGAAAGGATAGTTTGATGCTGAGAATTAAAGAGGAGCATGACCTCGTTGGAACTGAGCTGTTGCCTGTTAAATTTGACGAGTTATTCTAGTTATACAATAAAAAAGCCCTCGACAAACAACTCGTGACTTGCTACTGTCTGTAAGTACTAATTCTGTAATTAATTCTCTATATATAGCTCAGCTCTTTCATTGCATGTATATATAATTATCCTCACTATATTATGCAGATTGAAGATCGTCAAATGCAGAAAAGCACAAATCTATGACATTGGGTTCATTAACCCAAATATTATACATGAATGGACGGTTAAAAACAGAGTCACAGATACCGAGGACAACTTGCTACAATCGTTGCTTAAAAATCAAAACAAAGAGAAAATACTCTTTCCTTACAACTTCAAGTGAGTGTTACTGTCTTGTGCATATTCGGTTTCCCTTACTCGAGGTTATAGTAATGTAATTGATGAGTTATGCATGCGTGCGTAGCTTCCACTTTATTCTGCTAGAGATTAAGCTTGACCGGGGAGTAGTAACTGTCTTAGACTCGAGACGAAAATATCCCCAGGACTATGCGAACATGACTGAAATGCTTCAGAAGTAAGTTCAATCAATCATTATCGCATCATATTGGCAATTTTGTTCATTTCCTGGTATCAAGCAAATATTTTCTTTGTCTGGTAGGGTTTGGAAAGAGTTCACCGCAATTGCTCCGGGACTGCCGAGGGAGCTGCGATTTACACACCCGAAAGTAAGTACTACTAGCTAGTTCCGCGCATCTCCCATTGATTCTAGCTAGTTTCATCAATACCATTTATCATGCTTGATTATCAGTTTGATTGAACTCTATTTCTCGTAAAGTGCTTGTGGCAGGAAGCCGGGAATGATTTTTGTGGATACTACGTTTGCGAGTTCATCTACAAAGCGACGGTCTCTAAGCGGGGCTACTCTGAAAAACAATATGAAGTACGTAAACAATAATATTCATAATTTTATTTTATTATCATCATTTATGTTGAGTTTCATTCATATATATGTATTGACCCCCTTCTTTAAATTAGATGTGGCAGATGCGGGATGAACTCCTACCACATGATCGCATACGAGCAATTCAAGAGGAATTGGCGGGATTCTTTCTTGACCACGTCATACATAAAGCCGGAGAATACCATGTGGATATAGACTTTAAATGTTAGGGATTGTAAGAGATCTTATATTGTATATATGTAGCTAGTAGCGTCGGATAGATATACGAAAAACTTGTTGTTTGATCAATCTCTCGGAGAAAGAGAGGTCGATCACTTCTCTCTGTATATGTTCATGACGATCTTGTGTATTTAATGGTTCCTTCATTTGCTTATTAGCTAGCGTGTCGAGTTCTCTCTATACGTATAGTAGCTAGCATCGACCAAGCACGGAGAAAGAGAGGACACTTCTCTCTATTAGCTAGCTAACACAATATAAAACCCCTAAATTAACCCTCCAAAACCCTCTAACCCCCCTTTAAAAAAAAACCCAGCTCCTGCCAAATGCTGACGCGTGGATGCCTTTTTGTCCCGGTTGGTGTTACCAACCGGGACGAAAGGTCCTCCTGCCTGGGCTCCCCGCAGCGGCCACGTGGAGCCCCTTCTGTCCCGGTTCGTAAGTGAACCGGGACTAAAGGTTTTGGGATTTAGTCCCGACCCTTTAGTCCCGGTTCCAGAACCGGGCTAATGGGCCTCTGAAACCGGGACAAATGAGCCGTTTTCTACTAGTGTTCTAAGATATCTGTAGAACTGACAGAAGTACGTCTTCAGTAGAAGGGCACGGGCTGACGGAGGTGGGAAGCCCTGGACCTCCGAATAGAGATGTGGGCTGAGGAAGACGGATGTATGAGCCTGAGGCAAGTGAGTGAGCCTAGTCGGTTGTGTATTACGTGCACGAGAGAGAGTGTGGTTAGGCACCATTGAGTTGATTGATTTCGTCCTCCTCTGTATCCACCTCTTTAACTTCTTCTTCTTCTTCTTCTTCTTCTTTTTCTTACCCAAGTTCCCCTCCCTGAATTCAAAATACTTGTATCGAATCTCAAGTCCCTAGGTTCGCATATTGCAAGGATATGACAATTTTGCCACCTAGTAAAAAAGAAAAAAAAAGGAGAACCAGGATTCCATCCCAGGTCTGCCGACTGGAGCTTGAGGTGCTAATTAATGAGGTGGGTGAGTTGTGCTTGAATATGTTGCATTCACACAGTTTTTGTGTGTAGCAAATGTGTTTCAAAAGCTGACGTGGCAAGCAACCGCACATCAAGATTTGTCCTCGCATCCAACGACAGCTAATGCGTTCGCTATGAGGAGCTGGAAATCTGACGTTCGCCTGATAGTTTTTCCGAAAGAATATGCAAATGTTCCCTTGATTCAAAATGTGTATTCCTAAGGTTTTGTATTGTGGGGCCGCAATCGCAGAGTCTCAAAAAAATATCCTGGCTGGTTGATGGCTTTGTTAATTCAAAGTCGGACTAGGCTAGCGCCCTACTCTGGCTTGGCTACGTCTTTTCTCTAAAAAAAAGAGATAAAATTTAGACACTGTGTTAGATAGGGGAAAAAGGTTCTTTAGTGTATTTTTTTAGCACGATCCACTAGGTTTTATTCATTGATGATCATCGGAATACAAAGATCAATTCATGAATTTTTCTAGTGTTAAATAAGTAAACCGAATTTAAGGCTTACCCTCGAGCGTTTGCTCCAGTGGGCATCTAGTGCCCCCCCCCCCCCCCCCCTGCGGGACCCAACAGCCCAATTAGCTATTTTTTTTCGAAAACATTGTCATCAATAGAAAAAACAAAATATTTCCATGTACAGAAAAAGATAGGGAAACCATAAATTTACAATTGCCATCCTCTTATTTATAGAAAAAGTTTGTATAAAACTTATATTACAACAAGTTCATAATTTACCATGATGTTAAAAAAAATACACTTTATGGCAATTGAGTGTAAAATATACATAATTTGCCTTGCTTTATATTTTTGTAAAATCACACACCGGAAATTGCCATGATAAAAAGTACGAAATTTTCATGGTCTTAAAAATAAATTTTTTCATGCTCTGTAATAATAAAATTGCCATGCTCTTTATAATAAAATTTTCATGTTATTAAAAATGAAAATCATACTCTTAATAATAAAATTGTCATGAATAAGTGATAAAACTTCCCAAATCTTGCATGGGAGCACTAAAAAAGTCCCTAAAATTGCCATGTTTGAAAGACAAATAAATGTTATGAATTTGCCATGGGACCAGGAGAAAAAATCTCTAAATTTTTGCCATATGTACAAAACAACTTGACATGTGAACATTAAAAAATTTAAATTTGCCATCGGAAAAAGTTCAAAAAGATTTTAAAACTACCGTCTACATTTATTTCCGAAAAACTTGCCATGTACTAAATAAAAAATTAATATGTTGCCACCTAGTAAGAAAGGGAGAAAAAAAAGAGGAACCTGAATTTCATCTTAGGTCTCCTGAGTGGAGCTTGAGGTGCTAGCCAATGCGGCGGGTGGGCTGTGCTTGAATATGATGCATTCACACAGTTTTTGTGTGTAGCAAATGTGTTTCAAAAGCTGACGTGGCAAGCAACGGCACATCAAGATTTGTCGTCGCATCCAACGACACCTAATGCATTCGCTGTGAGAAGCCGGAAATCTGACGTTCGCCGGATAGTTTTTTCGAAAGAATATGCAAATGCTCGCTCGGTGAAAAATGTGTATTCCTAAGGTTTTGTATTGCAGTCACAGAGTCTAAAAATTTATTCTTTTCACGAGAAGAGTCCTAGTAGGATTCTAACAGAAGGTAAGATTTCAGTTATAAACTCTTTGTTTATTTAGGAGATATCCCATTGTCCCTGCTGCTGCCTTCCCAAGCTGCTCCTGCCTGCCTGCGCCGCAAGAGCGGAGCCGCCGCCCGCCCCGCCTCGCCGGCAACGATGGAGGCAAGACCAGATCTTGGTGAGTGCATGCTGCCTAATCCCTTCTTCTTCATCGAATCTGAGGTCTGGGGCCGTCAATCTCTGCGAATTTCTGATTCCACTGTCTCTGCTGGACCAGGGCCTGGATTGCTCATGCCGCCGGCGACCCCCGACAATAGCCGGCGGCCGCCGTTCGATTCCTCCACGGATGGCCCCTCCTCTTGCTCTGCTGCGGTCGCCCCCGCGTCGGCTGACTTGGGGGTGTTTGATAAGCACGGCTTCATCTACCTCGGCTCCTCCATTGGGGAACAGCCTCGATCTGCACCTGGCGCCACTGATGGCTGCGCAGCCACCGCGCAGACGTCCGATTCCTCCGACGAGATTGCGCCGCCAGGGGCTGGTTCCGCTCCTAGCGCTGCTGCTGTTGCTGCTGCTGCTGCGACTCCTATCCTCATCCCCACCCCGGAGAAAGAGGAGAGCACCCATTGGAGGCCAAGAAAGAAGTCCACCAAGGGGGTGCTCCGGCTGAAGGTGATGAAGGATAAACACCCCAAGCCCGCCCGCACCACGCCGGCCAAGCCTCACAAGACGCCGGCGAAAACAAAGGACGGCGGCGCTGGATCCGTTGGAGATGGCACTGATAATAAGCTATCGAAGCGCAAGCTAGATTTCGATCTGGAAATCATCACAGGGAGTTTCGGCAGGGCCAAGCTGATGGCCAATCTGAGGCTCCTTGCAGAGGTTAACAATATTTCAAGTGGGACGAAGACGAAGAAAAAGAAAGCAAGTGGCGACTGGGCCATTGTTCCTTACCAGAATGCTGCTCCGACTGATGCGTCGTGCTCCGCATTGGTCCCATTTGGGGGTCTGAGTCCCCATGGAAATCGCTGGAATCAAGTGCGGCCCAAGGTGGTAGGCCTCGATGATGAAACATTGCGAGTGTATGGCGTTCTGACCAAGTGGGAAGAGATTGACAGTGAAAGTTTCGAAGGGGTTGATATCGGCAGCGGGCCTGATTGGGATAAGACTCGGCGGGATTATAAAAAGCTTGTGGATTGGTTTATTGCGACCGTAAAGGATTTATTCGGTAATGATCCTGGCTCATTCTCTTCTCTCTGTCTTCATTTCTGCAGCGTGCAATAAGGAAAAGAAGATGACATATGAAGTGAAATGCACTTCTATGCCAAAGTTGAAAATAAATACATGAAAAGTAAGCGGCATAGCATTGCCTTTGATAAAACCTGAAGCTTTTCTCACAAAAATAAAAAACTTGAAGTTTTGAAAACTCTTACAGAAATATGAGGTGAGTCAGGACAATCATTACTCGCCAGATGCCTTCTGTGGAGAAACACATTTTATTGATAATTTATTAGTCTATAAACAAGAAAAATAAGTTCTTCCATTGACTTTTATGAAACAAGAGTAGAGGATGATGGAAGGTAGAGGCAAAAAGGTAGATCAACACACCCCCCCAAACCTAAAAAAAGAAGAAAAAAGTAAAAAAAAATACAAACAAAAATAAAAAAAAAGAAAAAAAAAAAATAAAAAAAAAAAAAAAAACAAAAAAAAAAAAACAAAAACAGAGAACTAAAAAAAAAAGAACCCAAACAGCAAAACAACAGCTAAAACCCCAAAAAAAGCAAAACCTCAAAAAAACGACAACAACAACCCAACAAAACACACAAACAAGAAACAACACCACAAAACCACCCCAGCAAACAAACACAACCAAACCCAACACACCAAAAACCAACACCACAAAAAAAACAAAAAAAAAAAAAAAGAAAAAAAAAAAAAAAAAAAAGAACAAAAAACAAAAAAAAAAAAAAAAAAAAACAAAAAAATAAAAAAAAAAAAAGAAAAAAAGAAAAAAAAAAACAAAAAAAAAAAAAAAAAAATTAAACACAAAAAAAAAAAAACAAAAAAAAAAAAAAAAGAAAAAAAAAAACAAAAAAAAAAAACAATACAAAAGAAAAAAAAAAAAACAAAAAACAAAAAAAAAAAAAAAAAAAAAAAAAAAAATAAAGCCAAAAACAAATAAAAAAACGAGAAAATAACAAAAAAACAAAAAAAAAAAAAAAAAAAAAAAAGAAATAAAAAAAAAAAACAAAAAAAAAGAAAAAACCCAAAAAAAACAAACAAAGAAAACAAACAGAAAGAAAAAAAAAAAAAAAAAAACAACCAAAAAAAAAAAAAAAAAAAAGCCAAAAAAAAAAACAAGCAACAAAAAACGAAAAGAACAAAAAAAAAAAAAAAACAAAAGAAATAACAAAAAAAAAAAAGAAAAAACAAAAAAAAAAAAAAGAAAACAAAAAAAAGAAAAAACCAAACAACTAAATAAAAAAATTAAAAACCAGAAAAAAGGAAAAATAACGAAAAACAAAAAAAAACAAAAAAAAAAACAAAAAAAAACAACACAAACCCCAAAAAACAAAAAAAAAAAAAGAAAGCCAAAAAAAAAAGAAAGAGAAACAAAAGAATACAGAAAGTAAAAAACAACACCAAACATAAAAAAAAAAAAACAAAAAAACAAAACAAGAAAAAAAAAAAAAAAAAACCAAAAAAAAAACAAAATAAATACAAACAAAAAAAAAAAAAAAAAAAAAAAAAAGAAAAAAAAAAAAAAAAAAAACACAAAGACAAAAAGCAAAAAAAAACAAAGAAAAGAAAAAAACAAAAAAAAAAAAAAAAACAGAAAACAAAAAAAAAAAAAGAAAAAAAAAAAAAAAAAAAAAAAAAAAAAAAAAAAAAAAAAAAAAACAAAAACCAACAAAAAAAAAAAAAAAAGAAAAAAAAAGAAAAAAAAACAAAAAAAAAAAACAAGAAAAAAAAAAAACAAAAAAACACAGCAAAAAAAAAAAAAAAAAAAAAAAAAGAAAAAAAAATAAACATCACAAAAACAACGCAAAACAAAACCAACACAAAAAACCCACCAAAACAACAAAAAAACAAAAAAAAAACAAACCAAAACAGGAACAAAACCAACCTCAACAACAACCCAACAGCATGAAACAACACACAAACTAAAACCACCCACACAAAACAAAAAAAAAAAAAAAAAAAAAAAAAAAAAAAAAAAAAGACAAAAAAAAAAAAAAAACAAAAAGAAACGCACACACCAAACAAAGACAAAAAAACAAAAAAAAGAAACAAACAACCACAAACACAACCAAAAAACAGCATACAAAAAAAAAACGCACCCCAACAGCACCACAACCAACCCACCAACAAAACAAAAAAAAAAGAAAAAAACAAAAAAAAAAAACAAAAAAACAAAAGAAAAGATAAAAAAAGAATACTAAAAAAACAAAACAAGCAAAAAAAAAAAAACAAAACAAAAAAAACAAGAAGAAAACAGAAAAAAAAAAAAAAAAAAAAAAAAAAAACATAACAAAAAAAAAAATAAAAAAAAAAAAATATAAACAAAATCTAAATGCCCACAAAAAAAAATACAACCCACCAAAAAAAAAAAAAAAAAAAAAAAAAACAAAAAAAAAAAAATAAAAAAAAAAAAAAAAAATAAAAAAAAAAAAAAAAAAAAAAACCAAAAAAAAAAACAACAAAGCAAAAAAAAACAACTAAAAAAAAAAAGAACTAAAACAACTAACAAAAAAAAAACAAGCAAAACACAAACCAAAAACAAGTAAGAACCCAACCAACGCAAACAACCCATAAACCGCTCCAAAAAAAATGCCCCAACAACACACCACCACAATAAACCTCCCCCACCAAAAGAAAACAGGCACACAAACTCAAAAAAAAAAACAAAAAAAATAGAAGAACACAAAAAAAAGACAAAAAAAAAAGAGAAAACAAAAAATAGAAAAAAAAGAAAACAAAAAAAAAAAAAGAAGATAAAAAAAAGACAAAAAAACCAAAGAACAAAAAGAACCTAAAAAAAGAAGAAAAAAAACAACAAAAAAAACAACAAAAAAACACAACCAAAAAAAAAAAGCAAACCCAAACCAACAAAAACCACACAACCACCAAAAAAAAAAGCCCAAAAACAAAACACCGCCACCAAACCCACCCAAACACCAAAATACCCAACAAACCCAACCCAAAAACCAACCCAACCACCAAAGCCAAACCAACCACACACCCCACCCCCCACCACACCACCACCAACCCACCACACCCCCACCCCCCCCCCCCCTCTCCTTTTTTCTTTAAACCACAATACAAATAGTTTAAGTGAGTGCAGGTGAATTCCTTCTGACCATACTTTGGTAGCACATGATGTACATCAGGTAGTTCAATGGAGAAACAAAAATAATCTGACATTAGGTATATGATTTGATAGTGGCACTTGGTTCCAGTTTTTTTCTCATGCAGGCCAAATAGTAGGACTTTGAACAATGTTGTGCCTGTTGTTAATTAGTACTGAGTTCCAAAAAAAAAAACTGTTGAAAATGAATATTTCGTGATATATAATGTGCAGTATAGCCCTTGCATCCACAGTAAACATGTGGATGATGGATCAAATAAGTTTTACGACCCTCTGCTTATATGAAATACACTAGTTCACACTGGATTCTAAGTTTTGAACTGCTTTTGTGTCAGGTCCCAGAGAATATTCTCGATGGGGAGGATCGGTAATTGATTCTGTGGTTGGTACTTTCCTTACGCAAAATGTTGCTGACCATTTATCAAGGTAATATAGTAGAGAATATGATCTGCTTGCATGCTTGTGCGGGCACTGATATTCATTTTTTGAACATCATATGCACTTTTGATTACTAATTGTTTTTGTATAAACACACAGCAATGCTTTTATGATCCTGGCAGCAAAATTTCCTATGAATAAGAGGAAGGGTAATGCTGAAGAATGTTCATATGTACCTCTGTCAACAGTTGACGTCAAAGAAAACTTGAATTTGACTAGAGCACCTGATGCTGGTGATTCTACCAGTTCAGTTTTTACCAATCCCATTGATTGCGAGGAAGTTGGTTATGGTGAGGAGGTAAAAGGAAACTATGGTCAAGAGTACAAAATAATTATGGAGAAGTTCCTAGCTATTATAAAAGAGAAAGACATCTCTACTTGGGAGAAGGATGATCTTTTGAACTTAGTCAAGGATAAATCTGCAAAACCAATATGCACTGAAAAAACCTTAAGAAAGTTCATAGCCACGCTGCGGGTGGAAGATACTGCTCACTGGGATAAGTTACGGGAGGAAGCATATGGAAAAGGATATGATAACGGAAGCAAAACTAGAATAACTGACAAAGTAAATTGGGAAGCTGTACAGCAGGCCTCATTTGTTGACGTTGCAAAGTGCATTGCAGGCAGGGGACAACATTACCTTCTCGCATTGCGGATACAGGTATGTGATTACGAGATACACTGTCAGTCTGTTACTTAACTCTATAATACGCCCCCAACATTTCTGTACCAAGGATGTGTTAATAAATACCTTCCTCCTGAAAAAGATGAATGTTCTCATCCTTTGTACTCCCTCCGATCCATAATAACTGTCGCAGTTTTGAACTAAGGTTGGACTAACCTTAGTTCAAAACTGCAACACTTACTTTGGATCGGAGGGAGTAACAAAATCTATGTAAGCAGACTTTCATATATTTTGTAGCGTTCCTAGAAGAAATTCCATGCGTTTAATTTACAAAGTTCGTTGTCATTACTAGCAATTAGTCAGTAATCTGTTTGATTACCAAGTTGTTTGTTGTTCTGCAACTCTATTTTGGAATATTGAAATTTTCGGCTCGGTTAACAATAAAATGATTGAAATATCAAATGTCAGCTACATTGGAACTCTTTATTATTCTCAATGCAATTAATGTATTGTCCGATTCACGCAATCACTACTTGTATAGTATTTTCTTAACAACAGTTTTGAGTGAAACATCATTTTATTATTTAACTAATATTCATATTCCCATCACTAGTAACATATTTCGTCCGATTCACACAAGCACTACTTGTATAGCATTTTTTTAACAGCAGTTTTGAGTGAACCATCATTTTATTATTTAACTAATATTCATATTCTCACCACTAGTAACATATTTCTTCAATTCTTGTTTTCTGCATTTTACGCAATAGCTGAAAGTATTATTTGACCTTCTACAGGCATTTCTCACGCGCATAAAGAAAGATCATGGAAGCTTTGACCTGGATTGGCTTAGATATCTACCACGAGAAAGCGCAAAGTATGGCCATATATTTTACAAAACATATGCTGCAGTTAGTTACATCACCATTTTATTTTTCTTTGTTTTAATGGTGCTGAACTATCAAGAAATAGCTACATAACGATATTGTCCCTATTTTTAGATGTTCAATTTTCTTGCATTTATAAATAAATATAACCATGCAGCAATTTACTCTCAGAAACTTTATAATAAGTAGATTGGAGGAATATCATGGTACTTGTGGTAGGGAACTGCTAGCAGGCTGGATAAAATAAGCAAAACTAATATTTGTTCAGAGCTACATAAAATCTGCATGCTCGGTGGAATTATATCACTCATCTTGTTTTTTTCTGGGCATTAGAAAATACTTACTCAGCATAAATGGACTTGGAGCTAAAAGTGTCGACTGCATACGTCTTCTGTCACTGGAGCATAAAGCATTCCCAGTAAGTTATTTTTTGTTTCTTTGAAACAAATCAAATCGTGTCAGGTGAATGCATTTTAAATCAAAGCTGTGATCACACTCCACTCCTTTCAGGTTGATGTCAACGTAGCTCGCATAGTCACAAGGCTACAATGGGTTGAACTGCAATGCTGTTCTGAGGAGTTTCATTCGGTTGACCTGTAAGATTTTTTGCACCTGAATATGTGAATAACTAACTATGATTGACAACCCTGTTCTTATGCCTACTTTCCTTTCTTGAAGATATCCACTCATGCAGGATGTGCAGAGTTACTTATGGCCTCGACTATGTACTATTGACAAAGAAAAATTGTAAGTCCTGATCATTTGAAATGTATCAACATTCTTTATGTAACTTTTAGAATTTTAGTAGACTTATCGGACGAATATGTAAAATAATAGGTATGAACTACACTGTCTCATGATAACTTTCGGAAAGGTATTTGCTATCCACAAAAGTGATTAATAAAATTTATGATGGTTTAGCTACAAATGTTTTATGGTGGATGCTTCCATTATGCAGGTAATTTGCACAAAAGTAGATCCAAATTGCAATGCTTGCCCATTCCGTGGGGACTGCAGGTACTACAAAAGTAAACTTACCAGGTATGTTCACATGTTGCAAACTTATTTAGAGCTTATTTCAGCAACACACCGAGATATTGTTATTATGGTATGTTGTGAACTCTTGCAACCACAACAACTAAGCCTTAAGTCCCAATCAAGTTGGGGTAGGCTAGAGCTGAAATCCATAAGATCTTGAAACCAACTCATGGTTCTGGCACGTGGATAGCTAACTAACTCGCACCCCTGTCCATGGCTATGGCTAGTTCTCTGGTGATATTCCAGTCCTTCAGATCTCTCTTTACGGACTCCTCCCATGTCAAGTTTTGTCTACCTTTTTTTTTGCGGATGCTGTTTAAATTTGAGTAGCTGCCATTGAACTAGGTAGTACTGTGACATAGGTGTTTATGTAGCTAACTATTATTGATATTCAAGTGCTATGTCTTAAACAAAGGATTGGAAATTACTAGTGAAGTAAAACCTTTTAGAAGGTGCAATATACAAAGATGATTACTCATATAAGATTTGTGTCTTTCTTGTAGAGACGATATTTGCATGGTGAACTTTTTATTTTATTGATTTGGACTAATTTTAGATTGAAGCACGGAACAATAACATTTGCTTGTTATCAGACCATTACTTCCTCCTGCAGAGGAGCATGTGCGTGGTGGTGAAGAGAAAACAAGTATAGTTACTTCTGAAAGACTGTTGTCAAATGGTAGCTGCATGCCAAGTCATCAAATCGAAGAAAGCAGGACTGCTGGCAGACAACCCTCCCGCAGCTGTGAGCCCATTATTGAGGTGCCACCAAGTCCCGAATATGAATATGAAGCACTTGATGAGCAAGAATATCCCAATGAAGATGATCTTGTTGATATTGAAGATATTATGTCAGGAGTACACTACGACGTTGAAATAAATCTGTGTTCAAACAAGCCTATGGTGAGCAATTGCTCTTGGACACCAAATCGTGGAAAAGATTTGGCATTGAGCAATTCACAACATACAAGCAGGAAAATGAAACACATAGGGCGTCTTAGGACAGAGCACCTTGCGTACGTAATAATATACTTTCCTGATATATTGAGCTTTTGTCCTCAGAAATCAGCAGTGCCCCACTAAGATTGCATATTTGTTATTACAGGTATGTGCTCCCAGACGGTCATCCATTGTTGGAAGAGGTATGTTGTATGCCATGATGCCTTATCTTTGTACCACAATTATGAGGTAGTATGTTTTACTATTACAATGATGTCGATTAATAATTTGACTGATATGTCTTCCAGTTTGAAGAGCGAGTTCCAGAAGATCCATCTCCTTATCTCCTGGTTCTTCATCCTTGTCCTGACAATCCTCCTCCTGGTGCTGTCGAGAACTGCATGGTGAAAGGCACAATTCTGGTGAGTAATCACTTGCTCAGAGTGTACTTTACTTTTGTAAAATATACGTAAACTTGATGCAGAAAATAATATTATTTTTCTCAAGGTACAGAGTTAATATTAAGAAGAGTCAAGAGTCAATAGATTAGGAACGTTGAGGTATGCAACTATGCATGAAACAAAGTTGATACAAGTAGCTAGGAATGATCTAAATTATACTTAATTTCTCCAATTCAGCTGCTTTGCTGATCTTTAAGGGGTAGCTCATACATCATAGTATATATGATTTCGTTAACTTTTGATGGCAGTAACCAAAAGTTATCCAAGTTGGAATCTATAGTTAACCAATTTTCGTTCTGTTTGTGTCACCATCCACCTTTACTTTATTAATAGAAAAGTCAGGTACATTCAATTGTCGACATCTCTAAGAAACTAAAACAGAAGGTGCAGTAAGTTCAAATTATTGAGTTTCGTCACTTCCGTGCATCAACCATCTCATACTAAAAGCCGAGAATATACAAATCAACCGGCCAGCGTCGGCCTAACTACCGTTTTCCCAGCCCTTGGCCATGCAAATCTAGCACAATTTGAAATTCACTGCAACTCTAATAAATTATTGTTGGGCTTTTTTTGTCATTTGTATGAACTCATCCACAACCCTCATTATCTGAGAGCAATATTTTTCTCACTGTTATTGTACCATTAAGCTATTCTCACTTGATAATGATGGTCATGTGGAATAATTTGGTTATAATTATGCGCGTCTCTTTGTGCCCTGCACCATGTAATTATAGTGCTTAGATTTGACCCAAATCAGACATATGATATGAACCCTCTAGCATATATTACAATATGAGTAAATCTTTTATCCTTATTTTTGATTGGTGCATACATGAATGAGCAGATACCCTGTCGAACAGCATCCAGAGGAAACTTCCCATTGAACGGTACCTACTTTCAGGATCATGAGGTGCGCAGACTGCCATATTTTACGCTGTTAATTTCTGACAATTCTAGACCAAATTGGCTAGAGACTAACTTTTCAACTAAACCCCTTTATAGGTCTTTGCAGATGACTCATCTAGCCGTCTTCCAATAGTCTTCTCTGGAGAGTGTCTCAAGGATCTGGGGAAATGCATTGTATATTTTGGCTCATCAATACACTCTATCACAAAAGGTAGCTTATCATTGTGAACTGTAAATGTGTGAAATTGTTACTGTTGAGTGATATTAACTTGGCATACTAATCAATCCCAGGTCAAACAAGACAAGACATTGAAGACTGCTACAAGAAAGGTAAAGAGTGCTTGCCATTTTCTTCTCTTCTTTGTTAGTTTATTTGTCACTGATGGGCTAAGGATCTTCGGATATTGAAAATGATAGATACTTTGCTTGTAAAATTACTAACATGCACCATTGTGAGAGAAAAAAACAAAATACTTGTGTTTCAACTAGCCCAAGTGAAATTACTAGCTGACAGTTTTGGGGATGGAAGTTGCTCTGCAGAATCACAAGTAAAGATGAGATGCGAGGCAGTATAAATTTGCAAATAAACTAGCTTCGAAACATCATTTGTGAATCACCCGCTTAGCCACAAATTAAAGCTGCGATACGACATTGAGGCACCTTTTCTCATGTGATCGTATTTCATACTGTGTGGTGTGATCTCTTGCAGGATATGTGTGCATAAGAGGATTTGACCGGCGGACGAGATCCCCAAGACGATTATGTACCGCATTACATTCCATCAATGAAAAGAAAGAGGACAGCAGCAAACAGAAGGAAGGCGCGGGGCTGGGGGAGAGCAATGAGCAGAAGGCGCCTTCGACAAATTAGGAATTATTAGATGTAACTTGACATCGATTGTAGCTGGGGCGAAGCTAATGTGGTTAGTGTAGCTGGGGCGAAGCTAACGGTTAGAGCGATTGCAGATGTAATTCATGATTTGTTTTTCTAGGAAGAGTAAATAATGGGTGAGCCGTTGCCAGTCCATATTAGTTGAACGTCAATTCTGGTTGTCTTGTACCGCTGCAAATTTATCTTACTTGCCCCTTTCCGAATTACTTGAAGTTCTAGCTTTGCCCACCTCAGCATGGGCGGCTATACACTTCTCTCTAGTATTTTGGGTTCCTTTATTTCCATGAGTGATTTTTCAGGAAAATGAAATGTTTTCAAAGTAATTTTCACAGAAGTTTAAATAAGAGTCAGATATCTTATATTTAGCATTTTTTAATCAAATTTGTTCAATTATTTCATTGGCATTTCAAGAGTATATATAGCATAAAACTACCACAATTCGGCTTAGGGTTACAAAAAACTACTACTTTTTCAAAATTTTCAAAAAGCTACCACAAAGTTGGTTGGCTGTTTAAAAAACCTACAACTTTCTGCTAGTGACCGGTTGGGCCGGAATTGATGGCGATTATGATAGGGATGGCCCATATGTCAGGGTTGACGTGGCACAACAGTCAACTCCGTTGGATTGAACTGTTAAGTGGACCATTATGACGTGTGGGGCCCACATGTCAGTATCTAAAAAAAAATCTTTTTTTCCAAATCCACAGTCTCTCCACCATAGCTGACCCGCGCCGCCTTCTTCCCCGCGCAGCGCCGCCCCCGGCTGGCCTACGGCCGGCGAGCGGACGGGACGGCGCGTGTGAGGCGCAGTGTCCGTGTGTGCGTGCGGGTGAGGGTAAGGATCGCAGCTGAGCACGCGGGCAACCGGAGCGAGCTGCAGCGGCGATTGGCGGCGGCGCTCGATGCTAGGTGACAGAGGGCTCGGGAGAGAGTGGGAGGAGGTCCAGGAAGACGGGGTGCTCACCATGGTCTTGAAGACGAGGTAGAGGTGGTGTGGACGTGGAGCTCCGCGGCGGCTGTCGGAGCGGGCGTTGACGGGGAAGAGGCTCAGGGTAGTGGAGCTTGACGCGGTGATGTCCTGAGAGTCGCCGGCGACGTAGCGAAGGCGAGGATGGTCGAGGGAGAGTCTGAGGCGAGGCCACGTTGAGGAATTTGACGACGACGACCTCGGATGCAGGCGAGGAAGTCGACTTGTGGGCGTTGGCTACGGTGCACACTGGACCGATTTATCACGTGAGACGACGCTACGGTGTACGGCGAAGTGGTTCGGCACGGTGGTGTGGCTCGTGGTGGTCTTCGGCCACGGTGGCTACAAGCGATGGCCATGGCAGTGCTCCGGGAGCTCTCTGGAGACGGAGGAGGGCGTCCTCGCCAGGTACTGATCGCCAGGGCCTCCCCATGGCGCAGTTGGAGGCACGGAGCTCCGCGGTGGCGGAGCAGGGACGCGGAGGCTGCTGCAGGGGAATTGGGGATTTTTTTAATTTGGGGATTTTATTGAGACTGACATGTGGGCCCCACGTGTAAGTTAATAGTCAAACAAACGGTTCACTTATGTGTGGCCCCGATCTGTCATAAAACGGTTCAAAGTTGAATCACACATCAATTTGGGTTTTTTGAAACAGCCAACCAACTTTGTGCTAGTTTTTTGGAAATTCTGAAAAAGTGGTAGTTTTTTTGAACCCTGACCCGAATTGTTGCAGTTTTATGCTATTTACTCGTATTTCAAAGAAGTCATTTTATTTAACTTTTTGAATTATTCTAGTGACACTTCGTAGTTTTTAAAAAGTTAGAGACTTGCTTGTTGCTGAAAGTACTATCAGACCTAAGACTAAGGTTGTCGTAAAGGCCTTTGTTGAAGAGGTTGCGAGTCTGAGCCATCACTATTGCAGAAATGCTTATCCAAAAAGCTTATCGATGACAAGTTGTCCGTCACTAATTATTTATTACTGATAATTTGTTACCAATGATAATCATGGCGCTCGTCACCGGCAAATGATCTACCAACAAGAAGCATCCGAGTAGTTTGTCCAGGCCTAGTCTAGCATCAAGCTGGCAATGGGGTTACCCAACCGGGTATTGGACTCCCATCCCTGTCCCCGTGACAGTCTCCCCATGCCCATCCCCGTCCCCGTACCCATCTGCACGGATAAAAAAAAATTCCATCCCCGTCCCTGTCGGGTTTTTCATCTCCGCGGGGAAACCCATACCCGCAATCAGCAGCATTTCAACAGAAAAAAATAGCATTTCAACACAATAAACAACATGTAAGGCCTTTTGGAGGGTGTGTTGTGGCTAGATTAGGATTTTCTTTGGGATTTTTGGGCCAAATGGGTGGGACGGCAGAAATTTGGGTGGGTATGGGCGAGAATTACCTGGGGTCTAGTGAATTTAGGGCCCCATGTAAGTCCTCCACGGGTAAGGTGGGTAACGGGTATGGGTAATGCTATCCCATCCCCATCCCAATCTTAGCGGTTGGGCAAGATATTTGACCCAACAGCTTCCCCGTGGGTATTAAAACTGGCTCATCCATGTCCCTCTAATAGAGTAATTACCCATAGGGGCACGGGTAATGGTTAACCGTTGCCAACTTGAGTCTAGTGGCCTTAGAAGCGACATGCTTTTGATTCGTGCCCTCACTGGTATATTTTTTGGGATTTAAAAAATATACAAAATTTGTATGGCCAACAAGAAAGATTAATTAAGCATTGCATTTATAAAACTCAATTAGGCACTACATTTCTCTCATGCATTACACACACACTCTCTCTCTCTCTTGCATTGCACATACACATTTTTTTAAACGAAGACGCCAGATGCGTCCGGCTTTAAATTAATAAAGCCCACAACCAGGCAGCGTAACATAACTTCAGGTCTTACAGGAACCAAAAGCCACTCGGGCAAACGAACGAAACGAGAACTTGGGTCCCAAGCCAGAGTGACCGCGAGCGAAATACAAGGCCAAAGGCAAAAATAGAACGCGCAGGCTCGCGAGAGAAACAAAAGATGCCACTCCACTAGGCAGTAGCTGCTGGCTCCCTAGCCATCACGTAGACTTGCAGAAGTCGATCTTGGGCTCGCTTCATCAGCTCAGCATCCTTGCGCCTCCCCAACGGACTCCACTGCTGTAGAAACATGTTGCATTTATAGATAACATTAGCCGGATGTGATGGGAAACATCCTTCAATAGTAAGCTTGTTCCTAATCAGCCAAAGCGCCCAGAGAAGTGCCCCTGCACAACTCCACATGACCCGTTTGCCAATCCCCTGCACCGAATCGAGGAGGGTCACTAGTTCGCTGGTGGACCTAGGGTCCCACTGTACTCCAGCCGCGGCTCGCACAACGCTCCAGGCAAACCGCGCCAGCGGGCATCTGAAGAACACATGGTTTGCATCCTCTGGTGTCCCATACAACGCACATGGACCCGAAGACGGGCCATTGCGTTTGGCTACATTCACGGACATAGGCAGTTTGTTACGGAAACTTTGCCATAGGAAGACTTTGATTTTGAGGGGGAGACGCGCCTTCCAAAGGCCCTTAACCACCAGCTGAGCCGGCCCGTGGCAGAGCTTGTGGTAAAGTGATTTGACCGTGAATGTGCCAGACCCAGCGAGCGCCCATGTCACTGTGTCAGGCGACGTGGTTAGCGTCGATGGGTTAACCAGATCAAGCAGTGCCGTGTAGCTCGCACGCTCTTGGTCGTTTAGCTTGCGTTGAAAGTGTACAGCCAGGGGGTTCGAGGCTAACGCCTCAGCAACTGACAGGGTTGGATCGACGGCGAGGGCGTATAGGTCCTGGAACTCAGACCAAAGTGGCTGAGAGCCCACCCACACGTCTAACCAGAACCGAGTCGAACGATCGTTTCCTATATTGAACTTTGCCCCCATGACAAAAGCCGGCTTGACGGCCTGGAGATCATTCCAGAAAGGAGAGCCCCTCGCGGCCCCTTTGAAGAAATTCCCATTCGGGAAGTACTTCGCACACAGCAAATCCACCCACAAGCCGGTCGCCCCTTGCGATAGCTTCCAGATCCATTTGCACATGAGAGCTATGTCTAGCAATCTGGTGTTGGTAATCCCAAGGCCTCCCAAGGACTTGGGCCTACACAGCGCCGCCCATTTGATCATGCGGTATTTACGTTTTGGGCCCGATCCTTCCCAAAAGAATCTGGACCGTGGCGTGTCCATTTTGGCATGGACCCCTTCCGCAAGGAGGAAAAGGCCCATCGTAAACATGTGGAGGGAGGAGAGACTCGAGTTCGTAAGCACCAGTCGCGCTGCGGAGGAGAGAAACTTCCCCCTCCAGGGGCACACCCTTCCCCCAACCTTGGCGCACAGAGGTTCCCAGTCCTCGATCGTGAGCCGTTTAGTCGCTAGCGGTAGTCCTAAGTACGTGAACGGGAACTTCCCTACTTTACAATTGAGCAGGTCCGCAATGCGACTACCCTCCTCCGGATCCACCCCCATGGAAAGAACTTCGCATTTGTGGAAGTTAATCTTTAGCCCGAACATGAGCTCGAAGCTGAGGAGAAGCGCTTTGACCGTAGCAATGTTGTGCTGGTCAGGCTGAAAGAGTAGCAACTTGTCATCCGAGTACTGCAGATGGGAAACCCCCCCGGGATGAGATGGCCCACCACCCCTTTGATATGTCCGGCCACTGTAGCTTTACGCAACATAGCCGACAACGCGTCTACCACAAAGTTGAACAGAAGCGGGGACATGGGGTCACCCTGCCGGAGCCCGCATCTGTTACGGAAGAAGTGCCCTACTTCTCCATTAACCAAGATCGCAGTCTGGCTTCCCGAGACCAGCTGCATCACCCGGTGAACCCACACCGCTGAAAAGCCGCGACTTAGAAGAACTTGACGCAGGAAATCCCAATTTACCCGGTCATAATCCTTTTCAAAGTCAAGTTTTAAAAGAATGGCCGGCTCTTTCGTTCGTTTGAGCTCATGAATAATTTCCTGGAGAGCCAAAGGGCCCTCCAGGATGTTACGCCCTCGGATGAAGGCGGACTGATTCCGACTAATCGTACGTTGAGCAATCGGAACGAGATGAGTCGTGCAAGCCTTAGCGCAAATCTTAAACGGGACATTAATAAGCGCTATTGGTCGGAACTGGCGAATGTTTTCGGCCCCCGCAACTTTAGGAATAAGCGAAAGAACACCGTAGTTGAGACGAGCGATGTCTACAATCCCGCGCATAAAGCCGTTACACACGTCAAAAATAGGACCCCGAAGTAAAAGCCAAAAGCGTTAGAACATAGCCACCGGCCACACATCCGGGCCCGGCGCCGTGTTTGTTTTCATGCTCCTAAGCGCATCGTCAATCTCCTTGGGTAGGAACACGAGCCCCAGCTCCTCATTTTCACTATCCAGGATAAGCTGGGAGGTCTCCCAAACATCCGCGCGCAGACCAGCCCTCTGGTCCTCGCAGGCCCCCATCAATTGGATATAAAACTCGTAGATGTGGTGCATTATATCCTCTTGATGCAGCAACAACCCCTGTTCTGACTACAACCTCAGTATCGCGCACTTCCGACGCCGTCCATTGGCATAGGCGTGGAAGTACTGAGTGTTGGCGTCCCCCTTAAGTGTCCATTTGAGACCACCACGGCGCCGCCAGTACTCCTCTTCTGCCCGCAGCAAGGCTTCGACCTGTCCCTCCAGAGCGCAACGGTGCGCCCATTCTTGCTCTGAGAAGGCCCTAGCGTCTGCCTGGGAGTCTAGTCGAGCGATTTCCTTGACTAGAGTCGCTCTGAGAACCTTGTCGTGTCGCCCCTGGTTCGCCTCCCATCCCTTGAAGCTAGCGCGAAGGCGGCCCCCACCGTGTTCCAGAACTCCATAGGGCCACGTTGAGCTCCTAGCTAGCGCACACAACTCGTCCACTTTTCAGAAAAAATGGCATCGAACTCTGGAGCTTCAAACCAGGCCGTCTCAAAATAGAAACGTGGGTTTCGACGGATCCGATCCTTCCCAGAGGACAGAACCAAAGGAACGTGGTCTGACCCAATGCGCGTCTCCGCTATCAGCGAGCAGAGTGGGTAGAGCCTTTCCCAGTCCGGTGACATGAACACCCGATCAAGCACCGATCGAACCGGGGCGAGCTGTTTGATCGTCCAGGTGTATCGAGCCCCTGATCTAGCCACTTCCCGAAGGGCCAAGGATGCAATTGCACTGTTAAACATGGCCACGCGTGGCCAATTAATATTGTTGTTGTTCTTGTTCGCCCCCGAGCGTATCAAGTTAAAGTCACCCCCTACCAGCACGGGGGTAGCGGCCACAGTCACCGTGTGGACCTTGGCTTGGAGTTCTCCCAAGAACTCCACCGAACGAGAGTGATCGGCTGGACCGTAGACCTGAATCATCACTAACTCCCGACAGGACGAACGAATACGAATGTGAGCTGTGATAAAGAAAGTACCAACGTCCCAGGAGAGCAGCTCATATAAGGAAACATTGACACCGAGCAGCAGGCCACTCGAATGCCCTACCGCGGGGACGTGATTCCAGGTAAAACGCTCTAGCGGGTCAATAGATAACAGTTCATGGTGTCGGAAATCGGCTTTAATCGTTTCCTGCAGGCCTACCAAATCGATGTCCTCCTTGTGGATATATTCCTTAAGCTGGGTGCGGCGCCCAGCGTGGCCGAAGCCACGAATGTTCCAGAACAAGGCACACATCTAAATTATGCGATTACGTAAACGTACACCCCGTGAGGTTACCGCCTTGGCCACGTGCCTCACCTTGGCATGGCAAGGCGAGGGAGGGGAGGCAACCCCTGTTGCCTGTTCCACCTCTTCGGGCCGGACTGCTAGAGCACCCGAGGCCCCTGCCTCGGTTACGGATACGCTCTGGTCCGCACGCACCGCAGCCGCAGCCGCAAGCGTTGCCTGTGCCAACTCCTTGGCACGAATCAGCGAGATCAACTCGCGCAGTCCGCCCACACACGACGTGTCAACCCCACTGTCCTCCAGAACTGCGCTAATATGATCGTCAGAGAAAGCATCCAGAACTGTGAAACGAGGGGGTGGATTACCTGAGATTTCCATATTCTTCTGTGCTTGGAGAAGTTGGGCACGCTGTGGAGTGCTGGGGGGGGGGGGGGGAGGGGTCGTCCACGCGTACTCTATGCCGGTGCCACGCGCGCCGGCCCCCAGTCTCCTTGGCCCCTGTCCGACGGGCCACCAGGCCTTCTTCGCGGTGCCACAACAGCTGCAGTACGGCGCGCCCACAGTCCCTGCCGGCTACACCGCCATTCCGCCAGGTCACCAGGCACCATCTCCATGGGATCCTGCGCTGCTGATGGCTCTCCAGACCGTCCCATCCCCGAGCGCGTATGGTGGCGGTGGCGACTGGTTCATGGACACCGGTGCGACCACTCACATGGCGTACAACACCGGTAATTTGTCATCTTCCTACCCCACTACCACCACTTCATGGATCATCGTGGGTGATGGCTCCTCTCTCCCAATTACTCACGTCGGCTCCATTCTGTTTCCTTCTAACTCCATGGCTTTATCTCTTAATAATGTTGTCGTTTCACCTCAACTTATCAAGAATTTAGTGTCCGTTCGTTCTTTTACTCGTGACAAATCCTGTAATTGTGGAATTTGACGAATTTGGCTTCTCTGTTAAGGATGCCCGCACCCGGATGGTTTTGCACCGATGTGACAGCCCCGACGATCTATATCCGGTCCAGCCACCATCATCTTCCACTGCTGGACCGGTCGCTCTCTCCGCCGGCATTGATCTTTGGCAAACGCGTCTTGGTCATCCGAGCTCCACCGCACTTCGTCAAATAATGCAAGAATTTTATTTTCTTGTAATAAAACAGACAACCATACTTGTCATGACTGTCGTGGCGGCAAGCACGTTCGTCTTCCATTTAGTTCATCTTCCACAGTTGCGTCTTTTCCATTCCAGTTAATTCATAGCGATGTATGAACCTCACCTATTCCAAATAATTCTGGCTTTCTTTATTATCTTGTGATCTTGGACAATTTTTCCCATTATGTGTGGATTTTTCTGCTTCGCCGCAAATCGGTTGCTTTCTCTACACTCACCACCTTTTATTCCTATGTGTCTACATAGTTTGGGTGGTCCATTCATGCTTTGCAAACTAACAATGGAAAGGAGTTCGACAATCTTGTCATTCACACTATTCTTACATCCCATGGCACCATATTCCAGCTCACGTGTCCTTACACCTCGCAGCAAAACGGTCGTGCTGAACGTGTGCTTCGTACCATTAACGAATGCGTTCGCACTCTCCTGTTTCATGCTCATGCTCGACCTCACTTTTGGACTGATGCACTCGCCACGACAACTCTTCTCCTTAATATTCGACCTTGTCGTGTTCCATGGAACTACACACCACATCAGCTTCTCTTCGGCTCACCACCATCCTATGATGATCTACGGATCTTCGACTGTTTGTGTTACCCTAGCATCGCCGCCACAACTCCACATAAGCTCGCGCCGCTATCCTTGCCCTGCATCTTTCTTAGTTATCCACCAAACACAAAGGGCTATCACTGCTACGATCCGGTGTCTCGCCGGGTTATCACATCACACCATGCATGTTTATTTTGACGAGACGAGCTTTCCTTTTCAGCAGCTTAACATGATTGATGATGCGACGCCGTTCTCTTCGGTGGCCACTCGCCCCGCCACTGGCCGTCTCCTGGCCGGCCCTGACGCCCCACAGCCTTTCTCTGCTAGTCGCGGCCCACGTGACGTGGCAACCGACTCGCTGCCTCCGGTGGCGTCCACAGTGGCTACCCCGGCCGTCTTGGCCGCTCGAGCTGCCTCGTCGGCCGCCACGGCTACCTGGTCGGCCGCCTCACCGGCTACTTCGCCGGCCGGTACGCCGACTGCTTCGTCGGCCACAACGCTGGCCGCCTCGCTAGCAGCTTCGGCCGCATCGCCGGCTGCCCCGGCTGGTCCGCCGGCTGCCGCGGAGTTATGTTGCCGAGTGCACGTGGCTTCGCCAACTCCTCTTTGAGCTATGTTGTCCTGTCAACAAAGCCACTGTGGTGTATTGCAACAATGTCTCCGCCGTTTACCTCTCTGCCAACCCGGTTCATCATCGACTCACCAAGCATATCGAGCTTGATATTCACTTTGTTCGTGAGCAGGTGGCCCTCGCTACGGATGCCGTCGCTGATGATTAAGCGAGCCATTAATCCTTGATGATCCTACAACGGAACTCTCAATGAAAGCACCAATGTCGGTACTAAAACCGGCAGACCTCGGGGTAGGGGGTCCCGAGCTGTGGATCGAGGATAGATGGTAACAGGGAACGTAGAGATAGTCGTTTACCCAGGTTCGGGCCCTCTCGAATAGGTAAAACCCTACGTCCTGCTTCATTGTATTGATGAGTCGAGATGACAATTACAGAGTTGATCTACCTCAAGATCGGATGAACTAAACCCTAGGTGGGTGTGATGAAGATGGTTTTTCGTATGTTCTACGGACTAAACCCTCTGGTTTATATAGACACCAGGGGTACCTTGGGTTACATATGGTCGGTTCCCATCTAGGGATAAACATGCTCGCTGCGTTAAATATTTCTTGGAGGGGATACCAAGTCTTCGGAGGTTTCCTTTTGGAATACGGGGTCGCCTGTGGTCCGGCCTTCCATAAACGAATTGAGAGCGGCCCATCAGTACGGCCCATGAGAGACAGATCGGCCGTACGAGGACCCCTTAGTCCGGGACACCCTCAGTAGCCCCCGAACTAGTCTTCGGAGCCGAGGTATGTGCCAAACACTATCGGCTTTGCAGACTAGTTCCTTCCCTTCTATGATGCTTATATCGGACCCGCAGTTCCCCTGAGTCAAGCCGTCGGAGCCCGCTTTGGCCATTTCCGACCATATGTTTCCCGGATTATGCTTCAGTTTCCGAAGTGTACAAGCGACCTGGTCGCGAAGGCCAGTCGCGCAAGTGTGAATAGTGACCTCATCTGACAACTTTTGTCGAGGGGTCGTGACTGACCACGACTATGAGTCAGTTATGAAAGCTCAATTCGTGGTTCGAGGCGGTTTCTCCATTGGCACATCTTTTCGATATAGAGATCATGCCCTGTTTTTACGGGATATGATCAATGATTTACACTATCCCACGCGCGCTTAAGGACACATTTATATAGGGAAATGGTGTGGCCTGCGGTGCTGTAATAGGACTCTTGATATTACAGTGGTCCATAAAAGGGAGGCGCCGGTCATTTACCCTGCACGCTTTCATTCCTTCCAGCGCCATAGCTTCCCCGATCTCCTGAGCTCTAGCGCCCAGATCCATCCTCTCCCCTAAGCCTTTCCAGCCTCTTTTCTCCATTCATGGCCAGTTCCGGCTCCAAGGGCAAGTGGGAGGCTTCCTCCGTTACGGAGGGCACCATCCTAGGGCTGAAGAGCGTGGGCGACCTTCCCGCCGATGTTGCTCATCGCGCTCCTGAAGAGGGCCAGGTCGTCCCTACGCCGAAGCCCGGCGAGAGGGTCGTATCCATCCCCCATTTCCTTCAGGGGTTAGGTTTTCCCCTTCACCCCTTCGTTAGGGGCCTAATGTTCTTCTACGCGCTAGATTTCCATGATCTAGCCCCAAACTCCCTCCTGGATATCTCGGCTTTCATCATCATCTGTGAAGCCTTTCTCCGGATCCAGCCACACTTCTGCCTGTGGCTAAAGGTCTTCAATATCAAGCCGAAGATCATCGATGGCGAGCAGGCGGATTGCAGAGGAGCGATGGTGAGCAAGCTCCCCTAGGTCGTTTGGCCAAAAGGCACTTTCATTGAGACCGTCAAGGTCTGGCAAAAGGAGTGGTTGTATATTACAGAGCCACGGAACACAGATTGGGCGGCACTTCCCGCTTTCAGATCCGGACCCCCACACGGCTGGTTTCATGGACCAAGAAGGGCCTGGGCTGGGGGTCAGCCAAGGAGGTGGAGGAGCTGTAGAAGCGGATAGGCAAAATGATGGAGCAGAAAGCCGAACTGACCAACGTAATTTAGGTCATGCTCCGTCGCCGCATTCTCCCCTTTCAAGACCGGGCTGCCCCCATGTGGGCTTACAAGCCCAAAGACCCCGCCACCGTGCTTCACTTCTTCCGGACTACACACGCGCAACTCTGGAAGGCACTTTTCAAGCCGCAGAAGGAGTGGCCGGCCGAGGAGGAAGACATCGGCCTCGATGCCGCAAACCCCCCTCGCGAGGTGCAATCATATTTTACTTTCGTATGTTTGGATGCCTCTTTTTTGACAAAGCACTCACCCTTCTTCCTTCTCAATCACAGGTCTGGCTGCAGAAGGCCGAAAAGATCAACTGTCCTGCCCCGCTACCCGAAGGCCCTAGGGCAGCTTTGTTGACGGCCATGTTGGCCGAGGCGCCAGAGAAGAAGGAGAAGAAGGAGACCAGAGAAGGTCTCCGGTCCCGGGGGTCCACAGATACAAGATCTGGGGACTCCCATGTCCCTTCCATCCTAGAGGGGGAGAGGGGACAAGAAGAGGTCGGGGAAGAAGATGACTCTTCCCGGACCGGAAAGAGGGCGGCGTCCGAAGACGCGGAGGGAAGCCAACCCCCTCCCGCCCCGAAGAGATCACGCAAGGCCAAGGTGGCCTTGTCGGATAATAGCTCGGCTTCTGCCGGGCATTCCGAGGCCTCCGAGGAGGTCCCCCGGAGGACCCGCAGGGTGAAACCGCGGGCCCAAAGGTATGTTTCTCGAGAAATGGCTATCCATTTTTAGGCCGAACTAAGTCTGTAATCAAATGTGAGTTTGTTCGTGATATTGCAGCCCGCCGCGCGACCTCCCTACCGAGCAGATCTCGGAAGGGGACTCCCCACCGGCCGAACTGGCGGAGAGCGGGACCGACCCACGCGCGTCGCCTCCTTCGGTCCTTGAAGAGGCAGAGGAGGTTCTATCAGGGAGGACCCTGATATGTCTCCAACGTATCTATAATTTTGGTTGTTCCATGCTATTATATTATCTGTTTTGGATGTTTTATATGCATTATTATGCTATTTTATATTATTTTTGGGACTAACCTATTAACCTAGAGCCCAGTGCCAGTTCCTCTTTTTCCTTGTTTTTGAGTTTCGCAGAAAAGGAATACCAAACAGAGTCCAAACGAAATAAAACCTGCGCGATGATTTTTCTTGGACAAGAAGACAACCAGAAGACTTGGAGATGAAGTCCGAGGAGCCACGAGGCGGCCACAAGGACGGAGGGCGCGCCCCCACCCTTGTGGGCCCCTCGTGCACATCCTGACCTAATTTCTTCGCCTATATATACTCTTGTATCCCCAAACCAACAGAGAGAGCCACGAAAACACTTTTCCACCGCCGCAACCTTCTGTACCCGTGAGATCCCATCTAGGGGCCTTTTCCGGCGTCCTGCCGGAGGGGGATTCGATCATGGAGGGCTTCTACATCAACTCCATTGCCCTTCCGATGAAGCATGAGTAGTTTACCACAGACCTACGGGTCCATAGCTAGTAGCTAGATGGCTTCTTCTCTCTCTTTGATTCTCGATACCATGTTCTCCTCGATGTTCTTGGAGATCTATTCGATGTAATACTTTTTTGCGGTGTGTTTGTAGAGATCCGATGAATTGTGGATTTATGATCAGCTTATCTATGAATATTATTTGAATCTCCTCTGAATTCTTTTATGCATGATTTGATATCTTTGTAATTCTCTTCGAACTATCGGTTTGGTTTGGCCAACTAGATTGTTTTTTCTTGCAATGGGAGAAGTGCTTAGCTTTGGGTTAAATCTTGCGGTGTCCTTTCCCAGTGACAGTAGGGGCAGCAAGGCACGTATTGTATTGTTGCCATCGAGGATAAAAATATGGGGTTTTCATCATATTGCTTGAGTTAATTCCTCTACATCATGTCATCTTGCTTAATGCGTTACTCCGGTCTTTATGAACTTAATACTCTAGATGCATGCTGGATAGCGGTCGATGTGTGGAGTAATAGTAGTAGATGCAGAATCGTTTCGGTCTACTTGACACGGACATGATGCCTATATTCATGATAGTTGCCTTAGATATCGTCATAACTTTGCGCTTTTCTATCAATTGCTCGGCAGTAATTTGTTCAACCACCGTAATATTTTCTATCTTGAGAGAAGCCTCTAGTGAAACCTATGGCCCCCGGGTCTATTTTTCATCATATAAGTTTCCGATCTACTATTTTGCAATCTTTTAATTTCCGATCTATAAACCAAAAATACCAAAAATATTTACTTTATCGTTTATCTATCTCTATCAGATCTCACTTTTGCAAATAACCGTGAAGGGATTGACAACCCCTTTATCGCGTTGGGTGCAAGTTGTTTGATTGTTTGTGCAGGTATTCGGTGACTTGTGCGTTGTCTCCTACTGGATTGATACCTTGGTTCTCAAACTGAGGGAAATACTTATCTCTACTTTGCTGCATCACCCTTTCCTCTTCAAGGGAAAAACCAACGCAAGCTCAAGAAGTAGCAGGAAGAATTTCTGGCATCGTTGCCGGGAAGATCTACGCCAAGTCAAGACATACCAAGTACCCATCATAAACTCTCATCTCTTGCATTACATTATGCACCATTCGCCTCTCGTTTTCCTCTCCCCCACTTCTAAAATGATTTTTGAAAAGATTTGCCTTTTTATTCGCCTATCTATCTCCCTTCTTCTGTCCCTTCCTCCGTTCGTCTTCTTCGTTTGCTTTTTGTGTGCCTGTGTGTTGGATTGCTTGCTTTGTCATGATGGCTCAAGAGAATACCAAATTATGTGATTTTTCCAACACCAATAATAATGGTTTTATTAGTGCGGAATCTTGTGAAATTAATGCCGCTTTGCTGAATCTTGTTATGAAAGATCAATTTTCCGGCCTTCCTAGTGAAGATGTCGCATCCCATCTTACAATTTCGTTGATTTGTGTGATATGCAAAAGAAAAAAGATGTGGATAATGATATTGTTAAATTGAAGCTATTTCCGTTCTCGCTTCGAGATCGTGCTAAAACTTGGTTTTCATCTTTGCCTAAAAATAGTATTGATTCATGGAATAAGTGTAAAGATGCTTTTATTTCCAAGTATTTTCCTCCCGCTAAGATCATCTCCCTTAGAAACGATATTATGAATTTTAAGCAACTTGATCATGAACATGTTGCACAATCTTGGGAGAGGATGAAATTGATGATACGAAATTGCCCTACTTATGGTTTGAATTTGTGGATGATTATACAAAACTTTTACGCCGAATTGAATTTTGCTTCTAGAAATCTTTTAGATTCGGCCGCGGGAGGTACTTTTATGGAAATTACTATAGGGGAAGCTACTAAACTCCTAGATAATATTATGGTTAATTATTCTCAATGGCATACCGAAAGATCTTCCACTAGTAAAAAAGTGCATGCGATTGAAGAGATTAATGTTTTGAGTGGAAAGATGGATGAGCTTATGAAATTATTTGCTAGCAAGAGTGCTTCTATTGATCCTAATGATATGCCTATGTCAACTTTGATTGAGAATAATAATGAATCTATGGATGTGAATTTTGTTGGTAGGAACAATTTTGGTAATAACGCGTATAGAGGTAATTTTAATCCTAGGCTGTTTCCTAGTAATTCCTCTAATAATTATGGTAATTCCTACAACAATTCTTATGGAAATTATAATAAGATGCCCTCTGATTTTGAGAATAGTGTTAAAGAATTTATGAGTTTGCAAAAGAATTTCAATGCTTTGATTGAAGAAAAATTGCTTAAGATTGATGATTTGGCTAGGAACATGGATAGAATTTCTCTTGATGTTAATTCTTTGAAACTTAGATATATTCCACCCAAGCATGATATTAATGAGTCTCTCAAAGCTATGAGAATTTCCATTGATGAGTGCAAAGAAAGAACTGCTAAGAAGCGTGCTAAAAAAGATTTGTTTGTAAGAACATGTTCTTCTAGTTTCCATGAAAATAATGATGAAGATCTTAAAGTGATTGATGTGACTCCTATTGAATCTTTGTTTTCCAATATAAATCTTGATAAATATGGGACTGGAGATGAGTCAACTTTAGTTAAAAGGCGTCCCAATGATTCGGAGTTTTTAGATATTGATGCAAAAATTGATAAAAGTGGGATTGGAGAGGTCAAAACTTTAAGTAGCAATGAACCCACTCTTTTGGATTTCAAGGAATTTAATTATGATAATTGTTCTTTAATAGATTGTATTTCCTTGTTGCAATCCATGTTGAATTCTCCTCATGCTTATAATAAAAACAAAGCTTTTACTAAACATATCGTTGATGCTATGATGCAATCTTTTGAAGAAAAGCTTGAATTGGAAGTTTCTATCCCTAGAAAACTTTATGATGAGTGGGAACCTACTATTAAGATTAAGATTAAAGTATATGAGTGCCATGCTTTGTGTGATTTGGGTGCTAGTGTTTCCACGATTCCAAAAACTTTATGTGATGTGTTAGGTTTCCGTGAATTTGATGATTGTTCTTTAAATTTGCATCTTGCGGATTCCACTATTAAGAAACCTATGGGAAGTATTAATGATGTTCTTATTGTTGCAAATAGGAATTATGTGCCCGTAGATTTCATTGTTCTTGATATAGATTGCAATCCTACGTGTCCTATTATTCTTGGTAGACCTTTCCTTAGAACGATTGGTGCAATTATTGATATGAAAGAAGGAAACATTAGATTTCAATTTCCGTTAAGGAAGGGCATGGAACACTTTCGAAGAAAGAAAATTAAATTGCCATATGAATCTATTATGAGAGCCACTTATGGATTGCATACCAAAGATGACAATACCTAGATCTATTTGTGTTTTTATGCCTAGCTAAGGGCGTTAAACAATAGCGCTTGTTGGGAGGCAACCCAATTTTATTTTTGTTTTTGCTTTTTAGGTTCTGTTTTGCAATAAATAATTCATCTAGCCTCTGGTTAGATGTGGTTTTGTGTTTTAATTAGTGTTTGTGGCAAGTAAGACCTTTGGGATGGCTTACGGTGATAGTTGATTTGGTCCTGCTGAAAAACAGAAACTTTTGCACCCAGTCCCAGAATTGTTTAAATTCACTAGAGCGTGGAAAAACTCTGAATTTTTTACACAAGATTGATATACAAATTAAGTCTGTTGTACCAATTGTTCAGAACTTTTGGAGTTACATAAGTATTAGAACAATTCGGATCTTTGCAGACTGTTCTGTTTTTGACAGATTCTGTTTTCTATGTGTTGTTTGCTTATTTTGATGAATCTATGGGTCGTATCGGGGGTTATGAACCATGTAAAAGTTGGAATAAAGTAGATATTACACCAATATAAATAAATAATGGGTTCACAACAGTACCAAAAGTGGTGATTTATTTTCTTATACTAACGGAGCTTATGAGATTTTCTATTGAGTTTTGTGTTGTGAAGTTTTCAACTTATGGGTAAGGATTTGATGGACTATGGAATAAGGAGTGGAAAGAGCCTAAGCTTGGGGATGCCCAAGGCACCTCAAGGTAATATTCAAGGACAAACAAGAGCCTAAGCTTGGGGATGCCCTGGAAGGCATCCCCTCTTTCGTCTTCGTCTATCGGTAACTTTACTTGAGGCTATATTTTTATTCACCACATGATATGTGTTTTGCTTGGAGCGTCTTGTATGATTTGAGTCTTTGCTTTTTAGTTTGCCACAATCATCCTTGACGTACACACCTTTTGAGAGGGACACGCATGAATCGTGATTTATTAGAATACTCTATGTGCTTCACTTATATCTTTTGAGCTAGGCAATTTTGCTCTAGTGCTTCACTTATATCTTTTTAGAGCACGGCGGTGGTTTATTTTATAGAAATTGATGAACTCTCATGCTTCACTTATATTATTTTGAGAGTCTTTAAACAGCATGGTAATTTGCTTTGGTTATAAATTTAGTCTTAATATGATAGGCATCCAAGAGGGATATAATAAAAACTTTCATATAAAGTGCATTGAATATTATGAGAAGTTTGATTCCTAATGATTGTTTTGAGATATGAAGATGGTGATATTAGAGTCATGCTAGTGAGTAATTGTGAATTTGAGAAATACTTGTGTTAAAGTTTGTGATTCCCGTAGCATGCACGTATGGTGAACCGTTATGTGATGAAGTCGGAGGATGATTTATTTTTTGATTGTCTTCCTTATGAGTGGCGGTCAGGGACGAGCGATGGTCTTTTCCTACTAATCTATCCCCCTAGGAGCATGCGCGTAGTACTTCGTTTCAATAACTAATAGATTTTTGCAATAAGTATGTGAGTTCTTTATGACTAATGTTGAGTCCATGGATTATACGCACTCTCACCCTTCCACAATTGCTAGCCTCTCTAGTACCGCGCAGCTTTCGCCGGTGCCATAAACCCACCATATACCTTCCTCAAAACAGCCACCATACCTACCTATCATGGCATTTCAATAGCCATTCCGAGATATATTGCCATGCAACTTTCCACCATTCCGTTTATTATGACACGCTCCATCATTGTCATATTGCTTTGCATGATCATGTAGTTGACATCGTATTTGTGGCAAAGCCACCGTTCATAATTCTTTCATACATGTCACTATTGATTCATTGCACATCACGGTACACCGCCGGAGGCATTCGTATAGAGTCATATTTTGTTCTAAGTATCGAGTTGTAATTCTTGAGTTGTAAGGAAATAAAAGTGTGATGATCTTCCTTATTAGAGCATTGTCCCATGTGAGGAAAGGATGATGGAGACTATGATTCCCCCACAAGTCGGGATGAGACTCCGGACGAAAAAAAAGAGGCAAAAAAAAAATGAGAGAAGGCCCAAATAAAAAAAAATAAGAGAAAGGAGAGAAGGGGAAATGCTACTATCCTTTTACCACACTTGTGCTTCAAAGTAGCACCATGATCTTCATGATAGAAAGAGTCTCCTATATTGCCACTTTCATGTACTAGTGGGAATTTTCATTATAGAACTTGGCTTGTATATTCCAATGATGGGCTTCCTCAAATTGCCCTAGGTCTTCGTGAGCAAGCGAGTTGGATACACACCCACTTAGTTTCTTTTCGAGCTTTCATAAACTTATAGCTCTAGTGCATCCGTTGCATGGCAATCCCTGCTCACTCACATTGATATCTATTGATGGGCATCTCCATAGCCCATTGATACGCCTAGTTGATGTGAGACTATCTCCTTCTTTTTTGTCTTCTCCACAACCATCGTCTATTCCACCTATAGTGCTTTGTCCATGGCTCACGCTCATGTATTGCGTGAAAGTTGAAAAAGTTTGAGAACATCAAAAGTATGAAACAATTGCTTGGCTTGTCATCGGGGTTGTGCATGATTTAAATATTTTTATGTGATGAAGATGGAGTATAGCCAGACCATATGATTTTGTAGGGATAATCTTTCTTTGGCCATGTTATTTTGAGAAGACATAATTGCCTTGTTAGTATGCTTGAAGTATTATTGTTTTTATGTCAATATTAAACTTTTGTTTTGAATCATAAGGATCTGAACATTCATGCCACAATAAAGAAATTACATGGATAAATATGATAGGTAGCATTCCACATCAAAAATTCCGTTTTTATCATTTACCTACTCGAGGACGAGCAGGAATTAAGCTTGGGGATGCTTGATACGTCTCCAACGTATCTAAATTTTTTTATTGTTCCATGCTATTATATTATCTGTTTTGGATGTTTTATATGCATTATTATGCTATTTTATATTATTTTTGGGACTAACCTATTAACCTAGAGCCTAGTGCCAGTTCCTGTTTTTTTCCTTGTTTTTGAGTTTCGCAGAAAAGGAATACCAAACAGAGTCCAAACGGAATAAAACCTTCGCGATGATTTTTCTTGGACCAGAAGACAACCAGAAGACTTGGAGATGAAGTCGGAGGAGCCACGAGGCTGCCACAAGGATGGAGGGCGCGCCCAGGGGGGTAGGGCGCGCCCCCCACCCTTGTGGGCCCCCTGTGCACCTCCTGACCTAATTTCTTCGCCTATATATATACTCTTATATCCCCAAACCAACAGAGAGAGCCATGAAAACACTTTTCCACCGCCGCAACCTTCTGTACCCATGAGATCCCATCTAGGGGCCTTTTCCGGCGTCCTGCCGGAGGGGGATTCGATCACGGAGGGCTTCTACATCAACTCCATTGCCCTTTCGATGAAGCGTGAGTAGTTTACCACAGACCTACGGGTCCATAGCTAGTAGCTAGATGGCTTCTTCTCTCTCTTTGATTCTCAATACCATGTTCTCCTCGATGTTCTTGGAGATCTATTCGATGTAATAATTTTTTGCGGTGTGTTTACCGAGATCTGATGAATTGTGGATTTATGATTAGCTTATCTATGAATATTATTTGAATCTCCTCTGAATTCTTTTATGCATGATTTGATATCTTTGTAATTCTCGTCGAACTATCGGTTTGGTTTGGCCAACTAGATTGGTTTTCCTTGCAATGGGAGAAGTGCTTAGCTTTGGGTTCAATCTTGCAGTGTCCTTTCCCAGTGACAGTAGGGGAAGCAAGGCACGTATTGTATTGTTGCCACCGAGGATAAAAAGATGGGGTTTTCATCATATTGCTTGAGTTAATTCCTCTACATCATGTCATCTTGCTTAATGCGTTACTCCGTTCTTTATGAACTTAATACTCTAGATGCATGCTGGATAGTGGTCGATGTGTGGAGTAATAGTAGTAGATGCAGAATCGTTTCGGTCTACTTGACACGGACGTGATGCCTATATTCATGATCATTGCCTTAGATATCGTCATAACTTTGCGCTTTTCTATCAATTGCTCGGTAGTAATTTGTTCACCTACCGTAATATTTTCTATCTTGAGAGAAGCCTCTAGTGAAACCTATGGCCCCCGGGTCTATTTTTCATCATATAAGTTTCCGATCTACTATTTTGCAATCTTTTACTTTCCGATCTATAAACCAAAAATATTTACTTTATCGTTTATCTATCTCTATCAGATCTCACTTTTGCAAATAACCGTGAAGGGATTGACAACCCCTTTATCGCGTTGGGTGCAAGTTGTTTGATTGTTTGTGCAGGTATTCGGTGACTTGTGCGTTGTCTTCTACTGGATTGATACCTTGGTTCTCAAACTGAGGGAAATACTTATCTCTACTTTGCTGCATCACCCTTTCCTCTTCAAGGGAAAAACCAACACAAGCTCAAGAAGTAGCAGACCCCTCCTGTGCCGAACACAGAGGGAGGGGCCGACGCCATCATGGCCGAGGTGCATACCTCGGCTACCGAAGACCTTGGGGGAGAGCTCCTTCTGGCAGACAAAGACGAGGAGCTCAGTTAATCGGAGCTCCCCACACAAGAGACTCCAGAGCCATCAAGGCACCAGGAGCCGATCATCCCTGACTCCTCAGGGGGAGGGGCTGAAGCGCCCCCGCCACACCCGCCTGCTTCAGAGCAGGCCTCTACGGGGTGGCCAGATGAAATGAAGGAGGCTTTAACAGGCTCCTCCATTGCCGAAGAGCACCGTGTCCTGATGGGCGCGGTGTTACAAAGTCTTCGGTCTGTGGAAAATGGACTGAAGGAGGTCTACAGTGGCCTTCTGAACGGTTTCAAGGTAAGCAATGTAATGCCCTTTCCTTGGATTTTTTTTTTGTTATACGGTTATACAACCTTATACACAGTAGCCCCCGAGCCCTATGTGAGTTTGGAAAACTCATGCGGGGGTCGAATAACTTTCAGATATATATGCTTGCAAAATGACCAGTAGCCCCCGAGACTCTGGCCGGGTTATGGAAGCCAGTCAGAGGATCGATAATCGAATATCGGGAGTCTAATGTAGGTTGTGAATATGCAGGCATTGTCATCAGCGGCAGCTGCCAATGCCGAAGAGCTGGCCGAGCTCAACCGAAAGCTCAAGAGCTCGGAGGATGATCTCGATCTGCTGAACAAGCGGTTCGATGAAGCTCAAGGTAAATCCGAGCTAACCCATTTACTTGAAGAGTTATTTATCAAAGTTATGGAGTTAAACCAAACTGAATGCAATCGACATTGCTGCAGCTTCCACTGCCGAGGTCGAGAACCTCAAGGCCGAGCTTGAGAAGGCTCGGCGGGAAGCCGAAGAGCAGAAGGCGGAGGCCAAGAAGGCGGCCACCGAACTGGATGCGGAGATCCTCGTGAGCAAAAAGCACGAGGCTCGGGTGTCCGAGGTGCAACAGGAGCTCAAGGACGCTGTCACAAAATGTGAGGCCCGTGAGCAAAAGAATAAAGATCAGACCACCGAACTGGCCTCGTTAGAGCCAGCAGCCAAGGAAGCGCGGACGGAATCGCGAGGCTACCAGGAGGAGCTCCGCCATGTGAAGCTCATTGCGGGTGGTAAGCCGTATTTAATGCAAAGTGTCTTTGGTGGTAACAGGTTCACTTTGCTCACACGAGTGTGGCATTCCCCATGCGCCTTTATGGACCTCCCGAGGAGTGCGGCAGACGCGGCCAAGTACTTCGCGTCCCAGGAAGGTCGTGCCGAACAAAGGCTGTTTTGGGCGCAATTTCAAGCACGTGAACACTATCCCCTCCTCAACAACTAGCTGAAGCAGCTGATGGAGTTGCATCGGGTGGCGGAGCCAGCAATGAAGGACCTCTGCGTCAAGCTGTGGCCTTCAGAGCCGCTGCCGAGCAGCTACTTCGGCTTGGTGCAGAAGCTGGTCGACGCCACTGTGGCGCCCCCGACTCAATCGTACACTAATCATACACGCAAACGTGTACGATCAAGCACAGGGGCTCACGGGAAGATATCACAACACAACTCTAACACAAAGAAACGGAGATCCACAAATATTACAGACCAGGGATCACGAGGATCCGAATACATAAGTCAGTCATACAAATAATATCTGAGTACAGACATAGTTAGCCAAGGTTTGCCTTAAGAAGGCTAGCACAAACAACGACTCTAGATCGAAAGGCGTAGGCCTCCTGCCTGGGAGCCTCCGAACTACTCCTGGTCGGCTGGCTCGGTCCAGTAGTAAGTGCCATCTGGACCCTCCTGGTAGTAAGCTCTTGTGGTGGCATCTGGCTCCTGGGCTCCATCGTCTGTTGTATCATCAAGTAGGGGAATATGGGAAAAATAGGAAGCAAAGCAACCGTGAGTACTCATCCGAAGTACTCAGCAAGCAAGGATCTACACTACATATGCAACATTATCAAAGGGGAAAAGCTGTATATGTGGACTGGGCTGCAGAAATGCTAGAATAGAGAGAAGGCCTAGTCCTATCGAAGACTAGCATCTTCAAACACCTTCACGATGCCACCATCTTGCAGCAATAGAAGAGAATAGAATAGCATTTTATTAAGCAAACATGTTGAAGTAAAGCCTAGAGATCCTTCCTCGACTCCCTGCGAGAAAGCGATCCCGAAGCTTCAATTAAGTAACAAGTATCCAATTCAAGTAGTAGACCGGGATACACAAACTGAGCGTCCTTTACCGTAGGACCGGCTATCGATAGATGTTCTTCCCTACAGGGGTGCACTACTATTACTCAACACGCTCGATCAACTCTGGCCAGACACACTTGCTGGGTAATACCCGGCCTCGGGAGATCAACACGAAGTAGCGCCCTACCTAGGCTCAGAAGAGAGGTCAGCACGCTGGACTAATCCTATGCACCCAGAGGTCTTGGGCCATCGCCCTGGGCACCCTGCGCGTTGCGTGATTGGCCGGGGTGCGGGCGCGACACTGAACTCGTCAGTGAAGTATCCAGCCCATTCCCGACAATCAGCCCGCACGGTGAATCGTGATGTCTGAAGAGCTTTCAGGAGAAACGTACAACGCAGAGGGCCCCATAAAGCATTATCCCGCGTGGTGGTAGTGCGTATAGGGCACATCGACCCACTCAGATCAAATACCCAAATCCGATAGGCTGATTTAGTAACACGCGGAGACGATCAGAGGTTCTGAAACTCCGCCACAATATCACACTCGAGTGCCCTTCCGGCACACCCGACATCATAGATCCCATGCGGGTACCCACCAGGGTCGACCCGCCTGTAACAAAGGTCAAAGTAACCATGTGTCATAACATCAAGGGGGAAGCCTCGAGGAATCACCCTTGGAGGATTCCACTCGATGAAATTATCAGGGTGAACGTATGAGGCATCACCCTCGAGGTTCACACTAAGGGGTTGCACGACAGAGTCATATCGAAAGTGGAGAAGGAGGAATCACCCTCGATGACCACGACCGAACAGCTACACTGCAGAGTATTCATCAGGAGTGCGTTACGAGGTATCACCCTCGGCACTCGATAGTAACTATGCAGAGTCATACAACAAAGGGGGTGAAGTGAGGTGTCGGTCTCTGCTCGACGATCACATTGATCGAGTCGTCGATGATCAAGCAGGGGCAACAAGGGTAAGGTGGTGGGGTCACTGATGGTACACTACCAACCATATACTAAGCAGTTTAACATAGGCAGGTAAGGTAACAATAAACAGGTTACAAAAGCAGGCTATGCATCAGAATTGGAGCAAACATTAACAAGTAGAAAATCTAATGCAAGCAGGAGAAAATAGAATGGGCGATATCTAGATGCTCAAGGGGGGGGGGGGCTTGCCTGGTTGCTCTGGCAAGAAAGAGGGGTCGTCAACGGGCTGCTCGTCTCAGCTGCGACGGCGTCTGTCTCGGTGTCTATCGAGAGAGAAGGAGGGGGAGAGAAACAATAAATTCACGGCAAAAATGCAAACAATATGTATGACATGTCTAAATGATATGCCGGGGTGTTCTACTGCCTAACTAAATGATTTAGTTAATTTAGAAATTTATTTGGATTTATTTTATTAAAGTTGAGCACTATTCATTTATTGAAACCGGTCTAAAAGTTCCATGTTCATCTAGCTAGGGGCATCTGACATGAATACAGAGGGCGTATTCAGATTTGTATCGTCGTTTTGAGCAACTTTCATGTACAAAGTTTTTCGATTTGAGCTACGGATTATTTTATATGATTTTCTAAAGTTTTAATCATTTTCTGAATTTAATTATTTATTTAAATTCAAATTATCTAGAATAGTGTCTGATGACATCAGCATGACATCACCATGACGTCAGCAGGTCAAACCCGGCTGACCAGGGTCAAACATGACAGGTGGGTCCAGTGGGACCCACATGTCATTGATAGAGCTAATTAAACAGGGTTAATTTAATTTAACTAAACTAATTATTTGGTGGGGCCTACTGTCAGTGAGAGATTAGTATTTTAATTAACTAATTATATATTTGTTTTAAACAGTTTAGTGGAGTGGGGCCCGCATGTCATAGACACAGGGGCGGCCATGTCAGCGTTGACCCGTGTCAACGGGTCAACATGACCCACCCGTCAGTGACACAGGGGGTGTTTCGCCAACTGGGTGGTATTAGGATCTTTTATTCCTTATCTATACTCTGGGACTCTGATCTCTCTTCCCTTCGGATTAAATAAATTTTACTAACGCCAACACGTAGGATCTCGTAAATCCCGTCTACCCAGAGAACTGGATATCTGTACGATTTCCCTGTCATTGATCTGATTAGTCTGATAATTATTTTCCTTTCCATTGTTTTGTTTAACCTTTCTCTCCGAGATCGGTTATACTTTTCCTTGTCATTTGACAATCCTGAATTTCCCCTATTTCAGATGGATCGTCTGTTTCCACCACGCCCTGCGACGCAGCTTGTGCTTCACACTTGGGCTCATGATGCCCCTGGTTTTCCAGCTGTCCTGATCGCCCTCCTGACCAGACTGGGCTACCGCTGGTACCCCGAGTACATGGTTTACGAGGATTATCGCGAGTTCAACCAGGAGTAGTACCATACTGATGTTCATATCTATGATCGGCAGGACAACTCAGACACTGAGCTACACCTTTTCCATGGTATCGGCGTGACGATTGAGATGGCAGTCCATGATGCCGCCTACTCTGCTGTCGCACGTCTCCGAGGAGAGTCCAATGTTAGCTTGGATGCCTCTGAGTTCCGATACATTCCGTATGCCCCTGTTGGAGATGCTACCGGATACTACACAGCTATCCGTGCTCCGTACGAGCCTCGTCGTTACGACCAGCAGGTTCTGATTCAGTGCACTCAGGCTCTGGATCGCACTGTTCGGGCTCTCACCGTCGAGCTGTTTGCCACTCGAGCACGCCTCTACGATGCTAATGCAGTTGCTACCTGCTGTTCGTGCAGAGATACATCCGGAGTACATCCTTTACCCGCGCAGGACTCAGATGCCTGCTGGCATTGATTGGCCTGCTGTGGGAGGTCACACACCTGCACGTGGACCTCTTCTTCTAGTTCGAGACCGGATTCTGCATCAGAGTGCACATGGAGTGCAGGATCCTTCCGCGACAAACATTCGTCGTCCGCACTTGCAGTTACCCCGTTTCAGTGGTTTTCTCCGACGTTGATGTAGCCTTTGCTATGTCTCGTTGTGTACTTCCTTACCGCGTGCCTGCGCGCCGCCTAGCATGTCTAGCTTTTGAAATTACGCCATTATGCTGTCCGTTTGTAACCTACCCTGTGTATGGATCTGTATGTCTTACTTGACTACTGTTAAGTATCTATTACACTGCTTAATTATTGTCGTGTTACATCATGCTTGTCGCTAAACACTCGCAATGGCTTTTACTAAACTACCCCTGTTGTAATTTAGCAGGATGGTTAGACCAGGTGGTCGTGGACGTGGTCGTGGCCCTGAACACCCACCACCGCTAGACTATATGGCTGCTATGATGCAACAATTCGAGCTCAACCGTCAGTTCATGACCGAAATTATGGCTCAGTTCCCGCAACTGAACAATCAGAACCAGAACCCTGCTTCAATAACTTTGACAGAGTTTATGCGACTCAACCCCACTCACTTCCGCAACTCTGACAAGCCACTGGATGATGATGACTGGCTCCGCGACATCACTCATGAGATGGAGTTTGCTAATGTCGCCCCTGCCAACTTCATCACCTTCGCGGCCTTTTTCTTAAAGGGCCCCGCTGCTCAATGGTGGGACACACACAAGCGTACACTGCCTGCTGGAACAGTTGTTACTTGGCTTGATTTCCAGGCTGCTTTTCATGCCCGGTATATTCCTCAGGGAATCATGGACCGGATGAAGACCCAGTTCCGCCACCTCACTCAGGGCAACAAGACTGTCGAAGCTTATCAGCGGGAATTCCTTGACCTGTCCCGCTATGCTGAAGAAGACATCGCCATTGATGCTCGTAGACAAGAGAAGTTCCATAATGGACTCCACCCAGACCTCGAGCTTGCACTTGCTGCTCAAGACTTCCCCGACTTTTCTACTCTTGTGAACAAGACTATCTTGGTTGAGACCGCTCAGATGAAGCATAAGGAGTCGCAGAAGCGCTCTCGTGATGTTGGCTCATCTTCGGGCTCAGCACAGAAGCATCGAGTCTGGATTCCCAACAACGTGTTCCGTCCAGCTGCCCCTGCACGAAAGAACAACTATGCTGCCCCACGTCTGCCTCCTCCTCCATCGAGGAAACCAAGAGCTCAAAATGTTCCGCCCAATGCTCCTCTTCGTCCTGAGGATGGTATGTGCTTCAAGTGCTGCAAACCAGGTCACCTTGCTAAGGACTGCCGCCAGACTCAGAATCAGTTGGCTTTCCCTCGTAATGGTCGTGGCAACAATCAGACCCGCTACTATAATACTGGGTCTGCTGCACATGGTCGTGGACATGCTTACAACATTGATATCGAAGAAGTTCAGGATCAACCTGCTACTGTGATGGGTACCCTTTTCGTTAACTCAGTACCCGCTTCTGTATTATTTGATTCAGGAGCATCGCATTCATTCATGTCTGAAGCATTTGCATTATCCCATGACATTGCATTCGAAAAGATGAATCTACCAGTAGTTGTTCGTACCCCTGGAGGTCATTGTCACACCTCCATGATGGCACACAATGTCCCTGTTGAAATCGAGGGTTTCAAATTCCTTGCCTCACCTATTATCCTGAAGTCTTCTACCATAGACCTCATCCTCGGAATGGATTGGTTGAAAGCTCACATTGCTTCGATCAATTGTGCCACAAAAGTTGTCCAACTTCTTCACCCCTCCGACGAGATAGTGAACTGTACCGCCCGCATTACACGGGATGCTGAAGCTCAGATATATGCTCTGAATGCTTTGAACGCCTCACCTCTGGAGGGAATTGAGATCGTTCCTGTCATTCGAGATTTTCCGGACGTCTTTCCGGAAGAACTTCCAGGAATACCCCCGGTCAGAGTTGTCGAGTATGTCATTGACTTGAAGCCTGGCACTACACCTATTGTGAAGTGTCCTTATAAGATGCCGCCGCATGAACTCCTTGAACTTAAGGAAGAAATCGACAAGTCACTTAAGAAAGGTTTCATTCGCCCCAGTTCCTCTGCTTGGGGAGCACCTTCACTCTTCATTAAGAAGAAGGATGGAACTAACCAATTGGTCCAAGATTACCGTCCTATCAACCAGGCAACCATTCAGAATAAATATCTGCTTCCCCGGATCAACGATTTATATGATCAACTTGCTGGATCTTCGGTGTTTTCTAAACTCAACTTGAGGTTGGGTTATCACCAGATCCGTGTCCGTGAGGAGGATATTCCGAAGACCGCCTTCGTTACTCGCTATGGCTCTTACGAGTACACCGTCATGTCATTCGTCCTAACAAATGCTCCAGCTACGTTCTCCAGGTTAATGAATTACATCTTCATGGATTATCTCGACAAATTCGTCGTGGTTTATCTCGATGATATTCTAGTTTATTCGAAGAATAAAGAAGAACATGCTGAACATCTTCGTCTTGTTCTGGAGAGGCTTCGAGAACACCAGTTGTATGCCAAGTACTCTAAATGTGAATTCTGGCTTTATAAAGTAACCTACCTTGGGCATGTGATTTCCAAGGACGGTATTGCCGTTAATCCGGAGCGTGTTCAGGCTATTCTTGACTGGACTCCTCCGAAGAATGTTAAGCAAGTCAGGAGTTTTCTCGGACTCGCTAGTTATTGCCGTCGCTTTGTTGAGAATTTCTCAAAGATTGCCAAGCCCCTGACTAATCTGCTTCATAAAGGTGTTAAGTTTGAGTGGACAGACAAATGTCAGGAAAGTTTCCAAACACTCAAAGACAAGCTGACCTCTGCCCCAGTACTTGCTCCTCTAGATTCTCGCAAAGATTTTGTGATCTATTGTGACGCCTCCCGTGAAGGATTAGGCCGTGTCCTAATACAAGAGCGTAAAGTGATTGCTTATGGCTCTCGACAGTTGCGTCCGCATGAAGAGAACTATCCCGTACATGATCTAGAACTAGTTGTTGTCATCTATGCATTGCAGTTGTGGCGACATTACCTTCTCGGTAATCGTTGCGAGATCTACACGGATCATAAAAGTCTGAAATACTTGTTCATTCAGCCATCACTGAACCTCCGTCAGCAGAGATGGATGGAGACCGTTGCAGACTTTGACTTGGGTATTTCTTATACACCAGGCAAGGCTAATGTAATGACTGATGCCTTGAGCCGCAACTCATATTGCAACCACCTCCAGGTTCACAAAGTTCAGCCCTCACTTGTTGAAGAATTCAGAAAGCTGAACCTCCATATTGTTCCTCCCGGTGCCCTCGCTCCCCCTCCTCCCGAGTGCCGCAAAATGAAACTCCATGTTGTTTCGCAGGGTTCTCTCAATACCCTGGTTGCTAAACCAGATCTCGTGGACACCATCAAATGGCTTCAGAAGGCTGACGATGAAGTCGAGAAGATTAAACGCTATCTAGCAAAAGGAAAGCCCTCATTCTTCACTGTTGATGATGATGGCACCTTATACTTCAAAGGCCGCCTAGTGGTGCCTTGTAAGGAGAAAAACCTGGACAAGACTAAGGACGTTATGAAAGAAGCTCATGACACTCCTCTGTCAATTCATCCCGTTAGCACCAAGATGTACCAAGATATTCGTCAGAGATTCTGGTGGTCGAACATGAAGCAAGACATTGCACGCTACGTTGCTGAATGTGACGTTTGCCATCGTATCAAAGCAGAACATCAAAGGCCTACTGGAACTCTACAACCTATCTCTATTCCTGAATGGAAATGGGACCATGTTGAAATGGACTTCGTCACTGGATTTCCCAAATCGCAGAAAGGTAATGATGCTATTCTTGTCGTCATTGACCGGCTTTCCAAGGTTGCTCACTTCCTACCAGTTAAGGAGACAATCACTGCTAGTCAGTTAGCAGACCTGTATGTTTCCCGAATTGTGTCACTCCACGGTGTTCCGTTGGGGATCAGTTCTGATCGTGGCAGTCTCTTTACATCAAGATTCTGGAAAAATTTCCAAGAAGCAATGGGAACTCATCTGTCCTTTAGCACTGCTTTCCACCCTCATTGTCAGGGTCAAGTCGAATGAGTTAATCAAGTGCTCGAAGATATGCTTCGAGCTTGCATCATCTCCTTCGAAAAGAAATGGGAGGAATCTCTCCCGTATGCCGAATTCTCTTACAACAATAGCTATCAGGCTAGTCTGAAGATGGCACCGTTTGAAGTTCTTTACGGACGAAAGTGTCGAACCCCTCTGAATTGGTCAGAAACTGGGGAACACTCACTCGTCAGATCGGACATTATCCAACAAGCTGAAGAAAAAGTCCGCATTGTCCGTGAACATCTGAAAACTGCTCAATCTCGTCAGAAGAGCAACTATGACCGAAAGCACAAGGAAATGGTCTATCAGCCTGGCGAGCAAGCTTACCTTCGTGTCACTCCATTGAAAGGCACTCATCGGTTCGGAATCAAGGGCAAGTTAGCCCCTCGCTACATTGGCCCGTTCCGTATTCTTGCCCGTCGAGGAGAAGTGGCATATCAGTTGCAATTGCCACATAATCTTTCTCAAGTGCATGATGTTTTTCATGTATCCCAACTTCGTCGCTGCTTCAAAGATCCTATTCGAGCTATGGATCATGAAATGCTTGAATTACGAGAAGATCTGTCTTATCCAGAATATCCCATCCGAATTCTTGATCAAGCTGAGCGTCGAACTCGTCAGAAGTCAATCAAATTTCTTAAAGTTCAGTGGTTGAATCATTTTGAAGATGAAGCCACTTGGGAACACGAGGATCGTCTTCGCGAAGAATACCCCGCTTTCTTTCAGCCTTTCTCTTAATTCTCAGGACGAGAATTCTTGTTAGATAAGGAGAATTGTAACACCCCCTGTGTCACTAACGGGTGGGTCCCGTTGACCCGTTGACTCGGGTCAACACTGACGTGGCCGCCCCTATGTCTATGACATGCGGGCCCCACTCCATTAAACTGTTTAAAACAAATATATAATTAGTTAATTAAGTAATTAGTTAATTAAAATACTAATCTCTCACTGACAGTAGGCCCCACCTGCTAATTAGTTTAGTTAAATTAAATTAACCCTGTTTAATTAGCTCTGTCAATGACATGTGGGTCCCACTGGACCCACCTGTCAGGTTTGACCCTGGTCAGCTGGGTTTGACCTGCTGACGTCATGGTGATATCATGTTGACATCATCAAACACTATTCTGGATAATTCAAATTTAAATAAATAATTAAATTCAGAAAATGATTAAAACTTTAGAAAATCATATAAAATAATCCGTAGCTCAAATCGAAAAACTTTGTACATGAAAGTTGCTCAGAACGACGATACAAATGTGAATATGCCCTCCGTATTCCTGTCAGATGCCCCTAGCTAGATGAACATGGAACTTTTAGACCGGTTTCAATAAATGAATAGTGCTCAACCTTAATAAAATAAATCCAAATAAATTCCTAAATTAACTAAATCATTTAGTTAGGCAGTAGAACACCCCGACATATCATTTAGACATGTCATACATATTGTTTGCATTTTTGCCGTGAATTTATTGTTTCTCTGCCCCTCCTTCTCTCTCAATAGACGCCGAGACAGACGCCGTCGCAGCTGAGTACGACTACGCTCCAGACAAGAAGCCCGTTGACGACCCCTCTTTCTTGCCAGAGCAACCAGGCAAGCCCCCCCCCCTTGAGCATCCAGATATCGCCCATTCTATTTTCTCCTGCTTGCATTAGATTTTGCTACTTGTTAATGTTTGCTCCTATTCTGATGCATAGCCTGCTTTTGTAACCTGTTTATTGTTACCTTACCTGCCTATGTTAAACTGCTTAGTATATGGTTGGTAGTGTACCATCAGTGACCCCACCACCTTACCATTGTTGCCCTTGCTTGATCATCGACGACTCGATCAATGTGATCGTCGAGCAGAGACCGACACCTCACTTCACCCCCTTTGTTGTATGACTCTGCATAGTTACTATCGAGTGCCGAGGGTGATACCTCGTAACGCACTCCTGATGAATACTCTGCAGTGTAGCTGTTCGGTCGTGGTTGTCGAGGGTGATTCCTCCTTCTCCACTTTCGATACAACTCTGTCGTGCAACCCCTCAGTGTGAACCTTGAGGGTGATGCCTCATACGTTCACCCTGATGATTTCATCGAGTGGAATCCTACGAGGGTAATTCCTCGGGGCTTCCCCCTTGATGTTTTGACACACAGTTACTTTGACCTTTGTTACAGGCGGGTCGACCCTGGTGGGTACCCGCATGGGATCTATGATGTCGGGTGTGCCGGAAGGGCACTCAAGTGTGATATTGTGGCGGAGTTTCAGAACCTCTGATCATCTCCGCGTGTTACTAAATCAGCCTATCGGATTTGGGTATTTGATCTGAGTGGGTCGATGTGCCCTATACGCACTACCACCACGCGGGATAATGGTTTATGGGGCCCTCTGCATTGTACGTTTCTCCCGAAAGCTCTTCAGCCGTCACGATTCACCGTGCGGGCTGATTGTCGGGAATGGGCTGGATACTTCACTGACGAGTTCAGTGTCGTGCCTGCACCCCAGCCAGTCACGCAACGCGCAGGGTGCCCAGGGCGATGGCCCAAGACCTCTGGGTGCATAGGATTAGTCCGGCGTGCTGACCTCTCTGCTGAGCCTAGGTAGGGCGCTGCTTCGTGTCGATCTCCCGAGGCCGGGTATTACCCAGCAAATGTGTCCGGCCAGAGTTGATCGAGCGTGTTGGGTAACAGTAGTGCACCCCTGCAGGGAAGAACATCTATCGATAGCCGGTCCTACGGTAAAGGACGCTCAGTTTGTGTATCCCGATCTACTACTTGAATTGGATACTTGTTACTTAATTGAAGCTTCGGGATCGCTTTCTTGCAGGGAGTCGAGGAAGGATCTCTAGGCTTTACTTCAACATGTTTGCTTAATAAAATGCTATTCTACTCTCTTCTATTGCTGCAAGATGGTGGCATCGTGAAGGTGTTTGAAGATGCTAGTCTTCGATAGGACTAGGCCTTCTCTCTATTCTGGCATTTCTGCAGCCCAGTCCACATATACAACTTTTTCCCTTTGATAATGTTGCATATGTAGTGTAGATCCTTGCTTGCTGAGTACTTCGGATGAGTACTCACGGTTTCTTGGCTTTCTCTTTTTCCCATATTCCCCTACTTGATGATACAACAAACGATGGAGCCCAGGAGCCAGATGCGACCACATGAGCTTAAGACCAGGAGGGTCCAGACGGAACTTACTACTGGACCGAGCCAGCCGACCAGGAGTAGTTCGGAGGCTCCCAGGCAGGAGGCCTATGCCTTTCGATCTAGAGTCGTTGTTTGTGCTAGCCTTCTTAAGGCAAACCTTGGCTAACTATGTCTGTACTCAGATATTATTTGTATGACTGACTTATGTATTCGGATCTTCGTGATCCCTGGTCTGTAATATTTGTGGATCTCCGTTTATTTGTGTTAGAGTTGTGTTGTGATATCTTCCCGTGAGCCCTTGTGCTTGATCGTACACGTTTGCGTGTATGATTAGTGTACGATTGAGTCAGGGGCGCCACAGCCATGCCCCGGATTGATTTCTGGAAGTGTTCCTTATGCGTCGAGGGAGCTCGGATGGCCTTCGGCAAGACCATGGTGCACTGGCCGAAGATCAAGCCGACCGAGATTGCCACCGGACCACCTCCTCCTGGGAAGGAGCATAGGCGTCCCGAACAGTACTTTCCCATTGTAATGGAAGGTGCTCGGGCAATAGAGGGCTAGTGCTCAAAATATGAAATCTATGAATGACTCATGTTTGTATCCAGAGAATGTGGAACTCTTGTGCTTTATAATGCAACTGTTTGGCTGTATATTTGATGCCTTATGTGTTTATTTTGACTCCTGTGCGACCGTTTTAAACTGAAAGTTACCAGTCATCGGCTTCAGTCCCCTTGCAGAAACTGCGCGGTGTGTTTGACCTTAACACTTAGACCCTTAGCCGACGTCTCGGTGCCTGGAGGCGGTTGTGTGTAAGGAAACAAGGCAATCAGACTATGCGGCTTTAATGCTTTCACTTAGCCATAGGAGCTTGACTGCGGGAGCTAGTGACTAGCCCTCAGTATACGTGATATCCGGACGAACCAGGGTTGATACCATTATCACTTGGTTACTAGGACAGAGAACTCTTCGTTTAACATGGAGTAACCTTCATCGATTTTTAGTTTGACACTGGTCATCGGTTCGCCGACCAGTTCTCGCTTATTATGACAGTTAGTTTTCGGCTTTCTCCACTGAGGTACTTAACCAGGCAAGATAGAAGTACAATCGCAGTGGTTCTCCATTTACCCTCCTAGCCGAACAATGCAGAACGTAAGAGGGCAAACACAGGAGCCGAGCAACCCAACTATTGACCAAAGACAGAATTCGGAACCGATGCATATAATGCAATATCCGAGACGCCGAGCACTTGTAATAAAATTGGTGCCGGAATGATGCGTGGGGCGAGATAGATTTATAGTCGAGCCCCCGGTCTATTAGCCGATCACATCTACAAAGGAATGTATCTTGATAGTTGACTTCGGCCTATAAGCGGAAAGGAATACGCAACACAAATGAGTGCAGTATGACCAAAAAAGAATGGTCTTTATTTCCTTTTAAATTTTTGACGTCCAACCGTACAATCCAAACTGCCGAAGCAACTTTTACAGATACTTAAAGATAAAGCTAAATTATCAGAGGAAAGGTTTACACAGGGCCTCCATGAGTGGTTTGACGTCCCTACTGCGCCCTGTTGCACGTCTGCGCCTTTCCTCTGAATGAAACTTCCGTGATAGCGTGCGATTGAAGTCGCCGTCTATGTGCACGACGGGAGTGGTGGTTTTCGGCGGATGAGCCCGTGAGAAGGGGCTTTGAGAAATTGCCGCAGTATGTTGGGCCCTAGATGGTGCCTGTTGTCGATGTTAATCCAAGAACATCGTCGGCCATGGTGCGGTCGAACCGAACACTTGGCCCTTGTGTCGACTCTCCCCACAGCTGCCCATGGAATCTTAAGCGCGAAATTATGTACCCGAGGTATGTACTTTGCAGCTGGGAAGGCCAGGCTGTGGGGTGCGTATCCCTATTTAGGGTAGCTGCGAGAGCGATCTGGGACCAAGGACTTAGCCCGGGCGCGTTTACGTGTGTCCAGCGCCTGTATGGTAGACAGGGCCTTCGACGCCTCCTCGGTGGCCTGGGCTTCGGCTGCCAGTGCTGCTGTATGTTCCTCGGTTCGCAGCGAGCGATCGGTGTTGCCGTTAATGGTGATGACACCCTTGGGTCCCGGCATCTTGAGCTTCAAATAGGCATAGTGCAGGACGGCGTTGAAGCGAGCGAATGCTGTTCGGCCGAGCAGCGCGTGATAACCGCTGTGGAAAGGCACAATATCGAAGATCAAATCTTCACTGCGGAAGTTTTTGGGCGAGCCGAAGACCACTTCCAGGGTCACGGTTCTCGAACAGCATGCCTCGACACCTGGGATTACACCTTTAAAGGTGGTGGTACTGGGTTTGATCCTTGACGGATTGATTCCCATCTTCCTCACTGTATCTGAATAAATTAAATTGAGGCTGCTGCCTCCGTCCATAAGGACCCGAGTGAGGTGGTATCCGTCCACAATGGGGTCGAGCACCAGAGCCGCTGATCCTCCATGACAGATACTGCTCGGATGGTCGCGACGGTCAATGGTGATCGGGCAAGCCGACTATTGGTTGAGTTTCGGGGCCACAGGCTCTAAGGCGTAGACATCCCGAAGTGCACACTTCCTCTCCTTCTTTGGTATGTGCATGGCAGAAATCATGTTCACACTCTTGACTTCGGGAGGGAATTGCTTTTGGCCTCCAGTGTTCGGCCCGCGAGGCTCGTCGTCGTCCTCACTGCGAGGACCCTTGCCAAGGTCCTCGTCTGAAAGTTTACCGGCCTACTTAATAACCCAACAGTTATGGTTGGTGTGATTGGCAGGCTTGTCCGGGGTACCATGGATCTGGTAGGGCCTGTCCAGAATTCGGTCCAGCATGGTTGGGCCGTCTCGGTTCCCTTTAGAGGGTTTTTTCCGTGGTCCTAATTTTGAGCCGCTGAACCCTACGTTGACAGCCGTATCATCAGCTTCATTGCCATTGTTGGTGTGCCAGCACTTGTTATTCTTGTTGCGCCAGGGTTTCCTGTTTCTTTCCCGAGCTTCTGCGGTGCCGGGGTCTTCGGGGTGGTTGCTTCTATGAGCCAACCAGCTGTCTTCGCCTGCGCAAAAGCGGGTCATTAGAGAGGTAAGAGCCGACATTGTCCTGGGCTTATCTTGGCCGAGCTGTCGAGCGAGCCATTCGTCCCGGATGCTGTGCTTAAAAGCGGCAATTTCCTCAGCATCCGGACAGTCCACGATCTGGTTTTTCGTAGTCAAGAACCGATTCCAGAATTGCCGAGCTGTTGAACGACATGGCTCAAGTCATCGGCATCCGGAGGCCGAACGTAGGTTCCTTGAAAGTTAGCTCCGAAAGCATCCTCGAGCTCTTCCCAGCTCCCAATGGAGTTTTCAGGCAGGCTATTTAACCTGTGCCTTGCTGGTCCTTTAAGCTTTAATGGCAGATATTTGATGGCGTTGAGGTCATCTCCTCGGGCCATGTGAATGTGGAGAAGGAAATCTTCAATCCACACCGCTGGGTCAGTTGTCCCATCATACTGTTCTATGTTTACGGGTTTAAACCCTTCGGGGAACTGATGCTCCATCACCTCATCTGTGAAACACATTGGGTGTGCGGCGCCCTTGACCCGGGCTACGTCGTGCCGGAGATCGGTTGTCATCCGGATATGACGCTGCTCCCGGGCTCTATCATTCCTGTTACGCCAGGCTCGATATCCGTCCTGCCCTGCGGGCATGTGTCCTCTGGATCTGTAAATGGATCTAGACTGTGCTGCTCTGGTGTTTAAGTTGTGCCGCAGACCATATGGATCATCTGGCTGCACTGGCTCCTTGCCTGCTCGGTGAGGGAGCATAGGTGGGTGTTCGGCCTCTCCAGCCGATCTATCCCGTCCTCGAGGGGGGCGGTTGGGCTGGTTGGCCTGAGTTCGTCTGGGGGGTATGGGCTCAAGGGCCTCGTCATCGAATGACGGAAGCAAACGCTGTCGTGGGTAGCTTTTGCCTTGATCCGGACGGCGAATGCCAAAGCCTTCTTCGGCTGCCAAAACATCTATCCACCTATCATTAAGGGTGTCCTGATCAGCCTTGAGCTGCTGCTGCTTCTTCTTCAGGCTCCGGGCGGTGGCTAAGAGGTGCCGCTTGAATTTTTCCTGATCTAGAGGGTCCTCGGGGATAATGAAATCCTCGGGTCCGAGGCTGTCCTCCTCTTCAGATGCAGGGAGGTAGTTGCTGTCCTCAGAATCATCGAGGTCCTCGGGTGTATCCTGGTCCTCATGCCCTTTAGAAGCGGTAAGGTGTTGCTCGAGGGTGGTGTTGTCGCCGAGTTCTTCAATGTTATCCGGAGTGTCATTATCTCTGGTTCTGTCCGTGTTTCCTTCTTTGCCTTTTCCCCGTCCCCGCCTTGGCGGTCGTCGGTGTTTGGGCGGCTCTTTGTCATCGCCGTTCTTCTTGGGGGAGCCATCCTTCCTGGGGGAGCCATCCTTGGGGGTGTCGACCATATAAACATCCTAAGTAGAGGTGGCGGTCCACTTTCCAGTTCTGGGAATGGCAGGGGAGGGAGTAGGATAGGACATGACATTGGTATCATCGTCCATGTAGTCAGCCTCCTCGGAGGCGTAATCCAGCATGTCGGTTAAATCCTCGACAGTGGCTATCAAGTGGGTGGTGGGTGGGATGCAAAATTCCCCGCGGTTAGCCTCAAGTCTGATCTGCTCATCGACCGAGGACGGGCCATCCGCAATACTCATAATCTGGATCCGATCTAACGCCTCGTTTAACATCGTGAGGTCCACCGAATCCATCTTTTGACATATGTGGGAGTTAACCTCCGATAATCCTACGTCGGGGACATGTTGAGTTGCCCCTGCGACATATTCAACCAGGGCTGACCCCTGGTTTTCGGATGTAGAGATCGGATCCGAGCTCAAGGCCGGATCCGAGGTAAGGGCCAATCCAAAGGTGCGGTCGGCAAGAAGATCTAGAGTCAAAACCTTGGGATGACTGGGCTCCTCAGGCAAAGCTGAGAACCTGGTGAAGATCAGATCACCCCGAGAGTCGCCAATGTACTCCAGGCTGCCAAATCTGATTTCCTGTTCGGGGGCGAAACCATCGATCTGGTCAAGGTGACCAGTTGAGTTGGCGTGCAACACGATGCTGCCAAACGCGAAGAGCTGTCCGAGGACGAAAACGCCCTCTCTACGGATGCCGTCGCTGATGATTAAGCGAGCCATTAATCCTTGATGATCCTACAGCGGAACTCTCAATGAAAGCACCAATGTCGGTACTAAAACCGGCAGACCTCGGGGTAGGGGGTCCCGAGCTGAGGATCGAGGATAGATGGTAACAGGGAACGTAGAGATAGTCGTTTACCCAGGTTCGGGCCCTCTCGAATAGGTAAAACCCTACGTCCTGCTTCATTGTATTGATGAGTCGAGATGACAATTATAGAGTTGATCTACCTCAAGATCGGATGAACTAAACCCTAGGTGGGTGTGATGAAGATGGTTTTTCGTATGTTCTACGGACTAAACCCTCTGGTTTATATAGACACCAGGGGTACCTTGGGTTACATATGGTCGGTTCCCATCTAGGGATAAACATGCTCGCTGCGTTAAATATTTCTTGGAGGGGACACCAAGTCTTCGGAGGTTTCCTTCTGGAATACGGGGTCGCCTGTAGTCCGGCCTTCCATAAACGAATTGAGAGCGGCCCATCAGTACGGCCCATGAGAGATAGATCGGCCGTACGAGGACCCCTTAGTCCGGGACACCCTCACACGCTCCCACGACATAACAATTTGCGGATATCATGATGAAGGGCTTGCCGACGTTGATGTTTGAGGAGTTCCGGTCAAGTCTTTGCATCGCCAACATCAATGTTTCGACTGCGGGGGGTGTTTAGCAACACTTGTGGATGTCCCATGCACGTGCATCGCTTGTATAGCTGTAGTTGTCCCGCTTGTTCCCCAAGTACATATTCTGTAATTAGGATCTTAGCCGTGGACGATACTGCCCTTGTACGTGCTATATATGGGTACCCCATGATGTGAATACAAGTGTGTTGCACCAAATACTTTTTTTTTGAAACGAGAGGGTTTCCCCCAGCCCCAACTTTATTAAGCCAAGGCAAAGCAGAACAACCAGATTGTTAAATATCTCTCGGCGACACCAAATGTAGCTGCCATAGGACATGAAGCTAAAGAGGGTTTTAGTTATCCCTATTACAACATCCATAAAGATAGAGAAGAGACGCAAGATGCAAGAAGATATAGCCATAGAAGATCGCAAAATGCCAAGACGTCCTCCCCTGCCAAGCATCAGCCATGCCAAGCTATGCTAAGCAATTCCCCTCTTCGATGATCCAAAATCCTTAAGCACTGGAGAAGAAGAGCACCCAGGGCGTCTATACAGAGAATTTTCCACTGCCTCATCGTTGATACATCCCCAACATAACTATAATTTATGAAGTATTCATGCCATGTTTACAACAATTTTATATGGTTTTGGTGCACTTTTATATGATTTTTATGGACTAACCTATTAACCTAGTGCCCAGTGCCAGTTGCTGTTTTCTGCTTGTTTTTGGTTTTCAAGAAAATCCATACCAAACGAAGTCCAAATGCAACAAAAATTTACGGTGACTTTTTATGGAAAATAAGAGACCCACAAAGCTTCGGAGGAGGACCAGACGAAGTCCAGGGGAGTCATGAGCTCATCTGCCCCCTCCTAGGGCGAGCCGTCTGAGCTTGTGGGTCCCACGGGACCCCATGGCGAGAATCCAATGCTGAAAAATCCTATAAATATAGAAACCCCTGAAACATAACCTAGATGAGTTTTTCCGCCGCCGCAAGCCTCTATCCCGAAGCGATCTCAATCGGAGCCCTGTTTTGGCACCCTGCCGGAGGGGGGAAGCCATCACCGGAGGCCATCTTCATCATCCCCGCTTCTTCCATGATGAGGCGGGAGTAGTCCACCCTCGGGGCTGAGGTTATGTACTAGTAGCTATGTGTTTGATCTCTCTCTCTCTCTCTCTCTCTCTCTCTCTCTTTTGTGTTCTTGATCCGGCACGATCTTGATGTACCATGGGCTTTGTTAATATAGTCGGATCATATGGAGTTGTTCCCTCTCTTTGTTGTGATGAATTGAGTCCTGCCCCTTGAAGTTCTTTATGTTGGATTGAACATTATGAATCTGAAATTGTTTGATGCATATCGGATAATTAACTCATGGAGACTCGAGGTGACAATGGGGTTCTCTAAGTGACATTAGAGTTGATTGATATGTATTATATGGTGTTATTGTAGTACGATCTCTAGGGCTGTTTGTGACACTTATAGGGATGGCTCAATAGATTGATCGAAAAGATAACTTTGAGGTGGTTTCGTACCCTACAAACAATTTCATCTTATGTTCTCCGATAGGTAGGAACTTTGATGTTTCATTATGTTGGATTGAATATTTGATGAGAACACTTGATATATGTCTTGCATGTTGATACCTGTGGTGACATTGGGGTATTCTATTGAGTCACTTGATATATGTTTTGGTAATCAACTTGCGGATTCCCGTGGTGACACTGGGGTAATCTAGGCATATAGGTTGATAAACGTTTTCGTCCTACTTTCTCCAATAGGAACTTTGGAGTGATTCTTTGTTGCACGTTGAGGGATGGCTATATGATTCAATTATGTTAGCATTGTTGAGAGATTGCACTAGTGAAAGTATGAACCCTAGGCCTTGTTTCTAAGCATTGATATACCGTTTTGTTCACTGTATGCTACTAGTTACCTTGCTGTTTTTATTATTTCAGATTACAAAAACCTATATCTACTATTTATATTACACTTGTATCACCATCTCTTCGCCGAACTAGTGCACCTATACAATTTACCATTCTATTGGGTGTGTTGGGGACACAAGATATTTCTTGTATTTGATTGCAGGGTTGTTTGAGAGAGACCATCTTCATACTACACCTCCCACGGATTGATAAACCTTAGGTCATCCACTTGAGGGAAATTTGCTGCTGTCCTACAAAACTCTGCGCTTGGAGGCCCAACAGAGTCTACAAGAATAAAAGTTGCGTTGTAGACATCAAGTTATTTCTGGCGCCGTTGCCGGGGAGGTGAGTTCTTGAAGGTATATCTTTAGATCTTGCAATTGAATGTTTTAGTTTCTTGTTTATTCGCTACTTTGGCTTATAAAAGAAAACTACAAAAAAATGGAAGTGAAGTTGTGCCAAATTGCTTATCTTTATAAAGTCTTTCTTGAAAATGATGGATCAGAAAATTGTGCCAAAGTGTTAGAAAAAGAATTCAATAAAATGTATGGCATAAAATCTTTGAATGATAAGCATGATTGCAATGATATTAGTATGAATTCTTTGAATATCCATGATGCTAATGATATGCAAAGCCATAAGCTTGGGGATGCTATGTTTGATGAATATGATATTTTTAGTCCCCCTACTTTTGATTAGAAAATTTGTTATGATGAAAGCATGCCTCCTATTTATGATGATTATATTGATTAAAGTGGGTTTGGAAGAATGTCAACTCTAGGTACTAATGATCCCACTATTTTGGAGGGTGTTGAACCTTATTGTAATAATCATGAAAGTGGATTTAGAAAGGTCATGACTTTATTTAATGTTGAGTCCACTACTTTGGAAGAGGTTTCAATTGATTATTAAGAGAAAAAAGTTGCTATCTATGATGATTATTGTGATGACATGTATGCTATAAGGAATAATGACAGCCATGAAAGTTGTCATCATGATTTTAATGCTCAAATTGATTATGTAACTCAAGTATCATATGATAGTTATTTCATTGAATTTGCTCCCAGTATCATGAATGAGAAGTTTGCTTATGTGAGAGTAATAAATTTTCTATGCTTGGGGATCATGAAAAGAATGGTTTATGTGATAGTTATATTATTAAATTTGTTCATGATGCTACTGAAAATTATTATGATAGTGGAATATATGCTTATATATATTTCAACAACATCAAGTTTCCTCTCTTTATGTTGAAAGTTTTGTAGTTGCACTTGTTTTGCCTTCCCATGCTAGTTAATTCTTGCTCCAATAAATTGTTTGCTTATAAAATTCCTATGCATAGGAAGTGGGTTAGGATTAAATGTGCTTGTCATATGCTTCATGATGCTCCCTTTCTGATTCTTCTTTACTTTTATGTGAGCATCATTGAAATCATCAATGCCTAGCTAAAAGGCTTTCAAGAAAAGCGCTTGTTGGGAGACAACCCAATATTTACCCCTACTAATTTTGTATTTTAATATGATTAATATACTGTTGTAATCATGTTTTGTGTCTTTTATTTCAATAATGTGCCAAGTAAAGCCTTTGGGATAGTGTGGATACTTGTTGATTCGATTCTGTGCAAAAACAGAAAATTTTGCGTCCAGTATATGAATTTCCAGATTTTACTGGTGTGTCAAAGTATTCTAAATTTTTTACACAGTATTTCCATGCAAATTTCCTACGTTTTCCTAATATTTCAGAATTTTAAGAGTTGCAGAAGTGTGGTTCTAGTTCAGATCATTACAGACTGTTCTGTTTTTAACAGATTCTATTTTCAATGCATAGTTTGCTTGTTTTATAGTTTCTATGGCTTATATTGGTAAATATAAATTGTAGAAATTATATATTACAGTAGTCATTATGTAGGAACATGTATGAATCTTGTGTTGACAGTACCAAAGTGATGATTTATTCTTTATCATACTAACGTATCTCACGAGTTCCGTTAAGTTTTGTGTGATTGAAGTTTTCATGTTTTGGGTGAGATATCAATATGAGGAGAATAAGGAGTAGCAATACCCTAATATTGGTGATTCCCAAGTCACCCCAAGGTAATATTCAAGGAAGACTCAAGCGACTAACCTTGGGGATGCCCCGGAAGGCATCCCCTCTTTCGTCTTCAACATTATCGGTAACCTCACTTGGAGCTATTTTTTTATTCATCACATGATATGTGTTTTTCTTGGAGCATCATTTTATTTTATTTGGATTTTCTTGCTGTTATTTAGAATCATGTTTTGTATCTTTTATTTCAATAAAATTGTCAAGTATAGCCTTTACCATGCTTAGTTTGCACGTTCATGAGTTGCTGTTTCAGAACAAAAAGTTTTCTGTGATTGCTTGAATATTCCTGAAAAGTTAGAATGTTATAAAATCTTGAAATTTTTACACAGTAATCTATGATAAATTTTCTACAGTGTGGTAATTTTTCAGAATTTTTGGAGTTAAATAAGTATAGATTTTTATTCATCCTTTATAGACTATCCTGTTTAGGCAGATTGCTGTTATATTTGCATTGTTTGCATATGTTTGCTTGTTTAATATTTCTATTAGTGGATAGGAGTGTTAAATATGTAGAGGCATTTAGTATGCAATGTTTAATTATAATTTTAGTAATTTTTTATAGTAGAGAATGTTAAGGTTTTGAATCAATTTATACTAACTTATCTCATGAGTTCTTGTTAAGTTTTGTGTGGATGAAGTTTTTAAGATTTAGGAAGCCGTGATATGAGATGAATTAAGGAGACACAAGAGTTCAAGCTTGGGGATGACCAAGGCTCCCCAAGTTAACATTCTAAAAAGTCTAAAGCATCTAAGCTTGGGGATACCCCGGTAGGCATCCCAGCTTTCTTCATCGACAACTATCGGTTAGTTTCGGTTGAGCCTAAGTTGTTACTTGTTCACATAGCATGTGCTATTCTTGGAGTGCCCTTTTATTTTTTATTTTTTATGTTTAATAAAGTCCTTAGATCTGAAAGTTTTAAATGGGAGAGATTCCTCACATAGCTACTTAATTGTTTGACTACTGATGGATCTTCACTTATATTTTTTGGAGTAGTTTGTCGTTTACTCTTGTGCTTCACTTATATCCTAAGAGTGAATTGTTGAATGAATTGAATATCATAAATCTGAAATTATACATGTTCCATATGCTTAGTAGTAATCTCACAATGGGTTTAGAAAGTAAAATCTATTGAAATTTGACAATCACAATATTGGTCATACAAGCAATTCATGAAAGATTACTATAAGGAAGAGAAACTTCACATACAATTATATTATCTTGGACATCTTTTATGATTGTGAATACCCATTAAATATTTTCAAACTTGATCAAATAAGTTGAAGTTGGACAAGGAAGACAACGTAATAAGTTATGTTTGGGTATATTTGCATAGAAGTTATATTGTAATGGATCCTCCAACATGTGGTGCTTGTTTATAATCTTTGCTAGCCAAAAATTTCTGTACTAAGAGGGAATACTGCTTGTGCATCCAAAATCCTTGAGCCAAGTTTCTTCCATGAGTGTCCACCACATCTACCTATATACGGTATTACCCTGCATTTCGAAGTAAATTTGCATGTGCCATCTCTAAAACCTTCAAATGAACATCTGTTTTGTGTGCCCATACCACGGCTCATGGAGCGACGGGGCGGTCAATATTTTCCATACTAAGTGGGTTATTCTCACGATGAGAGTTTATTCACTCATCTTGCATGAGAGAGGCTGGTATTAGGGATGCCCAGTCCCGTTAAACAAAAACAAAGAAAAATATAATAAAACAATCTCCCCCTGGAAAGTTGATTGTTTGGAGGGCACCCGAGGATTCGGCTAGCCATGGCTTGTGTTTGTATGGTTGTGGGGGAGTAAACCTTTATCTTTCTATATGGGAACCACCAATAATGTGTTTAGCATGTAAGATATTGAAATCATTTATCGTGACGTTGACAGGAAAAGCATACCACTCAAAATGTAATCATCTCTGTTTTAAGCAATGAGCTCTGGCACATAAACAAATCCCTGCTTCCCTCTACGAAAGGCCTATCTATTTACTTTTCATGTTGAGTCAACTTCTTATTCCAACCTCTATTATTCTCCACTTGGCAAGCATCATGTGGTGGGGAAAGATCCAGGCACGTATATCCAGTCAAATATATTTGATCATGTGTTAGTATTGTTGACAATTATCTCTATGATAAGTCAGTTGGGAGGCGAAACATTAAGCCCCTATCTTCCTCTGTGTCTGATGGATGCTGTTTGTTCTAAAAATATGCTTTGAGTACTAGCAATCATAGAAGACTATATGATAATTGAGTATGTGGAGCTCTTACTTAGAAAATAATATGGATTGTAATTGTTTGGTGACTAAGAACATATGTTGTTAAGTTTCAAGAGAATGCATTGTTTGAACCATAACATGTGAATTGATTGCTACTTTACATGATAAGTTTTATGAGAAGGAGTTGCTGTTTATGATGCCAGGAGAAGTGACTGAAATTATCATTGATCAAATTTATGCACTACTCTAGCATTCACACTTCATAAATTATTTCTTTTATCATTTACCTACTCGAGGACGAGCAGGAATTAAGCTTGGGGATGCTGATACGTCTCCAACGTATCTATAATTTATGAAGTATTCATGCCATGTTTAAAACAATTTTATATGGTTTTGGTGCACTTTTATATGATTTTTATGGACTAATCTATTAACCTAGTGCCCAGTGCCAGTTGCAGTTTTCTGCTTGTTTTTGTTTTTCCAGAAAATCTATACCAAACGAAGTCCAAATGCAAGAAAAATTTACGGTGGTTTTTTATGTAAAATAATAGACCAACGAAGCTTCGGAGGAGGACCAAACAAAGTCCAGGGGGGTCACAAGCTCACTTGGCGCCCCCTAGGGCGCGCTGTCTGAGCTCGTGGGTCCCACGGGACCCCCCTGGCGTGAATCCAACGCTGAAAAATCCTATAAATATAGAAACCCCCAAAACTTAACCTAGATGAGTTTTTCCACCGCCGCAGGCCTCTGTCCCGAAGCGATCTCAATCGGAGCCCTGTTCCGGCACCCTGCCGGATGGGAGAAGCCATCACCGGAGGCCATCTTCATCATCCCCACTGCTTCCATGATGAGGCGGGAGTAGTCCACCGTCAGGGCTGAGGGTATGTACCAGTAGCTATGTGTTTGATCTCTCTCTCTCTCTCTCTCTCTCTCTCTCTCTCTCTCGTGTTCTTGATCCAGCACGATCTTGATGTACCATGGCCTTTGTTAATATAGTCGGATCATATGGAGTTGTTCCCTCTCTTTGTTGTGATGAATTGAGTCCTGCCCCTTGAAGTTCTTTATGTTGGATTGAACATTATGAATCTGAAATTGTTTGATGCATATCGGATAATTAACTCACGGAGACTCGAGGTGACAATGGGGTTCTCTAGGTGACATTAGAGTTGATTGATATGTATCATATGGTGTTATTGTAGTATGATCTCTAGGGCTGTTTGTGACACTTATAGGGATGGCTCAATAGATTGATCGGAAAGATAACTTTGAGGTGGTTTCGTACAATTTCATCTTATGTTCTCCGATAGGTAGAACTTTGATGTTTCGTTACGTTGGATTGAATATTGGATGAGAACACTTGATATATGTCTTGCATGTGGATACCCGTGGTGACATTGGGGTATTCTATTGAGTCACTTGATATATGTTTTGATAATCAACTTGCGGATTCCCGTGGTGACACTGGGGTAATCTAGGCATATAGGTTGATAAACGTTTTCGTCCTACTTTCTCCAATACGAACTTTGGAGTGATTCTTTGTTGCACGTTGAGGGATGGCTATATGATTCAATTATGTTAGCACTATTGAGAGATTGCACTAGTGAAAGTATGAACCCTAGGCCTTGTTTCTAAGCATTGATATACCGTTTTGTTCACTATTTGCTACTTCTTTCCTTGCTGTTTTTATTATTTCAGATTACAAAAACCTATATCTACTATCCATACTACACTTGTATCACCATCTCTTTGCCGAACTAGTGCACCTATACAATTTACCATTGTATTGGGTGTGTTGGGGACTCAAGAGATTTCTTGTATTTGATTGTAGGCTTGTTTGGGAGAGACCATCTTCATCCTACACCTCCCATGGATTAATAAACCTTAGGTCATCCACTTGAGGGAAATTTGCTGCTGTCCTACAAAACTCTACGCTTGGAGGCCCAACAGAGTCTACAAGAATAAAAGTTGCGTAGTAGACATCAATCGTTGCCCCCACCAGATCCAAGACACAGCTGATACGTCTCCAATGTATCTATAATTTTTGATTGTTCCATGCTATTATATTATCAATCTTGGATGTTTTTATATACATTTACAGCAATTATATGTAATTTTTTGGGACTAACCTATTAACTTAGTGCCCAGTGCCAGTTGCTGTTTTCTGCTTGTTTTTGGTTTTACAGAATATCAATATCAAACGAAGTCCAAATGCCATGAAACTTTTTGGAGATTTTTTTTCTGGAAATAAGAAACACTAGAAGCTTCGGGAGAAGGCCAGAAGCCCCAGGAGGTGGCCATGAGCTACCAGAGCGCGCCTGGGGGGGGGGCAGGCGCTCCCTGGTGCCTCGTGGGCCCACCTTTGCCCCTTTTGACCTAATTCCACCACTATAAATTCCCAAAAATCGGGAAACCAACAGGGGAGTCCACGAAATACTTTTTCTGCCACCGCAAGCTTCTGTTCTCGAGAGATCCCATCTGGAGGCCTTCTTCGGTACTCCGCCAGAGGGGGAATGGATCATGGAGGGGCTCTACATCAACCTCGCTGCCCTTCCGATGATGCGTGAGTAGTTTACCACAGCCCTTCGGGTCCATAGTTAGTAGCTAGATGACTTCTTCTCTCTTTTTGATCTTCAATACAATGTTCTCCTCGATGTTCTTGGAGTTCTATCCGATGTAATCACTTTTTGCGGTGTGTTTGTTGGGATCCGATGAATTGTGAGTTTATGATCAGATTATCCATGAATATTATTTGAGTCTTTTCTGAACTCTTTTATGCACGATTATTATAGCTTCGTATTTCTTCTCCGATCTATTGATTTGGTTTGGCCAAGTAGATTGATTTATCTTGCAATGGGAAGAGGTGCTTTGTAATCGGTTCGATCTTGCGGTGCTCAATCCCAGTGACAGAAAGGGACATGACACGTATGTATCGTTGCTATTAAGGGTAAAAAGATGAGGTTTATTCATACGTGAGTTTTCTTTGTCTACATCATGTCATCTTGCTTAAGGCATTACTCCGTTCTTTATGAACTTAATACTCTAGATGCATGCTGGATATCGGTTGATGGGTGGAGTAATAGTAGTAGATGCAGGCAGGAGTTGGTCTACTTTTCTCGGACGTGATGCCTATATACATGATCATTGCCTTGGATATCATCATGATTATTTGCTTTTCTATCAATTGCCCAACAGTAATTTGTCTACCCACCGTATGCTATTTTTATGAGAGAAGCCTCTAGTGAAAACTATGGCCCTCGGGTCTATTCCTATCATATATAAAAATTCCTAAAAATACCTTGCTGCACTTTTTCTTTATTTATTTTATTTTGTATTTTTATTTAATCTATCTATCTATCACCATACATTTTAATCTTGCAATTAACCACCGAGGGATTGACAACCCCTCGTTTGCGTTGGGTGCAAGGGTTTGTTGTTTGTGTGCAGGTACTGCTAACGAGGTGTTGTGTGATTCTCCTACTGGATTGATAACCTTGGTTTCATAACTGAGGGAAATACTTACCTCTACTGTGCTGCATCATCCCTTCCTCTTCGGGGAAAATACCAGCGCAAGCTACAAGCAGCAACAACGTATACTTCGCCACTTTCGCCCCTGAAAAACAAAATCATTGCGCAAACGCCATAAGCTCCACAAGGTAGCAGATGTAGCAGTATTGATAGCCTCACAAGACTTTTTCTTCTTCCACAAACAAGCTAATGATAGAAAAGAAACAGGTACAGAAATACCAAAAGCCTCAGCTATAATCGACCAAATTTCCTTAGCAACCACACATTCAAAGAATAAATGTTGAATGGACTCAGATTCACTATAGAACACACATGACAAATCATCCACATGTCTTCTCTTGGCTAGGTTGTCTCTTGTTAGACTTTTGTAATTAAAAATCAGCCACAAGAAAACATGAATGTTTGGGGGAACTTTAATTATCCATATATGATCTTGAACTTCAGAAGAAACCCCACCAACATTAATCAACTTGTAGAAAGATCTAACAGAGTACTGACCAGAAGGTTCAAGAGCCCAAATAGGGGTATCAACATTAGGAGAAGGGGCAAACTGTTTCACCAGATCTAACAAACTATACCATCTAGATATAGTAGTAACATCCACACATCTTCTAAAAGTAAGATGCAGGCATTTACCATCCCACACTTGAGCAAGTGTGGCATCTTGCTGTTGACAGATTTCAAACAAATCCCAGTACAAAGTTTTCAAAGAACAGTCCCTAGTCCATGAATCATGCCAGAAGGCTATATTTTTTCCATCCCCAGGAGACCATTTAAAAAAGTTGTTTGCTGCAGCAAAAGCCCAGGAAACACTCTTCCAGAAAGGAGAGCCCCTGGTAGGTTTGGCCCAGAATATATTAGGCTTTTTAGTGTCATATTTAAAACAAAGGATTTTTTTCCAGTCATTGTCCCTACCATCATAAAATCTTTTTCCCCAAGAAGCAAGCAAGGCCATGTTAAAATCTCTAAGAATGGGAACCCCCATACCTCCATATTCCTTCCTCCTGGAGATCAGACCCCAATTAGACAGATGATATTTGTGCACCTCCCCCATATTGTCCCAAAAGAAGTGGGACATTTGGGAGGAAATGGCCTCAATAGCCCACTTAGAAAATTTCATGATGGACATGAGATAGGTGGGGATACTAGCAATACAAGTAGTCAAAAGAATTAACTTGCCCCTGTAGGAGAGGTTTCTACCCAGCCAGCCAGCAATATTTCTAATAATCGTATCAATGATAGGTTGAAGGTCTTCCCTCCTAAGCTTTTTAAAATGAAGGGGAACCCCAAGATATTTAAAAGGAAATTCCCCAAATTGACAACAAAAAACCTGAGCTAATTCCTTAAGACATTTCCTCAGAGACATGAATAGTGTGTAAGTCACTTTTGTGAAAGTTAATCTTTAAACCAGAAAGTTTCTCAAAGCATGCTAAGATCCATTTTAAATTTCTAGCATAATCCAAGGAATCTTTGAGGAACAAAATGGTATCATCTACATATTGCAAACTAACCACAACCCCAGGAATGGCTTGAGGAAAAAGCCCAACAATTAAACCATGGTTAACAGCTTTAGACAACATTTTGGAAAACACATCAGCAACCAGGTTAAATAACAGAGGTGAATGAGGGACCCCCTGTTTCAAGCCATTCCCTCCCACAAAGTGGGGGCCATTTGTGTCATTAATCCTAACCTGAAAGGTCCCTTGATATAGAGTTCTAAATATCCAACCAATCCATTTCTCACTAAAGCCCCTAGAAAGGAGCATCTCTTTAAGGAAGTCCCAACTCACCCTATCATATGTTTTTTCATAATCAAGTTTCAAAATCAAACCACTAGAACCAGACCTCTGGACCTCATGAATAACCTCATGAGCCATAACCACACTTTCTAGTATAAATCTCCCCTTAATAAATGCAGTTTGATCATATGAAATGAGCCTATCACAAAGAGGGGAAACCCTGGTGGTCATAGCTTTAGAAAAGATCTCGACAACACAATTACTTAAGCTAATAGGCCTAAAGTTCTTCATGTCCTTGGCATGAGGAACTTTAGGGATAAGGGTGATAATAGCAAAGTTGAGTCTATACACATCCAAAACCTCATTTTCAAAATCCCTAACCATCCACATAAAATCCTCCTTAATAAGATCCCAGAAAGTTTGATAAAATAGAAAAGAAAGGCCATCAGGGCCAGGGGCACCATTGGCATAAGAACTCATGATAGCTTGTTTGATCTCATCCTCAGAAAAGGATCTCTCCAAATTATCTCTCTCCACTACAGTAACCAATTCACTTTCAGACCAAAAATCAGAATCCAGATGGATATTAGGTTTAGGTTCAAATGCAAAGATGTTCTTGTAGAAAGATGTAGCAACATCCAACATATCAGATGTGGATGTCACCACACCACCAGGACCCATCAGCTCAGAAAGATGATTTTTCCTATGCCTATGATTAGCTAAAGCATGAAAGTAAGCATTATTTTGATCACCTTCCAGAATTTTCCTATCTCTAGATCTCTGCCAGAGGGTAGTCTCTTCTTTTTTCCAGATCTCATCTAACTCACTTTTGATCAACTTCATCCTATCAAACTCAGCTACAGATAATTGCTGGGATTCAGAAAGAATGTCCAAGATATCAAACTCCATAAGGAGAGCTTTTTTCTTTTTCTTAATGGTAGCTTCCACATTAATATTCCAACCCTTAGTTTTCTTCCTAAGGATCCTTGTTTTAACCATCCCAATAGAAGATTAAAATCACCTATAACCAGATTAAAATCTCCACAGAGCAAAATGGGTAAGTGGCAGTATCCAAAATATCATGTAATTCAGCAATAAAATCCATCTTAAATTCAAGGTATGCAGTACCATAAACCACTACTAGGTGCCAAAGGAAATCATCATTTTTTTCTTAACAGTAGCCTTAATAGAGAACTTATTGTTCACAAAATCAACAACATCTAAAAGATCTTTCCTGAGACCAAGTAAAATCCCACCAGCAGTATTAACAACTGGTAAGAAATGCCAATTAAAATTCCCAACTCTGTCTAAAGCCCTGAGGAAACCCTCAGAAATAATCTCTCTTTTAGTTTCTTGAAAACCAATAAAATCAGGGTTAGTTTTAGCAATGGTGTCACACAGGCACTGAATCTTTCCAGGCTGACCAAGACCTCTAATATTCCAAATTAAACCTATCATTTAAGAAATCTTAAAAGGTTGAGACAAGCCACAAGGCTTAACCTTAGTAAGGACAGTAGGGGTTTTCCCTAAAGCATCAGTAGTGCCCACTGGTTTAGAGAAAGACACCCTAGCTGGAGTCCCAACTAAGTCTTCAAGATTAATTTCAATATTATCAGGAAGCACAATTTCAGGGTTATTATTGGCAAAAGCCAAACTTCTTTCTTATTCATTAGCAATCAGATCCTGAATAATAGCTTGTTTGCTAACCTCATCATCATCAAAGATCAAATTGACTTTATAAACTTGCTCACATAAAGAAGATGGGTCAGTAGTAGAAAAAGATTTACCTTTGAATGTGTTTGGTATCTCCAGGTTCTGCTTCCTCTTGTATGCAGCAGCTTTCTCCAGGATATGAACATTAGAATGTTTCCTGGTGAGAGGCTTCTAGGCCAAGACTGGTCCCCACTTGGGATTCTTGGGCAGTGCAGGATCACTTTCCTGAACCTGGTTCAAAGAATCCAGAAGAGATCTCTTCAGAGAGTCTGATTGCAGTATTTGAACAGCCTCAGGAGGGAGAATCCCCATTTCCTCATCCTTAGTCACCTCCTTATCAGATTCAACCATGTCAACAGATTTCAGTAGCTCCTCACAGTACTCAAGATTTTTAGTTTTCTCACCACTATACATCAACTCCAGATCAGTCATCTTGGGGGTACAGACCCCATCATCCACTCCCATTTTTGAGCTCATGTCAAGTTTTTTCTCCACCCCCTCACAGAAGAAGTAAGAAGGGGGGTATTGAGGCAAGGATCAAAAGAAACAGGCATATCATCAGAAGATGAAACAAGGGAGAGACATTTATCAACAATTGCACAGTCCATTACAAAATTCTCATGATCAGAGTCAGAACACAAAGCAATGTTTGGGATCGCATTAGCTGTTTTCCTGGAGGATGGACCAGACTTCCCATGGGTGGACAAATTAGCCTTGTCAAGTTCATCAATGTCCAAATCACCATCATATAAATTCTCAGTGTCACCCTTGGAAGATCCCTCCTCAAACTTGTACTGCTCATCCTCAGCACCATCTGCATCCCCATCTTCCTCATCATCATCCACATCAATCACAGTGTCAATCCCACCCACTTGTTCAAACCCTTCCACAGTAAACCCCAACAGGAATAACTTCTTCATTTCAATCAACCTTTCAAAAGGTATTTTAGTAGTATCCCTACAAGCAATCTTAATCCTCACATTCTCAAAAAAGGTCCTAAACATACCATTCCAGTCCACATCAGTCAAAACCCCAAAAAGGGAGGCCATCTGAGCAAAAACTTTCCAAGTGCACCACTTAGGTGGAATCCCTTCAATTAAAACCCAGGTTTCAACCAATTCCCCAAAAGAGTCACAAGCACCTTTCCAGTCAGTCAACTTCACAGAAACATCTTGAGGCAAACAAAAAGCAGGGAGTTCAATGAGATCCTATACCTTCTTCCAGGGAGGAAACCTCACCAGGAAGGTTTTGTTAGAAAGCCCTCTAATCTGCCATGGCCATTGCTTACTTTTACAAAAAGTGGAAGTCAGAAGACTCACCAATAGTGTCTTATCTACCTCACCTTTCAGGATATTAACCACAGCATAGTTCTGAAAATTGAGCCATTTTGATTCATTAGCAACAGGGACATCCACATGGTAGAAATCAAGCCCTCTAGCACCACTACCAAAAAAAAGCAGTTGTAGGTTGAACTTTAGACCAAGCAGCGCAGTTGTTCACATTATGGTTTTGCTGACAGATGAAACAAGACTTAGGCTTCACACAATTTCCTACATAATGTCCAGGACCACCACAATTGAAGCAGGTCATATCCTTGTATCTGGGATCTAGCATTTGCTCCAACTCCACCTCTACAGCATGCGAAGATTGTACCTGAGAGGAGGTTGCGGTGGAGGCCGTGGATTTGGTAGGCTTTTGAGCTGGGACAGGATCCTTGGTGGACGGAGCAGATGGCTGCTTACGTCCCCCAAAGGAGTTGGACTTCTGCGCGGCCGTCTTGATCTGGGCAGCCGCGCCGGTACTGCTGCTACCACCACGGCGACCAGACATCTTCAAACCTCGCTTCACCACCTCAGCAAACGATAGAGACCCTGGACCCAAACCTTCACGGGAAAGCTTCAGAGCCCTTGGGTTAGGATCGAAGGCACGGCGGGTAGTAGGGTGGCAGTCAGCAGCGGTGAACGATCCAAACGAGGTCCTTTCGGATCCAACAGAGGAACCCAGAAGGGAGATCTGTTTGTGAAGGGGAGGGTTGGTTGGGAGGGTGGCGGTAGTGAGGAGGAGAAGGAATGAGCCAGAGCTGCCCAAAGTGCTCCTTCACATTATCTAGTTCATCTTCTATATGCGAATGCGTAAACTGGGTTTCCGCTTTTCTCTTGACAACACGTGCCCGGAAGGTGGGACCCACCGGAGTTGGAGAGGAGGAAGGACCAAACGGTCTATTACCAAATTCGTCCGGCACAGCAGTACTCCCCGCCGATGGGCACAAGCCTGGCCGGAGCACCTCGCCGGAGTTTGAACCATCAGCTAAATGGCTAACCGCAGAAGCGGCAACTACACGCACATCCTGAATCAGTACGACGAGGGAGATCCCTCGAGCACAATTCGACACCAAACGAGTCTGAACAACTAGAATTTGAATTCGAATTCCTAGATCCATGCGACCGAAAAGCAAACAATCGAGCACGCATCGAAGCAGGAAGGCGGATTGAAGTCATACCTCCCTCACCGGGCCAAGGAGGGGGTTCAATGGCTCGTCGCTATAATTGGATCACCAGAGGCATGGGCGGCTTCACAGGTGGCGACGAGGGGGCCGCACCCCCGGCGGGAGGAACTCCGGCGGGATGTTGGCCAGCGCATCCACCCACGGTGGCCTGATGTTGAGGCGCGATGGATTTGCAGTCCGGTAGTTGGCCCACCGCGCGGCCTGCACCGGATCTGGAGATTCGGCCTCCTGGATTGCCCAGAAGATGAGCTCCACATCTCCACATCCCTGCAGCCGTCGTTGCCGATGAAGCGCGCGCGCTCTTCGAAGGTCGCGTAGCGGATGATGTTGATGTGGATCTCCGCCCACTCCTCTCGATCGGGAAACCTCTCCAACACCACCCTCCGCATCTCCCTGCGAGCCTCCAACGAATTCGCGTCGATTTTGGGCGGCGGCGTCGCGGTGGGAAGCGGCAGCGCCACCGGCTCGGCAATCCTCGTCGCCGGTAGTAGCCGACGCACCCGGACCCGGCCCGGCCATGAGATTTGGTGGTTTGGGGTTGGGGTTGCGGTGGGCTCGCAGTAATGGAGGCAGGGGAGTGGGTGGGAGGGCAAGGAGGCTGAGTAATTGACCTCGCTGTCGACTCGGTTCCCGAGGAGGAAGAGAGAGCTATCTCCATCACTTAAGGACAGATTGGTAATTTTTTATTGGGATCTTGCACCAAATACTTTCTCTACACTCAGGTGTGGTAATAGAGATAGAGGACCATCGTGTGGTAAAAATCGCCTCTGCGGCATCTTCCACTCATTTGGCCCGTTGACCCGTCGTCACGCGCTTCACTGTCTCTCCCGACCAATCGAGCCGAGCGCGCGCGCCTGCCTACCCTCTTCCAGCTGCTTTCTCCCTCGCTTCACCTATCCATGTCAACGTCGCTCACCTTCTCACTCCGCATGCGTACATATACGAGCTGGAGATGGAATGGAGCGCATGTTCACTCACCGAGCCACACGCAAGGACTCGTTCGTCGGCATACTCACCCTGGCGGCCGTCCTCCTGCTGTTCCTGACGTTCGTCACCCTCCCGTTCATCTTCCTCCGCTACTATGTCTTCATCACCGGCGTCGCCGAGGTGCCCGCGCCGAGGGGCGTCGGCCCGGAGCTGCTGAGTTCGCTGCCGGTCACGGTATACCGCGCCGAGGACCACGTCGGGGTGGAGTGCGCGGTGTGCCTGGCCGGGCTCGAGGAGGGTGAGGAGGCGAGGTTCCTGCCCCGGTGCGGCCACGGGTTCCACGTCGGGTGCGTCCACAGGTGGCTGGCGTCCCGATGCACCTGCCCGCTCTGCCGGGTCACCGTCGTCGGCAAGCCCGACGCGCTTACATCGACGAGTCTCCCTTCCGTACCGCCGGAGCCGGCAAACTACGTCGGGAGCTTCCCGGCAAGTGTACTGCTCGGGGTTTCAGACCATGCCACGCTCAGCGCGGTGACCGTGGCCACTGACGGGGGCCGCTCCGCACTTACCACGGCGGCAGTGCTGGTGGTCGACGTTTCGGAGTCAAGCATGGTGGTGACTGGTGACCCCGCGCGACGCGTCCAAGTCTCCGGGTCTGGCGAGGCTGAGATCGCTGAAGAGGCTGTGGAGCTTCGGGAGGCAAGGACCGTCGGGGTCGACTCCGCCCTGCGCCGGCGGCAGCGAAACAGCAGACGTAGAGCGGGGCATTAGCATCACCTGTGCAACCCCGAGAGCTCCTGTGTAATGTAGAGCCGGAATTGCCACCGGACGTGCGGCCGGCCGGCCTGCCTGCCGCCCTGAGAACAACTCGATCCAATGCCTAAGCTATGTACATATTTACACATGGTGGTATAGGACATAGCCGCAAGACATTCTTTTGAAGATTATTTTTTCGCGAATACGTAAAGCTTGCGTATCATTTCATTGATAGAAGAGAATAGAGAAAGTACAAAATAGGGTACAACACACTACCCGAACGCAAAGGCGCGAGTATGGTGCCCGGAGCAGAGGAAAGAGGGATGCTCAGCCCGAACAAGGGACACACACGGCTAAATCCACCTAGCCCGGCCTCCGGCCACATAAGGCAAGGAGACACGGGGCACGGGACACCCATACCGCGTCACGACTAACACAAGGCACCACCTCCGAATGGCCGCGGCTTCAGACTTGACATGATCAACGTACTCCCACCGAGAACGCCTAGAGATCGGCGAGTGGGTTGCAGGACCCGGCCAGGCCGAAGACGAAAACCATGGGAGAAGCATCTGGGAAGACGTACATAGCGCCTAGGATGCCCACGCCATGAGATGCAGTCCGAACCGACGCGATCGCTCGCAAGACTCAAGATCCAACACCGGGGACGCCGAGCAACAAGACAACGCCTTCAAGAAGGGGAACGACGTTATGGCGTCGTCGTTGTCCGATCCGGGGAACGGACCCGAGGTTTCCCCCGATGCTTGAAGGGGCACAGAAACGGACCATGACAGCGCCTCCAAGAAGGGTACGGCACCCGCGAGTGTCGCTGCTGCCAGCATCAGCAAGCTGAGCAGAGATTTCGCCCTGGCCGATTCTGAGCAATCCCACATCCGCCGGGTTGAGATCAGGAGACGAGGAAGAACATGTAGGTCGAAACTGGCATCACATGGAGGGGGGCTGCGCCTGTCACCACCGGGCGCCGCCGGACACGCATGCTTTGGATCTGGCGAGGGGACGACGCAAGGAGGTTGGCGAGGTTGGGGAGGCAACGGGAGCTGGCAACGGAGGGCCGCGGGTGACATCACCTGCAAGCCAGGACCTGGAAGGAACGCAGGTCTGGGCCGACGGGACGGGTCCGGCAGGACACCAGCAAGCCGACGAGGCTGGAAGGGGCGCAGCCATCGGGGGCACCGGGGCCGGAGCCGCGCAAGCAGGGGGTGCTGGCAAGCCAGGGACACTGGAAAGCGCAGGTCCAGGGATGACGGACCAGAGTCGCACCGGCAAGTCAGGCGAGCCAAAAAAGCTGGAGAGGTGCGCAGCCTTCGGAACGCCCACACTGGAGCTGCGTCGGCGGAGGACGTCGACGAGCCGGGGGACCTGGAGAACGCAGGTCTGGCTGCCGAGTCCGTGCACCCGTAGCATCGCGCACCACCAGGGAGCCTACACAGGGCCAGCCTCACCACGTGCGGGGGGGGGGGGGGGGGGGGGGGGACCCAGCCGGGGCAACACCACGGGTGAGGAGCGCTGCCGCCGCCGGGGAGCCGCCGTCACCACAACATGCGCAGGGGTGCCGGGGGGGGGGGGGGGGGGGGGGAGCGCGTCGCCCGAGGGTCTGGATCCAGCCGAATCGCCCCACGGCCACCCTCCCGGGAGCCGGCGCGGGCTTCGCCGGCCGCTCCTCCGGTGGCGGCGAGGTGGGGAGCAAGGTGGGGAGGGGCCGGCGGCGCTCGATCTAGGGTTCCCCCGCCGCCGCCAGGGAGGGCGACGCGGGGGACGCAGGGGCCGAGTCTTTGGAAGTCTTTTGAAGATTAGTATATGATGATGTTCTTCGATAGCTGATTAATCGAGCAGAAAATGAGAAGTGAAAGTTATTCTTCAGACTGAGAATCACCAGCTCCATACGTGTGTGATCGTTTACTTGCGGGTCTTCCAATCAGGTGGCTCCACCTCAGCATGTGCGGCTATACATATCTCTAGAGTATTTTGGATTCCTTTATCTGAATTTCCATGTATTTTCAAATATATCTGATGGGTCCCATTAGTGATTTTTTGGGAAAAATGAATATGTTTTAAAGTAATTTTCACAAAAGTTTCAAAAAGAGTCAAATATCTTATACTTAGCATTTTTTATTCAAATTTGTTCAATTATTTCATTGGCATTTCAAAAAAAAACATTTTTATTTAATGTTTTGAATTATTTTTGTGACACTTTATTGTTGAGAAAAAGTTAGAGACTCGCTTGTTGTAGAAAGTACTCCTCAACCTCCGACTAAGGTTGCCGTAGAGGCCTTTGTTGGAGAGGCTGTGAGCCCGAGCCATCCTCCCTAACGAGAACGACGAAGAGGTCGATGGAGGGGTTGCTGTTCAGAGCATCTCCAACAGTAGTCCAACATTGGGCACGCAAAAAGTAGTCATGTATCACCAAAAAGTGCATTATGCATCACCTGGAATTTATTTGCTCTAACACCAGCCCTATAATAGGGCACCATTTTGCTTCAACAGCTGCCCAAGATAGGGCACCAACCACATCATTTGCATCACAATTGCATACATATTGAAACACAAACATGAACTTTGCGTATAAATTTAAACTTTGCAACACACAAATGAACATATCAAATTTAACACGAAATGCACATAGTAAATTTAACTTCAAATCTACATATCAAATTCAAATGCAAACAATCCATCATACCGCATCACGGCGGCGGCAGGGCCGGCTGCCGCACCTCCTGCCGCCGCCGCGGCTCGTGGTGGCGCAAAGACGGAGCGGCGAACGGCGGCGGCCTTCGGATTCAAGGTGGCTGCGGCGGGGGGGGGGGGGGGGAGATTGGCCGAGGTGCGGTGGGTCCGGCGGCCGCTGTGGGGTCGGCGGCATGGCCGGAGGTGCGGCGGTGGCGGAAGCGCGGGAGGCAGAGGCTACGCGCGCTGAAGTTTCCTGCGGCATCTTCCACTCATTTGGCCGGTTGCCTCGGCCGCATCGCCAGCCGCCCCGGCTGGTCCACCGGCGGCCGGGGAGTTATGTTGCCGAGTGCACGTGACTTCGCCAACTCCTCTTTGAGCTATGTTGTCCTGTCAACAAAGCCACTGTGGTGTATTGGGACAATGTCTCCGCCGTTTACCTCTCCGCCAACCCGGTTCATCATCGACACATCAAGCATATCGAGCTTGATATCCACTTTGTTCGTGAGCAGGTGGCTCTTGGGAATGTTCGAGTTCTTCACGTTCCCACGACGCAACAATTTGCGGATATCATGACGAAGGGCTTGCCGACGTTGACGTTTGAGGAGTTTCGGACCAGTCGTTGCATCGCCAGCATCGCTTGTATATCTGTAGTTGTCCCGCTTGTTCCCCAAGTACATATTCTGTAATTAGGATCTTAGCCTTGGACGATACTACCCTTGTACGTGCTATATATGGGCACCCCATGATGTGAGTACAAATGTGTTGCACCAAATACTTTCTCTACACTCACGTGTGGTAATAGAGGACCATCGTGTGGTAAAAATCGCCTCTGCGGCATCTTCCACTCATTTGGCCCGTTGACCCGTGGTCATGCGCTTCACTGTCTCTCCCGACCAATCGAGCCGAGCGCGCGCGCCTGCCTACCCTCTTCCAGCTGCTTTCTCCCTCGCTTCACCTATCCATGTCAACGTCGCTCACCTTCTCACTCCGCATGCGTACATATACGAGCTGGAGATGGAATGGAGCGCATGTTCACCCACCAAGCCACACGCATGGACTCGTTCGTCGGCATAATCACCCTGGCGGCCGTCCTCCTGATGTTCCTGATGTTCGTCGCCCTCCCGCTCATCTACTTTCGCTACTACTTCAACGCTACCGTCGCCAAGGCAGCGGTTCCCAGGGGCATCGGCCTGGAGCTGCTGCGGTCGCTGCCGATCACGGTGTACCGCGCAGCGGACGACGTCGTCGGAGTGGAGTGCGCGGTGTGCCTGGCCGGGCTCGAGGACGGGGAGGAGGCGAGGTTCCTGCCCCGGTGCGGCCACGGGTTCCACGCCGGGTGCGTCGACGCGTGGCTCGCGTCCCACACCACCTGCCCGCTCTGCCGGGTCGCCGTCGTCGGCAAGCCCGACGTATCAACGTCGGCGAGTCTTCCTTACGTACCGCCGGAGCCGGCGAACTACGCTGGTAATGTGACGGTGAGTGTACTGCTCGGGGTTTCAGACCAGGCCGTGCTCGCGACGGGGACAGTGACCTCCAACGGGGGGCGCTCGAGCCCCTCCATCTTGCCACGGCGGCAGTGCTGGTGATCGACATTCCGGAGTCAAGGTTGGTGGCGGCAACCCCGCGCAACGCACCAAGTCTCCGGGCTTGCTGAAGAGGCTGTGGAGCAGGAGCTTCGGGAGGCAAGGACCGTCGGCGTCCACTACGGCCTGCTCCTACATGGTAGTAATATGGTATGGGACATAAGTAGCAAGTAGCCACACAGACATGTTTTTTAGAAGATTTGCTGATGTTTTTGGTCCTCAAGTTCCCAAAATGTACAGACTTGGTCCCTCAAGATTTTTTGGTATACATTTGGTCCCTCAAGTCTCAGAACCGGACAAGTTTGGTCCTAAACCAGATTTTGACCCCGTTGACCGGGTTTGACCGCCACAAAACCGCGCGATGAACAGTAAATTCGAGTTTTTTTATAAAAAATCTTCAAAAAAATCTGAAATTTTTGGGGTCCAATATGCTTACATGCGTAAGGTGCGACCAAATTTTCGTGGTCTTTTCACACTCGAGGAGCTTGCGACAAAAAGAACAAAAATATCTGTCCGATGAATAGTAAATTCAAAAAATTCTGAAAATTTTTGGGGTCCAATATGGTTACATGCGCAAGGTTCGACCAAAATTTGGTGGTGTTTCGAGACTCAAGGAGCTCGTGGCAAAAAAAAAACAAATTTTCGCTCACAAAAAATAGCCAAAATTTGTTTTTTTTTTGGCTAGAGCCCGTCCTACGTCATTTCATGACAAAATGTTGGTCGCACCTTGCGCATATAACCATATTGGACCCCAAAAAATTTCAGAATTTTTTGAATTTTTTTGAATTTTTTTTGAATTTACTATTCATCGGATAGATATTTTTGTTCTTTTTGTCACGAGCTCCTCGAGTGTCGAAAGACCACGAAAATTTGGTCGCACCTTACGCATGTAAGCATATTGGACCCCAAAAAATTTCAGATTTTTTTGAAGATTTTTTTTTAAAACTCGAATTTACTGTTCATCGCGCGGTTTTGTGGCGGTCAAACCCGGTCAACGGGGTCAAAATCTGGTTTAGGACCAAACTTGTCCGGTTTTGAGACTTGAGGGACCAAATGTATACCAAAAAATCTTGAGGGACCAAGTCTGTACTTTTTGGGAACTTGAGGGACCAAAAACATACTTTTCTCTATTAATAATGAACATAATGTTACTCTTGACAGGGTTTGGGATGGCCTTAATCTCAAACTCATTTTCAGGAGATGCCTATCCCCAGATCAGATGGCTGAGTGGTGGGACCTAGTAGATATTATTATTAACTCTGTCACTTTTAGTGATGTTGAAGATGAACCTAGGTGGAAATATACCCCAAATGGGATTTACACTGTCAAATCTTTCTATGGTATTGTTAATTTTGGGGGTGTGCTTCCTCTAAGCACCCCTGATATTTGGCAGTTGAAAATCCCCCCTAGAGTTCAGATTTTTCTTTGGTTTCTGTGTAACAATAAGGTTCTAACTAGAGATAATTTAGCCGAGAGACAGCATGTCGCTAATATGACATGCATATTTTGCTCTGAGTTGGAATCTTGTCAACATCTGTTTTTTGATTGTGTGGTTGCGGTTGAACTCTGGAGAGTGGTTGGTAGTCTAGCAGCACTGAGGGAGGTGCCTGATCTTAGGAACCTCTCTTCCTGGTGGAAATCCAACAATATTCACACAGCCCATAATGTTATTCGTGCTGCTGCTGTGTGGACTCTATGGAAGACAAGAAATAACTTGTGTTTCAACCGTGCTGGGTGGATTGTTTTGCAGGTCGTGTGGCGAAATCTGGCGCTTACCCTTGCGCCATGGGAGGCTCTTTCCTCAGGTCCTGCCCAGAGAGCAAGTGTCGGCGGCGGTTGCAAGACTGGAAGGGCTGGCAAGAGAGCCCTCGCTAATACTGTGGCCAGATCCAGGCTGAAAATCTCCAGCTACCCTATGACGATCAACATGGTGCAGTGAAGCTGCCCCCCCACACACACACACACACTCTGGCGTGTTCTACCTGTCAATCTGTGATGTGGGAGAAACTCTGCTTTTAATTTCCCTTTCAATCAGCCGTGTATGAAACCCCAGGATGTTATTATGTCTGGCTGTCTTAGTTTTAGTGTGTCCTTTTTCCTTTTTGCTTTGTGCGGAGGTAGCAGGTCTGCTGGCCTCCACGTGCTGTAATAAAAGATGATGTATGAACTTGGTTTCATTGCTGCAATGGAGCCGGGGCCTTTTGGCCCTTTCCCTAAAAAAAAAAAGTAATTCTTCAGCCCGAGAATTAGTAGTTCATACATGTTTGATCGTACTGACCTTCTAGATCCTCTCACGTCATTCCTAGGACTAAACCTGGAAAGAGTTTGTAATCCAAACCAACCCCAGACCAACCCGTACAAGTCCACCAACCAAACCAAATAAATCCAAAGAATAAGTGCTACAATCCAAACCAAACTGAACTGCTCGTGTTTCCATCATTTGCTTATTTTTTTTCACGAATACGCAAACGATTTGCTTATCTTCTTTTCATTGATAGGTAGAAAGAGATCCTCTCTCATCATTCCTAGGACTAAACCTGGGAAGAGTTTGTAATCCAAACCAACCCCAGACCAACCCGGACAAGTCCACCAACCAAACCAAATAAATCCAAAGAATAAGTGCTACAATCCAAACCAAACTGAACTGCTCGTGTTTTCATCATTTGCTTATTTTTTTTCGCGAATACGCAAACGATTTGCCTATCTTCTTTTCGTTGATAGGTAGAAAGAGATCCTCTCACATTATTCCTAGGACTAAACCTGGGAAGAGTTTGTAATCCAACGATTTGCGTATCTTTTCATGATTTGCTTATTGCTTGCCCGTTTGCTACTCTCTTATGGCGTACGATTCATGTGGCGTTCAACTTGCCTTCGCCCACCAGTATAGCAAATATGTGTGGTAATTGGTTGGAGGGGGTTGAAACTAAAACTAAAGCACATATCCGTGTGAGTGTTTGTGTTTTGCTTTGTGCTCTTTGGAATTGTCGTAATGATTATATTTTTAACAGAGTGAAAGTTCACAATTTTTTGCATGTTATTTACCGCGCTACAGGATGGATCCGTACGTGGCCATTACTGTAACATGCAGAAGCCCGGGGGCTTATAGTATCTAGGTGTAACCACTGGAAGATGGTAGCACGGGATACTTACAACCAGTTTTGATGACGGTCCAATAGTAGAATATGTATGTAGGCATATATACCTATTTTCGCCGGTTGTGGCTTGTAATTTTTTTGATACTCGTACTTTGATGTTGGAGATTCGTACTTGAACCTTAATAAATATAAGGTTGTGTGCATAGCAATGATGCAGAGGCCAGGAGTAATCCTCCTTTTCTAAAAAAGAAAAAACTGCTCGTGTTTTCAAGCCAAATCCATCCAGTTCATTCACTAGAATCGGTTTGAGCCCAAAGTTTCAAACTATAGACATGTGCACATGCGCACGTGGGTAGTTGTTGATGCATGCACAGTCATTTTCCATCACTGAACACTTGCTGTTGATGCACGCTCAATACGAATTGTACATACAGAGACGAGACAGGGTGTTTGCTGCCGGCGTCGTCCTGGTCGCCGGCCGCTGTACATACAGAGATGAGAGGGGGCCACGGGGTCACAGAGGGAGGGAGGGAGAGGCAGAGCACATACTTTTTTTGAAACGGAGGCACTTGAAGAAGAGGTGGTCGACGGATTCTTGCTCGTGCTTGCATAGAGGGCAAGGATCACTATTTGGCCATCCCCTTTGGCCAATCTATCCGCCGTCCATATCCAGTTTTGCATGGCCAACCACGTGAAGAACTTGACCTTAGGAGGAGCCCATGCCTTCGAAACCGTGTGGACCATGGGGTTTTGTACGCGGACACCGCCGTGTATTGGCTACTAGCAGTGTGCTTCCACGCAATATCGTCCACGGCGTTTGCCTCAAGTTGGAACTCGTGTAGGATGGCCCAAAGGCTTACGTACTCTCGGAAGTGGTCAAAGCTGAAGTTGGTCGAAATCTTCATCTTGGAGACCCAAGCCTCACCTTTTAGAGCTTCCCACACTTTCCAATTTTATCTCATGGATGCCGCATAGATGAGTGGTGCGATGTCTTTTAGCTTCCGGTCTTGAACCCAAGGAGTCCCAAAATGAGAGAGCACACACTGACCTGCCGCCAAAGCTCGACATCTGTCGCGCACCACACCAAGAGGTTGAAAGAGAAGGGGAGTAAGGAAGCGCCGCCGCCCGGGGGGTAAGAGATGGCAGATGGGACCTCCAGCGCGCCGCCGTCCGGATAGAGGTGGAGGGAAGGGAAGGCGGCGACGGGAGCACCTGCCGGCAACAGCGGCGACCGGCGGCCATCGAGTACGCAGGTTTGGTCTCTCAATTTGAGTTTTGTCTATGGGTTGAAACGGTCTGAAACCGAATGGTCTCTGTCTAGACCAAATCGAACCAGCCCAATAGTAGCCAAAGCCCAAGCCAATCCAAATTAGAGTAAGGGCTTAGCCCATTTCAACCAATCCAAAGGTAGTTTAACAGAAGAACCAAATTAAAACTATAGTTTTAGACCAAACTATTCCGAGGTTTACCTAGGACACAGCGCTCAGCGGCAGTGTCATTTCTAACGGCTGTTCTATGTAGTAGAGTGGGCTTAACCAATCGGGTGGCCTGAGCTCAGCATATGTGGCTGTACATCTCTTGACCAATCAAGTAACCAAGTGGCGGAGTATTTTAGTTCTATCTAATTTTTGAGAGAAGGCGACTTGGGCGGCGGCGCTTTCCCCGCCTAACCTCCTCCCCTTCCCTGCCTCTCCTCCCCCCGCTGTCGCCTTTCGCATCCACGGAGCAAAGCCCACGCAGATCTAGCGGCGGCGGGCCATGGTACCCCGTGCAGTGCTCCCTCAATCAGAGGGGATCTCGGGTGGTTGCGGGCGGCGCGGCGTACCTTCGCGCGCGTTGTCTTGCTCGGCGGTTGTGGAGGACGGTGGTAGTTTCGGGTGGTGGCTGTGGAGCTGCTGGACCGGCGGCACGCATGATTTGTTTTGCTCGGGCCTGGTTTGGCCATGCTCCGGTGGAGTGGTGGCCGACTGGGGCGGCTGCCCTTGCGGTGCGACAGGTCGTTGCCGGCGATGCGTGGCAGGTTCGGCCGAGCCTGGCCGTTGCAGCTATCCAAGGCTGGTGTGCCAGGGTTTGGGCTCCCTGAGCTCCAGATCTGCGTCCGCGAGCTCGATCTAGCATGCTCCGGCGGCGGGTGCATGCTCCCCTGTCCCTGGTTGAGCTCTGGCGTGTTGCTGCACAGGGAGCACGCCGGGTGGTGCCGGTGGTGCCTTGGTTTGGCCACACATGGGCAGGTTCTCGGCATGGTGCTTGCCGGCGTGGAGCCGGGTGGCATCTTTGGCCGTCTCTTCTTCCGCCTTTCGACCTACTGTGGCGTGCTTTCATAGTGGTCGGTAGCTCCTTGGCCTACAAATGGCAGCCGTGGAGGCGGCTTGCTCTCCGCGTGGGGGGCAACCATGGGTGGTGGGGGAGGCCTCCCATGTCTTGCTATCAGCGGCGGCGGGCGCTGTTCCGTCAAGTTGGCGAGCTCCATGGCTTTGCAGATGGCGGCCATGGATGCAGTATCCTCCCATCCGGGAGTGTCGTGGCTTGGGGCTGGCCGTTTCTTCCCTTCCGGCAAGTTGTCGCCACTGTTGTTGTCCCCCTGCTCTGGATTTTTGGGCGTTCCTGGTATGGTCTCCCAGTGTGTCCTTAGCTAGTGTTGCCCTTCGGTGGTGCCGGTGGATGGTGCGGCCTCGGCTATGATGTGCCCTTCGGGTGTGCTCATGGCTCTTCACACAACGGTGAGTGTGCGTGTCTGCGAAGCTATCCGGGTGTGTACTCGGCTCCGTGATGCCCTTCGAATTTGCCGGCGGCACCGCTATTGTGTTGTAGCCTTGGCGGCAAGTAGCTCTTCGTCTTCGCAGGTGGCGCGGACTCGGTTACTTGTTGCCCTTCGGCTGCGCCAATAGCCTTGAGGTGTCAGGGTTTGGTTTCGGCTGATTGGAGCTCTTCGTCCACGATGGTGGTGCTTGTCTTGCTTGCCTCCGTTGGTTTTGTCATGGTCTTTGAGGTGGTGGCCATTGGTGCCGTGAGCTTGGTGCCCGCGGTGCAGTCTGGGCTATGTGTTGCCTTTCGATGGAATTCTTGCGTTGTCTCGGCGGTGCGACCGTGCCGTGGTTCCCCTCATGACTTGCTTGTAGGGGTGTTCTCTTTGTCTCGTGTGTGTGTGCGCGCGCGCGTGTGGTTGTATGCGCGGGTGTTTTTCGGTTGTGTCTCTTCTCTTATTTTCCCCGTGTACTCTGGTTGACTTGAATCTATCATGTATGGAGCCGCGAGGCTTCTAGGCAAAATCGAATGAAAATATTCAGTTGGGATTAATTCCCCGTGTTGACCATTCAAAAAAAAATTGTATCCCAGCCGATGGTGAGGCTACGAGCGGACTCCCATTAACAAGCACACATCTCGCTTGAGGCACATCATGTTTTCCATTCATGCAATGCAGTTGCAGATCTCCACCATTTTTCTTGGCATCTCATCAAAGCTCTCAATCGCCTCTGATGGCGGCTTTCAGAATTTTTTGAATTTTTTTAGTTTTACTGTTCTTATTGTGTATGAATGGCAACTGGGACCATGGACCCAACGTGGCAGTAACAGATTGATGGCATGCCGGATTAAAGCGGCTCGTGGTTGCTTGATTTTTTTTTTCCAGATGATTGCTCGTGGTTGACAGTACCGGGCCGCCTGGTCCCGGATGCTGGAGGATGGCTATTCAGCACCGCCAGCTCGTCCTTTCCTATCCACTCGGCTGTTGGATGTGGCTGGGATTAATCGGATGGTGAAGGCTGTATGTTCAAACCCGCCTGGTAGGCCCTCCTTCTGCCCGCCTGTCTCTTGTGCGTTTCTGGGGCTACCCGAATCCTGGATGTTGTTTGTTCAGCGGCGCCTGGTGGCCGATTTTGCTGTTTTGACCCTTTTTGCAAAGTTCAACGAGATCTAACCCTAACTACAAAAAATTTCACGATCTGACTTTTTTTCTATCGCCATTGTCTTTGGATGTAGGGTAACACGACATACCGTCGAGGTCAATGACGGTAGGATGTAACTACGCCGGCACGTTCGTTTGGCGTGAAAAATACCCTACTGTCAGAGTCTTTGGCGTTAGGCTGTGTAATACTACTGCCATAATCGTTGGCGGTAGACACACAATGTGGTCGCCCGTGCATGCATGCCGATGGCTTTACAATTATGTGGCTCCTGATGCATGACTGCTGCTTGTGCCTGCCTAGCTAGCTCATCAGCAGCATAGGGCACCGATTAACTCGAGGTCCTTGGCGCATCTGTCCATGCAAGAAAAGAAAAGTACATGGTGGAGCTGAGCTCGAGAAATGCAACAGGAGCAGAACACAGCACTTGCTTGGGGCTGGGCTCGTTGCAGAGCAACTGTTTAAGTGTTTGACTCCAAGCTAGTATACATGTATGGCAGAGAAGAACACTGTTTTGCTAGCTAGCCGTGCAGTCCATCAATTGTTTAAGCTAGTAATGATGCATGTGGGTGGAGAGAGAAAGGGAGAGATGGCGCAAGTGGGTGTTCGTGCGTCAGAGACGAGTGCTCGCATGCACTCACATGCATCTTGCAACACCGAATAGGCTACCGTCAACAACTACGGCGGCGGTAGGGTTATACAGCCTATCGCTAAAGACTATGACGGTATGGTATTTTTTATGTTAAACGAACGTGATGATGGAGTTAAATCCTATCGTCATTGACCTCGGTGGTTGACAGTGTTACTCTACCGTCAAGGACAACAGTGGTAGAGAAAAAGATCAGATCATGATTTTTTTTGAAACTGGGGTCAGATCTCGTTGAACTTTGCGAAAAGGGTCAAAACAGCAAAATCACCCGTGCCTGGTCGGGCCTGTTGTGCCCACCCTGCTGTTGGACGCTGCCGGGGATATCCGGTTCGTGGAGGCCCTTGGGTCCACGTTTTTTTTTCAGCGGCTGGGCTGGTCGGACGCTTTCGGTCCTAGGGTGGAGGCTGTATTCAGCAGTCCGACGCTTTTGATCGTAGGGTGGATAGTGTACCTGTTTGCTGGCGCCAGGTTATTGTCTGGGTCCGCGTGGCGGTGTGTTGGGTGGACGGTTCGGATGGGTGTGTGTGGACCCGTTTAACTCGCTGGGTAAAAGCATGTCTTATGCTCTTGCACCGTACGCGGTGGGTGGGCGTGGGATTGGACGGGTAACGTTGCTCTTGGTTGCCTCTTGCTCCATAGGCGGTGGGTTGGCGTGGGATGGGACCGGTAACGTTCCTCCTCGTTGCCTGCGATGGACCTCCGGTGCTTGTTCTCAGTCTACCTAGCAGCTTGTTAGGGCCGGTTTATCATCTGGTCCGCGTGACAGTGTCGCCTCTTGCTCCATACACGGTGGGTTGGCGTGGGATGGGACGGGTAACGTTCCTCCTCGTTGCCCGCGATGGAACTCCGGTGCTCGTTTCCAGTCTACCCAGCTGCTTGTTTGTAACGCTCCGGACACATCCGTCGGTGGTCGTTACTCCTGTCGAGATCTAGACTGGCCTCACAGATCAATACTAGTCTTTCCTACGTGTTCCCACTCAGAGGAACCGACGTCCTCGTCGGGCATATGAACGTTCCCTCTTGGCACATATGTCTGTGCGAGCAGTCCGGCACATGTGCCATGCCGTGTGCCACGACGGGTCACAAACGTCATGCACAACATGATCGCGCACCTGACCCGCAAACATCTGTGTAACCGCAAGGGTCGGCTCTGATACCAACTTGTAACGCTCCGGACACACCCGCAGGTGGTCGTTACTCCTGGCGAGATCTAGACTGGCCTCACAGATCAATACTAGTCTTTCCTGCGCACTTTGTCCTCACTCGTGCGTACCCGGGAGCAACTTCTCGGTCGGCCACCCATCCTGAAATTACTCCAAGCTGAGCATGCTTAACTTTGGAGTTCTTTTCGAATGGGCTCTCGGAAAAGAAGGAATTCATTATCGATATGAGTAGTCTATGATCCCTACTAAGGCAGGCTATCACATTGTTGGGGCCGGGTTATCATCTGGGTCCGCGTGCCAGTGTGTTGTGTCGACGGCTTGAATCGGTGAGTGTTTAGTTCTTCGCCCTTGCCTACTCCGTACGCGGCGGGTGGGAGTGGGATGGGACGTGTAAGAGCAAGTACAATAATGTGACATAAGCAGGCTATAAGGAATAAAATACTATATCTTTGCTTAGTTGGAGGAGAGAGAAGAGGAGAGAGAAGAGAAGCGGGCTCTTCACTAGTAGCCAGCTGCAGCACGAGTCTCAAGACTCTTTGTGAGGTTGTAAGGTGGGCCAACTATTAATAAAATAGTACACATTAAAAATTTACTATTGTACATGCCGGCTATTAGGTTGGCTCTAGATGACATGGCAACTCCTTATAGCCGATTGTTGGCTGTATTATTAACCATGCTCTAACGTCCCTCGTGGTTTCCCGCGCTGGAGCTCCAATGCTCTTTTCCAATCTACCCAGTTGTTTGTTGGCGCCGGGTTATCATCTGGGTCCGTGTGGCAGTGTGTTGGATCGACGACTCGGATGGGTGAGGCCATTGACTGGGGCCGTTTCCTGATTGACTCGCTGGGTAAAAGTGTGTCGTCTGCTCGGTCGTTTAGTACCGCCTTGCTCTCCGGGTAGCCAGTGCTTTACGTGCGAGGAGGGGTGGGCATTGGCGCATTTTTTACCTTCTTTTCAATACCCGCTCTTTCCATGCTATTGGGCCACACGTCCACGTGTGCCATTTCGAGTGGTGGGTTTTATCATTTCACTTGCCTGTGTGGTATCGTTCCCTTTACCCTGCTTCCTTCCCCATACACTTTTCTTCCTCGCGCGGCGCTTTCCTTCACGCCCTCAATAACACATAACAAAGCATGCTGGGTTCCTCTCGCTTCGCTCCCCTGGAATGGAAGGGGTTCTGTAAGCTTTCCTGTCGGTCCTCGTACCCGACTGCCTGCTGTTTTGTTCCCCGGGCGGCATGTTGATGTTTTATTCGATTTGAAAGGGCCAGACCTATATATATTATAAAGAAAGTAATCCAGCTCGTTGATTCCTACCACTTAATCTTAATTTATTGTATCTTCCTGGAGTTCCCTCTCCGGGAATTCATCTTTTGGCTACATCCGCCCCTTATCCAGCTAAAGGATTTTTTTCCATTGATCATTATTCTATTTATTCTGACCTCCGTACTTCGATCGAGATGGCATTCATGGCTTCGACTAGTTGAGGTTCAGATCTTGTTTCCTTCTTTCTTGTGCGCGATCTATTCTTGTCGCTCACCGTCCATTTTCTTTCCCCTCGCGCTTGCAGGTCTTGCGAGCTTTTTCTTGTTGTTTGGTTGTAGCCATGCTTGGACCCCTGCTTCTCAACGTAAGCTATCTCTTCGGTCCTTTCCGTGTAGTGTGTTTCTGATGAAATGGCCGTGGTCTAATCCCTAATTCTTGAGCAGGTTTGTTTGCTTTCTGACTCCCGGAGGATTCAGTCGGCTGCTGTTGCTATTGATTGGGTGAACCGTCCCTTCTCGTCACCCACGCCCACCTCGTCAAGGTTTGCTCGTTTGATTTCTTTATGGATGTTTTGCTACTTTTTGTATGTTTAATATAATTGCTTCTCTTCATGTCGGTTTATCCGTGCGTAGTGTTTCTATGTGTGATTTGTTACTGCAACTTTTTACATTTTCTTGCTCATTCATGTGTACATGATGTGTTCTGTTGTCTCTTTTGTAATCTCTGTTTTGGAGAACTTAGCAATGTGCTTTGCTTTGCCAGTGATTTCTTAAGGGCTGTGCTAGCCGGAATAGAGATTGAGTTGCCTTTTTTTTTAGAAAAGGAGGATGACCCCCGGCCAGAGATTGAGTTGCCTAGGATGGCGTCTCTCCCTAACCGAAGAGAAAATATTTCTGGAGCGTTGCTTGGCAAGGTGGCCTTGATGCGTACGACCAAGCTGCCTTGTAGGCCATCAAGTTTTTGCAGGGTTTGTTTGGCTTTGTGGTGAGGGATTAAAACTATGATTGTACGTTGGTGTATAAGAAGTCGGTCCATTCTGCTGTCACGGTGGCGGCATCTACGATTGTATGACTCATCTAGCTGTCTTCCAATAGACATCCCTAGAGAGTGGATCAAGGATCTGGGGAGATGCATAGTATATTTTGGTTCATCAATACACTCTATCGCAAAAGGTAGCTTATCATTGAAACTTAAATGTGTGAAATTGTTACTGTTGAGTGATATTAACTGGCATACTAATCTATCTCAGCTCAAACAAGACAGACATTGAAGACTGCTTCAAGAAAGGTAACGAGTGCTTGCTATTTTCTTCTCTTCTTTGTTATTTTATTTGTCACTGATGGGCTAAGGATCTTCGGATATTGAAATTGATAAATACTCTGCTCTCATAAAATTCCTAACATGCACCATTGTGAGAAAGAAAGAAGGATACTTATGCTTCGACTAGTCCAAGTGAAATGAGCGTCCTGCTGACAGTTTTGGGGATGGAAGCTGCTTTGCAGAATCACAAGTAAAGCTAAGATGCGACGCAGTAAAAAATTGCAAATAAAGCTTTGAAAGATCATTCATGAATCGCCAGCTAGCCACAAAATTGCGATGCGATATGTGATGCCTTTTTCTCAGGTGATCGTATATCATACTGTGTGCTGTGATCTCTTGCAGGATATGTATGAATAAGAGGATTTGATCGGCGGACGAGATCCCCAAGGCGACTATGTACCACATTACATTCCATCAAAGAAAAGAAAGAGGACAACAGCAAACAGAAGGAAGGCGCGGGGCTGGGGAAGAGCAATGAGCAATGAACAATGAGCAGAAGGCACCTTCAACAAATTAGGAATTATTAGCTGTTACCTGATATGGATCTTAGCTGGGGCGAAGCTAATGTAGTTAGTCTAGTTCTCTGGTTATCTTTTAGCACAAGGCTAGTTAGAAGATGTAGCTTTTAAAATGTAACGCTTAGACCGATCGCAGATGTAAACAATCGTTCATTTTTTTAAAAAGTTCATTTTACTACCCTGAATAAAGTTGGTGGTTCACATTACCCTCTCATCTATTTTTCTGCTCCTTTCACCCCCTAAACAAACTCATACCGGACGAAAGAACCCCCTGGGTGGTTTGTCTCCACTTGCTGCTGATGTGGCACTGGTCAACGGTGGTTTTGACCTGTGGGTGGGCCTCCCTTGTCAGGTTGGCAGGGGCACGGCTACGATGACCAAATCTTGAGCGCGGACGGGACATAAGGTAGGGGAAGCAGAGCAGCACTGCACCGGCGATGGGAGGCTCCTCCTACGGCCGCGACCATGCCCGGCTGTGCCTGCACCCTGCGGCACCAACGCGCACAAGCGCGCGCTCGGTAAGGGACAGCAGCAGCGCCGCACCTTTCATGGACGGAGGACGGCCGTGGGCGCGCGAGGTCGATGCCGACGCCACGGCTCGCAAAGCTTTGCTCCGAGGATGGCCGTGGTCTCGCGCGCTTCAGGGGAGCACCATGCTGCTCGGTAGGCAGGGGGGAGAAGGGGGGTTCACCGGAGGAAGAGATCGAGGTGGCGGTGGTCGATGTTGGAGTCGGGGAAGAAGAGATGCGCGACGGTGATTCACGGCAGCCCGGACAAATTCCTTTAGCAAGAATGTATAGCAGAGCAAGGAGAGGCACTAGGACAAGGCTTCACGGTGAGGAGGAGGCGTCGGCCGCCCTAGTGAAGAACTACAGCGGGCGCCAGAGCTCGGCCATGCCGAGAGAGGTCCTCGGGACGCGCGGCTCCAGATGGACGGGACTGCCAGCTTCAGGGGAGCACCACTGTGCTCGGGAAGCGGAGGAGGGGAAGCGGGGGTCGCCGGAGGAAGAGATCGAGGCGGTAGAGGTCAATACCGGAGGCGGGGAAGAGGACATGGTGACGACGATTCTTGGCAACCCGGACAAGTTCCTTTGCTAGGAGTGTATAGCGGAGCGAGGTGAAGCTCTCAGACAAAGTAGCAAGAGGAGGAGGAGGCGTTGCCCGCGCAGGCAACGAACGACAGTGCCATCGGCGTGAATTGAGCGCCGGCTACGCTCTTCACCTAACGAGGGCACGAACCTGACGAGGGAGGGCCCACCTGCTGGTCAAATACCGCTTTTGACTTTGTCCACGTCAGCACTCAATCGGGAGAAAACCATCCAGGGATGGTTTTTAACCGGTATGGAATTGTTGAGGGGGTTAAGGGAGCTGAAATAAAGATCAGGGTGCTATGTGAACCACCAAGTTTGTTCAGGGTAGTAAAATGGACTTTTTTCTTTTTATTTTTTTAGAAAGAGTAAATAATGGGTGCATCCACCCGTTCTTTGTTTTCTCTGTCTGTTTTTTCTGTCTTTGTATCTCCTGCATACTGCAAAATAAATTGAAGTTGAAGCCGTTTATCTTCATGTTTGTGCAAGATTCATCTTCCCTAGTGTAAGTCTCATCACGCTGCAAATTTATCTTCTCCCTCATTCCAAATTACTTGAAGTTCTAGCTTTGTACTGAGTCAAACTTAGAAGTTTGACCAAATCTATAGAAAAATATGTTGACATCTACAACATCAAGTTAGTTTTGTTAGATTTATTATTCTGGGATAATTAATTTTATGCCCCTAGTTGTGTCCCACTTGGCTGTTTTGCCCCTAGTTTTCAAAAACCCTTGGTTCTGCCCAAGCCACTTTCCTCGTCTTATGCTTTTGCCCTTTGACCGTTTAACCGTCATTTTAAAAACTTTATAACAAATTCATATTAATTCAGAAACATGCGAATGAGATATCAAAATGTTCAGAAAAACATCACCTATATGTTTAAGCTGGGGCCACCACCCAACCCATGCCTGTTGTTCAGGCACCAGCGCCCGATCGACATCGTCTGCCTATGATGGCTCTGAAGTGGAAAAAAGAAAAACAATGGTGCTTTAGATGCAAAACTGGTTACTGTCACTGGTGGGATGTTGACTGCTCAGGTTGACAAAACAAAGGTCGCTAAATTTGTAACGGCTCAGTTGTAGTGGAAGTGGGAGGCCATCCCGCATGGGGATAATGGTTTTCTGGTGTCCGACGAAGATCCTCCACGAGTTGCAGACATGGGGATTAGTTTGGAAAGTTGACGACATCTTGGCCTGCTTCACTCTCGAGACAGTTTCGGTGCACGTCATAGGTGTTCCACACGCTCTACGCCACTTCCTCGGTCCATGGGTCGTTTGTTCGGTGATTGGTGCTACTCATGATGTGGACTTGCTCCGTTTGTGCCGCCGTGGGATATTTGTATCCAGATCGATGTTGTAAGCAAAGATATTTTCACTCAGCATAATGAAGCTAGTGATAGCTCGACTACCTCAGATGTCTACTTCATGCTCAAAGGTTTTTCTCTCCACTTCGAACTTGAGAAGCTCCCTCCGATCCAAAATAAGTGTCGTGGTTTTAGTTTAAATTAGAACTTTATTCCGGAGCCGAACTGTACTCCTCTTATTTGGAAGCACCATGACGATAGTTCAGATCAAGGCCACGAGCGTGATTATGATGCCAATAATGGAGATACTAGCAAGAGATCTAAGAATGGGAATAGTGGGACAAATGATGCTCCTTCGACGTAGCCGTCGGATGCCTCGGTGCCAATGCGGACGGTGCACGACACTGTCCCCGTGTATGAGACACTGATGACCTGCAAGTGTACAGGGTTTAGTTGTACCCTTTTCGAAGTAAGAGTATCGATCCCACAGGGAACACATGAATTAGGTGTTGCCTCTTGTAGTGAATTATGAATTTGTGCCTGCAAGTAGTTGTAGACTCCAGACAAAGTGAGGGCGGAAATAAACGATTGTTTTTGGTGAAGTGTGAACTGAAAGTAAATAACATAAAAGTAATAAAAACAGTAGCACGAGTAACAAGTGGAACTGACAGAGGAGTAAGGCGTTCTCAGGGAGTCCGAAATTCCCATTGGTATGTTTCGAACGCAACCTATGCATAAGCATAATATTGTCTACATAGTTGAGTCACTCTTGAAGTTTACTCTGGGCGTAGCCAGGTACAAAACACGTTCTACTCTAGGTAGATTTCGTGCCACGCACGCCACCACCGTAGTCTCGCCCTGCGGGTTACAACTACGGTGATTAAGGGTTACCCCATGGACGCGGCCTCTCTAAGGGTTCTCCGTAATTTCCCTATCAATTGCAAAAGTTAGGGGTGAAGGCTTTTACTGTCACCCCGAATTACCTTCACGTCCTAACCTTTACAACGGCAGTGATATACTTCATGGCCTCTCGGCGATAATGCTGAGTGGGGCCCCTTCACAACATTCACAAAGTTTATTAAGTTAACTCATTCAACAGAGAATCTCATATCCAATATAATGTTTCAGATCCTATACATACCAAGGTTCATCCATATCCCCGAGAACTAAGGGATTTACTCGCACATAGGGACAACAAGCATCATGGAAACGGTGTGATAAACATGGATGAATCACACAAGTAACACACAAGACGATCCACTAGGGTTCCTGATGTTACAATGAGATGAAGATGGATGTGGATGATGATGATGACAGTAGTGATGATGCTGACGTCTCCTTGCACGTGGTGGTGAAGATGGGGATCTCCACCTTGTCAATTCCCCCTCAGGAAGCCTCCGGAGGCTAGGGTTCTGTCTTCTGGATGTGTTTCTGGTGCTTATGTTCATCTGATCCGTAGTCGACCAGAGGGAGCCGCCAGCACTCCATACGACCGCCCATATGAGCACGCGCACTCGTATGGAAGGCCGTCTTTCGCTCTAGACTGGCCGCAGGGCATCCTTCTTCCTCCCCTTGCTTTGTTCTTTTTATGGTAGTTAATTATCACATTGTATGACGTGATTCCACCATAAGTTCCTGGGATTTCTTCCATAGAACTTCATTTACTCCAAAAGTCGTTACCTGAGGAATACCGACAAAAAGTAGTGCGCGAACGTGCTAAAATTCCGCCAAGCCTACAATGTAGGCACAAAATAACTATAAAAATTATCATACATTTTGGACTCATCAACGCCCCCAAGCTTAGAGCATCTCCAGCCGCCCCCCAACAGGCCCCCCAGGCCCCTTTTTTATTGCCGGCGCCGAACAAATGGCCCAGTCGCGCCCCCAGGACGCTGAATTTCGCCGGTTTGGGCTGAAATTATAACCGGCGAACCCAAGCGGAACCCAGCGCACCGGGGGGCGCCGGGGGAAAGGAATTTGGCGCGAAAAAAAACCACGCCAAATTCCTCCCGTGTGGACCCGCCAAGTCAGCGACTGTGCGTCGCCGAGGGCCTTCGTCGTCTTCATCGCCTCGGCTCCCGCGCCGATGCGCAGTGATGGTGTTCCGCTGCGCATCCCGCCCTTTCCCGCCACGCGTACACACCACTCCCGCCTTTCTCCCCACTATAAAAGCCGTGCCTCGCCGCCCATCTCCCCGTCTCTCTCGCCTCCACCGCCAGAAACTCCCCCCGAGGCCATGGCGAAAAGATTCCCCGGCGACGGAGCGGCGGCCAACGGCTTCGGCGGCCGGTGGCTGCACGAGTGGGAGGCACGCCTTCTCCACGAGGCGAACTACCCAACGCCGCCCGACATGCGCGTGCCGGGCGCATGGCGGCTGAGCGCTGGCAGTGTCCCCGTGCCCCCGCCGCCCTCCGACGCGGAGCGCCACGCCGAGATCGCGCGGATCCGGGAGTCCTTGCCGGAGGACGCGCGCCAGCAGCAGAGGTACTCCCCAGACTACCAGCCCCTGTGGACGGCGTATTTCCAGCGCCGCCTCGCCGACCAGCTGGCGTCCACCAACGGCGCTCCGGCGCTGAGGGGGCACCACAACTCCGACGGCCGACATCGATGGTGGGGCATCCCCGGGCACGCCCTCTACGCCGTCCTCGAGCACATCGAGGGAGGCAACGAGCCGCCGTTGGAGTACCCGGCGCCGTCTTTCTCGTGCCGGAGTGGGAGCTCGTGGCTGCCGAGACGCATGGCGGGGTCGTCATCGTCGTCCTCCAGCTCCTGCTCCTCCGGTGCGGCGACGCTGCTCGTCGCCGTCAAGCCCGAGCCGCAGGAGACACCGCTCGTCGCCATCAAGCGGGATCCCCAGGAGATGCCGCTCCGCCAGCGTAGCCGCGGCGGCAACCTCGTCATAAACGAGGGCCGCCGCCACCCTTCCCCTCCCCGCGGCCACCTTCGCCAGGTCAAGCCGAAGACGGCGATGGCCATGGTCAAGCAGGAGCACGTCGAGATGGCCGCCGAGCTCGATGCCGGTGTCAAATGGTCGCGCGACAACTACGTGAAGGAGGAGATGGAGCGCCAGCACCGCGCTCTAGAGGAAATTGCCGAGCGTCGCCGCGGCCACGACGAGGGCAGCGTCATCGTCCTCTCCGACAACGACGAGGAGGCGACTGCGCCGACCAACCCCGTCCGCAGCGGCGATCCAAGGCAGGGCTGCAGCAAGGACGGCGGTGTGGAGGACGAGCCACCGAGCAACGACGACAGCGACGACGACGACTACACCGTCTTCTACAACCTCCTCGGTATGAACTAGGCTCGGGGTGGCGACGGCGACGTAGTTCTTTTAGGTTTTTATGTATGTTTCTAAATTTGTATAAATATGAATGAAACCGCCTATATTTTGTCCAAAATTGAGTAATTTTCATCGAATTTGGGCCGACTTTGAGTTTGAAATGGGCGGCTGGGGGCGAACTTGGGGCGGCGGTTGGGAACCCGAGCCTCCCCACGGCGAAAATATCGCCGGTTAGCCCCCAGGAGGCGCTATTTCAAGCCCTTGGGGGGCCGAACGGCTGGAGATGCTCTTAAGTCTTGCTCGTCCCTGAGCAAGTACCGTAGATTGTAAAGAATAAGGTCAATCTGGAGATTTATGAGATGCAGATATTCGTAGAGGCATGAGTCCATGATACGTCTATTTTGCATCATTATTTCCTACTATAATTTACCTTGTTTAATGTTATATTTCACATTATGATGCAATTCTAATGCCTTTTCTCTCTTAAAATGCAAGATACATCAAGAGAGGGAGATTACCGGCAGCTGGAATTCTGGCCTGAAAAAGCTACAACAGAGATAGCAATTCTCCGGAGCTCAAATTGCAGCGACATTTTTTGGAGAATTATTTTGGAATATATAAAAAATACTGGATCAAAAATAGGCCAGAGTGGGGTCACCAGGCTCCCACCAGGGCAGGGGGTGCAGCCACCCCCTTGGCCGCGCCACCCATGCTTATGGTGCCCTCGTGGGTCCCCTCCTGACATCCCTTCGCCATATATTCTCATTTGCCCTAGAAAAAATTAAGAGAAGAGTTTCGGGACCTTCCGCCGCCGTCTCGAGGCCGAACCAGGGTAGGAGCACTTTTGCTCTCTGGCGGAACGATTCCGTCGGGGATACTTCCCTCTGGGAGGGGGAAATCAAAGCCATCGTGTGACGCCCCATTCATAATCGTGCACTAATCATACACGCAGCATGCACGATCACGAACGGTGACTCCACGTTAATATCACAACACAACTCTATGACACAATTAAACATAAATCTTTATATTACAAACCAGGGTCACGAGGACCCGATAATACATCAGTCTGAAAGCAAATATTATTTGAGTACTGACAAGTTAAACAAGTTTTGCCTTAAGAAGGCTGAGCATAACAGCGACACTAAACCCAAAAGGCGCAGGCCTCCTTCTTGGGACCTCCGAACTACTCGTCATCATCGATCTCCATGAAATATCCGGCAGCGGGATCACCTGCCTCCACGGTGCTACCATCTGAACGCAACAACCGGGTTGTAGAAAAAGAATAGCAAAGCGACCATGAGTACTCATCCAAAGTACTCACAAGACATACATCAAAACTATACTAGATATGCATCACTATCGAAGGAATGGGGCTATATCTTTGGACTATACTGCAGAAATGCCAGAATAAGGGGGAAGAAGCTCATCGTAACGAAGACTACCAGCATCTTGCAGCAATAGAAGAGAGGAGCGTATATGATACCAACTTGCTTAATGCAACAACAATACCATACCGAGAGATCCTCCCTTGACTCCCAACGAGAAAGCGATCACCGGGAATTCCTATCTATTATCTTGGTTTCTTTTATCAAGTATCCGGTTTAAGTTGTAAAGATCGGGATACAACTCCAAGTTGTCCTGTTACCATGGACACGGCTATTCAAATAGTTTATCTTCCCTGCAGTGGTGCACCACATAGCCTGATACGCTTGATTACCCTATGATTGGACACACTTTTCCGCGGGTCTGCCCGGCCTTAGGCAATCGACACGCCGAAGTTCTACCTCAGCTCTCCAGAGAGGTCAATGATGTCTACTACACAACTTATTCTTGTAGCACATGTTGGGCCTCCAAGCGCAGAGTTTTGTAGGACAGTAGCAATTTTCCCTCAAGTGGATGACCTAAGGTTTATCAATCCGTGGGAGGCGTAGGATGAAGATAGTCTCTCTCAAGCAACCCTGCAATCAAATACAAGAAATCTCTTCTGTCCCCAACACACCCAATACAATGGCAAATTATATAGGAGCACTAGTTCAACGAAGAGATGATGATAAAAGTGTAGTATAGATAGTAGATATGAGTTTTTGTAGTGCGAACAATAAAAAACAAGGTAGCAAATAGTAAAATGGAGCACAAACGGTATTGCAATGATAGAAAATGAGGCCTAGGGTGCATACTTTCACTAGTGCAATCTCTCAACAATGCTAACATAGTTGGATCATATGATTATCCCTCAGAGTGCGATAAAGAATCACTCCCAAGTTCCTATTAGCGGAGAACAGAAGATAGAAATTCTTTGTAGGGTACGAAACCACCTCAAAGCTATTCTTTCTAATCAATCTATTGGGCTATTCCTATAAGTGTCACAAACAGCCCTAGAGTTCGAACTAAAATAGCACTATATGACACACATCAACCAACTCTAATGTCACCTAGATACTGCAATGTCACCATAGGTATCCGTGAGTTGACTATACGATATGCATCAAACAACTTCATAATCGTAATATTCAATCCACACAAAGAACTATAAGTAGACCCCAAAGTTTCTATCGGAGAAAAGATAATGAAAACATGCATCAACCCCCTATGCATAGATTACCCCAATGTCACCGCGAGAATCCGCAAGTTGAGTGCCAAGACATACATCAAGTGAATCAATATGATACCCCATTGTCACCATGGGTATTCATTATGCAAGATATACATCATGTGTTCTCAGATCTGAATATTCAATCCGACAATAACAAAACTTCAAAGGGAAAAGATTCAATTCATCACAACAAGGATGGAGAGGGGTGAAACATCATATGATCCATCTATATTAACAAAGCCGATGATACATCAAGATCGTGACATATCAAGATCACGAGAGAGAGAGAGAGATCAAACACATAGCTACTCGTACATACCCCTAGCCTTGAGGGTGGACTACTCCCTCCTCGTCATGGAGACCACTGGGATGATGAAGATGGCCTCCGGTGATGATTTCCCCCTCCGGCAGGGTGCCGGAACGGGCTCCAGATTGGTTTTTTGAGGATACAGAGGCGTGCGGTGGCGGAGTCCATGTTCTAGGGTTATTTCTGGGGGTTTATCTATTTATAGGATTTTTTGGCATTGGTTTCACGCGAAGGGGAGTTACGAGTGGCCCACATGGCACCGGCACACTCCGCACCCTTGGGGCACGCCCAGGTGGTGTGTGCTCACCTCCTGACTCTTCTTCTCCTTCCACGAAGCTTCGGGGGTATCTTTCCTCCTATAAAAAATCATCAAAAAGTTTCGTTGCATTTGGAGAACTTTTATTTCTGCACAAAAAACAACACCACGGTAGTTCTGCTAAAAACAGCGTCAGTCCGGGTTAGTTCTAATCAAATCATACCAAAACCATATAGAATTGTGATAAACATGGCATGAATACTTCATAATTTATAGATACGTTGGAGACGTATCAGCATCCCCAAGCTTAATTCCTGCTCGTCCTCGAGTAGGTAAATGATAAAAGAAATAATTTATGAAGTGTGAATGCTAGCATAGTGCATAAGTTTGATCAATGATAATTTCAATCGCTTTTCCTAGCATCATAACAGCAACTTGTTCTGATAAAACTCATCATGACCAAGGAGCAACTAATTCACCTGTTATGGTTCAAACAATGCATTCTCTTAAAACTCAACAACCTATGTTCTTAGTCACCAAGGAATTGCAATTCAACTTTATTCAACAAAGTCTAAGAAAGAGCTCCACATACTCAATTATCATTTTGTCTTCCATGATTGTTAGTACTCAAAGCATATTTTTAGAACAAATGGCATCCATCGAACACATAGAAAGATAGGGGCATAATGTTTCGCCTCCCAACTCATTTATCATAGAGATAATTGTCAACAATAATAATTCATGATCAAATATATTTGACTCGTCATATGTGCCTAGATCTTTCCCCACCACATGATGCTTGCCAACTAGAGAATAGGTTGGGATAAGGAATTGACTCTGTTGGGAAACGTTGCATGGAAAACAAAAAAAATTCTACGCACACGCAATGATCTATCCGTGGAGATGCATAGCAATGAGCGGGAGAGTGTGTCTACATACCCTTGTAGACCGTAAGCGGAAGCGTTTCACAACGCGGTTTATGTAGTCAAACTTTCTTCGCGCTCCAACCGATCTAGTACCGAACGTACGGCACCTCCGCGTTCTGCACACATTCAGCTTGGTGACGTCCTCGCCTTCTTGATCCAGCAAGTCGAGCGAAGTAGTAGATGAGCTCCGTCAGCACGACGGTGTGGTGACGGTGATGGTGAAGTGATCTCCACAGGGCTTCGCCTAAGCACCACAAAAATATGACCGAGGGAGTAAACGGTGGAAGGGGGCGCCGCACATGGCTAAGACAATGTTCTGGTCATTGTGTGGCGCCCCCTCCCCACATATATATAGGTGGGAGGGGAGGAGGCAGCCCCTAGGGCGCCCCAAGAGACCTGGCGGCAGCCCTACGACTGCTGCCTTGCCCTGCGCCCCCCTTTCCTTATATGTCGGAGGGGGAAGGAAAGAGAGGAGGTGAGGGAAGGAAGGGGGAATCCTATTCCCCTCTTTCCTTTCCCTTCCCCTCTTTCCTTCTTCTGCTAGGCCGGCCCATATGGGGGCGCACCATCCCCTTGTGGCTAGTGTGTTTCCCCTCTTGGCCCATGATACGTCCATTTTGCATCATGTTTTCCTACTATTATTTATGATGTTTTTATGCATAATAATGCTTTTTGGAGTAATTCTAATGGCTTTTCTCTCATAATATGCAAGGTACACACAAAGAGGGAGAATTCCGGCAGCTGGAAATTTGGACCTAAAAAAGCTACATCAGGCTACCTATTCTGCACAACTCCAAATGAGCTGAAACTTTACGGGAATTTTTATGGAATAAATGAGAAATATTGGAGCCAATAAGTACCAGAGGGGGCCCACCAGGTGGGAACAACTCACCTGGGCGTGCCGGGGAGCCCAGGCGAGCCCTGGTGGGTTGTGCTCCCCTCGGCCCACCTCCGGTGCCCATATTCTTGTATATAAGTCATTTTGACCTAGAAAAAAAATAAGGGGAGGACTTTCGGGACGGAGCGCCGCCGTCTCGAGGCGGAACTTGGGCAGGAGCACTTTTGCCCTCCGACGGAGCGATTCCGCCGGGGGAACTTCCCTCCCGGAGGGGGAAATCATCGTCATCATCATCACCAACAACTCTCCCATCTTGGGGAGGGCAATCTCCATCAACATCTTCAACAGCACCATCTCCTCTCAAACCCTAGTTCATCTCTTGTGTTCAATCTTTGTACCGGAACTATAGATTGGTGCTTGTGGGTGACTAGTAGTGTTGATTACATCTTGTAGTTGATTACTATATGGTTTATTTGGTGGAATATTATATGTTCAGATCCAATATGCTATTTAATACCCCTCTGATCTTGAGCATGATTATCATTTGTGAGTAGTTACTTTTTTTATTGAGGTCACGGGAGAGATCATGTTGCAAGTAATCATGTGAACTTGATATGTGTTCGATATTTTGATAGTATGTGTGTTGTGATTCCCTTAGTGGTGTCATGTGAACGTCGACTACATGACACTTCACCATATTTGGGCCTAAGGGAATGCATTGTGGAGTAGTTATTATATGATGGGTTGCGAGAGTGACAGAAGCTTAAACCCTAGTTTATGCGCTATTCCGTAAGGGACCAATTGGATCCAAAAGTTTAATGCTATGGTTAGAATTTATTCTTAATACTTTTCTCGTAGTTGCGGATGCTTGCGAGGTGGTTAATCATAAGTAGGAGGTTTGTTGAAGTAAGAACAGCACCTAAGCACCGGTCCACCCACATATCAAATTATCAAAGTAGCGAACACGAATCAAACCAATATGATGAAAGTGACTAGATGAAATTCCCGTGTACCCTCAAGAATGCTTTGCTTATTATAAGAGACCGTTTTGGCCTGTCCTTTGCCTCAAAAGGATTGGGCTACCTTGCTGCACTTTTTTTACTACTATTGTTACTTGCTCGTTACAAATTATCTGGCTATCAAACTACTCTGCTACTTACAATTTCAGTACTTGCTGACATTACCTTGCTGAAAACCGCTTGTCATTTCCTTCTGCTCCTCGTTGGGTTCGACACTCTTACTTATCGAAAAGGCTACAATTGATCCCATATACTTGTGGGTCATCAAGGCTATTTTCTGGCACCGTTGCCGGGGAGTGAAGCGCTTTTGGTAAGTGGAAATTGGTAAGGAAAAATTATTACTACGTGCTGAAATTTACTGTCACTAGTTACTATGGAAAACAATCCTTCGAGGGGTTTGTTTGGGGTATCTTCACCTCGACCGGAACCACAATTAGTTACCCCTCAACCTACTGCACCTACTGAAAATATTGAATATGAAATTCCTTCGGGTATGATAGAACAACTGCTAGCTAATCCTTATGCAGGAGATGGAACCGAACATCCTGATATGCACTTGATATATGTGGAAGAAATTTGTGGATTGTTTGAGCTTGCAGGTTTACCCGGGGATGAAGTTAAGAAGAAGGTTTTTCCTTTATCTTTGAAGGGAAAGGCATTGGCATGGTAGAGGCTATGCGATGATATTGGATCTTGGAATTGGAATCGATTGAAATTGGAGTTTCACCAAAAAAATTATCCTATGCATCTAGTTCATCATGAACGGAATTACATATATAATTTTTGGCCTCGTGAAGGAGAAAGTATCGCTCTAGCTTGGGGGAGGCTTAAGTCAATGTTAAATTCATGCCCCAATCATGAGCTCTCAAGAGAAATTACTATTCAGAATTTTTACGCTCGGCTTTCTGGTGATGATCAATCCATGCTTGATACTTCTTGTACTGGTTCCTTTATGAAGAAGACCATTGTATTCAGGTGGGATCTTTTGGAAATAATTAAATGCAACTCTGAAGATTGGCAACTCGACGAAGGTAAAGAGTCAGGTATTAAGCTTAAGTATGATTGTGTTAAATCTTTTATGAATACCGATGCTTTTCAGAAGTTTAGCACTAAATATGGACTTGACTCCAAGATAGTAGCCTCCTTTTGTGAATCATTTGCTACTCATGTTGATCTCCCCAAGGAGAAGTGGTTTAAATATCACCCACCTATTAAAAAGGAAATTAAAGAACCGGTACCAGCTAAGGAGGAAACTATTATTTATAATGTTGATCCAGTTGTTCCTACTGCTTATACTGAGAAACCACCTTTCCTTGTTAGGATAAAGGAACATGCTAAAGTTTCAACTATGGACAATAAAAGTTATATTAGAACACCTAAACCTGATGAACAAATGAAAGTAAAACCTAGTGTTGCTATGGTTAAGGATCTCCTGGAAGAAAACATTGATGGGCATGTTATTTACTTCTGTAATGAAGCTACTAGAATTGTCAAACCTGATAAGTCAGATATTCGTAGACCCGTTGTTGGCATGCCCGTTGTCTCAATCAAAATAGGAGATCACTGTTATCATGGTTTATGCGACATAGGTGCTAGCGTGAGTGCTATTCCCTTTACCTTATATCAAGAAATTATGAATGACATAACACCTGCTGAGATAGAAGACATAGATGTTACTATTAAACTTGCTAATAGAGACACCATATCACCAACTGGGATTGTTAGAGATGTTGAAGTCTTGTTGGGAAAATAAAATAACCTACTGATTTTCTTGTTCTTCGTTCCTCACAAGATGATTTTTGTCCCATTATCTTTGGTAGACCTTTCTTGAACAACGTTAGTGCTAAAATAGATTGTAAGAAACAAATTGTCGGTGTCAGTTTTGGTGATGAGTCTCATGAGTTTAACTTTTCCAAGTTTAGTAGAAAACCTCATAAAAATGAATTTCCTAGTAAGGATGAAATAATTGGTCTTGCTTCTATTGCTGTGCCCCCTACTGATCCTTTAGAACAATCTGCTAGACCATGAAAATGATTTACATATGCGTGAAAGAAATGAAATAGATGAAATTTTCTTCGAACAACGTCCTCTGCTTAAACACAATTTGCCTATTGAAACTCTAGGAGGTCCTCCTCCACCTAAAGGTGATCCTGTGTTTGAATTAAAACAATTGCCAGACACTTTAAAATATGCTTATCTTGATGAGAAAAATATATATCCTGTTATTATTAGTGCTAACCTTTCAGAACTTGAAGAAGAAAGACTATTGAAAGTTCTAAGGAAGCACCGAGCTGCTTTTGGATATACTCTTGATGATCTTCAGGGCATTAGTCCCACTCTATGTCAGCACAAAATTAATATGGAACTTGATGCTAAACCCGTTGTTGATCACCAATGTCAGTTAAATCCGAAGATGAAAGAAGTGGTAAGAACGGAAATATTAAAACTTCTGGAAGTAGGTATAATTTATCCTATAGCTGATAGTAGGTGGGTAAGTCTTGTTCATTGTGTCCCTAAGAAGGGAGGAATTACTGTTGTTCCTAATGATAAAAATGAACTCATCCCACAAAGAATTGTTACAGGCTATAGAATGGTAATTGATTTTAGAAAATTAAACAAAGCAACTAGAAAAGATCATTACCCTTTGGCTTTTATTGATCAAATGCTAGAAAGATTGTCAAAGAACACACATTTTTGTTTCCTTGATGGATATTCTGGATTTTCACAAATACCTGTTTCTCAACCTGATCAAGAAAAGACCACTTTCACTTGTCCCTTTGGAACTTATGCTTATAGACGTATGCCTTTTGGTTTATGCAATGCACCTGCTATCTTTCAAAGATGTATGACTGCTATATTCTCTAACTTTTGTGAAAAGATTGTTGAGGTTTTCATGGATGACTTTTCTGTTTATGGGAGGTCTTTTGATGATTGTTTAAGCAATCTTGATCGAGTTTTGCAGAGATGTGAGCAAACAAATCTTGTCTTCAATTGGGAGAAGTGCCACTTTATGGTTAATGAAGGTATTGTTTTGGGCCATAAAATTTCTGAAAGAGGTATTGAGGTGGACAAAGCTAAGGTTGATGCAATTGAGAAAATGCCATGTCCTAAAGATATCAAAGGTATTCATAGTTTCCTTGGTCATGCTGGTTTCTATAGGAGATTTATCAAAGACTTTTCTAAAATTTCTAGGCCTCTTACAAATCTTTTGCAAAAGGACACTCCTTTCGTTTTTGATGATGATTGTTTAGAAGCCTTCGAAACACTCAAGAAAGCCTTAATTACTGCACCTATTGTTCAACCACCTGATTGGAACTTGCCTTTTGAAATTATGTATGATGCTAGTGATTATGCCGTTGGTGCTGTTCTAGGACAAAGAGTTGATAAGAAACTAAATGTTATCCATGATGCTAGTAAAACTCTAGACAGTGCCCAACGAAATTATGATACTACTGAAAAAGAATTCTTAGCAGTTGTGTTTGCTTGTGATAAATTTAGATCCTACATTGTTGATTCTAAAGAGACTGTTCACACCGATCATGCCGCTATAAAATATCTTATGGAAAAGAAAGATGCTAAACCTAGACTCATTAGGTGGGTTCTCCTGCTACAAGAATTGGATTTGCATATTACTGATAGAAAAGGAGCAGAGAATCCCGTAGCTGATAACTTGTCTAGGCTTGAAAATGTCCTTGATGACCCACTACCTATTGATGATATCTTTCTTGATGAGCAGTTAGCTACAATAAATGTTTCTAATAACACTCCTTGGTATGCTGATTATGCTAATTACATTGTTGCTAAATATTTACCACCTAGCTTTACATACCAACAAAAGAAAAAATTCTTCTATGATTTAAGACATTACTTCTGGGATGACCCACATCTTTATAAAGAAGGAGTAGATGGTATTATTAGACGTTGTGTACCTGAGCATGAACAGGGCCAAATCCTACGGAAATGTCACTCCGAAGCTTATGGAGGACATCATGCGGGAGACAGAACTGCTCATAAGGTATTGCAATCTAGTTTTTATTGGCCTACTCTCTTCAAGGATGCTCGGAAGTTCGTCTTATCTTGTGATGAATGTCAAAGAATAGGTAATATCGGTTTGCGTCAAGAAATGCCTATGAATTATTCTCTTGCTGTTGAACCATTTGATGTTTGGGGATTTGATTTCATGGGACCTTTTCCGTCCTCTAATGGGTATACTCATATTTTGGTTGCTGTTGATTATGTTACTAAGTGGGTAGAAGCTATTCCAACTAGTAGTGCTGATCACAACACCTCTATTAAAATGCTTAAGGAAGTTATTTTCCCAAGGTTTGGAGTCCCTAGATATTTAATGACTGATGGTGGTTCACACTTTATTCATGGTGCTTTCCGTAAACTGCTTGCCAAGTATGATGTTAACCATAGAATTGCATCACCCTATCATCCTCAGTCTAGTGGTCAAGTTGAACTTAGCAATAGAGAAATAAAATTAATTTTGCAAAAGACTGTCAATAGGTCCCGGAAGAATTGGTCTAAGAAATTAGATGATGCACTTTGGGCTTATAGAATAGCATATAAAAATCCTATGGGTATGTCTCCTTATAAAATGGTTTATGGAAAAGCTTGTCATTTGCCTCTTGAGTTAGAACATAAAGCATATTGGGCAATTAAAGAACTCAACTATGATTTCAAACTTGCCGGTGAAAAGAGGTTATTTGATATTAGCTCATTGGATGAATGGAGAACTCAAGCTTGTGAAAATGCCAAGTTATTTAAAGAAAAAGTTAAAAGATGGCATGATAAAAGAATCCAAAAGCGTGAGTTCAAAGTTGGAGAATATGTTCTTTTGTACAACTCCTATTTCAGATTCTTTTCAGGGAAACTCCTCTCCAAATGGGAAGGACCCTATGTTATTGAGGAGGTTTATCGGTCTGGAGCTATCAAAATAAATAATGCCGAAGGTACTAACACGAAGGTTGTTAATGGGAAACGAATAAAACATTATATCTTAGCTACGCCCATTAATGTTGAAAGTAATATTATCCAAACTATGACACCGGAAGAACACATAAAAGAGTCCTTCCGGAACACTCTAGAATCACGAAAAAGAGGAGGTACGTGATACGGTAAGTAAACGGACTCCGAAATATTCGCAAAAATATTTTTTGTCAGTTTTGGAATATATAGAAAATTAGGAAAATAAGAAACTACCGGGAAGGTCACCCTGGTGGGCACAAGACACCAGGGCACGCCTGGCTTGCCAGGCGTGCCCAGGTGGGTTGTGCCCACCTCGGGTACCTTCCGGACTCCGTTTTTCTTGCGTTTGCTTGTTTTCCAAGATAAAAAAATCTTTATATACACACCGAACCTATTGACCTCCGTATCGTGGAGAAATCTCCTGTTCTCTTTTCTTGCTGTTTTCTGTCAGATCTGTTAAGCCAGGCATCATGTCTTCTTCTTCCTCTAACAATGTGGAAGAGGATGCTTGGTTGATGAAGATCGAGCTAAAGAGGGAAGAGGCCGTTGGAGCAGCCAAGGAGGACAAGGGCAAGGAGGCGACCGGAGATCAAACGCCGGTGATCGAACAAGCACTGCCTGCCGAGGAGGAAGAAGAAGATATCCTTAAACCTTACTATGCTCATCTTACCCCTACTGAGATTGGAGCCTTTCGGATCATCGAAATGGTTCGTGTGCAAAATAAATATCTCCCTCGTGAAAATATTCTGCATCAGGAGCACATCATCTTCCTCCGGAGCATCATCCGTAGATTGGAGAATCTCTTGTTCTTGAAGGACAGGATCGCTTCTACTTCATCACCACCACCACCTCCTTCTTCATCACCAAAAGAAAATTGAGTATCGGGTATGGGCACTCCCCTTGGCTTCCGCTAAGCTTGGGGGAGGTGCCCCGGTATCGTATCACCCCCACTATCTTTTGCCTTTACTTTTCTTAGTTCGATCCATGGTTATCTTTTGCTTTAGATGAATAAATGTTTAGTTCGATCCTTTCTTTTTGAGAGCTTGCTTAGTAATCCATCCTTGTAATCATGTGCGAGATATATAATAAAGTTTAGTTTGAGTTTTTGCTTTCTTTACTTTCATGTTTCAATAAAGAGAAAGGAAATAAATGAAAAGATCATATGCTAATCCTATGGTAGGTGATAACACCACATAAAGAAAAGTATAAGTAGAAAATTTTATTAGAGATTGACAAACATAGAATTAGTCAATGATGCAACTCATGAAAGAATTAATAAGGGAAGAGAAGATTCACATATAAATACACTATCATGGAAATCTTTTGTGATTGTGAGCCCCCATCAAAATATTATATGCCAAAATTGTGGACGTTGGACAAGGAAGACAGCTTAATGATTTATGTTTGTTCATATTCACATATAAGTTATATTGTCATAGATCCTTCAACATGTGGTGCTTGCCCCCCATCTTTGCTAGCCAAAAATTCCGCACTAAGTAGAGATACTACTTGTGCATCCAAATAACCCTTAAACCCAAATCTTATTTTCGAGAGTCCACCATATCTACCTATGGATTCAGTAAGATCCTTCAAGTAAGTTGTCATCGGTGCAATAAGGCAATAAAAATTGCTTCTAAAAGTGTGAGATCATTTAGTGTAAGAGAAAATTGAGCGTTGTACGAACTTGTGATGGTGAAGAATAAAAGCGACAGACTGCATAATAAAGGTTGCCATCACAAGGGGCAATATAACATGACGTTCTTTTGCATTAAGGGGTTGAGCATACAAACAAATAAGCGCATGGCAACCTCTGCTTCCCTCTGCGAAGGGCCTATCTTTTACTTTTATGTATTTACTTTTATGCAAGAGTCAAAGTTCTTCTCTCTTTTCCTTTTATTTTTCTCCTTTGGCAAGCATCATGTGGTGAGGAAAGATCTAGGCACATATGTCCAGTTGAATATGGGTAGCATGAGTTATTATTGTTGACATCACCCTTGAGGTGAATGCGTTGGGAGGCGAAACTATAAGCCCCTATCTTTCTATGTGTCCGATTGAAACGTTTTGCTCATGTGTATGCGGTGAGTGTTAGCAATCATATAAGACTATATGATGGTTGAGTATGTGGACTTGCCTAAAGGCTTCGATACGTGACCATTCCTAAAAGGATGATGAATTGTAGTTGCAAAGTTGACTGAGAACATAGTTTGTTGGTTTCTAATAGAGTTTATGCTTTATACTTCGATTGTGTGATGAATTGTTACTTATTCATGAGAAGTCTATGATAAAAGTTCCATGATAAAAGTTTTATGTTAAAAGTTTGTTGCTGTTATAATAAAATTACATGATGCTTCTATGTCCATATTTTGTTTTTATCGACACCTCTCTCTCTAAGCATGTGGTCATGTTTTTCGATTTCGGTTTTCGCTTGAGGACAAGCGAGGTCTAAGCTTGGGGGAGTTGATACGTCCATTTTGCATCATGTTTTCCTACTGTTATTTATGTTGTTTTTATGCATAATAATGCTTTTTGGAGTAATTCTAATGCCTTTTCTCTCATAATATGCAAGGTACACACAAAGAGGGAGAATTCCGGCAGCTGGAAATATGGACCTGAAAAAGCTACGTCAGGCTACCTATTCTGCACAACTCCAAATGAGCTGAAACTTTACGGGGATTTTTTATGGAATAAATGAGAAATATTGGAGCCAATAAGTACCAGAGGGGGCCCACCAGGTGGGCACAACCCACCTGGGCGCGCCAGGGAGCCCAGGCGCGCCCTGGTGGGTTGTGCTCCCCTCGGCCCACCTCCGGTGCCCATCTTCTGGTATATAAGTCATTTTGACCTAGAAAAAATAAGGGGAGGACTTTCGAGATAGAGCGCCGCCGTCTCGAGGCAGAACTTGGGCAGGAGCACTTTTACCCTCCGGCGGAGCGATTCCGCCTGGGGAACTTCCCTCCCGGAGGGGGAAATCATCGTCATCATCATCACCAACAACTCTCCCATCTTGGGGAGGGCAATCTCCATCAACATCTTCAACAGCACCATCTCCTCTCAAACCCTAGTTCATCTCTTGTGTTCAATCTTTGTACCGGAACTATAGATTGGTGCTTGTGGGTGACTAGTAGTGTTGATTACATCTTGTAGTTGATTAATATATGGTTTATTTGGTAGAAGATTATATGTTCAGATCCAACATGCTATTTAATACCCCTCTGATCTTGAGCATGATTTTCATTTGTGAGTAGTTACTTTTGTTCTTGAGGTCACGGGAGAAATCATGTTGCAAGCAATCATGTGAACTTGATATGTGTTCGATATTTTGATGGTATGTGTGTTGTGATTCCCTTAGTGGTGTCATGTGAACGTCGACTACATGACACTTCACCATATTTGGGCCTAAGGGAATGCATTGTGGAGTAGTTATTAGATGATGGGTTGCGAGAGTGACAGAAGCTTAAACCCTAGTTTATGCGCTATTCCGTAAGGGACTGATTGGATCCAAAAGTTTAATGCTATGGTTAGAATTTATTCTTAATACTTTTCTCGTAGTTGCGGATGCTTGTGAGGAGGTTAATCATAAGTAGGACGTTTGTTCAAGTAAGAACAACACCTAAGCACTGGTCCACCCACATATCAAATTATCAAAGTAGCGAACACGAATCAAACCAACATGATGAAAGTGACTAGATGAAATTCCCGTGTACCCTCAAGAACGCTTTGCTTATTATAAGAGACCATTTTGGCCTGTCCTTTGCCACAAAAGGATTGGGCTACCTTGCTGCACTTTTGTTACTACTATTGTTACTTGCTCGTTACAAATTATCTGGCTATCAAGCTACTCTGCTACTTACAATTTCAGTACTTGCAGATATTACCTTGCTAAAAACCGCTTGTCATTTCCATCTGCTCCTCGTTGGGTTCGACACTCTTACTTATAGAAAAGACTACAATTGAACCCATATACTTGTGGGTCATCAGCCCAAAAGGCCCATATATTTTGCCGGGGGTGCCTGGAACCCCTTCCGGTGACCCGATAAGTACCCGGTGACCTCCGAAACACTTCCGGTGTCTGAATACCATCGTCCTATATATCCTTCTTTACCTCTTGACCATTTTGAGACTCCTTGTCATGTCCGTGATCTCATCCAGGACTCCGAACAAAATTCGGTCACCAAATCACATAACTCATATAATACTATATCGTCATCGAACATTAAGCGTGTGGACCCTACGGGTTCGAGAACTATGTAGACATGACCGAGACACCTCTCCAGTCAATAACCAATAGTGGAACATGGATGCTCATATTGGTTCCTACATATTCTACGAAGATCTTTATCGGTCGAACCGTTATGACAACATACGTAATTCCCTTTGTCAATCGGTATGTTACTTGCCCGAGATTCGATCGTCGGTATCTTCATACCTAGTTCAATCTCGTTACCGCCAAGTCTCTTTACTCGTTCCGTAATACATCACCTCGTGACTAACTCCTTAGTCATTTGCTTGCAAGCTTATGATGTGTATTACCGAGAGGGCCCATAGATACCTCTCCGATACTCGGAGTGGCAAATCCTAATCTCGATCTATGCCAACTCAACAAACACCTTCGGAGATACTTGTAGAGCATCTTTATAATCACCCAGTTACGTTGTGACATTTGATAGCACACAAGGCATTCCTCCAGTATCCGTGAGTTGCATAATCTCATAGTCAAAGGAATATGTATTTGACATGAAGAAAGCAATAGCAATAAAACTGAACGATCATTATGCTAAGCTAACGGATGGGTCTTGTCCATCACATCATTCTCCTAATGATGTGATCCCGTTATCAAATGACAACTCATGTCCATGGTTAGGAAACCATAACCATCTTTGATCAACGAGCTAGTCAAGTAGAGGCTCACTAGGGACACGGTGTTTGTTTATGTATTCACACATGTATTTAGGTTTCCAATCAATACAATTCTAGCATGAATAATAAACCTTTATCATGAATATGGAAATATAAAATAACAACTTTATTATTGCCTCTAGGGCATATTTCCTTCAGTCTCCCACTTGCACTAGAGTCAATAATCTAGTTCACATCACCATGTGATTAACACCAATAGTTCACATCGTCATGTGATTAACACCCATAGTTCACATCGCCATGTGACCAATACCCAAAGGGTTTACTAGAGTCAATAATCTAGTTCACATCGCCATGTGATTAACACCCAAAGAGTACTATGGTGTGATAATGTTTTGCTTGTGAGAGAAGTTTAGTCAACGGGTCTATCACATTCAGATCCGTATGTATATTTGCAAATTTCTATGTCTACAATGCTCTACATGGTGCTACTCTAGCTAATTGCTCCCACTTTCAATACGTATCCAGATTGAGACTCAGAGTCATCTGGATCGGTGTAAAAGCTTGCATCGACGTAACTCTTTACGACGAACTCTTTATCACCTCCATAACCGAGAAATATTTCCTCAGTCTTCTAATGATAATTTTGACCGCTGTCTAGTGATATACTCCTGGATCACTATTGTACCCCCTTGCCAAACTCATGGCAAGGTACACAACAGGTTTGGTACACAACATGTCATACTTTATAGAACCTATGGCTGAGGCATAGGGAATGACTTTCATTCTCTCTCTATCTTCTGCCGTGGTCGGGCTTTGAGTCTTACTCAATTTCACACCTTGTAATACAGGCAAGAACTCCTTCTTTGACTGATCCATTTTGAACTCCTTCAAAATCTTGTCAAGGTATTTGCTTTGTGAAAGTCCTATTAAGCATCTCGATCTATCCCTATAGATCTTGATGCTTAATACGTAAGCAGCTTCATCGAGGCCTTTCATTGAAAAATTCTTATTCAAGTATCCTTTTTATGCTATCTAGAAATTCTATATCATTTCCAATCAACAATATGTCATCCACATATAATATTAGAAATGCTACAGAGCTCCCACTCACTTTCTTGTAAATACAGGCTTCACTGAAAGTCTGTATAAAACCATAAGCTTTGATCAACTCATCAAAGCGTATATTCCAACTCCGAGATGCTTGCACCAGTCCATAGATGGATCGCTGTAGCTTGCACACTTTGTTAGCACCATAGGATCAACAAAACCTTCTGGTTGTATCATATACAACTCTTCTTTGAGAAATCCATTAAGGAATGCAGTTTTGACGTCCATTTGCCTGATTTCATAATCATGAAAATGTGGCAATTGCTAACATGATTCGGACAGACTTAAGCATCGCTGCGGGTTAGAAAGTCTCATCGTAGTCAACTCCTTGAACTTGTTGAAAACCTTTTGTGACAAGTCGATCTTTATAGACAGTAACATTACCATCAGCGTCAGTCTTCTTCTTGAAGATCCATTTATTTTCTATGGCTTGCCGATCATCGGGCAAATCCACCAAAGTCCACACTTTGTTCTCATACGTCAATCCTATCTCAGATTTCATGGCCTAAAGCCATCTGTCAGAATCTGGGCTCATCATACCTTCTTCATAGTTCGTAGGTTCGCCTTGGTCTAGTAACATGGCTTGTAGTACAGGATTCCCGTACCACTCTGGTGCGGATCGTGTTCCGGTTGACCTACGAAGTTCTGTAGTAACTTGATCTGAAGTTTCATGATCATCATCATTAGCTTACTCTCTAGTTGGTGTTGGCATCACAGGAACGGTTTTCTCTGATGTGCTACTTTCCAATTCGAGAGAAGGTACAATTACCTCATCAAGTTCTACTTTCCTCCCACTCACTTCTTTCGAGAGAAACTCCTTCTCTAGAAAGGTTCCATTCTTGGCAACAAAGATCTTGCCTTTGGATCTGTGGTAGAAGGTGTACCCAATTGTTTCCGTAGGGTAACCTATGAAGACGCACTTCTCCGATTTGGGTTCGAGCTTATCACGCTGAAGCCTTTTGACATAAGTGTCGCAACCCCAAACTTTAAGAAACGACAGCTTAGGTTTCTTTCCAAACCACAGTTCATACGGTGTCATCGCAACGGATTTAGACGGTGCCCTATTTAACATGAATGCAGCTGTCTCTAATGCATAACCCCAAAACGATAGTGGTAAACCGGTAAGAGACATCATAGAACACACCATATCCAATAAAGTATGGTTACGACGTTCAGACACACCATTACGCCGTGGTGTTCCAGGTGGCGTGAATTGTGAAACTATTCCACATTGTTTTAAATGAAGGCCAAACTCATAACTCAAATATTCGCCTCCGCGATCAGATCATAGAAACTTTATTTTCTTGTTACGATGATTCTACACTTCACTCTAAAATTCTTTGAACTTTTCAAATGTTTCAGACTTGTGTTTCATCAAGTAGATATATCCATACCTACTTAAATCATCTGTGAAGGTCAGAAAATAATGATACCCGCCACATGCTTCAACACTTATCGGACCGCATACATCGGTATGTATTATTTCCAACAAGTCATTAGCTCGCTCCATTGTTCCGAAGAACGGAGTTTTAGTCATCTTGCCCATGAGGCATGGTTCGCAAGCATCAAATGATTCATAATCAAGTGATTCCAAAAGCCCATCTGCATGTAGTTTCTTCATGCGCTTTTATACGAATATGACCTAAACGGCAGTGCCACAAATATGTTGCACTATCATTATTAACTTTGCATCTTTTGGCATCAATATTATGAATATGTGTATCACTACGATCGAGATCCAATAAACCATTTACATTGGGTGTATGACCATAGAAGGTTTTATTCATGTAAATAGAAGAATAATTATTCTCTGACTTAAATAAATAATCATATCGCAATAAACATGATCCAATCATATTCATGCTCAACGCAAACACCAAATAACATTTATTTATTTAGGTCCAACACTAATCCCGAAGGTAGAGGGAGTGTGCGATGGTGATCTTATCAACCATGGAATTACTTCCAACACACATTGTCACCTCGTCGTTAACTAGTCTCTGTTCATTTTGCAACTCCTGTTTCGAGTTACTAATCTTAGCAACTAAACCGGTATCAAATAACCAGGGGCTACTATGAACACTAGTAAAATACACATCAATAACATGTATATCAAATATACCCTCGTTCACTTTGCTATCCTTCTTATCCGCCAAGTATTTGGGGCAGTTCCACTTCCAGTGACCATTTCCTTCGCAGTAGAAGCACTCAGTCTCAGGCTTGGGTTCAGCTCTGGGCTTCTTCACGGGAGCAGCAACTTGCTTGCCAATCTTTTTGAAGTTCCCTTTCTTTCCCTTGCCCTTTTTCTTGAAACTAGTAGTTTTGTTAACCATCAACACTTGATGCTCCTTCTTGATTTCTACCATCGCCGATTTCAGTATCACGAAGAGCTCTAGAATTATTTTCGTCATCCCTTGCATATTATAGTTCATCATGAAGTTCTAGTAGCTTGGTGATAGTGACTAGAGAACTTTTTCAATCACTATCTTATCTGGAAGATTAACTCCCACTTGATTCAAGCGATTGTAGTACCCAGACATTCTGAGCACATGCTCACTGGTTGAGCTATTCTCCTCCATCTTGTAGGCAAAGTACTTGTCAGAGGTCTCATACCTCTTGACACGGGCATTAGTTTGAAAACCAATTTCAGCTCTTAGAACATCACATATGCTCTGTGACGTTCAAAACATTTTTGAAGTCCCGGGTCTAAGCCGTAAAGCATGGCGCACTAAACTATCAAGTAGTCATCATATCGAGCTTGCTAAATGTTCATAACGTTTCCATCTACTCCTACAATAGGTCTGTCACCTAGCGGTGCATCAAGGACATAATTCTTCTGTGCAGTAATGAGGATAATCCTCAGATCACGGACCCAGTCCGCATCATTGCTACTATCATCTTTCAACTTATTTTTCTCTAGGAACATATCAAAAATAAGGGAGCTATAGCGCGAGCTATTGATCTACAACATAGATTTGCAAATACTATCAGGACTAAGTTCATGATAAATTAAGTTCAATTAATCAAATTACTTAAGAACTCTCACTTAAATAGACATCCCTCAAGTCATATAAGTGATACGTGATCCAAATCAACTAACCCATGTCCGATTATCACGTGAGATGGGGTAGTCATCAATGGTGAACATCTCTATGTTGATCATATCTACTATATGATTCACGTTCGACCTTTTGGTCTCCAGTGTTTTGAGTCCATGTCTGTACATGCTAGGCTCGTCAAGTTTAACCCGAGTATTCCGCATGTGCAAAACTGTCTTTCACCCGTTGTATGTGAATGTAGAGTCGATCACACCCGATCATCACGTGGTGTCCCAACATGACGAACTGTCGCAACGGTGCATACTCAGGGAGAACACTTATACCTTGAAATTTAGTGAAGGGATCATCTTATAATGCTACCACTTTACTAAGCAAAATAAGATGTATAAAAGATAAACATCACATGCAATCAAAATATGTGACATGATATGGCCATCATCATCTCGTGCTTTTGATCTCCATCTCCAAAGCAACGTCATGATCTCCATCGTCACCGGCTCGACACCTTGATCTCCATCGTTGCGTCGTGGTCATCTCGCCAACTATTGCTTCTACAACTATTGCTAACTCATAGTGATAAAGTAAAGCAATTACATGGCATTTGCATTTCATACAATAAAGAGACAACCATAAGGCTCCTGCCGGTTGTCAGATATCTTACAAAACATGATCATCTCATACAATAACATATATCACATCATGTCTTGACCATATCACATCACAACATGCCCTGCAAAAACTAGTTAGACGTCATCTACTTTGTTGTTGCAAGTTTTACGTGGCTGCTACGGGCTTCTAGCAAGAACCGTTCTTACCTACGCACAAAACCACAACGGTATTTCGTCAAGTTTACTGTTTTAACCTTCTTCAAGGACCGGCCGCAGTCAAATTCGATTCAACTAAAGTAGGAGAAATTGACACCCGCCAGCCACCTTTATGCAAAACTAGTTGCATGTCTGTCGGTGGAACCGGTCTCATGTACGTGGACATGTAAGGTTGGTCTGGGCCGCTTCATCCCACAATACCACCGAATCAAAATAAGACGTTGGTGGTAAGCAGTATGACTATCACCGCCCACAACTCTTTGTGTTCTATTCGTGCATATCATCTACGCATAGACCTGGCTCTGATGCCACTGTTGGGAAACGTTGCATGGTAAACAAAAAAAATTCTACGCATAAGCAATGATCTATCCATGGAGATGCATAGCAATGAGGGGGAGAGTGTGTCTATGTACCCTCGTAGACCGTAAGCGGAAGCGTTTCACAACGGGGTTGATGTAGTCGAACTTTCTTCGAGCTCCAACCGATCAAGTACGGAACGTACGGCACCTCCGCGTTCTGCACACGTTCAGCTCGGTGACGTCCTCGCCTTCTTGATCCAGCAAGTCGGGTGAAGTAGTAGATGAGTTCCGTCAGCATGACGGCGTGGTGACGGTGATGATGAAGTGATCTCCGCAGGGCTTCGCCTAAGCACCACGAAAATATGACCGAGGGAGTAAATGGTGGATGGGGGCGCCGCACACGGCTAAGACAATGTTCTGGTCATTGTGTGGCACCCCCTCCCCACATATATATAGGTGGGAGAGGAGGAGGCAGCCCCTAGGGCACCCCAAGAGACCTGGCGGCAGCCCTATGGCTGCTGCCTTGCCCTGCGCCCCCCATTTCCTTATATGTCGGAGGGGGAAGGAAAGAGAGGAGGTGAGGGAAGGAAGGGGGAATCCTATTCCCCTCTTTCCTTTCCCTTCCCCTCTTTCCTTCTCCTTTTAGGCTGGCCCATATGGGGGGCGCACCAGCCCCATGTGGCTGGTGTGTTTCCCCTCTTGGCCCATAATGCCCATATCTTTTGCCGGGGGTGCCCGGAACCCCTTCCGGTGACCCGATAAGTACCCGGTGACCTCCGAAACACTTCCGGTGTCTGAATACCATCATCCTATATATCAATCTTTACCTCTCGACCATTTCGAGACTCCTCGTCATGTCCGTGTTCTCATCTAGGACTCCAAACAACATTCGGTCACCAAATCACATAACTCATATAATACTATATCGTCATCGAACGTTAAGCGTGCGGACCCTACGGGTTCGAGAACTATGTAGACATGACCAAGACACCTATCCAGTCAATAACCAATAGCGGAACCTGGATGCTCATATTGGTTCCTATATATTCTATGAAGATCTTTATCGGTCGAACTGTTATGACAACATACGTAATTCCCTTTGTCAATCACTATGTTACTTGCCCGAGATTCTATCGTCGGCATCTTCATACCTAGTTCAATCTCGTTACCGGCAAGTCTCTTTACTCGTTCCGTAATACATCACCTCGTGACTAACTCCTTCATCATTTGCTTGCAAGCTTATGTTGTGTATTACCGTGAGGGCCCAGAGATACCTCTCCGATACTCGGAGTGACAAATCCTAATCTCGATCTATGCCAACTCAACAAACACCTTCGGAGATACCTGTAGAGCATCTTTATAATCACCCAGTTACGTTGTGATGTTTGATAGCACACAAGGCATTCCTCCGGTATCCGGGAGTTGCATAATCTCATAGCCGAAGGAATATGTATTTGACACGAAGAAAGCAATAGCAATAAAACTGAACGATCATTATGCTAAGCTAACGGATGGGTCTTGTCCATCACATCATTCTCCTAATGATGTGATCCCGTTATCAAATGACAACTCATGTCCATGGTTAGGAAACCATAACCATCTTTGATCAACGAGCTAGTCAAGTAGAGGCTCACTAGGGAGACGGTGTTTGTTTATGTATTCACACATGTATTTAGGTTTCCAATCAATACAATTCTAGCATGAATAATAAACCTTTATCTTGAATACGGAAATATAAAATAACAACTTTATTATTGCCTTAGGGCATATTTCCTTCAGACTCAACATGAAAGTAAATAGCATTAAAGTAAATAACATGAAAGTAAAAGATAGGCCCTTCGCGGAGGGAAGCAGAGGTTGTCATGCGCTTTTTATTTTTGGATGCACAAACTCTTAATGCAAAGGAACGTCAGGTAATATTGCCCCTTGTGATAGCAACCTTTATTATGCAGTCCGTCGCTTTTATTGCTTTACCATCACAAGTTCGTACCACGCTTATTTTCCCTTACAATAAAAGATCGTATTTAATTTAGGAGCAATTTTTATTGTCTTTTGCACCGACGACAACTTACTTGAAGGATCTTATTCAATCCATAGGTAGATATGGTGGACACTCATGGCAAGAAACTGGGTTAAGGGTTTTTGGATGCACAAGTAGTATTTCTACTTAGTGCGAATTTTTGGCTAGTAAAAGATCCTAAGCAAGCACAACATGTTGGAGGATCCATAACAATATAACTTCGATGCAAATATATCCAAACATAACTCATTTTGTTGTCTTCCTTGTCCAAATTCAACTAATTTGCTCAGGTTTGAAAATAATTAATGGGTATTCACAATCATAGAAGATGTCCAAGATAATATATTTATATGTGAAAGTTCTCTTCCTCATACCAATCATTCATGAATTGCTTGTATGACCAATATTGTGATTGTCAAGCATCAAAAGATTTTACCATCTAAACTCAATGTGAAGCTACAACTAGGCATGATATAAGCACATGCAGTACGTATAATTTCAACTTTATGACATTCAATTCTTTCACAATTTACTCATAGGATAAAAGTGAAGCACAAGAGTAAATGACAAACTACTCCAAAAAGATATAAGTGAAGATCAAATGAGTAGTCAAACAATTAAGTAGCTATGTGAGGACTCTCTCTCAATCAAAGATTTCAGATCTAAGTGTCTTATGAAAACATCAAGCAAAAGGGAAATAAATGGACACACCAAGTATAGCACCACTCATGTGAAGATGTAAAAACTTAGGCTCAAAGAAAACTGACCGATATTTGTTGACGAGGAAAGGTGGGATGCCTACCGGGGCATCCCCAAGCTTAGTTGCTAGAGACTTCTTGGAATATAAACTTGGGATGCCTTGGGCATCCCCAAGCTTGAGCTCTTGTGTCTCCTTAATTCCTCTCATATCACGGTTTTTCTAAATCTTAAAAACGTCATCCACATAAAACTCAACAAGAACTCATGAGATAAGTTAGTAGAGATCAATGCAAAACGTTATCATTTTCTACTGTAAAAAATCACTAAAATTATAATTTAACATTGCATACTAAATGTCTCAGCATATTTAACACTCCTATCCTCAAATAGAACCATTAAACAAGCCAACATATGCAAACAATGCAAACATAACAGCAATCTGTCTCAACAGAATAGTCTGTAAAGAATGCAGCAGATCCATACTTAATTAACTCCAAAAATTCTGAAAATTTACCACACTATAGAAAATTTATCGGAGGATTCTGTGTGAAAATTTCAAGATTTTATGACCTACTGAATTTTCTAGGGAATTTTTTCTATAACAGCAAACTTTCTGTTTTGAAACAGCAACTCATTCACTTGCAAATTGAGCATAGTAAAGGCTATACTTGACATTTTTATTGAAATAGAGGATACAAAACTTTATTCTAAATAACAGAAAGCAAATTACAACAAAACAAAATGACACTCCAAGCAAAACACATAGCATGTGACGAATAAAAATATAGTCCCAAGTGAGGTTACCGATAATGTTGAAGACGAAAGAGGGGATGCCGCATCCCCAAGCTTAGTTGCTTGGGTATTCCTTGAATATTACCTTGGGGTGCCTTGGGAATCCCCAAGCTTAGGGTCTTGCCACTCCTTATTCACCTTATATCGATATCTCATTCAAAACTTGAAACTTCGATCACATAAAACTTAACGGAACTTCGTGAGATGGGTGTGACGCCCCCGGCCCGATCGTGCACTAATCATACACGCAAATGCACACGATCAAGCCTAAGGACTCACGGGAAGATATCACAACACAACTCTAAAACATAAATAAAGTCATACAAGCTTTATATTACAAGCCAGGGGCCTCGAGGGCTCGAATACATAAGCTTGCGTACAAGCGTCAGCGGAAGCATCAGATATCTGAGTACAGATATGAAATAGAAACAGAAAGGCCTTTAGAAAGGCGGGGCAAAATAAAACACTACGATCGAAAGGCGCAGGCCTCCTGCCTGGGACCCTCCGATCCTACTCCTGGTCGTCAGTCAACTCGTAGTAGTATCCATCCTCTGGGTAGTAGTAGTAGTCGATCGACGGGGCATCTGTCTCAGGGGGCTCCGTCATCTGGTCGCAACAAACTGATAAGGGGAGAAAGGAAAACAAAGCAACCGTGAGTACTCAGAAGTACTCAGCAAGCAAGGATCTACACTACATATGCAACATTTTCAAAGGGAGGCTGTATATGTGGACTGGGCTGCAGAAATGCCAGAATAGAGAGGAAAGCCTAGTCCTATCGAAGACTAGCATCTTCAGCGGTCTTGCAGCAATAGAAGAGAGTAGAACAATACAATATAATGTAGCAGTATCATTAAGTCTCAACCTCACCCAGAGATCCTCTCTCGACTCCCTACGAGAAAGCAATCCCAGAGCCATACAGTCATCAACCTCGTCCTGAGATCCCTTCTCGACTCCCTACAAGAAGCAATCCCAGAGCCATAGTATCCAAGTATCCAGTTCTAAATTGTATCAATCAGGATACAACTCCGAGTGTCCTTTACCGTAGGACCGGCTATCGATAGAAGTTTTCTTCCCTGCAGGGGTGCACCAACTTACCCAACACGCTCGATTAACTCCGGCCGGACACACTTTCCTGGGTCATGCCCGGCCTCGGTCAAACGACACATCGCAACCCTACCTACAGCTCAGCAGAGAGGTCCCCGCCGGTCTACATCCTAAGCGCAAGGGGGTCTTGGCCATTGCCCCTCGCCCTCCGGGTCGTTGCGCACAGGGTGGATACCAGCATCGCCTCGGGTGGCCGACACGATCCGACCGTGCCGCCATGCTGAACTGGACGTCTGACAGAGCTTTCGGCTGATGCATACGATGCAGAACGCCCATACTATGCCCACGTGATGGTTAGTGCTATCAGACCAGAGGCCTGCTCGGATCAAATATCCAAATCATTAGGACTAGGGGCTTGCGATAACAAGCAGAGACTCACGAAAGATGTGATCCCGTCGCCCCGTCTCGAGGACTTGCTGCAAGGGTTAAGAATGCCCGGCCGCGCCTCGTATTCACCAATCGGGCACCACACTGGCACCCATCTTCACAACACTCGCCTCTCAGGCGCACGCGGGTACCCCTCAGGGCCGACCCGCCTATCCAAGTAACAATGTAAAGTCCAAGTATCCGTGTGTCCATAACATCAGGGGAATCCGAGGTATCACCCTCGTTGGATTCCTACTCGATGTGTTTGTCAAGGTGAACTTGGAGGATTCACCCTCGATGGGTTCACACTTGATGTGTTGCACGACAGCGTCGTTACCGGAAGTGGGGGGACGACGTCAAAGGGGGGGGGGGCTTGCCTGGTTGCTCGGCGGAAAGGGCAAGGTTGTCAATGATGTCTTCGGGCTCCGGAGCTACGTCGGCCTCGGGGACGACGTCGGTGTCGGGGGGCTACCGAGAGAGAAGAGGGGGAGGAAACAGTATAAATACTCAGCGAACAAGTGCAGCACAAAGCATAACATGGCAATATGCGGTGATGGAGTTGATCTAACGCAGTGCCGGGTGATACTGGCGAAGGTGGGATTCATCCGGGAATGTTTTCCCGGTTCCGAACATTTGTCAGACAGATGACCGGAGGGGAACGGTTACATGTTCGGATAGTTAGGGACGTGTGACGGACGAACGAACCACGTATTCGGATTCGTCTCGTCGTTCTGAGCAACTTTCATGTACAAAGTTTTTCGATCTGAGTTACGGATTCTTTTATATGATTTTCTAAAGTTTTTATTAATTTCTGGAATTTATTTATTTTATTAAATCAACATTATCCTGAACAGTGTTTGCTGACGTCAGCATGACGTCAGCAGACTGTTAGGGTTAATTAACAGTAGTTAATTAGGTTAATTAAATCATTAAGTTAATTAAGCTTAATTAGTTATTTAAACAGAATTAATTAGGTTAATTAATTAATTCACAAATTAATATTTATTTATTTATTTTAAAATCCTTTTTTTTATTTTGTTTTTCTTTTTTTTATGAGGGGCGGGCCCCATCTGTCATAGGCCCATGGGGCCGACAGGGTTAACGGGCGCGGGGTGTGGGCGTGGGCACCCGTCGAGGCCGGAGCCCGTCTGGGCGCGGCGAGGCGCCAGCAGCGGTCAGCAGCGGCGAGGAGCGGGCGCGGGGTGAGCTGGAGCGGGGCGAGGCCAGGCGTGCGGGCGGCGGGGTCGCGGGCAGTGAGCAGTGCCGCGGTGGGGCGGCGAGCACGCAGCAGCAGCGCGGCAGCAGGCGGCAGCCGTCGGCGCGGTGAAGCGGGCGCGACCGGAACAAGCGAGCGCAGCGAGGCGACGCGGGGAGAGAGAGGAGGGCGGTGCGGTGCTCACGGCGGGTTCGTAGGGAGACGGCAGTGGGCTCGGGGAGGGTCGAGGTGGTCGGCGACGACGAGACGACGACGGAGACGATCTCGGGGCGCAGCGGCGCGGCGTCGGACGGCAAGGCAGAGGAGGAGGCGAGGGGCAACGGCGTCGACGCGCGGCGAGGCGACGGGGTTCGGGCAGCGCCGGCGACTGGTGGCGGGGGCGAGGTCGTTGCCCCCGATCCCGATCCTGAAGGGGTCGAGGGGGGGGGGGACCGGGCGCTGTGCGGAAGGAGACGAAGAGGCGGGGGAGAGCACCGACGCGGGCGCCGGTGGTGGTCGCCGTGGGCGGGGGCGACGGGCGGCCTCCTCCTCTCGATCCCGATTCAATCGGGGGAGAGGGGGGAGGAGATATTTTCGTGGGGGGGGGGAGTGGGGTTGGCGGTTGTAGTGGGTGGGGGGGTGGTGAATGGATAGGGGAGGGGGAGTGGCCGGCTGGGCCGGCTGGGTTGAGGCCAGCTGGGCTAGGCCCAGTTAGGCCAGGGGGGTTTTCTCCTTTCTTCTTTTTATGTTTTGTTTTTCTTTTGTCTTTTGTTTTTCTTTACTGTTTTGCAAAATGTGTGGCCCCCATTAGAGTTTTGTAAAATATGAGAGCTGGCCACAAATCACAGCACAATATATCCTACCACCAAAAAAAACTATTTTGGGGTCAATATCTTTTCATATTTATTTTAGATTAAATAAAAGGTAATTAAATATTGTCTTTAGTCACTGTTTGGGGATGTTTGAGTCACTTACCCAACTCCAATGATGTTGGTTTCAATTTTAGAATTGTCTCTGATTTATTTGCTATTTAATGAACAATTTAGTTTCTATGTTGGACAACTTCTATTTTCCACTTTCATTTAAATTTGGATTTTGACTTAGGAGTTGAAATGCAATATGATGTTAATGATGATCATGCACTATTAAACATGATGACATGGCATAATCTAAAGGGTGATTACTGTAGTTAACCACTGGGGGTGTTACAAATCTCCTCTACTAACAAGAATTCTCGTCCCGAGAATTAAGAGGTAGAAGGAAAAAGTTCGGGGTATTCCGCACAAAGATTATCCTCGCGTTCCCAAGTGGCTTCATCTTCAGTATGATTTGACCACTGCACTTTGAGGAACTTGGTAACCTTATGACGGGTTCGACGTTCAGCTTCATCGAGAATGCGGATCGGATGCTCCTTATAAGATAGATCATCATGCAATTCGAGCATTTCGTGATCCACAGCTCGGTGCGGAGATTCCTTGAAGCATTGACGAAGTTGCGACACATGGAAGACGTCGTGGATATGAGAGAATTGCGGCGGCAACTCCAATTTATACGGCACCTGACCACGTCTAGCAATAATGCGGAAAGGACCAATGTAGCGTGGAGCTAGCTTGCCCTTGATTCCAAAATGGTGAGTGCCCTTCATAGGAGTGACACGCAGATAAGCTTGATCACCGGGTTGATAAGTCAAACCCCATCGTTTGCGATCATAATTGCTCTTCTGACGGTCCTGAGCCGCCTTGAGATTTTCTCGGACAATACGGACTTGTTCTTCGGCGTGTTGAATAATATCCGGACCCACGAGCGGTCGTTCCCCAGTTTCTAACCAATTCAGAGGGGTTCGACACTTACGTCCATAGAGTACTTCGAAGGGGGCCATTTTCAAGCTGGCTTGATAGCTGTTGTTATAAGAGAACTCGGCATACGGGAGAGATTCTTCCCACTTCTTACCGAAAGAAATAACACAAGCCCGAAGCATGTCTTCAAGCACTTGATTAACCCGTTCAACTTGGCCTTGGGATTGGGGATGATAAGCTGAACTCCAGGTAATATGAGTTCCCATAGCCATTTGGAAACTTTCCCAGAACTTGGAAGTGAAAAGACCGCCACGGTCCGAACTAATCTCCTTCGGAATACCGTGGAGTGAAACAATTCTGGAGATATACAACTCTGCTAACTGACTAGCAGTGATAGTTTCTTTGACAGGCAGAAAGTGTGCAACCTTAGAGAGTTGGTCGACGACGACAAGAATAGCATCGTGACCCTTCTGTGACCTGGGAAGTCCTGTAACGAAATCCATCTGAACCTTATCCCATTTCCATAGAGGAATAGGAAGTGGTTGCAGAATTCCAGCTGGTTTCTGATGTTCTGCTTTAACGCGACGACACACATGACATTCAGCAACATATCGAGCAATATCCTGCTTCATTTTAGACCACCAGTACCTTTGACGGAGATCACGATACATCTTGGTGCTACCCGGATGAATAGACAGCGGGGTATCATGTGCCTCCTTCATGACCTTGTCGGTCATAAGTTCGAAGCGAGGTACGACAATGCGGTTTCTGAAATACAAGGTTCCATCTTCAGACAGCGAGAAATCCCTGTACTTTACAAGGTGAAGGTCTTTCTTCATCAGATCAATTTTAGCATCTTTAGCTTGCGCATTCTTAACAGCTTTCTCAAGATCTGGTTGTATTACAAGGTTATTTAGAGAGCCCTGTGGGACAATACGGAGATTCAGCTTGCACAGTTGTTCAAAAAGACGAGGTTGAGCTCGCCTAACCATGAGGTTGTCGCAATAGGACTTGCGGCTTAAGGCATCAGCCATCACGTTAGCCTTGCCAGGGGTATAGAAAATACCCAAATCATAGTCCGCAATGGCCTCCATCCATCTTTGCTGACGGAGGTTTAGAGATGGTTGAGTAAACAAGTACTTCAGACTTTTATGATCCGTGTAGATCTCGCAAAGGTAATGTCGCCACAACTGCAATGCATAGATTACAGCAGCCAGTTCTAGATCATGTACCAGATAATTCTCTTCATGTGGGCGCAACTGACGAGAGCCATAAGCAATCACCTTACGCTCTTGCATTAGGACACAGCCTAATCCTTCACGGGATTCGTCACAATAGATCACAAAGTCTTTGCGGGTATCTGGAGGAGATAGTACTGGGGCAGATGTCAGCTTGTCTTTGAGTGTTTGAAAACTTTCCTGACATCTGTCTGTCCATTCAAATTTAACGCCCTTGTGAAGCAGATCAGTCAGGGGCTTAGCAATCTTGGAAAAGTTCTCGACAAATCGACGGCAATAGCTTGCAAGGCCGAGAAAACTTCTCACTTGCTTGACGTTCTTCGGAGGAGTCCAGTCTAGAATAGCCTAAACTCGTTCTGGGTTAACGGCAATGCCATCTTTGGAAATCACATGACCAAGATATGTCACTTCAGATAACTAGAACTCGCATTTGGAGTATTTGGCATACAACTGGTGTTCTCGGAGCCTTTCCAGTACAAGACGGAGGTGTTCGGCATGTTCTTCCTTATTCTTCGAATATACCAGAATATCATCTAGATAAACCACGACACACTTGTCGTGGTAATCCATGAATATATAATTCATCAGACGGGAGAATGTGGCTGGAGCATTTGTTAAGCCAAAAGACATAACAGTATACTCATAAGAACCATAGCGAGTAACGAAGGCTGTCTTCGGAATATCCTCTTCACGAACACGGATCTGATGGTATCCCAATCTCAAATCAAGCTTAGAGAATACTGAGGAACCGGCAAGTTGATCATACAAATCATTGATCCGGGGAAGCGGATATTTATTCTGGATTGTAGCTTGGTTAATGGGCCGATAATCCTGAACCAATCGGTTAGTTCCATCCTTCTTCTTAACGAAGAGTGAAGGTGCTCCCCAAGCAGAGGAACTGGGGCGGATGAAACCTTTCTTAAGTGACGTGTCGATTTCTTCCTTAAGTTCGAGAAGATGATGCGGAGGCATCTTATAAGGGCGCTTCGCAATAGGGGTAGTGCCAGGTTTCAAGTCGATGACAAACTCAACAGCTCTAGCAGGGGGTATTCCTGGAAGTTCTTCTGGAAAGACATCTTGAAAATCACGAACAACTGGAACATTCTCGATGCCTTCAAGAGGTGAAGCGTTCAATGCATTCAGAACATATATCTGAGCTTCGGCGTCCTGCACTGTATGAGCTGAGTATCTGACAGTCTGACCGGAAGGGTGTGTGAGGCGGACTGCTTCAGTGGCACAGTCAATCAAAGCTTTATGGGGCTTCAACCAGTCCATACCCAGAATAATGTCTATGTTGGAGGTCTTGAGAGCAATTAGTGAAACGGGGAACATCAATCCTCCAATCACAATGTGGTTACCGTGGCTAACCATGGTAGTTTGCCAATTAGCCCTAGGTGAATGGATTACTAATGGGATGGACATCTCCTCGAAAAGTATAACATGGCTTCGCGCAAAACTTTCGGACATGAAGGAGTGCGATGCTCCAGAATCAAAGAGGACTGAAGCTGGGATTGAATTCACTAGAAGGGTGCCCATCACAATTTTGGGGTCCTGTCGAGCTTCTTCTATGTTAACTTGGTTGACATGGACCCGAACTATAGCAGACGGCCTGGCATTAGAGCTTCTGAGACGACGGTTCCGACAGCTCTTCTTGCAACCAATGGGAGGACGTGGTGCATCCTGATGAAAAGCCATAGCATCAGGCGGTCCATCATGAACCGATAGCTGTCTCGGCGGTGAAGGTAAACGAGGTGCAACATATGACGGCCTTGGTGTTGGAGCAGGTCGGTGGTAAACATTATGGGGAATCCAGACTCGACGCTTCTGAACAGGTCGACCCGAAGACGAACCAACATCACAAGTGCGCTTGAGCGACTCCTGGTACTCAGTCAGAGCTGTTTCAACTTGGAAAGATTTGCTGACAAGCGTTGCGAATTCTGTGCAATCATGGACAGCAAGTGCAAGTTTTATATCCGTACGCAGTCCTTCACGGAATTTCTCCTGCTTGCGAGTGTCAGTGTCGACGTCATCCGCAGCATAGCGGGATAATTCAAGGAATTTCCTCTGATATTCATCCACAGTCATGGTGCCCTGTGAGAGTTTACGGAACTCCTGCTTCTTCTGGTCCATCAGACCTTGAGGAATGTAACGTGCATGAAAAGCTGACTAAAATTCCTGCCAAGTGGTTACAGTCTCTGCAGGCAACATAGCCTTGTGGCTTTCCCACCATTGGGCAGCGGGACCCTTTAAGTGGAATGTCGCAAAGGTGACGTGACTGTCAGGGGCAACATTAGCTGACTCCATCTCAAACAGGATGTCACGAAGCCAATCATCAGCATCCATAGGCTTGGTGGAGTTGCGGAAAACGGATGGACTGAGGCGCACAAATTCTGGCAGAGTTATTGGAGCATTCTGTTGCTGAGCATTCTGAGTTGGGAATTGAGCCAATACTCCGGTCATAAACTGACGGTTAGGCTCAAACTGCTGACGGTTGAGTTCAAACTGCTGCATCATGGCGGCAATATTGGGTGGAGGTGGAGGATCGTCAGCCATCCTGCCAAATCAACAGGGGCAGTTTAGCAAGAAAAATGCATGTGTACGGAATGATTCATGAAGTAACACGCACAACAGAAGGAAGTGCAATAGATACTTCAGCATATTCGCACCAGACATTCAAATCCACACATAGCCTCGGTTAGTATCCGGCATTACGACAGTAGAAAAGGGAGGGCTAGACATCTAGGCGGCGCGCAGGCACGCGGTAGGGAAGTACACAACGAGACATAGCAAAGGCTACATCAACGTCGGAGAAAACTATTGGAGCGAGGAATCTGCAAGTGACAACATAGGGTGCCCTCGATAAAAGGATCCTGTAAGCAGAACCTGGCCCATAATCTCGAAGCAAGGGGGGATACTTCAGAACTCCGGGTGGATGTGATCACGAAAACCTAATGTTGGAGTTAGTAAAATTTTAACCCGAATAGAAGAGAAGTCAGAGTCCCAGAGTAAAGGTCGAGGAGTAAAAGATCCTAATACCACCCAATTGGCGACGTGGGCCCGTAAGCCACACAGCCAAGTTAGTAAAACAGTTTTGGACCACTAGACTCAACTTCGGCCAGGGAGTTGGAAAAGGGGGCTTCCTAGAGGCAGTCGGCTCTGATACCAACTTGTGACGCCCCCGGCCCGATCGTGCACTAATCATACACGCAAATGCACACGATCAAGCCTAAGGACTCACGGGAAGATATCACAACACAACTCTAAAACATAAATAAAGTCATACAAGCTTTATATTACAAGCCAGGGGCCTCGAGGGCTCGAATACATAAGCTTGCGTACAAGCGTCAGCGGAAGCATCAGATATCTGAGTACAGATATGAAATAGAAACAGAAAGGCCTTTAGAAAGGTGGGGCAAAATAAAACACTACGATCGAAAGGCGCAGGCCTCCTGCCTGGGACCCTCCGATCCTACTCCTAGTCATCAGTCAACTCGTAGTAGTATCCATCCTCTGGGTAGTTGTAGTAGTCGATCGACGGGGCATCTGTCTCAGGGGGCTCCGTCATCTGGTCGCAACAAACTGATAAGGGGAGAAAGGAAAACAAAGCAACCGTGAGTACTCAGAAGTACTCAGCAAGCAAGGATCTACACTACATATGCAACATTTTCAAAGGGAGGCTGTATATGTGGACTGGGCTGCAGAAATGCCAGAATAGAGATGAAAGCCTAGTCCTATCGAAGACTAGCATCTTCAGCGGTCTTGCAGCAATAGAAGAGAGTAGAACAATACAATATAATGTAGCAGTATCATTAAGTCTCAACCTCACCCAGAGATCCTCTCTCGACTCCCTGCGAGAAAGCAATCCCAGAGCCATACAGTCATCAACCTCGTCCTGAGATCCCTTCTCGACTCCCTGCGAGAAGCAATCCCAGAGCCATAGTATCCAAGTATCCAGTTCTAAATTGTATCAATCAGGATACAACTCCGAGTGTCCTTTACCGTAGGACCGGCTATCGATAGACGTTTTCTTCCCTGCAGGGGTGCACCAACTTACCCAACACGCTCGATTAACTCCGGCCGAACACACTTTCCTGGGTCATGCCCGGCCTCGGTCAAACGACACATCGCAACCCTACCTACAGCTCAGCAGAGAGGTCCCCGCCGGTCTACATCCTAAGCGCAAGGGGGTCTTGGCCATCGCCCCTCGCCCTCCGGGTCGTTGCGCACAGGGTGGATACCAGCATCGCCTCGGGTGGCCGACACGATCCGACCGTGCCGCCATGCTGAACTGGATGTCTGACAGAGCTTTCGGCTGATGCATACGATGCAGAACGCCCATACTATGCCCACGTGATGGTTAGTGCTATCAGACCAGAGGCCTGCTCGGATCAAATATCCAAATCATTAGGACTAGGGGCTTGCGGTAACGAGCAGAGACTCACGAAAGATGTGACCCTGTCGCCCCGTCTCGAGGACTTGCTGCAAGGGTTAAGAATGCCCGGCCGCGCCTCGTATTCACCAATCGGGAACCACACTGGCACCCATCTTCACAACACTCGCCTCTCAGGCGCACGCGGGTATCCCTCAGGGCCGACCCGCCTATCCAAGTAACAGTGTAAAGTCCAAGTATCCGTGTGTCCATAACATCAGGGGAATCCGTGGTATCACCCTCGTTGGATTCCTGCTCGATGTGTCTGTCAAGGTGAACTTGGAGGATTCACCCTCGATGGGTTCACACTTGATGTGTTGCACGACAGCGTCGTTATCGGAAGTGGTGAAGGAGGAATCACCCTCGATGACCACGACCGAATAGCTACTCTACAGAGTTAACATCAGAAGTGCTACAAGAGGTTTCACCCTCGGCACTCGATAGTAACGCTGCAGTGTCGTTACAACTAAGGGGGGTGATGTGCGGTGTCGGGGCCTAGTCTTCAATCCCGTTGATCGGGTCTTCTTGATAATCCAGCGGGACAGTCGGGATAAGTGGGGTCACTGATAGGTCTCTACCCAGCCTATACTAAGCAGTTTAGGATATGCAGGTAATTATCAACAGCAGGATACAATAAACAGGCTATGCATCAGAATAGGTAAAGCAGCAGCAGCAATTCTAATGCAAGCATGAGAAATAGAATGGGCGATATTGGGATGATCAAAGGGGGGGGGGGCTTGCCTGGTTGCTCGGTGGCAAGGGCAAGGTTGTCAATGGTGTCTTCGGGCTCCGGAGCTGCGTTGGCCTCGGGGACGACGTCGGTGTCGGGGGGCTACCGAGAGAGAAGAGGGGGAGGAAACATTATAAATACTCAGCGAACAAGTGCAGCACAAAGCATAACATGGCAATACGCGGTGACGGAGGTGATCTAACGCAGTGCCGGGTGATACTGGCGAAGGTGGGATTCATCCGTGAATGTTTTCCCGGTTCCGGACATTTGTCAGACAGATGACCGGAGGGGAACGGTTACATGTTCGGATAGTTAGGGACGTGTGACGTATGAACGGACCGTGTATTCGGATTCGTCTCGTCGTTCTGAGCAACTTTCATGTACAAAGTTTTTCGATCTGAGTTACGGATTATTTTATATGATTTTCTAAAGTTTTTTATTAATTTCTAGAATTTATTTATTTTATTAAATCAACATTATCCAGAACAGTGTTTGCTGACATCAGCATGACGTCAGCATGAGGTCAGCAGACTGTTAGGGTTAATTAACAGTAGTTAATTAGGTTAATTAAATCATTAAGTTAATTAAGCTTAATTAGTTATTTAAACAGAATTAATTAGGTTAATTAATTAATTAGTTAATTAATTAATTCACTAATTAATATTTATTTATTTATTTTAAAATCCTTTATTTATTTATTTTTTCATTTTTTTTATAAGGGGCGGGCCCCATCTTTCATTGGCCCATGGGGCCGACAGGGTTAACGGGCGCAGGATGTGGGCGTGGGCGCCCGTCGAGGCCGGAGCCCGTCTGGGCGCGGCGAGGCGCCAGCAGCGGTCAGCAGCGGCGAGGAGCGGGCGCGGGGTGAGCTGGAGCGGGGCGAGGCCAGGCGTGCGGGCGGCGGGGTCGCGGGCAGCGAGCAGGGCCGCGGTGGGGCGGCGAGCACGCAGCAGCAGCGCGGCAGAAGGCGGCAGCCGTCGGCGCGGTGAAGCGGGCGCGGCCGGAACGAGCGAGCGCGGCGAGGCGACGCGGGGAGAGAGAGGAGGGCAGTGCGGTGCTCACGGCGGGTTCGTAGGGAGACGGCAGTGGGCTCGGGGAGGGTCGAGGTGGTCGGCGACGGCGAGGCGACGACGGAGACGATCTCGGGGCGCAGCGGAGCGGCGTCGGACGGCGAGGCAGAGGAGGAGGTGAGGGGCAACGGCGTCGACGCACGGCGAGGCGACTGGGTCGGGGCAGCGCCGGCGACTGGTGGCGGGGGCGAGGTCGTTGCCCCCGATCCCTATCCCTAAGTTTTCGATTGTGTGTGTGTGTTACCTGATGCGCCGTGTGGAAGGAGACGAAGAGGCGGGGGAGAGCGCCGACGCGGGCGCCGGTGGTGGTCGCCGTGGGCGGGGGCGACGGGCGGCCTCCTCCTCTCGATCCCGATTCAATCGGGGAGAGGGGGGAGGAGATATTTTCGTGGGGGGGGGGGGGAGTGTCGTTGGAGTGGGTGGGGGGGGGGGGGTGGTGAATGGATAGGGGAGGGGGATGGCCGGCTGGGTCGAGCGCAGCTGGGCTAGGCCCAGTTAGGCCAGGGGGGGTTTTCTCCTTTCTCCTTTCTTCTTTTTCTGTTTTGTTTTTCTTTTGTCTTTTCTTTTTCTTTACTGTTTTGCAAAATGTGTGGCTCCCATTAGAGTTTTGTAAAATATGAGAGCTGGCCCACAAATCACAGCACAATATGTCCTACCACCAAAAAAAAAACTATTTTGGGGTCAATATCTTTTCATATTTATTTTAGATTAAATAAAAGGTAATTAAATATTGTCTTTAGTCACTGTTTGGGGATGTTTGAGTCACTTACCCAACTCCAATGATGTTGGTTTCAATTTTAGAATTGTCTTTGATTTATTTGCTATTTAATGAACAATTTAGTTTCTATGTTGGACAACTTCTATTTTCCACTTTCATTTAAATTTGGATTTTGACTTAGGAGTTGAAATGCAATATGATGTTAATGATGATCATGCACTGTTAAACATGATGACATGGCATAATCAAAAGGGTGATTACTGTAGTTAACCACTGGGGGTGTTACAATGGGTTAGTATGATAAATGGCAAATCATTCACTTTGGTACTGTCAAGCCAAGATCCAAAATTGTTCTCACATAAAGCCTACTGTAATGTATCATTTCCACAATTTATATCACTTAATATAAGCTATGGAAATGCTAAAACAAGCAAACTATGCAAACAAGGCAGATTCTGTCAAAAACAGAACAGTCTGTAATGATCTGAACAACCACCATACTTCTGAAACTCCAAAAATTCTGAAAAATTAGAACAACGTGGGAAATTTGTATATCAATCATGTGTAAGAAATTCAGAAGCTTTTGACGCTCTGGTGAATTTATAAAAATTCTTTACTGGGCACCAAAGTTTATGTTTTTGCACAGAATCAAGTCAACTATCATCCACACTATCCCAAAGGCTTTACTTGGCACTTTATTGAAATAAAAAATATAAAACATGATTACTACAGTATCATAATCATGTGAAAACATAAAAACAGTAGGTATAAGTGTTGGGTTGCTCCCAACAAGCACTTTTCTTTAATGCCTTTAAAGCTAGGCATGATGATTTCAATGATGCTCACATAAAAGATAAGAATTGAAACACAAAGAGAGCATCATGAAGCATATGACTAACAATTTTAAGTCTAACCCACTTACTATGCATAGGTATTTTGTGAACTAGCATAGGAAGGCAAAACAAGCATGACTTCAAAACTTTCAACATATAAAGAGGGAACTTGATATTTTTGGAATAAGTGAAAGCATATGTTCCTCTCTCATTATAATTTTCAGTAGCATCATGAATGAATTCAACAATATAACCATCACATAAAGCATTCTTTTCATGATCCACAAGCATAGAAAATTTATTACTCTCCCCACAAGAAAATTTCTTCTCATTCATAATAGTGGGAGCAAACTCAACAAAATAACTATCATGAGATACTTGATTGACATAATCAAATTGAAAAGTAAAATCATGATGACAAGATTCTTGGTTACCACTATTCTTTAAAGCATACATGTCATCACAATAACCATCATAAATAGCAACCTTTTTATCATAGTCAATTGAAACCTCTTCCAAAATAGTGGATTCATGATTAAATAAAGTCTTGACCTCTTCAAATCCACTTTCATCAATATTGTAAAAAGGTTCAGCACCCTCCAAAATAGTGGGATCATTAGTACCTAGAGTTGACTCTTCCAAACCCACTTTCAAAAATATAATCATCATAAACAGGAGGCATGCAATCATTATAACAAATCTTCACATCAAATCTCGGGGGACTAAAAATATCATCTTCATCAAACATAGCATCCCCAAGCTTGTGGATTTGCATATCATTAGCATCAAGAATATTCATAGAATTCATACTAACAACATTGCAATCATGCTCATCATTCAAATCAAACATTTTATAGAATTCTTCTTCTATCAATTGAGCATAATTTTCTGCTCCATCATTTTCAAGAAAGACATTATAAAGATGCATAATATGAGGCAACCTCAAGTCCATTTTTTTTGTAGTTTTCTTTTTATAAAACTAAACTAGTGATAAACAAGAAACTAAAAGATTCAATTGCAAGATCTAAAGATATACCTTCATGCACTCACCTCCCTGGCAACGACGCCACAAAAGAGCTTGATGTCTACTACACAACTTGTTCTTGAAGACACGTGTTGGGCCTCCAAGCGCAGAGTTTTGTAGGACAGTAGCAATTTTCCTTCAAGTGGATGACCTAAGGTTTATCAATCCATGGGAGGTGTAGGATGAAGATAGTCTCTCTCAAGAAACCCTGCAATCAAATACAAGAAATCTCTTGTGTCCCCAACACACCCAATACAATGGCAAGTTGTATAGGTGCACTAGTTCGACGAAGAGATGATGATAAAAGTGTAGTATGGATAGTAGATTTGAGTTTTTGTAGTGCGAAAAATAAAAAACAGCATGGTAGCAAATAGTAAAATGGATCACAAATGATATTGCAATGATAGAAAATGAGGCCTAGGGTGCATACTTTCAATATTGCAATCTCTCAACAATGCTATCATAATTGGATCATATGATTATCCCTCAAAGTGCGATAAAGAATCATTCCCAAGTTCCTATTAGCGGAGAACATAAGATAGAAATTGTTTGTTGGGTACGAGACCACCTCAAAGCTATTCTTTTTTATCGATCTATTGGGCTATTCCTATAAGTGTCACAAACAGCCCTAGAGTTCGTACTAAAATAGCACCATATGACACACATCAACCAACTCTAATGTCACCTAGATACTCCAATGTCACCACAAGTATCCGTGAGTTGACTATATGATATGCATCAAACAACTTCATAATCATAATATTCAATCCACACAAAGAACTATAAGGAGACCCCAAAGTTTCTATCGGAGAAAAGATAATGAAAACGTGCATCAACCCCTATGCATAGATTACCCAAGTGTCACCGCGGGAATCCGCAAGTTGAGAGCCAAGACATACATCAAGTGAATCAATATGGTACCCTATTGTCACCACGGGTATTCATTATGCAAGACATACATCATGTGTTCTCGGATCTGAATATTCAATCCGACAATAACAAAACTTCAAAGGGAAAAGATTCAATTCATCACAACAAGGATGGAGAGGGGTGAAACATCATATGATCCATCTATATTAACAATGTCCATGATACATCAAGATCGTGACATCTCAAGATCATGAGATAGAGAGATCAAACACATAGCTACTAGTACATACCCCTAGCCTTGAGGGTGGACTACTCCCTCCTCGTCATGGAGACCGCCGGGATGATGAAGATGGCCTCCGGTGATAATTTCCCCCTCCCGTAGGGTACCGAAACGGGCTCTAGATTGGTTTTTCGAGGATACAGAGGCGTGTGGCGGCGGAGTCCATGTTCTAGGGTTATTTCTGGGGGTTTATCTATTTATAGGATTTTTTGGCGTTGGTTTCATGCGAAGGGGAGTTACGAGTGGCCCGCATGGCACCGGCACACTCCGCACCCCTGGGGCGCTCCCAGGTGGTGTGTGCTCACCTCTTGACTCTTCTACTCCTTCCACGAAGCTTCGGGGGTCTCTTTCCTCCTATAAAAATCGTCAAAAAGTTTCTTTGCATTTGGAGAACTTTTATTTCTGCACAAAAAACAACATCAAAGTAGTTCTGCTGAAAACAGCGTCAGTCTGAGTTAGTTCTAATCAAATCATACCAAAACTATATAGAATTGTGATAAACATGGCATGAATACTTCATAAATTATAGATACGTTGGAGACGTATCAGTCAACACGCCGGTCTACATCCTAAGCGTAAAGGGCTGTTCAACCGCTCACCCTAAGCGCTCATGCATGTTACGTGGCTGGCCCGGGACCAAGCCCACCTTTGAATATGTAGCAGGCAGTATGCACTCTCGCCAACAATCAACCCGGAATTCTGAACTGTGACTTCTGGGTAGCTTTCGGGAGGAACTAACGACGCCGAGGGCCCCATAACCATTATCCCGCCCGGCGGTTAGTGCGTATATGCCAGTGGCAGTCTCGGATCAAATACCCAGAACTCGTAAGCATGTTATTGTTAAGTAACCACGGACACCGACCAGGGCCAGGCCCACCTCTCTGTAACACACTGGATTTTGCCCATTTTTTCTTTTGATTTTGGCCTGGATTTGCTTTTCTGTGGCTTAGTGGTCTTGCATCCTGGAGGGATCACCCTTGATTCCTCTTCCCTAGTGGCTTGTCAACCTCTAAACCATCCCAAGACCTTATCATTTCCATCTTGGACCAATCCCAATATTCTTTTTCTTGGAAATATTCCTTTTTCTATTAAAGGAATACCCCTGTTTGCCCTGGGTTGTGAAGCAACTCACATTTCTATCATTCCAAAAATTCCCAAATAATTCTCATAAATCCTTTGGGACATATCTTCCTCAGATATGTCAAAATACTTCCTTGCCATGTTCAAAAATATTTCACCAATATTCCTTTTCTGATTCTGCCCTAGCTGTCAAGTTGAGAAGCAAGTACCCTTTATATTTGCTTGCTTGCTCTCAAACTTTTTGTGCAATCCTTTCTATCCATATCATTTCCACATGCCAAAATTCAACTCAATTTGGCTAGTAAATCTTCCTTGGCAAATTTCCAAAGTTTCTGATCAACTGGAAGCTTTGTTAAGCAAGTGCTAGCTAGGTTGATCCAAATGAGTTAAAATTTGGCCATGGTCTCAATATGCTTAAATCATGACTCTTCACCAAATTTGAGCATCATTCCTTCAACTATGTGAGCACAGCATCAAATCTTTATTTTTGGTCATCATTTTGGGTTGTGAAGTAACTATATTTTATGTTGTTCCATAATTTCTGAAATTTTACCAGGACATTCCCCTACCCATATAACCAATCTCCACAAGATTTGGGCTCATTCTATCTAGCCATTTTCCCTCAGCAATTTTCTTAAGATTCTGTCCAGTGGGATGTTGTGTGAAGGAAGTACCATTTTGGTTTATCCAAATGGTATGAAATTTATACAGTGTCTTCATATGCCAAAATAGTTAGCCTCCTCCAAAATTCAGCTCCATCTCAGTTGATATGTGAGTGCCACATCAAGATTTGTTTTCTGGACCAGATTGGTCAGTTGCAAAGCAACCCTATTAAATCTTGGTACTTTTCTTCTCCAACTTCATAGGATTGTAGTCCTTCCAATTCTCAACCTCCCAGACATCAGCTTTGGCTCTTATCATTTCTCTGTTCATCACAGTGGTGTGGTCAAGTTTGCTACAGCAAACTTCAGGTGATCACTCCCATCTAACCACAGTTTCCCTGATCGAGCCATCACCTCTCTGGGACTATTCCTTGGAAGGACTTTCTACTAGACACCAAATTGGGTGCCAGGCTGCACCGCATGCGCCAGTTCTTGCAGTTACCACGTGGCCGGCATGCCGTGCGCGTGCTCTGGTAGTTGGGGCCCTCGGCCTCGTCGGTTTCCTCCTCTCCCTCGACACCTAGCCATGTCTAGGAGCTTCACCTCGTCATCGTCCTTCCCCTGGACAAGTCTCCCCTCCTCCATGCGTGTTCCCGAAGCTCCGGTGCACCGGTGCACGCGTCACCGCGGCCGTGCTCTCCCAACCGCGTTGCCGCGGCTATTTAAGGCCCCCGAGCCCCTCTCATCCTCACCAACCTCCCCACCTCACTCCACTGGTCCTCCCCGACCCCTTCTCACATCTCTGGAGCCTCTCCTTGCCTCCTATCGACGCCATGGTCGCCGTCGGGCTTGGCCTAAATTCGAGCCAGCCGGCGCTCCTCTCTCTCTCTCCTTTCTCCACAAGTGAGCTTCCCTAGCCACCCCGATTCTTCCCATGTCTGTAGGCCCTCCTCTCCACCACCGTACCGCCCTTCCCAGCCGCGCCCGATGCCACGTCCACCGGTGTCGAGGTCGCCATCATCTCGGCCCTTCCCGCCAGTCGTGAACCTGCTCTCTGGATGCGCCGCATCACGGGGAGCATTCTGATGGCCGGACCTCGGCCGGAGATGGCCTGTGCCGCTAGGACGGGCGCCGACACCGAGCCCCGCCTCTGCTTCGGCCGCGCACAGGCACGCGAGGTAGAACAAAAGCCATGTCAGGCGGGCCCCACCTCCCCACGGACCCCACCTGTCATCCACCGAACCCCGGTCCAGCTGGATAAGTGGACACGCACTTCACGGATTACGTCTTTGGTTTTCTGAAAGTTTATTTTCCGAAGTATGTTTTCTTTATCCAGCCGCCGGCCGAAACTATTAAATAGTGGACGTTTGTCAGTTAGCAGTAGAAACGAATAGGTTTTATTTGTTTTCTTCCTAACGAACGAACGGCCGTATCTCGGGAACCGTAACTCCGATTGAGGTGATTCCAAAGCCCGCTTCTTCGTCTCTTCGAGCCCGACATGCTAGTATCATTTTCATACTGTTTTGACACTGTGAAAATGACCATTTTGCCCTTGCCCATAAAAAGCCCCATCCGAGAGAGAACTATTTCCGACAATCATTTCCGCGGACTCTCTGCACTTCTTTTCGATGGTTCCTTCATCCCCAGGCAAGCCACAACACTCATTCGCATAATTGCATTGCAATATCATAGTTAAACTAATTACTTTAATAGCAAGTAGGAATTATTTGTAGAATGGATTAGATTATGCAATGCTTGAGTAAATTCTTGAATAGGTGACTACCATGTTAAGGACTGGATTGTTAGTGGCTAGTAGTTTACCCGCTTGATGATGCCATGAGGTGGTTGGATTAAGAGATTACTGTCCATGATTATTTTGGGTTTCATCCGGCAGTTTGTGGGTATAAATTAGTAGCAGTGGCTTAAGCATGTTGGTTATTGGATTACTAGTTGATTAATGTTTTAACTTGGATTACTATGATATCGGAGAGTCAGCTATGACGGAAAGATTATTCGGGGATAAGATACTTCATGGTTGATCGAGAATCACCTGTCCGGACTTATCTGTGCAGCCACATTTGCCGGTATGGGATGGCCTTGACTTGGTCTAACCTCGTGCTCTTTTATCGGTACCACCAAATAGGGAAGGTTATGTGCGCGTGCTACCCTGGCCCGGTAGGCGGCTATAACCTTGTGAGCCCAGTTGAGTTATTTGGATCCAGGTCCCCGTTTGGGATAGTTTGTTTGGCCACGACGATGGCAGGTGTCACAGGGTGACACAAGGGCCACCCAAGACATGACCCTGGGAGGGTTTGATTATCGGTGGTACGGTGGAGGAGTCACGGGTTGGGCAGGTTTCGTTGGAGCAACATTGGTCCACCCGAATGGGATCCCGAGGCCAGGTGCTCCATGGTGTGGGTAAAGTGCGCAACCTTTGCAGAGTGTAAGAATCTATTCGAATAGCCGCGTCCACGGTATTGGACAGTCCGTCGAGGCCTCACTAGGTGGTCAACCGTAACAATGATAATAATGATGGAAGAACTCGTCTGAGTATGGTAGCAGTTGGGCATCATGCCATTGGCAAGTCTTGGAAACAATCTCGAGGATAGTCGTTGGGTGTTCTTGGAGTGGTCGCGAGTTGGTCTCCAGAGTACAGGGAGAGTAGCCTGTTATTGTTATTTTCAACCATCCCCTCGATAACAATAAATCTTGACCTAATCTTCACTGCTATGATGTTGTCTTGCCTTAATGCTGGTGTTTGTTTTGAGCTTGCGAGTACATTCAATGTACTCACCTCGCGTGTCATGCCAGTTTGCAGGTTATGCCTTGATCGCTTGCTTGTTGAGGATCCCGAGTTTGCGAGCTAGGACACGTGTTCTAGCCAGAGTCCCTGCGGAGTGGAGATCATCACCGCCGTCGTTGTTCCGCTTTCGAGAGTTATTCCGCTTCCTCGGGTTGTTTCGCTGCTAGCGTAGAACTACCCTGGGCAGGTGTAGTGTTGCCGTGCCGATGTAATCCCTGTACCCTTCTAGCCAAATCCATTGTAATAAAGAGTTGATTTGTTCTATGCCAGAAGTGCCGTATTCCAGAAGACTTGTCTCTGGGCTGGAATACGGGGCGTTCCGGTCTCCTCTGAGCCGGGCTGCCACAAGCATTGGTATCAGAGCAGGTCTAGCTATAGGACGCTCTAGACCGCGTGAGCGTTAGTAACCGGTAGTATAGGGTCAAGTTGGTTTGCTGCACTTGTTTGTTGCATCTGTTTGTTGCATAGCATGCATATAGACTAGACACTTTATCACTAACAATGGATCTGGTGAGTGTAGGTCGCATCGGTTTTGATTCACTACCTGCGCTCTCCAGTTTGCATATTTGCTCCTTGGTGTGGTGTCATCTTCGTCCCAGCGGAGTGATGCCAAGTTACCTAGTAGTGTCGATCCTTTGTAGGATTGATGCGCAGGTACCACATCAATATATTCCCTTTTGACACCCCTAATGTTTCGGTGATAGACATGTTTCTATCCCGAATCTTGCCATCCCTCTAGCTGCTTTGGCAACCCTTACTGATCTTTGTTATCAGAAAAGGACAATGCCGCAAGCCCTTCTTTCCACCGCTATCCCACCTTGCCACCCATTCCCTGGAACAAGTACGGTTTTCTTCCGTCCGCCTGATGATGATGTGGTCGTGACCTCCGTGTTCCGACCCACGATCACCAAGTTCGTCCTCGCCATCGTGTTCGTCCAGATGGCACCGGTGTTAAGCCCGAGTTTGGTGTAGCTTTGTTTACACCAACTCTTTCCACACGTGGATTCACTTTCGTGCACACCGCCATAGCATGTTAGACCGTAATACCATAGTTCTTGCGAGATTGGTGTGCTTAAGTAGGCATGCATATCGTTGTTTGTGTGTCATCTTGATGCTTTGTGTGCTTTTTTTGAGTCATTTTTTTGCTTCTTTCTTTGGGCCCTTGGTGTTACCTTATTTTCCCCTTATGGAAGTTGCTCACCGACACTGGCCTCAAAGAAATTAGTGAAGAGACAGTCATTTGGAAGCTCAGCTCAGCAATATGGAATTTTCAGCAGACTGTATTATATCGGGAATATCGGGCATGAATATAAATGATATCCTGGCTGGATTGATTATCAGCATCAAGTATACACCAGTGCAACCTCCACAGCAGTAATCATCGAATCAGCAAGATGACGAATTGTGTGCATGATCCATAGTACATTTCGAGTGAAAGGTATGGTTCATATACAAGGTTTGAGTCTGCTATGAGTATGATTTGAAACCTGCTATATTCCGGAAGCAAGCCAGAATGTGCTATGAACTTAGTGCTCAGCAAGAAGAATAGTCGAACAACTTTCTTCATACAACAAGTGACCGACAGCAGTAACATCAAGGCATATATATATATATATATCTGCGCTTAGTCCGCATGTGACAAAGAGAAGTTTCGGGTGTAAGCAACCCAGTCTTTCTCTGCAAGCTACCAGAGAAGCTTACGACGCAAGGTTCCTGTGTCTTCCTCGATACGACACTTGGATATTTGCCCATACAAGACACCCGTGCTTCTTCAGTAAGCTATCACAGCAAGGTTCCGGCATAAGGTACCGAGTCTTCCCCAGCACGCCTTTAAGGGGGGAAGCGTCTGAGGTACGGTACCCAATCTTCTTCAGGAAGCTACCCCGGTAGAAGCTTCGAGCACAAGCTATCTAGTCTTCCTTGACACGACACTCTTGATGGCTTACAATGCAAGATAAGCAACCTTCGTCAGTAAGGCATCGCATTCTCATCCGTACAAGCTATTTCACCAACAATTGGCAGCATATGACCATGCATCCCAAGGATCAGCTCCACAACAGTTTGGTCGGAAGGCAACAATTAGTCAGGACACAAGTCTGCGTAAAAAATCAAGTGCCCAGCTACACATGTTTCCATAGATATGGTGAATATGCTACCAAGGTCATACGAGTCAATCATACAATGATGTCAGCCCGGTGACAATCTGACTATCACCTGAGTTATATAAGAAAGAGAAAGACCGTTATACACCTCAGTGTGATGCAAGATATGAAGCCAGACAACGTCGAGACAACAATTTTTGCAGTGATTATCAAGGCCAATTTCCGCACGCCCGACAAAGTGATATCATTAACCGTTGTCAGTGTTTGCGTGGTTGACGACAACCAGGAGCCCTATACAACTAACTATGAACCTGGGTTCGGATGCTCATTGCCCTACGGATAAAGCATGGAGGATGAGAAAGCTGGTCATGTGAGCAAAGATACCCTGTCAGGGGATCAGGATAAGATATGCCTGCCAGAATATTGCACCTGACAACACCTATGGTCACATGAAGAATCAAGAGCATACAAGGCCAAGTTCTTTCAGCAAAGGGTCCAGGCAAAGAGGACCATAATAAAAGAGCAAGATCGTCCATACAGGTTTGGTAATGGTTGCATGATACAGATACTCCGGACAGTATGGATCGGTACCGATCACCATGGGTACACACCCACAGGGTCTATTCCATCTGCAAGGACCCCATATCGAGTCAACCCGCTCAACCCAACCAGATATGCTCAGAAATGTCAGAAGGGGGATATTCGAATCTGTCAGGTTAATTCAGCAGTTTGATTTCAGCGACAGTGTTAAAGCATTACATGACCTACTATTCACTCAAAGGTGCCGACAGACGGAACGATCAGAAAGTTGGACAACAACCTCGGAGCATGTGTCCTCACGTATGGGAATCAGTTAAAGGATAGCCTGCTGTGAACAAGATCTTTCTGCCAGAACCACCGTCAGTCAAGTCTGCAAAAAATACCGTTATAAGGTCATACAGCATTACGCTGATCACGACAGGTGACAGTCAAATATTTTGTAGGAATTTTATACCCAAGACAGTGGAGATATCCAAGATGACTCAGCAAACCGTGCGAGAAGTTAGATTCCGTCAGGAGAACGGTACGATTCACAGTACTGTTTTGAACCTGGAGGACACACAGCCATTTGAAGCCACCATATGCAATGAGTAAAAGATTTCATGTCCACCAAGAGAATCTGTTCACAACTCAATGGACAGTCGTCCGTATTGGGCTTCATCACAACACGTCCATGAGGAACTACTCTCGAACTTGCAAGAAGGTCATGTATTTCAATCTGGATAATCCATCGCACCCGAGATAAGGCAACAGACATAAAAGGAGTGAAGTGGGAGTAACATATGATGTAAGATTTGCCAGAAAAAGGATCCAGTAAAGCAAACCACACCGAAGCCAGGCAGTGAGTCAGATAAAATTTAGCGGGAGCATTATGCAAAGGCAAAACAAGAAACCCGAGTTGGGAAGGGTTTCCTCAAGTGGGAATATTCATGTTTGACCCCTGAGCAACCAAATCTCGAGGACGAGTGTGACGCGCCCGATTCAATCATACGCTAATCATACACGCAAACATGTACGATCAAGATCAGGGACTCACGGGAAGATATCACAACACAACTCTAAAAATAAATAAGTCATACAAGCATCATAATACAAGCCAGGGGCCTCAAGGGCTCGAATACAAGTGCTCGATCATAGATGAGTCAGCGGAAGCAACAATATCTGAGTACAGACATAAGTTAAACAAGGTGCCATAAGATGGCTAGCACAAACTGGGATACAGATCGAAGAGGCGCAGGCCTCCTGCCTGGGATCCTCCTAAACTACTCCTGGTCGTCGGCGGCGGCCTGCACGTAGTAGTAGGCACCCTCGGTGTAGTAGGGGTCATCGAAGGTGGCGTCTGGCTCCTGGGCTCCAGCATCTGGTTGCGACAACCGGGTATAGAAAGGGGAAAAAGGGGGAGCAAAGCAACCGTGAGTACTCATCCAAAGTACTCGCAAGCAAGGATCTACACTACATATGCAATGGTATTAATGAAATGGTAGTATCTGTGGACTGAACTGCAGAATGCCAGAATAAGAGGGGGATAGCTAGTCCTATCGAAGACTACGCTTCTGGTAGCCTCCATCTTAAAGCATATAAAAGAGAGTAGCTGGTAAGTTCACCAAGTATCATCGCATAGCATAATCCTACCCGACGATCCTCTCCTCATCGCCCTTTGAGAGAGCGATCACCGGGTTGTATCTGGCACTTGAAAGGGTGTGTTTTATTAAGTATCCGGTTCTAGTTGTCATAAGGTCGAGGTACGACTCCGGGTCGTCCTTTTACCAAGGGACACGGCTATTCGAATAGATAAACTTCCCTGTCGGGGTGCACCACATTACCCAACATGCTCGATCCCTCTGGCCGGGCACACTTTCGTGGGTCATACCCGGCCTCGGAAGATCAACACGTCACAGCCCTACCTAGGCCTAACAGAGAGGTCAGCACGCCGGTCTAAATCCTATGCGCGCAGGGGTCTGGGCCCATCGCCCATTGCAGACCTGCACGTTGCGTGGGCGGCCGGTGAGCAGACCTAGCAACCTCCATTACAAAGGAAGTTGCGTTACGCGGTCCAACCCGGCGCGCGCCACTCAGTCGCTGACGTCTAGGAGGCTTCGGCTGATACCACGACGTCGAGTACCCATAACTGTTCCCGCATGGTGGTTAGTGCGTATAGGCTTGTAGCCAGACTCAGATCAAATACCCAATCTTGTTAAGCGTGTTAAATGATATAACCGCGGACGCCGACCAGGACCAGGCCCACCTGTCTCCTAGGTGGTCACAACCTGCCCTGTCGCTCCGCCACAAAGTAACACTCGGGGGCCGTCGGGAACCTAGGCCCACCTCTGCCTGGATGGAACCACCTGCCCCTTCAGCCCCCATCTCCGAACAGAAACATAAGTAGTAATAGTATATAATATAAACCCGTGATCACCTCCCGAAGTGATCACGGCCCAGTAGTATAGCATGGCAGACGGACAAGAGTGTAGGGCCACTGATGTAATTCTAGCAACCTATACTAAGCATTTAGGATTGCAGGTAAGGTATCAACAGTAGTAGCAAAGACAGGCTATGCAGCAGAATAGGATTAACCGAAAGCAGTAACATGCTACACTACCCTAATGCAAGCAGTAGAGAGAAGGAATAGGCGATATCGGGTTGATCAAGGGCGAGGGGGCTTGCCTGGAAGCTCGGCAGAGAAGGACGGGTCGTCAACACTGTAGTCGTACTGGGGGTCGCCGGCAGTCTCGGAGTCTACCAGAGAGAAGAGGGGGAAGAAACAATAAATATAATGCAAACAGATGCGTAACGATGCATGACATGGCATATAACGGTGCTAGGTGTGCCCTAACGCAGTGATAGGTGATACCGGCGAAGGGGGAAACATCCGGGAAAGTATTCCCGGTGTTTGACGTATTCGGACAGACGGACCGGAGGTGGATTGTTGCATGTTCGCTATGCTAGGGACGTGTGGTGAATGAACGGACTGCGTATTCGGATTCGTCTCGTCGTTCTGAGCAACTTTCATGTACAAAGTATTTTCATCCGAGCTATGGATTATTTTATATTATTTTTCAAAGTTTTAATCAATTCAGAAATTATTATTAATTAAGTTAATTCGAAAATAGAAATATGATGCCAGCATGACGTCAGCGTGACGTCAGCAGTCAACAGGATAGTTGACTGGGTCAAACTGACGGTGGGTCCCGCATGTCATAGACTAAGACCAACTAATCAGGTTTAATTAGTCTAACTAAATAATTAGGTTTATTATTTACAATTAATTAGGTTAATTAATTTACTTAATTAATTAATTAATTAATTAATTTTTATTTACTATTTTTTTTAAAAATGTTCCAGGGCGGGCCCCACGTGCCATAAGCACAGGGGCCTTAGCGGGTTAGCGGGGAGGAGGGCGACGGGCGCCTGGGCGGGCGCTTGCCCGCAGGGAGTGCGGCGGGGCGAGGCCAGTGGCCGGCCGGCGTGGGGGGAGACGGAGTGCGGGGCCGGCGAAGAGCGGGCCCGCGGGCGGCAGAGGAGCAGCAGCAAGGGAGCCGGGGCGCAGAGGCGCACCAGCAGCTGGGGGACGGCGCAGCGGCAACGGCAGCGCAGCGGTGGGGCGTGGGCGCGCGCCGGCGAGCCATGGCGTGGCCAAGCGGACGCGCGCGCGCGCGGGCGTGCTCAGCGGCGTCGAGCGGCCAGTGGGGTGGATGCGGGCGGCACGGCAGGGGCAGGGGCTCGCGGTGGCCGGCGGCGAGGCCAACAGCGGTTGTGGGGAAAGGCGGCGGCGCCGCCGCAGCAACAGCAGGCAATGGAGCGGGCGAGCGCGCGCCACGGAGCAGCAGCACGCGAGCGGCAGCTACGACAGCAGGCGAGCGGCAACGCATGGCGGTAGCAGGCGGAGCGGGGCGCGCAGGGGCAAGCTGCAGGCGAGCAGCAGGTGGCCGTGCGAGGCCGCGGTCGTCGCCGGCAACGAAGGGGGAAAGGGGAGAACGGGGTCCTCACCCCACGCTGTAGATGTACGCCGGCGAGGCTCGGTGATGCGAGTCGGGGAGGAGGAGGCGGTCCAGCGGTCCGGTGGCGTCGGGAGGGCGAGGGCCGGCGAGGGGAGGCGGTGGTGGCGCCGGGCACCGGGAGGCGGTGGCGACGGGGTCAACGCCCCGATCCAGAAGGGGATCGGGGGAGTGGGGGTGCGAGGGGAGTGGGGGTAGTGGGGATTAGGGTTGGTGGAGTGGGTGCCTAAGTAGGCCAGTAGGTGGGCCGGCCTGCGGCGGTGGCCAGCTGGGCCGACTGGCCCAGTGGGGGGGGGGTGGTTTCCTTTTTTTCTTTTTTTTGTTTTCATTTAGTCCTTTCCTTTTTATTTATTTTCTTTTCTGTTTTAATTCATTTAAAAGTATTTAGGCTTTTTATAAAAGCATGGTCCCTTCACCATAAATACCTAGGCGTTAAATGGCACACTCCGAACATTTTAGTTTTAAAGTTTGATTTTTTTTTATGTTTGTTAATAATCCAAATTTGAATTCGAATCGGTTTTGAACTAACGCGAGATTAGCAACTGTAACGGAGGTGATATGGCATCATTAGCAGAGGTTCACTGTAGCGTAATTATCCGGGCGTTACAATTCTCCTCCACTACAAGAAATCTCGTCCCGAGATTTAGGATGTAGAAGGAAACAGTGTAGGGTATTCTTCACGCAGGCGATCCTCGCGTTCCCAAGTGGCCTCTTCTTCAGAGTGATGCGACCACTGGACTTTGAGGAACTTGATTGCCTTCTGACGTGTGCGGCGTTCAGCTTGGTCGAGAATGCGGACCGGATGCTCTTTATAGGAGAGGTCCTGTTGCAATTCGAGCACTTCATGATCCACTGCTCGGATTGGGTCCTTGAAGCAGCGGCGGAGTTGTGACACGTGGAACACATCATGAACCTGAGAAAGGTTCGGCGGAAGCTCCAGTTGATATGCCACTTTTCCACGCTTTTCAAGAATAGTGAACGGACCAATATAGCGAGGAGCTAGCTTGCCCTTGATCCCGAAGCGGTGAGCACCCTTCATTGGTGTAACTCGAAGATAAGCCTTTTCGCCAGGTTGATAGGCCATGTCTTTATGATGATGGTCATACTAACTCTTCTGACGTGACTGGGCAGTCTTGAGATTCTCACGAATGATGCAGACTTGTTCTTCGGCGTGTTGGATAATATCCGGACCGAAAAGTGGACGTTCCCCAGTTTCTGACCAGTTCAGAGGGGTTCGGCACTTTCGTCCATATAACACTTCGAAGGGGGCCATCTTCAGACTAGCTTGATAGCTATTATTATAAGAGAACTCCGCATACGGGAGAGATTCCTCCCATTTCTTGCCGAAAGAGATAACACAAGATCGAAGCATGTCTTCGAGAACTTGGTTGACATGGTCCACTTGCCCTTGCGACTGAGGATGAAATGCAGTACTGAATGACAGATGAGTACCCATAGCTTCTTGGAAACTTGCCCAGAATCTCAAAGTGAATAAGCTGCCACGGTCCAAACTGATTACCAGTGGAATACCGTGAAGTGAAACAATTCTGGACATGTAGAGAGTTGCAAGCTGACTAGCAGTGATCGTTTCTTTGACTGCGAGAAAATGTGCAACTTTAGAGAGTCGATCAATGATGACAAGGATAGCATCATTACCTTTCTGCGATTTGGGAAAACCAGTGATGTAGTCCATTTCAACAAGGTCCCATTTCCATTCAGGAATAAAGATAGGTTGCAGAGTTCCAGCAGGTCTTTGATGTTCTGCTTTGATTCGACCACAAACGTCACATTCAGCAACATAACGAGCAATGTCTTGCTTCATATTAGACCACCAGAACTTTCGACGGACATCTTGGTACATTTTGGTGCTACCGGGATGAATAGACAGAGGCATTTCATGAGCTTCTGTCATAACCTTCTGAGTCATATCCAGGTTGTCTTCCGTAGGGACCACTATTCGACCTTTAAAGAATAAGGTGTCATCATCTCCAAGGGTGAAGCACGAGGGCCTTCCTGCCGCGAGGTAGCGCTTAATCTTGTGGGCTTGAGAGTCATACTTCTGCAGTGTCTTGATGCTGCCCAAGAGATCTGGTTCGACAGCCAGGGTATTGAGGGAACCCTGGGGAACAACACGGAGGTTCATCTTGCGGAACTCTGGAGGAGGGGGAGCGAGTGCTCCAGGAGGAACAATATGGAGGTTCAGCTTTCTGAATTCCCCAACAAGCGAGGGTTGAACTTTGTGACCCTGGAGGTGGTTGCAATATGACTTACGGCTCAAGGCATCAGCCATTACATTAGCCTTGCCTGGTGTATAGGAAATACCCAAGTCAAAGTCTGCAACAGTCTCCATCCATCTCTGCTGATGGAGGTTCAGGTCTGGCTGAGTAAACAGATACTTTAGACTTTGGTGGTTGGTGAAGATCTCGCAACGATTACCGAGAAGGTAATGTCACCACTATTTCAGTGCATGTATGACAGCAGCAAGCTCGAGGTCGTGAACTGGGTAGTTCTCTTCATGAGGGCGCAATTGACAGGATGCATAGGCAATCACTTTACGCTCTTGCATTAGGACACAGCCTATTCCTTGACGGGAAGCGTCGCAGTAAATGACGAAGTCCTTCTTAGTATCAGGTGGAGCAAGCACTGGGGCAGAAGTCAACTTGTCCTTGAGTGCCGGGAAACTTTCCTGACATTTGTCTGTCCATTGGTACTTGACGCCCTTATGCAATAAGTTAGTCAGAGGCCTGGCGATCTTGGAGAAGTTCTCGACGAATCGACGGCAATAGCTGGCGAGACCGAGAAAACTCCTGACTTGCTTAACGTTCTTTGGAGGAGTCCAATCGAGAATAGCCTGAACTCGCTCGGGGTTGACGGAAATAGCATCCTTGGAGATGACATGCCCAAGATAAGTTACTTCGGGAAGCCAGAATTCACACTTGCAATACTTAGCATAGAGTTGATGCTCTCGAAGCTTCTCCAGGACAAGACGAAGATGTTCAGCATGCTCTTCTTTATTCTTGGAGTACACAAGGATATCATCCAGATAAACCATGACGAACTTGTCGAGGTATTCCATGAAGATATAGTTCATCAAACGAGAGAAGGTGGCTGGAGCATTGGTTAAGCCGAATGACATGACAGTGTACTCATATGAACCATATCGAGTCACGAATGCGGTCTTTGGGATATCCTCTTCACGAACCCGGATCTGGTGGTATCCCAACCTTAAGTCGAGTTTGGAGAACACTGATGAGCCAGCTAGTTGATCATATAGATCATTGATCCGAGGAAGAGGATATTTGTTCTGAATGTTAGCTTGGTTAATAGTACGGTAGTCTTGGACCAATCGGTTTGTCCTATCCTTCTTCTTGACAAAGAGGGAAGGTGCTCCCCAAGGAGAGCAACTGGGGCGAATGAAACCACTGCGAAGAGATGTGTCGATTTCCTCCTTAAGCGCAATGAGTTCATGCGGCGGCATCTTGTAGGGTCGTTTGGCTATAGGAGTGGTGCCTGGTTTCAAGTCGATGATGAATTCGACAGCTCTAGCAGGGGGAATCCCTGGAAGTTCTTCAGGAAAGATGTCTTGGAATTCACGAACAACGGGAATGTTTTCAATGCCCTCGAGTGGTGCAGCGTTCAATGCGTTCAACGCATAAAGCCTTGCCTCGGCATTCTGAACCAGACGAGCGTTGTAGCTTATTATTTCATCGGAAGGGTGTAGCAGATGGACGGTCTTAGTGGCGCAAACTATAGAAGCAGTATGCTCTTTCAACCATTCCATTCCCAGAATGAGATCAATGCTACAGGACTTCAGTGCAATGGGAGAGACAAGGAATTCCAGTCCTTCGATTTCAACGGGGACGTCCTTGCAAAACATGGAGGTTCGACATTGGCCCGCAGGTGTGTGTACTAATAGCGAAGCGTTCATGTCCTCACATTTAATATCGTGCAAGCATGCAAAATCTTCCGACATGAATGAATGCGATGCACCTGTATCAAATAAAATGGATGCTGGTACTGAATTTACGAGGAGTGTACCCATCATAGTAGCAGGCTGGTCTCGAGCTTCATTGAGATCAACATGGTTGGCATGAACACGACCATAAGACTTGGCATTGTTGTTGCGGGGCTGGTTGCTTCCACGGCCAGCTGCAGGAAGGGCCAGTTGATTCTGGTTCTGATAGCAGTTCCTGGCAAGGTGACCTGGTTGACCACACTTGTAGCACAGACCATTATTGGGGGTGGGAGCAGGAGCTTGGGGTGGTGCAGCTGGAAGTCTTGGCTGCCTGGGTGGTGGAGGAGGCAGACACGGTGCAGCATAAGACTGCCTTTGAGCAGGTGCATTTGGACGGTACATGCTGTTCGGGATCCAGATCTTACGCTTCTGCGAGGGCGGACCCGAAGATGAGCCCGTGTCACGGTTGCGCCTGTGAGTGCTCTGGTGTTCCTGCAGACCAGTTTCAACATTGATGGCCTTGTTCACCAAGGTGGCGAAATCGGGAAAGTCATGCACTAGCAGTGCGAGCTTGATGTCAGCTTGAAGGCCATCACGGAACTTCTCCTGTCTGCGTGCATTAGTTGCAATGTCTTCTTCAGCATAGCGGGATAAGTCCAGAAACTCCCGCTGATAAGCTTCCACAGTTTTGTTGCCCTAGGTGAGGTTGCGGAATTCGCGCTTCTTCCGGTCCATGATTCCCTGTGGAATGAAGCGGGCACGGAAAGCAACTTGAAAGTCTGGCCAGGTGATGATCGCTCCAACCGGCAGAGTACGCCTGTGGCTGTCCCACCATTGAGCAGCAGGTCCCTTCAGAAAGAAGGAAGCAAAGGTGACATAGCTGGCAGGGGCTACATCAGCAGACTCCATCTCATAGGTGATGTCACGGAGCCAGTCATCAGCATCCAGAGGATGAGTTGAGCTGCGGTACATGGTTGGGCTGAGGCATATGAAATCCTGCAGAGTTATTTGGGCTGGCTGCTGGTTCATATTGGGGCGCGGGAACTGAGCCATCATATTCTCCATGAACTGGCGGTTCAGCTCGAACTGTTGGATCATACCAGCCATATACTCAGGCGGTGGTGGGGCGTTGTCACCACGACCACGACCACCTGGTCTAACCATCCTGCTAATATATAACAGGGGTAGTTCAGCATTGAGAAATTTGCAAAGACAAGAATCATTCTTGGTGAAACATGCATAATGAAAGGAGCACGATAGATACTACATTGTAGTTGGCATATCTTACAAAAGGGATCATGCATAGAGTTCAGTACACCGAGTTCAGTACATAAGACTAAAGACACCATAGGCGGCACGCAGGCTCGCGGCGAATGCATCTAATGCTAATAAGCAAGACTACATCAGTCCCAGGAGGAACTGTGGAGGTAGGTGTAGCCTGACAGCTGGTAGTGACGCGATGGGAAGTCCTCCATGTCAGTAGCCTGCGGTCCGTGAACACTCTGGTGTAGAACCCGATGTCCAGGTGGCAAAAGAGGACCAAGTGCAGGAGTGTAGCCTCCCACATCTGGCCAACCGACACCCTGGGGCATCACGGTCCTGACTGGGTAGATCGCAGATCACGGCATCTCACCAGATCGGACAAAGGGGTGCAACAGCGTCAAAGCACTGTAAAGGTGCTGACGGGTGGTGTACAACTCATGGCAAAGAGCTCGGTTAGCTCGATCCAGCCCATCAGCATGCAGAACCAGGTTCTGATGGTGGAAGGGCTCTCGGGTGACGGTGGAGTAGGCAGCAGTGTAATATCCCTCCGCACCATCGTCAGATGCGATAGCAACGTGCCTGAAAGGGGAGGTGTCCAACGCCCGATACTCTCCACGAAGACGTGTCAGAGCTGCATAAGCAGCATCGTGGACTGCCATATCGATGGTCACTCCAACACCATGAGCGGTGTGCAGCACAGTAGTGGAGTCATACTCCCGAGAGTAGAGGTGGACGATGGCACGGTACTGCTCCTGGTTAAAGTCCTGGTACTGCTCGTACACGGTGTACTCAGGGTGCCAACGATAACCCAGATAGGTCATCATCTCAGCTAACACAGCAGGTGAACCCTGGACACCAATGGCCGCCGTGTGGCGCACGACCTGCCTCGTGGGTTCCATCTGAAAACAAAGATGTTTCAAAGGAGTCATATGACAGTGTGGATATCGTCCAAAATACTATTCTAAGGAATAACTATAGCTTATCCAACTTTGGGGTGAATGTGGTCACGGGATCCTAATATTAGTGTTAGTAAATTTGTCTAACCCGAGTAGAAGAGAGTTCAAAATCCCGGAGTAAAGAACGAGGAGTAAAAGATCCTAATACCACCCAATGGCGACGTGGGCCCGTAAGACACACAGCCATGTTAGTAAAAGTTTTGCAATGTCTAGACTCGACTTCGGCCAAGGGGTGTGGAAGGGGGGTTCCTACAGGCAGTTGGCTCTGATACCAACTTGTGACACCCCCGATTCAATCGTACACTAATCATACACGCAAACATGTACGATCAAGATCAGGGACTCACGGGAAGATATCACAACACAACTCTAAAAATAAATAAGTCATACAAGCATCATAATACAAGCCAGGGGCCTCGAGGGCTCGAATACAAGTGCTCGATCATAGACGAGTCAGCGGAAGCAACAATATCTGAGTACAGACATAAGTTAAACAAGGTGCCATAAGATGGCTAGCACAAACTGGGATACAGATCGAAGAGGCGCAGGCCTCCTGCCTGGGATCCTCCTAAACTACTCCTGGTCGTCGTCGGCGGCCTTCACGTAGATGTAGGCACCCTCGGTGTAGTAGGGGTCGTCGAAGGTGGCGTCTGGCCCCTGGGCTCCAGCATCTGGTTGCGACAACCGGGTATAGAAAGGTGAAAAAGGGGGAGCAAAGCAACCGTGAGTACTCATCCAAAGTACTCGCAAGAAAGGATCTACACTACATATGCAATGGTATCAATGAAATGGTAGTATCTGTGGACTAAACTGCAGAATGCCAGAATAAGAGGGGGATAGCTAGTCCTATCGAAGACTACGCTTCTGGTAGCCTCCATCTTGAAGCATATAGAAGAGAGTAGCTGGTAAGTTCACCAAGTATCATCGCATAGCATAATCCTACCCGACGATCCTCTCCTCGTCGCCCTGTGAGAGAGCGATCACCGGGTTGTATCTGGCACTTGAAAGGGTGTGTTTTATTAAGTATCCGGTTCTAGTTGTCATAAGGTCGAGGTACAACTCCGGGTCGTCCTTTTACCGAGGGACACGGCTATTCGAATAGATAAACTTCCCTGCAGGGGTGTACCACATTACCCAACACGCTCGATCCCTCTGGCCGGGCACACTTTCCTGGGTCATACCCGGCCTCGGAAGATCAACACGTCGCAGCCCTACCTAGGCCTAATAGAGAGGTCAGCACGCCGGTCTAAATCCTATGCGCGCAGGGGTCTGGGCCCATCGCCCATTGCACACCTGCACGTTGCATGGGCGGCCGGTGAGCAGACCTAGCAACCTCCATTACAAAGGAAGTTGCGTTACGCGGTCCAACCCGGCGCGCCCCGCTCAGTCGCTGACGTCTAGGAGGCTTCGGCTGATACCACGACGTCGAGTACCCATAACTATTCCCGCGTAGTGGTTAGTGCGTATAGGCTCGTAGCCAGACTCAAATCAAATACCCAATCTCGTTAAGCGTGTTAAATGATATAACCGTGGACGCCGACCAGGACCAGGCCCACCTGTCTCCTAGGTGGTCACAACCTGCCCTGTCGCTCCGCCACAAAGTAACACTCGGGGGCCGTCGGGAACCTAGGCCCACCTCTGCCTGGATGGAACCACCTGCCCCTTCAGCCCCCATCTCCGAACAGAAACATAAGTAGTAATAGTATATAATATAAACCCGTGATCACCTCCCGAAGTGATCACGGCCCAGTAGTATAGCATGGCAGACGGACAAGAGTGTAGGGCCACTGATGTAATTCTAGCAACCTATACTAAGCATTTAGGATTGCAGGTAAGGTATCAATAGTAGTAGCAAAGACAGGCTATGCAGCAGAATAGGATTAACCGAAAACAGTAACATGCTACACTACTGTAATGCAAGCAGTAGAGAGAAGGAATAGGCGATATCGGGTTGATCAAGTGGGCGGCTTGCCTGGAAGCTCGGCAGAGAAGGACGGGTCGTCAACACTATAGTCATACTGGGGGTCACCGGCAGTCTCGGAGCCTAGCAGAGAGAAGAGGGGGAAGAAACAATAAATATAATGCAAACAGATGCGTAACGATGCATGACATGACATATAACGGTGCTAGGTGTGCCCTAACGCAGTGATAGGTGATACCGGCGAAGGGGGAAACATCCGGGAAAGTATTCCCGGTGTTTGACGTTTTCGAACAGACGGACCGGAGGTGGATTGTTGCATGTTCGCTATGCTAGGGACGTGTGGTGAACGAACGAACTGCGTATTCGGATTCGTCTCGTCGTTCTGAGCAACTTTCATGTACAAAGTATTTTCATCCGAGCTACGGATTATTTTATATTATTTTTCAAAGTTTTAATCAATTCTGAAATTATTATTAATTAAGTTAATTCGAAAATAGAAATATGATGCCAGCATGACGTCAGTGTGACGTCAGCAGTCAACAGGATAGTTGACTGGGTCAAACTGACGGTGGGTCCCGCATGTCATAGACTAAGACAAACTAATCAGGTTTAATTAGTCGAACTAAATAATTAGGTTTATTAATTACAATTAATTAGGTCAATTAATTAATTTACTTAATTAATTAATTTTTATTAATTTTTTATTGTTTTTTTCAAAAACGTTCCAGGGCGGGCCCCACGTGCCATAGGCACAGGGGCCTTAGCGGGTTAGCGGGGAGGAGGGCGACGGGTGCCTAGGCGGGCGCTTGCCCGCAGGGAGTGCGGCGGGGCGAGGCCAGTGGCCGGCCGGCGTGGGGGGAGACGGAGTGCGGGGCCGGCGAAGAGCGGGCCCGCGGGCGGCAGAGGAGCAGCAACAGGGGAGCCGGGGCGTAGCGGCGCACCAGCAGCAGGGGAACGGCGCAGCGGCAACGGCAGCGCAGTGGTAGGGCGTGGGCGCGCGACGGCGAGCCGTGGCGCGGCCAAGCGCGGACGCGCGCGCGCTCAGCTGCGTCGAGCGGCCAGTGGGGCGGATGCGGGCGGCACGGCAGGGGCAGGGGCTCGCGGTGGCCGGCGGCGAGGCCAGCAGCGGTGGTGGGTAAAGGCGGCGGCGCCGCCGCAGCAACAACAGGCAAGGGAGCGGGTGAGCGCGTGCCACGGAGCAGCAGCACGCGAGCGGCAGCTACGACAGCAGGCGAGCGACGGCGCATGGCGGTAGCAGGCGGAGCGGGGCGCGCAGGGGCAAGCTGCAGGCGAGCAACAAGTGGCCGTGCGAGGCCGCGGTCGTCGCCGGTAACGAAGGGGGAAAGGGGAGAACGGGGTCCTCACCCCACGCTGTAGATGTACGCCGGCGAGGCTCGGTGATGCGAGTCGGGGAGGAGGAGGCGGTCCAGCAGTCCGGTGGCATCGGGAGGGCGAGGGCCGGCGAGGGGAGGCGGTGGTGGCGCCGGGCACCGGGAGGCGGTGGCGACGGGGTCAACACCCCGATCCAGAAGGGGATCGGGGGAGTGGGGGGGGGGTGCGAGGGGAGTGGGGGTAGTGGGGATTAGGGTTGGTGGAGTGGGGGCCTAAGTAGGCCAGTAGGTGGGCCGGCCTGCGGTGGTGGCCAGCTGGGCCGACTGGCCCAGTGGGGGGGGGTGGTGGTTTCCTTTTTTTCTTTTTTTTGTTTTCATTTAGTCCTTTCCTTTTTATTTATTTTCTTTTCTGTTTTAATTCATTTAAAAGCATTTAGGCTTTTTATAAAAGCATGGTCCCTTCACCATAAATACCTAGGCGTTAAATGGCACACTCCGAACATTTTAGTTTTAAAGTTTGAAATTTTTTGATGTTTGTTAATAATCCAAATTTGAATTCGAATCGGTTTTGAACTAACGCGAGATTAGCAACTGTAACGGAGGTGACATGGCATCATTAGCAGAGGTTCACTGTAGCATAATTATCCGGGCGTTACAACGAGATTTCTTTAAGGGCGGTAGGTTTGTAACATCCTGGATTTTGCCCATTTTTTTTCTTTTGATTTTGGTCTGGATTTGCTTTTTGTGGCTTAGTGGTCTTGCATCCTGAAGGAATCATCCTTGATTCTTCTTCCCTAGTGGCTTGTCAACCTCTAAACCAGCCCAAGACCTTGTCATTTCCATCTTGGACCAATTCCAATATTCTTTTTCTTGGGAATATTCATTTTTCTCGTAAAGGAAAACCCCTGTTTGCCCTGGGTTGTGAAGCAACCCACATTTCTATCATTTCAAAAATTCCTACATAATTCTCATAAATCATTTGGGACATATCTTCCTCAGATATGTCAAAATCCTTCATTGCCATGTTCAAAAATATTTCACCAATATTCCTTTTCTGATTCTGCCATAGCTGTCAAGTTGAGAAGCAAGTACCCTTTATATTTGCTTGCTTACTCTCAAACTTTTTGTGCACTCTTTCCTATCCATATCATTGCCACATGCCAAAATTCAACTCAATTTGGCTAGTAAATCTTCCTTGGCAAATTTCCAAAGTTTTTGATCAACTGGAAGCTTTATGAAGCAAGTGCTAGCTAGGTTGATCCAAATGAGTTGAAATTTTGCCATGATCTCAATATGCTCAAATCATGACTCTTCACCAAATTTGAGCATCATTCCTTCAACTATGTGAGCATAGCATCAAATCTTTGTTTCTGGTCATCATTTTGGGTTTTGAAGTAACTATATTTTATGTTGCTCCATAATTTTTGAAATTTTACCAGGATATTCCCCTACCCATATAACCAATCTCCACAAGATTTGGGCTCATTCTATCTAGCCATTTTCCCTCAGCAATTTGCCTAAGATTCTGTCCAGTGGGATGCTGTGTGAAGGAAGTACCATTTTGGTTTATCCAAATGGTATGAAATTTATACAGTGTCTTCATATGCCAAAATAGTTAGCCTCCTCCAAAATTCAGCTCGATCTCAGTTGATATGTGAGTGCCACATCAAGATTTGTTTTCTGGACCAGATTGGTCAGTTGCAAAGCAACCCTATTAAATCTTGGTACTTTTCTTCTCCAACTTCACAAGATTGTAGTCCTTCCTATTCTCAACCTCCCAGACATCAGCTTTGGCCCATATCATTTCTCTGTTCATCACAGTGGTGTGGTCAAGTTTGCTACAGCAAACTTCAGGTGATCACTCCCATCTAACCACAGTTTCCCAGATCGAGCCATCACCTCTCTGGGACTATTCCTTGGAAGGACTTTCTACTAGACACCAAGTTGGGTGCCAGGGTGCACCACGTGCGCTAGTTCACGCGGTCACCACACGGCCGGCATGCCGTGCGCGCGCTCTGGCAGTTGGGGCCCTCGGCCTCGTCGGTTTCCTCCTCTCCCTCGACCCATAGCCATGTCTAGGAGCTTCACCTCATCGTCGTCCTTCCCCTGGACACCTCTTCCCTCCTCCATGCGTGTTCCCGAAGCTCCGATGCGCCGGTGCACGCATCGCCGCGGCCGTGCTCGCCCAACCACGTCGCCGTGGCTATTTAAGGCCCCCGAGCCCCTCTCATCCTCACCAACCTCCGCACCTCACTCCACTGGTCCTCCCCGACCCCTCCTCTCGTCTCTGGAGCCTCCCCTCGCCTCCTATCGCAGCCATGGCCACCGTCGGGCTTGGCCTAACACTACAAGAGGTCGGGCCTACTATGATGAGCTAAAAAATGTCATCGAATAGCTAATAACGTCACAAATTACCCCCCGGTGACATTTTATGGGTGTCACAAGCATCGTCACAGAATCCCCGTCATAGATTACTCCTAGTGATGGCGCACGCGCAAAAATGTCATCGAAATTGGGACCTTTAGTGACATTATATAGAACGTCATCGACTTTCTATTTCCATGACAGTCAATTACTGTCACATGTTAGGAGAAAATATGTCGTATTGCACCATATTCGGTGACAAGGTAACGTCACTAACTTTGTGCCACATCAACACCCAAGCGGATATCCCACTAGTAGTGCCACTACTTTTATTGTGGATGAAGATGACTCCATCAAAATATATTTACTTTCTTTCTAATCTAAATTACGATGAAAATAAGTATTTAGTTCACATCACATCACATAGGATTATATAAAAAAGTTGAAGAGAAAATTCACATCATAAATTGATATCAAAGACAAATCATATTATATATGAAATCGTCTCAGCCAAATCATTCTGTAAACAAAAATGATGGTAAAAAACTAACTCAAGTTTGACACAGACAATATACAAGATGAAAACTAATATTAACTAAAGACCACATATGTTGTCCTGATGATTGCAATGTAAGGATGGCATTCATGAACCATTGGTTGGGACTTGGACTGCAGAGTTGCTTGAGCACTCAAGAGAAAATCAAGCAGATTATCTGTCTCCTTTTGCTTCTTTGCCCAGGCTTCATTCTTCTCTTGCTGACTCTTCTCTAGAGCTTCCAATTCTTCTTTTTGCTTCTCTTGTATCTCTTCAAATGCTCTCTCTTGTGCTTCAAGTCTTGCGGCTAACTCCTCCCGATGCCTATAAATGGCAAAACACAACAATGTTGCATCGTAATGAGATGAAAATAGACAAGATAAAAAGGTACAAGGGTAGCAATTTAAAATAGAGAAGTACATTATTAAATGTCAAGGCAAGCATGCCGATAGGCCAATGAAACAGTAAACCCAAGAATATCTTATAATGTTTTAAAATATGCATAACCAACGACTTGATTACAGGAAGCATTACCAAAAGGATATCAAGTCAACAACCCAGGTTAAAAGAAGCACTCCTTAGTTGAACTTTCATTAACTTCAATGAGTGCACTGTGCACATAGAAGCAAGCAAAAAGAAACAACAAGAACAGAAAGGGAAATAAGATAATTACTTGTCATTTACATCTCTTGCCTCTCTATCCTTCTGTTCAATTCTTTCTTCTAGAACTCAGATCTGGGCTGATGAAGTAGAGCTCCCAGATCTCCCGGATCTTGATGCGTACCCCATGCTAGAAAGGAATGTTCTATGGGCGCTTTCTTCCTTTAGAACTTCAGCCACAATCGCTGTATCGGATACTGGCTGCTCACCTTCTCATTGTGTTTCCCTTTTCTTTTCCATCGCATTCTATAGTATAAAGAAAAACATCGATGCTAAGTTAAAGTTCATATGCTAGCAATATGAGAATCTATTTCAAGTCAGAAACAATAGAGGAAGAAATCTTACATGAACTAGAAGTGCAGGCTCGCTCGTGCTACCGGTGTTGCTGTTTGTATGGGTGTCTTTGGAAAACTCAATGGGACTTGGGTCCTGATTATTGTACTTGTAATTTTTCTACAAGATATATGAAATTGTAACATTACTACTACATATATATTAGCCAGTGCAATAGACATAGGACTACAAGTAAGATATTTGGAATTCTTACAAGTTTGTTGAAATAGGCAACATAGGACATAGATCCAGTCTTTTGGTGATGCTCAACAGCTTCTCAGTTTTCCTTATTCATTTGACATATTTTCTATATAAAGAAAATTAATATAAGTATTTACATATGGTACAGTAGATGTGAGTGCAAAAAACTATTGTTGGTCGCATATCTTGTTACAAACCTTGTTTCTTTCATCAGACCATTTATTAACAAGGCTTGTCCAATTCTCATGAGTAATGTTCGGTGACTTATTTGATAATGCTTCTTGATCAGTATAACCATTGAAGTATTTCTTCTTTAGCCTGTAGCGTTGTTGTCAAACACCCTTCTGGATTACTTTTGTGCATACATCATTTCCAACCTTGTCATCCTTTTCCATCTCAAAGTTAATCTGAAATACCAATCATATATAGGATATATCATTAAATTGATTGTGCAACATGTGAACACCTGAATGAAAATGAAGGAAACTATCCCACCGCAATATCTTTAATAGTATGGGGAATAACATGTTTGAGTGGGCTTTTGGCATAGTCATTCCAGTGCGTAGCAACATGCATTTTGCTCCTGATGTGGATACCACACTCAGAAGAAAACTTTGATGCTTGGACTGGGTTTGTAGGTCTCACTTTCCCCACTGTAAAATCAATACGCATCTTCCTCCATTTCTGTTTGCGTACTCCTGAAGCCCATGCCCCATGGTTGGTCTACGTCGACGACCTCTCCTTGATGATCGTGGATCAGTTAGACCAGTGGAGCATGCTAATGTATCTACATTACAAGCTGGCAAATAAATTAGAAGGTTACAGTTTCAAGTGGAAAATAAATGGTGTGAAGCGATGATGTTGCATATACCTTGGCCTTGTAATGTAATCATGTTATCTGATTGTCCGGATGTGCCTATCATGTCTTGAGAACCTTGTACCCCTGAATCAGTGTCAGGCGAGTTGCTATCCTTAGAAGTTAGGTGACGTGATGTGTTTGTTGGATTTGGTGCAGACTGTTCTTGATGGTTTGTAGCTTCAACTGACTCAGTTGTTGTGGTAGCTCTAGATCTTGTTATTCTTGAGGTAGCAGCTACACTATTTATGGATCTGACATGCTTTTTCATTTTTGGTGGCTGGGACAAATAAGTGAGTAAAACAAGGCAGTTAATCAACACTAACTTATGCAATGTCAGCACATGTTCAATAGGAATGAAGTGAACAGAGATATAATCATCTAGATTAATTAGGAAAAGTGGAGGGACAGAATATGTGAATCAATCTCTGAGTCAATTATTTGTGATACTTATAGTTCACAATGACATACACATGATACAAGCAAGGCGAAATTAAAGCCAGCGAATCAACATTGTACATATTATTTAAGATGTAAGTCTGCATGATATATATTACCATTGCTTTGGACTTAGCAAGAGCGACCTCCTCTTCATCTCTCAAATCCTCTTCCTCTACATGGGCTGCGATCATCATCACCTCGTGCCTTTTGTGTCGGTTGCGCATTAGAGGCACTAGGGTATACAAGGCTACGTGCTAGGCTTGTGGCATGATTTTAGTAACTGAAGCTGGAAAAGATGACAGAGAGTGAACTTAATGAATTGCCGAAATATCTACCAGCCTACATTATCAACACTAGATGACCGAAATATTCTTAAACTTTTTTGGAGCAGTACTTGTAATGTACATGATTACATTAACTTATCTCTTGAAACTTGGCTTTCATTGCTTGTAGACAAAAAAAGGCTAGATTGTGTAAAACAGTTATAAACAAGCAGCTCTGCTAACAAGTAGTTCATGTGTTCCTTTATACTCAAACTTGGAATTGATGCTTGTCTAATTTGACATGGCCAGAGTAAAAAATGATGGAAATATCGCACCCCAAGGCCCAAGCCACCTCCTACTTCTCTCTCCAATCTCTCTCAATGCATTACTCTAGCAGATTATGGTCATGTACTCTAGTAATAACCCACTGGAGCTTTACGTGTAGTCTTGCATGATCTACAACTACAATGCTACTATGTAGGTTGTGGGAGTTCTCAGCACCCTATTCTTTTATTACTACTCCAGTTTATAAGTAGACTACTACATCCAGTTTGTTGTTCTTTCTTGAATTTGTGCATCTGGTGCTGAATTCTACATGAAAATTATACTGCTGCAGTAATTAACAAACTATACTCTAACGTCGGGGCCTAAATTTTTATTTGCACAGGACCTTTGATTTTCTACGTACAGTCCTGGAGATGGCAAAGACATTACTGTACGATGCTTTTGAGGGTTGCAGAACAGATAGAAATAAATAACATACTTGGAAATATGGAGCATCCAGAATTCAGTTCAACAAGAACAAGTGCAGACTCGGCCTTTATTCAGTTTCGAACAAGTGCAGACTCAGTCTTTATTCAGTTTTGAACAGGAACAAGTGCAGAACCATTCTTTATCCAGAATTCGAAACAAAGAACATACACTGTGAACTCCATATGGTAATATATTGTATTAAGAACAAGTGCAGACATTGAGTTTTGACGATCCTAGGCAAGGACTATTTATTGGGTAGCAGAACCACAAACAGGGAAGCCAAATGGTCGTTGAATTATAGGAAATCTCACAACAACTGAATGAAGACCGAGTAAATCTTACAGAGCTACTGGATTTGCCACATGGTCGTTGTATTCAGAGATGTACACGACCGTGTGTGCTTTTCGCCCCAAAATCCCTTCCATGGTGATCCCTTACGTCTAGAGCTTGCGGGTGATGAGGGCGGGATGAGAAAATTACCGTCAGCCGTTTCCGGTTGCTGTAATTAGTGGGGAAAGAGAGACGGGTGGGGCGGCCTCCTCCAATCCGCTGTCCCTGGTTGATATAGTGGATCTGAGCTCGGCCGATCGGGCGACCTCCTCCAATCCGCCGTCGCCGGTCGTTGCAATCAGGGGGGGTAGAGCGGAGTGCTCGCGGGGATAGTTGTGTGGTGGATCCGAGCTCGGCCGGCGGGCGGCCTCTCCCAATCTGCCGGCCCTAATCATCGCAGTCGTGGGATATAGGAGAGTCGATTCAATCTGGCGAAAAAATGCCGGGGTGGGCGGTGGCTTTCAGCGGTGCCTCTTCGCGGGCGAAATAGAAGGATAAATTTTGGCTGGGTCTTTGACGGGTGGGGACACTGGGTGGATGCGGGAAAAAAATAGAGAAGCGGAGGGAAAATAGTACGTGGGTGGAGGGATTTTTTTTTTGCGAGGAGATGGTTTATTTTCATAATTTAATTTCCACTTAATATTATGTAATTCATTTAAGTTTTTATAGATAGAACGAAACAACATGACCTCACGAGCGCCCCATTCAAGTTCTTTGCCCCGTCTGTTTATAGATAAGAGTAAAAAGTAAGATGCCATCGACTCTCCTATTTCCATTTCAACAAAATTAACTCACGAGCGCCCAATTGAAATTTTTAGCATAGACACTGCCGAACAAAAAATTTGTGTTAAAATTTATATTTGAATGCCCAATTTTTTTTTGTCAAGCCACTACCTATTTATATTAGAAAGAACAAAATAACCATCTAAAAAAAGAACAAAACAAGGTTTTCCCTTTTTAAGAATATAATAGTCATAAGTATTTTCATGGCCACTGCCTACATATATTAGATAGACCAAAATAATTACAACGCTCGATAGACTTTGAAAAAATGATGGTGGTCCCACTGCCAAAACCAACACATGGCTCCTACCTTTCAATAACCCGTGAACTAGCTATGGCCGGTCCCACTGCTAGACGCTACATGCCAAAAAAATGATCGTCACACATTTGTAGTATTCGGTGACTCTAGCAAGTTCGTCATGCAAAATACCAAACCGTCACAGAAATTGGCAACCAGGTGTGCTGAAAGGCCGAGGCATTCCAGTGACGTCTAACGTCACCAATTTGCGGTAATTTGTGAGGCCACCGACGAGAACGTCCCGCATTAGGCATTTCGGTGACGTTGTCCACCATCGTCACAAGGATTTTCGTCACAGTATGTCAATTTTGTTGTAGTGTAAACTCGAGTCAGCCGGCGCTCCTCTCTCTCTCTCTCCTTTCTTCACCAGTGAGCTCCCCTAGCCACCTTGATTCTTCCCATGTCTGCAGGCCCTCCTCTCCACCACCATACCGCCCTCCCCAGCTGTGCCCGATGCCGCGTCCACCGGCGTTGAGGTCGCCATCATCTCGGCCCTTCCCGCCAGCCGTGAACCTGCTCTCTGGATGCGCCGCATCACGGGGAGCATTCCGATGGCCGGACCTCGGCCGGAGATGGCCTGTGCCGCCAGGACGAGCGCCGGCACCGAGCCTCGCCTCTGCTTCGGCTGCGCACAAGCACGGGAGGTAGAAGACGAGCCGTGTCAGGCAGGCCCCACCTCCCCGTGGACCCCACCTATCATCCATCGAACCCCGGTCAAGCTAGATAAGTGGACACGCACTTCACGGATTACGTCTTCGGTTTTCTGAAAGCGTATTTTTGAAAGTACATTTTCTTTATTCAGCCGCCGGCTGAATCTATTAAATAGTAGATGTTTGTCAGTTAGCAGCCGAAACGAATAGTTTTTATTTGTTTTCTGCCTAACAAACGAACGGCCATATCTCGGCAACCTTAATTCCGATTGAGGTGATTCCAAAGCCCACTTCTTCGTCTCTTCGAGCCCGTCATGTTGGTATCATTTTCATACTGTTTTGACACTGTGAAAATGACCATTTTGCCCTTGCCCGTAAACAGCCCCCTCCGAGAGAGAACTATTTCCGGCAATCATTTCCTCGGACTCTCCGCACTTCTTTCCGATGGTTCCTTCATCCCTAGGCAAGCCACAACTCTCATTCGCATAATTGCATTGCAATATCATAGTTAAACTAATTACTTTAATAGCAAGTAGGAATTATTTGTAGAATGGATTAGATTATGCAATGCTTGAGTAAATTCTTGAATAGGTGACTACCATGTTAAGGACTGGATTGTTAGTGGCTAGTAGTTTACCCGCTTGATGATGCCATGACGTGGTTGGATTAAGAGATTATTGTCTATGATTATTTTGGGTTTCATCCTGCAGTTTGTGGGTATAAATTAGTAGCAGTGGCTTAAGCATATTGGTTATTGGATTACTAGTTGATTAATGTTTTAAATTGGATTACTATAATATCGGAGAGTCAGCTACGATGGAAAGATTATTCGAGGATAAGATACTTCATGGTTGATCGAGAGTCACCTGCCCGGAGTTATCTGTGTAACCACATTTGCCGGTATGGGTCGGCCTTGACTTGGTCTAACCTCGTGCTCTTTTATCGGTACCACCAAATAGGGAAGGTTATGTGCGCGTGCTACCCTGGCTCGGTAGGCGGCTATAACCTTGTGAGCCCAGTTGAGTTATTTGGATCCAGGTCCTCGTTTGGGATAGTTTGTTTGGCCACGACGGTGGCAAGTGTCACAGGGTGACACAGGGGCCACCCAAGACATGACCCTGGGAGGGTATGATTGTCGGTGGTATGGTGGAGGAGTCACGGGTTAGGCAGGTTTCGTTGGAGCAACACTGGTCCACCCGAATGGGATCCCGAGGCCAGGTGCTCCATGGTGTGGGTAAAGTGTGAAACCTCTGCAGAGTGTAAGAATCTATTCGAATAGCCGCATCCGCGGTATTGGACAGTCCGTCCAGGCCTCACTAGGTGGTCAACTGCAACAATGATAATAATGATGGAAGAACTCGTCTGAGTATGGTAGCAGTTGGGCATCATGGCATTGGCAAGTCTTGGTTACAATGTCGAGGATAGTCGTTGGGTGTTCTTGGAGTGATCGCGAGTTGGTCTCCAGAGTAGAGGGAGAGTAGCCTGTTATTGTTAATTTCAACCATCCCCTCGGTAACAATAAATCTTGACCTAATCTTGACTGCTATGATGTTGTCTTGCCTTAATGCTGGTGTTTGTTGTGAGCTTGCGAGTACATTCAAAGTACTCACCTGGCGTGTCATGCCAGTTTGCAGGTTATGCCGTGATTGCTTGCTTGTTGAGGATCACGAGTTTGCGAGCTAGGACACGTGTTCCAACCAGAGTCCCTACGGAGTGGAGTCCATCACCGCCGTCGTTGTTTCACTGCCGAGAGTTACTCCGCTTCCTCGGGTTGTTCCGCTGCTAGCGTAGAACTACCCTGGGGAGGCATAGTGTCGCCGTGCCGATGCAATCCATGTACCCTTGTAGCCATATCCATTGTAATAAAGAGCTGATTTGTTCTATGCCAGCAGTGCCGTATTCCAGAAGACTTGTCTCTGGGCTGGAATACGGGGCATTCCGGTCTTCCTCTAAGCCGGGGTGCCACACTCTCTCCTGGATGGTCTCCGCCTACCCTGTTGTTCCGCCACAGCGAATCATTCGCGGGTTTTCTCCGAGCCAACCCGACTTTAACATAACAATTATAGTGTAACAATATAAAGTATATCCGTGACCATTGCCCAGAGGGATCACGTCCCGATATTATAGCATGGCAAATGGACAAGGGTGTAGGGCCACTGATGTGACTCAAGCATATCTAAACTAAGCATAGTAGGATAGTAGGTAACAAAAGCAGGCTATGCATCAGAATAGGATCTACCGATTAATTAACAACTGCGACAACATCTAATGCAAGAATATAGAGAGAAGGAATGGGTGATATCAGAATGATCAAGGGGGGTTTCTTGCCTGGAAGCTCTGCTGAAGGGACCTAATCGTCAGCGGCGTAGTCGTACTCAGGGTCTACGACGGTGCCGGGGACTACCGATAAAAGCAGAGGATGGGGAAACAAATAAATAATAGGCATATAAATGCAACACAGATGCAGGTCATGGCAAAAATGTGATGATTATGTGTTCTAATGCATTACTTCACATTTTAATTGAAGTGGGAAAATATTTGGAAGCTCCGGGTATTAGTTCATATATTGATCTTGATGCAAAAGTTCAAGGTTCATTATGATAATGATGTTTGTCATGCTTGCAAATGACATATTTAGATTCGTGGTATTTTTTGATCATTTTTCATATACTCCCTCTGTTCCTTTATATAAGGTGTATGTGTTTTTTGATAAAATTCCACAATGTAAGGTGCATTTGTTCTAATTCCTCGTAATTCCAATCTTGGCCCTCCAGAAAAAGGAAAGTATCTCTCCCCTGATTGCATGTATCTCTCCTTGTAGAGAAAGAAAAGGAAACTATCTTTCTCCCGATTGTGTGTATCTCTTTTTTCCTAGCCTAAATGATTTACTTGCCGCTAATCTACAAATTAGAGAAGGGTAATTTTGTCCTAACTAGTGCATAATTATGTGCCTTGGTCACCGTGCTGAAAATAATACACCTTAGATAAAGGAATGGAGGGAGTATAAATTATTTCCATCTAAGTTATGGTTTATTTTCTATGATTTTCAAAGTTTAAATAATTTTCTGGAATTTATATCAATTTGAATTAAATGGGAAAAATGCGAAGTGTACCCAGAAGGACATCATATAGGTACAACATTTCATGCAACTTCAATTCCATTTTTTTAGTTTTCTTATATAAAACCAAACTAGTGATAAACAAGAAACTAAAAGATTCAATTGCAAGATCTAAAGATATACCTTCAAGCACTCACCTCCCCGGCAACGGCGCTAGAAAAGAGCTTGATGTCTACTACACAACTCGTTCTTGTAGACACGTGTTGGGCCTCCAAGCGCAGAATTTTGTAGGACAGTAGCAATTTTCCCTCAAGTGGATGACCTAAGGTTTATAAATCTGTGGGAGGCATAGGATGAAGATAGTCTCTCTCAAGCAACCCTGCAACCAAATAACAAAGAGTCTCTTGTGTCCCCAACACACCCAATACAATGGTAAATTGTATAGGTGCACTAGTTCGGCGAAGAGATAATGATAAAAGTGTAGTATGGATAGTAGATATGAGTTTTTGTAGTGCGAACAATAAAAAACAGCAAGGTTGTAAATAGTAAAATGGAGCACAACGGCATTGCAATGATAGAAAATGCGGCCTAGGATACATACTTTCACTAGTGCAATCTCTCAACAATGCTAACATAGTTGGATCATATGATTATCCCTCAAAGTGCAATAAAGAATCACTCCCGAGTTCCTATTAGCGGAGAACATAAGATAGAAGTTGTTTGTAGGGTACGAAACCACCTCAAAGCTATTCTTTCTGATCAATCTATTGGGCTATTCCTATAAGTGTCACAAACAACCCTAGAGTTCGTACTAAAATAGCACCATATGACACACATCAACCAACTCTAATGTCACCTAGATACTCCAATGTCACCACAAGTATCCATGAGTTGATTCTACGACATGCATCAAACAACTTCATGATCATAATATTGAATCCACACAAAGAACTACAAGGAGACCCCAAAGTTTCTATCAGAGAAAAGATAATGAAAACGTGAATCAACCCCTATGCATAGATTACCCCAATGTCACCGCGGGAATCCGCAAGTTGAGTGCCAAGACATACATCAAGTGAATCAATATGATACCCCATTGTCACCATAGGTATTCAATATGCAAGACATACATCATGTGTTCTCAGATCTGAATATTCAATCCGACAATAACAAAACTTCAAAGGTAAAAGATTCAATTCATCACAACAAGGATGGAGAGGGGTGAAACATCATATGATCCATCTATATTAACAAAGCCCATGATACATCAAGATCGTGACATCTCAAGATCATGCGAGAGAATTGAAACACATAGCTACTAGTACATACCCCTAGCCTCGAGAGTGGACTACTCCCTCCTCATCGTGGAGACCGCCGGGATGATGAAGATGGCCTCCGGTGATGATTTCCCCCTCCGGCAGGGTGCCGAAACGGGCTCCAGATTGGTTTTCAGAGGATACAGAGACGTGCAGCGGCGGAGTCCACGTTCTAGGTTAACTTTCGTGGGTTTCTGTATATATAGGACTTTTTGGCATTGGAATCATGCAAAGGGGGGCCACGAGGGGGCCACATGGCACTGGGGCGCGTCTCGGTGCCATGTGTTCACCTCCTGACTCTTTTGCTCCTTCCATGAAGCTTCCAGGCACTCTTTCCTTCTATAAAAAATTGTCAAAAAGTTTATTGCATTTGCAGAACTTTTATTTCTGCACAAAAAACAACACCTTGGTAGTTCTGCTGAAAACAACGTCAGTCCGGGGTAGTTCTAATCAAATCATACCAAAACCATATACAATTGTCATAAACATGGCATGAATACTTCATAAATTATAGATACATTGGAGACATATCGGCATCCTCAAGCTTAATTCCTGCTCGTCCTCGAGTAGGTAAATGATAAAAGAAATAATTTATGAAGTGTGAATGCTAGCATAGTGCAAAACTTTGATCAATGATAATGTCAATCACCTTTTCTAGCATCATAATAGCAACTTATTCTCATAAAACTCATCATGATCAAGTAGCAATCAATTCACATGTTATGGTTCAAACAATGCATTCTCTTGAAGCTCAACAACCTATGTTCTTAGTCACCAAGCAATTGCAATTCAACTTATCAACAACAAAGTCTAAGAAAGAGCTCCACATACTCAATTATCATTTGGTCTTCCATGATTGCTAGTACTCAACGCATATTTTTAGAACAAATGGCATCCATCGAACACAGAGAAAGATAGGGGCTTAATGTTTCGCCTCCCAACTTATTTATCATAGAGATAATTGTCAACAATAATAATTCATGATCAAATATATTTGACTGGTCATATGTGCCTAGATCTTTCCCCACCACATGATGCTTGCCAACTAGAGAATAGGTTGGGTTAAGGAAAATTAATACTATTGACTCTTGCATAAAAGTAAATACATAAAAGTAAAAGATAGGCCCTTCGCAGAGGGAAGCAGAGGTTGTCATGCACTTTTTCTTTTTGGATGCACAAACTCTTAATGCAAAGGAACGTCACATGATATTGCCCCTTGTGATAGCAACCTTTATTATGCAGTCTGTCGCTTTTATTGCTTTACCATCACAAGTTCGTACCACGCTTACATTCCCTTACAATAAAAGATCATATTTAATTTAGGAGCAATTTTTATTGCTTTTTGCACCGATGACAACTTACTTGAAGGATCTTATTCAATCCATAGGTAGATATGGTGGACACTCATGGCAAGAAACTGAGTATTTAATGGTTTTTGGATGCACAAGTAGTATCTCTACTTAGTGCGATTTTTTGGCTAGCAAAAGATCCTAAGCAAGCACCACATGTTGGAGGATCCATAACAATATAACTTCTATGCAAATATACCCAAACATAACTCATTATGTTGTCTTCCTTGTCCAACTTCAACTAATTTGCTCAAGTTTGAAAATAATTAATGGGTATTCACAATCATAGAAGATGTCCAAGATAATATATTTATATGTGAAAGTTCTCTTCCTCATACCAATCATTCATGAATTGCTTGTATGACCAATATTGGGATTGTCAAGCTTCAAAAGATTTCACCATCTAAACCCAATGTGAAGCTACTACTAGGCATGATACAAGCACATGAAGCACATATAATTTCAAATGATATTCAATTCATTCAACAATTTACTCATAGGATATAAGTGAAGCACAAGAGTAAATGACAAACTACTCCAAAAAGATATAAGTGAAGATCATATGAGTAGTCAAACAATTAAGTAGCTACGTGAGGACACTCTCTCATTCAAAGATTTCAGATCTAAGTATCTTATTAAAACAGTAAGCAAAAGGGAAATAAAAGGACACACCAAGTATAGCACAATTCATGTGAAGAAGCAAACACTTAGGCTCAACGAAAACTGACCGATAGTTGTTGAAGAAGAAAGTTGGGATGCCTACCGGGGCATCCCCAAGCTTAGTTTCTTGAAACTTCTTGGAATATGAACTTGGGATGCCTTGGGCATCCCCAAGCTTGAGCTCTTGTGTCTCCTTAATTCCTCTCATATCACGGTTTTTCAAAATCTTAAAACTTCATCGACATAAAAATCAACAATAACTCGTGAGATAAGTTAGTATAGATCAATTCAAAACCTTATCATTTTTTACTGTAACAAATCACTAACATTATAATTTAACATTCACTAATAAATGCCTCTGCATATTTAGTACTTCTATCCTCAAATAGAACCATTAAGCAAGCCAACATATGCAAACAATGCAAACATAACAGCAATCTGTCTAAACAGGATAGTCTGTAAAGAATGCAGCAAGATCCATACTTACTTAACTCCAAAAATTCTGAAAATTTACCACACTGTAGAGAATTTATAATAGCATGTTTTGTCAAAATTTCAAGATTTTATGACATACTGACTTTTCTAGGGAAGTTTTGCACTAACAGCCAACTTTCTGTTTTGAAACAGCCACTCATTCACTTGCAAATTGAGCATGGTAAAGGCTATACTTGACACTTTTATTGAAATAAAAGACAGAAAACATTATTCTAAATAACATCAAGTAAATCCAACTAAAATAAAATGATACTCCAAGCAAAACACATATCATGTGATGAATAAAAATATAGCTCCAAGTGAGGTTACCGATAATGTTGAAGACGAAAGAGGGGATGCCTTCCGGGGCATCCCCAAGCTTAGTTGCTTGGGTCTTCCTTGAATATTAACTTGGGGTGCCTTGGGAATCCTCAAGCTTAGGGTCTTGCCACTCCTTATTCTCCTCATATCGATATCTCACCCAAAACTTGAAAACTTCAATCACACAAAACATAACGGAACTTCGTGAGATGTGTTAGTATGATAAAGAGCAAATCATTCACTTTGGAACTGTCAAGACAAGATCCAAAATTGTTCTCACAAAAATCCTACTGTACTCTATCATTTCCACATTTTATATCACCTAATATAAGTTATGTGAATGCTAAAACAAGCAAACTATGCAATCAAGGCAGATTCTGTCAAAAATAGAACAGTCTGTAATGATCTGAACAACCACCATATTTCTGTAACTCCAAAAATTCAGAAGCTTTTGACCCTCTGGTGATTTTTGAAAATTTTTGCACTCGGAGCAAAAGTTTCTGTTTTTGCACATAATCAAATCAACTATCATCCACACTATCCCAAAGGCTTTACTTGCACTTTATTGAAACAAAACATATAAAACATGATTAATACAGTAGCTTAATCATGTGAACACACAAAAATAGTAGGTAAAAATGTTGGGTTGTCTCCCAACAAGCACTTTTCTTCAATGCCTTTCAAGCTAGGCATGATGATTTCAATGATGCTCACATAAAAGATAATAATTGAAACATAAAGGGAGCATCATGAAGCATATGACTAGCACATTTAAGCCTAACACACTTCCTATGCATAGGGATTTTGCGACCAAATAATTTATTCGAGCAAGAATCAACTAGGATAGGAAGGCAAAACAAGCATGACTTCAAAACTTTCAACACATAGAGAGGAAAATTGATATTATTGCAATATGTAAAAGCATAAGTTCCTCTCCCATAATAATTTTTAGTAGCATCATGAATGAATTAGACAATATAACCATCACATAAAGCACTCTTTTCATGATCCACAAGCATAGAAAATTTATTAGTCTCCACACAAGAAAATTTCTTCTCATCAATAATAGTGGGAGCAAACTCAATAAAATAATTATCACGAGACACTTGATTGACATGACCAAATTGAACATTAAAAAGATGATCATCATTCGTTATAGCATACATGTCATCACAATAATCATCATAGATAGGAGGCAAACAATCATTATAACAAATCTCCACATCAAATCTTGGGGGACTAAAAATTTCATCTTCATCAAACATAGCATCCTCAAGCTTGTGGCTTTGCATATCATTAGCATCATTGATATTCATAGAATTCATACTAACAACATTGCAATCATGCTCATCATTCAAATTAAACATTTTATGGAATTCTTCTTCTATCAAATGAGCACAATTTTTAGAATCCTTATTTTCAATAAAGACATCATATAGGTAAAGCATTTCATGCAACTACAATTCCATTTTTTTAGTTTTCTTTCATAAAACCAAACTAGTGATAAAAAAGAAACTAAAAGATTCAATTGCAAGATCTAAAGATATACCTTCAAGCACTCACCTCCCCGGTAACGGCGCCAGAAAAGAGCCTGATGTCTACTACACAACTTGTTCTTGTAGACACGTGTTGGGCCTCCAAATGCAGAGTTTTGTAGGACAGTAGCAATTATCCCTGAAGTGGATGACCTAAGGTTTATCAATCTGTGGGAGGCGTAGGATGCAGATAGTGTCTCTCAAGCAACCCTGCAACCGAATAACAAAGAGTCTCTTGTGTCCCCAACACACCCAATACAATGGTAAATTGTATAGGTGCACTAGCTCGGCGAAGAGATAATGATAAAAGTGTAGTATGGATAGTAGATATGAGTTTTTGTAGTGCGAACAATAAAAAATAGCAAGGTAGTAAATAGTAAAACGGAGCACAAACGGTATTGCAATGATAGAAAATGAGGCCTAAGATACATACTTTCACTAGTGCAATCTCTCAACAATGCTAACATAGTTGGATCATATGATTATCCCTCAAAGTGCAATAAAGAATCACTCCCGAGTTCCTATTAGCGGAGAACATAAGATAGAAATTGTTTGTAGGGTACGAAACCACCTCAAAGCTATTCTTTCTGATCGATCTATTGGGCTATTCCTATAAGTGTCACAAACAACCCTAGAGTTCGTACTAAAATAGCACCATATGACACACATCAACCAACTCTAATGTCATCTAGATACTGTAATGTCACCACAAGTATCCATGAGTTGATTCTACGACATGCATCAGACAACTTCATGATCATAATATTGAATCCACACAAAGAACTACAAGGAGACCCCAAAGTTTCTATCGGAGAAAAGATAATGAAAACGTGCACCAACCCCTATGCATAGATTACCCCAATGTCATCACGGGAATCCGCAAGTTGAGTGCCAAGACATACATCAAGTGAATCAATATGATACCCCATTGTCACCACATGTATTCATTATGCAAGACATACATCATGTGTTCTCAGATCTGGATATTCAATCGGAAAATAATGAAACTTCAAAGGTAAAAGATTCAATTCATCACAACAACGATGGAGAGGGGTTAAACATCATATGATCCATCTATATTAACAAAGCCCATGATACATCAAGATCGTGACATCTCAAGATCATGAGAGAGAGATGAAACACATAGCTACTAGTACATACCCCTAGCCTCGAGGGTGGACTACTCCCTCCTCATCATGGAGACCGCCGGGATGATGAAGATGGCCTCTGGTGATGATTTTCCCCTCCGGCAGGGTACTGAAACGGGCTCCAGATTGGTTTTTGGAGGATACAGAGATGTGTTTTTGATGCACTGGCACACTCTGCACCCTTGGGGCGCGCCCTGGTGCCATGTGTTCACCTCCTGACTCTTCTACTCCTTCCACGAAGCTTCCTGGCACTCTTTCCTTCACTAAAAAATCGTCAAAAAGATTGGATGCATTTGGAGAACTTTTATTTTTGCACAAAAAACAACACCACGATAGTTATGCTGAAAACAACGTCAGTCCGGGTTACTTCTAATCAAATCATACCAAAACCATATTGAATTGTTATAAACATGGCATGAATACTTTATAAATTATAGATACGTTGGAGACGTATCAGCAAGGCTCTACATGTGGCTGCGAAGCGGATGGGCATGTTGGTGTGACCAAATGGTCACCAGAGCATCGCCAGGGACGAGCTCGAGCGGCGGTGCTCTTCGGTCTACATGGAGTCGATGGCCAGAGCTCAAAATCGTGGGGAAGAGGAGAGAGGTTTCACGCAGGAGCTCACAGCGAGGATGATGGGCTAGTCAGCGCGCTCGGGGAAGGCTCGACGATGACGAATCAATGGTGGCGATCCAGGGCGGCCGAGGAAGAAGACGAAGATGATGGTGATGATGCAGAGCACTCGAGTTTTATCCGGTGGTTGGAGACGAAGTAGGGGAGGCAGGCACGTCTTCTGGCGTGGTCTCAGCCGATGAGGTAGATGATGGCCACGCGGACGGAGGAGGCCATGGTGATGGCGGCATTGGGCGTCGACCAGGTCGAGGAGAGGGGTGAGGTAGAGGGGCAAATGGGGGCTAGGGTTTCGCAGCGTGGACACGGGCGATGTCCTTATCCATCGGAGGAGCCGCGGGAAGGTCGACGCGTGCGCATCCGCAGCGTGTGCGGCCATGGCACGCGCTCTACGTCCGCGTGGCGGGAGGTGGATGAAAGGCCTAGCGGGCTGGGCCAGGCCGCACTGTGGCCACTAGAGATCCAGTTGACCAGTAGGTTTTATTCTTTTTCTTTTCTATTTGCATTTTTCTTTCTTCTTTTGCATTTTCTTTTGCTATCAAATGAACTTAGGCAAGGCTCAATTTTGGCCCATAAATACTAGGCATTATCACTGAACTGCACAAAAAGTTTTACATCATTTGGCATGGTTTAAATTGGAGTTTGAATTTAAATGGGCTTATTAAATGCTACTGGTCCTGTTTATTTGCTGCTAGGGTTAATTGGGGAATTCAGGTGATGTTGTTTTCCTTAAGACAATTACTTAGGAATTATTTGTAATATTATCAACATTTCTGTTTCTCTGTTTGAAGAAATAATTTTTGACTTGCAATTTTAATTAGAATTAGAATTGAATTTTTGGACAAGTGGCATTTAGGCTTGCAAAACATGTTGACTTGGTATAAATTAGGGAGGATCGCTGTAGCTTAATTACAGGGGTATTACAGTCGTCATCACCAACGTTCCTCTCATCGTGGGGGTCATCATCTTCATCAGCATCATTTCATCTCAAAACCCTAGTTCATCTCTTGTGTTCAATCTTTGTATCAAACCTCAGATAGTACCTGGGGTTCTAGTAGTGTTGATTACATCTTGTAGTTGATGCTTGTTGGTCTAATTGGTGGAAGATCATTATGTTTAAATTGTTAATCATATATTTATACCCACTGATCATGAACAATATGATGAGTTGTGAGTAGTTGTACTTGTTCTTGAGGACATGGGAGTAGTCTTGTTATTAGTAATCATGTGAAGTTGATCACCGTTCAATGTTTTGATATTATGTTGTGTTCTCCTTCCTCTAGTGGTGTTACGTGAACATCAACTACATGACACTTCACCATCTATGGGCCTAGGGGAAGGCATCATGGAATTAGTTTGTAGATGATTGGTTACGGGAGTGATAGAAACCTAAAGCCCATTTTATGAATTGTTCCGTGAGGGGCTGTTTTGGATCCATGTGTTTAATGCTATGGTTAGATTTATCTTAATTACTTCTCTTGTATTTGCGGATGCCAAGTAAGAACAGTACCTTAGCTCTGGTCCACCCACATAACACTTATCAAGGCAATGAACGTAAGTCGATGAATCGTGGTGTAAGTAACTTGGCGAAATTCCCGTGTGTCCTCAAGAGCGTTTTAATCAATATAAGAAGTTCCACCGGCTTGTCCTTAGCACAATTAAGGATTGGGCCACTTGCTGCACCTTGCTACTTTTGTTCCTTGTTACTTGCTACAAATTATCTTGCTATCAAATTATCTATCATAACTATCTTACAGCACTTGTATTGAAATCCTTACTGAAAACCGCCTATCAATTCTTACTGCTCCTCGTTGGGTTCGACACTCTTATCGAAAGGACTACGATTTATCCCCTATACTTGTGGGTCATCAAGACTCTTTTCTGGCGCCGTTGCCGGGGAGTGTAGCGCTCTTGGTAAGTGGAATTTGGTAAGGAAACTTTTATCATACGTGCTGATTTTTATTTACACTTACTATTATGGAAGATAATCCTTCGAGAGGTTTGTTTGGGTTGTCCTCGCCACATGCACAGGTGGTAAGAGAGGATCCCCCACCTACTGAAAATATTTGTTAGGAAATTCCTCTTGGTATTCTGGAAAAGCTGCATGCTAATCCTTATGCGGGAGATGGAACAATACATCCTGATATGCACTTACTTTATTTGGATGAACTTTGTGGATTATTTAAGCTTGCAGGTTTGCCAAGGGATGAAGTTAAGAAGAAATTATTCTCTTTACCTTTGGAGGGAAAATCATTGGCATGGTGTAGGCTATTGGATGATTCATGCTCATGGGACAAGAATCGATTAAAACTGGAATTCCACAATAAATTTTATCCTATGCATCTAGTTCACCATGATCGGAATTATATCTATTTTTTTGGCCTCTTGAAGGAGAAAGTATCGCTAGAGCTTGAGGAAGGCTTAAGGACTTAATGCTCAAATGCCCCAATCATGAGCTCTTGAGAGATATTATTGTTCATATTTTTTATGCTAGGCTTTCTCTTTGCGACAAAGAAATGCTTGATTCTTCTTCTGCTGGTTCTTTCTCAAGTAAACAAATTAAATTCAAATGGGATCTTATTGAAATAATTAAATGTAATGCTGAAGATTGGGAGGTCGATAAAGGTAAAGAATTAGGTATAAATCTTGAATATGATTGTGTTAAGTCTTTTGTAGAAACTGATGTTTTCATGAGCCTAGTGCAAAATATGGACTTGATTTTGAGATAGCTGTTGATTTCTGTAAATCTTTTGCTGCTCATCTTGATCTCCCTAAAGAAAAATAGTTTAAATATCATGAACCCATTAAAGATAATTGTGAAGAATCTATTGTTGCTAATACTGAAATACAAGCTTATTTTGCTAATCCTGTTGTACCATCTACTTATATTGAAAAGCCTTCGTTTCCTGCTAGAATTAAGGAGCAGTCTAAGGCTACAACTGTGGTTCGTAAAAGTTACATTAAAACACCTAGACATTCTGAACAAATTAAAGTAGAACCTTCTATTGCAATGGTCAAATATCTTTTGGTTGAAAATATTGATGGGCATGTTATCTATTTCTGTGAAGATGCTGCTAGAATTGCTAAACCTGTTAGGAATGAACAGGATAAGAAAGATAAAAATAAAAGAGTTGTCGGCATGCCTGTTATTTTTGTTATCATGGTTTATGTGATATTGGTGCTAACATAAGTTCTATTCATTTTTCTCTCTATCGAGAAGTTATGCATGATATTTCACCAGTTGAGATAGAGGAAATTGATGTTACTATTAAGCTTGCAAATAGGGATACCATTTCACCACTTGGGCTTGTAAGAGATGTTGAAGTCTTGTGTGGTAAGATCAAATACCCTACAAATTTCTTAGTGCTTGGATCTGAACAAGGTAATTTTTGTCCTATTATATTTGGTAGACCCTTCTTGAATACTGTTAATGCTAAAATTGATTGTGTTAAAGAGAAAACGACAGCATGCTATGGATTTACCTAATGAAGATGTTATTGTTGGTCTTGCTTCTATTGTTGTGCCTCCTGCTGATCCTTTAGAACAATATTAGCTAGATGATGAGAATGATATGAATATGAATGAAAGAAATGAAATAGATGAAATATTCTTTAGGAAAGAACCTATTCTTAAGCACAATTTGCCTATTGAAATTTTGGGAGATCCTCCACCCTCTAAGGGTGATCCTATGTTTGTATTAAAGAAACTTCCTGATACATTGAAATATGCTTATCTTGATGAAAATAATATATGTCCTATTATTATCAATTCTAACCTTTCAGTGCATGAAGAAAAGAGATTACTGAAATCTCTGAGAAAGCATCATGCCGCAATTGGATATACTCTGAATGATCTTAAGGGCGTTAGCCCAACCTTGTGTCAACACAAAATCCATATGGAACCGGACGCTAAACCCGTTGTTGATCACCAACGCCGCATAAATCTGAAGATGAAGGAAGTGGTAAGAAATGAAATATTAAAGCTTCTGGAGGCAGGTATAGTTTATCCTATAGCTAACAGTAGATGGGTAAGTCATGCTCATTGTGTCCCTAAGAAAGGTGGCATTACTGTTGTTCCTAATGTTAAAAATGAACTTATCCCGCAGAGAGTTGGTACTGGCTATAGGGTGGTTATTGATTTCAGAAAGTTAAATAAACCTACTAGAAAAGATCATTATCCTTTGCCCTTTATTGATCCAATGTTAGAGAGATTATATAAGCATACACATTTTTGCTTCCTAGACGGATACTCTGGTTTTTCTCAAATACCAGTTCATCCTGAAGACCAGGAGAAAACTACTTTTACTTGTCCTTTTGGAACCTTTGCTTATAGATGTATGCCATTTGGTTTATGCAACGCACCTGCTACCTTTCGAAGACGCATGACTGCTATATTTTCTGATTTCTATGAAAAAATTGTTGAACTTTTCATGGATGATTTCTCCGTCTATGGAACTTCTTTTGATGACTGCTTGAACAATCTTGACAAAGTTTTGCAGAGATGTGAGGAAACTAATCTTGTCTTGAATTGGAAGAAGTGCCACTTCATGGTAAACGAAGGTATACTCCTTGGCCATAAAATTTCTGAAAGAGGCATTGAGGTAGATAAAGCTAAAGTGGATGCTGTTGAGAAAATGCCATGTCCTAAAGATATTAAAGGTATAAGAAGTTTTCTTGGTCATCCTGGTTCCTATAGAAGGTTTATTAAGGACATTTCTAAAATTTCTAGGCCTCTTACTAATCTCTTGCAAAAAGATGTTCCATTTATTTTTGATGATGATTGTGTAGAAGCCTTTGAAATTCTAAAGAAAGCTTTGATTTCTGGTCCAATTGTTCGACCACCTAATTAGGATTTACACTTTGAGATTATGTATGATGCTAGTGATTATGCTGTAGGAGCTGTCCTTGGTCAATGAGTTGATAAGAAATTGAATGTTATTCATTATGCTAGTAAGACCTAGGACAGTGCTCAGAAAAATTATTCCACTACTAAGAAAAAAAAATTAGCAGTTCTGTTTGCATGCGATAAGTTTAGACCTTATATTGTTGATTCTAAAGTAACTATTCACACTAATCATGCTGCTATTAAATACCTTATGGATAAGAAAAATGCTAAACCTAGGTTGATTAGGTTGGTTCTTTTATTGCAAGTGTTTGATCTGCATATTGTTGATAGAAAGGGAGCGGAAAACCCTGTAGCTGATAACTTGTGTAGGATGGAAAATATTCTTGATGACCCAAATTCCTGTTAATGATAGCTTTCTTGATGAGCAATTGACTGTTACTAATACTTCCTCTCATGATAATCCTTGGTATGCTGATTATGCAAACTACATTGTTGCTAAATATATACCACCTAGCTATACATACCAACAAAAGAAAAAAATCTTCTTTGATTTAAGACATTACTTTTGGGATGACCCACACTTATATAAATAAGGAGTAGATGCTATTATTAGACGTTGTATACCTGAGCATGAGCAGGAATAAATTATGAGGAAGAGTTCCTCCGGCCCATATGGAGGGCACCATGCTGGAGACAGAACTGCACACAAGGTATTACAATTTGGTTTTTATTGGCCTACTATTTTCAAAGATGCACGCAAGTTTATCCTTTCTTGTGATGAATGTCAAAGAGTTGGGAATGTTGGTAGATGTCAAGAAATGCCTATGAATTATTCACTTGTTATTGAACCATTTGATATTTGGGGTTTTGATTGCATGGGACCTTTTCCTTCATCGCATGGTTATACTCATATTCTTGTTGCTGTTGATTATGTCAGTAAATGGGTAGAAGCTATTCCAACTAAAAGTGCTGATCATAAAACTTCTATTAAATTGCTTAAGGATGTTATCTTTCCGAGGTTAGGAGTCCCTAGATATTTAATGACTGATGGTGGTTCACATTTTATTCATGGTGCTTTCAGGAAAGTTTTAGGTAAGTATGATGTAAACCATAGAGTAGCATCACCTTATCACCCTCAGTCTAGTGGGCAGGTTGAATTGTCTAATAGAGAAATAAAGTTGATTTTGCCAAATACTATTTATAAATCTAGAAAGAATTGGTCTAAGAAACTAGATGATGCACTTTGGGCATATATAACTACTTATAAAAATCCTATGGGTATGTCCCCGTATAAAATGGTTTGTGGAAAAGCATGACATTTACCCCTTGAACTAGAACATAAAGCTTATTGGGCGATTAAAGAACTTAATTTTGATTTCAAACTTGCTGGTGAAAAGAGACTCTTTGATTTTTGTTCTCTAGATGAATGGAGAACAAAAGCTTATGAAAGTGCTAAATTGTTTAAGGAAAAGGTTAAAAGATGGCATGATAAAAAAAATCAGAGACGAGAATTTAATATTGGTCATAAAGTTCTCTAGTACAAGTCTCATTTTAGACATTTTGCAGGCAAATTCCTCTCCAAATTGGAAGGCCCACAGGTCATCGAGGAAGTTTACCGTTGTAGAGCTATCATGATCAATAAAGCCGAAGGAAATAATCCGAAGGTCGTTAATGGGCAAAGACTTAAACATTATATTGCAGGTAGCACCATTAATGTAGATTTGGATATTATTCAAGTAATTACACCGGAAGAATACATAGAAGAAAACTTCTGGAAGACTCCAGAATCATGAAAAAGGAATAGGTACGTGATACGATAAGTAAACATACAGCAAAATTCCATAAAAAATATTTATATCCGTTTTGGAATAAATAAGAATTTTAGAAAGAAAGACACGGCTGAGGCGGTGTCCGAGGGCCACACAAGGGCAAGGGGAGCGGCCACCACCCCTGGCCGCGCCACCTGTCCATGTGGGAGCCCCATGCACCGTCCCGACTCCATTTTCCTCCCGTATGCTTGTTTCGCAAGATAAAAATTCTTGTAAAATCCCCAGGATGTTCTGACTTCCGTATCGCAAGTTTTCCTCTTGTTTTTGTTTTGAGCTATTTTTTGCCAGGGTTTCACAGTCTAGTACTACATGGTGCCTCAAAGGATTCATGCTAAGCACCGCATCGTCCGACCCGCTCCTGGTAAACGCCCTTTTAGTGAGGTTTACTATGAGCGGTGGTCGGATGAGGAGATCACGGCCAACCTGAAGGATCCTACAACGAAAGCTCACGGCGAGGACGAGGAAGATGAAGAAGATGCTCCTCTACCCCTGCCTGCGGACATGGAAGAGATAGAGTTTGGAGCTATTAATGTTTAAAATAATTCTCCTTGCCGTGTGCAAGAAAACATACTTCCAACCCCCTATCATGATCTTCCTCAGGCTGCTACCAATGCATTAAGGGCCACAGATGTGATGTGTGCCCAGAACACGAAGCTCACACAGGAGGTTATTACACTTGAAGAGCAAAACCGTATTCTTCGGGGGATCATTGCAAACTGGATCTCATCACCTCCATCACCAAAGAAGGAAAATTGAGTACTCGGGTATGGGCACCACTCTTGGCTTGTTCCAAGCTTGGGGGAGGTGCCCCAGTATTGTATCACCATCACTTTTATGACCACTATCTATCTTAGTTCGATCCTTAGTTATATCGTGATTTAGAGAAAGTTATAGTATGAAATAGTTGGCAGTGTGTGCTATCATTCCTGTGTGTTATCATTGTATCTGTTTGTGAGAGTATCTATAGTAAAGATTTGTTTAAGTATTGTGCTTGCTTCTTCGTTATTGTTTATCTTGGCATTGCAATTCTATTTCATATAATTATCTCATGGGAAGTAGTGACTTCACATTGGGTGTAGGAAGTAAAACTTACTGAAATTTGACAAACATAGCATTAGTCATTTGAACAATTCATGAAAGATTAGTACAAAGAAGAGAGATTTCACAAGCAAATACACTATCTTAGACATCTTTTGGGATTGTGAACCCTCATTAAATATTTTCACATCAAATGGTTGATGTTGGACAAGGAAGACAACGTAATGAGTTATATTTATGTATATTTGCATAGAAGTCATATTGTCATGGATCCTCCAACATGTGGTGTTTGTTTATAATCTTTGCTAGCCAAAAATCTCCGTACTAAGTAGAAATACTACTTGTGCATCCGAAATCCCTAAACCAGTTTCTTCCTTGAGAGTCCACTATAACTACCTAAGGATTGAGCTAGATCATTCAAGTAAGTTGTCATTGGTGCATGCAATAAAAGTTGCCTTTAAGTATGTATGATCTTTTATTGGAAGGGAAATAAGCTTTGTACAAACTTGTGGTGGTGGAGTAATAAAGGCGACAGACTACTCAATAAAGGCCACTCTCACAAGGGGCAATATTAAAGTGATGTTCCTTTTCATTTAAAACTCAAACATTCAATTCAAAAAGTGCATGACAACCTCTGCTTCCCTCTGTGAAGGGCCTATCTTTTACTTTTTCTGCAACTCTACTTTCATGTTGAGTCAAATTCTCCTTATTCCAACCTCCATTATTCTCCACTTGGCAAATATCATGTGGTGGGGAAAGATCTAGACACATATATCTAGTTGAATATAAATGATCATGAGTTATTATTGTTGACAATTATCTCTATGGTAAATAAGTTGGGCAGTGAAACACTAAACCCCCATATTCCTTTGTGTCTGATGGAAATAGTTTGTTTTAAAAATATGCTTTGAGTGTTAGTAATCATTAGAAAACTATATGATAGTTGAGTATGTGAAGTTTGCTAAACAAAAACTCTTACATAGACTCTTCTGGAAAATAAGATGAATTGTAATACTTTGATATGTTAATAGATTATTACTTGATCATGAGAAGTTTTCTGAACAAAAGTTGTTGTTCATGATATATAATGATGCTTATAAATATGATGCTGCTATGTTCGTATTCTTTATTATCGACACCTCTCTCTATAAACCTGTGGTCATGTTTACCGAGTTCAGTATTCGCTTGCGGACAAGCGGTGTCTAAGCTTGGGGGAGCTGATACATCCATTTTGCATCATTATTTCCTACTGTAATTTACCTTCTTTTAATGTTGTATTTCGCATTATGATGCAATTCTAATGCCTTTTCTCTCTTAAAATGCAAGATACATCAAGAGAGGGGGATTATCGGCAGCTGGAATTCTGACCTGAAAAAGCTACAACAGAGATAGCAATTCTCCAAAGCTTAAATTGTTGCGAGAATTTTTGGAGAATTATTTTGGAATATATAAAAAATTACTGGAGCAAAAATGGGCCAGAGTGGGGCCACCAGGCTCCCAAATGGGCAAGGGGTGCGACCACCCCCTGGCCGCGCCACCCAAGCTTGTGGGGCCCTCGTGGATCCCCTCCTGATGTCCCTTTGCCATATATTATCATTTTCCCTAGAAAAAAATTAAGAGAAGAGTTTTGGGACTTTCCGCCGCCATCTCGAGGAGGAACCAGGGCAGGAGCACATTTGCTCTCTGGCGGAGCGATTTCGCCGTGGGTACGTCCCTCTGGGAGGGGGAAATCGAAGCCATTGTCATCACCAACATTGCTCTCATCGTGGGAGTCATCATCTACATCAACATCTTCATCAGCACCATCTCATCTCAAAACCCTAGTTCATCTCTTGTGTTCAATCTTTGTATCAAACCTCAGATTGGTACTTGGGAGGTGCTAGTAGTGTTGATTACATCTTGTAGTTGATGCTTGTTGGTTTAATTGGTGGAAGATCATTATGTTTAGATTTTTAATCATATATTTATACCCACTAAGCATGAACAATAGGATGAGTTGTGAGTAGTTGTACTTGTTCTTGAGGACATGGGAGAAGTCTTGTTATTAGTAATCATGTGAAGTTGATCACTGTTCAATGTTTTGATATTATGTTGTGTTCTCCTTCCTCTGTTGGTGTTATGTGGACGTCAACTACATGACACATCACCACCTTTGGGCCTAGGGGATGGCATCGTGGAATTAGTTTGTATATGATGGGTTGCGGGAGTGATAGAAACCTAAACCCCAGTTTATGAATTGTTCCGTGAGGGCTGTTTTGGATCCATGTGTTTAATGCTATGGTTCGATTTATCTTACTTACTTCTCTTATATTCGTGGATGCTTGCATGGAGGCTATAATCATAAGTAGGTATTTGTTCAAGTAAGAACAGTACCTTAGCTCTGGTCCACCCACATAACACTTACCAAAGCAATGAACATAAGTCGATGAATCATGGTGAAAGTAACTTGGTGATATTCTCGTGTGTCCTCAAGAGCGTTTTAATCACTATAAGAAGTACCACCAGCTTGTCCTTAGCACAATTAAGGATTGGGCCACTTGCTGCACCTTGCTACTTTTGTTACTTGTTACTTGCCACAAATTATCTTGCTATCAAATTATCTATCATAACTATCAAACCGCCTATCAATTCCTTCTGCTCCTCACTAGGTTCAACACTCTTACTTATCAGAAGGACTATGATTGATCCCCTATACTTGTGGCTCATCAGTCCATCACAGGCTATCGAAAAGGATATTCATGAAGGCTTCCACACCTTGCTACTCAATTCTTTAGTGGACAAATGATAGCTTTATATCCTAATTCACTTTTGTTTCAACTGGGCAAGCAGTAAGGAATTTCTCCCTTTTTTAGAAAATTATCCATTTGATCATTTTACCTCTTGTCATCGGAACATGTTTATCCACCCATCTCATACTTTATCTTCATGTGACATGTAGCTGAACATACTCCTCATGTGAATCTTGAAAAGCCTTTTTAATTTGAGAGGGTTCTTATTTGCCCTGCTAGTTGCACTTTTTAATTTATCAGTTGAAACTCCAATGAATTAGTAGATATAGTTATGTCTCTCCCTTAATAATTTTATATCAACTATTTGGAAGTCTTATGATCATCACGCTAGTGATTATGCCTTACCACTTAGATCAAGATCATTATCTCATATGATTTCCAAGGGCAATAATGATACCACACATCAAGATATCCAAAAACTCATTGGAAAGAATCATCCCTCATTCAAAGAGGAATTTGATAGTTCAGCCTTAATGAAATAAAAATTGTGAGCTAATCTCGACTTCTGGAAAATAAATGCCTAAGAGTAAAGATACAAAGTACGCTATGATCTCCCCCAAGCTTACAATCAAGCCGGAGAGATCCCGGTACCTAGAATTTCATGCTCACTCCTGGGTTTCTTGCAGGCGGTGGAGATGTTCTTGAATTGTTCCATGATCTCCTCGATCACCGTCTGCTGCTCATCCGAAACACTGGTCAACAACTCAAGTTGTGCAGTGTTTTGATTAAGAGTGTCAACAATAAGGCCGATCTTATAGAAGAGACCATCGGCCCGTGATTCCAGGTCCTTGCTCATCAACCAATAAGCATCAATCCCTTCACCGATAGTTTTCACACATCCTTTAGATACTTCCTCAAGATCCTTTATCTTTTCCTTTATCTCCTTTGGGGACTTTGGTTCCTTTCCCCACTCCTTTTGAGGTGGACCAAGAGGAAATAATAGAATAGTTCCACAGATATTGAATTGGTAAGTATTTGGAGGATACTCATCTGGAGTGGATTCATGATCCCCCTCTTGTTCTAGTTCTTCCTCCTTGATCTCTTCATTAGAGGTTCAACTGATAAATTAAAAAGTGGAAGCAGCGGGGCAAATAAGAACCCTCTCAAATTAAAAAGGCTTTTCAAAGTTCTCTTGAGGAATATGTTTAGCTTACATGTCACATGAGACTAAAGTGTGACGTAAACATGTCCCGATGACAAGAGATAAAACAATCGAATTGATAATTTTCTGAAAAGAGGGAAGAAGATTCCTTACTACTTGCCCAGTTGAAACAAATATGAATTAGGGCATAGAGCGATGGTTTGTCCACTAGAGAATTAAGTAACAATGTGTGGAAGCCTTCATGATCATCCTAATGGTGGAGATGTGCTATCACTTGTCATGATTTTATTTATCTTCAATCGTTTCGATAACCAGTAATGGACTCAATGTTGGGGAACATAGCAGAAAACAAAAAAAATTGGTACTACAAGCATGCCCAGGATCACTATGAAGATGCATACAAGGTTTGATCTGATCATTACCAACTTGTAGTAGCAGTGGAAGGAGATTTGGTGAAGATCATCAGTGCACATCCCTGCAGCTAGGGATTTTACAACCTCCCAACCGTGAGGATGTTCTCCCTCGGACAGCCCTTCAGGCGGTCCCTCGGACAGCACTTCGAGCAGGCTCTCAGATAGCCCTTCAGGCAGGCACTCAAACAAAAGATCAAAACTACAATATCTCTACCGGGTTGCACACATACTGTGTTAGCTATCCAGCAGGGCTTCGTCGTCCAAAACTATTTCCTACCGGAAACCAGGCAGCCTTTCGGCACTATGAAACTATTTCGTGGAGGGAGAGAGAGAAGGGCAGATCATTGCATGCCTTTGTATGAGAGTTCAAGAGAGAACTTGTATGGTAAATGGAGAGCCCTATCCACCTCTATTTATAGTGGGAGCAAGGGGTAGAGGCTTGGGGGAAAAGACCAAAAAGCCACTTGGAAATTTTCCACCAAAAGCCACAAAAAGGGGGAAAGGGGAGCTCCATGGAGGAGCTCCTCCTCGGCGCGGCCATGTGTGTTTGGGCCCCCTTGATGGGGGCCCCAGCACGCCCATGTCATCCTCCACTACTATTTGGGAAAGCCCTGAAAGGTGGTTTCCAAAAAGCCACCAAAAGGGGGTATGCCCTAATAGTGTTCATACCACGAATCGTGGGTGTCTCCTCAAACTAGGACAAGATTTTTCTGCGACCGTTTTATCCAAAAAAAAATCCCGAAGGGCCAGAACATTGCCGGCACCCCATAAAATAATTCTGGATGCGTTCCGGAACATTTCCGGTATGATGTTTTTATCTCCGAAACACTTCCGGTTTTCTCTCTGAAACTTTTTCGTCATCTCCAAAACTTTTCAGGTGACTACTCTTGGACGCCCTGTCTAGTACGCAGCAGATAGATGACCCTTAGGTGTGTGACCCTGTAGGTTCGGTGAAGTATAGACATGACCGGAACACTTTCCGATCAATGGTCAATAGCGGAACCGTGGACATCCATAATGACCCCCTATACCCAAATGAATAAATATTCGAGCGAGCCTGTAGTTACCGAATGTTGTTCTTGTTGCTTCGTGATATGTTACAAATACCCGAGGTGAGATTTAATGGTATCCTCGTGAATCAACAACTTTGTTTCACTATGCCAGTTACCCCAATACCGGTTTTGTTCTCTTTTCTCGTTCCCGCGTTTCGGCATCCCTGTGATCAAATCACACTGTGTCTGGCCAGAACATGATGGATACCGTAACACCGAGAGGGCCCTAAGAATATCTCTCCATCGACGGAGGAGGAAATCCCAATCTTGAGGTATCTAATTCCTTGTCATACTTTTCCGTGAACCCGTAAGTCGCCGTAATAGCCACCCTGTTATAGATGTTATTTAACAAACCCCAAAGTTCATGAAGCAAGTATGAAGCAACTCAATACTCTCATGGTCTAAGGAATTATGCAAATGTATAACTTTCTTTGTATTATAAAAGGGATAATTAGTTTTATGCCCCTAGTTGTGTCCCACTCGGCAGGATTGCCCCTAATTTCCAAAAGCCAGCGGTTCTGTCCAACCCACTTTGGTCGTCTTGTGCTTTTCCCCTTTGACCGTTTGACTGTCACTTTGAAAACTTCATAACTAATTCATACTAAATAAGAAAAATGCAACTAAGATACCAAAATGTTCAAAAAACCATCACCTGTATGTCAGTGTCACTTGCATTCATGACAAAAGTGTTCGTAAGTGCCCATCCGAGTTTTAGCTCTTCTCATAACACCATGAACAGTAAAATCTAAATATATCAAAAAAAATCAAAAAAAAATTGGTGGCAAAGAATGACAAATGCTTTAAGTGCTTGCCAAGTTTCATCAGGGAATGACATTCATGGAAGTCGTGGCAACAAAAAAAATCAACACTCCAAAATAGATTTACATGTAACATATGCAAAAAAATTAAAATAAAAAAAGCCCGCCTACTAACAGGAGAATTTACACTCCACGGCCTGCATACGAATAGAAGCCCAACTATATGGGCCAGGATGCAGGCCCGTGGAACATGTATTTTTGCTGCTAGTAGGCCCCACAGGGCAGAGAGGGGCCGGGATAGACGATGAGCTGTCTGCACTGATAGGAGCTTGCCAATTCACCCATAGCCGGGTTTATAAACCGATGCGAGCGCCTCTCGCCTGGCGAGGTGGGACTAAACTCCCACCACCTATCAGCTGTGCCCGACGCGGCCCTTTAGTCCCGGTTGGTTCCACCAACCGGGACTAAAGGCCTGAGCTTTCGCGCCCATTTGGCTGCCGAAAACGAGCTTTAGTCCCGGTTGGTGGCTCCAACCGGGACTAAAGGTAGTCCTTTAGTCCCAGTTGGAGCCACCAACTGGGACTAAAGCCGTGAGTATATAAGCAGGACTTAGAAATTTTTCCAAACAACATCTCCAGTTTTGATATCCCTCTCCCCCGATGCCGAAGACCACCTCGACGCCGCCAGGCTGCCGGACCTCGCCGTCGCCTCCGAGCTGTCCCCGAGCCCTCCTCCCCGTGCATCGCCACCCCCGAGCCTGCTCCTCGTCGCCGCCGACCCCGAGCCCTCGTCGCCGACCCCTCCTCGCTGCGAGCGCCGCCCCGATCCCCTCCTCCTCCTATTCCCGCCCTGCTGGACGCCGACGCCACCGACGCCATGCGGGAGAGAGGAAGATGAGGAGTGCATGGCATCGATTCCCCCCTATCTCCGAATTTTTCTGAATTTACTGAATTTTCTGACAGTGCTAAACAGTGCACATCAAGTGTATGATGAAATTCCAGAGGGCTCTAGGAATTTTAGGAATTTTTGAGAATTTTTGTGGTGAGGTGTTCATGCACAAAAGAGAGTCTGGCAAGGTTTCAGAATTTTTGGAGCAATTTAAATTGGGCTTTGACCACGGAGTTTGAATCTGGTCCAAATTTGAACTGAATGAAATTTGAAAAATTTGAACTATGGAACCAAATGTTTTTGGTGGAATGGGTTGTGGGTACTGTCAAATAGATGGAATATTTTTTGTGGGTGCAAAAGAATTGGGGAGAATATAGCTCCTTTGCAAATCAAAGGAACTATGAATAATTGAAATTCCAACTTTGGAATTTATTAAATATAAGAAAAATATTTACATAGTTAGAGATATTCATGATCAAAGTCATGTTTTTAGAGAAATTTGCATATGTCATTAATCAAAGTTAGAGATATTTGCATATATAGGTTATTATCAAAGTTATTCATGATCAAAGTCATTTTTTTAGAGAAATTTGCATAGAGAATTTTTATAGAGAAATGGTGGAGTTCACAACAACAAAGTGAGGCCGAGATATACTATAACGAGAAGAACCAAATAACATATGCATCCATACATATATAATAGAAAAATCCTACATGACTCGAGTAAGAAGAGGATTTTTTTAGGTTTTTTTAGATAGAGAAACAAATGCTAAAATTTTCATATGATGAGTGGTAACTTCATCATGATGATCTTGCTAAAACAAATTGAAGAACAAAATTGTGGTGACCTGATTTTTTTTCACTCGGTGGAATTACAGGATTTGTGGTGTTGCATCTCCGTGGTGTGATCGTCGACGTTGGAGCTGTTGGTCCCTGATCGTCCCTCCGTTGTTCGGCAAAAGGTGTCCATTTGTTGTATAAACATAACCCCAATAACTTTGGTGCAACGCCGGCCCCGCTGTGTGAGCCGGCGCCGTTCAATTTCCCTCGGTCTTATATATTTTTGAGAACATAGAAATTTTTGTAACATGTATGTGTTTGATCACCGCGGGCTTATATAGTTGATTGGACTTTGGAGTGCATATTTAGTCGAGTCCAACATCAATATTACTGAATGATTTCAGATTGTTGGGCACCACGGAGAATTGTGAGAGGAGATTTCCCTTTGATTTTGAGGCATATGAAAACATGATTTGCACGTCAGACAGGCATGAGAGAGGCGGTCCGCAAAGTATCCTCTCCCGATAGATAGGACGACTCATCAGATATGATTCTAGATAATGTCCAATGTCTATGTAATGTGTACTTTTATGCCATGTCCTTGGTTGCCATGTAAATTTGTTGTAGCATGACTCAATCTTGCTCTCAAGTTGTCATCATAATGTTACTGTTTTGCATTCCCAGAGTTCATTAAGTCTGAAAAATAGCTTATCTCTCATGGTTGTATATTGTAATATTTGCAGAAACTATGGAACACGACAGAGACTTAGAACAAGAAGAGATGTTGGGGGATATAATCTGCGACGGAGGCGATGATGTCACCTCACAGTTTCTCAATGACTCCGATGGTGAGGGAAGAGAGGATGACGGCTCCGGTGATCGAATGGATGGAGAAGATGATGGCTTCGGCGGTGTTGGAGCCTTAACTGTTGCAAAGTCCAGTGAGGTATATTATTTAAGCCTACTGACTAGATGCATTAATTGATTTTTATGTACATATATTAATGCGTCTTTCTTCTTTTAGCCCTCCGGATCGAGCCAACATTCTGTAAAGAGACGAGGCCCGAAGAAAAGGTTGGGCGAGAATGAAAGGTTCACGATCGAAGAAATCACTTCAGATGGCAAATCGACTGCTCCCAAGCGGACCGATTTATAAGTCAGTGTGGAGTTGTTGTTAGGGACAGCATCCCGATCAGCACTCAAGAATGGAATAAGCCAAAGGTGGACGATGGAGTTTCTTATGTCGACGATAGATCCAAAGATGAGCTTTGGAATACGCTCATGATGAATTTCAGCCTACCGCCAAAGGTGGGTCCAAATAGCAATGTTATAGAGCGAAAAGTCAAGGCATGGGCTCTTAAGAAGATGGCCGAACAATTCAAGAACTGGAAGAAAAGATTGCCCGAAAAGTTTGTCCTGAAAGAGAAGACTCCAACATTCACCGGTCAATATGAGAAGATGAAAGATCACTGGCCCGCATTTGTGGCGTACAAGACATCAGAGAAAGGTAAGAAAAGGTCACTGATAAATAAGCAAAATGCTACAAAGAAGGAATATCACCATGTTACGGGGTCAGGTGGATACAAGGTTGCCCGGCCTATGTGGGACAAAGCTGAGAACGACCTGCTTGATAAAGGGATCCATCCAGAGACATTGAGCTGGCCCAAACGGGCAAGGACTTGGTTCTTCAGGCATGGGGGAACTTTGCACCCAGAAACAGGGAAGTGTGTTTATACGAAAGCTCAACTTGCAACACCCATCAAAAACATTCAGGATGCAGTCCAGGCCATGCAGGAAGGGAAGTTCCATCCCGACAGAGAGAAGGACGAGCTGTTACGCACCCTCGGGAATCCTGAACACCCTGGACTAACATGAGGCACATCAGGCTCCGTTCCATGGAAGCTTGGGTTTCCCGACAGCAGAGACACTTATAGAAGCTGAGGGAGAAAGAAGAAAGAGGATGCAGACCGGCTGTAGAAGGTAGAAGAAAGATTAGCTTTGCAGGAGAAGCAAATAGAGGCACTTAACAGCCAGCGAGCTACTAGCCCATCATCTCAGCGGCACGAAGATCCTTCATTCGATACTTCCCATGGAGCTACACCACCATCTCAGCGGAAAAGTAGCGTGGATTCCACGGAGCTCGTTTGGCCGCCCATAGATGATATTACGGCTCCTAATCGCTACCCCGTGGATGATATCACAGAGAGGGAACATTGTGATCTACATTCGAAATGCATGAACATAACCTTGAAGGTGGCGGTCGGCTATGCCTTACCTCGTGTACCTGATGGAACTTACCATTGCTCTCTGATTCCAAACGGCTATGCTATTGTCAGGGTGGATGAAGTTACCAATGGATTTGAGCAGCTGGAGCTTGAGTACCCTACAGGTGAAGGGGAGACTCATCTCGGAGATGCCATAAGGACTACCCTTCTATGGAGAAAGGAACACATCATGCTTCCACACTGGACGCCGCGTTAGCAGACTCAGCCGAAGGAGGCCCCTCAGCAGACTCCTCACAGTTCAGCTCTATCTCCGATGCCTCTGCCGACTCCGCTGCGTCAGCACACTCCATCGCCTCAGCTGTCTCAGCATCGGCGGAAGAGATCTGCCGTCGCTCCGGCGGCTAGTAGTCAACAGTGAAGAGATCCAGAACAGGTAGCGTCAAGAAGGCTCCTGCCAAGTTACCATACGACATGACTAAGAAGGAAACCAAGGAGATCATGGCTGCCGACGTGAAACGCCAGCATGCACCGACCCGTCCAGATCCAACGGAGAAAATAGATCCGGTAAAAGTGAGTGAAAGTGCAAGTAATCCCCGGGTGGTTTTGGTAATTCATAACAACATATAGCTCATTGAACTAATATCCTTTCAAGTTAAATATTTCAGAAAGTTCAATGATTGGCATGGCACATGGACTAGAGATGTGGACCCCTCAAAATGCTAAGGACAAATATTGGCAAAAGCTCAAGACTCTACATTTCTATTTTAGTGATCCAAGATCACATTGAGTCCATAGGAAAAGCCAATACTATTAAAAGGGGATGAGGTGTTGCTTAATGGTCTACTTGCTCAAAGTGCTTAGTGATATGATCCAAAACCATCAACCACTTTCTCAAATCCAAATATGTCCGAAACCTAAAGTCAAACTCGGCCCCACCGATTTGATCTATCCGGCGCCACCGAGTTCCTTTGACATAGCCACTGCCAGAAACCCTAATCAGTTCGGTCTCACCGATAGGGATTTTGGTCTCACCGAGATGGGATTGCAAACTCTCTGTTTCCCTTCGTAACATTTCGGTCTCACGGAAATGAGCGATCGGTCCCACCGAGTTCGCAATGCAAACTCTCTGTTTCCCTTTCGTAACGTTTCGATCTTACCGACAGGAGCGATCGGTCCCACCGAGTTTGCCTGACCAACTCTCTGTTTGCTCATTGCTGAAATCAGTCTCTCCGAGTTCATCCAATCGGTCACACCGAGATGAGGTTTTTCCCTAACCCTAGCACATCGGTCTCACCGAGTTGATCATATCGGTCCCACCGAGAATCCTAACGTTCACATTTTGAACTGAATCGGTGTCACCGAGTTCTTCTATTCGGTCTGACCGAGTTGGGTCAAATGTGTGTAACGGTTCGATTTTGTGTGGAGGCTATATATACCCCTCCAGACCCTTCTCTATTCAAGAGAGAGCCATCAGAACGTGCCTACACTTCCACTACTCATTTTCTGAAAGAGAACCACCTACTCATGTGTTGAGACCAAGACATTCCAATCCAACCACAAGAATCTTGATCTCTAGCCTTCCCCAAGTTGCTTTCCACTCAAATCATCTTTCCACCATATCCAAATCTGTGAGAGAGATTTGAGTGTTGGGGAGACTATCATTTGAAGCACAAGAGCAAGGAGTTCATCATCAACACACCATCTGTTACCTTTTGGAGAGTGGTGTTTCCTAGATTGGTTAGGTGTCACTTGGGAGCCACCGACAAGATTATGGAGTTGAACCAAGGAGTTTGTAAGGGCCAGGAGATCGCCTACTTCGTGAAGATCTCCCCGAGTGAGGCAAGTCCTTCGTGGGCGATGGCCATGGTGGGATAGACAAGGTTGCTTCTTCGTGGACCCTTCGTGGGTGGAGTCCTCCTTGGACTCACGCAACCGTTACCCTTCGTGGGTTGAAGTTTCCATCAACGTGGATGTACGACAGCCCCACCTATCGGAACCATGCCAAAAATCTTTGTGTCTACATTGTGTTTGCCTTCTCCAAACCCTTCCCTTTACCTTCATATGCAATATTTTACTTTCCACTGCTACACTCTTAGAATTGCATGTGTAGGTTGATTGCTTGACCTGTGCTATGTTGCTAAAATCTGCCAAGACTTAAAATTGGGAAAAGGCTAGATTTTTATTTAGTCAAGTAGTCTAATCACCCCCCCTCTAGACCTACTTTCAATCCTACAAGTGGTATCAAAGCTTTGGTCTCCAATTGCCTTGATTTTCATAGCTTTGGTGATCATAACCTTGGTTTCACAACCTAGGAGAGTTTGGCGTCTAGCGAGGAAAGTTACCACCGTAGAGGTCCTTACTTTGATGGTACTAATTTTGCTAGTTGGAAGCATAAGATGAAAATGCATATTCTTGGACATAACCCCGCCATTTGGGTAATTGTGTGTATTGGTTTGCAAGGTGAATTCTTCGAAGATGGAAGAGAACCAAATCGTGAAGCAACCACGGAAGAATTGAAGATGTTGCAATACAATGCTCAAGCTTGCGATATCCTCTTCAACGGATTGTGCCCCGAAGAATTCAACAAAATCAGCTGCCTTGAGAATGTAAAGGAAATTTGGGATACTTTGGTTAATATGCATGAAGGTACCGAGTCCGTCAAGGAATCCAAATTGGATGTGCTTCAAAGTCAACTTGACAAGTTCAAAATGAAGGATGGTGAAGGAGTCGCTGAAATGTATTCTAGGCTTACTCTCATCACAAATGAGATTGCTGGCTTAGGAAGTGAAGAGATGACCGACATATTCATCATCAAGAAGATACTAAGAGCCTTGGATGGAAAATATGATACCGTGTGCAATTTAATCCAAATGATGCCCAATTACAAAGATCTCAAGGCAACGAAAGTCATTGGTAGAATTGTTGCTCATGAGATGTCACTTAAGGATAAGGAAGAGCTTCACAACAAGTCTAGTGGTGCTTACAAAGCTTCATGTGATGCTCCCACAACATCAAGTGAGAAACAAGCCTTCAATGAAGAATTGATCCTAATGGTGAAGAACTTCAACAAGTTCTACAAGAGTAGAAGCAAAGAGAGAAGTTCTAAGTCAAGGTCCTACAATGACAAAAGATCTTCAAGTCGTGATCGCAATTGGTATAATTGTGGAAGACCCAGACATTACTCTAGTGAATGTACGGCTCCCTACAAAAGAAGAGAAGACTCACCTAAAAGGAGAAGTAAAAGAGAGGAATCACCTCCAAGAGAGAGAAGGAGTAGAGATGATCGTTATGAACGAAGACCCTCTCGCAGAAGCAAGGATTCGGAAAGGAAGGACAAGTCATCAAAGAGGTACACAAGATGAAGACATCAAGCTCATGTTGGTGAATGGTTATCCGGTTCCAACTCCGATAACCACTCCGAGAGAAGTTATCACTCCGACTCCAAATATACTCAAGATGAAGGTGTTGCTGGTCTTGCACTTGTGTCATCCAACTCCTATGACATATTTGATTCACCAAATGAAGGAATTGGAAGATTCTTCATGGCTAAAGGCCCCAAGGTATCACACCCCGAGTATGTTGATTTCAATAGTGATGAAGATGATTTGCTAGGTGATGATGATTTACTTATTGACAACTCTAGTGATGAAAAGTATGATGAAATTGCTATTAATCATGCTAATCAAGATGAAATGAATGACAATGATAAGAAGGAGATTGAGCGTCTAACTAAAGAATTAAACACTCTTAAGTTAGCTCATGAAACTACCTTAGAGGATCATCGAGAGCTTTTAAAGACTCATGAGAAGCTACGCTTTGAAAAGCTCAATATAGAGCAAGAACATGGGTTCTTAAAAGCAATCAATGATGATCTTCATAAGAAAAGTTCTTCTTACATTGCCAAGCATTTACTCTTGTCTACTTACATGCCACAAGTAAAATCTAGCAACAAGAACAAGAAAGATTCTTCTTCCAGTAGTAACAATAATCATGCTAAATCCAATATTGTTGCTTCTAGTAGTTCTCTTGATTCCACTAATGATTCTCTTTGCCAAGTTACACTTGAGCAAGAAAATAGCTTATTGAAGGGAATTATAGAGAAAGGTGTTTACAAGAGCCTTGCCGGAAGTAAGCAATTTGAGGAGATTGTACGCAAGCAAGGAAGGCACCGAAAGAATCAAGGTGTTGATTTTGAACGCAAGTTCAATGCCAATGGAGTTGAGTGGGAAGAAGATCAATACCCCAAGATGAAGTTTGTTCCTCAACAAGAGAAGTATGATCCCACTTCTTTCGAGGGAACACAAGCTCAAGATGATCTTCCACCACAAGACCACAAGCTAAAAGGCAAGGACAAGCTTCAAGAGGAGATTGATTCATTTGAAGAAGCTCCAAAGGCCTTGGTCAAGTGGGTTCCCAAGACTACATCAAGTTCCACTTCATCAAGTACGACTACAACTCCAAGGATCCCCATCAAGTTGATGTGTGTCCCAAAGAAGAAGAACTAGAGAGTTCTTGAGGGTCACTCCGCCAACATACTTCACTCATATTCATTTTGGCAAGGACAAGTGCAATCAACTTCCATATCTTGCACTAGTTCAAGGATTTACAAACCCTCTTGTTGGTAAGACAAGGGACAAGGTAACCTAATGCTTTCATGGACAACATCATATGTGTATTTCACTCTATGTCTATGGATATCCTTGTGTGTTACTTGTGGGACTAACCCATGAAGGTATTGAAAGTGCAACTCACTCCAATGGATTGCTCCAAATGATCTACATCAACATTGAGCATCCACATCTTCAACATCTACATGAAATCATCATCGACAAAACGCAAGGTTTGTTCATCCCTCTTAGGGGGGATATCATATCTAGGGGGAGCTTTGCTCTAAGAATAGAGCTAAAGCAACTCTAATGGTGTGAACACATCAATGCTTTATGTAAAAGTGGTAACCCAACTTGTGCTTAAACGATGAGTATGACCTATGATCAAATGTTCTCATTTGACTCCTAAGTCAATATACTCATATATAGATGACCTAGTCATCGCCAATTGCTTGATAGATGCTAGAGTGTTTGTGCATGCTTTGCCACATATTTCATTTGCTATCTTATTGTGTGAGCATGTTGGTTGCATAATTTTCTCCATTCGAGGACATCCATTTGTTGTTTTGATTGATTGGTTTTTCTTTTTGCCAAATGGATGGACAAGAATGCCTAAGTACTCCCTCTAGCTATCTATGCTTTTCTCGTCTCAAACTCTATTCATGCTACATCACAAAGTTTGATCAAGTTGAATTTGGACCCTCCGGGTGAGGAGCACTCAGCGCCACCGATCTGTCAAGGGCTTAAACTTCCAAAATCTCTTAATGGCTTTCGGTCTGACTGATTCATCCATCTTGGTCTCACCGAAATCATTGAGTTGATCTAGGTTTTCACCTCGGTGCAACCGATTAGAACTGTTCGGTCACACCGAGTTGCAGTAACCGCTTGCGATTCTGCATCTCGGTGACACCGAGTCGTTCCACTCGGTCACACCGACAGTGACTGGGTATATATATCCGCAGGTTGAAATTTGGAAATTCCTTCAAACTCCCAACCGCGCCTGCCCAGCTCTGCCGCCCCCTTGGTCTCCGGATCATCGCCATCGTCGCCAGCACCCTCCTGGTGCTGGTCTCCACCGCCGTCAACGGGATTCTTCACCGCCGTTATCACCGTAGCGAGTCTGCCGCCGAGTTAGGGTATGGACTCGATCCCTTTGTATATTCCTTAACTCCGATTCTTGCACAAAGGTTAATGCCATGCTTCTAGCCACGATTGAGATCATCCTATCCAACCAAAACTTCCTCTAGATTAGTTTTGATGCAAAAACTTAGGGTTAGGTTTCCGCCGAACTCATCTCGGACCGACCGATTTGAAGTATTCGGTCTCACCGATTTGGCCCAGGCCATTGCACATGTACAACTCGGTCTGACCGAAGTGTACGAATCGTTGTGACCGAGTTTACTTTCTCTGTGAAACCCTAGCATCTCGGAGTCACCGAACTGCGTCTCGGTCTGACCAAAACTGCCTGTTTAGACTCCAAAGTTGCTTCGGTGTCACCGAGTTAGTCATATCGATAGCTCCGAAATGCTTTCTGCAGAAAACTAAAATTAAGTTTTTGAGTCAAACTTTTTGCCAAAATAGCTGTACTTTGTGATGCTCATCTACTCTGCCTATACCTATCTATTCACAGGGTCAGTGTCAGCCATGTCAGACAACAGTGACATCCAGAACAGGTCAGAGGAGCAAGCAAATCTCAGTGAGGGCACTAGTCCCTCCAATAGCAGTTATGATGAGGGTAGCAGAAGCACCCCAAGCAACTTGCCTAAGGATGCAACTAGGCAAAGGAAGAAGAGATCCTCAGATTCTGAAGATGAGGACTTTGTGGTTGATGAGGAGGTCACCTCAATGAAGAAGGCAGTCAAGAAGGAGTATGCTGCTGCTGCTACCACCAAGTCTGGCATGAAGAAGAAAGCTCCTGCCAAGAGAGTGCCGATGTCAAAAGCCATAGCCTCAACTCAGGAAACTATGGAGTTCACTCTTGAACCAAGAGAAGAAGAGGCTGCTGGAGGCAAGAAAAGGAAGGAAAGGGTCAAGAAGACCATGGCCAGAGTTATTGGCAGATCATCAATGATGAAAGATCCAGATGAAGATGATGAGGAAGAAGCTGTTGAGCCAGCACCAAAGTCTCAGAAGCTTATGGGAGATGCAATCAAGTCTGGGGCTGATTCATCTAAGCCAAAGACAGCTCCAAAGCCATCTACCCAAGCTCAAGTCCCAAAGCCTACCGCACCCAAGAGATCCACCAGAAACATCCCAGCTGCTGAAAAGAACAAGGCCCCAGTGCCTGAAGTTCAAGAGGATGAGAAGCAACAAGTGCTCAGGAAGCTCAAACCAAAAATTCCAGATCATGATGACAATCATCCCATAGCTGAAAACATGAAGTTGAGAAAGGATGCTGGTCTCAGACTGTGGAGACAGACAGACCCATATGCTGTGAGGAGAAGGACAGCTGTGGACTACAGATTTCACACCAAGGAGCAGCAAGACTTCTATGAGACAGTTCTTTTGGACAAGAAGCCCATAGTCAGTGACATGAGTTGGGTTGACTGGAAATTCATTGATGACAATGAAGATTACTTCCTAGGAGTTCATGAGAGTTTTAGGATGAACGGAGGTGACAAGTTTGTTGGTCAGAAGCTGACTAAATGGAATGATGAGATGGTCATGTAATTTTATTCAACTGCACACTTCTATCTGGATGGCAAGATAGTCTGGATGACTGAAGGCACAAGATACCAATCATCTATTGTAGAATGGGCCAAGTTGATCAATGCCCCTGAAGAAGGTGAAGATGACACAAATGTCTATGCCAAGCCCAGGAAAGATCATAACTCCATGGCTCACATGTACAAGGAAATTCTTGATCATGCCTTGGAGTCTCACAAGTTTGGCTCCATCTACTATCTGCTGTCAGGGCTGCCCACTATCAACACTATACTAAGGCACACTTTGTTGCCCAAGCCAGGAGATGACAGGATGATCAGAGGTCACTCAATAAACCTGCTGCATATGTTTGATGTGCCAGAGAAGTTAAAGGTGATGACTTTGATTGTTGAAACCATCAAGAGAACTGCTGCTGATCAGAAGAGGTCTTCTGGATATGCCCCACACATTCAGATGCTCATCAACTACAAGATGGGAGTAGGCACATATCTACTGGACAGAGAACACCTTCCCCTCAGGCCAGACTTTGAGGACAATGTTGTTGTCAAGATTGCATCACATCCTACATCTGTAGAGGCTCAGGAGAAGCGAGAGCATGCTAAGGCAGCAAAGACTTCCAAGATGCCAGATGTATCAGCTGTGAATCTCAAGACCAAGCAAGATCAGCTCACTTATCTGCTTGAGTCTACAATGAGGATTGAGAAAGGACTAGCCACCCTGACTCAAAACCAAGAAAGTCTTGAGAGGATCATTGAAACAATTTTTTTTATCTAGACTTGAAGGTCACAGAGATCCAAACCATAGTTGAGCCACTTCAAGAAGAGGCAAAGGACAGGAGAGGAAGAGTCACCACAGATGCATTTCACAGAGTGCCAAGAGCACAGAGGTTTGTAGCAAAGCCAGTTGTCACAGATTCCAGAGCTACAGCTTCAGCAGCTGCAGCAACTGCCACTATTGCACCTTCAGTTGCAACTCCTCTAGATCCTCAGACATCAGCAGAAGCCTTTGCAGACAGACTCCTCTCAACGCCATCTATGCACACCGAAGCCACCAGCCCGAAGACCACTTCAGGAGCTCCCAGAGATCGTGCCTAGAGTGCCAAAGAGCACTATGCATTTTTGAGCTTTTTGGTAACTTGTTGCCAAAGGGGGAGAAAGTGTATAGATCTTAGGCTTCGAGAGAGAGAGAGAGAGTGTTTGTTTTGCTTTTGTTTGCCTCTCTTGCTACTTGATATTTGTTTGTTTGGTTGCTACATTATTTGTGCTTGTGTGTGAGATACACTTATGATCATGTGGTTGATCATTATGCTTTAATGTGTTCTTGAATGATGCTATCTATAATACTTGTGTATGATCAATCATGTTTCCCTTGGTGATGAGTGCATGTGCTTTACATTCTATCATTTTGAGCGCTCCACCAAGATATATGTGACATGGAAGAGTAACCAATGATCCTAATCGATTGTGCATTTGCATTCAAAAGAAAATTTTAAATAATGCACAAATTTAGGGGGAGCTCTTGCTTATCACATACTTCTCAAAGCGACGATATATTTCATTCATATTATCATTTGTCGAAGCTTTGATCTATATGTTGTCATCAATTACCAAAAAGGGGGAGATTGAAAGTGCAACTAATCCCCAGGTGGTTTTGGTAATTCATAACAACATATAGCTCATTGAACTAATATCCTTTCAAGTTAAATATTTCAGAAAGTTCAATGATTGGCATGGCACATGGACTAGAGATATGGACCCCTAAAAATGCTAAGGACAAATATTGGCAAAAGCTCAAGACTCTACATTTCTATTTTAGTGATCCAAGATCACATTGAGTCCATAGGAAAAGCTAATACTATTAAAAGGGGATGATGTGTTGCTTAATGGTCTACTTGCTCAAAGTGCTTAGTGATATGCTCCAAAACCCACAACCACTTTCTCAAATCCAAATATGTCGTAAACCTAAAGTCAAACTCGGCCCCACAGATTTGATCTATCCGGCGCAACCGAGTTCCTTTGACATAGCCACTGCCAAAAATCCTAATCAGTTCTGTCTCACCGATAGGGATTTCGGTCTCACCGAGATTGGATTGCAAACTCTCTGTTTCCCTTCGTAATGTTTTGGTCTCACCGAAATGAGCGATCAGTCCCACCGAGTTCGCAATGCAAACTCTGGGTTTCCCTTTCGTAATGTTTCGGTCTTACCGAAAGGAGCAATCGGTCCCACCGAGTTTTCTTGACCAACTCTCTGTTTGCTCATTGCTGAAATCGGTCTCACCGAGTTCATGCAATCGGTCAAACCGAGATGAGGTTTTGCCCTAACCCTAGCACATCGGTCTCACCGAGTTGATCATATCGGTCCCAACGAGAATCCTAACATTCACATTTTGAACTGAATCGGTCTCACCGTGTTCTTCTATTCGGTCTGACCGAGTTGGGTCAAATGTGTGTAGCGGTTCGATTTTGTGTGGAGGCTATATATACCCCTCCACCCCCTTCTCTATTCAAGAGAGAGCCATCAGAACGTGCCTACACTTCCACTACTCATTTTCTGAGAGAGAACCACCTAGTCATGTGTTGAGACCAAGACATTCCAATCCAACCACAAGAATCTTGATCTCTAGCCTTCCCCAAGTTGCTTTCCACTCAAATCATCTTTCCACCATATCCAAATCTATGAGAGAGATTTGAGTGTTGGGGAGACTATCATTTCAAGCACAAGAGCAAGGAGTTCATCATCAACACACCATCTATTACCTTTTGGAGAGTGGTGTCTCCTAGATTGGTTAGGTGTCACTTGGGAGCCTCCGACAAGATTGTGGAGTTGAACCAAGGAGTTTGTAAGGGCAAGGACATCGCCTACTTCATGAAGATCTACCCGAGTGAGGCAAGTCCTTCGTGGGTGATGGCCATGGTGGGATAGACAAGGTTGCTTCTTCATGGACCCTTCGTGGGTTGAAGTCTCCATCAACGTGGATGTACGATAGCACCACCTATCGGAAACAACCCAAAAATCTTCATGTCTACATTGTGTTTGCCTTCTCCTAACCCTTCCCTTTACCTTCATATGCAATGTTTTACTTTCCGCTGCTACACTCTTAGAATTGCATGTGTAGGTTGATTGCTTGACCTATGCTATGTCGCTAAAATCTGCCAAGACTTAAAATTGGGAAAAGGCTAGATTTTTATTTGGTCAAGTATTCTAGTCACCCCCCCCTCTAGACCTACTTTCGATCCTACAAGTGGTATCAGAGATTTGGTCTCCAATTGCCTTGATTTTCATAGCTTTGGTTTCACAACCTAGGAGAGTATGGCGTCTAGCGAGGAAAATTACCACCGTAGAGGTGCTTACTTTGATGGTACTAATTTTGCTAGTTGGAAGCATAAGATGAAAATGCATATTCTTGGACATAACCCCGCCATTTGGGTAATTGTGTGTATTGGTTTACAAGGTGAATTCTTCGAAGATGGAAGAGAACCAAATCATGAAGCAACCGCGGAAGAATTGAAGATGTTGCAATACAATGCTCAAGCTTGCGATATCCTCTTCAACGGATTGTGCCCTGAAGAATTCTACAAAATCAGGCACCTTGAGAATGCAAAGGAAATTTAGGATACTTTGGTTGATATGCACGAAGGTACCGAGTCCGTCAAGGAATCCAAATTGGATGTGCTTCAAAGTCAACTTGACAAGTTCAAAATGAAGGATGGTGAAGGAGTCGCTGAAATGTATTCTAGGCTTTCTATCTACCAACGATGATGCGAAGATTGCATGACTGGTACTTGGAAGCCTCGAAGCAAGGGAGCAACTTTATCATTGCGGGAATTAAAGATGAGCATTACTTCAATGGAGACGAGGAGATTTACATTGAATTTGAAGAATTATTTCAGTTATACAATCAAGACGCCATCGACAAATCTATCGTCAGTTGCTATTGTTTGTAAGTATCATTTCTGTAATTAAGTCTCTAGCTCAGCTCGTTCATTGCATGTATAATTATCCTCACTATATATATTATGCAGAAAGAAGATCCTCGAAAATGAAAGAGGACACATATATGACATTGGGTTCATTAACCCAAATACTATTCATGAAGCTACAGTAAAATGGTATGCCAACGATACAGAGAAGTTCTTGCTAAGGGCGTTAATTGAACAACAAACCAAAAGGGAAATACTATTTCCTTACAACTTCCAGTGAGTGCTATACTGTCTTGTACACATCATTCTGTTTCGCTTACTCGATGTTAAGTGTAATTGATGGGCTATGCGTGCGCAGTTTCCACTTTATTCTGCTAGTCATTCAGTTTGACGCAGGAAAAGTACTTGTCATGGACTCGTTACGTAAAGACCCTGAGATGTGGGCGGACCTGAAAAAAATTCTCCAGAGGTAATTTCAATCATTATCGCACTATATCGGCAACTATCGTTCATTTCTTGATATCAAGTAATTAGTAACTCCTTTATTCATTTTCTTTGCTGGGCAGGGTTTGGAAAGAGTTCACCAAGCAGGTTAGGGGTGAATGGAGAGAGGAGCTGCTCTTTGAAGAACCCAGTGTAAGTAGTACTAGCTTGGTCCGCGCATCTCTTTGATTCTAATTTCAATACCACTATCATGCTTGATTATTATTTTGATTAAACTATATTCTCGTAAAGTGCTCGAGGCAGGGATCCAGGAATAACTTATGTGGATACTATGTTTGCGAGTTCATTCGCCAGACGACCTCTGAGACGGGCAGAAATTTACAACAACTTGAAGTACATAAACAATATTCACTAATTTATTTTATTACCATCAATTGTGTTGAGTTTCATTCATATATATATATATATTGACCCCCTTCTTTAAATTAGATCGAACGAAAGCGGGACGAACTCCTACCAAAGGCTCGCATATGATCAATTCAAGAGGAATTGGTGGGATTCTTCATTCAAGAGATCATAGCTAAAACCGGAGAATACAATCGAGAATTGGTAGTGAATGTTGGTAATTAGATATTAGGGATCGTAAGAGATGTTACATTGTATATATGTATCAACATATACTATACATAGTAGCGTCGAATAGATATACGAAAACTTGTTGTTCGACCAAGCACGGAGAAAGAGAGGTCACTTCTCTCTATATTCATGATGATTTGTGTAATGGTTCCTTCATTGCTATATGTAGTAGCTAGCAACGAGTTGAATGGAAAACATAAAATAAAAACGAAAACCCTAAATGTAAACGAATTGAATGGTAAACACAAAAAGAAAAGGGGGAAACACAATATGAAACCCCTAAACCCTCCAAAACCCTAAACCCCTCATTTAAAAAAAACCCAGTGCTTGGCAGGTGCTGACGCGTGGCTGCCTTTTAGTCCTGATTGGTGTAAAGGTCCTCCTGCCTGGGCGCTCCACAGCGGCCACGTGGAGCTCCTTTAGTCCCGGTTCGTAACACAACCGGGACTAAAAGTGGGGACCTTTAGTCCCGATTGCGTAGTCCCAGTTGCAGAACCGGGACTAAAGGCCCTTAGGAACCGGGACTAATGCCCTGTTTTCTACTAGTGTCAAGGACCATTGCAGTTTTAGCACAGAACAAAGACATTAATTACAAACTTGGAGATAGATAATAACTGATTATTATTGTCTCTAGGGCATATCTCCTACAGACTCCGACTTGCACTAGAGTCAATAATCTAGTTACAAGGCTTCCTTAACAACAATGGCTATCCGGTGCTACTCATGCTTTGCTCGTGGTAGAGGTTTTTCATCGGGTCTCACACATTTAGATCCGTGTGAACTTTACGTACTTTCACAAGACCGTCTTCGACATGATGTTGGATGATGTGATATTTGTGTGTAATATGTCTTGTCTTTTGGTGGGATCTTGGCTCCTTTGCCTGAGCCATGGCACCACTATTATCACAATAGATCTCTACCGAGTCCAGCGCACTTGGAACCACACCAATCTCTTCAAGAAACTTCTTGATCCAGCTGCATCTTTCGAGGCTTCTTAAGCCACGACATATTCCACCTCCATCATAGAATCCACCACAGTGTTTTGATTAGAGCTCTTCCAGCACACTACGCCTCCCTTCATAATGAAAACATAGCCTGATTGAGATTTGAAGTCATCTGGGTCAGTCATGAAGCCTGCATCAGTGTAACCATTTACAATGAGCTCTTCATCACCTCCAAACACAAGGAGCAAGTCCTTGGTACTCCTGAGGTACTTAAGAATATTTTAAACTGCGGCCAGTGTTCCAATCCTGGATCACTTTGGTACCTGCTGGTAACACTTAGCACATAGGAAACATCTGGTCTTGTACATAGCATGGCATACATAATGGAACTAACTGCCGAAACATATGGAACATCATTCATTTGTACTCACTCATAAAGAGTCCAACGACCCTGATTCTTGTTGAGCACTGTGCCAGACCCTAAAGCTTAGCTATGGGTGAGAAAGTCTCATCGTAATCAACTCCTTGAATTTACCCGAACCCTTTCATGACAAGTCTAGCTTTATGGATAGTAATGATACCATCCGCGTCTGTTTTTCTTTTGAAAATCAATTTACAACCAATGGGCTTTATGCCTTCTGGAGGTTCTACCAAGTTCCAAACTTGGTTTTCGTACATCGATTCCATTTCAGATTCATGGCTTTGTGCCATTCTCTTGAGCTAGGCCCCGCCATCACTTCCTTGTAATGCATAGGTTCATCATCTTCAAGGATGAAAATCTCATTATGAAACCACTCTGGTGGCTCGATGGCCCTACCTTATCTTCACGGTTCAGTAACAAACTTGTCTGAAGTTTCCGCATCACATGCGACAACTTCCAGCTTGGTTGTAGGGATAATTTGTGAAATTACTTCTGGTTCCTTAGCCCTATCAACGGTTGTCGAAGATTCACTAATCTCATCAAGTTGTACTATTCTCCCACTCACTTCTTTAGTGAGAAACTCTTTCTCGAGAAAGACTCCATTTTGAGCGACAAACACTTTGCACTCGGAGGGTTGGTAGAAAGATTACCCAATTGTTTCCTTGGGATAACCTATGAAGTAACATTTGTCTAATCTGGGATCAAGTTGGGTAGGTTGTAAAAGTTTTACATATGCCTCACAACCCCAAATTTTAAGAGGCAACAAACTCGGTTTCTTCCCATGCCATATCTCATATGGTGTCGTCTTAACAGACTTAGACGGTGCTCTGTTTAGTGTATGAGTAGCAGTTTGTAGCGCAAGACCCTAAAAAGATATCGACAGTTCTGTAAGGGACATCATCGACCTTACCATGTCCAACAAGGTTCAGTTACATCACTCGGACACTCCATTTCTCTGTGGAGTTCTGGGAGGCGTAAGCTATGAAACGATTCCACGGTCACTTAGATGTTGGCCAAATTGATGACTAAGATATTCGCCCCCGCAATCTGATCATAGAAACTTAATCTTTCTGTCAAGATGATTCTCTACCTCATTCTGAAACTCCTTGAACTTTTCAAAGGTCTTTGACTTATGCTTCATCAAGTAGATATATCCATACCTACTTAAATCGTCAGTAAAAGTCACGAAGTAGAAATATCCATCGCAGGCTGGTGTGTTCATTGGACCACATAAATCACTATATATTATTTCCAATAATTCTCCCACTCATTCGGGATGACCAGTGAACGGCGTCTTGGTCATCTTCCCCATCAGACAAGTTTCGCATGTGTCAAATGATTCAAAATCAAAAGACTGCAAGATTCCATCTTTATGAAGTCTTTGCATGCATTTCTTTCCAATGTGGCCAAGATGACAGTGCCACATGAAACTGGTGGTGGTATCAGCCTTCTTAAGGCATTTAGTTTCTAGGTTGAAGACATCATTTTCACATTCAAGATTCAGAATGAATAGGCCCCCAACAATGGGTGCAAATCCATAAAACATATCCTTACAATAAAGTTAATAACGTAGGAATACCCATAGTGTATCAGACATGATCCAGAGATGATGTTTCTACACAATGCCAGAACAAAATAATAGTTACTTAGTTCAAAGATAAATCATGAAGGGAGACATAGAGGCATGATGCTAATTGCTTGAGCGGCGACTCCAGCACCGTTCCCAACGCGCATCACGACTTCATTCCTTGCCAGCTTGCCCATTCTTTGAAGTCCCTGCATTGAGTTGTAAATGTTAGCAACCGATCTGGTATCAAATACCCATGACTTAGAGTTTTCTCTAGCAAGCAAAACGTCAATGACATTAACATGTATAGCAGTTATACCTTTGCTGGACATTTTGGACTTCTTCTTATCTGCCAGGTACTTCTTGCAGTTCCTTTTCCAATGTCCAGAGCCCTTGCAGTATAAGCACTCAGTTTCAGTCTTGGCCCTGCCCTTAGCCATGCTTTGGGAGCCGGTCATACTGGCGCCCATGCCTTTCTTGGACTTGCCTTTCTTTTTGAAACCGGTGGTCTGATAACCCGCAAGTAAACGGGATCAATTGTAGCTTTTTCGATAAATAAGAGTGTCGAACCCAACGAGGAGCTAAAGGCAAGATTAATATACCCTTCAAGTTCTATCGACCACCGATACAACTCTACATGCACTTGACGTTTGCTTTACCTAGAATAATTATGAAACTATTCGGTCGGTGTGATAAGATAAGTTTGCAAGAATAAAATTAGAAGTACTTTGCAAGAATAAAACTACTAATAAATTGCAAGATAATAAAAGCTACTAGTAAAGTAGAAAGCTTTTGTAACACTAGGGAAAGATTTGTCCATAGGCAATCGATAATTAGACCGGCAATCCTTGTTGCAATTCTATATGAGGGAGAGGCATGAGCTAACATACTTTCTCTAGTTGGATCATATGCACTTATGATTGGACCTCTAGCAAGCATCCGCAACTACCAAAGATCATTAAGGTAAAACCCAACCCTAGCATTAAGTATCAAGTCCCCTTTATCCCATACGCAACAATCCACTAACTCGGGTTTAAGCTTCTGTCACTCTAGCAACCCACTATAAGCGAATCATGAACGTATTGCAAACCCTACATCGTGTGCCCCTCACGCTTGCACGACACGGAGGGCACCATAGGGCCACACGAATATAAAACATACAACTCAAACCAATCACAATCATCGATCAACCCATAGGACAAAACAGATCTACTCAAACATCATAGGATAGCCATACATCATTGGGAAATAATATATAGCATGAAGAACCATGTTTAAGTAGAGATTACAGCGGGGAGAAGAGGTGTTGTTGCTGGTGATGATGGTAGCAAGGTTGTTGATGTAGATCGCCGTAACGATCGTTCCCCCGGCGGCACTCTGGCGGCGCCGGAAGAGAGGGGGAGAAAGCCCCCCTTCTTCTCCTTCTTCCATGGTCTCCTTCCTAGGTGGGAGGAGGGTTCTCCCTCTGGTCCTTGGCCTCCATGGCAGCGGAGGGGCGAGAGCCCCCTCCGAGATTAGATTGGACTATCTCTCTGTTCTCTTCTGTTTCGCGTTCCCGAGATCTAGCCTTTCACCATTTTTTAAATATTCGGAGATCCGTAACTCCGATTGCGCCGAAATTTTAACATGATTTTTTCTGGATATAAGCTTCCTTGCACCGGAAGGAGAGCCCCAACTGACTTACAGGGTGCCCACACAGCACCACCACGCGCCTGGGGGGTTGACCCGTGCCCCGGTGTTGTGTGGAGGCTGTGGGCCCCCGTATACATTGATTCCACTTCCTAAAATTCACATATATTCCAAAAATGATCTCCGTAAATTTTTATTGCATTTGGACTTCTTTTGATATGGGTATTCTGGGAAACAAAAAACATGCAACAAACAGGAACTGGCACTGGGCACTGCATCAATATGTTAGTCCTAAAAATAATATAAAAAGTTGCCAAAAGCATATGAAAGTTGTATAATATTGGCATGAAACAATAAAAAATTATAGATACGACGGAGACGTATCAGCATCCCCAAGCTTAATTCCTGCTCGTCCTCGAGTAGGTAAATGATAAGAAAGATAATTTTTGATGTGGAATGCTACCTAGCATAAACTTGATCACATGTCTAGTCATGGCATGAATATTAAGATACGAGTGATTCAAAGCAATAGTGTATAGTTTGACATAAAGACATCAATACTTGGGCATCCCAACAAACAATTATGCTTTTCAAAATATCAATGATAATGAAAGTTATCCCTACAAAATCATATAGTCTTGTCATGCTCTATCTTCTTAACGTAAAAATACTTTATCATGTACAACCCCGGTTTTAGCCAAGCAATTGGTTCATACTTCTAACGCGCTTCAGCATTTTCATCTCTCACGCAATACATGAGCGCAAGCCATGGATATAGCACTAGGTGGAATAGAAGGCGGTGGTAGGTATCAAATAATGAAAAAGGAGAAGTAGAAAGTCTTGCATCAACTCGGCGGATCGATGGGCTATGGAGATGCCCATCAATCGATATCAATGCGAGGAGTAGGGATTGCCATGCAATGGATGCACTAAGAGCTATAAGTGTATGAAAGCTCAAAATAAAACTAAGTGGGTGTGCATCCAACTTGCTTGCTCATGAAGACCTCGGGCATTTGAGGAAGCCCATCATCGGAATATACAAGCCAAGTTCGATAATGAAAATTTCCCACTAGTATATGAAAGTGACAACATAGGAGACTCTCTACATGAAAAACATGGTGCTACTTTGAAGCACAATTGTGGTAAAGGATAGTAACATTGCCCCTTCTCTCTTTTATTCTTTTTTTTCATTTCTTTTTTTCTTCTTTCTCTTTTTTTCTTTTCTTTTTTTTCTTTTCTTTCTTTCTTTTTCTCTCTTTTGTCCGGAGTCTCATCCCGACTTGTGGGGGATTCATAGTCTCCATCATCCTTCCTCACTGGGGCATGCTCTAATAATGATGATCATCACACTTTTATTTACTTATAACTCAACATTACAACTCAATTAAAACTATACAAGATGACTCTATATGAATGCCTCTGGCAGTGTACCAGGATGTGCAATGATCTAACATAGCAAAGATATCAAAAAACCGACAAGCCATGAAAATATCGTGCTAGCTATCTTACGATCATGCAAAGCAATATGAAAATGAATGCTCAAGTCATGTATATGATGATGATGAAAGTTGCATGGCAATATATCTCGGAATGGCTATGGAAATGCCATAATAGGTAGGTATGGTGGCAGTTTTCAGGAAGATATAAGGAGGCTTATGTGTGATAGAGCGTATCATACCACGGGGTTTGGATGCACCGGCAAAATTTGTGCCAACTCTCGAGGTGAGAAAGGGCATAGCACGGTACCGAAGAGGCTAGCAAATACGAATAGATAGGAGTGCATATAATCCATGGACTCACATTAGTCATAAAGAACTCACATACTTATTGAAAAAGTCTATTTAGCCCTCGAAGCAAAGTACTACTACGCATGCTCCTAGGGGGGAGGTTGGTAGGAGTTAACCATCGCGCGCCCCCGACCGCCACATAAAGGAGACAATAAAAAATAAATCATGCTCCAACTTCATAGCATAACGACAGACCATACATGCATGCTTCGGGAATTACAAACCTTAACACCAATATTCTTACTAAACACAATCGTTCACTAGTACCTCCCACATATTATCATCTCTATATAGCAAAACTATTGCAAGGAATCAAACATATCATATTCAGTGATCTTCAAGTTTTATGTAGGATTTTATGACTAACCATGTGAATGACAATTCCTATTGACTCTCTAAACAGATATAAGTGAAGCAAGAGAGTTTAATTCTTTCTACGAAAGATCACACTCTAAAAAATATAAGTGAAGCACAAGAGCATTCTACAAATAACGGATTTTTCTATGAAGAGAAACAGGCATCCAAACTTCAAAAGATATAAGTGAAGCACATGAAGCCTTCTATAAACACATATTCAAAAGATATAAGTGAAGTGCAAAGAGCATTCTATAAATCAACCAAGGACTATCTCATACCAGCATGGTGCATTATTAAAAGAAAAATAAAAAGCACATGACGCTCCAAGTAAAACACATATCATGTGAAGAATTAAAATATAGCTGCGAGTAAAATTACCGATAGATTGTAGACGAAAGAGGGGATACCTTCCGGGGCATCCCCAAGCTTAGATGCTTGAGTCTACCTTGAATATTACCTTGGGGTGCCTTGGGCATCCCCAATCTTAGGCTCTTGCCTCTCCTTATTCCTTTATCCATCGTAGTCTCACCCAAAACTTGAAAACTTCAATCACACAAAACTTAACAAAACCTTCGTGAGATCTGTTAGTATAAAAAAGCAAATCACTACTTTAAGTACTGTTGCAAACCCATTCATATTTTTTTTGCATTATACCTACTGTATTCTAACTTATCCATGGTTCATACCACAAGATACAATCCATAGTTTCATCAAAACAAGCAGAACAATGCATCAAAAAAAGAACAGTCCGTAGTAATCTGAACATTGACCATACTTCTGTAACTCCAAAAATTCTGAAAAATTAGGACAACATGGAAAATTTGTATATCAATCATATGTAAAAATTGCAGAAGCTTTTGACGCTCTGATGATTTTATAAAAATTCTGTACTCGGCACAAAAGTTTCTGTTTTTGCACAGAATCAAGCAACTATTAACCAAATCATCCCAAAGGCTTTACTTGGCACATTATTTTTATAATACAATGAAATTGTACAAGGGCATAATTATTTTTGTTGAAAAGTTTCTGTAATCAAGATTTGCAAAGTTTCCATGAGCATGAAAAAAGCTCAAGGCTAGCTCCCACATCAACGATGCTCGTCTTTCTCACTTTCACTTCTCTTTTTGAAAAAGTTTTAGGTTCCCCTCTATATTTTTTTGTTTTTAAACTATTTGAAAGCACTCAATAGAAATAAAAGACTCTCTAAAACTTCTGGGTTGTCTCCCAGGCAGCGCTTTCTTTAAAGCCATTAAGCTAGGCATAAAGTGCTTATGCAACCGATCCACCCGGATCCCAAGGTATATCAAAGCCAATTTTAATTAGCAATGATTTATAATTTAGCAATGAGCACAAAGGAACATAAAACTGTAACATCCCAAATTTTCAATTTGGAATGTTTTATAATTATTAGCTAAGCATCTATGCATGTTGTTTAAATTTGAGTGCCATTTGAAATTCCAGAGGCACTTTGAGTTTTATTTGAATTTGGATTCAAATTGGCATTGAAATTTATTTAAAAAATACCTGACCAATACTTGTGCAAAAGTATGAGAGGAGCTAACATGACACTCCAAAAATGTCAGAAGAAAATAATGCCAAAAAGTTTGAATTCAAATTTGAATTTTATTTGGGATTTTCAGAAAAATGTTTTTTATAAAAGTTTCTGTTTTGCCTCTGGAAAAAAATGTTCATCTTGTAGGATTTATTTTTCTGATCTTTTTGTTATATATATGTCCCATATAAAGATATTATAAATTTCTATATATATCTATTTTCTTCTCTGTCTATTTCAAAAAAAAAAGAGAAACCCCGAGCTGGCCAGGCCAACCGGCCCAGCCAGCAGCGCCCGAGCCGGCCAGCCCAGCAGCGCGCCGCGCCCGACTCCCCTCCGCCTCGGTCGCCCGACCGCACCTCCCTCTCTCCCTCTCACTGACCCATGGGGCCCGCCCCTTCTCTTTCCCCTCCTCCACGCCTTGCCGCACCAGAGCACGCGCAGAGCGCGCCCGACACCCCGATTCTCTCGGGATCGCGTTCCGATTCCGCCCCCTCCTCCAAGATGTTGCCCTATAAAACCCCTGCCCTCTCCTCCCTCGAACCCCCTAAAAACCCTAGCTCAAAACCCACCACAGCTCGCACTCTCGCCGTTCGCATCTCGCTTCAGCGGCCGCCGTCCGCCGCCGTTTCCGACGCCGGTGAGCACCACCTCGACCGCTGTTTCCACCCACGCATCGCCCTCGACAAGGAGCACCCCACTGACATCGTTTCATCGTCCAGGAACCCCCGAAGCCGACGACCCCAAGCTCGACGCCGTCGCCGGAGCTGCAGCTCGCCCTAGCCTCGTCGCCGTCACCCCGATCACCTCCGTCGCCCCCGAGCTCCAACAACACCACCACCGAGTCGCCCTCGCCGAGATGCACCTTCCCGACACCTTCGCCGACCTCCCTGATCGCCGGAGTCGCCGCACCGCCGCCGCCCGAGTCGTCGTCGTCGTCGTCCCATCGTCGTGACCCACTGTGAGACCTCCCCCCCTCTCCACTGTCCGATTCTCAATCTACGGCCTAGATAAGATCGCGCGAAGAGTTAGGTTTTTCTTATTAGATCGGTTTATTTCCGATTTAGTGTAGACCGGCCCGCTCGGTTTTCTTTTATTAACCTGTACGCGGTTGTTAGTTAAACGCATGTGCGTTGTTTAGTTTCAGATCGCCCACCGTTCGGCCCATTAACTCGTTTAGTTTTTTTTTTGTTTTTTTAGTTTCTGTTTTTAAAACAGAATAGTTCTGATATTGTAAAATCTATAACTTTTATGTTATTAAATATTTTTAGTTGATTCTTTCTGATCTTGTTTGCAAATTCCCTAAAGTTTCTGCATAAAATAGTTTCGGCCATGTTTTAGTTTTTGAAAATTATTTTATTTTAGTTTTATTTAGATTAGTATTTCTGCTATAAAATGAGCTAGGATTAATTTTTTTAATGTTTCTTTTTGCCACTTCTTTGTTTTGACCTTGCCTATCAGTAGGATTTATTTGGGTATTTATAGTTTTTATTAAAATTAGTTTTACACGAAAACAAGCCTATTCTAGTTATTTTAACTTGCTGTTGTTTTCTGTTGTTTTAATTATTTTAAAAATTTATTTTCACCTCTGTTATATTTTATTTTAGATTAGTTTCTGTAGTTAGAGAGGGTGAACTTTTATTTACAGAAAAAAAAATTATTTTATTTTCTTACTAGTTTTGTTTTAGGCATAAGTGGAGTTTTAAATTAGCTTTTAATGTGTTTCTTTTTGCCCCAAGTTTTTATAATGTTTTCCTTTCTGTTAGTTAACAAAACTATTGTTTTGGTTCTGTTAAGAAAAGTTTTATTAGGATAAAACTATTTTCTAGTTGTTTGCTTGAAGTAATGAAAACCTTGAATTGAGTTCTTCGAGTTTTCTTTGGTTGGTATGATTGCTTGTGTGATTTACGTTAGCTTGCTGTTATGTTATACCGTTGTATGCTTATGTGTTTATTGTTTGCTTCGAATAGAATTCCCGGAGTGCGAAGCTTGCTATCACGAGTCACTAGCTTTCGAAGACCATCAGCCAGGCAAGTCATTTGATCATGTTTTACAATACCTATGATTTGTTGCATTAGAATTTTTCCTCCCCACCATGCATGCAGTAGGAGAATTTTAAGTTATGTTCTTGAGTAGTATCATGTGGTAGGTTGAACCCAATTCCCCTTGTTTCCAATGCCCGGGACGATGTAGTTGATTGCTATGCTTTCGTAGACGGGGTTGGTTGAGTGATTCATAAGGGAGATGTGAGAGTCAAGATGATGACAACCCATGACTTCAAGCTCAAGGTGGACTTCAAATTCACTACTGGGTGGAGTACGGTTGATGGGCACCCTGGAGCAACCAGCGGATGGCCAGGATGCATGGAGAAGCGCCATGACATCTTGCGGAAAGCTTCACCCAGCCACGAAGAGACGGATGGATACACCTTGACCGGAAGCTTACCTATGCAGCCGCAAGCCATTATGGGCTCTGGCTTGGTCGACCCTAGGCGTGACTCTGGCCGGACGGTGCTATGAGATGTAGAAGAACGGTAGGATTGGATGGGCACCGGCAATGGCCCAGAGGAACTCTACGGAAGACCCTGTTTTTGTTCGTCCCGTCTTCAAACACCAGGCAGTGCGAGGACATAAAGGAGGGAACGATTCTTGCGGGTAAAGTGCACAAGACTCTGCACAGTGAAAACCTAATCGATTAGCCGTGTCCCCGGTTACGGACAAATGAGCCTCTGGAATTGGAGTATTTCGGAAATCTCAACACCGAACTTAATAAATTAATTGATGGGTTATTTAATAATTGGGAATGAGACATTGGTTGGCAGAACCATCTCAATAACTACCAACATTTTGTAGTAATTGCAAGCAAGTCCTTTGTTGTAGGAAAAAATTGGCTTTTTCGCAAAAACTTAAATTTAGAGCCCCACAGCCAAATTGCATATAGTGTTAGTGATATTATTGTTGTTCTCTCTTCATGACTTGCCGGCATATTCAAAATGCTGACCTACACGGCTGCAATGTCTTATGTTGCAGAGGAGTTTTCCGACCAGGAGTGAGGCTACGATCCACGCTTGGCGATTACCCTATGGAGTCGGATGGACTCGCTTATCGTCTACGCTTCCGCAACTTTATTTTAGTTTATTTCTCATGAGTTGGCCTTCGGCTGAATTTATTATGATGTAATAAAGACTTGATATGAGAATCGTGTAATAAATTCAGGTGTGATTGAACTTTGAATCTTTTCATCAATGTACTGTGTGTGCCAGCATGATCTTGGGATGGTACAGCTACACAGAGACTTGACCGATTACGGGTCGGGTCGCTACAAAAACATGCAATGACGAAGTTTAACTCTCTTCCTATGCATTGGCATGTCATAAAAGAACAATTCATGCACATCAAGTAAAGGCCAATGCATAGCAGAAACAGTTTCTTGCTATTCTATTGTGTTGGAAACATAGAGAGGTGGAGATATAGTCCTCTCTCATAATAATTGCAAGTCGGAGCAGCAAGCACATGCATATTATACTCATCAAAATCATCATGTGTAATAGTAAAAGGCAACCCATCTATATAATCCTTAGTAAGTGCAAACTTCTCCGATATAGTGTAGTTTGGAGAATTCAAAAAGATAATAGGACTATCATGTGTGGGTGCAAGAGCAACAAAAGGAACTATAGCAAATTCGTCTCTAAAAGAATCATTCATATTGGCATCATGGCCACAAGCATAGCAAGCATCAAATTCAACAAAAAGGGATATTTGAAAAGAATCCAGGGGATCATAGCAATCATCATAGCATTCATCCTTCGGTAAGAACGAAGGGAAATTAAACAATGTATGAGTTGATGAGTTACTCTCATTAGAAGGTGGGCGCGGGTAGCTAATCCGCTCTTCCTCCCTTTGTTCTTCGCTCTCCTCCTCATCTTTTTCATTTGGTGAGCTCACAATGTCATCAATTTCTTCTTCCATAGTTTCCTGCAACATATTAGTCTCTTCTTGGACAGCGGAGACTTTCTCAATAAAAGCATTAATATTGGCATTATCTTTATAATTCTGATAGCAATATTTAAGTATAGCTAAATTTTCAGATCTGTAAACAGCATCATCATAATTTTCATACTCCTCAAACAAACATTTAATTTCACAAGCACCCATAAAAGCAACAAATTCTTCTATTTGTTCCACATCATAGTAATCATAAATATCTTTAGCATAAGAAGCCAAGGTTTCATTATCATTAAATTCACAAGAAAAGGGAAGGTGTTTAGCCTTCATCCTAGAGCAACAAGTATAATCATAACTCAAGCATAGGTTCCAAGCATACCACTTCAACATCTTAATTTGGTCCCATAAGAATTTCCCTTTTTGAGTCAAGCGATAATGCCTAAAGTATTCACGTTGATCCAACGTGACTCCCATTATCAAGTTGAACGGGGTTTTCTTGGGATTATCAAAGTAGCGGTTAATACTTTCAACATAACAAGCATCGAGGGTTTTAGGAGGTTCCCCATCTCCATGAGTAGCAACTACAACTAATTTTTTTGGTGTTTCGTGTTCCATATCCATAGCTAAAGATAGAGAACAACTTATACCAGAAAATAAAAACTACTTAGTGATAAAGCAAACAAGCACACACGAGAATATCAACCCCATGCTATGACTCCCCATCAACGGCGCCAGAAAAAGGTCTTGATAACACGCAAGTATACGGGTTCAATTGTAGCTTTTTCAATAAATAAGAGTGTCGAACCCAACGAGGAGCTAAAAGCAAGATTAATAAACCCTTCAAGTTCTATCGACCAACGATACAACTCTACGTGCACTTGACGTTCGCTTTACCCAGAACAAGTATGAAACTATTCGGTAGGTGTGATAAGATAAGTTTGCAAGAATAAAACTAGAAGTACTTTGCAAGAATAAAACTATGAATAAATTGCAAGATAATAAAAGCTAATAGTAAAGTAGAAAGCTTTATTAACACTAGAGAAAGATTTGTCCATAGGCAATCGATAACTAGACCGGCAATCCTTGTTGCAATTCTATATGAGGGAGAGGCATGAGCTAACATACTTTCTCTACTTGGATCACATGCACTTATGATTGGACCTCTAGCAAGCATCCGTAACAACCAAAGATCATTAAGGTGAAACCCAACCATAGCATTAAGTATCAAGTCCCCTTTATCCCATACGCAACACTCCACTTACTCGGGTTTAAGCTTATGTCACTCTAGCAACCCACTATAAGAGAATCATGAACGTATTGCAAACCCTACAATGAGTACCCCTCACGCTTGCGCGACACGGAGGGCACCATAGGACCACACCAATATAAAACATACAACTAAAACCAATCACGATCATCAATCAACCCATAGGACAAAACAGATCTACTCAAACATCATACGATAGCCATACATCATTAGGAAATAATATATAGCATGAAGCACCATGTTTAAGTAGAGATTACAGCAGGGAGAAGAGGTGTTGTTGTTGGTGATGACGGTAGCAAGGTTGTTGATGTAGATCGCCGTCACGATCGTTCCCCCGGCGGCACTCCGGTGGCGCCGGAAGAGAGGGGGAGAGAGCCCCCTTCTTCTCCTTCTTCCATGGCCTCCTCCCTAGGTGGGAGGAGGCTTCTCCCTCTGGTCCTTGGCCTCTATGGCAGCAGAGGGGCAAGAGCTGTGATGCCCCCGGCTCAATCGTGCACTAATCATACACGCAAATGCACACGATCAAGCCTAAGGACTCACGGGAAGATATCACAACACAACTCTAAAACATAAATAAAGTCATACAATCTTTATATTACAAGCCAGGGGCCTCGAGGGCTCGAATACATAAGCTAGCATACAAGCGTCAGCGGAAGCATCAGATATCTGAGTACATATATGAAACTGAAACAGATAAGCCTTTAGAAAGGCGGGGCAAAACAAAAGCTACGATTGAAAGGCGCTGGCCTCCTGCCTGGGACCCTTCGATCCTACTCCTAGTCGTCGGCCAACTCGTAGTAGTATCCACCCTTGGGGTAGTAGTAGCGATCATTGGCGGGGGTAGCTGTCTGAGGGGCTCCGTCATCTGGTTGCATCAAAAGGATATGGGGAGAAAAAGAAAACAAAGCAACCGTGAGTACTCATCCAAAGTACTCAGCAAGCGAGGATCTACACTACATATGCAACATTATCAAAGATCGGTTGTATATGTGGACTGGGCTGCAGAAATGCCAGAATAGAGAGAAGGCCTAGTCCTATCAAAGACTAGCATCTTCAGCGGTCTTGCAGCAATAGAAGAGAGTAGCTCAGCACAGTATAATGTAGTAGTAGTGTCATCAACCTCACCCAGAGATCATTTCTCGACTCCCTACGAGAAAGCAATCCAGAGCCATACAGTCATCATCAACCTCGCCCAGAGATCCTTTCTCGAGTCCCTGCGAGAAAGCAATCCCAGAGCCACATATTCAGGTATCATCTCAAGTTCTAGTTGTATCGATCGGGATACAACTCCGAGTGTCTGTTACCGTAGGACAGGCTATCGATAGATGTTTTCTTCCCTACAGGGGTGCACCAACTTACCCACCACGCTCGCTTAACTCCGGCCGGACACAATTTTCCGGGGCATGCCCGGCCTCGGCCAAACGACACACCGCAACCCTACCTAGAGCTCAGCAGAGAGGTCCCCGCCGGTCTACATCCTAAGCACTCGGGGGTCTTGGGCCATCGCTCCTCGCCCTCCGGGTCGTTGTGCACATGGCTCAGATCCAAGCACCACCTCTGTCGTGAATGGCGCCAATCACTCCATGCCGCACTGCTGAACTGGACGTCTGACAGAGCTTTCGGCTGATGCTACGATGCAGAGTGCCCATAACTTTTCCCGCATGATGGTTAGTGCTATCGGGCCAGAGGCCCACTCAGATCAAATATCCAAATCGAAGTGTGCTGGTAGTGTGGTAACGAGCAGAGACTCACGATCGATGTGACCCCGTCGCCCCGTCTCGAGGACTTGCGGCAAGGGCCAAGAATGCCCGGCCACGCCTCGTATTCATCACTCGGGCACCATCCAGGTCAACCCGTCTCCACAACACTCGCCACTTAGGCTCACGCGGGTACCCCTCAGGGTCGACCCGCCTTTCCAAGTAACAGTGTAAAGTCCAAGTATCCATGTGTCCATAACATCAGGGGAATCCGAGGTATCACCCTCATTGGATTCCTACTTGATGTATCCGTCAAGGTGAACTCGGAGGAATCACCCTCGATGGGTTCACCCTTGATGTGTTGCACGACAGGGTCATATCGGAAGTGGAGAAGGAGGAATCACCCTCGATGACCATGACCAAATAGCTACTCTACAGAGTTAACATCAGGAGTGCTATACGAGGTATCACCCTCGGCACTCGATAGTAACGCTGAAGTGTCGTTACAACTAAGGCGGTGATGTGCGGTGCTGGGGCCTGGTCGTCGAGTCTTCTGATGATCCAGCGGGGCAATCGGGACAAGTGGGGTCACTGATAGGTCTCTACCCAGCCTATACTAGACAGTTTAGGATAAGCAGGTAAGGTATCAATAGCAGGTTACAATAAACAGGCTCTGCACCAGAATATGTAAAGCAGTAGTAGCAGCATTTCTAATGCAAGCATGGGAGAGAAAGAATAGGCGATATCGGTATGTTCAAAAGCGGGGTGCTTTCCTGGAAGCTCTGCTGAGAGGGGCTGGTCGTCAGAAGACTGCTCGTCCGGAGCGTAGTCGTACTCTGCTGCGTCGGCGTTGGTCTCGGCGTCTATCGAGAGAGAAGGAGGGGGAAGAAACAATAAATTCACGGCAAAAATGCAAACAATATGAATGACATGCCTAAACGATAAGCAGAGGTGTTCTACTGCCTAACTAAATGATTTAGTTAATTTAGGAATTTGTTTGGATTTATTTTATTAAAGTTGAGCACTATTCATTTATCCAAATCAGTCTAAAAGTTGCGGGTCCACCTCCATAGAGGGTCCCGACACGGAAACAGATAGCACGGTTGGATTCATCTCGTCGTTCTGAGCAACTTTCTTGTACAAAACTTTTTCATCCGAGTTACGGATTATTTTATATGATTTTTTAAAGATTTAAACATTTTCTGGATTTCCGGAATTTGTATTTATTCAAAAAATACCAGAGAGAAACACTGGGTGCACCTGGTGCAATGCACCAGGGGTGCACCAGTTAGGTTGACCAGTGGGTCCAGTCAACCGCTGACTCAGCAGTTGACTGGTCCACGGTTGACCAGTCAACATGTCTAGTGGGACCCGCATGTCAGTGTGTGATTAAGCTAATTAACTAAAAATTAATTAATTAAATTTTTAATTAATTGTTTTACTAATAATTATTTTTACCTAATATATCTTTTTAAGGGGGCGGGCCCCACTAGTCATACCCAGGGGGGTTTGTTTTCAAAGGGGATTAGCCACTTAGACACCAGCGGGCCGGCGTGCTCGCGCGGGGAGAGGCGCGACCATGGTCGAGCGGCCGGCGGCGGTGGCCGGAGCTGGCGCGGCCAGGCAGCGGCCGGCGCAGGGGGCGGCAGCGCGGAGCGGCCAGGGGAGGCGCGCGCGGCGGCGAGCGCTCGCGGCTAGCGGGAGGAGCTGGCACGGGCCGGTGGCCAGCCGCGGGCTGGGGACGACACGAGCGGCAGTGGCAGCAGCAGGCGGCCGCCAGAGGCAGCAGCCGCAGCAAGCGAGCAGTAGTAGTAGGTGCAGCAGCAACGGGACGGGCTACGCGCGTGCGGGCGGTCGGCTGACCGCGAGCTCGGCCGGAGCTCGCGCGGCGTGGGACAGCAGGGCCACGGCGACGCACGGGTGAGCGCGTGCGGGGCCGCGGCAGGGCGAGCACGGGGCTCGACCGGGAGCAGCAGGGCGCAGGGAGCACGCGCGGGGAGCGGTGCTCCGGGCGCGACAACGGGGGGGTTTGCGAGCTCGACGAGCGCGAGGCAACAACTGTACTATGGCGATGGATCGAGGATGAAAACAGGGGGATAGGAGAGGAGCTCACGTCGTTCTGCAGGGAAGGTCAGTGGGCTCGAGGAAGCACCGGAGATGATGAATCGAAGATGGCGTCCATCAGAGTCCCAGGTGGAAGAAGGCTTCGGTGGTGGCGTTGCGATACGAGGAAGTTCGAAGAACGGCCCGCGGTGGATGAGGATGAGGAAGGCGCACCTACTGGGCAACCTCGTGGAGCTTGGGGAGCACGGTGGCCGGGGAATTGATGAAGGCGGCGGCGACAGTTGCATACGGGGGCCTCTCCAGATCAGGGAGGAGAGCGAGGGGGAGGGGAAAACTGGGGCTAGGGTTCAGAGGGGGGGTCGCTGCGACGTTCTTATCCACCAAGAGGACCGCGGGATGCCCGACACGATGATGGCAGCGGCCATGGTGGCGGTGGATGCGTGCCACGCCATGGCCCCTGTCTCCACTCTGTACAGAGGAACAGAGGATGGGGAAAAGGCCATGGTGGGCTTGGGCCATGCTACTGTAGCGGTAGGCCTTAAGTGCCCTGTAGGTCTCCTATATTTTCGCATTCTATTTTCTGTAATAGTTTCTACCACTCTTTTGCATTTAGTTTATGCAGCAAATGATTTTTTTCTATAACTGAAACTTAGCACATAATTCAAGCACAAGATTTGGGGGTGACACAAAAAGTTTGGGAGATATTTGAAGTTGTTCGAATTTTCCAAAATGAAAATGGATTTAATAATGTTGTTTTGTGTACTGTTTTAAATAGGTTAGGGGCATTTTACTAATTCAAATAATGTTGGTTTCAATTTTATAATTATCTAAGGATTATTTGGAAAATTATGAACTATTTAGTTTTATAGTTTGAAGAAGCAATAATTTGACTTGTGTTTTAAAATTTAACTTGATTTTGGATTATTCCTTAATTATTTTTATTAGGGTTTAATGATGATGACTTGGCATGTTAATTAGCATAACAACAGGGTTAGGTCTGGGGATGTCACAAGAGCCCCCTCTGAGATTGGATCTATCTCTCTGTTCTCTTCTGTTTCGCATTCCCCAGATCTGGCCTTTCACCGTTTCTTAAATATCCGGAGATCCGTAACTCCGATTGTGCTGACATTTTAACACGATTTTTTTCCGGATATAAGCTTCCTTGAGCCCGAAGGAGAGCCCCAACCGACTTACAAGGTGCCCACGCAGCACCACCATGCGCCAGGGGGGTTGACCCGTGCCTCGGTGTTGTGTGGTGGCTGTGGGCCCCCGTTTACATTGATTCCACTTCCTAAAATTCACATATATTCCAAAAATGATCTCCGTAAAATTTTATTGCATTTGGACTTCATTTGATATGGGTATTCTGCAAAACAAAAAACATGCAACAAACAGGAACTGGCACTGGGCACTGGATCAATATGTTAGTCCCAAAAATAATATAAAAAGTTGCCAAAAGTATATGAAAGTTGTATAATATTGGCATGAAACAATCAAAAATTATAGATACGATGGAGACGTATCATGGTCTTATTCACAAGCAGCACTTGCTTGTGATTCTTCCGCAATCCTGCTTCAGTAGTTTTCAGCATAGCGTGCAACTCGTTCGGTGTCTTGTTCATCCCATTCATGTTGTAGTTCATGATAAAACTGTCGTAAGACGGCGGGGTGAAGCAAGTAACATGTCCACCGCGAGTGCTGGTGGAATTGGAAATTCCAGGGCTTTAAGCCTTTTAGTGTGGCCAATCATGGTAACCACGTATCCACCAACTGAACTTCCTTCAGCATCTTGCACTCAATCAAGGACTTCGTTATCTCATAATGTTCAGACCCGGCATTGAGTTTGCATAGAGCATAAATTGCCCGGATCATATCACAGGCGGATTGAAATGCAAAATGCCTTTGAAGATCTCGACTCATGCAAGTTAGCATAAGGCACTGCACCACAGTGAAATCATCATTCTATGTGGCCGAGACATTTCTCTAATCTTTTGGGGCAGTTGTCGCCGGTTCCTAAGGAAGAGGTGTGTCTAGCACATACTGTTTCTAAGCACTCCTGAGCACAAGCCTCAGGGTACGGACCCAGTTCACGTAGTTGTTTCCAGATGCAACTAACTTCTCTTTCTCTAACATCGGGGCAAAGGTGAACGGGGTGTTGCGAGCCATTTGATCTACAACGGTAAACACAAGTTCACTTAGACTTTGTTCATAATTAAATTTGCACTAGCGATTTAAACAATTTAATTCTAAAGTGCGCTCCCACTCAAACCAATATCTCTCATAATTGATTGTGAAAGATTCAAGATCCACATTTAAATTCAATGTCATTGATGTGGACATCACTGATGACACAAATTTCAATCGGTAGGCTAACTTGCCGATCACATCTCTATGTGACTCTTGTCCATTTTTCAATCGGCGTTTCTGAGCTCAGGATGATCCTGCCTGAACGTCAAGACAACCAATTGTTCTTATTGTGAGGCCTGACCATCAACCGCCTCTACCTCTCAATTCGTTCGTACCCATGTGAACATGGTGCACCCCGAAAAGATACGTATTTCAGACGATGCTACACTTGGGAGAACACTAACTACTTGATATTTTAAGTGAGAGATCACCCTAATAAAAGTGACTACCGCGCAATCAAAAGGGTGCATAAAAAGGGATAAACAAATCAGGCAATTCATAATAGCATGATATGGTATAGCCCTTTCTTTCGGAGAAGGATTCTTTGTCTTTGCGAAAATCCAAAAAACGTTGTCGTGGCAGCAGTTTTGAAAACTTCTACCGTGGCAGAACTTTTCTGCCAAGGCCTGTTTCTTTTCCTTTTTCTCCTACTTTGGCTTTTGCGTTAGTATCCACCTTCGCAAAGCTTGTCACCGCCTTGTGGATGCATCAAATAATATTGCTATCTCTATAGCTAATAAAATAAATGCATTACATCAAGGTTGACACGCATGTCATTTAAAGTGACAATCATATGGCTCCAGCCATCATGCCGAATCATGACACACATTCATGTTAATTAATTTACATCATATAGTCATCTCATACATAATGAAATTAAATATGATAAAGACTATGTAGGGGAACGCAACAGAAAACAAAAAAAATCGGTATAGCGACCACGCCTAGGACCACTATGGAGACTGCATACAGGGTTTGATGTGATCATTACCGACTCGTAGCGCAGCAGAAGAAGAATCGATGTAGATCGTCGGTGCAGATCCCCGCAGCTAGGATTTACAACCTCAAAACCATGAGGATGTACTCCCTCGTCGGACAGCCCTTAGGGAGGTGGTCAGACAGTCCCTCGGACGATGTCACGGACACCCCTTCGGGAGGACCCTCGAAGCTCGAACGGTAACTCGGACATCCCTTCCAGAGGACCCTCGAACAGCCCCTCGGGAAAAAGATCAAAACTACGACCTCTCTACGGGGTTGCACACATACGGTGTCAGCTATCCGGCAGGGCTTCGCCATCCAGAACTAGTTCCTGCCGGAACCCAGACAACCTTTCGGCTCTACGAAACTATTTCGTGGGAGGGACAGAGAAAGCCCGATAATGCATGGCATGTGTATGAGAGCAAGGGATAAGTGTGGAGAGATCCTCTCCACCTCTATTTATAGGAAAGCCAAGGGTAAGGGTGCCTCCAAAAAATACCAAAATACCCATGCATTAGGTCACATATGATGGGCATTTAGGGCATAATGGGAGGCCTTGTGGAGCTCCATGGAGGAGCACCACCCTTGGCCGGCCACCCCATGGGGCCCCCCAAAAGGGGTTCCTTCCCTTGCAAGCCTCTTCCTTCTAGAACTTTGACTAAAGTACGAAAAGTTGGCTATCCAAAATAGTAACCATAAAGTGATTTTCACTATTCACAGAAACAATTTTTCGTGACCGTTAAATCCAAAAATATTTCTGTGGGCATTAGAATAATTCCAGTACCCACACAAATGATTTTGGACGCGTTCTAAAACAATTCTGGATTAGTGATTTTCATCTGTGAAAAGCAACCAAACCTGTTCCGGCAGCTTCGAAACATTTCCGGTTTTTATCCCGGAAAAATCCCAGAAGTTTCCAGAACAATTCTTGCACCCTCCAAGAATTTCCAGGCATGTGCCGAAACCAATTTGACTTAATGGTATACTCCAAAACAACTTTTTAGTTTTACCGAAACTATTCTGGTGTTCTCTCCGGAATGTTTCCGTTGTCTCCGAAACTTTTCCGGTGACTTTCTCTCAGACTCCCTGTCTAGTATTCAACAGATAGATGACCCTTAAGCGTGTGACCCTATAGGTTCGGTGAAGTATAGACATGATCGAAACACTTTTCGATCAGTGATCAATAGCGGAACCGTGGACACCCATATTGATCCCTATACCCATGCGAATAAATATTCGAGTGAACCTCTAGTTGCCGTGTGCTATTCCTGTTGCTTCGCGATATGTTACAAACACCCAAGGTGAGATTTATCGGCATCCCCGTGGATCAACACTTGTCCACTATGCCATTTACCTCATTACTGGTTTCGTTCCCTTTTCTCATTTCCGCATTCCGGCATCCCAGTGATCAAATCACAATGTGTCTAGCCAGACGATGATGGATACCGTAACACCGAGAGGGCGCGAGAATATCTCTCCATCGTTAGAGGAGCAAATCCCAATCTTGAGCTATCTCGTTCGTTGTCATACCTTTCCGTTAACCCATAAGCTGCCGTAATAGCCACCCAGTTATGGATGATGATTAACAAACTACAAAGTTCACGAAGCAAGTACGAAGGAACTCGATACTCTCATGATTTAAGGAATTATGCAAACATTAACCATCTCTGTGTTATAAACCATTAACTTGTGATGAATGTACCTCATATCATAACATTAATTTGGGTCGATTGAACACAAGTGTTCTACTAACATTGTGCCCTCAAAATTGCCGGCATAGTCATGCCTATGATCAGGAAAACAGGATCATCATGCAATACTTGAGCTAGTCTTAGAGGCATGACTAGGAATACTTTTTACCATTTATTATACCACACGTTTACATGAGTTTCCCTCCGAGCCTCGTGGATATTGCAGACTCGAGAATCATTGCAGTTATAGCATGGAACATAAACATACATTACAAACTCGGAGATACATAATAACTGTCATTACTGCCTCTAGGCCATATCTCCTACAGACTCCCACTTGCACTAGAGTCATAATCCAGTTACATGGCTTCCATAACACCAATGGCTATCTGGTGCTGCTCATTCTTTGCTCGTGTTAGAGGCTTTGTCATCGGGTCTGACACGTTCAGATCCGTGTGAACTTTGCATACTTTCACTAAACCCGCTTCGACATGATGTCGAATGAGTTTATATTTGCGTTCCATATGTCTGGTCTTATGGTGCGAACTTGGCTCCCTTGCCTGAGCCACGACACCACTATTATCACAATAGATCTCCACCGGGTCCAGAGCACTTGGAACCACACCAAGGTCTTTAAGAAATTGCTTGATCCATACCGCCTACTTGGAGGCTTCTGAAGCTGCAACATATTCCACCTCCGTCGTCGAATCCACCACAGTCTTTTGTTTGGAACTTTTCCAATAAACTGCGCCGCCGTTCAATATGAAAACATAGCCTGATTGAGATTTGAAGTCATCTAGGTCAGTCATGAAGCCTGCATTAGTGTAACCACTTACAATGAGCTCTTCATCACCTCCATACACACGGAGTAAATCCTTGGTCCTTCTAAGGTACTTAAGAATACTTTTGCCTGCGGCCCAGTGTTCCAGTCCTGGATCACTTTGGTACCCGCTGCTAACACTTAACACATAGGAAACGTTCGGTCTTGTACATAGCATGGCATACATAATAGAACCAACTGCCGAGGCATATTGAACATCATTCATTTGTACTCGCTCATCGAGAGTCCGAGGACACTGATTCTTGCAAAGCACTGTGCCTGGTGACAAGGGGAGTAGGCCTTCCTTGGAGTTCTCCATGTTGAACCTTTTCAACACCATGCCAATGTATGTGCTTTGGCTAAGCGCTATTAGGCGTTTTGATCTATCTCTATAGATTTTGATGCCCAATACATATGCCGCTTCGCCTAAGTCTTTCATTGAAAAACTCTTCTTCAATGAGTCTTTTATTTCGCTTAGAAAATTCATGTCATTTCCAATCAACAATATGTCATCCACATACAAGATTAGGAATGCTTTTGCGCTCCCACTAAACTTCTTGTAAACACAAGATTCTTCGTCACTCCTTATGAAGCCAAACTCTTTGACTACTTCATCAAAATGAATGTTCCAGGTCCTTGATGCTTGCTTCAGACCATAAATGGCCTTCTAAAGTTTGCATACCTTTCCAGCATTCTCATGAACGACAAAACCTTCAGGCTGTATCATGTATACATCTTCATTGATGACCCAAGATCGACGCTCCAAACGCCTTCCATATTTTTGTTGTAGCCGCTTTAATTATTATGTTTGTTGCATTCATCATGGCATCATGTGCATTACATCCGCATGTTTTCATAAAACTTGCATTCACTCGTAGTTGCCGCTTCTTCCTTGTCTCTGTTGACCTCCTCTCAGGTCAACCAGACCGCTCTCTTCTCTCTCTCTCTTCCGTGAGACCATTAAACCCCCCTTATCTCCGTGGGCTTTTGTCAAACCCCTCGTCCGCGCCCAAAACTTCCCCGAACCCGACCCGCTCAGTCATCACCATTGGATTCGAATCATCCCCAAACATCCCTAAAACATCTTCGTTTCTTATATAGACTTTCCTAGCCTATTTATTCTCGACCGTCTGATTATGATCGGAGGGTCCAAATACCCCTAACTCTAGCCACCTACTATATATAGCAGTTCAAACCTAAAACCTAGGGGAGATGTCCCATCCATCCCCTCACCCGCCGCCACAACACTCTTCATCGGGATCCCTCCGGATCCTTTTCCACCCAACCTGATGGCTCCGACCACCTCCCTCGATTTGCGCCGCCGACCAACCACAGCCGCCACCTCCTCTGCTCCCAAGGCCCGAGCTCCTCCTCTCGATCCAGAGCGTGAGCGCTCGACCCCTTCATCCACGAGCTCGATCAGGAGAGGAGCTCCCGATCGTGCATGCCTCTGCCTTGTTTCTGACAATCACCGACTCTGCCTGCGTCCACCACCAGGGGCACCAGCATCCGGCGCGCCTCCTCGCTTCCTCCATCCATGGAGACAAGCTCCTCCCGAACCAGGCCGTGCCCTGCTTCCTTCTCTCTCCCTCGGGTGCTCTCCCCCTGTCTCTCAAATTCTCTTTCTTCTCTCTGTCCTGCAGGACGCCATGGATGCACCAGCTCGACCCCGCCACTGTCATGCTCCGCCACCGCCGGGAACGAGTCCCTCACCCCGGAGCCACCCAGATCAGCCGCCTGGAGACCCGCGCCCTTGCTGCCGCACCTGTCTCCTTTGACGTCGTGCTGCTGGTCAACCAACTCTCCATGCCTCCTATTTTCCCTCTTCTTTCTGTTTCATCTTCTGAATCGATCCCATGGTCGCTTTTGTGCAGAGCCACCTTGACCCATGGAACCACCCACCATCATCTGCGGCCAGATCCGTCGGGTCCCGGCCATCCCCGCCGTCCTCCGGCCAGCACTGCTGAACTCCGCCTTCCCTATGACCTCGCTGAAGCCGCATCATGTTCTGTAGCTGCTCTGCATCGTTGTGTGCAGCATGAACCAGCAGTGCCCAGCCCTCGTTCGCCCCTGCATCCAGCCGCTCGATCCTGCGCCTGGGCCACCTCCCCTTCGCCCGTTGACCGCGGCCTTGCTCCCACCTCCACCGACCTGGGCTGAGCCCAGCTAGGTGAGCAGCCCAGCCGTCCAGCGCCCAGCTAGATTCGGCCCGACGTGTTTTTTTCCCTGTTCTACGAATTTCCTATTATCCAGAGAATTACAGCTTTGCAGATTAGTCCCTCTAGATCATGCATGTAATATCTAATTAACCATGCATCGGATTAAAATGATTCATATATGTAAAATGCTTAGAATTTCATCTAGTTTCATAATATGCAACTTTCATTCATGTTTAAAATGTTTAAAATATTGTTTGCATTTGTTTTGCATTAATGACATGTTAAAATGGTTTATTTAATAACTAAATAACCGTAGCTCCGAATTAAATAAACTTTATATGTAAATGGTGTAGAAAAATGCATAGATTAACATGGTGCCCCTTATTTTCATGTTTAACAACAATAAAATATGGTTTAGGGCAGAACAGTACCAAATTCGAAAATTGCATATGAGGATTTTCCGGAATTGTTGTTTGTTGTTTCCGGCCTCATTTAAATTGCCTAGATAGGTAGGTTAATTATGCTTCACCTCTTGCCATGTTAACCAACATTTAATCTTGATGTGTAGCATAAACAAGAGTGAATTAAATAATTGAATGTGGTGTTTCGTCAATATGCAACCCGTTACATATTGAGCTCCACTTAAATTGTAGTATCGTTTGTTGCACTTTGCCATGCCATGCCTCATTAAACCGGACATGCATCATACTTGATTGTGCATCATGCCATCACTAGTAGAAAAAGGCCCATTTGTCCCGGTTCGGGAACCGGGACTAAAGGGTCGGGACTAAAGCCCAACACCTTTAGTCCCGGTTCTTATACGAACTCGGATAGATGGGGCTCCACGTGGCCACTGCGGCGAGCCCAGAGAGGAGGGCCTTTAGTCCCGGTTGGTAACACCAACCGGGACCAAAGATCATCCACGTGTCAGCAGCTCAGGAGCTAGGGTTTTTGTTTTTTTTTGAAAGGGGGGGGGGGTTTGGGGGTTTTGTAGGGTTAATTTAGGAGTTTCATATATTGCGTTAGCTAGCTAATAGCTAGAGAGAAGTGTCCTCTCTTATCTCCGTGCTTGGTCGACGCTACGTACTATACGTATAGAGAGGACTCGACACGCTAGCTAGTAAGCAAATGAAGGAAACCATTAAGTACACAAGATCGTCATGAACATATACAGAGAGAAGTGATCGACCTCCTCCTTCTCCGAGAGATTGGTCGAACAACAAGTTTTCGTATATCTATCTGACGCTACTAGCTACATATATACAATATAAGATCTCTTACAATCCCTAACATTTGATGTCAAGTTCCACATGGTATTCTCCGGCTGGATTGATGACGTGGTCAAGAAAGAATCCCGCCAATTCCTCTTGAATTGCTTTTATGCGATCTTGTGGTAGGAGTTCATCCCGCATCTGCCAAATCTAATTTGAAGAAGGGGGTCAATACATATATATGAATGAAACTCAACACAAATGATGGTAATAAAATAAAATTGTGAATATTATTGCTTACGCACTTCATATTGTTTTTCAGAGTATCCCCGCTTAGAGGTCATCGCGTTGTAGATGTACTCGCAAACGTAGTATCCACAAAAATTATTCCCGCCTTCCTGCCACAACCACTTTACGAGAAATAAAGGTCAATCAAACTGATAATCAAGCATTATAAATGGTATTGATGAAACTAGATAGAATCAATGGGAGATGCACGGAACTAGCTAGTAGTACTTACTTTCAGGTGTGTAAATCGCAGCTCCCCCGGCAGTCCCGGAGCTTCTGTGGTGAACACTTTCCAAACCCTGCGAGACAAAGAAAATAATTACTTGATATCAGGAAATGACCAAAGTTGCCGATATGGTGCGATAATGATCGATTGAACTTACTTCTGGAGCATTTCAGTCATGGCCGCATACTCCTTGGGATCTTTTCGTCTTGAGTCTAAGATGGTTACTAGTCCCTACTCAAGCTTAATCTCTAGGAGAATAAAGTGGAAGCTGTGCACGCATGCATAACTCATCAATTACATTACTATAACCTTTAGTAATAAGGGAAACCGAATATGCAGAAGACAGTAACACTCACTTGAAGTTGTAAGGAAAGAGTATTTTATCTTTGTTTTGATTTTTAAGCAACGATTGTAGCAAGTTGGCCTCGGTTTCTTTCGCATTATATGTAACCTTCCATTCATCTATGAGATTTGTGTTAATGAACCCAATATCATAGATTTGTGCATTTCTGCATTCGACGATCTTCAATCTGCATAATATAGTGAGGATAATTATATATACATGCAATGAAAGAACTGAGCTATATATAGAGACTTAATTATAGAAGTATAGTACTTACAAACAGTAGCAAGTGATGATTATTTTATCGAGGTCCTTTTGATTGAAAAACTGGAAGAACTCCTCAAATGGAACAGACAACAGATCAATTCTAACGAGGTCGTGCTCCTATTTAACTCTCAGCGTCAAAATATCCTTCCCAAACTTGCAGGTGTCCATGTACCACTTATGGAATCTTCGCATCATCGTTGTTAGAGGAGGATCACCAGGTCTGACGAGAGGCTTCCTGTACCGGTATTTGTGTTCATCCACCTCCATTGTATCAAAATGTACATTGTCGGGCAGGTAATCACCAGGATTGGTACCGGGCAGCATCCCCGGCAGATTTGCGACGATATCGCTAGACACCTTGAGCGGGGGGCACGATTGGTTTGCCTGTTCGCCGAGCTGGGGAATTTTGTTCCCACTTCTTCGTTCTTGTAACCTTTTGTCACTTGAAGTAGTTCCCGACCGGCGCGCTCCTTCCACTGCCTTTTTTAGAGCGCGGACATGGTTGTCATTCGGTGGAGGCGGTGGTGGTCGCTTCAGGTTCTTCAAAGTGCGCTTCAATTTCACTGGATCCATCTTCTCCTCCGGAGGTGGATTTTTTTTGCAAAAAAGTCCTTCACATGGGCTTGACAGATCTCCGCGTTTTCCTCCTCGGTCATCTCGTATGGTAACTTCTCTAGAGGCTTGAGAGATGGACCGAATATGTATTGCCTCCCGCCTCTGGCTGTACTGCTAGACGCCGGAGCAGCCGGAGCGGCTGCGGCCGTCTTCCTTTGTTGCTCATGAGGCGGAGAAGGAGGCGGAGTGCTATGACGCGCCGGAGCAGCCGGAGCGGCGGCGGCTGTCTTCCGCTGTTGTTGACGAGGTGGAGAAGGAGGCGGGCTGCTCGGACGCGCCGGCGCAAGCGGAGAAGGAGGCGGAGTGCTGCCACACGCCGGAGCAGCTGGAGAAGGAGGCGGAGTGCCGCCACGTGCCGGAGCAGCCGGAGAAGGAGGCGGAGTGCCCTGATCACTCGCCAGAGGAGGAGGCGGAGTGCCCTGACTCGCCGGAGGAGGAGGCGGAGGCGTCAAGTTCGGAAGGTTGATGAGCTCCTTGCGCCATAGACATGGAGTCTTCAGAGCAAGACCGAGCTGAGTCTCCCCTTCACCGGTAGGGTGGTCAAGCTCGAGCTCCTCAAATCCCTCCGTTATTTCATCGACCATCACAACAGCATAGCCTTCTGGAATCGGAAGGCAGTGAAAAGTTGCGCCGGGTTGAGGAGGTGCAACAGAGCCGACAGCCGCCTTGACTTTGAGGTGCTGCCATTGCGCCATAAGGTGGCAATCTTGAGCCTCTGTGATAGCATCCATGGGGTAGCTGGGAGCCGTGAAGTGAGGCTGCTGAAGGAGCTCGGTGGAAGCCACGCTGCTTCTCCGCTGAGATGGCGGGGTAGCTTCGGTAGGTCGCTGCCTCTGAACCAGTGCTTGTTCCTCTAGCGCTCGTACCCTTGCATTCAGCTTTTGCAGTTCGGTCTGCTCCACTTTCCTCCTCCTCTCCCGGGTTTTGTAACCGCCTACACTGGGAAACCCTTCCTTCCACGCAACGGAGCCTGCCGTGCCTCGTGTTCGTCCTGGGTGCTCAGGATTCCCGAGGGCCTGTGTGAGCACATCGTTCTCTCTGTCGGGAACGAACGTCCCTTGCTGCGCTGCGGCGATATACTTCTGAAGCTTCTTGACGGGTATTTCAAGTTGCTCCTTCGTCCAACGGCACTTCCCTGTTTCAGGGTCCAAGGTTCCCCCAACCCCGAAGAACCAAGTCCTTGAACGGTCTAGCCAGTTCAATGTCTCTGGTTCGACCCCTTTGTCAAGCAGGTCCTTCTCAGCCTTGTCCCACAACGGCCGGGCTTTGAAGTAGCCACCTGACCCCGTGCGATGGTGATACTCCTTTTTTGCAGCATTTTTCTTGTTTGTCGCTGACATCTTCTTACTCTTCTCCGATGCCTTGTGGGCCACAAATGCGGGCCAGTGATCTCTTATCTTCTCAAATCGGCCGGTGAATTCTGGAGTCTTCCCTTTGTCGACAAACGTTGATTTCAACTCATTCTTCCACCTCCTGAATAGATCTGCCAACTTCTTAAGAGCATGAGCCTTGACCAATGGCTCTATAACTGGCTTATCTGGATCCTCCTCTGGCGATAGGGTGAAATTTGCCTTCAGCGCGGTCGAAAGATCATCTTTTTGTCTATCGTTGACAAAAGACACTTGAGGGTCTTCTCTCTTAGGCTTATTCCATTGGTGGATGCTGATCGGGATCATTTCCCTAACAAGAACCCCGCACTGAGCAGAAAATGCTTCCTTGGTCCGGCTGGGTTCAATCGGTTGGCCATCGCCCTTGATTGCTGTGATCGTGAACCTTTCATCCTGACGCAACCTTTTCTTCGGGCCTCGTCTCGTTACCGAAGTTTGGCTCGATCCGGAGGGCTAGAAAAGAAGAAAGAAGAGAGTTAATATGTGTACATACCAAAACAATTAATGCATGAATTAGCTAGTCAGCACAGGCTTAATTAATATATATACCTCGATGGACTTTGCAACATCTCCTTCCTCCGTTCGCTCACCGGAGCAGTCATCACGGTCTCCTTCTTCCACCGGCATTCCGTCACCGGAGCCATCATTCTCATGTCCTTCCACCTCCATTGTTCGATCACCGGAGACTGCTTCACCCTCTCCTTCCAGACCATCGGTGTCGTTGAGAAACGACAAGACATCACCTCCGCCGAGGATTATGTCCGCCAACAACTGTTCTGCTTCGATGTCTCGGTGCTCCATAGTTTCTGCAAATATTACAACATGGCAATTAATATACAAACATGACAGATGGATATATTAGTGCAAACGTAGACCTAGCTAGCTCGACGCTTCTACGGTTTGGGTTGGCCTCGACAACGCTTCTAGGGTTTGGGGTGGCCTAGGCAATGCTTCTAGGGTTTGGGGTGGCCTCGACAACGCTTCTAGGGTTTGGGTCGGACCGCCTCTCTCATGAATGTCCGATGTCCGGACCGACAAGGGATTTAACAAAATGACGCCATTCTGGATGTGCAGAAAATGGTCCATATTTTTCCTGATCTCATCTACCCTTCTATATGTCACGTTGTCTAGTGTCAAAGAATTCAAGAAAACCATGACTTCATCATTAGCCGGAAATGACAGGCGTATAATGGTAGGAAGCTCTTCAAAGTTGTTTTGGAACGAAGTTCCCGATAGAATAATTCGCTTTTTGGTACAAAGTTCAGCAAGAGCCTTCTGAATATCGCTATTTGGAAGGCCTTTGCTGAAATTCGTACCAAAAGGCGAATTATTCTATCAGGAACTCCATTCCAAAACAACTTTGAAGGGCTTCGTAGCATCATACGCCTATTACTTCCGACTAATGATGAAGCCATGGATTTCTTCAATACTTTGACAGACAACGTGACATATAGAAGAATATATATATATATGAGATCAGAAAAAAATTGGATCAACTTGTGCACATCCATAATGGGGGCATTCTTGATAAATCTATATATGTCAAAATTCAAACTTTAACATATGATCAAACTTTGACATATGATCAAATGTTGCATATGTCAAAATTCAAACTTTGACATATGATCAAACTTTGATATATGATCAAATGTTGCATATGTCAAAATTCAAACTTTGACATATGATCAAACTTTGATATATGTCCACCGCGATATAAAATAATACATAGACTTGTTCGGGTGAGAGGGGGTTGATCGACGTCCCCCCTCATGTCGAAGTGAATGAACAACTCTGAATTTTTTTACATGTACTCCTACAACATGAAAATTTCTAAGTGATTGCCAAACTGTTTGCTAAACTTTTATGCTTCATTTATATGAAGATCAATTGTCCAATATAACTATGTTCGCGATATGAGGCATTGGACATTATCTAGATCACATGCCTCAAAATCATAGGAAAAACTCCTCTCACAACTATCCGCGGTGCCCAATGATATGAAATCATTCATAAATATTGATGTTGGACTCGACTAAATATGCACTCCATAGTCCAATCAAATATATAAGTCAGCGGTGATCAAACACATACAAGTTACAAAAATTTCTATGCTCACAAAAATATAAGCCCGAGGGGAATTGAAGTTATCGGGGTTATGTTTATACAACAAATGGACATCTCATCTCATTTCATCTCATCTGAAAAAACATAGCACATCTAAAAAAAATACATACATACATGGAAAAAAATTGCTATGAACAAAAAAAACATCATATATGAACATTTTCTATATCCATCCATAAATACATACATACATTGAAAAAAATGCTATGAACAAACACATCAGTAGTAATTATTTTTATAATGATTTGGCCTCAAAAAATTCTTTTATTAGTATTTTCAAACTCTAGAATGACCCTGTTGCACTAGAACTATTTCAAATAATTCTTTTCAAATGCCACAAATTTTTTGAGAAGTCCTCTGATGCCTATAGATCATTTTTATGCGAAAACCCACTTTGGTCATTTGAAACTTTTGAGCACAACTTCCATTTTTCAATTTTGGTCCAATCTTGGCATTGAACTACAACCCTATTTTTTCCTTACTAAATTTTTTTTTGAAAAAATTACACCAACTTCATGACAGTACCCACACTCCATTTCACCAAAAACCTTCTGATCCATAGTTCAAAATTTTCAAATTTTGTTCAAATGAAATTTGAACCAGATTCAAATTCCTTGCTGAAAACCTATTCTAAACCACTCCAAAAATTCTGAAATTTTGCCATCACCTTTGTCTTGCATCTGTACCTCACCACAAAAAAATTCAGAAATTTCAAAAATGCCCAAAGCCATCTAGCATTTCATCAATAAATTTCAGAAAATTCAGAAGGGGGGGAGGGGGGGCTGCTGCTGCTCTTCACTGTCCACTCCTTCTCCTCTCCTTCACGGCATTGCTGCTGCTCTTCAATGCGTCGGGGCCGGCGGTGACCATGGAGCAGTGGCAGAGCAAGGCCGAGCTCGGGGGAGCACGCGGCGATGGGGAGCAGGGGACCATGGGAAAGGGGGGTGCTCACTGGGGGGCGGCGATGGCTGGAGGCCGGCGACGAGGACGGCGGGCTCGGGGTGGCACGCGGCGATGGGGACGAGGACGGCGGGGGAGAGAGCGCAGGATCGAAGAACTGAATGGAAATCTTCACAAGTGCTGCTTATATACACTAAGCATTGGTCCCGGTTCGTGGAACCAACCGGGACCAATGCCACCTTTAGTCCCGGTTCGTACCACCAACCGGGACCAAAGGTCTCTTTTCAGCAGCCCAAAGGGCGGGAAACAGAGGCCTTTGGTCCCGGTTGGTGCCACCAACCGGGACTAAAGGGTGGCATTGGTCCCGGTTCGTGCCACGAACCGGTACCAATGCACCCCTTTAGTCCCGGTTGCTGGCACCAACCAGGACCAAAGCCCTTGTGCTGCCCGCGACCAAAAGTTTAGTCCCACCTCGCTAGTTGAGAGGGGCGCGGAGTGGTTTATAAACCCCACTGTCGCTTCCCTCTCGAGCTCCTCTCAGATGCAGGCTTACGGGCCTAACGTGACACTCCGCTGCCTGTGGGCCTACTGGGCCTTCTGCGGGCCTGAATCCTGGCCCGTGGTTGGGTTTCTAGTCCTATTCAGGCCGCGGTGGCCCAGTAGGTGGCATTTTTTTCTATTTTTTTCCAGCTTTTTTTTTCTTTTTTGCTTTATTTATTTTATTTTGTTTCTACTTACAACAAAATACAAACTGTTTTTCAGTGATTCTTTTTGCTTTTAGGTAATAAAAATTATAAACTTGCTGTTAGTGCCATTAGTTTTCCAATTTGAATAGTTTAAATTTGAATTCTTTGAAATTTGTGTGAATCACTAGTTTGTGATTAACTTTACTATAAAAATAGATTTCGGAGTGATTCTTTTTCCTGCTATTTAATATTACTGTGTTTTATCATTATATTCAAAAACAGTTTTTGTTATTTTAGTTTCTAACAAAAAAATCTTTATGATAATTCTTTTTGCTATTAAAGTTTTCTAGTTCATTCTTTTGTGTGTTCAAAATGAACCATTCAAAGCCACATCATCAATTTTCAACCCTTTCTGACTTCATCTGTTATTTTTCATGCATTTACTAATTTTTTTGAGCTAAATGACTCTGAAATTGAAAAGCACTTCAATTGAACTCTGAAGAGGTTGAAAATTGGCATGATATCATCATTTCACCCACATAACATGTGCTAAAAAGTTGAGAGGGTTACGGCAAAAACAGGATGCACTTCATGTACAAAATGGATAATCTCTTTCGAAGTATCAGGGTTTCGGACGAAAACTCATCTGTTACAAAGGGATTTCATTTTTTTGAACTTATTTGAACTCCAGACTTTTTGTGTGCTCAAAATGAACCATTCAAAGCCACATCATCAATTTTCAACCCTTTCTGACTTCATCTATTAATTTTCATGCATTTACTAATTTTTTTTGAGCTAAATGACCCTGAAATTCAAAGCACTTCAAATGAACTCTGAAGAGGTTGAAATTGGCATGATATCATCATTTCACCCACATAGCATGTGCTAAAAGTTGAGAGGGTTATCGCAAAAACTGGGATGCACTTCGTGTACAAAATGGACAATCTCTTTCGAAGTATCAGGGTTTCGGACGAAAACTCATCTGTTACAAAGGGATTTCATTTTTTTGAACTTATTTGAACTCCAGACTTTTTGTGTGCTCAAAATGAACCATTCAAAGCCACATCATCAATTTTCAACCCTTTCTGACTTCATCTGTTATTTTTCATGCATTTACTGATTTTTTTGAGCTAAATGACCCTGAAATTGAAAAGCACTTCAAATGAACTCTGAAGAGGTTGAAAATTGGCATGATATCATCATTTCAACCACATAGCATGTGCTAAAAAGTTGAGAGGGTTACGGCAAAAACTGGATGCACTTCGTGTACAAAATGGATAATCTCTTTCGAAGTATCACGGTTTCGGACGAAAACTCATCTGTTACAAAGGGAGTTCATTTTTTTGAACTTATTTGAACTCCAGACTTTTTGTGTGCTCAAAATAAACCATTCAAAGCCACATCATCAATTTTCAACCCTTTCTGACTTCATCTGTCTTCACTTTTTCTTCGCTTGTGTCCTTAGCTTATTGCGCCGTAACCATGGATATTCTTCATTGCTTAACAGGGTGCTTGGGTCAGCCTTGACTTTGAAGGGAGGAATTTCATGAAACTTTTCATAATCTTTAGACATGTCTGTCTTACCCTCCACTCCCACGATGTCTCTTTTCCCTGAAAGAACTATGTGGCGCTTTGGCTCATCGTATGATGTATTCGCTTCCTTATCTTTTCTTTTTCTCGGTTTGGTAGACATGTCCTTCACATAGAAAACCTGCGCCACATCATTGGCTAGGACGAATGGTTCGTCTGTGTACCCAAGATTGTTCAGATCCACTGTTGTCATTCCGTAATGTGGCTCTACCTGTACCCCGCCTCCAGACAGATTGACCCATTTGCACTTAAACAAAGGGACCTTAAAATCATGTCCGTAGTCAAGTTCCCATATGTCCACTATGTAACCATAATATGTGTCCTTTCCCCTCTTGGTTGTTGCATCAAAGAGGACACCGCTGTTTTGGTTGGTGCTCTTTTGATCTTGGGCGATCGTGTAAAATGTATTCCCATTTATCTCGTATCCTTTATAAGTCAATACAGTCGAAGATGGTCCCCTGGACAACGAGTACAGCTCATCAGAAATAGTGTTATCACCTCTGAGACGTGTTTCCAACCAACTGCCGAAAGTCCTGATGTGTTCACATGTAATCCAGTCGTCACACTGCTCCGGGTATTTGGAGCGCAGAATGTTCTTGTGTTCATCGACATACGGGGTCACCAAGGTAGAGTTCTGTAGAACTGTGTAGTGTGCTTGAGACCAAGAATGCCCGTCCCTGCATATTATTGAGTCCCCTCCTAGCGTGCCTTTTCCAGTCAGTCTCCCCTCATACCACGATTGAGGGAGACCAATCTTCTTAAGGTCAGGAATGAAGTCAACACAAAACCCAATGACATCCTCTGTTTGATGGCCCATGGAGATGCTTCCTTCTGGCCTAGCGCGGTTACGGACATATTTCTTTAGGACTCCCATGAACCTCTCAAAGGGGAACATATTGTGTAGAAATACGGGGCCCAGAACGACAATCTCGTCGACTAGATGAACTAGGATGTGCGTCATGATATTGAAGAAGGATGGTGGGAACACCAGCTCGAAACTGACAAGACATTGTGCCACATCACTCCTTAGCCTTGGTATGATTTCTGGATCGATCACCTTCTGAGAGATTGCATTGAGGAATGCACATAGCTTCACAATGGCTAATCAAATGTTTTCCGGTAGAAGACCCCTCAATGCAACCGGAAGCAGTTGCGTCATAATCACGTGGCAGTCATGAGACTTTAGGTTCTGGAACTTTTTCTCTGCCATATTTATTATTCCCTTTATATTCGACGAGAAGCCAGACGGGACCTTCATACTGAGCAGGCTTTCAAAGAAGATTTCCTTCTCTTCTTTGGTAAGAGCGTAGCTGGCAGGACCTTCATACTGCTTTGGAGGCATGCCGTCTTTTTCGTGCCAACGTTGCAGGTCCTCCCGTGCCTCCGGTGTATCTTTTGTCTTTCCATACACGCCCAAGAACCCTAGCAGGTTCACGCAAAGGTTCTTTGTCACGTGCATCACGTCGATTGAAGAGCGGACCTCTAGGTCTTTCCAGTAGGGTAGGTCCCAAAATATAGATTTCTTCTTCCACATGGGAGCGCGTCCCTCAGCGTCATTCGGAACAAATAGTCCGCCGGGACCCTTTCCAAAGATTACGTGTAAATCATTGACCATAGCAAGTACGTGATCACCGGTACGCATGGCGGGCTTCTTCCGGTGATCTGTCTCGCCTTTGAAATGCTTGCCTTTCTTTCGACATTGATGGTTGGTCGGAAGAAATCAACGATGCCCCAGGTACACATTCTTCCTGCATTTGTCCAGGTATATACTTTCGGTGTCAGCTAAACAGTGCGTGCATGCGTGGTATCCCTTTTTTGTCTGTCCTGAAAGGTTACTGAGAGCAGGCCAATCATTGATGGTTACAAACAGCAACGCATGCAGGTCAAATTCCTCCTGTCTGTGCTCATCCCACACACATACACCGTTTCCATTCCACAGCTGTAAAAGTTCTTCAACTAATGGCCTTAGGTACACATCAATGTCGTTGCCGGGTTGCTTAGGGCCTTGGATGAGTACTGGCATCATAATGAACTTCCGCTTCATGCACAGCCAAGGAGGAAGGTTATAGATACATAGAGTCATGGGCCAGGTGCTGTGATTAAAACCAAAGTACATACATAGTTCTCATTGAACAACATATAGCTCTCCAGAGCATCTAATTAAACCATACATTGAAACTATGTAAAACATTTCAATGCAACAACAAATGCGATCATAATCGCAACCAAGGTAACAATTGATCCAACGGCATAATGATACCAAGCCTCGGTATGAATGACATATTTTCTATACTTTCTAATCTTGAAGCGCATTGCATCCATCTTGATCTTGTGATCATCGACGACATCCGCAACATGCAACTCCAATATCATCTTCTCCTCCTCAATTTTTTTCCCTTCAAGTAATTGTTTTCTTCTTCAACTAAATTTAACCTCTCGACAATAGGGTCAGTTGGAATTTCTGGTTCACATACCTCCTAGATAAAAAAATCTATGTCACGTTGGTCGGCATAATTGTCATAAACAATAAATGAACTAAATAGTTATAAAATATAATATATACCACATCCGAATCATAGACAGGACGAGGGCCGACAGGGGCGGATACCAAAACCATCGCACTATATAATAACAAACAATAATAAAAGTAAGAAAATTAGACAAGTATCTATCTAAATCATACAAGTAAGAATTTTTTTTCTTTTAGAAAGAAGATAAGAACAAGAGGCTCACAACGGTTATGCCGGCAACGAGATCGGCACGGGCGATCAATGGCGGTGAAGACGGGGACGGGATGTGATGTGATGGACCGCTAAACCTAGACAAATCTTGAGGAAAATGGAGCTTGAAGGTCGAGTTTGGAGAGGAGAAAGCTTAAGTAGTGTTGCTCGGGCATTTCATCGAACACCTCATGTGCATAGGAGGTGAGCTAGAGCACCACAAACCCCTCCCCTCGCCGGCCAGAAAAACCAGAGCAGTGGAGTGCTCTGCTCGCGGGCAAGGGGTATATATATAGGCACAACATTGGTCCCGGATCGTGGTTGGAACAGGGACTAAAGGCCACCCTTTGGTCCCGGTTCCAGCCACGAACCGGGACCAATGGATGTGGGCCAGGAGCGAGGCCCATTGGTCCCGGTTCGTGTCTGGAACCGGGACCAAAGGGTCCAGACGAACCGGGACCAATGCCCTACGAGCCCCGGCCGGCCCCCTGGGCGCACGAACCGGGACGTATGCCCCCATGTGTCCCGATTCCTGACTGAACCGGGACTAATGGGCTGGGCTGGCCTGGACCAAAGCCCTGTTTTCTACTAGTGCATGGTTATGATATGTGTGTTTACCATTTTGTTTGCTTCTTTCCGGTGTTGCTTCTTCTCGATAGTTTTGGTTACGTTGCAATTTTGAGGATCCGTTCGACTACGTTGGATCGTCTACTTCATGGACTCGGTCTTCTTCCTAGCGGGATTTCAGGCAAGATGATCATTACCTTGGATACCACTACTATCTTTGCTTGCTAGTTGTCTCGATGCTATCGCTATATCGCGTTACCTACCACCTATTTATCAAGCCTCCCAATTCCCATGAAACAACCTCTAACCTTTTCACCCTCCCAGCAAACCGTTGTTTGGCTATGTTACCGCTTTGCTCAGCCTCTCTTATAGCATTGCTAGTTGCAGGTGCAGTTGCAGGTTGTTCTATGTTGGAACATGGATATCTTGGAATATCACAATATTTCTTATTTAATTAATGCACATATATACTTGGTAAAGGGTCGAAGCCTCGGCCTTTTGCCTGGTGTTTTGTTCCACTCTTGCCGCCCTAGTTTCCGTCATACCGGTGTTATGTTCCTTGATTTTGTGTTCCTAACACGGTCGGGGTTTATGGGACCCCCTTGACAGTTCGCTTTGAATAAAACTCTTCCAGCAAGGCCCAACTTTGGTTTTACCATTTGCCTAATAACAACTAAAACTTGCATAGAAATTTCCGGACCCCGAGGATAATTAATCAACAACCCGGGCCAGTGCTCCTAATGTGTATTGGTCCAAAACAGAGCACCTTGCGGCGCCCCCTTGGCAACATGGGTCTCAGTTAACCGTAAGCTTCACTCATCCGATCGTGGCCTGAGACGAGATATGCACGGCTACTATCAGGGTGTCGGCATGTCGGGAGGTCATGCTGGTTTTGTTTTACCATTGTCGAAATGTCTTGTGAACCGGGATTCCAAGCTTGATAGGGTTGTTCCGGGATGGAGGATTTTCCTCCGCTGATCATGAGAGTTTGTGGTGGACTAAGTTGGGACACCCCTGCAGGGTTTGATCTTTCGAAAGCCGTGCCCGCGGTTATGTGGCAGATGGGAATTTTTAATATCCGGTTGTAGAGAACTTGACACCAGATCCGAATTAAAATACACCAACCCCGTGCGTAACCATGACCGTCTCTTTTCGAGTAAGTTCGAGAAGAGAACACGGTGGGGTTATGTTTGACTCGTAAGTAGTTCAGGATCACTTCTTGATCATTACTAGCTTGCGACCGTTATGCGTAGTAACTCTTCTTACTCTTGTACTCGTAAGTTAGCCACCATACAATGCTTAGTGCTTGCTGCAACCTCACCACTTATCCATGCCATACCCATTAAGCTTTGCTAGTCTTAATACCCATGGTAATGGGATTGCTGAGTCCTCGTGGCTCACAGATTACTACAACAACAGTTGCAGGTACAGGTAATGCGATGATTTGATGAGAAAGCGATGCTTGCTTGTTTTGGAGTTCTTCTTCTGCTTCTTCTTCGATCAAGGGATAGGTTCCGGGTTGGGAGCCTGTGATTAGCAGGGTGGATGTCGTTCTTCTTTTTCGTTTGATTTCATCCATAGTCGGATCCTGCTCTTCTATATGATGATTGCTATGTATTGATGAACTGTTGTATTCATGTTCTAGCTTGTGGTGAGTGTAAGCCTTTATCTTGTATTCTCATCTGTTTAGTACATGGTATGTTGTAATGATATCCACCTTGCTACGCGCTCGAAATGCGATTGTGCCCCAATGATGAATTCATCACGTGATTGGGATAGAATCGCATCTTAGGAGCCCCCTTGATTGATCGAACCACTGCCGTTGTCGAGTCTAAAAAAAACTATTTTGAGTCTAGTTATATATCGGAGAGTAGGAATTCTTTTACTCCTCATCCCCATCGTCGCTCTGGTGAGGACTCGTGACGTAGGTGTTTTGGATCCATCACTCCCCTTTTTCGCTCAAATTTTTTTTAGGATCACGCGGGTATTGTTGGAATCGTTGCGATATCGTTGTGATGAGAATTCTGTTCTTGGTGCCTCCTGACATTTAGGGGTTGTGGCAATGTCCGGGGAGTTTAGCTCCAAGGTGTTTTCATCACAGTTCTTATCATTTCAGTTCCGGAATACCAGAGGACGCCGACATTGAAAACGCTTCTATACTCTTTGTGGTGAGAGTAGTTTGGCGCCACCCAGTACTGGGGGGAGCGATCAGATGTATTGCCACAGCTAGTATATCGGATGTTTTTCGAAGGCCTGAGGTATACAATTTCTGAGGTTCTTGGTTATGTGTTACGGAGGCAGTACATTTGGAGCGTAGAATTCTGCTAGGAGTTGTGTGATGATATTTTGTTCCTTGTACTTGTTGTACCAGATTGCATAACTGAGAATTTTGGGAGTTCATAGGTGGGAATTCAAGTAGTTACCTAGGATATCTTTCCAAAAGATGCATGATATGAGATTGGGGTTCGGCGTTTAGTGGTCCGCCTGTCCACGGTTGGTTTTACAGTGGCCTCGTTGTGTCTTAATGAGCCCTGTGTAGCTTTGCTATGGCTCGGGGACACTTCGTATGTCATGTGCACTGCCTTGTACATGATGGTGCTGTACGATCAAGCCCGTGTGGGCCCCACCAAGAAAACTTCGGACAAAATCTCTATCATATGTTTGTTCCGGCTTATTTTGCAAGCGAGTCCATTGTTTTGTTTTGAGTTGTGGTATTCGAGTTGCTTCAATGTCAAGTGTTGATTCCATACCTTTCCTAAGCGGTGTTCTCATATTTTTATGGGAGTGCTAATCCTTTTCATCATCGAGATTATCATGTCAATTCTTTTCAATCGGTGCACTTCTCTTCAAGTTATTCCATATGGGCGCCGTTGAGAAGCCTGATGATTTACCCATTTCATCTATCCCAAGCTGCCTTTGTTTTCCCACCAACCCACCCTTTTCTTCAAGGACTCAGATATCTTAATCAAGTATCCATTTTATTCATGAGAACTCTCTTCATTCTTTTCATTCAATGTTCTTACCCAGTGATTCTCATGAAGATGCTAAGGAAGCTTCAATTTTATCATTCCTCGTTCTCTTCTTCCCCGGTGGACTAAATTCAAGTTTTCACTGTTGATCATATCCCTTTTCTTTTGTTAAACGCTATATCATGTAGGGAGTTCTTATCCAAGGCTCTCTTATTTATGCACCACTCTCTATTCACATCCGGAGTGCTGAAGATATCTCAGAAGATTCGCGTTTCCATTCTCAATCCATTCAAGCTATTTCGAGGTTGTTACCTCATTCAAGCCATTTAAATCAACCGATGCAATCTCTCTTTCAAGAAATCTTTTCCAACGGTGTTTCTTTTGAGTGGGCCCATAACCCACAGGTCTTCCCAGGATCCTACCTGACTCTTCTCATTTTTTCCGGAATTATTCTCAAATTCTTTTCAAAGTTTGACGTAAGAATGAATTCTCATCAGTCAATTGCCTTCTCCAAGATCGCTTTCAGATTCTTTTCATCTTTGGCTCAACATTAATATTCATCATTGTTCCGGAGTGTCTTAACAATTTTGGTGGTGTTCCTCATCGTCGTTCTCAGTGTTGAAGACCGAAGAAGAGTTTTTCTCTAAATCTTGCTCCGTTCTCTTGAAGATTCGTGGTTCGAGCTTGTTGCTATCCTCTCAATTGTTTTTGATTGTGACAATTCTTTTCATATCCATCTGAAGCATTTCAGGAGTCTTTTCATTTTGATTCTCCAGAGGCCATCATCTTAGAATATTTATTCGTTCTCACCTTTCAGCTCTCGCTCAACAGTTCTCCTAAATTGTTGTTTCTCCATTCATCTCCAAATCTTATTGGCACATCGTTCAAGTATTCTCTAGTCAGTTCGTGATCTCTTCGTTCATTTTTAGATTCTTACAGTGGTACATTCAAGATTCCTCTTCCTTTGCTATCGCTTAATTCAGTTGTTCTTTCCAAAATCCTACCGGTGGCCCGTTGAGTTGCGCTATATCTCTCTTCAATCTTTTTCAAGAGGAATAAGTACTATGCAAAAATACATTGCTTGTCATCAATTTAATTTGATGAAGGATAAGTATACAATAAATCTTATTCTTATTTCCTCGAGGTGATTAATTTCTTCTTTTCGGAGTTGTTCATCATATCACATTCTCGGTTCGAGATGCTTCATCTTTTCTTTTCAGAGTTCTAAGCTCTCTCAATTATCTCATTCCGAAGGTCCATCTAAATCATTGCAGGCTTCATTTCTTGTTCACCTTCAATTCTTACCTAATTATCCTTTTTTATCCGGAGTTCTTCTAAAGTTTCTTCATGGCGGTTCGTTAAAGATTTAATTCATCCTCGAAGTGTTCCGTCAAGATTCTTGTTGGAGGAGCTCAAGTATTCTTCTTCCTGCGTTTTAAAGTGCAATTCTTTCTACCTTATCTTTTGAGGTGGTGTTATCTCATCCTTGGCAATTTCTCTTTGTGTTTCATGATTCACAAGTTGTCAGGAATGAGATATTTTAAAACATCATTTTCTCTTCATTCATGAGATCTTTTCAACCCAGCAATTTCTTTGTGGGAGTTATCTTGTGTTATATTTCACCTAAAGCCTTCCATAAGGAATCTTGCTATTGTGGTGCTTATCAATGATCCAAGTTATCTCTTTATCATCTTCATGGAAGAAGTTTTTCATCTCTTGGTGTTCTTAATCAAATTAATTGATTCTGTTAGTGGCAGAACTTCACCTCAACTTTGAGGTGTTTTCCATAAGCCCACAACAAGCTTATCCATTTTCGTTGTTGATTATCCAACAACTCCGTTCAACCCTTCTTCATAAGAATGCTCTCTCAAGTTCAATTGTGAGAGATGTTGGTTTTCTCTTCTCTGTTCTTCTCATTCTATTCTTCATTTATTCCGGAGGCATTATGTTGTTGTTCTTGTCAAGTATCATACCATCTTGTCAAGTTCATGGTTAATTCTTTCTCTTTTCAGCCGGAGTGCTGTCTGAAGTCTTTCGTTCTTACTCCTTCTCTATCTCGTTTTAACCTGAGTGGTTTCAATGTCTATCTTGTCCCTTAAGCTCTTGGTTCTCGTCGTATTCCTTGTTCCTCTTGTCCAACAGACTGTTTGCAATCTCGTTCATCTTCGTTGTATTCATTCTTTCAAGTTGTTCAACCTCTCAAGGTTCATTGGTTTCACCCGTTTGTCAAAGAAGCAACTTAGTTTTACCTCTCCTCTCCATTTTCATCCCTAGATCTCGGGGCGAGATCTCTTGTAAGTGGGGGAGAGTTGTGATGACCCAATGTAACATCCCAAAATTCTAAATTTTGGAATGTTATATTAAATAAATAGTTTTGATTGTTTGTTTGATTGTGGTGTGGTTGCTTGTGTGAAATTGAGTGAAATTTGAAACTTTTTGAAAGTTGAATGAGAGGGAATGAAATGACCTTCCCAAACTTTCACCTTGCATTTATGATCTCCATGAATTCAAATTTAAAAAAAACCCTAGAGTGAAGATGATATGACTTCTTCCATTTAATTAAATGAAAAGGGTTTTGAAAAGATTTGAATTCTATTGAAAAATATTTCAGGTTCGGAAATTTATGCGACTCAATGAGTTTTATGAGAGAAGATAAAATGACTTCTTCAAATGCTAAGAAAGAGAGTTGGAAGTTTCAAAGAATCAAATTCAACGTCCCTTTGAAATTATTTTCAATTTGGAGTTATTTGGTTTTATTCAAATTATTTTTCTCCAAAAATAAAATATATGGAAAATAGGGTAAAATGATTCCCTACATTAGAAAATTGGAGAGAAATAAATTTGAAAGCATTTTGGTATTTTTAAAATGATTTTAATTGAGTTTTATTGCACCAGTAGCACTCTTTGCTTTATTTGAATTTTTGTGGATTTTATTTGAAACTAGAAAAATGTTCATGTTGTAGAAAAAAAAATCTGAAAATTTTGATATATAATATGCTATATATCATTTTTATTATTTGTCACTTTATTTTACTCTTTCTGTCTGAGTTTAAAAAAAAAATCTTTTCGGCCGACCGAACTGGGCCAGCCCAGCTCCTCAGCCAGGCCCAGCCCAGCTCGCCCGTCGCCCCCATCCTCGAGCAGGACTCAGCTCGGGAGTCCGCCGCCGCCGCACCGCCGTGCCCGACCCGGTCACCGCCCGCCGCCTTTTCCCCTCCCGCAAGCCGCGCCTCCCTTCCTCCTATAAAACCCACGGCCCGGGGCCCCGTCTCTCCTCCAACCCCGCGCCGCCGCCCTCGCATCACACGCCGCCGCCACCGCTGCCCCGCCGCCGCACTTTGCCGCCGCCGCCGCCCCGCGCTACGCTCCGGAGCCGCCCGCGCCTTGCCCCCGCCGCCGAGGACGAAGCCGCCGCCCGTCGGAGCTCACATCCGTGCCGCGCCGCCACACTTCCCACGCCGAGCTGCCGGCCGCCGTTCGCCGCCTCGATGCCGAGCCGCCGTCGTTCGCCGGCGTTGACCGAAATGGTAAAACCGCCGGCCCGGTTTATTTTTAGGGTTAGGTTTTTTTTTCAGTTTTTCCGATCGGTTCTAATTAGCGGACGTTCGTCCGTTAGACTTCGGTAGCGAATGATTTTCGTTCGTTAGGTTTCTGTAGCGAACGTTCGTTTGTTAGATTTATTCTTTTTCTTTTATTTTCGTCCAGGGACCTATCTATGATTTTTTTTCTTTACAGATTAGTCCCTGTGCTTCAAACGTTCACAACCTTTTACTCGTTTGTCCAAATCCAACGAAACCAACGCTCACTTCTTCGTTACGATCTCCTCTATCCAGATAACTATCTTAAACATGTTTTTGAAAGTTTAAAATTTGAATTCAAACAGTTCTGAATTTAAACTTCTTTTGTTCATAACTTGAGTTTTATAACTCCGTTTTAGTTGATTCTTTTTGCAAATCGAAAATCTTGACCTAAACTTTCTGATAAGACCAAATCCACCCAATTTTGGTACTGTTAGAAATTGTTTTCTGTTGCAACAGTTAATTGCTAGTTTTTGAAGTTTTCTGAGATCTTTTCTTCGATTCTTTTGCATGAGTGCTTATGTATGCAATTGCTTGCTTACGATAGATTGAACAGAGTGTGATGAGTAGAACTATCAGGAATTATGAGTGCGAAGGATCTTCCTCAACAGTACAGGCAAGTAACACTTTGATCATACTTTTCTATACCCAGTTTTTATGCATTAGTTCAACCCCTCAAACATTGCATGAGTAGGATCTGATTAACATGTGGGTATTGGGAAGTAGATGATGAGGTAGAACCTATTGCCCTTTTTAATATCAAACCCTTGGGAGTTACCTCTACGCTATGCTTATATTGCCATGCTATGCTCGTAGACGTGGATTGGGTTTGAGAGTATCCATGACAGATGTGAGATTGTTAATTAATGGTTAACTTAAGGTGGCTACTAAAATACATATCTGGGTGGATTGGTTGCAGGCACCTGGGGATATACCAGTGTTGTCTTTTTGGCTCGCCACCCAGGCTCAAAGGGATCATAAGATTATTCATGCTAGAAACTTCCGTGTGCAGCCACAAGCTATTATGGGCTCTAGCATAGTTGAGTATGTTGCATGACCTCTTTCAGTGGTAGGCTAGCAGATGTAGGGGAAAGTAGGTGTAACTGTCTACCCAGAGTAAAGAGTAAATGCTTCTGAAAGACTGTGTCTCGGTCATCCGTTTCTCAAACACCATGTAGTGCGAGAAATCCAACGAAGGAGATCGAGTCTTGTGGGGAAAAGTGCGCAAACCTCTGCAGAGTGTATAAACTAATCATGGTTAGCCGTGTCCCCGGTTATGGACATCTTGAGTATCTGGTACTTGATTTATTGATTTGATCTCATCACTCTAAATTAATTTGTTGGGTTTAATGATTACTTTTATTTGGGATTGAGAGGGGGATTTACCTTCTCAATGTTTCAACCACCATGATAGTTGAATAAAACATATTCCTTTGATGTAGGGAAAAATTGGCTTTATGCAAATGTTAAACCTAGAGCCTCCACCAGCCAAATATGCATATAGTGATAGCTATTATTCATCATTATCCTATGGTGTGAATTTGCCAGTACATTCAATGTACTGACCTACATGGCTGCAACGTCTCATGTTGCAGGATTCTTACGACTAGTAAGTGATACGTTAGGGTTACGATTTCTACACTCAACTTTGCCGTTGGTGTTGATGGGAATCCACAACCTTGTTGTTACTTCCGCTATATGGATTGAGGTAATAGTATCTACGTTACTTTATACATGTGATTTACCTCTGTTATAAATCCTCAAGTACTGTGTGTGTCAGCATACCGATCCAGGGATGACACTTAAGCACAGAGACTTGATCCATTTGGGTCGGGTCGCTACAAGATGGTATCAGAGCACATGATGACTGTAGGACGTGACCCATAGAAACTGGCAAGCCCATAGGAAAGATTTTCTCTAAACTTTATTTTCAAAAGAGATCCCTTAACTCTCATCTTTTCTAAAGCTTTACCAAGTATTTCCTCTGACCTCAAGTAGTTAGACTATACCCCTTTTCCCTTTTGACCATGCGAAGATTCGACTGATGAGACCACTCCAAGAAGTACAAGATATCGGACAACTAAGACCACTTCGGAATGAAGAGGATTTTACCGTGCATTATAATAATGGAAACTACAACGGTTGAAGACTCCGAAGACTAGGAGAATTTGAAGTTTCTGAAGAATTTCCAGATTGGTATGACCTAGGAAGGCTACCCTTATGGAATTTGTCAGACTATTAAAGCTGTCAATACCCGAGATAAAGGTTTGTCGGAGAAAGACCGGAACATGGAGCGTTAAAACTCAAAGTTTTTGTCAAGAAAACCCTAAGGCAGGAGATATCAACTATGGAATATTAGCTCATGGCAATGACAAGGGCAGAAACACTGCTATCCATGATGTTATCGCCCGCTTATGCTATTATCGCCGTGCTGAGTTAAGCATGCATTTCGTCAGAAGGATTGGATGACAAAAGGGCTAATGGAGCATCTATCAGCAAAAGATGAAGTTTAACCTTAGCTGGTGTATCGACAGGATCTGGAGTATTACATCGAGAATTTTAAGATGGACCTTCAGGAAGCCGTATTTGACAAGGAAGCATTTCGTGAAGAACTCAGGACCTAGAAGCTGAAAGTAGCCAAGCTGGAGGAGCAAAACCTCGAGATACCAGAGATTCGTTAGGAACTGAAGGACAGTCGGACCATGGTTCATGCCAAGGATGTTGAAACCCAGAAGTTTGGAACACAACTCCAGAATATTAAAGGACATCACGAGAGACTTCGCGTCAACAGAGATGATCTGGCAAAAGAACTTGAGAAGGTCAAGCACGATCGGAAGAAGCCCATCGGAGACATGAACAAGACTTGAAGAGTTTGGCGACTTTGAAGATTTATTGACCTTTAGAAGACCAAACCCCTGTTATATACTTACGTTAGATACGACGATTGTGAGCCGTCATTTGTTTGATGTTTTTTTCGAGAGCCACAAAATAAAAATCTGTTTCTTCAAAACTGTTGTTTGTATTGTGTGTATCCCTCTCTATCTCTCTTATCCCACCCCAAACCCTTGGAACCAATAGAGGATGAATGGAGATGAACTCATATTTTCTGGACCAATGACTCAATTGGAGACGGACCGATGGATTCAAAACATGGAAGATCACCTGAAGATTAACACTATAGCCGGAAAGGATATGACCCAGCATGCTCTTCAGTGCTTTGAAAGAGGTGCTGCTACTTGGTGGAGGATGTACCAAACCATCAATGGATGGCAAAGAGTAACCACTTGGAAAGAATTTAAGTTGACTCTGCTAAAGTCTCGGCTTGTGTCCCAGAAGATGAAGCCTTATAGAAATGATATGAAGAAACCTTGTGCATGCAAGCTCTGTGGAGAAATAGGAGACAACCATAAAGAACACAAGGATGAATGCCCTCATTGTGAAGAAATTCACCCAGCTGAAGAATGCCCAACTAGGCAGATTACTTGTTTCTCGTGTGAAGGGACTACCCACTACCCTGCTCAGTGTCACATTTACCCCATAGTACAAAGAACCATCCAGCAGAAGGAAGAAGCAATAAAAGGAGCCCTCATGGAAATTTTAGAAGAACCTGTGATGAAGGAAGTGGTGGAGGACACACCCGAAGAAGACCCAATTAAACCCTGCGCCAAGTCTTACTATTCATATGGAGAAGAAGGACACATCTCCCAGAATTGTCTGAAGGGGGATCTAGTAGCATTTTCGACAGTAGAAGTAGAGTATGACCCACAGGAAATAGAAGCCCTGAATGGCACGGAAAAGTCCAGGAAGAGAAATAGATTGGATTCCAAGAACAACCAAATTTCTACAAAGAAGGACCTGAGTCATATCATATGTTTTAGGTGCAAAGATTCAGGACACTACTTTAGCGAATGCCCAAAAAGGAAGCCGAGGACCGAAGGAGGCTATGTAATCACTAGGACACCACGAGACTTGTCAAAAGTAATATGTTTCTGCTGTAATGAAGCATGTCACTTTGCCAGAGATTGTCCCAATGAGAAGGAGACTTGTGCTAAATAGTTGTGTCAAAAAAGAAATATAGTAGTAGTAGTGGGAACAATTCTTTTTGAGGTATTGAGTTGAGGCCTGTAATGGAAATGCAGGAGATTGTAAAAATTTGAGAATCAATAATGTTAGCATCGTTGGTACTGATTTGGATTTTACGAGTTGTTACTCTATGAAGAAAGATTTTGACCATTTTCGAGGATATGAGAAATATGGTCTATGGATGAATTTGTGCATTTTAAGGGTGGTAGTACCCTGTGAGGACACTTGACCCCTGGAAAGGATAATGGTATTCCACGGAGTGGACTTCAGACAAAATAAGTACGAGTTTTATCTCAATATGTGGGATACCCCAAGAATATGAAAGGATGAAGTACTATTGGATATAAAGGAGGTATAATGTTGGTAATATGGAGCAATTGTAACTCCATGATGAGTCTGTGTAATCCCTTCTTAGTTTGGTACCGATAGAAGGAAGGGAGACAGTACAATGGGATGGATTTAAGAATGCTAGGAAGCTGGATGTTGGAATAATGATCAGTTGCCCCGATGATGAGTTCAAGGTTTACAAGTGATGATATGGGCCATAACCCACAGGCTCCAGGACCTACCAAGAAGCAAGCACACTCTTGCTGAAGGAAAAACCCTGGAAGAAGATACGACTTTATCAACAGACGATCTTATAGGAGTTAACGCAAAACCTGAGAGAGGTGAAGAAACGATAGATGTTCGTTTGGCTTGCAGAATCAATGGATTTATCCGAACTTAGTTCGTCGACAAGAGAAATTCTGCAATGCTTGTGAGTATGACCGAGTGTTAGAATGCGAGATTCGCTAAACCATATACAAGGTAATGATTTGGGTGCGGGATGGATTGATCACCATACCGACTTACTCTTATTATTCGCCTTGCTATATGGGATGGTAAATCTGAGTGACTTACCCATAGTAGAGCGACGATGATCAAAACCTTGTTTAAACCATACAATGGTATGACAATTTTTCCCCTTGTACAAGGCAGTTGTTGCCAACCGTAGGCCATACGGTGAGAATGAAGCCCAGACCCGTTTTTTGCAGGGACCCAGTCAAATTGTTTGATGACCACCATGAGATATCGATAGTTGTTTAGTATTAGCGCCAAACATGTCAGCTAAGAAGACACTGTCTCGGAAGAACCTTAATTACCATGATGCCAGGACACAAGAATTGAGAAAAAAAAGGTTATGCCACTACCGGAAGAGCGCAGAGAAGGAATTATCCTGAAGATCTTAGAAGATCGACACTATCAACAATAAAGATGGAGTACATGAGTTTTGATGGAACCATAACCATGCTTCTAAAGGTGGTAGCACCCCAGACCTTCATGACAATCGATGGATTTTGAGGAGACCCCCGAACCTAACCTATTTCTTGCTAGCCTCTCCGAATCTCGAGGGCGAGATTCATTTTAAGGGTGGTAGGTTTGTAACATCCCAAAATTCTAAATTTTGGAATGTTGTATTAAATAAATAGTTTTGATTGTTTGTTTGATTGTGGTGTGGTTGCTTGTGTGAAATTGAGTGAAATTTGAAACTTTTTGAAAGTTGAATGAGAGGGAATGAAATGACTTTCCCAAACTTTCACCTTGCATTTATGATCTCCATGAATTCAAATTTAAAAAAACCCTAGAGTGAAGATGATATGACTTCTTCCATTTAATTAAATGAAAAGGGTTTTGAAAAGATTTGAATTCTATTGGAAAATATTTCAGGTTCGGAAACTTTATGCGACTCAATGAGTTTCATGAGAGAAGACAAAATGACTTCTTCAAATGCTAAGAAAGAGAGTTGGAAGTTTCAAAGAATCAAATTCAACGTCCCTTTCAAATTATTTTCAATTTGGAGTTATTTGGTTTTATTCAAATTATTTTTCTCCAAAAAAAAAATATATGGAAAATAGGGTAAAATGATTCCCTACATTAGAAAATTGGAGAGAAATAAATTTGAAAGCATTTTGGTATTTTTAAAATGATTTTTATTGAGTTTTATTGCACCAGTAGCACTCTTTGCTTTATTTGAATTTTTGTGGACTTTATTTGACACTAGAAAAATATTCATCTTGTAGAAAATATTTTTCTGAAAATTTTGATATATAATATGATATATATCATTTTTATTATTTGTCGTTTTATTTTACTCTTGCTGTCTGAGTTTAAAAAAAAAATCTTTTCGGCCGACCGAACTGGGCCGGCCCAGCTCCTCAGCCAGGCCCAGCTCGCCCGTCGCCCCCGTCCTCGAGCAGGACTCCGCTCGGGAGTCCGCCGCCGCCGCACCGCCGTGCCCGACCCGGTCACCGCCTGCCGCCTTTGCCCCTCCCGCAAGCCGCGCTTCCCTCCCTCCTATAAAACCCGCGGCCCCGGGCCCCGTCTCTCCTCCAACCCCGCGCCGCCGCCCTCGCATCACGCGCCACCGCCACCGCTGCCCCGCCGCCGCACTTTGCCGCCGCCGCCGCCCCGCGCTACGCGCCGGAGCCGCCCGCGCCTTGCCCCCGCCGCCGAGGACGAAGCCGCCGCCCGTCGGAGCTCACATCCGCGCTGCGCCGCCGCACTTCCCACGCCGAGCCGCCGCCCGCCGTTCGCCGCCTCGACGCCGAGCCGCCGTCATTCGCCGGCGTTGACCGAAACGGTAAAACCGCCGGCCCGGTTTATTTTTAGGGTTAGGTTTTTTTTTTGGTTTTTCCGATCGGTTCTAATTAGCGGACGTTCGTCCGTTAGTCTTCGGTAGCGAATGATTTTCGTTCGTTAGGTTTCTGTAGCGAACGTTCGTTCGTTAGATTTATTATTTTTCTTTTATTTTCGTCCAGGGACCTATCTGTGATTTTTTTTTCTTTACAGATTAGTCCCTGTGCTTCGAACGTTCACAACTTTTTACTCGTTTGTCCAAATCCAACGAAACCAACGCTCACTTCTTCATTACGATCTCCTCCATCCAGATAACCAACTTAAACATGTTTTTGAAAGATTAAAATTTGAATTCAAACAGTTTTGAATTTAAACTTTTTTTGTTCATAACTTGAGTTTTATAACTCCGTTTTAGCAGATTCTTTTTGCAAATCGAAGCTCTTGACCTAAACTTTCTGATAAGACCAAATCCACCCAATTTTGATGCTGTTAGAAATTGTTTTCTGTTGCAAGAGTTAATTGCTAGTTTTTGAAGTTTTCTGAGATCTTTTCTTCGATTCTTTTGCATGAGTACTTATGTATGCAATTGCTTGCTTACGATAGATTGAACGGAGTGTGACGAGTAGAACTATCAGGAATTATGAGTGCGAAGGATCTTCCTCAACAGTACAGGCAAGTAACACTTTGATCATACTTTTCTATACCCAGTTTTTATGCATTAGTTCAACCCCTCAAACATTGCATGAGTAGGATCTGATTAACATGTGGGTATTGGGAAGTAGATGATGAGGTAGAACCTATTGCCCTTTTTAATATCAAACCCTTGGGAGTTACCTCTACGCTATGCTTATATTGCCATGCTATGCTCGTAGACGTGGATTGGGTTTGAGAGTATCCATGACAGATGTGAGATTGTTAATTAATGGTTAACTTAAGGTGGCTACTAAAATACATATCTGGGTGGATTGGTTGCAGGCACCTGGGGATATACCAGTGTTGTCTTTTTGGTTCGCCACCCAGGCTCAAAGGGATCATAAGATTATTCATGCTAGAAACTTCCGTGTGCAGCCACAAGCTATTATGGGCTCTAGCATAGTTGAGTATGTTGCATGACCTCTTTCAGTGGTAGGCTAGCAGATGTAGGGGAAAGTAGGTGTAACTGTCTACCCAGAGTAAAGAGTAAATGCTTCTGAAAGACTGTGTCTCGGTCATCCGTTTCTCAAACACCATGTAGTGCGAGAAATCCAACGAAGGAGATCGAGTCTTGTGGGGAAAAGTGCGCAAACCTCTGCAGAGTGTATAAACTAATCATGGTTAGCCGTGTCCCCGGTTATGGACATCTTGAGTATCTGGTACTTGATTTATTGATTTGATCTCATCACTCTAAATTAATTTGTTGGGTTTAATGATTACTTTTATTTGGGATTGAGAGGGGGATTTACCTTCTCAATGTTTCAACCACCATGATAGTTGAATAAAACATATTCCTTTGATGTAGGGAAAAATTGGCTTTATGCAAATGTTAAACCTAGAGCCTCCACCAGCCAAATATGCATATAGTGATAGCTATTATTCATCATTATCCTATGGTGTGAATTTGCCAGTACATTCAATGTACTGACCTACATGGCTGCAACGTCTCATGTTGCAGGATTCTTACAACAAGTAAGTGATACGTTAGGGTTACGATTTCTACACTCAACTTTGCCATTGGTGTTGATGGGAATCCACAACCTTGTTGTTACTTCCGCTATATGGATTGAGGTAATAGTATCTATGTTACTTTATACATGTGATTTACCTCTCTTACAAATCCTCAAGTACTGTGTGTGTCAGCATACCAATCCAGGGATGACACTTAAGCACAGAGACTTGATCCATTTGGGTCGGGTCGCTACACCCAAGACCGACGCTCCAGACGCCTTCCATATTTTCGTTGTAGCCACTTTAATTATTTTGTTTGTTGCATTCATCATGGCATCATGTGCATTACATCCGCATGTTTTCATAAAATTTGCATTCGCCCGTAGTTGCCGCTTCTTCCTCGTCTCTGTGGACCTCCTCTCAGGACAACCAGACCGCTCTCTTCTCTCTCTTTCGTGAGACCATCAAACCCCCTTATCTCCGTGGCCTTTTGTCGAACCCCTCGCCTGCGTCCGAAACTTCCTCGAACCCAACCCGCTCAGTCATCACCATTGGATTCGAATCATCCCCAAATATACCTAAAACATCTTCGTTTTATATATAGACTTTCCTAGCCTATTTATTCTCGACCGTCCGATTACGATCGGAGGGTCCAAATACCCATAACTCTAGCCACATACTATATATAGCAGTTCAAACATAAAACCTAGGGGAGATGTCCCATCCATCCCCTCACCCGCCGCCGCCACACTCTTCCTCGGGATTCCTCCTGATCCTTTTCCACCCAACCTGATGGCTCCGACCACCTCCCTAGATTTGCGCCGCCGACCAACCACAGCCGCCACCTCCTCTACTCCCAGGGCCCGAGCTCCTCCTCTCGATCCAGAGCCCGAGCGCTCGACCCCCTCATCCATGAGCTCGATCAGGAGAGGAGCTCCCGATCATGCGCGCCTCTGCCTCTTTTTTGACAATCGCCAACGCTGCCGGTGTCCACCAGCAGGGGCACCAGCATCCGGCGTGCCTCCTCGCTTCCTCCATCCATGGAAACGAGCTCCTCCCGAACCAGGCCGTGCTCTGCTTCCTTCTCTCTCCCTCGGGTGCTCTCTCCCTGTCTCTCAGATTCTCTTTCTTCTCGCTGTCCCACAGGACGCCATGGATGCACCAGCTCGACCCCGCCACTGTCATGCTCCGCTGCCGCCGGTAACGAGTCCCTCACCCCGGAGCCGCCTGGAGACCCGCGCCCCTGTCGCCGCACCTGTCTCCTTCGACGTCGTGCTGCTAGTCAACGAACTCTCCACGCCTCCTACTTTCCCTCTTCTTTCTGTTTCATCTTCTGAATCGATCCCATGGTCGCTTTTGTGCAAAGCCACCTTGACCCGTAGAACCACCGACCATCATCTGCGGCCAGATCCGTCGGGTCCCAGCCATCCCCACCGTCCTCTGGCCAGCGCTGCTGACCTCTGCCTTCCCTGCGACCTCGCTGAAGCCACATCATGTTCTGTTAATGCTCTGCATTGCTGTGTGTAGCGTGAACCAGTGGCGCCCAGCCCTCGTTCGCCCCTGCCTCCAGCCGCTCGATCCCGCGCCTGGGCCACCTCCCCTTCGCCCGTTGACCGCGGCACAGCTCAGACCTCCACCGACCTGGGCCGAGCCTAGGTAGGTCAGCAACCCAGCCATCCAGCGCCCAGCTAGATTCGGCCTGACGTGTTTTTTTCCCTGTTCTGCGAATTTCCTATTATCCAGAGAATTACAGTTTTGCAGATTAGTCCCTCTAGATCATGCATGTAATATCTAATTAACCATGCATCAGATTAAAATGATTCATATATGTAAAATGCTTAGAATTTCATCTAATTTCATAATATGCAACTTTCATTCATGTTTAAAATGTTTAAAATAATGTTTTCATTTGTTTTGCATTAATGACATGTTAAAATGGTTTATTTAATAACTAAATAACCATTGCTCCGAATTAAATAAAATTTATATGTAAATGGTGTAGAAAAATGCATAGATTAACATGGTGCCCTTTATTTTCATGTTTAACAACAATAAAATATGGTTTAGGGCAGAACAGTACCAAATTCGAAAATTGCATATGAGGATTTTCCAGAATTGTTGTTTGTTGTTTCCAGCCTCATTTAAATTGCCTAGATAGGTAGATTAATTATGATTCACCTCTTGCCATGTTAACCAACATTTAATCTTGATGTGTAGCATAAATGAGAGTGAATTAAATAATTAAATGTGATGTTTCGTCAATATGCAACCCGTTATATATTGAGCTCCACTTAAATTGTAGTATCGTTTGTTGCACTTTGCCATGCCATGCCTCATTAAACCGGACATGCATCAGACTTGATTGTGCATCATGCCATGGTTATGATATGTGTGTTTACCATGTTGTTTGCTTCTATCCGGTGTTGCTTCTTCTCGATAGTTCCGGTTATGTTGCGATTGTGAGGATCCGTTCGACTACGTTGGATTGTCTACTTCATGGACTCGGTCTTCTTCCTAGCGGGATTTCAGGCAAGATGATCATTACCTTGGATACCACTACTATCTTTGCTTGCTAGTTGTTTCGATGCTATCGCTATGTCCGCTACCTACCACTTGTTTATCAAGCCTCTCAATTGCCATGAAACAGACTCTAACCTTTTCACCCTCCCAGCAAACCGTTGTTTGGCTATGTTACCGCTTTGCTCAGTCCCTCTTATAGCGTTGCTAGTTGCAGGTGCAGTTGTAGGTTGGTCCATGTTGGAACATTGATGTCTTGGAATATCACAATATCTCTTATTTAATTAATACACATATATACTTGGTAAAGGGTGGAAGGCTCGGCCTTTTGCCTGGTGTTTTGTTCCACTCTTGCCGCCCTAGTTTCCGTCATACCGGTGTTATGTTCATTGATTTTGTGTTCCTAACACAGTCGGGGTTTATGGGCCCCCTTGACAGTTCTCTTTGAATAAAACTCTTCTAGTAAGGCCCAACTTTGATTTTACCATTTGCCTAATAACAACTAAAACTTGCATAGGGACTTTCCGGACCTCGAGGATAATTAATCAACAACCCGGGCCAGTGCTCCTCATGAGTGTTGGTCCAAAACAGAGCACCTTGCGGCGCCGCCTTGGCAACTTGGGTCTCAGCCAACCGTAAGCTTCGTTCATCCGATTGTGGCCTGAGACGAGATACGCGCGGCTACTATCAAGGTGTCGGCACGTCGGGAGGTCTTGCTGGTTTTGTTTTACCATTGTCAAAATATCTTGTGAACCGGGATTCTGAGCTTGATTGCGTTGTTCCGGGATGGAGGATTTTCCTCCACTGATCATGAGAGTTTGTGACGGACTAAGTTGGGACACCCCTGCAGGGTTTGATCTTTCGAAAGCCGTGCCCGCGGTTATGTGGCAGATGGGAATTTTTAATATCCGGTTGTAGAGAACTTGACACCAGATTCGAATTAAAATACACCAACCGCGTGCATAACCGTGACCGTCTCTTTTCGAGTAAGTTCGAGAAGAGAACACGGTGGGGTTATGTTTGACTCGTAAGTAGTTCAGGATCACTTCTTGATCATTACTAGCTTGCGACCGTTATGCGTAGTAACTCTTCTTACTCTTGTACTCGTAAGTTAGGCACCATACAATGCTTAGTGCTTGCTGCAACCTCACCACTTATCCATTCCATACCCATTAAGCTTTGCTAGTCTTGATACCCATGGTAATGGGATTGCTGAGTCCTCGTGGCTAACATATTACTACAACAACAGTTGCAGGTACAGGTAATGCGATGATTTGATGAGAAAGCGATGCTTGGTTGTTTTGGAGTTCTTCTTCTGCTTCTTCTTCGATCAATGGATAGGTTCCGGGTCGGGAGCCTGGGATTAGCAGGGTGGATGTCGTTCTTCTTTTTCATTTGATTTCATCCGTAGTCCGATCCTGCTCTTCTGTATGATGATTGCTATGTATTGATGAACTGTTGTATTCATGTTGTAGCTTGTGGCGAGTGTAAGCCTTTATCTTGTATTCTCATCTGTTTAGTACATGGTATGTTGTAATGATATCCACCTTGCTAAGCGCTCGAAATGCGATTGTGCCCCAATCATGAATTCATCACGTGATTGGGAAAGAATCGCATCTTGGGTGCTACATCTTCATTGAGATTTCCATTTAGGAAAGCCGTTTTGATGTCCATCTACCATATTTCATAACCGAAATAAGCAGCAATTGCTAGCAATATCAGAACGGACTTAAGCATAGCTACGGGCGAGAAAGTCTTGTCGTAGTCCACTCCTGAAACTTGCGTGAACCCTTTCGTGACAAAACTAGCTTTATGGATAGTAATGTTACCATCCATGTCTATCTTTCTTTTGAAAATCCATTTACAACCAATGGGCTTTACGCCTTCTAGAAGTTCTACCAAGTTCCAAACTTGATTTTCGTACATGGATCCCATTTCGGATTTCATGGCATTGTGCCATTCCCTTGAGCTGGGCCCCGCCATCGCTTCCTTGTAGTGCGCAGGTTCATTGTCTTCAAGGATGAAGATTTCGATATGAAACCACTCAAGTGGCTGAATAGCCCTACCTGATCTGCGCGGTTCAGTTACAACATTGTCTGAAGTTTCCGCATCACATGCGATAACTCCCGGCTCAGTTGTAGGGATAATTTGCAGAATTTGTTCCGGTTCCTCAGCCATGACAACAGTTGTCGAAGATTCACTAATCTCATTAAGTTGTACTATCCTCCCACTTAATTCTTTTGTGAGAAACTCTTTCTCAAGAAAAACCCCATACCTTGCAACAAACACTTTGTTATCGGACGGGTGGTAGAAAGAATACCCAACGGTTTCCTTGGGATAACCTACAAAGTAACATTTGTCTCATCTAGGATCGAGTTTGCTTGGTTGTAAATGTTTTACATAAGCTTCACAACCCCAAATTTTTAGATGCGACAAACTGGGTTTCTTCCCATGCCATAACTCGTATGGTGTCGTCTCAACAGACTTAGACGGTGTTCTGTTTAATGTGTGAGCAGCAGTTTCTAGTCCGTGACCCCAAAAATATACCAACAGATCTTTAAAAGACATCATCGACCTTACCATGTCTAACAGGGTTCGGTTACATCTTTCCGACACTCCATTTCTCTGTGGAGTTCCGGGAGGCGTAAGCTGTGCAACGATTCCACGGCCACTCAAATGTTGGCTAAACTCATGACTAAGATATTTGACTCACCAAATGAAAGAATTGGAAGATGCTTCATGGCTAAAGGCCCCAAGGTATCACACCCCGAGTATGTTGATTTCAACAGTGATGAAGATGATTTGCTAGGTGATGATGATTTACTTGTTGACAACTCTAGTGATGAAAACTATGATGAAATTGCTATTAATCATGCTAATCAAGATGAAACGAATGACAATGATAAGAAGGAGATTGAGCGTCTAACTAAAGAATTAAACACTCTTAAGTTAGCTCATGAAACTACCTTAGAGGATCATCGAGAGCTTTTAAAGACTCATGAGAAGCTACGCTTTGAAAAGCTCAATCTAGAGCAAGAACATGGGTTCTTAAAAGCAATCAATGATGATCTTTGTAAGAAAAGTTCTTCTTACATTGCCAAGCATTTACTCTTGTCTACTTACATGCCATAAGTAAAATCTAGCAACAAGAACAAGAAAGATTCTTCTTCCAGTAGTAACAATAATCATGCTAAATCCAATATTGTTGCTTCTAGTAGTTCTCTTGATTCCACTAATGATTCTCTTTGCCAAGTTACACTTGAGCAAGAAAATAGCTTATTGAAGGGAATTATAAAGAAAGGTGTTTACAAGAGCCTTGCCGAAAGTAAGCAATTTGAGGAGATTGTACGCAAGCAAGGAAGGCACCGGAAGAATCAAGGTATTGATTTTGAACGCAAGTTCAATGCCAATGGAGTTGAGTGGGAAGAAGATCAATACCCCAAGACGAAGTTTGTTCCTTAACAAGAGAAGTATGATCCCACTTCTTTCGAGGGAACACAAGCTCAAGATGATCTTCCACCACAAGACCACACGCTAAAAGGCAAGGACAAGCTTCAAGAGGAGATTGATTCATTTGATGAACCTCCAAATGCCTTGGTCAAGTGGGTTCCCAAGACTACATCAAGTTCCACTTCATCAAGTACGACTACAACTCCAAGGATCCCCATCAAGTTGATGTGGGTCCCAAAGAAGAAGAACTAGAGAGTTCTTGAGGGTCACACCGCCAACATACTTCACTCATATTCATTTTGGCAAGGACAAGTGCAATCAACTTCCATATCTTGCACTAGTTCAAGGAGTCACAAACCCTCTTGTTGGTAAGACAAGGGACAAGGTAACCTAATGCTTTCATGGACAACATCATATGTGTATTTCACTCTATGTCTATGGATATCCTTGTGTGTTCCTTGTGGGACTAACCCATGTAGGTATTGAAAGTGCAACTCACTCCAATGGATTGCTCCAAATGATCTACATCAACATTGAGCATCCACATCTTCAACATCTACATGAAGTCATCATGGACAAAACCCAAGGTTAGTTCATCCCTCTTAGGGGGGATATCACATCTAGGGGGAGCTTTGCTCTAAGAATAGAGCTAAAGCAACTCTAATGGTGTGAACACATCAATGCTTTATGTAAAAGTTGTAACCCCACTTGTGCTTAAACGATGAGTATGACCTATGATCAAATGTTCTCATTTGACTCCTAAGTCAATATACTCATATATAGATGACCTAGTCATCGCCAATTGCTTGATAGATGCTAGAGTGTTTGTGCATGCTTTGCCACATATTTCATTTGCTATCTTAATGTGTGTGCATGTTGGTTGCATAATTTTCTCCATTCGAGGACATCCGTTTGTTGTTTTGATTGATTGGTTTTTCTTTTTGCCAAATGGATGGACAGGAATGCCTAAGTACTCCCTCTAGCTATCTATGCTTTTCTCGTCTCAAACTCTATTCATGCTACATCACAAAGTTTGACCAAGTCGAATTCGGACCCTCCGGGTGAGAAGCACTCGGAGCCACCGATCCGTCAAGGGCTTAAACTTCCAAAATCTCTTAATGGCTTTCGGTCTGACCGATTCATCCATCTCAGTCTCACCGAAATCATTGGGTTGATCTAGGTTTTCACCTCGGTGCAACCGATTAGAACTGTTCGGTCACACCGAGCTGCAGTAACCGCTTGCGATTCTACATCTCAGTGCCACCGAGTCATTCCACTCGGTCACACCGACAGTGACTGGGTATATATATCCGCGGGTTGAAATTTGGAAATTCCTTCAAACTCCCAACTGGGCCTGCCCAGCTCTGCCGCCCCCTTGGTCTCCGGATCGTCGCCGTCGTCGTCAGCGCCCTCCTGCTGCTGGTCTCCGCCACTGTCAACGGGATTCTTCGCCGCCGTTGTCGCCATAGCGAGTCCGCCGCCAAGTTAGGGTACGGACTCGATCCCTTTGTGTATTCCTTAACTCCGATTCTTGCACAAAGGTTAATGCCATGCCTCTAGCCACGATTGAGATCATCCTATCCAACCAAAACTTCCTCTAGATTAGTTTTGATGCAAAAACTAAGGGTTAGGTTTCCGTCGAACTCATCTCAGACCGACCGATTTGAAGTATTCGGTCTCACTGATTTGGCCCAGGCCATTGCACATGTACAACTCGGTCTGACCGAAGTGTACGGATCGGTGTGACCGAGTTTACTTTCTCTGTGAAACCCTAGAATCTTGGAGTCACCGAACTGCGTCTCGGTCTGACCGAAACTGCCTGTTTAGACTCCAAAGTTGCTTCAGTGTCACCGAGTTAGTCATATCGGTAGCTCCGAAATGCTTTCTGCAGAAAACTAAAATTAAGTTTTTGAGTCAAACTTTTTGCCAAAATAGCTGTACTTTGTGATGCTCATCTACTCTGCCTATACCTATCTATTCACAGGGTTAGTGTCAGCCATGTCAGACAACAGTGATAGCCAGAACAGGTCAGAGGAGCAAGCAAATCTCAGTGAGGGCACTAGTCCCTTCAATAGCAGTTATGATGAGGGTAGCTCAAGCACCCCAAGCAACTTGCCTAAGGATGCAACTAGGCAAAGGAAGAAGAGATCCTCAGATTCTGAAGATCAGGACTTTGTGGTTGATGAGGAGGTCACCTCAAAGAAGAAGGCAGTCAAGAAGGAGTATGATGCTGCTGCTGCCACCAAGCATGGCATGAAGAAGAAAGCTCCTGCCAAGAGAGTGCCGATGTCAAAACCCAGAGCCTCTACTCAGGAAACTATGGAGTTCACTCTTGAACCAAGAGAAGAAGAGGCTGCTGGAGGCAAGAAAAGGAAGGAAAGGGTCAAGAAGACCATGGCCAGAGTTATTGGCAGATCATCAATGATGAAAGATCCAGATGAAGATGATGAGGAAGAAGTTGTTGAGCCAGCACCAAAGTCTCAGAAGCTTATTGGAGATGCAATCAAGTCTGGGGCTGATTCATCTAAGCCCAAGACAGCTCCAAAGCCATCTGCCCAAGCTAAAGTTCCAAAGCCTACAGTACCCAAGAGATCCACCAGAAACATCCCAGCTGCTGAAAAGAACAAGGCCCCAGTGCCTGAAGTTCAAGAGGATGAGGAGCAGCAAGTGCTCAGGAAGCTTAAACCAAAAATTCCAGATCATGATGACAATCATCCCATAGCTGAAAACATGAAGTTGAGAAAGGATGCAGGTCTCAGACTGTCGAGACAGACATACCCATATGCTGTGAGGAGAAGGACAGCTGTGGACTACAGATTTCACACCAAGGAGCAGCAAGACTTCTATGAGACAGTTCTTTTGGACAAGAAGCCCATAATCAGTGACATGAGATGGGTTGACTGGAAATTCATTGATGACAATGAAGATTACTTCCTAGGAGTTCATGAGAGTTTCAGGATGAACGGAGTTGACAAGTTTGTTGGTCAGAAGCTGACTAAATGGAATGATGAGATGGTCATGCAATTTAATTCAACTGCACACTTCTATCCGGATGGCAAGATAGTCTGGGTGACTGAAGGGACAAGATACCAATCATCTATTGCAGAATGGGCCAAGTTGATCAATGCCCCTAAAGAAGGTGAAGATGACACAGATGTCTATGCCAAGCCCAGGAAAGATCATAAATCCATGGCTCACATGTACAAGGAAATTCCTGATCATGCCTTGGAGTCTCACAAGTTTGGCTCCATCTACTATCTGCTGTCAGGGCTGCCCACTATCAACACTATACTGAGGCACAATTTGTTGCCCAAGTCAGGAGATGACAGGATGATCAGAGGTCACTCAATAAACCTGCTGCATATGTTTGATGTGCTAGAGAAGTTCAAGGTGATGACTTTGATTGTTGAAACCATCAAGAGAACTGCTGCTGATCAGAAGAGGTCATGTGGATATGCCACACACATTCAGATGCACATCAACTACAAGATGGGAATAGGCACATATCTACTGGATAGAGAACACCTTCCCCTAAGGCCAGACTTTGAGGACAATGTTGTTGTCATGGATGCATCACATCCTACATCTGTAGAGGCTTAGGAGAAGCGAGAGCAAGCTAAGGCAGCAAAGACTTCCAAGATGCCAGATGTATCAGTTGTGAATCTCAAGACCAAGCAAGATCAGCTCACTTATCTGCTTGATTCTACAATGAGGATTGAGAAAGGACTAGCCACCCTGACTCAAAACCAAGAAAGTCTTGAGAGGATCATTGAAACAAAAAATTTTGATCGAGACTTGAAGGTCACAGAGATCCAAACCACAGTTGAGCGACTTCAAGAAGAGGCAGAGGACAGGAGAGGAAGAGTCACCACAGATGCATTTCACAGAGTGCCAAGAGCACAGAGGTCTGCAGTAGAGCCAGTTGTCACAGATTCCAGAGCTACAGCTTCAGCACCTGCAGCAACTGCCACTGTTGCACCTTTAGTTGCAACTCCTCCAGCTCCTCAGACATCAGGAGAAGCCTTTGCAGATGGACTCCTCTCAACGCCATCTACGCACACCGAAGCCACCAGCCCGAAGACCACTTCAGGAGCTCCCGGAGATCGTGCCTAGAGTGCCGAATAGCACTATGCATTTTTGAGCTTTTAGGTAACTTGTTGCCAAAGGGGAAGAAAGTGTATAGATCTTAGGCTTCGAGAGAGAGAGGGTTTGTTTTGCTTTTGTTTGCCTCTCTTACTACTTGATATTTGTTCGTTTGGTTGCTACATTATTTGTGCTTGTGTGTGAGATACACTTATGATCATGTGGTTGATCATTATGCTTTAATGTGTGCTTGAATGATGCTATCTATAATACTTGTGTATGATCAATCATGTTTCCCTTGGTGATGTGTGCATGTGCTTTATATTCTATCATTTTGAGCGCTCCACCAAGATGTATGTGACATGAAAGAGTAACCCATGATCCTAATCGATTGTGCATTTGCATTCAAAAGCAAATTTTAAATAATGCACAAATTTAGGGGGAGCTCTTCCTTATCACATACTTCTCAAAGTGACGATATATTTCATTCATATTATCATTTGTCGAAGCTTTGATCTATATGTTGTCATCAATTACCAAAAAGGGGGAGATTGAAAGTGCAACTAATCCCCGGGTGGTTTTGGTAATTCATAACAACATATAGCTCATTGAACTAATATCCTTTCAAGTTAAATATTTCAGAAAGTTCAATGATTGGCATGGCACATGGACTAGAGATGTGGACCCCTCAAAATGCTAAGGACAAATATTAGCAAAAGCTCAAGACTCTACATTTCTATTTTAGTGATCCAAGATCACATTGAGTCCATAGGAAAAGCCAATACTATTAAAAGGGGAAGAGGTGTTGCTTAATGGTCTACTTGCTCAAAGTGCTTAGGGATATGCTCCAAAACCCTCAACCACTTTCTCAAATCCAAATATGTCCTAAACCTAAAGTCAAACTCGGCCCCACCGATTTGATCTATCCAGTGCCACCGAGTTCCTTTGACATAGCCACTGCCAAAAACCCTAATCAGTCCTGTCTCACTGATAGGGATTTCGGTCTTACCGAGATGGGATTGCAAACTCAGTGTTTCCCTTCGTAACGTTTCGGTCTCACCGAAATGAGCGATCGGTCCCACCAAGTTCGCAATGCAAACTCTTTGTTTCCCTTTCATAACATTTTGGTCTTACCGAAAGGAGCGATCGGTCCCACCGAGTTTGCCTGACCAACTCTCTGTTTGCTCATTGCTGAAATCGATCTCACCGAGTTCATGCAATCGGTCACACCGAGATGAGGTTTTGCCCTAACCCTAGCACATCGGTCTCACCGAGTTGATCATATCGGTCCCAACGAGAATCCTAACATTCACATTTTGAACTGAATCGGTCCCACCGTGTTCTTCTATTCGGTCTGACCGAGTTGGGTCAAATGTGTGTAGCGGTTCGATTTTGTGTGGAGGCTATATATACCCCTCCACCCCCTTCTCTATTCAAGAGAGAGCCATCAGAACGTGCCTACACTTCCACTACTCATTTTCTGAGAGAGAACCACCTACTCATGTGTTGAGACCAAGACATTCCAATCCAACCACAAGAATCTTGATCTCTAGCCTTCCCCAAGTTGCTTTCCACTCAAATCATCTTTCCACCATATCAAAATCTGTGAGATAGAGTTGAGTGTTGGGGAGACTATCATTTGAAGCACAAGAGCAAGGAGTTCATCATCAACACACCATCTATTACCTTTTGGAGAGTGGTGTCTCCTAGATTTGTTAGGTGTCACTTGGGAGCCTCCGACAAGATTGTGGAGTTGAACCAAGGAGTTTGTAAGGGCAAGGAGATGGCCTACTTCATGAAGATCTACCCGAGTGAGGCAAGTCCTTTGTGGGCGATGGCCATGGTGGGATAGACAAGGTTGCTTCTTCGTGGACCCTTCGTGGGTGGAGCCCTCCGTGGACTCGCGCAACCGTTACCCTTCGTGGGTTGAAGTCTCCATCAACGTGGATGTACGATAGCACCACCTATCGGAACCACCCCAAAAATCTTCGTGTCTACATTGCGTGTGCCTTCTCCTAACCCTTCCCTTTACCTTCATATGCAATGTTTTACTTTCTGCTGCTACACTCTTAGAATTGCATGTGTAGGTTGATTGCTTGACCTATGCTATGTTGCTAAAATCTACCAAGACTTGAAATTGGGAAAAGGCTAGATTTTTATTTGGTCAAGTAGTCTAATCACCCCCCCCCCCTCTAGACCTACTTTCGATCCTACAGCGAGGCGCTTGCTGGAAAACCTTACAAAACCACCGCTGCCTCCGCTGCTATCAAAGTATGACCGCTCTATTGTAAACTCATATAGAGATACACAGCAGCAGTCGGGAAGTAGCAGTACTGCAAGGGGGAAAACAATTCCCCAGCTCGGCGAACAGAAAAACCAATCGTGTCCCCCCTCAAGGTGTTTACCGATATCGCTAATGATCCAGGGGTAGCGGCCACTGATCCTGGTTTCACTCTTACTGATTACTTAGGCGATGAGGTACATTTCAAAATTGCTGAGTTAGCCTATAAATTCGAGCACAGGAAGCCTCTCGTCAGACCTGAGGAGCTCCCGTATCTACCGACGATGATGCGAAGATTGCATGACTGGTACTTGGAAGCCTCAAAGCAAGGGAGCAACTTTATCATTGCGGGAATTAAAGATGAGCATTACTTCAATGGAGACGAGGAGATTTACATTGAATTTAAAGAATTATTTCAGTTATACAATCAAGACGCCATCGACAAATCTATCGTCAGCTGCTATTGTTTGTAAGTATCATTTCTGTAATTAAGTCTCTAGCTCAGCTCATTCATTGCATGTATAATTATCCTCACTATCACTACTGGAATCAGGATCTTTACCGTCAGCCGTCTCTTTGCCGTCTGTTTGCTGATGGCAAAGATGGTCTTTGCCATCAGCTTACAGAAAACTGACGGCAAAGAAGGAGCGGACGGCAAAGATATTGTTTGCCGTCAGCCGTCTCTTTGCCGTCTGCTAGTAGACGGCAAAGAATCTTTGCCGTCCGCTAGCAGATGGCAAAGAGGGAGGGTGGCCCACTAGCGAGAGCCACCTGATGGCCACTTTCTTTGCCGTCTGCTAGCAGACGGCAAAGAAAGTGGCCAAACTAACGTCCGTTAGCTAGGCTCTTTGCCGTCTGCTAGCTGACGGCAAAGAACCGTGCCCTAACTTAAAAGCCAACGCTCGCGCCCCACCCCTCTCTCTGTCCCCTCTCTCTCTCTCCACCCCATGCCCGAGCCGCCGCCGCCCCGCGCCACCCCGCCCTTTTCCTTTTTCTCCACTCCTATCCTCCCCCGTCGTTCTTCTTCCGTCCCCCCCGCCCCGCACCCCCTCCTGCCCACGCCCCACCCCATCGCCGTGCCACCCCTTCCCGCCCGCCGTGCCCGAGCCGCCGCCGCCCCGCGCCAACCCCCTTCACCCGCGCCCCCCCCTCCATCCGCGTCCCCGCGCGCCCTCTCCTCCACCACCCCGCCCTCCTCTGTCCTACTCCCCCCCTCCTCCACCCCGCTCCCCTCGCCCTGCTCCCCTCTCCTCCCCTCCCTCTCCTCCCCCTTCTCCTCTCGCTTTCCCCTTTCTCCACCCCTTCGCTCCCCGTCGCCTTCAGACCCCTCTCTTCCACACATACCCGTCTTCTTCCCGCTCCGCTCCGGCGACCCCTACTCCGGTGAGACCTTGTATTTTTTTTTAGATTTAGTTTAGGTTTAGTTTTTCACTTGTCGATGTGCTGGGCAATGTGTGTGCTAGTTGATGTCTATATTTTTATGGAGTTGGGGTGTTTGTTGATTTTCCTCCTCACCGGCTGTATGATCAAGAATTTAACTTAATTAGTACATTTGATGTAAGAGCTACTGATCTTACCGACATATTTTATTTAGATAACTAGAACGGTTCTACATGTAATCTAATTGTAGCTATGAATATTAATTATAAGGATCCTGTAGTTATAGAAAAATTGGTTATATCACGTTACAATTATGAATAATTGACAATGCTGGATGATGTTTATGTGTAGTTCTACTAAAATTGGTTGTGATATATCTCGTTAAAACTTAGGAATATCTATCGGGTGCGGTATATAGAGCAGTCAGAAACGGTAATGACATGTTTTGATGTAGTTATGATCATTTGTCAGCTATTTGGTTTGTCACAATTATGATAATTTATTGGTTTACACTCATGAGATTTATTGACTGTGCCCTGCTATGAAAAGAGATCTATCAATTATTGATTCGATGTTATAATCATACAATGAAGTTGCGGTACCTTTGCTTCCACTTTCCCTTTAATCTAGATAGCTTAGCAAGGAGGAGGATTCTGTATTTCCATCTTTGTCAAAGGCTTCTGAAGTTTTGATTAACTATCATTAAAATGGGGAAGAATTTAAGCATGCTATTACCATGTATAGTGTGGTATCTTGCCTTGGAGTATTCATGTCTAGTAGCAGATCATTGCAGGCATGGATGTGAAGAACTTGGGCCAAATTTAGTTTAAGTTAAATTGTAGATGCCTATATTTCACCAAATTTCAAATAATTTTTCTACCAAAAATAAATGAAAAAATATTGGTTACACTTGAACCTTGTGTTATCTTTGAATATCACCATCAATATCATTGGTAGTGGTAATGTTTTCTTATTGGTATCACTATCAATTTGGTTTACATTTTCAGTTTTCTTCATGTCTAAAGAAATCCCTAGTTTTGAAGGGTGCCAATTGCCATTGCGAACTAACCTACCAAATTAATTAAGTGTTGTTGATGTTGTTGAGCACAAGTGCATTGCTTTTTTTTCTCAGTTTTCTTTCAGGTCTAAAAACTTGGCTCTGTTCCAACTATGTCCATTTATCAAATATGATAGAGTTGAATTAGAGCCAAGTTGGATTAGGGCCAAGTTTCTGTAGATATGCAAATGGTCCATTTATCAAATATGGTTCTAGCTGTGTTTATAGATATGGTCCATTTATAGTAGATATGATTCTAGCTGTTGCCATCATAAATGTCCACAAGTGCATTGCTTTTTGAATGTGAAATGATAACTTGGTGTAGTTGATTATCTTCTGCTCAAAACTTTTGCTGCTGTAATGTTGTATGATAATGTTGTAAGGGTAGTAAGTGGTCTCTTCTGCTGCTTATCAGAGATGGGGGGAGGCCGCCACCGCAGGCTGCGCTCTGCCACACCGGAGTGCGACATGGAAGGTTTCGAGTTCTTCACGATCATACTTGAGAATTCCTCCAGGAGGCAGGTATATAAAAGGAGAGATCTCCCCTTCACCCATCTCTTTATCATAACTCTGCTGTTTGCTACATCACTGCTTGACCCACGCCGCAGAGGCTGCCTGACACTTTTATGAAGATGCTGGACGGCCATCGGCCAAAGAATGTGAAGCTGCGACAGGCTGGCAGCGGGCTTCGCAGGCTGTGGGACGTGGAGGTGGTGTTCAGGTATGACCACATGTACCTGTGTCGTGGCTGGGAGCAGTTCATCCGTGCCTACGACCTGCGGCACGGGTACTTCCTTGTCCTCAGGTACGACGGCAACGCCACGCTCACCGTGAAGGTGTTCAACACGACTATGTGCCGCATGCGCTATCAGGACGACGACGATGCCAGTATGCTCTGCCGCTTCTTCTTCTCCATTTGGCTTTGTCTCACACGGATAGTTAAAAAAACTTTGTTGCATTTGGTCAGGCAATGGGAGCAACAGCAGCGGCTCGGGCTACAGCAAAAGCAGCAGCAACTCTAGCTACAGCAAAAGCAGCAGCAACTCTGGCTACAGCAAAAGCAGCATAGAGGATGAGGAGGAACGGAGTGGGGAAGAAGAGGAGCAGAGTAGGGATGAGGAGGTGCAGCCTATTCTGTCTGACGATGACCTCGCGATGGTGGTGGCTGACGATGGGCAAGCGATGGTGGTGGCTGATGATGACCTACCGATGGTGGTGGCTGACGACGGCCAAGCGATGGTGGTGGCTGACGATGACCTAGCGATGGTGGTGCCTGAAGATGGCCTCGTGATGGTGGTGGTGCCTGACAATGACCTCGCGATGGTGGTGGCGTCGGCGATCCCACAGCTGGGCGACAGGACCATGCCAATTGTGGTAGAAGAGTACATCCCACTGCCTCGCCGCTCTAAGCGCATCAGGATGATGAAGGAGAAGGAGAAGAAGGAGGAGTGAAGATCCTTCACCTCCGTGATGACGGTAAGTTTTCTCTAGTGTTTTGCTTACGAAATGCATAAAGACCTAGACTTATCTTTATTTCCTCCAAAATGCTTACCATAATGACCTAGACTTAGCTTATCTTCCTCCAAAATGACATAATTAGCTTACTTAGCTCCAAAATGATCTATACTTAGCTTTGTTTCTCCGAAATGACCTAAGTTAGCTCTAATATGCTAAGTTATCTCTAATATGCTTAGTTACCTAGGTTTGCTCAATAATGACATACACTTAGCTTACTTATGCAAAAAATGGCATAATTAGCTTACTTAGGTTTGAAATGGCATAACAGTCTTGGTAACCTCATATATGTCATATAGTTAGCTTATTTTCCTTGAAAATGACATAATAAGCCTAATTAGCTCCAAAATGATCAATTTTACCTAAGTTAGCTCCAAAATGACCTAAGTTAGCTCTAAAATGCTAAATTAGCTCTAATATGCTTAGTTACCTAGGTTAGCTCAATAAAGAACTATAATTAGCTTACTTATGTCAAAAATGGCATAATATTCTTACTTAACTAAAAAGTGGCATAATTTGCTAGGTTAGCTCCAAAATGACCAAGTTTTCTCTAGTGTTTTGCTTTACAAATGGATACTTAGCTTATTTTCCTCCTAAATGGCATAATTACCTAAGTTAGATAAAAAATAAGCGATACTTAGCTTATTCAGTTCATTTATGACATACTTAGCGTACTTAGGTAAAAAATGGCATGATAATCTTTGTTAGCTCCAAAATGATATAGACTTAGCTTATTTTCCTCGAAAATGACATAATAACCTTACTAAGCTCCAAAATGACCTATTTACCTACCTTAGCTCTAAAATGACCTACACTTAGCATTTTTACCTAGCTTAGCAATAAAATGACATTTTTACCTACCTTAGTTAGAAGAAGAAGAAGATAAAGAAGAGGAGATGACAAAAAGAAAGAGAAGAAAAAAAATATTCTTCTTCTTCTTCTTCTTCTAACTTTCATCTTTCCCAATTTGCAGATTTGCTTTACATGAGGAAGCTTGGATTCATGGAGTGTACTATTCTTGTGGTGCTTCCTTGTTGTTTATGAAAACTTGTTTGGATATGTATGTCTATATGGATATGTTGTTGGAAACTTGTTTCTGGTTATGTATATATGGATATGTTGGACTTTGTTGAACTATGTTGTTGGATTGGATGAAATATGTTGTTGGACATGCTGTTGGATATGTATGCATGTATATCTGTGTTTGAAACCATGTCTAATTAATGGGATTTAAATAAAAACAGGGGATATATAGCCTCTTTGCCGTCCGCTAGCGAATGGCAAAGAGCTTAGCCGTCCGCTAGCAGACGGCAAATAGGACATATGGCAGTCACCTGTGCAAACTGGGAACACTGGCTACCTATTTGCCGTCTGCCAGCAATGATTCAAACCTCTTTGCCGTCTGCTGGCAGACGGCATATCTGGACACGTGGCAGCTTCCCAGTGCTGCCTAGTTGGGCTCTTTGCCGTCCGCCAGCGGACGACAAAGATCTTTGACTTGTTGCCGTCCGCTGGCGGATGGCAAAGAGCGCCGTTAACACCCTAACGGCTCTCACGCCACCGCACTGCCGTCAGCTGTCTTTGCCGTCTGCTGGACTCGGATGGCGGATGGCGTAATCCTTTGCCGTCCGTTTCTAAGAAGCGGACGGCAAATAAGGCCTTTGCTGGCAGGCTTTCATCCGGACAGTTTGTCGTCCGCTAGTGGACGGCAAAGCATTTTGCCATCCGTGATCTATGCCTTTGCCGTCCGGCATGGCGGACGGCAAAGAAGCTGATTCCAGTAGTGTATATATATTATGCAGAAAGAAGATCCTCGAAAACAAAAGAGGACAAATATAGGACATTGGGTTCATTAACCCAAATACTATTCATGAAGCTACGGTAAAATGGTATGCCAACGATACAGAGAAGTTCTTGCTAAGGGCGTTAATTGAACAACAAACCAAAAGGGAAATACTATTTCCTTACAACTTCCAGTGAGTGTTATACTGTCTTGTACACATCATTCTGTTTCGCTTACTCGATGTTAAGTGTAATTGATGAGCTATGCGTGCGCAGGTTCCACTTTATTCTGCTAGTCATTCAGTTTGACGCAGGAAAAGTACTTGTCATGTACTCGTTACGTAAAGACCCTGAGATGTGGGCGGACCTGAAAAAAATTCTCCAGAGGTAAATTCAATCATTATCGCACTATATCGGCAACTATCATTCATTTCTTGATATCAAGTAATTAATAACTCCTTTATTCATTTTCTTTGCCGGGCAGGGTTTGGAAAGAGTTCACCAAGCAGGTTAGGGGTGAATGGAGAGAGGAGCTGCTCTTTGAAGAACTCAGTGTAAGTAGTACTAGCTAGGTCCGCGCATCTCTTTGATTCTAGTTTCAATACCACTATCATGCTTGATTATTATTTTGATTGAACTCTATTCTCGTAAAGTGCTCGAGGCAGGGATCCAGGAATAACTTATGTGGATACTATGTTTGCGAGTTCATTCGCCAGACGACCTCTGAGACGGGCAGAAATTTACAACAACTTGAAGTACGTAAACAATATTCACAAATTTATTTTATTACCATCAATTGTGTTGAGTTTCATTCATATATATATATATATATATATATATTGACCCCCTTCTTTAAATTAGATCGAACGAAAGCGGGACGAACTCCTACCAAAGGCTCGCATACGAGCAATTCAAGAGGAATTTGCGGATTCTTCCTTCAAGAGATCATAGCTAAAATCGAAGAATACCATTGAGAATTGGTAATGAATGTTGGTAATAAGATATTAGGGATCATAAGATATGTTACATTGTATATATGCATCAACGTGTACTATACGTAGTAGCGTCGAATAGATATACGAAAACTTGTTGTTCGACCAAGCACGGAGAAAGAGAGGTCACTTCTCTCTATATTCATGATGATTTGTGTAATGGTTCCTTCATTGCTATATGTAGTAGCTAGCGTCGAGTTGAATGGAAAACATAAAATAAAAACGAAAACCCTAAATGTAAAAGAATTGAATGGTAAAAACAAAAAGAAAAGGGGGAAACACAATATGAAACCCCTAAACCCTCCAAAACCCTAAACCCCTCATTTAGAAAAAAAAACCAGCGCTTGGTAGGTGCTGACGCGTGGCTGCCTTTTAGTCCCGGTTGGTGTAAAGGTCGTCCTGCCTGGGCGCTCCAGAGCGGCCACGTGGAGCTCCTTTAGTCCCGGTTCGTAACACAACTGGGACTAAAAGTGGGGGCCTTTAGTCCCGATTGCGTAGTCCCGGTTGCAGAACCGGGACTAAAGGCCCTTAGGAACCGGGACTAATGCCCTGTTTTCTACTAGTGTCAAGGACCATTGCAATTTTAGCACATAACATAGATATTAATTACAAACTTGGAGATAGATAATAACTGATTATTATTGTCTCTAGGGCATATCTCCTACAGACTCCCACTTGCACTAGAGTCAATAATCTAGTTACAAGGCTTCCTTAACACCAATGGCTATCCGGTGCTACTCATGCTTTGCTCGTGGTAGAGGTTTGTCATCGGGTCTCACACATTCAGATCTGTGTGAACTTTACGTACTTTCACAAGACCCTCTTCGACATGATGTTGGATGATGTGATATTTGCGTGCAATATGTCTTGTCTTTTGGTGGGATCTTGGCTCCTTTGCCTGAGCCACGGCACCACTATTATTACAATAGATCTCCACTGAGTCCAGCGCACTTGGAACCACACCAATCTCTTCAAGAAACTTCTTGATCCAGCTGCCTCTTTCAAGGCTTCTTAAGCCACGACATATTCCACCTCCATCGTAGAATCCACCACAGTGTTTTGCTTAGAGCTCTTCCAGCACACTGCACCTCCGTTCATAATGAAAACATAGCCTGATTGAGATTTGAAGTCATCTGGGTCAGTCATGAAGCCTGCATTGGTGTAACCATTTACAATGAGCTCTTCATCACCTCCAAACACAAGGAGCAAGTCCTTGCTACTCCTGAGGTACTTAAGAATATTTTAAACTGCGGCCAGTGTTGCAATCCTGGATCACTTTGGTACCTGCTGGTAACACTTAGCACATGGGAAACATCTGGTCTTGTACATAGCATGGCATACATAATGGAACCAACTGCCAAAACATATGGAACATCATTCATTTGTACTCGCTCATCAATAGTCCAACGACCCTGATTCTTGTTGAGCACTGTGCCAGGTGACATTGGGAGTAGGCCCTTCTTCGCATTCTCCATATTAAACATGTTTAATGCGTTGTCAATGTACATGCTTTGCCTAAGCGCTATCAGATATCTTGATCTATTTCTGTAGATTTTGATGCCCAAGTCTTTCATAGAAAAACTCTTCTTCAATGACTATTTTATTTCACTAAGAAAATTCACGTCATTGCCAATCAAAAATATGCCATCCACACATAAGATTAGAAATGCTTTTGTGCTCCCACTAAATTTCTTGTAAACACAAGATTCTTCATCATTCCTGATGAAACCAAACTCTTTGACCACTTCATCAGAACAAATATTCCAGCTCCTTGATGCTTGCTTCGGACCATAAATGGCATTTTGAAGCTTGCACACCTATCTAGCATCTTTAGGATTGACATGCCCACGACCATAAGAAGATCTGGCATTGTTGTTACGCTGTTGAGAAATTCCATGGCCATTACCACGGCCAGCAGGAAGTGGCACTAGCTGATTCTGACTCTGAGAACAGTCTCTGGCACGGTGACCTGGCTGGCCAGACTTGAAGCAGAGTCCACTGCCTGGATGTGGTGCAGGAGCTTGAGGTGGTGCAGCTCGAAGAGGCTGCCTCGGTGGTGGAGGAGGCAGGCAAGGTGCAGCATAAGCATGCCTGTACACTGGAGATGCTGGACGGTACATGCTCTGTGGAATCCATATGCAGCGCTTCTGCGAAGACGAGCCCAAAGATGAGCCCGCTTCACGGGTGCGTCTGGTCGCTTCCTTGTGTTTCTTCAGACCAGTCTAGACCATGATGGCCTTGTTCACCAAGGTGGCGAAGTCAGGAAAGTCTTGGACGAGCAGGGCTAGCTGAATGTCATGGTGTAGCCCTTCACGGAACTTCTCCTATCTACGAGCATCAGTGGGGATGTCTTCTTCAGGGTAGCGAGACAAATCAAGGAACTCTCGCTGGTAGACTTCTACATTCTTGTTGCCTTAAACGAGGCTGCGGAACTCGGCCTTCTTCCGATCAATAACTCCTGGCGGAATATACCGGGCACGAAAAGCAGCCTTGAATTCCACCCAGGTGACGATTGTTCCAGGAGGTAAGGTATGTCTGTGAGTTGCCCACCATTGTGCTACGGGTCCCTTCAGGAAGTATGTCGCGAAAGTGACATAGCTGACAGGAGGAACATCAGCTGACTCCATCTCATAGAAGATGTCACTCAGCCAGTCATCGGCATCCAGCGGATTAACTGTGTTGCGGAATACCGAGGGGTTGAGACGCACAAACTCTGGCAGCGTGATTGAAGTTGGCTGCTGGTTGGCATTGGGACGAGGGAACTGATCCATAATTCCCGTCATGAACTGACGGTTGAGTTCAAATTGTTGCATCATAGCAGCCATATAGTCAGGCGGTGGCGGCGGTGGTGGATTGTTAACACCCATCCTGCTAAATTCAACAGGGGTAGTTTAGGAGAAGCCATTGCGAGTGTTTAGCAACAAGTATGATGTAACACGATGGAATTTAAGTAGTGTAAAAGATACTTAACAGTAGTCATTTAAGACATACAGATCCATACAGAGTTGGTTACAATCGGACAGCATAATGGCGCAAATTCAAAAGCTAGACATGCTAGGCGGCACGCAGGCACGCGGTAAAGAAGTACACAACAAGACATAGCAAAGGCTACATCAACGTCGGAGAAAACCACTGAAACGGGGTAGCTGCAAGTGCGGACGACGAATGTTTGTCGCGGAAGGATCCTGCGCTCCATGTGCACTCTGATGCAGAACCCGGTCTCGAACTGAAAGAAGAGGTCCACGTGTAGGTGTGTGACCTCCCACAGCAGGCCAATCGATCCCTGGTGGCATCTCGGTCCTGCGCGGGTAAAGGATGTGCTCCGGATGTATCCCTGCACAAACAGCTGGTAGCAACTGCATCATAGCCTCGTAGAGGCGTGCTCGAGTGGCAAACAACTCGACGGCAAGAGCTCGAACAGTGTGTTCTAGAGCCTGATTACACTGAATCAGAACTCGCGGATCGTAGCGACGAGGCTCGTACGGGGCACAGATAGCTGTGTAGTATCCAGTAGCATCTCCAGCCGGGGCATACAGAATGTATCGAAACTCAGAGGCACCCAAGCTAGCGCTGAGCTCTCCTCGAAGACGTGCGACAGCAGAATAGGCGGCATCATGGACTGCCATCTCAATCATCACGCCGATACCGTGGAAAAGGTACAGCTCAGTGTCTGAGTCATCCTGCTGATCATAGATACGAACTTCAGCATAGTACTGCTCCTTGTTGAATTCGCGGTAAACCTCGTAGACCATGTACTCGGGGTACCAGCGCTAATCCAGTCTGGTCAGGAGGGCGATCAGGACAGCTGGGAAACCAGGGGCATCTCGAGGCCAAGTGCGAAGCACAAGCTGCGTCGTAGGACGTGGTGGAAACAGACGATCCATCTGAAATAAAGGAAATTCATGATTGTCATTTGACGATGAGAAGTATAACAAATCTCGAAGAGAAAGGTTAAACAAAACAATGGAAAGGAAAATGATTATCAGACTAATCAGATCAATGACAGGGAAATCGCACAGATATCCAGCTCTCCGGGAGGACGGGATTTACGAGATCCTAAGTGTCGGCGTTAGAAAATTTATTTAACCCGAATAGAAGAGTGATCAGGGTCCTAGAGTAAAGACAAGGAATAAAAGATCCTAATACCACCGAGTTGGCGATATGGGCCCGTAACCCACACAGCTAAGTTAGTAAAACAGTTTTCGGTTACTAGACTCAACTTCGGCCAAAAAGTTGGATAGGGGATTCCTAGAGGGCTCGAATAAAAATAAAGTCATGCAAGCTTTATATTACAAGCCAGGGCCTCGAGGGCTCGAATACATAGCTCGATGGCATACAAGTGTCAGCGGAAGCATCAGATATCTGGGTACAGATATAACAGAGTTACAGATAGGCCTTTAAGAAGGCGGGGTAAAATAAAACACTACGATTGAAAGGCGTAGGCCTCCTACCTAGGACCCTCCGAATCTACTCCTGGTCGTCGGTCGGCTCCTCGTAGTAGTACTCGCCGGGAGGGTTGTAGTAGTAGTAGCCGTCGGCGGGGGCAGCTGGCTCCGGGGCTCCGTCGTTTGGTTGCGACAAATGGATAAGGTGAGAACAAGAAAGTAAAGCAAACGTGAGTACTCATCCGAAGTACTCAGCAAGCAAGGATCTACACTACATATGCAACATTTTCAAAGGAGGGCTGTATATGTGGACTGGGCTGCAGAAATGCCAGAATAGAGGGGAAAAGCCTAGTCCTATCGAAGACTAGCATCTTCATAGGTCTTGCAGCATTAGAAGAGTGCAGATTAACATAATGTAAAGTAGTAGTAGTGTTAACAACCTTGCCCAAAGATTCTTCCTCGACTCCCTGCGAGAAAGCAATCCCAGAGACATACTATCCAGTTATCATCTCGTGTCACCAGTTCTAGTTGTAATGATCGGGATACAGCTCCGAGTGTCTGTTACCGTAGGACAGGCTATCGATAGATTAGTTCTTCCCTGCAGGGGTGCACCAACTTACCCACCACGCTCGCTTAACTCCGGCCGGACACACTTTACTGGGTCATGCCCGGCCTCGGCCAAACGATACGCCACAACCCGACCAAAAAATTAACAGAGAGGTCAGCACGCCAGACTAACCCTATGCCCCTAGGGGTCTTGGGCCATCGCCCCGGGAACTCCTGCATGTTGCGAACGCGGCCGGTGAGCAGACCTAGCCCCCCTTATACAAGTGCAGGGTGTTACCAGTCCAACCCAGCGCGCGCCGCTCAGTCGCTGACGTCTATTAAGCCCCGGCTGAAGTATACGACGCAGAACGCCCATACTATGCCCACGTGATGGTTAGTGCTATCAGGCTAGAGGCCCCTCGGATGAAATATCCAAACCGCTAGTGTGTTGGTAGTGCGGAAATGAGCAGAGACTCACGAAAGATGTGACCCCGTCGCCCCATCTCGAGGACTTGCGGCAAGGGCTAGGAATGCCCGGCCACGCCTCGTAGTTATCTCACGGGCACCTTCCAGGTCAACCCGACTCCATATCACTCCCATCATAAACTCGTGCGGGTACCCCTCAGGGCCGACCCGTCTTTATCCAGAATAAACAGTATCAACAATAATGTAAAGGCATCCGTGTGGCTACCATATCAAGAAGTAATCCGAGGCATCACCCTCGTTGGATTCCCACCTAACGTAAACATCAAGGTGAACGGAGGAGGAATCACCCTCGAGGTCCACTCTTGAGGAGTTGCGCGACGTTGTCGTTATCGGGGGTGGTGTAGGAGGAATCACCCTCGCTGACCACGTCTATTAACTAACCTACAAGGTTATCATCAGAAGTGCTGACGAGGTATCACCCTCGGCACTTGATAGTAACCCAGTAGTGTCGAGCAACAAAGGGGAAGTGATGTGCGGTGCCGGGGCCTGGTCTTCGATCCCGTTGTTTGCGTCTTTTGATGATCCAGCGGGGCAGTCGGGATAAAGTGGGGTCTCTGCTGGGTCTCTACCCAACCTATACTAAACAGTTTAGGATAAGCAGGTAGGTAACAATAGCAGGTTACAATAAACAGGCTATGCAGCAGAAATAGGATAACAGCAGACGCAATAACTTCTAATGCAAGCATAAGAGAGAAGAGAGTAGGCGATATCGGAATGCTTAAAAAAGGGGGGTGCTTGACTGGAAGCTCTGCGGCAAGGGTCTGATTATCAGGGGCGTAGTCGACCTCCGGAGCTGCGTCGGTCTCGGTAGCTACGTCGACGTCGGGGTCTACCGAGAGAGAAGAGGGGGAGGAAACAAATAAATACACAGTAATATTGCAACACGGAGCATGCCATACCTAGGATGCAGTGCAGGGTTGCCTAAAGTATGTCTAAGTCATTTTAGTTACTTTAGGATTAAAGTTGGATTTATTATCCGGTGTATATGCACTATTCATATACCATAATCGGGCTAAAAGTTATGGGTTCTCCTACGTAGGGGGGTTCTGACATAGAAACAGACGACACGATCAGATTCGTCTCGTCGTTCTGAGCAACTTTCATGTACAAAGTTTTCCGATCTGAGCTACGGTTTATTTTCTACGATTTTCTAAAGATTTTAGTATTTTCTGGAATTTATCTTGGGGTGCCTTGGGCATCCCCAAGCTTGAGTTTTTGCGTCTCCTTAATTCCTTTTATATCACGGTTTCCCTAAATCTTAAAAACTTCATACACACAAAACTCAACAAGAACTCGTGAGATAAGTTAGTATAAACCAATGCAAAAACCTTATCATTCTCTACTGTAGCAAATCACTAAAATTATAATTTAACATTGCATACCAAATTCCTCTGCATATTTAATAGTCCTATCCTCAAATAGAATCATTAAACAAGCAAACATATGCAAACAATGCAAACATAAAAGCAATCTAACAAACCAGGACAGTCTATAAAGAATGCAAGAGTATTCATACTTATCTAACTTCAAAAATTCTGAAAATTTAGCATACTGTAGAAAATTTATCAGAGCTTACTTTGCAAAAAGTTTCAACATTTTATCACATTCTGACTTTTCTAGAGAAGTTTTTTCAATAGCAATAAACTTTCTGTTTTGAAACAGCAACATGTAGACTTGCAAAATAAGCATGGCAAAGGCTATCATTGCCACTTTTATTGAAAAAACAAATAATGCAAAACATTATTCTAACTAACAGAAAGCAAATCCTAACAAAATAAATTGACGCTCCAAGTAAAACACATATCATGTGACGAATGAAAACATAGCTCCAAGTGAGGTTACCGATAATGTTGAAGACGAAAGAGGGGATGCCTTCCGGGGCATCCCCAAGCTTAGTTGCTTGGATCTTCCTTGAATGTTACCTTGGGGTGCCTTGGGCATCCCCAAGCTTAGGTTCTTGTTGTGACGACCCCGGCTTAATCGTGCACTAACCATACACACAAATGCACATGATCAAGCCTAAGGACTCACTTGAAGATATCACAACACAACTCTAAAACATAAATAAAGCCATACAAGTTTTATATTACAAGCCAGGGCCTCGAGGGCTCGAATACATAGCTCGATGGCATACAAGTATCAGCGGAAGCATCAGATATCTGGGTACAGATATAACAGAGTTACAGATAGGCCTTTAAGAAGGCGGGGTAAAATAAAACACTACGATCGAAAGGCGTAGGCCTCCTACCTAGGACCCTCCGAATCTACCCCTGTTCGTCGGTTGGCTCCTCGTAGTAGTACTCGCCAGGAGGGTAGTAGTAGTAGTAGCCGTCGGCGGGGGCAGCTGACTTCGGGGCTCCGTCGTTTGGTTGCGACAAATGGATAAGGGGAGAAAAAGAAAGTAAAGCAAACATGAGTACTCAGCAAGCAAGGATCTACACTACATATGCAACATTTTCAAAGGAGGGATGTATATGTGGACTGGGCTGCAGAAATGCCAGAATAGAGGGGAAAAGCCTAGTCCTATCGAAGACTAGCATCTTCAAGCATCTTCATCAGTCTTGCAGCATTAGAAGAGTGCAGATTAACATAATGTAAAGTAGTAGTAGTGTTAATAACCTCGCCCAGAGATTCTTCCTCAACTCCCTGCGAGAAAGCAATCCCAGAGACATACTATCCAGTTATCATCTCAAGTCGCCAGTTCTAGTTGTACCGATCGGGATACAACTCCGAGTGTCCGTTACCGTAGGACAGGCTATCGATAGATTAGTTCTTCCCTGCAGGGGTGCACCAACTTACCCACCACGCTCGCTTAACTCCGGCCGGACACACTTTACTAGGTCATGCCCGACCTCGGCCAAACGATACGCCGCAACCCGACCAAAAAACTAACAGAGAGGTCAGCACGCCGGACTAACCCTATGCCCCCAGGGGTCTTGGGCCATCGCCCCGGGAACTCCTGCACGTTGCGAACGCGGCCGGTGAGCAGACCTAGCCCCCCTTATACAAGTGCAGGGCGTTACCAGTCCAACCCGGCGCGCGCCACTCAGTCGCAGAACAACCATACTATGCCCACATGATGGTTAGTGCTATCAGGCCAGAGGCCCCTCGGATCAAATATCCAAACCGTTAGTGTGTTGGTAGTGCGGAAACGAGCAGAGACTCACGAAAGATGTGACCCCGTCGCCCCGTCTCGAGGACTGGCAGCAAGGGCTAGGAATGCCCGGCCACGCCTCGTAGTTATCTCACGGGCACCTTCCAGGTCAACCGACTCCATATCACTCCCATCATAAACTCGTGCGGGTACCCCTCAGGGCCGACCCGTCTTTATCTAGAATAAACAGTATCAACAATAATGTAAAGGCATCCATGTGGCTACCATATCAAGAAGTAATCCGAGGCATCACCCTCGTTGGATTCCCACCTGACGTAAACATCAAGGTGAACGGAGGAGGAATCACCCTCGAGGTCCACTCTTGAGGAGTTGCGCGACGGTGTCGTTATCGGGGGTGGTGTAGGAGGAATCACCCTCGCTGACCACGTCCGATTAACTAACCTACAAGGTTATCATCAGAAGTGCTGACGAGGTATCACCCTCGGCACTTCATAGTAACCCAGTAGTGTCGAGCAACAAAGGGGAAGTGATGTGCGGTGCCGGGGCCTGGTCTTCGATCCCGTTGATCGGGTCTTCTGATGATCCGGCGGGGCAGTCGGGATAAAGTGGGGTCTCTGCTGGGTCTCTACCCAACCTATACTAAACAGTTTAGGATAAGCAGGTAGGTAACAATAGCAGGTTACAATAAACAGGCTATGCAGCAGAAATAGGATCACAGCAGACGCAATAACTTCTAATGCAAGCATAAGAGACAAGAGAGTAGGCGATATCGGAATGCTCAAAAAGAGGAGGGGTGCTTGCCTGGAAGCTCTGCAGCAAGGGTCTGATCGTCAGGGGCGTAGTCGACCTCCGGAGCTACGTCGGTCTCGGGAGCTACGTCGATGTCGGGGTCTACGGAGAGAGAAGAGGCGGAGGAAACAAATAAATACACACTAATATTGCAACACAGAGCATGCTATACCTAGGATGAAGTGCAGGGTTGCCTAAAGTATGTCTAAGTCAATTTAGTTACTTTATGATTTAAGTTGGATTTATTATCCAGTGTATATGCGCTATTCATATACCGGAATCGGGCTAAAAGTTACGGGTTCTCCTACGTAGGGGGTTCGGACATATAAACAGACAACACAATCAGATTTGTCTCGTCGTTCTGAGCAACTTTCATGTACAAAGTTTTCCGATCTGAGCTACGGTTTATTTTCTATGATTTTCTAAAGATTTTAGTATTTTCTGGAATTTATTTATTTAACATAAATGAATTATGACGTCAGCATTGCGTGGGGATGACATCAGCGGTCAACAGACTTGCTGACCAGGTCAAACCTGACCTGTGGGTCTAGTGGGACCCACATGTCAGCCTCTGTTAGTTAACAGAGTTTAAATTTAAACTAAACAGTGTTAATTAGGCAGTAGGCCCCACATGTCATAGGCTAATTAGTGTTTCTAATTAAGTTTTAATTATTAAATCATTTTAATTAACGGATTAAGTGGTGGGGCCCACATGTCAGTAGGTCAGTGGGCGCCCAGTCAGCATGTTGACTGGGTCAACCCAGTCAACTGGGCCCCCGGATCCACTGGTCAGCGACCCAGGGGCGGGGCCCACCGACGCCAGGTCAGCGCGGCGGCCGGAGACGTGCCGGCGACCTCTCCAGCGGCGGAAGTTCGACGGAGCTCGTCGGAATCGCGCTAGGGAGCTCGGCTTCGGGCGTGCGTGGGTGCGTTCGAACGGGCATCGTACGCCGCATCGATTGGTGGCCTCGGCCGTAACAGGGGAGACCGGAAAAGACGCCGGCGGCGAGATGGAGCGGCGGCCATTACGGGTGAGCTCGGGTTCGTCGACGGAGGGCACGGAGAGAGAGGCGGGAGGGTTCGACGGCCTCCTGGCAGTGCCAGGAGCACACTGGAGTGCTCAGATGCGATCTCGGCTGATTGCGGTCGCGACAACGAAACGACGGGCGGCGGCCGGAGCTCGGCAGCGCGGCGACGGTGCAGCAGCTAACTAGGAGAGCTACGCGAGCGCCTAGGGGAAGGAGAAGGGGTGTGGGTGCTCACCGAGCGGCGCACGGAGGCCTTCGGGAGCTTAGTACCGCAGGACGACGCCGGAGATGATGAAGATCGCCGGAGGCAGAGGCGGTCGGGGACGAAAGCGATCTACGGCTGCGACGGGGCCCGGCTCCACCTGAGACAACTAGACGGAGGAGCAGGCCACGGCGGATCCCGCGGACAAGATCAACAGACACGGGGCCGCCGAAGACCGCGGAGATGACGGAGGTGCGATGGCGATGGCGCTCGAGCGCTGATGAAATCGCGGGGGGAGAGAGCGAGGGAAGAGCGGGAAATGGTGGAGGAGGACTAGGGGCAGTGCACGGGCTCGCCCTTATCCCCTCGCGGTGTCGGTGGCCTCGGCGTGTCGACGAAAGGCCGGAGCAGCGCCGGCGCGTCCACGGGCAGGGCGACATGGCGACAGAGAGAGAGGGGAGGAGGGAGAAAGAGGCCGTGGTGGGCTGGGCTCGGGGCACTGTGCACTTAGGCCCAGTGCACAGTGCCTCGTTTTATTTTCTATTTTCTGTTTCTTTATTTCTTTTCTATTTTGTTAATTGTTAGACCACATTTGCACTTTTGTAAAATGTGAGACTTGGCCCAAATATTACAGTACAATGTTAACTTTAACCAAAAACTGGTTTGGGCAAAGTAGGATTTTATTTGGATTTGATATTATCATAAATGAATTAAGTAGTTCTGTTTTTGTGCTGTTTCATGTTGTTTGAGTCATTTAGCTAACTCTTTTAATATTTATTATGTTTTTATGATTGCTTATGGATTATTTGCTAATTAATGAACATTTTTCCCACAAGCTTTGAGCAACTTCAAATTTCACTGTTGAATTTGAGTTGATTTTCAGAATAGAATTTGAATTGTTTTGATTAACCATTATGACTAGGCACTGCAAATGAAGATGACTTGGCATACTTAGCAGAGTGTCACAGTGCTTATTACATGGGGGTGTTACACTTGTCACTCCTTGTTCTCCTCATATCGACATCTCACCCAAAACTTGAAAACTTTAATCACACAAGACTTAACGGAACTTCGTGAGATAGGTTAGTATGATAAAGAGCAAACCATTTCACTTTGGTACTGTCAAAGACAAGATTCATAATTTTTTACACACAATGCCTACTGTATCATATCATTTCCACAATTTATATTGAGCAATATAAGCCATAGAACTAGAAAACAAGCAAACTATGCATTGAAAACAGAATCTGTCAAAAACAGAACAGTTTGTAGTAATCTGTACTCCAACCATACTTCTGCTACTCCAACAATTCTGAAAATTTAGGAAAACGTGGATAATTTGTATATCTATCACCTGTAAAAAATTCAGATCAAAATCATGTCCAGTGAATTTTAAAAATTCCTGGACTGAGCACAAAAGTTTCTGTTTTTGCACAGATTCAAGTCAACTATCATCCACACTATCTCAAAGGCTTTACTTGGCACTTTACTGAAACAAAAGCTACAAAACAAGATTACTACAGTATCCTAACCATGTGAACATACAAAAACAGTAGGTAAAAGTGTTGGGTTGTCTCCCAACAAGCGCTTTTCTTTAATGCCTTTTAGCTAGGCATGATGATTTCAATGATGCTCACATAAAAGATAAGAATTAAAACACAAAGAGAGCACCAAGAAGCATATGACTAGCACATTTAATCCTAACCCACTTCCTATGCATCGGGATTTTGTGAGGAAACAACTTATGTGAACAAGAATCAACTAGCATAGGAAGGCAAAACAAGTGCAACTTCAAAACTTTCACCATAAAGAGAGGAAATTTGATATTATTGCAATATGTAAAAGCATATGTTCCCCTCTCATAATAATTTTCAGTAGCATCATGAATGAATTCAACAATATAACTATCACATAAAGCATTCTTTTCATGATCCACAAGCATAGAAATTTTATTGCTCTCCACATAAGCAAATTTATTCTCATGAATAATAGTGGGAGCAAACTCAACAAAATAACTATCATGCGATTGAAAATTGAAATCATGATGACAAGTTTCATGCTTATCATTATTCAATATAGCATACATGTCATCACCATAATCATCATAGATAGCAACTTTGTTATCATAATCAATTGCAACCTCCTCCAAAATAGTGGATTCATCATTAAATAAAGTCATGACCTCTCCAAATCCACTTTCATCAATATAATCATCATAAATAGGAGGCATGCTACCATTATAACAAATTTGCACATCAAAACTTGGGGGACTAAAAATATAATATTCATCAAACATAGCATCCCCAAGCTTGTAGCTTTGCATATCATTAGCATAATGGATATTCAAAGAATTCATACTAACAACATTGCAATCATGCTCATCATTCATGCCAAACATTTTATACAATTCTTCTTCTATCAATTGAGCACATTTTTCCTTTCCATCATTTTCACGAAACACATTATAGAGATGAATAATATGATGCAACCTCAATTCCATTTTTTTATTTTCTTTTTATAAACCAAACTAGTGATAAAACAAGAAACTAAAAGATTCGATTTCAAGATCTAAAGATATACCTTCAAGCACTCACCTCCCCTGCAACAGTGCCAGAAAAGAGCTTCGTTGACGGGGTGTGAGTGCCACTTACCTAACCTCCCCGGCAACGGCGCCAGAAAAGAGCTTGATGTCCACTACGCAACTTTATTCTTGTAGACTCGTGTTGGGCCTCCAAGCGCAGAGTTTTGTAGGACAGTAGCAATTTTCCCTCAAGTGGATGACCTAAGGTTTATCAATCCATGGGAGGCGTAGGATGAAGATGGTATCTCTCAAACAACCCTGCAACCAAATAACAAAAAGTCTCTTGTGTCCCCAACACACCCAATACAATGGCAAATTGTATAGGTGCACTAGTTCGGCGAAGAGATTGTGATAAAAGTGTAACATGGATGGTAGAAATATATTTTTATAATCTGAATAAATAAAAACAGCAAGGTAGCAAGTGACAAAAGTGAGCACAAACGGTATTTCAATGCTTGAAAACAAGGCCTAGGGTCCGTACTTTCGCTAGTGCAATCTCTCATCAATGCTAATATAATTGGATCATATAACCATCCGTCAACGTACAATGAAGAATCACTCCAAAGTTCCTATCTAGCGAAGAACATAAGAATAAATTGTTTGTAGGGTATGAAACTTCCTCAAAGCTATTCTTTCCTATCGATCTATCCAAGAGTTCGTACTAAAATAACACCAAAGCAAATTCAGATTCGTAATGCTCAATCCAACACAAAGAACCTCAAAGAGTGCCCCAAGATTTCTACCGGAGAAACAAAGACAAGAACGTGCATCAACCCCTATGCATAGATTACCCCACTATCACCTCGGGAATCCGCGAGTTGAGTGCCAAAACATATATCAAGTGAATCAATATAATACCCCATTGTCACCACGGGTATTCGTATGCAAGACATATATCAAGTGCTCTCAAATCCATAAAAGTATTCAATCCAATAAAACGAAATCTCAAAGGGAAAACTCAATTCATCACAACAAGATAGAGAGGGAGAAAAACCATATGATCCAACTACATTAACAAAGCTCCCGATACATCAAAATCGTGCCATCAAAAACACGAGAGAGAGAGAGAGAGAGATTAAACACATAGCTACTGGTACAAACCCTCAGCCCCGAGGGTGGACTACTCCCTCCTTATCATGGTGGCCGCCGGGATGATGAAGATGGCCACCGGTGATGATCTCCCCCTCTGGCAGGGTGCCGGAACGGGGTCTAGATTGGATCTCGTGTAAACAAAGGCCTTGCGGCGGCGGAACTTCTGATCTAGGGCTACCCTGAGGGTTTTGGGAATATTTGGGAATTTATAGGGCGAAGAGGTGGTGCGGGAGGCCACCGAGGTGGGCACAACCCACCGGGGCACGCCTGGGGGCCCAGGCGCGCCCTGGTGGGTTGTGCCCCCCTCGGGGCACCCCCAGGTGCTGCTCTGGCCCATTGGATGTCTTCTGGTCCATAAAAAATCCACAAAAAGTTTCGCTGCATTTGGACTCCGTTTGGTATTGATTTTCTGCGATGTAAAAAACAAGCAAAAAACAGCAACTGGCACTGGGCACTATGTCAATAAGTTAGTCCCAAAAAAGATATAAAGTTGCTATAAAATGATTGTAAAACACCCAAAAATGATAATATAGCAGCATGAACACTTCATAAATTATAGATACGTTGGAGACGTATCAGACCTCCAGGAGCACACTGATGCAACTGTCTCAAGATCAGGAGCTCGGGGGCGAGGAGCTTATCAGCCATGGTGGACGACGGAGCTACGGCTACGGCTAGGCACGTTAGAGGACGCAATTGACCGAGGGGAGAGAGGGGAAAGGTGAAGCAGCTCACAGTGAGGTCACATGGGAGCTCAGGGGAGCCGGGGGTGGTCGGGATAGTGCAGATCGATGGCTAGCTGCCGCGTCGGTGTCGGGGTAGACTGGGTCGAAGACGAGGCTTGACGGCTCCCCTGCTCAAACATGTTGGCTTAGTCGATGGAGACGTCCATGGCGGAGCTCCTGGACATCCTTGCGGGGCTCGGGGAGCACGGTGGCCACGGGATCGACGAGGGCGCGACGACGGCTTCGCTCAGCTGCGTTTCCAGATCTGGAATGGAGAGGGAGAGGGAAAAACAAGGGCTAGGGTTTCGCTGGGGGCTCGGGGACGAGCTTATCTACCCCTCCGCGAGCTCCTGTAGACCCACGCGTCGGCAACCGCGCAGCCGGGACGCGCTCTGGTGCTGGCCCAGGCGACACGGGGAGGAGGGAGGTTAGGGACGACCTCCTGGTGGGCTGGGCCGCACTGTGGACTTGAAGCCCAGGTGAATAGGTACGCATTTATATTTTTTTTGTTTTGTATTTTAGCCACTGTTTTCTATTTTATTTTTGTAGTAAATGAATCTAGTTGAACTTGAAACTTATCATATAAATACTTTGCAATATTTTAGCCACTGTCCACAAAGTTTGAGGTCATTTTGAAATGTTTAAAATTGGGTTTGAATTAAATTGGTTCACTTAAGTGCTGCTGGTCCACTTCAAATATTTCTAGGGGCATTTTGGGAATTTAGGTAATGTTCCTTGAGATAATTACTTACACTAGTAGAAAAAGGCCCATTTGTCCCGGTTCCAGAGGCCCATTTGTCCCGGTTCTAGAACCGGGACTAAAGGGTCGGGACTAAAGCCCAATACCTTTAGTCCCAGTTCGCCTACGAATCGGGACAGATGGGGCTCCACGTGGCCGCTGCGGCTTGCCCAGGCAGGAGGGCCTTTTGTCCTGGTTGGTAGCACCAACCGAGACCAAAAAGCCTCCACGCGTCAGCAGTTCAGGGGCTGGGGTTTTTGTTTTTTTTTTGAAAGGGGGAGGGGGTTTGGGGGTTTTGTAGGGTATATATTGTGTTAGCTAGGTAATAGAGAGAAGTGACCTCTCTTATCTCCGTGCTTGGTCGACGCTATGTACTATACGTATAGAGAGAACTCGCGACACGCTAGCTAGTAAGGAAATGAAGGAAACCATTAAGTATACAAGATCGTCATGAAAATATATATACAGAGAGAAGTGATTGACCTCCTCCTTCTCCGAGAGATTGGTCGAACAACAAGCTTTCGTATATCTATCCGACGCTACTAGCTACATATATACAATATAAGATCTCTTACAATCCCTAACATCTGATGTCAAGTTCCACATGGTATTCTCCGGCTTTATTGATGACGTGGTCAAGAAAGAATCCCGCCAATTCCTCTTGAATTGCTTTTATGCGATCTTGTGGTAGGAGTTCATCCCGCATCTGCCACATCTAATTTGAAGAAGGGGGTCAATACATATATATGAATGAAACTCAACACAAATGATGGTAATAAAATAAAATTGGGAATATTATTGCTTACGCACTTGATATTGTTTTTCAGAGTAGCCCCGCTCACAGGTCGTGTGGCGGATGAACTCGCAAATGTAGTATCCACAAAAATCAGTCCCGCCTTCCTGCCAGAACCACTTTACAAGAAATAGAGGTCAATCAAACTGATAAGCAAGCATGCTAAATGGTATTGATGAAACTAGCTAGAATCAATGGGAGATGCGTGGAACTAGCTAGTAGTACTTACTTTCGGGTGTGTAAATCGGAGCTCCCCCGGCAGTCCCGGAGCTTTAGTGGTGAACTCTTTCCAAACCCTGCCAGACAAAGAAAACAATTACTTGATATCAGGAAATGAACAAAGTTGCCGATATGGTGCGATAACGATCGATTGAACTTACTTCTCGAGCATTTTAGTCATGGCCACATACTCCTTGGGATCTTTTCGTCTCGAGTCTAAGACGGTTACTAGTCCCTGCTCAAGCTTAATCTCTAGGAGAATAAAGTGGAAGCTGCGCACGCATGCATAACTCATCAATTACATTACTATAACCTCGAGTAGTAAGGGAAACCGAATATGCACAAGACAGTAACACTCACTTGAAGTTGTAAGGAAAGAGTATTTTATCTTTGTTTTTATTTCGAAGCAACGATTGTAGCAAGTTGGCCTTGGTTTCTTTGGCATTATATTTAACCATCCATTCATCTATGAGATTTGTGTTAATGAACCCAATATCATAGATTTGTGCTTTTCTGCATTCGACGATCTTCAATCTGCATAATATAGTGAGGATAATTATATATACATGCAATGAAAGAGCTGAGCTATATATAGAGACTTAATTACAGAAGTAGTACTTACAGACAGTAGCAAGTGACGATTATTTTATCGAGGGCCTTTTGATTGAAAAACTAGAAGAACTCCTCAAATGGAACAGACAACAGATCAATTCCAACAAGGTCGTGCTCCTCTTTAACTCTCAGCGTCAAAGTATCCGTCCCAGACTCCTTGCAGGTGTCCATGTACCACTCATGAAATCTTCGCATCATCGTTGTTAGAGGAGGATGACCAGGTTTGACGAGAGGCTTCCCGTGCCGGTATTTGTGTTTGTCCACCTCCATTATATCAAAATGTGCATCGTCGGGCAGGGAATCTGCAGGATTGGTACCGGGCACCATCCCCGGATGATTAGCGACGATATCGCTAGACACCTTGAGCGGGGGGCATGATTGGTTCACTTGTTCGCCGAGCTGGGGAATTTTTTTCCCACTTCTTCGTTCTGCTAACCTTCGATCACTGTAAATACTTCCCGACCGCTCTGCTTCCTGATATGTCCTTTCAATAATGCGCTCATAGTTGGTTTGCAGCGGAGACGGTGGTGGTCGCTTTAGGGCATCGAGAGTGCGCTTTGCTTTCACCGGATCTATCTTCTCCTCCGGAGGTGGAGGTTTCTTTGCAAAAAAGTCCCTCACTTAGGCTTTACAGATCTCCGCATTTTCCTCCTCGGTCATCTCGTATGGTAACTTCTCTAGAGGCTTGAGAGATGGATCGAATTTGTATTGCCTCCTGCCTCTGGCTGTACTGCTAGACGCCGGAGCGGCGGCGTTTCTCTTCCGTTGCTGCTGACGAGTAGTAGAAGGAGGCGGAGTGCTCCGATGCGCCGGAGCAACCAGAGCGGCGGCTTCTGTCTTCCGCCGTTGCTGACGAGGCGGAGGAGGAGGTGGGCTGCTCGGACGCGCTGGAGCAGGTGGAGTGCCGCCCTCACGCGTCGGAGCAGCCGGAGAAGGAGGCGGAGTGCCCTGATCACTCACCGGAGGAGGAGGAGGAGGAGGCCGAGTGCCCTGACTCGCCGGAGGCGGAGGTGTCCAGTTCGGAAGCTTGATGTGCTCCTTCCGCCATAGACAAGGAGTCTTCAGAGCAAGACCCAGTTGAGTCTCCCCTTCACCTGTAGGGTGGTCAAGCTCGAGCTCCTCAAATCCCTCCGTTACTTCATCTACCATCACAACAGCATAGCCTTGTGGAATCGGATGGCAGTGAAAAGTTCCATCGGGTTGAGGAGGTGCAACAGAGCCGACAGCCGCCTTGACTTTGAGGTTCTTCCATTGCGTCATAAGCTGGCAATGTTGAGCCTCCGTGATAGCATCCACGGGGTAGCTAGGAGCTGTGAAGTCAGGCTGCTGAACGAGCTCGGTGGAAGCCACGCTGCTTCTCCGCTGAGATGGCGGGGTAGCTTCTGGGGTAGCTCCGGCAGCTCGCTGGCTCTCAACTTGTTCCTCTAGCTTTTGTACCTTCCATTCAGCTTCTGCAGTTCGCTCTGCTCCAGTTTCCTCTTACTCTCCCGGGTTTTGTAACCGCCTGCGCCGGGAAACGCAACCTTCCACGCAACGGAGCCTGGCGTGCCACGTGTTCGTCCAGGGTGCTCAGGATTCCTGAGGGCCTCGGTCAGCTCGTCATTCTCTCTGTCGGGAATGAACGTCCCTTGCTGTGCTGCGGCGATACACTTCTGAAGCTTCTTGACGGGTATTGCAAGTTCCTCGTCCATCCAAACGCACTTCCCTGTTTCAGGGTCCAAGGTTCCCCCAACCCCGAAGAACCGAAGTCCTTGAACGGTCTGGCCAGTTCAATGTCTCTGGTTCGACCCCTTTAGCAAGCAGGTCATTCTCAGCTTTGTCCCATAGCGGTCGGGTTTTGATGTAGCCACCTGACCCCGTGCGATGGTGAAACTTCTTCTTTGCAGCATTTATCTTATTTGTCTCTGACATCTTCTTACTCTTGTCCGATGTCTTGTAGGCCACAAATGCGGGCCAGTGATCTCTTATCTTCTCAAATCGGCCGGTGAATTCTGGAGTCTTCCCTTTGTCGACAAACATTGATTTCAACTCATTCTTCCACCTCCTGAATAGATCTGCCATCTTCTTAAGAGCACATGCCTTGACCAATGGCTCTATAACTGGCTTATCCGGATCCTCCTCTGGCGGTAGGGTGAAATTTGCCTTCAGCAAGGTCCAAAGATCATCTTTCTGCCTATCAGTGACATAAGAAACTTGAGGGTCTTCGTTCTTCTTAGGCTCATTCCATAGCTGGATGCTGATCGGGATGCTGTCCCTAACAATAGCTCCGCACTGAGCAGAAAATGCATCCTTGGTCCGCCTCGGTTCAATCGGCTGGCCATCGTTCGCGATTGCTGTGATCGTGAACCTTTCATCCTGACGGCACCTTTTCTTCGGGCCTCATCTCGTTACCGAAGTTTGGCTCGATCCGGAGGGCTTTAAAAGAAGAAAGAAGAGTTAATATATGTACATACCAAAACAATTAATGCATCAATTAGCTAGTCAGCACAGGCTTAATTAATATATATACCTCGCCGGACTTTGCAACAGCTCCCTCCTCCGTTCGATCACCGGAGCCATCATCATGGTCTCCTTCTTCCTCTGGCATTCGGTCACCGGAGCCATCATGATCATGTCCTTCCTCCTCCATTGTTCGATCACCGGAGCCTTCACCCTCTCCTTCCAGACAATCGGTGTCGTTGAGATACGACAAGACATCACCTCCGCCGAGGATGATGTCCCCCAACAACTCTTCTGTTTCCAAGTCTCTTTGTTGATCCATAGTTTCTGCAAATATTACAACATGGCAATTAATATACAAACATGAGAGATGGATATATTAGTGGCAAACATAGGCCTAGCTAGCTAATCACAACAAGGAATATTAATTAGTGGCCTCGACGCTTCTAGGGTTTGGGGTGGCCTCGACAACGCTCTTTTAACTTGGTAAATTTGGGTGGCCTCGACGCTTCTAGGGTTTGGGGTGGCCTCGGCAACGCTTCTAGGGTTTGGGGACGCCTCGACGCTTCTAGGGTTTGGTCGGGCGAGAGGGGGTTGATCGACGTCCCCCCTCATGTTGAAGAGTTACCGGAGTTCTTTGTCTCTGACATCTTCTTACTCTTGTCTGATGTCTTGTAGGCCACAAATGCGGGCCAGTGATCTCTTATCTTCTCAAATCGGCCGGTGAATTCTGGAGTCTTCCCTTTGTCGACAAACGTTGATTTCAACTCATTCTTCCACCTCCTGAATAGATCTGCCATCTTCTTAAGAGCACACGCCTTGACCAATGGCTCTATAACTGGCTTATCCGGATCCTCCTCTGGCGGTAGGGTGAAATTTGCCTTCAGCGAGGTCCAAAGATCATCTTTCTGTCTGTCGGTGACATAAGAAACTTGAGGGTCTTCGTTCTTCTTAGGCTCATTCCATAGCTGGATGCTGATCGGGATGCTGTCCCTAACAATAGCTCCACACTGAGCTGAAAATGCATCCTTGGTCCGCCTCGGTTCAATCGGCTGGCCATCGTTCGCGATTGCTGTGATCGTGAACCTTTCATCCTGACGCCACCTTTTCTTCGGGCCTTGTCTCGTTACCGAAGTTTGGCTCGATCCAGAGGGCTTTAAAAGAATAAAGAAGAGTTAATATATGTACATACCAAAACAATTAATGCATCAATTAGCTAGTCAGCACAAGCTTAATTAATATATATACCTCGCCGGACTTTGCAACAGCTCCCTCCTCCGTTCGATCACTGGAGCCATCATCATGGTCTCCTTCTTCCTCCGGCATTCGGTCACCGGAGCTATCATGATCATGTCCTTCCACCTCCATTGTTCGATCACCGGAGCCTTCACCCTCTCCTTCCAGACAATCGGTGTCGTTGAGATACGACAAGACATCACCTCCGCCGAGGATGATGTCCCCCAACAACTCTTCTGTTTCCAAGTCTCTTTGTTGATCCATAGTTTCTGCAAATATTACAACATGGCAATTAATATACAAACATGAGAGATGGATATATTAGTGGCAGACATAGACCTAGCTAGCTAATCACAACAAGGAATATTAATTAGTGGCCTCGAAGCTTCTAGGGTTTGGGGTGGCCTCGACAACGCTCTTTTAACTTGGTAAATTTGGGTGGCCTCAACGCTTCTAGGGTTTGGGGTGGCCTCGGCAACGCTTCTAGGGTTTGGGGACGCCTCGACGCTTCTAGGGTTTGCTCGGGCGAGAGGGGGTTGATCGACGTCCCCCCTCATGCTGAAGAGTTACCGAGTTCTCTCATGAATGTCCGACGTCCGGACCGCCTCTCTCATGAATGTCAAACAAGGGATTTAACAAAATGGCGCCATTCTGGATGTGCAGAAAATGGTCCATATTTTTCCTGATCTCATCTACCCTTCTATATGTCACGTTGTCAGTGTCAAAGGATTCAAGAAAACCATGGCTTCATCATTAGCCGGAAGTAACAGGCGCATAATGGTACGAAGCTCTCCAAAATTGTTTTGGAACGGAGTCCCGGATAGGATAATTAGTTTTTTGGAACTTCAGCAAGAGCCTTCCGAATATCGCTATTTGGAAGGCCTTTGCTGAAATTCGTACCAAAAAGCGAATTATTCTATCCGGAACTCCGTTCCAAAACAACTTTGAAGAGCTTCGTAGCATCATACGCCTGTTACTTCCGGCTAATGATGAAGCCATGGATTTCTTCAATACTTTGACAGACAACGTGACATATAGAAGAATATATATATATATATGAGATCAGAAAAAAAATTGGATCAACTTGTGCACATCCATAATGGGGGCATTCTTGATAAATCTATATATGTCAAAATTCAAACTTTGACATATGATCAAACTTTGACATATGATCAAATGTTGCATATGTCAAAATTCAAACTTTGACATATGATCAAACTTTGATATATGATCAAATGTTGCATATGTCAAAATTCAAACTTTGACATATGATCAAACTTTGATATATGTCCACCGCGATATAAAATGATACATAGAGTTGTTCGGGCGAGAGGGGGTTGATCGACGTCCCCCCTCATGTCGAAGTTACCGGAGTTATCTTCTAGTGGTTTGGGTGGCCTCGAGAGTTTGTCGGGTAGGGGCGGGAGGGGGGAGGAGATCGACAACGCTTTTTTTCTAGGGTTTGGGTGGCCTCGAGAGTTGGTCGCCCGGTATATCGAGAGGGGGGTGAACATTTTACCTTAGTAACTTAGAAAAAAAATGTTATCGGGGAGGGGGGTATATCGACCCCCCCCCATCATGTCGAAGTTATCGGGGAGGGGGTATATCGACAACGACATACATACATGGAAAAAAATGTTATCGGGGAGGGGGTTGATCGACGTCCCCCTCTCGACCCCTCGGCGATCCTCGACCCTCCCCCTCTCGACCCCTCGGCGATCCTCGACCCTCCCCCTCTCGACCCCTCGGCGATCTTTTTTTTTCTTTTTCTTCCTCTTCTTATTTTTTTTCTCCTCTTCTTCCTCTCCTCTTCTTCTCCTTCTTCTTCTCCTTCTTCCTCTTCTTATTCTTATTTTCCTTTTTCCTCTCCGCTAACCTAAAATGCACTAACAGTACAACTAACCTAAAATGCACTAAATCAACTAACCTAAAATCGATATCTACTAACAACCTAAATAAAAAAATTAATACATATATGAAAAAAATCATCATATGAACAAAAAAAATTATATGAACAAAAAAAGCATACAACATCTATCATCAACATCATCATATCTATCATCAACATCATCTAGCAAAATCATATGAAAAAAATGTATATGAACAGGGGGCCGGCCGGACCGTAGCGCGGGGCGGCGCGGACCGGGGCGGTGACGGCGTGGGGCAGGGGCGGCGCGGCGACGAGGACAGGGGCGGCGAGGCGACGAGGGCAGAGGCGCGGGGCAGGGGCGGCGCGGCGATGGCGTCGGGGCCAGGGGCGCGCGCGGCGCGTCGGGTCAGGGCAGAGGGGCACGAGGAGCGGCGGCATCGGGGGCAGGACGCGGCGAGGGCGTCGGCGACGGCTAGCTCGGGCAGCCTGCCAGCGTCGTGGATGGATTCGCCGCCGTCGGGGGGAGAGGAGGAGGAGAGATCGAAGTGAGGATGGGCGGTTCTGAAAATTCCTAAGTGCTATTTATATACCCAGAGTACTGGTCCCGGTTGGTGCCACGAACCGGGACCAAAGGTGAGCATTGGTCCCGGTTCGTGGCACCAACTGGGACCAATGGGCTTGCACAGCGGCGTGGTGGTGGGAGTTTAGTCCCACCTCGCTAGTTGAGAGTGCCCCGCACCGGTTTATAAGCTCAACTACCTCATCGCTATTGAACTCCTCTGAACTGCAGGCCTATGGGCCTAATCTGACAATGCTATGCCTATGCGCCTGCTGGGCCTTCTGTGGGCCTGAATCCTGGCCCAACTAGGTGGGTTTCTAGTCGTATTCAGGCCGTGGTGGCCCAGTAGGTGGCATTTTTTTCTGTTTTCGTTTTTGCTTTATTTTTTTTTGTAGTTTTCCAGTGATTCTTTTTGCTGTTAGGTCACAAAAATTATAGACTTTCTGTTAGTGCCATTAATTTTCAAATTTGAATAGTTTAAATTTGAATTCTTTTAAATTTGTGTGAATCACTAGTTTGTGAATAACTTTACTATAAAAATAGATTTTTGAGTGATTCTTTTTCCTGCTATTTAATATTATTGTGTTTTATCATTATATTAAATTTGGTAATTTTTAGGTTATTTTAAATGTCTATTTTAATCAAGAACAGATTTTGTTATTCTAGTTTGCTATTAAAGTTTCTAACAAAAAATTTCTTTATGAAAATTCTTTTTGCCATTAATCTTTTGAATAGAAAATACTTTGATAATTTTAGTTGCATAAATTTTATATAATTTTAGTTTAAAAAATACTAGAGGTTTATAAAAGCTTTTTAGTTGATTCCTATTGCTATTAGAGTTTTATAAAAGCTTTTTAGTCGATTCTTTTTGCTATTGAAGAATATTATAGTTTTGTTTTAGTTGATCATAACAGAATATTTTAAGTAATTATTTTAAGTTCATTCTTTTTGCTATTAGTTCATTCTTTTTGCGCTAAATGACCCTGAAATTGAAAAGCACTACAAATGAACTCTGAAAAGGTTGAAAGTTGGTATGGTATCATCATTTCACCCACATAGCATGTGCTAAAAAGTTGAGAGGGTTACGGCAAAAACTGGATGCACTTCGTGTACAAAACGGGCAATCTCTTTCGAAGTATCAGGGTTTCGAACGAAAACTCGTCTGTTACAAAGGGATTTCATTTTTTTGAACTTATTTGAACTCCAGACTTTTTGTGTGTTCAAAATGCACCATTCAAAGCCACATCATCAATTTTCAACCCTTTCTGACTCATTTGTTATTTTTGATGCATTTACTGATTTTTTTTAGCTATATGACCCTGAAATTGAAAGCACTACAAATGAACTCTGAAAAGGTTGAAAGTTGGCATGGTATCATCATTTCACCCACATAGCATGTGCTAAAAAGTTGAGAGGGTTACGGCAAAAACTGGATGCACTTCGTGTACAAAATGGACAATCTCTTTCGAGTATCAGGGTTTCATACGGAAACTCGTCTGTTACAAAGGGATTTCATTTTTTTTTGAAATTATTTGAACTCAGATTTTTTGTGTTCAAAAATGCACCATTCAAAGCCACATCATCAATTTTCAACACCTTTCTGACTTCATTTGTTATTTTTCATGCATTTACTGATTTTTGAGAGATATGACCACCTTGCCTACACACAAGAACTCACATAAAATCCCCACTCACCACGCTCGCAAAGATGCAACCTCCTACAACACCTCTCTATTGAGTCCAAACCTTACATCTACACTCATCATTAATACTCCACCCACACATCACCCATCCCACTTCATTCATATCATTTCATTGTTAGCTATATGACCCTGAAATTGGAAAGCATACAAATGAAACTCTGAAAAGGTTGAAAGTTGGCATGGTATATCATTTCACCCACATAGCATGTGCTAAAAAGTTGAGAGGGTTACGGCAAAAACTGGATGCACTTCGTGTACAAAAAGGACAATCTCTTTCGAAGTTATAGGGTTCATAGGAAACTCGTCTGTTACAAAGGGATTTCATTTTTTTGAACTTATTTGAACTCCAGACTTTTTGTGTGTTCAAAATGCACCATTCAAAGCCACATCATCAATTTTCAACCCTTTTCGACTTCATTTGTTATTTTTCATGCATTTACTGATTTTTTTTAGCTATATGACCCTGAAATTGAAAAGCACTACAAATGAACTCTGAAAAGGTTGAAAGTTGGCATGGTATAATCATTTCACCCACATAGCATGTGCTAAAAAGTTGAGAGGGTTACGGCAAAAACTGGATGCACTTCGTGTACAAAACGGACAATCTCTTTCGAAGTATCAGGGTTTCATACGGAAACTCGTCTGTTACAAAAGGCATTTCATTTCTTCACATGTAACTGCAGTGATATTCTAGATCAAAGGCATCATCATAATAGTTGTGGAGAGAAAGTCTTCACTTTTTCTTCGCTTGTGTCCTTTGCTTATTGCGCCGTAACCATGGATATTCGTCATCGCTTAACAGGGTGCTTGGGTCAGCCTTGACTTTGAAGGGAGGAATTTCATGAAACTTTTCATAATCTTCAGACATGTCTGTCTTGCCCTCCAATCCCATGATGTCTCTTTTTCCTGAAAGAACTATGTGGCGCTTTGGCTCATCGTATGATGTATTTGCTTCCTTATCTTTTCTTTTTCTCGGTTTGGTAGACATGTCCTTCACATAGAAAACCTGAGCCACATCATTGGCTAGGACGAATGGTTCGTCTGTGTACCCAAGATTGTTCAGATCCACTGTTGTCATTCCGTACTGTGGGTCTACCTGTACCCCGCCTCCTGACATATTGACCCATTTGCACTTAAACAAAGGGACCTTAAAATCATGTCTGTAGTCAAGTTCCCATCTGTCCACTATGTAACCATAATATGTGTCCTTTCCCCTCTTGGTTGCTGCATCAAAGTGGACACCGCTGTTTTGGTTGGTGCTCTTTTGATCTTGGGCGATCGTGTAAAATGTATTCCCATTTATCTCGTATCCTTTGTAAGTCAATACAGTCGAAGATGGTCCCCTGGACAACAAGTACAGCTCATCAGAAACAGTGTTGTCACCTCTAAGACGTGTTTCCAACCAACTGCCGAAAGTCCTGATGTGTCTACATGTAATCCAGTCGTCACACTGCTCCGGGTGTTTGGAGCGCAAAATGTTCTTGTGTTCATCGACATACGGGGTCACCAAGGTAGAGTTCTGTAGAACTGTGTAGTGTGCTTGAGACCAAGAATGCCCGTCGCTACATATTATTGAGTCCCCTCCTAGCGTTCCTTTTCCAGTCAGTCTCCCCTCATACCGCGATTGAGGGAGGCCAATCTTCTTAAGGCCAGGAATGAAGTCAACACAAAACCCAATGACACCCTCTGTTTGATGGCCCATGGAGATGCTTCCTTCTGGCCTAGCGCAGTTACGGACATATTTCTTTAGGACTCACATGAACCTCTCGAAGGGGAACATATTGTGTAGAAATACAGGGCCCAGAATGACAATCTCGTCGACTAGATGAACTAGGACGTGCGTCATGATATTGAAGAAGGATGGTGGGAACACCAACTCGAAACTGACAAGACATTGCGCCACATCACTCCTTAGCCTTGGTAGGATTTGTGGATCGATCACCTTCTGAGAGATTGCATTGAGGAATGCACATAGCTTCACAATGGCTAATCGAACGTTTTCCGGTAGAAGCCCCCTCAATGCAACCGGAAGCAGTTGCGTCATAATCACGTGGCAGTCATGAGACTTTAGGTTCTGGAACTTTTTCTCTGGGATATTTATTATTCCCTTTATATTGGACGAGAAGCCAGACGGGACCTTCATACTGAGCAGGCATTCAAAGAAGATTTCCTTCTCTTCTTTGGTAAGAGCGTAGCTGGTAGGACCTTCATACTGCTTTGGAGGCATGCCGTCTTTTTCGTGCAAACGTTGCAGGTCCTCCCGTGCCTCCGGTGTATCTTTTGTCTTCCCATACACGCCCAAGAAGCCTAGCAGGTTCACGCAAAGGTTCTTTGTCACGTGCATCACGTCGATTGAAGAGCGGACCTCTAGGTCTTTCCAGTAGGGTAGGTCCCAAAATATAGATTCCTTCTTCCACATGGGTGCGTGTCCCTCAGCGTCATTCGGAACAGATAGTCCGCCGGGACCCTTTCCAAAGATTACGTGTAAATCATTGACCATAGCAAGTACGTGATCACCGGTACGCATGGCGGGCTTCTTCCGGTGATCTGCCTCGCCTTTGAAATGCTTGCCTTTCTTTCGACATTGATGGTTGGTCGGAAGAAATCGACGATGCCCCAGGTACACATTCTTCCTGCATTTGTCCAGGTATATACTTTCGGTGTCAGCTAAACAGTGTGTGCATGCGTGGTATCCCTTGTTTGTCTGTCCTAAAAGGTTACTGAGAGCAGGTCAATCATTGATGGTTACAAACAGCAACGCATGCAGGTCAAATTCCTCCTGTCTGTGCTCATCCCACACACGTACACCATTTCCATTCCACAGCTGTAAAAGTTCTTCAACTAATGGCCTTAGGTACACATCAATGTCGTTGCCGGGTTGCTTAGGGCCTTGGATGAGTACTGGCATCATAATGAACTTCCGCTTCATGCACAGCCAAGGAGGAAGGTTATAGATACATAGAGTCACGGGCCAGGTGCTGTGATTGCTGCTCTGCTCCCCAAAAGGATTAATGCCATCCGCGCTTAAACCAAACCATACGTTCCTTGCGTCACCTGCAAACTCCTCCCAGTACTTTCTCTCGATTTTTCTCCACTGCGACCCGTCAGCGGGTGCTCTCAACTTCCCGTCTTTCTTACGGTCCTCTCTGTGCCATCGCATCAACTTGGCATGCTCTTTGTTTCTGAACAGACGTTTCAACCGTGGTATTATAGGAGCATACCACATCACCTTCGCAGGAACCCTCTTCCTGGGGGGCTCACCGTCAACATCACCAGGGTCATCTCGTCTGATCTTATACCGCAATGCATCGCATACCGGGCATGCGTTCAAAGCCTCGTACGCACCGCGGTACAGGATGCAGTCATTAGGGCATGCATGTATCTTCTGCACCTCCAATCCTAGAGGGCATACGACCTTCTTTGCTGCGTACGTACTGTCAGGCAATTCGTTATCCTTTGGAAGCTTCTTCTTCAATATTTTCAGTAGCTTCTCAAATCCTTTGTCAGGAACAGCATTCTCTGCCTTCCACTGCAGCAATTCCAGTACGGTACCGAGCTTTGTGTTGCCATCTTCGCAATTGGGGTACAACCCTTTTTGGTGATCCTCTAACATGCGATCGAACTTCAGCTTCTCCTTTTCACTTTCGCACTGTCTCTTTGCATCAACAATGACCCGGCGGAGATCATCATCGGGCACATCGTCTGGTTCCTCTTGATCTTCAGCTTCCCCCATTGCAGGATCAGCGTATTCAGGGGGCACATAGTTGTCATCATCATCTTTTTCTTCGCTGTCTTCCATCAAAACCCCTCTTTCTCCGTGCTTGGTCCAAACATTACAGTGTGGCATGAAACCCTTATAAAGCAGGTGGGTGTGAAGGATTTTCCGGTCAGAGTAAGACTTCGTATTCCCATATATAGGGCATGGACAACACATAAAACCATTCTGCTTGTTTGCCTCAGCCACTTCGAGAAAATTATGCACGCCCTTAATGTACTCGGAGGTGCGTTTGTCACCGTACATCCATTGCCGGTTCATCTGCGTGCATTATATATAATTATACAAGTATCTATCTAAATCATACAAGTAAGAATTTTTTCTCTTTTAGAAAGAAGATAAGAACAAGAGGCTCACCACGGTGGTGCCGGTGACGAGATCGGCGCGGACGATCGACGGCGGTGAAGACGGGGACGGGACGTGACGGACCGCTAAACCTAAACAAATCTTGAGGAAAATGGAGCTTGGAGGTCGAGCTTGGAGAGAAGAAAGCTTAAGTAGTGTGGCTCGGGCATTTCATCGAACACCTCATGTGCATAGGAGGTGAGCTAGAGCACCACAAAGTCCTTCCCTAGCCGGCCAGAAAAAACAGAGCAGTGGAGTGCTCTGCTTGCGGGGGTATATATAGGCACCTCATTGATCCCGGTTGGTGGCTGGAACCGGGACTAAAGGTGGCTGGAACCGGGACTAAAGGACCTCCTTTGGTCCCGGTTCCAGCCATGAACCGGGACCAATGGATGTGGGCCAGGAGCAAGGCCCATTGGTCCCGGTTCGTGTCTGGAACGGGACCAAAGGGTCTAGACGAACCGGGACCAATGCTCCACGAGGCCCGGCCGGCCCCCTAGGCGCACGAACCGGGACGTATGCCCCCATGGGTCCCGGTTCGTCACTGAACCGGGACTAATGGGCTGGCCAGGCCTGGACCAAAGCCCTGTTTTCTACTAGTGTTAGGGATTATTTGTAATATTACCAACATTTTTGTTTCTCTGTTTGAAGAAATAATTTTTGACTTGCAATTTTAAATTGGAATTTGAATTGGTTTTGGAGCTAGGTGGCCATTAGCATTCAAAACATGATGACTTGGCACTAGTTAGGGGGGAAATCATTGTAGCTTTATTACAAGGGTGTTACTGCAGGCCACCAGGGGCCCACGAGACAAGGCGGCCCGGTTCGCCCCAGTATTATTCAGATCATATCACAGAGCCAGCAATGCTGTGACCTGAAGTGTTGGCTTCTAGCTAGTATTTGACTAGAGTTGTAATGTTCATTCTTTAACCATTCTGAAGAAGAAAAACTTGCTGCAGCAGCAGAAGTCGCTAATATGTTGCAGAAAAAGCTCTATCAACAGGTGGCAAAACTAAAGACAATCCTGCCAATTCATTAAGTAGACTCACTCTACCGAGGGGCAACTAAGGTTGTTTACATGTGCTGCAAAAAAAAGAAAAGCGATGGTAATTTTTTTGAAAGGGATGTTATCCTAATTAGAAGGGTGCTGTAGCAAAGTCTTGTTTCTTGGCGACGCGCCCACGCAGCTGGCGGTGACGCACGTCGTGACCGTCGACGAGCGCGTCCGGGTCAAACGCGTCCTCTTCCCCGTCATCGTCGGAGTCGGAGTCCGTGGAATTCCTCCCGACGCCGAGCACCGGCTTCAGACCCTGCGGCACGCGTGCACGACGACGTGTTAGAAAAATCGCGCGGAAACATGAACGAACGAAAACAGCTAGTAAAATTAACATGTACTCCCACATTAGTTTACAGAGGTAGTACGTACTACTACGTTACCTCGGTGAAGATTCGAGCGGCGTCCTGCGAAGAGTGCGTGCTCAGCACGTACAGCGCTGCTTCCTGCAAGAAATAAACAATCAACGATATGTAAAACGAAGCCACATAATGTTCAATCAGGCTTTTTGCATCTGCGACCAGCACGTCTGTGCGAAGATCTGACAAGAGCTGGTGCGTGCTTTTACCCTCGCGTAATTGAGCTCGTCGAGGGAGAGCGTCTTGGGCTCCCGCTTCATGGAAGGCATCCTCTTTGGTATTGCAGCTCCAACGACCCTCGTCGATCGCCACGTAATAGACCGTCTCTTGCTACGAATCTCTCGGCTGATTTCCGGCGCACGTCTCTTGCAGATTACCGGGTGGCCGCGTACGTGCATATATACCGTGTCGGCCAGAGGAAACGAAAGCAAGCACCAACACCATACGTGCCATGCGTCGGCTGCTGCACCCGTCGAGGAGCTACGGCGGACACGTGTGGAATGGCACGCGCGTCGGAGTCGTCCACCTGATCGATCCAGAGCCAGCCGTCGTCGTCGCCGATCGAGGCCAGTGGGCACCCGGCACGTGGTGCTGCTCAAACCGGCCGTTCCACCGCGCACGTCACAATCTGCTGCGCGTAGGCGTGACGTGACGTGTGATCCTGTCGGCGGCTGGGCGCGCCTGCTGTTACGAGAACCTGCTAGCGTTTTCTCTTGAGATCGATTTTATTCCTTTACGGAGGAGTACTAGCTTTGCCGCGCCGTGTGGTCCGTAAGCATTTCTCAAGCAATTTGACAAAATACCACACTTTTTCTGGGACTTTGCTCTAGTATCATACCTTTTTTTTTATTAGACTAGGACATATGCCCATGCGTTGTAACGAAAGAAATAAATTTGATGCATATTTAAATTTAATGAGAATTGTATGTGCAAGCACAACGCCTCATGCTGGTCTATGAAGAAAACCTAGTTGTCCCGTCCACGAAAACACTCACCGGTGCGGCACGACCGCATACGAACGGTGCCACCGGATGGCGGGGAGGCGCACACCAAGGTTTATCAGTCTCTAAGAAATCATAAAATGGACCTTAGGGCCGGTAGAAAAATAAGGCTGACGTGAGCGACGTATGAAGGCTGATGTCTGACGGACGAAAAAACAGATTTACGGACGAAAGCAGACTAAACCAAACCAAGAATATTTTCTTCCTTTATAAATAGGTATAGATTGAATAGCACACTTTTTGATGATAGCTGGAAAATATACCACAGATTGAGTTTTTTCCGCCCTTCCCACGTCCAGGCCCACACATCATAATTTCTTGGACGAATTTGCCCTCGGCCGTTTTCACCTATAGCGATCCAATTCCAACTCGTGGTTCGATTGAAACAGGAACAGAGAGTGTTCCAGATAAAAAGAAAAAAGAAAAAAAAAAGAAACAGGATCAGAGAGAGACCTACAGAGACGATGCAGAGGAACAGAGCCGCCATCTCGCCGTGCCTCCTACACGCGCCACCACCTCACACGCGCGCCATCCGTTCCTGTGGAGGAGGCGCTGCCGTCGGCCGTGCTCCGGCAGCTCCCTCGCCGTGCCGGAAAAAAAGGGCGCCGCCGTCCGCCGCGCTCCGGCAGCTCCCTTGCCGAGTCGGAGAAGTAGGGTGCCGCCCAAGTGCCCTGTGGCGCGTTTCAGTCCAGGCGCTGGCCGCGTTGTAGCCTGTACCTACTGTAGTTGTGCGGTGCTAGCTCTGTGCCTGGTGGCTGAAGCAGCATTGGCGATATTTTCGCCGTGGGGGTGCTCGGCTTCCCAACCGCCGCCTCAAGTTGGCACCCCAGACGCCGTTTTTCAAATGCAAAATTGGCTCAAATTCGACGAAAACGACTCGATTTTGGTAGAAATTTAGGCGGTTTCATTCATATTTGTACAAACTAAAAAAACTACATAGAACTAAAAAAAACTACGCCGCCACCGCCGCCCCGAGCCTAGTGCATGCCGAAGAGATTTTAGAAGGCGGTGTAGTCGCCGCCGTCGCCGCCGTCATCGTCGTCGTCGCCCTGCATGCCGCCGTCCTTGCTGCAGCCCTGCCCTGGATCGTTGCTGCGGACGGGGTTGGTCGGAGCCGGCGACTCTTCCTCGTCGCTGTCGAGGACGATGACGCCGTCCTTCTCGCAGCCGCGGCGTCTCTCGGCGATCAAATCCAGAGCACGTCGTTGGCGCTCCATCTCCTCCCGCAAGTAGTCGTCGCGCGCCCACTTCAGGCCGGTTTCGAGGTCGGCGGCCATCTCCACGTGCTCCTGCTTGACGACCACGGGCGGCGTCGCCGGCTCCTTCTTCGGCCTGACCAGGCGAAGATGACCGCGGGGAGGAGAAGGTTGGCGGCGGCCCTCGCTTATGACGAGGTTGCCGCCGTGGCTGCGACGGCGCTCCGGCGTTTCCTGGGGCTCGGGCTTGACGGGGGCGAGCGGCGTCGGCGTACCGGAGGAGCAGGAGCCGGAGGACGAGGAGCTCGTGGCCACCATTCTAACGCCTCTGATTCAATCGTACACTAATCATACACGCAAATGTGTACGATCAAGATCAGGGACTCACGGGAAGATATCACAACACAACTCTAGACACAAATTAAAGTCATACAAACTTTATATTACAAGCCAGGGGACTTGAGGGCTTGAATACATAAGCTCGCTTACAAGCGTTAGCGGAAGCATCAGATATCTGAGTACATATATAAAAGATAAAACAGATAGTCCTTAAGAAGGTGGGACAAAACAACGACTAAGATCGAAAAGGCGTAGGCCTCCTGCCTGGGACCCTCCGACCCTACTTCTGGTCGTCGGCTAACTCGTAGTAGTAGCCACCCTCGGGGTAGTAGTAGTGGTCGTCGGCGGGGGCAGCTGTCTCCTGGGATCCATCATCTGGTCGCATCAATCGGGTATGGGAAAAAAAGGAAGCAAAGCAACCGTGAGTACCCATCCAAAGTACTCAGCAAGACTTACATCAGATCTATTCTATGTATGCAAGATTATCAAAGGAGGCTGTATATGTGGACTGGACTGCAGAAAGGCCAGAATAAAGAGAGGGCCTAGCCTATCGAAGACTAGCAACTTCAGCGGTCTTGCAGCATTAGAAGAGTGCAGATTAGTACAATATAAAGTAGTAGTAGCATTAAGCATCAACATCGCCCAGAGATCCTTCCTCGACTCCCTGCGAGAAAGCAATCCCGGAGCAATCATATCCATTTATCATCTCAAGTATCCAGTTCTAGTTGTATCGATCGGGATATAACTCCGAGTGTCCGCTACCTTGAATCCGGCTATTCGAATAGATATACTTCCCTGCAGGGATGCACAACTTACCCACCACGCTCGATTAACTCCGGTCGGACACGCTTTTCTGGGTCATGCCCGGCCACAGTCAAAATGACACGCCGCAGTCCTACCTAGGCTCAATAGAGAGGTCAGCACGCCGGACTAAACCTATGCGCGCAGGGGTCTTGGGCCCATCGCCCTTTGCACTCCTGCACGTTGCGAACGCGGCCGGTGAGTAGACCTAGCCCCCTTAATACAAGTGCAGGCTTTCCCAGTCCAACCCGGCGCGCGCCTCTCAGTCGCTGACGTATAGAAAGCTTCGGCTGATACCACGAAGTAGAGTACCCATATTTATTCCCGCGTGATGGTTACTGCGAAAAGACCAGAGGCCTACTCAAATCAAATATCCAAACCGTTAGTGTATTGGGAGCGCGCGGTAACGAGTAGAGACTCACGATCATGTGACCCCGTCGCCCCGTCTCATGGACTTGCGGCAAGGGCTAAGAATGCCCGGCCACGCCACGTAGAGATCTCGCGGGTACCCTCCAGGTCAACCAGACTCCACATCACTCGCAACATTTCCTCGCGCGGGTACCCCTTAGGGTCGACCCGACTTTATCATGGTTCAGGGGAAAGTCATAGTAACCGTGTGTCCATAACACCAAGGGGGAAACCCGAGAAATCACCCTCGATGGATTCCCACTCGATGTAACCGACAAGGCGAACTAAGGAGGAATCACCCTCGATGGTTCACTCTAGAAGGGTCGCGCGACAGAGTCGTTATCGGGAGTGGTGAAGGAGGAATCACCCTCGATGACCACGACTGATTAGCTACTCTACAGAGTTAACATCAGAAGTGCTATACGAGGTATCACCCTCAGCACTCGATAGTAACCCTGCAGTGTCGTACAGATAAGGGGGGTGTGATGTGATGTCGGGCTCTGGTCGTCGATCACGTTGATCGAGTCATCCGATAATCCGGCGGGGTAACTAGGACAAAGTGAGGGGTCACTGATGGATCACGAACCAACCTATACTAAGCAGTTTAGGATAACCAGGTAAGGTAACAAGTGCAGGTTACAAAAACAGGCTATGCATCAGAATAGAATCAATCAATTACAGTAGCAAAATCTAATGCAAGCACGAGAGAGAATGGAATGGGCGATATAGGAATGATCAAGGGGGGTTTGCTTGCCTGGAAGCTCTGTTGACAGAAACGGATCTTCTACGGTGAAGTAGCCATTCACCGGATCATCAATGGTTTCGGAGTCTACCGGAGAGAAGAGGGGGAGGAAACAAATAAATACACAGCATACAAATGCAATCACAAAGCAAGACATGGCAAAAAGCTACGCTAGGGGTGATCTAACGAAGTGCTACACGTTACAGACGGGGCGGAAAAATATCTAGGGATATTTTCCCGGCTCTGGGCAACTATCGGAAAGGTGACCCGGAGGGGGGGAGGTTCCATGTTTGCAGTGTTAGAGGCATGTGACAGCCGCACAGAGGGCATCATCGGATTCGTCTCGTCTTTCTGATCAACTTTGATGTATTAAGTTTTTCAGTTTTCTCTCTTAACAGAACATAGACTTTTGTCATTTTTATAGGAATTAATCCATGCATTATCTGAGTCTGGTCCAATGGAAAAAAATGAAGTTTGTTACGCCTACTCTATGTTCATATAATTTTCGTCTATATTAGGACGTATTTTGCTGCTGAAAAAATAGGTGGTCCAAGTAGGAGCAGCATTATAAGCTAGCAACCGCAACAGTACCATCGCCATATTACCTTTTTTTAGCAGGAAATTCATCTCTTTCATTTTACAGAGCAACCAACCAAGTCGCTGGTGATCAACTCACGGACAAAGTCAGGTACACCATCCGGCCAGAAGGCTGTGGATGCGTGTCCCAGGCTAGCTCCATACGCAGCTATAGTATCAGCAACCTTATTACATGCCCGTGGGCAGTGACCAATGCTAAAGAAGGAAAAGTTTAGTCTAGCAAAGGCATTAATCTGCCTGAAGGTGGTTCCATTCATGGACTGATCGTGCTCTGATCCATTGACCGCTTGCACCAGTGTCATAGAGTCCGTTTCTAGGACCACGGAACTCATTCCCCATTGCTGGGCCGCTTGTAGGCTCTCTATGCAGGCAATCGCTTCAGCATGCAGGGGATCCTGAACATAGGGCAAATGACCTGCACCAGCTGCAACTGCTTCCCCGGACGCGTTCCTCACAACAAAGCCCCAGCTCCCCTGGCAACTGTCAGACGCCGCACTTCCATCAGTGTTAATTTTCAGCAAGTCACCAACTGGCGGTGTCCAGATAGGGGCAGGTTTCAGCTGCAGGTTCTTGTCTTTGCGCTTCAATAGTTCACAATCTAGCATCTGTTTCCTGATCATGTGACAAACGGCCTCAGTCGTTCTTCGTGACTCACCAGCAACAACTTTGTTCCGCGTACTCCACCAGGCCCACATAAGAATCACACAGAGGAGCTTGGTTTCTTCCTTCATATGAAGCACTGTATCAACCATCTCCCACGCACTAGGACACTGGCTGAGCTCATTTCTAATTCTCTCCATTTGAAAGTGGAGCCACACAGCACGCACTGCTTTACATTTGAAGAACAGGTGTGCACCATCCTCATTCAATCGCTAGCACATCGGGCAAATGGGATCGATCTCAACACCATGCCAGAGGATGCTCCATCTATGCGGCAGACTGTTGTAAGCTATCCTCCACATGAAGTGCCGCATCTTGGGCGGGCATTGCAAACGCCAAATGCGTTGCCACTGAAAACTAGAACCACCTAAGCTTGCTTCACCTGTCTGCACTGTTTTGTTCACTAGTTGTCTTTCCCGTTGCATTCCATAAGCCGATTTAACACTAAACATTCCTCTGCTATCATGGTACCAAGCCCAAACATCCTCAACATCTTCATGCAGTGGAATAGCTAGGATACACTGGGTGTCCCTCTGCCAGAAAATGTCTCGGACCATGCCCTCATCCCATTGGCCTGTGGTCGGATCGATCAGGTCTGCCACTTGCTGGCTAACCGTCAGTCCCCTAGGAGTAATTGGCCTCATGCACCCATCCCTGGGTAGCCATGGGTCAGTCCATATACATGTATCCAAACCATTGCCAATTCTTCTTATGACCCCATTCTTGAGCACTTCAATTCCATTCAAAATACTGCGCCACGCATAGGAGATCCCTTGCTTCGGCCCTGCATGTAGTACATCGGAGGTTGGATAATACTTTGCTTTCAATACCTGGGCGCATAGGGAGGAGGGATTCATGAGAAGTCTCCATGCCTGCTTCACGAGCATCGCCAAGTTAAAAGTGTATAAGTCCTTATACCCCAGCCCTCCTCCTGCTTTCGGCATGGTCATAATTTCCCAACGAAGCCAATGCATCTTGTTCTCATTCTTTTGTTGAGCCCACCAATAGTGACAAATCATGGCATTGATTTCCTCACAGAAGCCCTTTGTGAGATCAAAGCAACTCATGGCAAAGATAGGGATTGCCTGAGCGCATGCTTTGATGAGCGCTTCCTTGCCTGCTTTGGACAGTGCCTTTTCGAGCCACCCTTGTAATCGCTGCCATATGCGGTCCTTCAGGTAGGCGAAGGTACCCTTTCTGGATCGGCCCACATGTACAGGTAAGCCTAGGTATTTGTCCGACCATGCTTCATTCCTGATTTGCAGCATGTTCATTACTGCAAGCTTGTCAGCATGTCCCGTGTTCTTACTAAACCTCACTGCTGATTTGTCTATATTTATTGTTTGCCCCGAGCACACCTCATATAGGTTTAGGATATGTCGCAGCTACTGTGAACTCTCGGCAGAAGCCTTCATGAGAATCATCGAATCATCTATGAACAGTAGATGGTTGATGCTCGGCGCATTTGGACAGACTCGTACACCCTGCACCATGCCCTCTTCTTCCTTCTTATTCAGTATATTGGAGAAAGCTTCAGCGGAGAATAAGAAGAGGTAGGGGGAGATGGGATCCCCCTGCCTAATACCTCTACCTGGAATCACTTCCTCGGTCAAACTGCCATTAAACTTAAATCGGTACCGAACTGATGTAACACATTTCATAACAAGCTGAATCCACCTTCTCTCAAAGCCCATACATTCCATCATTCTCTGCAAAAACTACCACTCTATGCGGTCGTACGCCTTGCCCATGTCAAGTTTCACTGCTACCATCCCCTCTTTACCAGATCTCTTGTTCTGCAAATAGTGAGTGACTTCATAGGCCACCAAAATATTATCTGTTATTAATCACCCAGGCACGAAAGCACTTTGGTTAGGAGCTATAATTTCTGGCAAAATCTTTCTCAATAGGTTTGCAAGCACCTTTGAGATCAGTTTATAAGTGACATTGCAGAGACTAATCGGCCGCAAAATTTTCATACAATCAGGATCCTTTACCTTGGGGATGAGCACCACATTTGTGTCGTTCCAACCATCTGGAATAGCATCCCCATTGAGCACCGCTAGTACTGCTGCTGTAATTTCCTCGCCCACCACATCCCAGTACCTCTTATAGAATGTCGCCGGCATTTCATCAAGCCCGGGAGCTTTCAGGTCACCAATTCCATTGAGTGGATATTTCACCTCCTCTGTGGTAAACTCCTGCAGTAACATGGCGTTCATATCCGGTGTGACCCGACGATGCACGTTTGCCATGAGTTCCTCTAATTGGCCACCTGTAGAGGGGGTAAAAAGGGAGCAAAAATAGTTAGTAATAACCGCCGCCATTTCTTCCTCCCTCTCCACAAAACCACCTTGGAGATTTTTTTATTTTTTATGCGGTTCTTCCTTCTCCGCTGCGATGCGAAAGCATGAAAATAATCTGTATTTCTATCCCCTTTTTGGAGCCACGACACATGAGCTCTTTGCCTCCAGTATATATCATGTTGTTCTTCAAGACGTTCAAGCTTATATCTCAACACATGCTCCTTTCTTACTTGCTCTGCCGAGATACTTTCTCTTCTGCACTTCTCTAGCTCTTTCTTTGTCCTAGCAATGCGCTTTTCCAGATTCCCAAGTTCATTTCTACTCCAGTCTTTGAGGTCCACTGCCACCTGTTGCAAACGATCAGTGATACTCCCCCTACCGCCACCTCCTTCTCTGAGCCACGCATTCTCCACAATCGATGCACACTGCTCCTCCTCCATCCACCTCGCTTCAAATTGGAAGCCCCTTCCTCTAGCTCCTGTCACATCTGTTCGTTGTTCTTCTTCCAAGTATAGTACCACTGGTCTGTGATCAGAGTGGCGTGGTTCCTCGTTTACCACACGAAAATTTGGGAACCGCTGGCACCAGCTCTCTGTAGCTACTGCCCGGTCAAGTCGTTCGTGAACATACTGTGTACTGTCATGATGATGATTTCTCCATGTATATACATCTCCCATAAACCCCACATCATGAAGATCACAATCTTGTAGAGCAGACCGAAATCGATCCATGCACACTTGGGGTCGAGCCGGCCCCCCATCCTTTTCGCTGGACACCAATATTTCATTAAAATCACCCATGCAAATCCATGGTTTATCACTGTGGTGTTTAATTGTCCGAAGTAACTTCCACGTCTTCTCCTTTTGATCAGCCTTTGGTTCTCCATAAATCCCAGTAAATCGCCACTGGAACCCATCTTCCTCAGTGATTTCCACATCTATATGATATCTGGACTTCAAACCTGCCATCAATTGCACCCCATTATGCCAGAAAAGAGCGAGCCCTCCGCTCTGGCCTTCGCAATCCTTGACAACCATGTTCGTCAAAGCTAGCTTCCATCAAAACCATTCTAACCTTCTCTCATTCATTCTTGTTTCTGAGAGAAAGAGAATGTCGGGGTCCACCTTCTTCTGGACGTCCAGAAGACCTCGAACTGCCGGGCCATTCACCAACCCCCGGCAGTTCCATGCTACTATCCTCATTGGTTCTCGCGGAGCTGTTCGGACAGCCCCGCTCTCAAGTTTGAGTTAGCATTCACCTCTATTCTGCTCTTTGTCCCATTCACCGCTTCTTCTGTTTTCGTTGGTATACTAATATGTACTTCTGGACTTACATCACTACCTCTTTCAGTCCTCTCCTTTCTAACAGACTTCCTAGAGTTGCTTCCTTCCATGGTATGCAGTGTCTCGGCCCTCTCTTTGTTGTAGTTAGCTACATCAGGGCCCTAATTGCCCTTCTCTACAGTTTTGTCCACCTGATTTTTATTCAGACACTTCCCCAAAACCAAGCAACAACAAGCTTTATGTCCTCCTGGTCCCCAGTCTGACCTCATCCGTATATATCAGTTCACAATCCCCCTCCAAAGGCCACCCTAGGCCCTCCCTGGTCTTCTTCCTTGTGAGGATTCCAGCAAGGCTTGCAACATATCTGATATTGAACGACAGGTCAGGGTAGGCAGTGGACGCTAGAGAAATACACCCCATCAGGATCAGGTCATCCACACTGCGTCGTGACGCCCCAATGTCGTCAAAGAGCGCCGGCTCATCATTGGGGAAGGCAGTCAGCACCACCTTGCCTGCACGTTGCACAGCAGGTTCCACATGAATGGTGTCAGCCAGCATGTCCTCGCCCATCTGCCTGGCGACACAACGCTCCACCAGCGTACAGTTGGCATTCAACTACGCCATAGTCTTGCCTATGTCCTGCACAGCCTTGCCCGGGCAGCTGGTAACCACTCCCTTCTCGTTCGAATGAGTTCTCAGATTGTCCCCAACGAAGCCAAAATCACCATTAATCCTCTTAGAGCTTCGGCCCATGAATTCATCCACCCTACGCTGCATCAAATCCAAGCACTTCCTGGGGTTCCCTGAACGCCGAAGAAGCTCAAGGGTCCTCCCACGCAGCCTGCTCCACTCGCCTCCGAGCTCGCAGACCACCGGACCATAGCCAGGGCTATCCATAGCCACCTCCCGCCGCCACCACTCAGCAGCACCTCCGTCGGACAGCCACCGCCAGAAGAACCACCCGCCTACACCGTCGCCAGCAGACCTTGCTGGATTCGAATGGAAAATCGCCTCTCCTTACTGTAGCAGGGGAAAAGGAGTTCTCGTCTCTTGCTGTGGGGATTGGATGGGGAGGATTTAGATAGGAAAGATTTGGGGTTGAAGAGGAGAGGATTTAGATAGGAAAGATTTGGGATTGGAGAGGAAAAGGATTTGGGATGGAAGGAAGCAGAGGAAATCAAGAGGAAGAAGGAAACGACATGTCGCCAATCGCCGACATTTCGCCCAAATCACCACTCCTGGGCACTGTAGCAAGGGAAAGTCTGTTGCGTTGTAACCGAAACATTTACAGTACCATTCGATGGTACTATATGCCATTTGATGGTACTGTAGCAGTAGCTTCAGCAGAGCAACAGCGGCATGAGCAGTACGAAGCAGCAATAGCAGTAGGCAGTAGTAGCAGCAAGCAGCAGCTCAGCAGTGAGCATCAGGAGCAGAGCAGCGGCAGGCGGCAAAAGCAGCAGCAGGCCACGGCGTCCAGAGGCGGCCGCGCATGGGGCACGCACGGGCACGCGGCAGTGGCGCGGGAGCGGAGCTCCGGGCGCGGAGCTCCGGGCGCAGCGACGGCGGCGGCACTGCAGGCGAGCGGGTCAGGGGCACGCGTCTGGGCGGTGGCGCTCGGGCGCACATGGGGCGGGGGGCTTTAGCCCGATTCAAACCAAACGGAGCAGCGCACTCGTTCGCGGGGAGCTCTAGGAGCACTACGGTGCGGCGTGCGTGGACGGAAGGGCTCCAGGGCGTGGAGGCCTTCGGCCATGGCGATGGCCGGAGTACGGTGGCGGAGCAGCTAGCTAGGGGGCTCCCGGGAGCACAGAGAGAGAGAGGGGATTCGAGGTGGTGCTCACGACGGTGCTGTTAGGATAGGCAGTGTGCTCGGGGATGCGACGGTCGCAGCAAATCGGCGGTGAGGACGTCCGGTGGCCGGCGGCGCAAACGAGATCGATCCCGAGGCTGTGGTGCTCCTCAGGTCGTTCTAGTCCCCCGAGTCGATGAGGTCGACGGTGGCGAACGTCCTGGACACCAGCAGACGGAGGACGGTGGTCGGTGGCCGCGGCAGTTTGCGACGGCGTGCCTCGGCCCAGCTCGATGGAGCTTCAGAACGAGAAAAGAAAGGGGGCGAGGGACAGGGAGTTAGGGTTAGCAGGAGGGGGGCAACGAGGAGCTTATCTACCCCACCAGAGCCTCTGTAGCGGCACGCGTTGGTGATCCAGCCGGCGAGATCGAGCTCGGTGCTCGTGGCGTCGACACGGAGAGGGAGGAAGAAGACTGTGGAGAGGTGGGCCGGGCTATATACTGTAGATGCAGGCCGAAAAGCACAGTGGAGCCTATCCCTTTTCCTTTTATTCATTTACTGTTTTACTTATTGCTTTCTGTTTGCAATTTTTTTTGGCACTAAATGCTTTTGTAAAATATGAGTTCTGCCAAATCAAATAAAAGGCATCATATAGCACTGCCAGAAAAAGGTTTGGAGGTAATTTGAATTTCATTTAAATTTTATTTAAGTGCTAATTGATTATTTGGTGTTGTTTTGCTTCTGTTTTGACTTCCTAGGGGCATCTTAATAATCCAATTAATGTTGGTTTCTATTTTAAAATTACTTAATGATTATTTGCAAAATTATGAACTATTTTGTTTTGGCAGTTTGAAGAAATAATTATCTGACTTTATTTTAAATTTGAAATTGAGGTTGAAGTATTCTTAATTGTTTTTCTTAGGGCATAATCATGATGACTTGGCATCATTAGTGTGGAATTACTGTAGCTTGACACTGGGGGTGTTACAAATCTCCTCCACTACAAGAAATCTCGTCCCGAGATTTAAGAGGTGGAGCAAGGGGAAAGGTTTCGTTACTAATCTAACGAATCTTCTCAGAGAAATCGATCCACTACGTTGGTGTCTTCATTTCTCTGCATCAATGCACCATGATTAAGTTGTCGTCCTTCCTTCAGTATCTTCACCGTACTCACGAAGGGACAAGGGTAACTCGACAATGATGGAATGCTTAAAGGGGTAATCATATGGAGGTTATCCCATGAATGAACACACGGGTATCTCTCGAGTTGATCAAATGAAACACATCGAGAGCCAAGCAGAAAGGTACAGTAAGAAGTCTCAAGCGGATAGACAATCGTTCGATGTCTGAAACAAAGGGGTGAAAGGGGTCTAGAGCAACGAGAATAAGTATTGCGTCTGATACCAGAATTGATGATCTCTCGGGAGGTGGCTTCATGAATTACACACGAAGCCAAGGGCAACGAATACTTCAGAATCAAGGATGTATAGGAGAGTCAGGTTTTCGACCCTGTGGAACTGTGGGTTATGGGCCCACCATGTGTGTTAAGGGCAGGAAGAGCGGTGACACCTTGCCCGGATATGATAGCAAGGCATGTCAGAGTATAGCCTGTCAGTTGTGTTTGCAACAACGTTGGTACCAAGGGCGAGGGACGAAGAGAACCATTTTCCTGCTCGTAGGAACGAGGCGGACCAATAGGCAAAGTTCTCGTCCATCGGTGGTTACCGAATGTCATCAACGATAGGAACAGGGTCTTGCTGACAGAGTTGTACACTGAGGTGCTTACTTAACCAGGGATTTATTAGTGCTTACACCATATAGATCGCAAGAAGGGTTAAACAAACCAATGGAAAGGAAAATGTGTATACACGAGTATTAGGTGTATAACCTTCCCAAGAGCGAGTAGAGCGGGATAATCATGACAGGACTCCAAGTACATAACCATTTAGACAAAGGGAAGGAATTTATGAGGCTTACCCATACAACGGTGTTTGGATAATTGATACGGAAAATTTAGCATTGTACTTAAAATATTCTTATTGAAGATCGGAGTACCACAGACATGCTTCGAGACAGCATTGACATGGTCATCAGGTAAAGGTCGGACTTTGGGAACACAAAGGATCCATCAGGAATTTCTGGAACACCTCATGCAATTTTATCAAGAAAAAGATGAGGATGAGGCCGATGGGTTCAGCAGCAATCCATCGACATGTCAAAAAGGATGTATTTCCAAAATTATATGAACAAGTTTGTGTTGGAGAGAAAGCAATAAAGTTGTCAATGATTAACACAGATCATCGAGGGGCAAGGATGGTATTTCGCATCATGAATTCGATTGATATCTTAGAACAAGGCAGTATATTGATGGTGATCACGACAAAATTTGTCGAGAGGCTCTATGAAGATGCCACCGAGCAGTGACGACATCAAGCAAAAGGAATGATGAAGCGAAAGGCTATTGGAACCACGGATACGACACAAGCTCGAAATCAAGCTTGTTGTTCGAGGTGAAATGATAAGATGGGCAAGATCAATGTAAGCTTCGCTCATCGTCGGAAGTTGCTCCGGGCATAAGGACCAGGTAGCATAGTTAAAAATCAGTACAATAATGATATAGCCGAGCAGGCTAGGAATGACGTGATCGAGTACAAACTCGTAAGTAAAGAGGATTACCAAGAGTTGTTTAATCAAGGTGCAGACCCGATTTAGTTATCGATGTTCTTGAGTGACTAATCACTCAGAACCCAGGAAAAATTGGAATCGATGGAAATTAGTACTTGACGAAGGCTCATAATTAAGCAACATGATTCTATGATAATATCAAAATTCTAGAGGGTAATACTCGAAAGTAGAACAAAATAACGGTTGGACAGGTGCATTGATCTGTAGAAGACAAGTACTTTAACTTGTCCGAGAAAGGAATCAAAGAATATTAATATGGCCGGAACCATGATTGCAAGGATCAATTCGCAGATACAGGATGGACTTGTACCAAGGGAACAATTGATTTTAAGAGAAGCTTCCATGATAAGATCTACATCGTGTCTATGGGCATGAACACAAAGTTCAAGGTCGACTCCCACTTCTCCAATGCATAATCTTTCATTCACTGCTCTGTCAAAAATTATATGAACGTGAAGAACTACCTGGTGAAATACCAAACGAGTATGACCCGCGAAAATTATCAGGTTCACACAGATTAGGGAAGGCATAGGTTCAACCCATCGGGGCATCTTAGGACCATATACCACAAACTTCAGGAGTAAATAACTCAAGCTCGATAGTAGAGCATGGCTGACAAAAACAGAGGATACAATTTACCAAAGGCATTATGTATCACGGGAGAACTCACAAGATTTTGGATGTTAAAGACACTGTCGGATAACAACCCAACAATGGATCTGACGATTCACGACGGAGTTGATGTGAGTATCGGTAAACAATCAGAGGAAGAAGGGATGCAAAGGCATCGGCTTATAGAAACATCTGAATAATTCGATGCTTAAATACAAAGAAATTTTGATTTCTAGATCGGTCTATCAGAATCAGATGCTCTGATCGAAGATGGATAGGTTGAACAGACTTAGAGGCACACCCGATCAAATCTTGATTGGGCAAGAACCAGCTCATATCCGGAATGATGTCTGAGCCGGAAAGAAAATTTCTAAGGACTAATTGATGATTGCGAGTATTTGCGCACACGTTGAATCCATAGGAACAGAATGACAATCACAAAGGAGTTAAATAAATATTGCTAGACATATGGAATTAACCATAATTCAGGCCGGCAAGGAGAATCTCAAAAGCAGTAAGCTGTAGAGGATTCTCGGAAGATCAGATAGCATTACGAAGTATTTTGGAAAACACATGAACAACTGGGGATGAACGGACCCCGGGTAAGTGAATTATCCGGAGTGCAAAAAGAAGTTGCAAAGTAGAAGGCACAAAGGATTCTCGGAACAACAGAGAGTATTAGGGGTAACTTGTAACAACAAGAGCAACTGGGGATGAAGGTACAAACGGCAAGGATGTTATTCACGGGGATTATCGGTGGTCAGGAAATGCAAGGCAATGGGCACAGGGTCTCGGGAAACATCGAGGAGTATCTGCAGAATTTTCTGGCAAAGCAAGCGACTATCTGTAGTGAAGGGGCTCTCTGGGATGAAGTGGTTACGAGAACCTAATGTCAGAGTTAGTAAAATCTTTAACCCGAGTAGAAGAGAGATCAGAGTCCCAGAGTATAGACGAGGAATAAAAGATCCTAATACCACCCGATGGCGACGTGGGCCCGTAACCCACACAGCCATGTTAATAAAACAGTTTTCATTGACTAGACTCAACTTTGGCCAAGGAGATGGAAAGGGGGTTCCTACAGGCAGTCGGCTCTGATACCAACTTGTGACGCCCCCGATTCAATCATACACTAATCATACACGCAAATGTGTACGATCAAGATTAGGGACTCACGGGAAGATATCACAACACAACTCTAGACACAAATTAAAGTCATACAAGCTTTATATTACACGCCTGGGGCCTCGAGGGCTAAAATACATAAGCTCGCTTACAAGTGTTAGCAGAAACATCAGATATCTGAGTACAGATATAAAAGATGAAACAGGTAGGCCTTAAGAAGGCAGGACAAAACAACGACTAAGATCAAAAAGGCGCAGGCCTCCTGCCTGGGACCCTCCGAACCTACTCCTGGTCGTCGGCTAACTCGTTGTACTAGCCACCCTCGGGGTAGTAGTAGTGGTCGTCGGCGGGGCAGCTGTCTCCTAGGATCCGTCATCTGGTCGCATCAATCGGGTATGGGAAAAAGAGGAACCAAAGCAACCGTGAGTACTCATCCAAAGTACTTAGCAAGACTTACATCAGATCTATTCTATGTATGCAACATTATCAAAGGAAGGCTGTATATGTAGCTTGACACTGGGGGTGTTACAACCATGCGCCTCGGCAGCCACGAGCTCCCGCTCCTCCGGCGCGAGGACGTCGGCGCCGGGTACTCCAACGGCGGCACGTTGCTACCCTCGGTGTGCTCGAGAATGGCGTGGAGCGTGCGCCCGGGGACGCCCCACCACTGACAGCGGCCGTCGGAGTTGTGTCGCCCCTTTGGCGCTGGAGCACCATTGGTGGAGGCGAGCTGCTCGTCGTGGTGGCGCTGGAAGTACGCCGCCCACAGAGGTGCGTTGTAGGGGGCGTACCTTGGTTGCTACCGCACTTCCTCCGGCAAGGACGCCCGGATCGGCGCTATCTCGCCATGGCGTTCCGCGTCGGATGACGGCGGGGGCACGGGGATGCCTCCGGCGCTGAGCCTCCACGAGCCTGGCACGAGCATGTCGGGCGGCGCCGGGTAGTTGGCCTCATGGAGAAGACGCGCCTCCCACTCGTGTAGATGGCGGCTGCCGAAGCCGTTGGCCGCCGTTCCATCGCCGGGGAACCTCTTCGCCATCGGTCGGGCTTGATGGGGAAAGGAGAGAGGAAGGAGAGAGGGCGAGAACAAGGGCGGCGAAGGAGAGAAGGTGTTCGGCGGCGAGAGAGATGGCTGTGGCGAGAGGCGAGCGTGCGGCCAGCGCCGACGAAGGAGACTTTTATAGCGGCGAGGGGGGCGGCAGCAGTGCGGACGCGTGGCGGGGAGAGGCGGGACGCGCGGCGGCTCGCCTTCACTGCGCCGCCCGTGATCAATGGAAGGCTGACCGGCAACAGCCTTGGCATTGATTCGCGCGGGACCCGAGGGGATGAGATGAGGACGACGATGCAGTCGCTGACTCGGCGGGTCCACGGAGTGGGAATCTGGCGCGAGAAGTTTTAGTGCATTTTTCCTTTCCCCGGATCCCCCGGTCGGCCCCCAGCGCGCTGGGTTCGTCTTGGGTACGCCATCGCCAATTTCGGCCCTAACCGGCGAAATTTGGGCTCCAAGGGGCACGACTGGGCCGTTTTTTTAGCCGGCGATAAAAAAGAGGCCTGGGGGGGCCTGTTGGGGGGATCGAGTGGAGATGCTCTTAGCTGCTCTCTGCTGTAGTTGAAAGTTTCTCTTTTTTTTTTACAGGAACACAGATTGCATTCCATTACGGTGCGGCTAAAACGCCTGCCACCAAACTAGATACAGAGACTGGGAAGTCTATCAGCCACAACTCATGGCTTCCATAGGCAGAGACTGGGAAGTCTGTCAGCCACAACTCATGGCTTCCATAGACTAAACCCAAACCCAACTTTGCCAACTCATGGGCTGGTTTGTTACAATGGCGAGGAGCATACTCAACAGAGTACTGAATAAAATGAATACGCATAAGATATCTAGCCTCTCTAATCAAAGCTTCATAGGGCGCACTGTCGAGGGAGTGATATGCAATTGCATACTTGAGGTTCAGACAGTCCGTCTCAAAAACAACACGGGCAACTCCCAGCTGAGTGGCAACGCTGATAGCTTGCACCAGGGCATGGCTTTCCGCATGGATTGCCTCTCCCAGATGTTCCAGCCGGCCTCCAGCGACAAACATGACATCTCCATCTTTGTCCCTGCTGAAGGCGAACGTTGCATGAAAATAAAAAAATTCTACAAAACACACAAGATCTGATGTAGCAGATGCATAGCAACGAGACGGGAGTGTGTCTACGTACCCTTGTAGACTGTAAGAGGAAGTGTATATAACGCGGTTGATGTAGTCTCTTCGCGATTCAATTACGATCCAAACCGATCTAGCGCCGAACGGACGGTACCTCCGAGTTTAGCACATGTGCAGCTCGGTGATGTCTCCTCCTCCTTGATCCAGCAAGCGAAGGGGGGAAGTAGATGTGATCACAACCAGCACGACGGCGTGGTGGTGATGGTGATGGTGGAGTGCCGGCAGCGCTTTGCTAAATGGAACCGGAACGAGGAGATGGGAGAGATGGGGAGGGCAGCGGCTAGGCAAAGGGGGTGAGCCCCTCCCCTTGCGCCTCCACCATTTATATATGGGTGAGGGAGGGGCCGGCCATCCCTTGGACCCTCCTCCAAGGGATGAATAGTACGTGGACAGTAACCGTGAATAGTACTTGGCCTCCAAGTCTCCCCTATTTTCAAGGGATTTGGCCTTATTCCTTATCTCTTGCATATGGACCAAGTGGGGCTGGGCACCTAGCCCATGTAGGGCTACTGCGCCACCCCTTGGTCCATGTGGGATGTTCTGGACGAGTGGGCACCACCATGGAACCCTCCGGAACATTTTAGAACCTTCTGGTACAATACCGGAAAAAACCAAACTTTTTTCAGAACCCCGAAAACGACTTTCCTTATATAAATCTTTACCACCAGACCATTCCGGAGCTCCTCATGACGTCCCGGATCCAATTCAGGACTCCGAACTACTTTCAGACTCACCATATGAATATCCCAATACTACCCTAGCGTCATCGAACGTTAAGCGTGCGACCCTACGGGTTCGAGAATCATGTAGACATGACCGAAACACCTCTCCGGTCAATAACCAATAGCGGGACCTGGATGCCCATATTGGTTCCCACATATTCCATGAAGATCTTCATCGGTTGAACCACAATGTCGAGGATTCAATTAATCCCGTATACAATTCCCTTTGTCCGGCGATATGTTACTTGCCCGAGATTCGATCATCGGTATCTCCATAGCTAGTTCAATCTCGTTACCGGCAAGTCTCTTTACTCGTTCCGTAATACAAGATCCCCGTGACTAAACTCATTAGTCACATGCTAGCAAGGTTTTTGTGATGTTGTATTACCGAGAGGGCCCAGAGATATCTCTCCGTCACACAGAGTGACAAATCCCAGTCTTGATCCATGCAACCCAACAAATACTTTCAGAAATACATGTAGAGCACCCTTATGATCACCCAGTTATGAAGTGACATTTGATAGCACACAAAGTATTCCTCCGGTATCCGGGAGTGGCGTGATCTCATGGTCTAAGGAACAGATACTTGACATTATGAAAGCTACGGCAAAATGAACTTAGTGATACGATCTGATGCTAAGCTTACGGTTGGGTCTGTCTATCACATAATTCTCCTAATAATGTGTTCCCGTTATGAAATGACAATGCATGTCTATGGTTAGGAAACATTAACCATCTTTAATCAACGAGCTAGTCTAGTAGAGGCTCACTAGGTACACGGTGTTTTTTATGTATCCACACATGTATTTAAGTTTCCGGTTAATACAATTCTAGCATGAATAATAAATATTTATCATGAACAAGGAAATATTATAATAACCACTTTATTATTGCCTCTAGGGCATATTTCCAATAGTCTCCCACTTGCACTAGAGTCAATAATCTAGTTTACATCATGATGTATCTAACACCCATAGAGTTCTGGTGCTCATGTTTTGCTCGTGAAAGAGGTTTATGGGTCTGCCACATTTAGATCCGTATGCACTTTGCAAATCTCTATGTCTCCATCCTTAATGTAATTACGAATGGAGTTGAAGCGGCGTTTGATATGCTTGGTCTTCTTGTGAAACCTTGGCTCCTTGGCAATGGCAATGGCGTCAGTGTTGTCACAATAGAGAGTTATAGGATCCGATGCACTAGGTACCACTCCTAGATCGGACATGAACTCCTTCATCCAGATTCCTTCCTGCACTGCTTCTGAAGCAGCTATATATTCCGCTATACATGTAGATCCTGCTACGACGCTCTGCTTGGAACTGCACCAACTGTCTGCTCCACCATTCAAAATAAATACGTATCCGGTTTGAGACTTTGAGTCATCCGGATCAGTGTCAAAGCTAGCATCGACGTAGCCCTTTACGACGAGCTCTTTATCACTTCCATAAACAAGAAACATTTCCTTAGTCCTCTTTAGGTACTTAAGGATACTCTTGACCGCTGTCCAATGATCTACTCCTGGATCGCTCTGGTACCTACCTGCCAGACCTATGGCAAGGCACACATCAGATCTGGTACACAGCATGGCATATATTATTGTGACGCCCAATATGCGGTTCTATCCTCAAGGAACTCGGAAGTCCCGCCAAGGATAGAAGCGCATATCGGAGACGCTTCGCAAGGTGGACATCATTACAACATACCATGTACTGAATAGATGAGAATACCAGATAAAGGCTTACACTCGCCACAAGCTACAGCATGAATACATCAATACATCGCAATCATCATACCGAAGAGCAGGACCCGACTACGGATGAAATCAAACGAAAGAAGAACGACATCCACCCTGCTAGTCCCAGGCTGCCAACCAGGAACCCATCCTATGATCGACGAAAAAGAAGAAGAATCAGAAGAAGAACTTCAAATGGAACAAGCATCGCTCTCACGTCGAAGCATCGCTTTACCTGTACCTACACCTGTTGTTGTAGTAATCTGTGAGCCACGGGGACTCAGCAATCTCATTACCAAGGGTATCAAAACTAGCAAAGCTTAATGGGTATGGAATGGTTAAGTGGTGAGGTTGCAGCAAGCACTAATCATTTGTATGTAGCTAACTTACGAGTACAAGAATAAGAAGAGTAAATTACACATAAACGGGCACAAGCTAGTATAATCAAGAAGTGATCCTGAACATCTACCTACGAGTCAATCATAACCCCACCATGTTCTCTTCCCGAACTCCCTCGAAAGGAGACGATCACGGTTACGCACGCGGTTGGTGTATTTTAATTGGATTTAGTGTCAAGTTCTCTACAACTGGATATTATAAATTTCAAAGTCGCCACATAACCGCGGGCATGGCTTTCCGAAAGATTTAACCCTGCAGGGGTGTTCCAACTTAGTCCATCACAAACTCTCATGATCAGCGTTGGAAAGACCTCAACCTCGAGATAGCCCGAAGTATTCTCAGAATCCCGGTGCACAAGACATTTCGACAATGGTAAAACAAAACCAGCAAGACCTCCTGACGTGCCGACACCCTGATAGGAGCCACGCGTATCTCAATATCAGGCCACGACGGATAAGCGAAGCGTACGAGTAAAACCAGACCTCGAGTTTCCCCATGGTGGCCCCGCACCATCAGCACTGGCCCACCTGTATTATGTTGAATAAAGAATCCGCGAGGTGATCAGCCGCTATGCATTAATTAATTAATTTCAATATTATTATGTTGGCAAATTTTAAAAACCAAAATTGGGTCTTGCTGGAAGAGTTTTATTGAAAGCGAACTGTCAAGGGGGGCCCATAAACCCCAACCGTGTAAGGAACGCAAATCAAGGAACATAACACCAGTATAACGGAAACTAAGATGGCAAGAGTGGAACAAAACACCAAGCAAAAGGCCAAGCCTTCCACCCTTTACCAAGTATATAGATGCATTAGTTAAATAAGAGATATTGTGATATCCCATGATATCCATGTCCCAACATTGAACAACCTACAACTGCACCTGCAACTAGTAACGCTATACGAGGGGCTGAGCAAAATGGTAACATAGCCAAATAACGGTTTGCTGGGATGGTGGAAGGTTAGAGGTTGTATCATGGCAATTTGGGAGGCTGACAAACAAGTGGTAGGTAGCAAGACATAGCGATAGCATCGAGACAACTAGCAAGCAAAGATAGTAGTGATATCCAAGGTAATGGTCATCTTTTCTCGAATCCCGCTTGGAATAAGATCGAATCCATGAAGTAGTCGAACAAGCGTAGTTGAATGAATCCTCACACTCGCAACGTTACCGGGAACTATCGAGAAGAAGCACAACCGGAAAGAAGCAAACAACACGATAAACAAACAAGCATAATCATGGCATGATGCACAATTAAGTATGATGCATGTCAAGTTTAAAGAGGCATGGCATGGCAAAATGCAACAATCAAATACTACACATTAAGTGAAGCTCAATATGCACCGAGTTGCATATTGACGAAACACCACATCCAATTATTACGTTCAATCCTGTTTATGTACTCAACAATATTAAATGTTGTTAAACATGGCAAGAGATGAAGCATGAGTAAACTACCTATCTAGACAAGTTTAAATGAGGCTGAAAACAACACATAACAATTCCGGAAAAACCTCATATGCAATTTCGAATTTGGTACTGTTCTGCCCTAAACACAATTTTAATGTTGTTAAACAGGAAAAATAAGTGCACCATGTTAATCTACACATTTTTCTAGGCCATTTACATATATAGTTTATTTAATTCGGAGCTACGGTTTAATAGTTATGAATTAAACCATTTTAGCATGGTATTAGGCAATTTTAATGCAAACAGCAAGTTAAACATTTTTAACATGGTTGAAAGTTGCATATTATGAATCTACATGAAATGCTAAGCATTTCACATATATAAATCATTTTAATCCGATGCACGGTTGTGGAGTTATTATATGCATGATCTATAGGGACTTTGCTGCAAATCTGTTTTTCCTGGGTAAATAGCTAAAACGCAAAACATAAAAAAACAGGATTTGGGCTGAATCTGTGCACAGTAGGCCAAAACAAGATCAGTCGCTGGGGGTGAGGTGCTTCTCACCTCGTGGGCTCACGGCCTAGTCGGTGATGCGGCTCAGGCTGAGGACGTGGCTGCGGCCTGCTGCAGCTGGGCCTGCGCGGTTGGGGAGGAGGCCCAGGCGGGCTGACCAGTGGTCAACGTAACCCGAGCGGGCTCTGGCGTTCGTCTCCCTTTCACGAGCAGAGATAGCAGCGGCGCTACACATGGCGGCTGGCAGGAGGTGTGCAGGCGTGGGAGGACGGAGCAGGCCAGATCCGGGGACGGCAAGCCCGTTCCCGGCAGCGGTGCTGCGAGCCTGCGGCGGCTCCATGGGCGGCGATGTCCTGCGAGGGGAGAGGAGAGAGATCAGGTGAGGCAAGGAGAGAGAGGAAGGAAGAGAGGAGGGAGAGGGCCGCGGCGAGGGGCGGGCCTGGCGGTGCTCCGGCGGCCGAGCTGGCCGAAGGGGCGAGGTGCGGCGGAGGCGCGATGGCACGGGGTCACGAGGGAGCATCGGGGAGCGGGTGGCGGCCATGGGAGGAGCTCGGGCTGGCGGTTTTGTGGTCGCCGGACATTGTCCGGGTGGCGCGGACATTGTCCGGTGGGCTGCAGGGATGAAATCTCAGCCCCAGGTCTGAGATTTGGAGGGCCGAAATGTGACGCACCCGGCTTAATCGTGCACTAATCATACACGCAAATGCACACGATCAAGCCTAAGGACTCACTTGAAGATATCACAACACAACTCTAAACACAATTAAAAGTCATACAACCTTTATATTACAAGCCAGGGCCTCAAGGTCTCGAATACATAATCTTGATGTCATACAAGCATCAGCGGAAGCATTAGATATCTGGGTACAGATATAAGTTAAACAGATAGGCCTTTAAGAAGGCAGGGCAAAATAAAACACCAGATCGAAAGTCGCAGGCCTCCTGCCTAGGTGCCACCTAATCTACTCCTGGTCGTCGGAGGGCTCCTCGTAGTAGTACTCCCCAGCGGGGTAGTAGTAGTAGCCGTAGTCGTCTGCAGGGGCAGCTGGATCCGGGGCTCCGTCGTCTAGTCACAGCATTCGGGTATGGGAAAAAGAGGAAGCAAAGCAACCGTGAGTACTCATCCAAAGTTCTCAGCAAAACTTACATCAGATCTATTCTATGTATGCAACATTATCAAAAGAAGGCTGTATATGTGGACTAGACTGCAGAAATGCCAGAATAGAGAGAAGGCATAGTCCTATCGAAGACTAGCATCTTCAGCGGTCTTGCAGCATTGGAGGAGTGCAGATTAGTACATTATAAAGTAGTAGTAGTGTTAACCATCAAACTCATCCAGAGATCCTTTCTCGACTCCCTGAGAGAAAGCAATCCCAGGGCCATCATATTCCATTACTCATCTCAAGTATCCAGTTCTAGTTGTATCGATCGGGATACAACTCCGAGTGTCCGGTACTGAGGATCCGGCTATTCGAATAGATGTAATCTTCCCTACAGTGGTGCACCAACTAACCCACCACGCTCGATTAACTCCGGCTGGACACACTTTTCTGGGTCCTGCCCGGCGTCAGCTAAAACGACACGCCGCAGCCCTACCTAGTCTCAAAAGAGAGGTCAGCATGCCGGACTAACCTATGCGCATAGGGGTGTTGGGCCATCGCCCTACGCACTCCTGCACATTGCGTACGCGGCCGGTGAGCAGACCTAGCCCCCTTAATACAAGTGCAGGCTTTTACAGTCCAACCCGGCGCGCGCCGCTCAGTCGCTGACGTCTAGAGAGCTTCGGCTGATGCATACGACGCAGAGTACCACTACTAGGGAAAACCTTATACACAGAGGTATAGCAGTAGCGCTGGTTAGAACAGAGCGCTACTGCTACTTAGTAGCAGCGCGCGTCAATAAAGCGCGCTACAGCTATGGTTGTAGCAGTAGCGCGTCTTCAGGTAAAAGCACTACTAATATAATTCCCACACTGTTGCCGTGAGGCTAGGAATAGTTGTAGCGATGCTGCAAAAAGCACGCTACCGCTAAGTGCCTTGTAGTAGCGCGTTTCCTGTATAGAGCGCTACTGCTAAAAAAGAAAATAAAATGGAAAATAAATAGAAAAGTAAATGAAAATGAAAATGAAAGAAGTAGAAAAAGGAGAAATAAAAAAAGAAAATGTAAAGATAAACAAAAGAAAAAGAAAAATAAAGGAGAAGGGCATAGCAGTAGCGCTTATTCCCACAAAGCGCTATAGTTACTCTAGCAGTAGCGCGTTTCATAAGCCCGCGCTATAGCTACGTTCCTTAGATAAAAGGAAAAGAAAAAGGAAAATAAATAACTACTTCCTATAGCAGTAGCGCGTTTTGGTAGAAAGCTATAGTGCTTTTTTCCTACCAGCGCTACTGCTATATTGACTTAACCCCGCGCGGGCTCAAAATTTTGCTAAGTCCTTTCCCCCCTCTCGGGCTCAAAATTTTGCTAAGTCCTTTCCCCCCTCTCCCCCCTCTCCCCCAACTCCTCTGTCGCCGCCATCGATCGCCCTGCCCGATCAAGCACGCCCTCGACCTCACCGCCGCCGCCCGAGGCCGCCCTCGACCTCACAGTCGCTGCCCTCGACCTCAGCGCTGCCGCCCGAGCCCACCCAGGACCGCCGCCACCCCAGCCCGAGCCCGCCCTCGCCGCCAACCGTAAGGCTCTCCCTCTCCTCTCCCCTTCCCTCCTCTCCCCCCCCCCCTCTCTCTCTCTCTCTGCTAGGGCAATTCATATGTTGCTGCTGTGATGATGTTCATATGAACCCTAGGTGTTCATATGAACCCTAGATTTGTTTAGGGCAGTAGGCATTTTTTTTAGCATTTAGGAAAAAACATTAGCAATTTTTTTAGGAAATTAGCTAGGGTGATTTTTTATGAAAATGCCTAAACAGTAATTCCATTTAGCTTTAAATTAACAGAGGGTATATAAATAATAGTAGCATTTAGCTTTAAATCAATAGAGGTTATAAACAAAAAACAGTAGCATTTAGCTATAAAAAATTATTTGGACTATGGACCTAAATCTGGTCCAAATTTCATTCAAATGAAATTTGAATTATTTGGACTATGGACCTGAATATTTTTGAAGAAATTGGGTGTAGGTACTAAGGTCTTGCTATGGAAATTTTGGTCAGGTCAGAAGGGTTAGAGAAAATGGAGTTCCTTTGCAATTTCTAATAAGGTCAAGCATTGTTGGAATATTTGCTCTAAAACAATTTGGATTAAAAGAAAATAATGTGTGTGTGTGTGTGAGAGAGGAATAGCTAGAACAGAATTTGGGTTCTGTCCTAGGCTGAGAAGTGTTTAGTGAGGTCATTTTGCAAAGGTTTTTGGTTTTTGAAAAGACCAATATTTTTCAAGGAAAAGAATTTAGGCAAGTTTTATTTTAAAGATGATCCCTTCCTAGACTTTTAGCTTTAGACAAAAAAACAAAAGTATTTAGCTATAAATAAAAAACAGTAGCTATGGCATTTAGCTATAAACAAAAAACAGAATTGTTTTTCTTTTCAAAAACTTGGTTAAAGTAATTGTTGCTATGTAAACGAAAAACAAGATTGATGTTATATGATATATGTCATTGATGTTCATTTGCATATTCCATTATTGTTGATTATACCTTTTCATTGAAGTGGTCATGTTATATGCAAATTCCTCAATAGTGTTTGCTCATGTTATATGCAACATTGAAGTGGTTCGATTGTGCCCAAGTGGCCTTTTGTTGTTTGCAGGGAATGATTCCGAGTGGCCTATGTTTTGCCGGAATGTTGATTCATTTCTGTTCTAGCAAATTTCAGGTGCTCTATTTGTCCAGTTTGTAGCAAAGGTCATGCCAAAATTTCCCGTGAATTTCGGCATGACTTGTGCTACAAACTAGGACATATCGAGTGCCCGGGATTTGCCGCAACGGGAATGAATCAACATTCCTGCAAAACATTGGCCTTTTTTATGTCATTATTCATTTTATTATGTCTAGAATTAATTGACTAGATTTAATCGTAGGAAACATGGCTAGCAATGATGAAGGACAGGGTTCTGGTGATTGCAACGTCTACGCGGCGGCACAGGCCTATTTGAACCATCTCGATGAGCAACGGTTGTTGCAGGGCCCACCTGTCACATCCGAGACTGAGACCGACATCGAGACCGGCGCTGAGACTGACACCGGCGCTGAGACCGGCACCAAGACTGGCGAAGCCGGTATAGAACCGAAACCAAAGAGGCAACGGCGCCCAAATCAGCTCATCACTACTAGACTGATGGTCACGGAGGTGGACGATGGCAATTTTGAGCCAAAAGAGCCTGCGGAAGCGCGCGCGTGCTAGGCAATCAAATAGGCTGCATCCTATGGGCAACCGCCACCATCAATGATGGGAAACTAAAGAAGATACCAGATATGAAGGAGTCCCTCCTAACTAAGTTGCACCAGGTATTCTTGTTCCCGGGCCAGGATGAAATCAAATATACTGATGCAGATAAAGACCCGGCAACGAAGAAGATAAACAAACGCGCCATGGGCAAGTTTAGCGGCGCGTTGTCTGCCTGGAAAGTAAGGGTGAAAGCAAGGATCATCGATAAAAAGGAACCCTACTCCGAGATTGTAAAGGATAATCCGACAATTATGGAAGAGCAGTTGAAATATTCAAGGCGGCTTGCGTTGCCGAAGCTGCTAAAGAAACGTCGGAGTACATGAAGGGGCTTCAAGAGAGGAACATGGGGTGCCATCACCTCGGAAGCCGTGGTTACGCGGGGAAGAGGTCCATATGGGCCAAGGAGGACGCGGAACACGAAAGTCTGGGCATCCCAGACCCCTTGGCTGAGTTCACCGTCCCGCAGGAGCGTGACGTCATCAGGGCCCGGTACCATTGGGACCCAGTCAAGAAGGTTTTCGAGACGGACGCGGTCATGATGGAGTTCATGAGACTGCTGGTAATTTTAGCTTCTGATCAATTTGACTGCATGTTTAGTCATATTTGTAACCGATCCTTGTTCCTTTTGCAGAAAGAGCAGCACAGGATTGCGGCCGAAAGCGACTCACCGTCTGAGGCGTTGGCGATGCCCAAGTGGGACACCCCATTCAACCGGGCCTTGAACATATTGAAAGGACACCCGGTGGACACTCGGCCGTCGTATGGACGCGTGCACGACGTCGGAGACGGCGCCACGTGGAAGAAGCACTACCGTGAGACCACGGAGGAGAGAAAAGAAAGACGGAGGTTAAATGAAGAAAACATCAACAAGAAGGTTGTGATTGCAGTTGATAAGAAATCAGTTGAGACAGTCGCAGCAGCGGTAGCTGCCGCAAAACAGGAGATTGCAGCTTCGTATAGTGTCTTGGTTCCGGCTATCGTCAGTTGGACCAAGCAAAATCCAAATAAGGATGCAGCAGACTTTCCCCTTTCCAACTTCTTGGGGAGCAGCTCGACTAGCGTTGCACCAGCACCTGATCCTGCACCGGCTCCCGCACCTGCTCCTGCACCGGCTCTCGCACCTGCTCATAGCAGCCCGTCCTCCGTCTCGGACGTGTTCGGCGGTGCTTCGTCTTTGGTTGAGCTCGACGCCCTCACGGTACCTGTCACACCGACCATCTTCAATATATGTATAATCTCCCGTTTCCATTGCCTTTCAGATGTCACACGTCGCAGACATGTCTTTGCAGGCCGACGTAACCCCGTGCACCATACTATACACCATCAGCGGCCAGAAGGTGGACATGGGGAAGGCGACGATAATGAAGCCGAAGGAACAATTGTTCCACAGCCGGCCGATCCCCCCTGACGTCTTCAAGGTTTCCGTGGCCATTGTCGAACCGGGCCACGAGAATTTGGCTCCTCCGGTAGCACTAGGGGGAGATGACGACGAGACCCCGCGGCGGCTTGGCGATTGCAAGCGTTGGGTCCTGTTGTGGCCGAAGAGTCTGCTTCGTCTGGAGGCGGCCGGGAGCACACCCACGACCAAGTAGCCTCAGCAAGGTATGAACACCAACACCCCACCTACCCAATTAGCGTCGCCTGTCATGCCGGGTGAGGAAGAAGCAATGCATGATATCGATGCCATCGATGAGGATGACGATGACACTCTACAGTATCTCAATACCGACGCCTCTGACGACGGAGGATTGATGGCTTAGCAGTGTGAGTACTCAGGGTTTGAGCGTCATGAGTCGGTGCCTGAATTGCCGGAGGATGAACGTATTATAGACGACCTTCCAGTAGCAAAGAAGCATAGGAAGAGATCGAGGAAAGGCAACAAAGCTGCTTCTATGATCCAGCCGCCTCAGCGGCCTCGGGTTCAAGACCGTATACCTATCCCCGGTGCGGCAAAATGGCATATCCCCGGTGATCCGATCCTACCTAAGGCAGCGGTAGAGGCCATATACGGCGATCTAAGGAGACTTCATGACGATGTGCTACGGAGAGAGAAAAGCCTGATCGCCTCGAAAAATCCAGGATACCCGCTCTACGTGGTTAACGTGCCGCAGCAAAGGTTTTACGTCGACACATTGCCCGCGGAGAAATTCTTTCTTCGATTCGATTACATCTTCGACATGTTTCACTTGAAAAAGCTGGATTTTACGTTTGTCCGCCTTTTTGCCTTGTACATGAACTACATCATCAGGACTGAGCAGATACCTTATATTTGTGTCGCATGAGGGCTTCTTGGCAGTCTGCCCAAAGCACCGTGAATACGCGAGTAACTACATCATCGATTTCATGGTCAGCAATAAGGACAAGGAGACGATTCTCGTGCCTTATCATCCCATGTAAGTCATCCGCGCGGATATCCTTCCTTCAATTTCAATCATTTCATTTGCACGCATGGAGGCTAATTTGAGGTGTACTTATTTTGCGCAGCGACGGGCGCGCCGTCCTCATCATCCTTTACCCCCGATTCTCCCACGCTCTTTACTTGGACTCGTTGAAGAACATGAAGAAAAAGGATTACACCCACATCAAGTCTGTTCTTGACAGTGCTATCTTTATCTATGGCCTACGGGGTGGAGAGATCAAGACCAGGAAGACAAGGAACCGCGCGCCCACCTTCGGCCATAAAACCAACTTATGCTGCATCCAGCAACCGAGTGGTACTCTTAGTGATGGATTCTATGTCCTCCACCACATTCTGGAGTACAGACAGGATCAGCAGAATCTTCGCATGTCACCTAGATCCGGCGATGCCCATATTCTGCAATGGGCAAAGAACCTAGGAGATATCCCAGATCATCGACTTCGAGCTGAGTTCTATCACATCCAGCGTGAACTTGCCCAAATCATCATGAAGGAGGTCCTCGAAAAAACAGGGATGTTCTACGAAGAAGGGCAAATGTCGCGGGAAGACGTCCGAACACGCGTAGCCGCTCAGCGTATCGACCTGAAGCCTTTCACTACGCTCGGGGACTATCTCCCTGACTTGGATGGATGGCACGACATGTTGGAGTGATTGACGATATATGACAATGTGTCCGTTTAGTCCATACTTTCTCTATGACGAAACTTTGAGTTATACACGACGAATCTTTATTTGTGATGTAATTAAACCGTCCTCCTCAACTAGTGAAGATTACTCTAGTTAGGGCATTTTGGGTACGATGAACTTTGTTATTTATGCTTATGATATGTTGCTTCTATTTTTTGCCAAGTCTGTCTCTTTCTGCTGCTCAACTATATATGTTGCATATCATCGACTCATGTGACGATGCGGGTGCATAGATCATCGATGGCGAAGAAGTGCTACGCCAGGAGTATATGACGAGTGGCCGGAGTGTCAGGCCCAGGTGTACCGGTTTCCGAGCGACAGCCAGTAGTTAGTTTAGGTTCACGCTAGTGCGAGAGAGGGATACGAACCGACGCCTCAAGAAGTACTACATTATGTATGATGAGACATGTCATGTAACTTGTATAGCTATATCGTGATTATGATGTGACGACATGATTTGTGTTGGATGATATGATGAGACTATTATGTGTATGATATGATGAGCATAGCGCATGTTTATGATATGATTGGAATACTGTATAAAACCTGTACAAAAACATCGTAAATACGTAGCAAAAGAAAGATATGAGAAAATATAGTAGTAGCGCTCTTTAGCGTTGGACAGGAAAACGCTACTGCTAAAGCACTTAGCAGTAGCACTGGTATGGGAAGCGCTACTGCTAAGTACCCGCGCTACTGCTAGGCTTTTCCCTAGTAGTGTACCCATATTTATTCCCGCGTGATTGTTAGTGCGAAAAGGCCAAAGGCCTACTCGGATCAAATATCCAAATCGTTAGTGTATTGGGAGCGCGCAGTAACGAGCAAAGACTCATGATCGATGTGACCCCGTCGCCCCGTCTCGAGGACTTGCGATAAGGGCTAAGAATGTCTGGCCGCGCCTCGTAATTATCTTGCGGGTACCCTCCAGGTCAACCTGTCTCCACATCACTCGCATCATATGCTCGCGCGGGTACCCCTCAGGGCCGACCCAACTTTGTCGTGGTTCATTGTCAACAGTAAAGTAAGGGTAACTGTGTATCTACCACATCAAGAAGGAATCCGAGGACTCACCCTCGTTGGATTCCCGCTCGACAATTTCGTTAAGGTGGTACCGGAGGAATCACCCTCGATGGCATTCACTTTTGCGGGGAGCTCAACAGAAGCTTTGTCGGAGGTGGGAAGAAGAATCACCCTCGGTAACCCACAACTGACTAGCTATTCTACAAAGGCAACATTTGAAGTGAGTTAGGACGTATCGCCCTCATTACTCGATACTAACTCTGCAGAGTCGAGCATCTTAGGGGGTGAGGTGATGTGTTGGTCTCAGATGCTAAAGCGGGGCAACAACAGCAAGGAAGAGAGGTCACAGATGGTTTCCATCCATCCTATACTAAGCAGTTTGGATAACAGGCATGAATCAATAACAGTTACAAAAATAGGCTATGCATCAGAAATAGGATAAGCAATAGCAGCAATTTCTAATGCAAGCAGGAGGGAGAGAGAATAGGCGATATAGGCATGCGTCAAGGGGGTTTGCTTGCCTGGAAGCTTTGCGGCAAAGGAGGGGTCGTCAGTGGTGGCGTCAGTATCCTGAGCTGCGTCGGTCTCGGGGTCTATCGGAATAGAAGAGGGGGAAGAATTAATAAATAAAGACAGGCAAATGCAACACCGATGCATGGCATGATGCTATGCAGTGCTGGTGGTGACCTAACACAACGCTACATGTGCTGACGAAGCGGGAAAATATTTGGGATATTTTCCCGGCATTTAGGTCGACTACGGTGTACTGAACTGGAGGGCAAGGTTCCATGTTCAGGTAGTTAGGAGTGATGGTCAAGCATTTTGACCACATATTCAGATTCGTCTTTTTTTTCTGATCATTGTTCATATATTAAGTTTTTCGATCTGAGCTACGGTTTAATTTCTATGATTTTTCAAAGTTTTATACATTTTCTGGATTTATTTAAATTAACAGAAATGAATTATTGCCTCAGCCTGATGTCAGCATGATGTCTGGTCAAACTGATAGGTGGGACCCACCTGTCAGCCTCTGTTGTGCTTAACAGTGAATTAAAATAAAGTAACAGAGCTAATTAAAGGGTGGGCCCCAGGTGTCAGTGAATGATTAAGTTTTTAGATTAAATTTTTAAAACTAATTCAGCTAATTAATCATAGGGACCCACATGTCAGTGACACTAGGCTGCCCAGTCAGCAGTAGATTGGGTCAACCCAGTCAACTAGGGCCCCTGGGGCCCACTGGCAGTGACCCTAGGGTGGCCCCAGGTCAGCCAGCTCAGCGGCTGCCAGTGTTTCGCCGCCGGCGACGCGCGAACGCGCGGAGGGCCTCGGCCCTCGTTGGAATTCTTCTACGGGCAGCCGTTTCGCGTGCAGTTTGGCTCGTTCAAACGGGCGTTTGACGCCGCGTCGAATGGTGGCGGTGGCACAGCCGGACTTGGCCGGAATCGGCGCCGGCGATGAGCGGAGGCGGCGGCACGTATGGGTGCTCGACGGGAACGGTGTTGTGGCATGCAGCAGCTCGAATGGATGGGCTAGGCGTGCTCTACGCATCGCGGTGAGCTTGTTGGACACGGCCCCGTGACCGTTGGGCCACCGGAGACTCGCCGGCGATGAGCTCCACGGCGTCGCGTTCGGCCACTATGGGGAAGGAAGCTAGGGGCGCGCGAGAGTAACCATAGAGAGGGAGAATGAAGAGGAGCTCACCGAGCGGCTAAGAAAAGCCCTTGGGAGCTTAGGAGCAGCAGTGGGTCGCCAGAGATGACGGAGATCGCCGGTGGCTGTGGCGGAGGGGAGCGGCCTGATTCGTTCGACGTGGAGCTCCCGGGGCTGCTTTAGTCGGCGTGGACGACGTAACGTAGCTCAGCGGAGCGGCTGGACATGACGGCGCGGCTCGGGAACGACCATGGCTGTGGCTGCGGCTGCGACGGCGTGCGGTGGCGGATGTTCTCGGTGGCAGTGGGAGCGAGCGAGGGAGAGGCGAGGGAGGAGCGGCGAATAGATCTGAGCGTCGAGGAGGGGAAGGGGGCCAGTCTTATCCCCTCACCCGGCCTCGGGTGTCGCCGTGTCGCCCGTTCGCCGGTGCTCGCCGGCGCGGCCACGCGCGCGCTGACATGCGAGGGAGAGAGAGCGGGAGGAGAGAGAAAGAAGCCGGCTGGGCTGGGTCAGGGCTCTGTGCACTTAGGCCCAGTCCAGTTTAGGCCTTTTTCATTTCCTGTTTCTTTTACAGAAGCAGTTTTACAATATTTTAAGCTGCCAAATGCATTTTGTAAAATGTGAAACTTGTCCACAAAAATACTATGCATTATTCAGCACAGCCACAAAAAGTTTGGACAAATTTGGAAACCATTTGGATTTTTCAAAAATTAAAATGGCACTTAAAGTGCTGTTCTGGCACTGTTTAATTGCTTTGGCCCACTTTGACTTGATGGTGATGTTGTTTTCCTTAACAACAATTGTTTTGGAATATTTGCTAGATGATGAACATTTTTCCAGCAATATTTGAACAACTTCATTTTGCACTTCGAATTTGAATTGAATTCAGAGAAGGAATTTGAAATGAAATGTTTAACCACTGTGATCAAGCATTGCATTGATGATGACTTGGCAAGATTAACAGAAGAACACAGTGCTTTATAACATAGGGGTGTTACAATTTCTCCTCCTCTACAAGAAATTCTCGTCCCGAGAATTCAGGAGGTAGAAGAAAAGAGGTCGGGGTATTCCTCCCGAAGATGATCCTCGCGTTCCCAAGTGGCTTCATCTTCTGTATGATTTGACCACTGCACTTTCCGGAACTTGGTCGTCTTCTTAGGGGTCCGACATTCAGCGTGATCGAGAATTCGGATCGGATGCTCCTTATAAGATAGATCATCTTGCAACTCGAGCATTTCATGATCCATTGCTCGATGCGGAGATTCCTTGAAGCAACGGCGAAGTTGCGACACATGGAAGACGTCGTGGATATGAGAGAATTGCGGTGGCAACTCCAATTTATATGCCACCTGACCACGTCTGGCAACAATGCAGAAGGGACCAATGTAGCGTGGAGCTAACTTTCCCTTGATTCTGAAGCGGTGAGTGCCCTTCATAGGAGTGACACGCAGATAAGCTTGATCATCGGGTTGATAGGTCAAATCCCATTATTTGCAATCGTAGTTGCTCTTCTGGCGGTCCTGAGCCGCCTTGAGATTTTCTCGGATGATATGGACTTGCTCTTCAGCGTGTTGGATAATATCTGGACCCACGAGCAGTCGTTCCCCAGTTTCTGACCAATTCAGAGGGGTTCGACACTTACGTCCATAAAGTACTTCGAAGGGGGCCATTTTCAAGCTGGCATGATAACTGTTGTTATAAGAGAACTCGGCATACGGGAGAGATTCTTCCCACTTCTTGCTGAAAGATATAATACAAGCCCGAAGCATATCTTCAAGAATCGGATTGACTCGCTCGACTTGGCCTTGGGACTGGGGGTGATAAGCTGAACTCCAGGTAATATGAGTTCCCATAGCCTCTTGAAAACTTTCCCAGAACTTTGAGGTGAAAAGGCCGCCATGGTCCGAACTAATCTCCTTCGTAATACCGTGGAGTGATACAATTCTGGAGATGTATAACTCTGTTAACTGACTAGCAGCGATCGTCTCCTTGACTGGCAGAAAATGTGCAACTTTAGAAAGTTGGTCGACGACGACAAGAATAGCATCGTGACCCTTCTGTGACTTAGGAAGGCCAGTAATGAAATCCATTTGAACCTTATCCTATTTCCATAAAGGTATAGGAAGTGGTTACAGAATTCCAGCGGGCTTCTGATGTTCTGCTTTAACGCGACGGCAAACATCACATTCAGCAACATATCAAGCAATATCCTGCTTCATTTTAGACCACCAGTACCTTTGACGGAGATCACGATACATCTTGGTACTACTCGAATGAATAGATAGCGGTGTATCATGTGCCTCCTTCATGACCTTGTCAGTCATATGCTCGAAGCGAGGTACCACAATGCGGTCTCTGAAATAAAAGGTTCCATCTTCAGACAGCAAGAAATCCCTGTACTTTTCAAGGTGAAGATCTTTCTTCATTAGATCAACTTCAGCATCTTTAGCTTGCGCACTCTTAACAGCCTTCTCAAGATCTGGCTGTATAACAAGGTTATTAAGGGAACCCTGTGGAACGATATGCAGGTTCAGCTTGCACAGTTCTTCATAAAGACGAGGTTGAGTTTGCTTAACCATGAGGTTGTTGCAGTAGGACTTGCGGCTCAAGGCATCAGCCATCACATTAGCTTTGCCAGGGGTATATGAAATACCACAGTCATAGTCCGTAATAGTTTCCAACCATCGCGGTTGGCAGAGATTGAGATCCGGCTGAGTAAATAAATACTTCAAACTTTGATGATCAGTATATATCTCACATCGATTACCAAGAAGGTAATATTGCCACAGCTTCAATGCATAAATCACTGCAGCAAGTTCAAGATCATGCACTAGATAGTTTTCTTCGTGCGGACACAATTGTCGTGAGGCATACGCAATTACTCTTCGTTCTTGCATTAGGACACAACCTAATCCTTGATGAGAGGCGTCGCAATAAATCACAAAGTCCTTGCAAGAATCCGGAGGAGCAAGCACTGGAGCAGAGGTCAGCTTGTCCTTGAGGGTCTGGAAGCTCTCCTAACATTTGTCTATCCACTCAAACTTAACGCCTTTGTGAAGCAGATTAGTCAGAGGCTTGGCAATCTTGGAAAAGTTCTCAACAAATCGACGGCAATAGCTTGCGAGGCCGAGAAAACTTCTCACCTGCTTGGCATTCTTCGGAGGAGTCCAGTCAAGAATAGCCTGAACTCGCTCTGGGTTAACAGCAATGCCATCCTTGGAAATCACATGACCAAGGTAGGTTACTTCAGAAAGCCAGAATTCACATTTGGAATATTTGGCATACAATTGGTGCTCTCGAAGCTTTTCCAGAACAAGTCGAAGATGTTCAGCGTGTTCTTCCTTATTCTTCGAATATACCAGAATATCATCCAGATATACCATGACAAATTTGTCGAGGTAATCCATGAAAATATAATTCATCAGGCGGGAGAACGTAGCTGGAGCATTAGTTAAGCCAAATGACATAACAGTGTACTCATAAGAGCCATAACGAGTAACAAAGGCAGTCTTGGGAATATCCTCTTCAGGGACAGGGATCTGATGATAACCCAACCTCAAGTCGAGTTTAGAGAACACTGATGATCCAGCAAGCTGATCGTAAAAATCATTGATCCAAGGAAGCGGATACTTATTCTGAATGGTTGCCTGGTTGATAGGACGGTAATCTTGGACCAACCTATTCATACCATCTTTCTTCTTGACAAAGAGAGACAGTGCTCCCCAGGCAGAGGAACTTGGATGGATAAAGCCTTTGCGGAGTAATTTGTCGATTTCCTACTTAAGCTCGAGGAGCTCATGCGGAGGCATCTTATAAGGACGCTTCGCAATAGGAGTTGTGCCTGGCTTCAAGTCGATGACAAACTCGACAGCTCTAGCAGGGGGTACTCCTGGAAGTTCTTCCGGAAATACGTCTTGAAAATCATGGACGACTGGGATGTTTTTGATCCCCTCAAGCGAAGAGGCGTTCAACATGTTCAGAGCGTAGATTTGAGCCTCGGCATTTCGAGTGATATGAGCACGGTAATTTACTAGCTCATCTGATGGGTGCAAAAGATGTACCACTTTAGTGGCACAATTGATCGAGGCGTAGTGAGCTTTGAACCAATCCATTCCCAGAATAAGATCAATTTTGGAAGACTTTAGGATAATGGGAAATGCTTGAAACTTCAACCCTTCAATCTCAACAGTGACTTCGGGGCTGAACAAGGAGGCTTGGCACTGACCCGCGGGAGTGTTTGCCACTAAAGGATGGTGTAGCGTTTCACATTTAATGTCATGCATGAGTGCAAAATCCTCTGACATGAATGGATGCGATGCTCCTGAATCAAATAAAACAGATGCTGGTACTGAATTAACAGGTAGTGTACCCATCACTGTAGTTGGTTGGTCTGGTTCTTCACTCATATTGACATGATAAGCCTGACCACGACCATAAGTAGGCCTGACATTGTTGTTGTGGGGCTGATGAATTCCACGACCATTTCCACGGCCAGCAGGAGGAAGCAGTAGCTGATTCTGTCCCTATGAACAGTCCCTGGCACGGTGACCTAGATGGCCACACTTGAAGTAGAGCCCACTGTCGGGACGGAGTGCAGGAGCTCGGGGTTGTGCAGCTTGAAGAGGCTGTCTTGGTGGTGGAGGGGGCAGACGAGGTGCAGCATACGCAGGCCCGTAAACAGGAGCGGCTGGACGATACATGCTCTGAGGAATCCAAATACGGCGCTTTTGTGAAGACGAGCCCAAAGATGAGCCCGCTTCATGGGTGCGTTTGAGCGCGTCCTTGTGCTTCTTCAATCCAGTCTCGACCTGAATAGCCTTGTTCACCAAGGTGGCGAAGTCGGCGAAGTCTTGTACTAGCAGTGCTAACTGGATGTCAGGGTTGAGTCCTTCATGGAACTTCTCCTGTCTGCAGGCATCGGTAGCATTGTCTTCCTTAGCATAGCGAGACAATTCAAGGAACTCTCGCTGATAAGCTTCAACAGTCTTGTTTCCCTTAGTGAGGTTACGAAACTCAGTCTTCTTCCGGTCCACAACTCCTTGAGGAATGTACTGGGCACGGAAGGCAGCTTGGAACTCTTCCCAAGAGATGATTGCTCCGATAGCTATGGTACGCCTATGAGTGTCCCACCATTGACCCGCGGGACCCTTCAGAAAATAAGACGGAAAGGTAACATAGCTGGCAGGGGCAACAGCAGCTGAGTCCATCTCATAGAAGATGTCGCGAAGCCAATCATCAACATCCAGTGGATTAACTGAGTTACGAAAGATGGTTGGGTTAAGGCGCACGAACTCTTGCAACGTGATTGAGACTGGCTGCGAGTTGGCATTGGGGCGAGGGAACTGATCTATCACCCCTTGCATAAACTGACGGTGCAACTCAAACTGTTGCATCATAGCAGCCATATAGTCGGGCGGCGGTGGATTATTGTCACCCATCCTGCTAAATTTCAACAGGGGGTAGTTTAGCAACAAGCACTGACATTGTATGGAATCTTTCATGAAGTAATCACGCACATCAAAAGGAAGTGCAGTAGATAGAACATCATAGTCAACATGACATACAGATCCATACATAGGTTCGGTTACAGAACAGCATTACAACATCATGAAGGTAAGCTAGACAACTAGGCGGCACGCAAGCACGCGGTGGAGGGATACAACAATGCGACATAGCGACATGCTATGTCAACATCGGGGAAAACCTCTGTAACCAGGGAGCTGTCGGAGACGATGGAGAGCCCTATTCTCGAGAGAATAGTCCTGCGCTCCATGAACACTCTGGTGCAGGCGCCGGTCATGGTCCGGAATAAGAGGTCCACGTGCAGGGGTAGTACCTCCAACAGCAGACGAATCAACCCCTGGTGGCATCCCTGTCCTGCTCGGGTAGAGGATGTGCTCGGGATGAATCCCCGCGCCAACTGCTGGCATCAACTGCCTCAAAGCGTCATAGAGATGAAGACGAGTGGTGTACAACTCGACAACAAGAGCTCGGGCAGTGCGATCCATAGCCTCAAGGTACCGAACCAAGAACTGAGGATCATATCAGTGACTCACGTAGGGGGTACAGACAACAGTATAGTATCGCGTGTCATCCCCAGCTGGAGCATACGGAATGTATCTGAACCCGGTATCCTCCAAGCGGGGGTACTCCCTGCGAAGATGGCTGATCGCAATAAAGGCAACCTCATGGACTGCCATCTCCACAGTCACTCCAAAGCCCTGGAAGGTGTACAACTCAGTGGGGGCGCGATCCTGCCGATCAAAGATAATCACCCTAGAGCGGTACTGCTCCTAGTTGAACTCACGGTAGTCCTCGTAAACAGTGTACTGAGGGTACCAGCGATATCCTAGCATGGTCAGGAGGTTGACCAGAATGGCTGGGAACCCAGTCGCATCCTCCGCCATAGTCTGACGGACGATCTGTACTGCGGGTCGCATCTAAAAAAGCAGAGTTCGGAAAGTCATATCACGGAGTGTGGAATATGTATTGCACTTTCAAAGAATCGATTGCAGATAATCCAGCTCTCCGGTTGAATGTGAATGCAAGAACCTAATGTTAGAGTTAGCAAAATCATTTAACTCAAATAGAAGAGAGATTAGAGTCCCAGAAGAAAGACGAGGAATAAAAGATCCTAATACCACCCTTTTGGCGACGTGGGCCCGTAAGCCACACAGCCAAGTTAGCAAAACAGTTTTCATAGTCTAGACTCAACTTCGGCCATGGAGTTGGAAAAGGGAATCCTACAGGCAGTCGGCTCTGATACCAACTTGTGATGCCCCCGGCTTAATCATGCATGAATCATACATGCAAATGCACACGATCAAGCCTAAGGACTCACTTGAAGATATCACAACACAACTCTAAACACAATTAAAAGTCATACAAGCTTTATATTTCAAGCCAGGGCCTCGAGGGCTCGAATACATAAGCTCGATGTCATACAAGCATCAGCAGAAGCATTAGATATCTGGGTACAGATATAAGTTAAACAGATAGGCCTTTAAGAAGGCGGGGCAAAATAAAATACTATATCGAAAGGCGCAGGCCTCCTGCCTGGGTGCCACCTAATATACTCCTGGTCATCGGAGGGCTCCTCGTAGTAGTACTCCCCAGCGGGGTAGTAGTAGTAGCCGTAGTCGTCTGCAGGGGCAGCTGGCTCCGGGGCTCCGTCGTCTGGTCACAGCATTCGGGTATGGGAAAAAGAGGAAGCAAAGCAACCGTGAGTACTCATCCAAAGTACTCAGCAAGACTTACATCAGATCTATTCTATGTATGCAACATTATCAAAAGAAGGCTGTATATGTGGACTAGACTGCAGAAATGCCAGAATAGAGAGAAGGCCTAGTCCTATCGAAGACTAGCATCTTCAGCGGTCTTGCAGCATTAGAAGAGTGCAAATTAGTACATTATAAAGTAGTAGTAGTGTTAACCATCAAACTCGCCCAGAGATCCTTTCTCGACTCCCTGCGAGAAAGCAATCCCGGGGCCATCACATTCCATTACTCATCTCAAGTATCAAGTTCTAGTTGTATCGATCGGGATACAACTCCGAGTGTCTGTTACCGAGGATCCGGCTATTCGAATAGATGTAATCTTCCCTGCAGGGGTGCACCAACTTACCCACCACGCTCGATTAACTCCGGCCGGACACACTTTTCTGGGTTATGCCCGGCCTCGGCTAAAATGACACGCCGCAGCCCTACCTAGGCTCAAAAGAGAGGTCAGCACGCCGGACTAACCTATGCGCACAGGGGTCTTGGGCCATCGCCCTGCGCACTCCTACACGTTGCGTACACGGCCGGTGAGCAGACCTAGCCCCCTTAATACAAGTGCAGGCTTTCCCAGTCCAACCCGGCGCACGCCGCTTAGTCGCTGACGTCTAGAGGGCTTCGGCTGATGCATATGACGCAGAGTACCATAATTATTCCCATGTGATGGTTAGTGCGAAAAGGCCAAAGGCCTACTCGGATCAAATATCAAAATCGTTAGTGTATTGGGAGCGCCCGGTAACGAGCAGAGACTCATGATCGATGTGACCCCGTCGCCCCGTCTCGAGGACTTGCGACAAGGCCTAAGAATGCCCGGCCGAGCCTCGTAATTATCTCGCGGGTACCCTCCAGGTCAACCCGTCTCCACATCACTCGCATCATATGCTCGCGCGGGTACCCCTCAGGGCCAACCCGACTTTATCATGGTTCAGTGTCAACAGTAAAGTAAGGGTAACCGTGTGTCTACCACATCAAGAAGGTATTCGAGGAATCACCCTCGTTGGATTCTTGCTCGATAATTCCGTTAAGGTGGTACTGGAGGAATGACCCTCAATGGCATTCACTTTTGTGGGGAGCTCGGCAGAAGCTTTGTCGGAGGTGGGAAGAGGAATCACCCTCGGTAACCCACAACTGACTAGCTATTCTACAGAGGCAACATCTGAAGTGAGTTAGGAGGTATCACCCTCGTTACTCGATACAAACTCTGCAGAGTCGAGCATCTTAGGGGGTGAGGTCATGTGTTGGTCTCAGATGCTAAAGCGGGGCAACAACAGCAAGGAACAGAGGTCACAGATGGTTTCCATCCATCCTATACTAAGCAGTTTGGATAACAGGAATGAATCAATAACAGTTACAAAAACAGGCTATGCATCAGAAATAGGATAAGAAATAGCAGCAATTTCTAATGCAAGTAGGAGGGAGAGAGAATAGGCGATATAGGCATGCGTCAAGGGGGTTTGCTTGCCTGGAAGCTCTGTGGCAAAGAAGGGGTCATCTGTTGTGGCGTCAGTCTCCTGAGCTGCGTCGGTCTCGGGGTCTATCGGAATAGAAGAGGGAAAAGAAACAATAAATAAAGGCAGGCAAATGCAACACCGATGCATGGCATGATGCTATGCAGTGCTGGTGGTGACCTAACACAACGCTACATGTCGCAGACGAAGCGGGAAAATATCTGGGATATTTTCCCGGCGTTTAGGTCGACTACGGTGTACTTAACCGGAGGGGAAGGTTCCATGTTCAGGTAGTTAGGAGTGATGGTCAAGCATTTTGACCACATATTCGGATTCGTCTCGTTTTTCTGATCATTTTTCATATATAAAGTTTTTCGATCTGAGCTACGGTTTAATTTCTATGATTTTTCAAAGTTTTATACGTTTTTTGGATTTATTTAAATTAACAAAAATGAATTATTGCATCAGCATGACATCAGCAGTCAGCTGACTAGTCAAACTGACAGGTGGGACCCACCTGTCAGCCTCTGTTATGCTTAACAGTGACTTAAAATAAACTAACAGAGCTAATTAAAGGGTGGGCCCCAAGTGTCAGTGAATGATTAAGTTTTTAGATTAAATTTTCAAAACTAATTCAGCTAATTAATCGCAGGGGCCCACATGTCAGTGACACTGGGCTGCCTAGTCAACAGTTGACTGGGTCCACTGGCAGTGACCCTGGGGTGGCCCCAGGTCAGCCAGATCGGCCGCGGCTGGCTTTTCGCCGCCGGCGACGCGCGAACGCGGCGGAGGGCCTTGGCCCTCGTCAGAAATCGGCTACGGGCGGCCGTTTCGCATGCGGTTTGGCTCATTCAAATGGGCATTTGACGCCGCGTCGAATGGTGGCGGTGGCGCTATCCGGACTTGGCCGGAATCGGCGCCGGCGATGAGCGGAGGCGGCGGCGCGTACGGGTGCTCGACGGGAACGGTGTTGCGGCGTGCAGCAGCTCGAATGGATGGGCTAGGCGTTCTCTACGCGTCGCGGTGAGCTTGTTGGACACGGCCCCGTGACCGTTGGGCCACCGGAGACTCGCCAGCGACGAGCTCCGCGGCGTCGCGTTCGGCCACGGTGGGGAAGGCAGCTAGGGGGCACACGAGAGCAACCAGAGAGAGGAAGAAGGAAGAGGAGCTCACCAAGCGGCTAAGAAAATCCCTTGGGAGCTTAGGAGCAGCAGTGGGTCGCCGGAGATGACGAAGATCGCCGGCGGCCATGGCGGAGGGGAGCAGCCCGATTCATTCGACGTGGAGCTCCCCGGGCTGCTCTAGTCGGCGTGGATGATGTAACACAGCTCGGCGGAGCGGCTGGACATGACGGCGCAGCTCGAGAACGATGGTGGCTGCGGCTGCGAAGGCGTGCAGCGGCGGATGCGCTCGGTGGCAGTGGGAGCGAGCGAGGGAGAGGTGAGGGAGGAGCAGCGACTAGATCTGAGCGTCGAGGAGGGGAAGGGGGCCAGTCTTATCCCCTCACCTGGCCTCGGGCGTCGCCGTGTCGCCCGTTCGCCGGTGCTCACCGACGCGGCCACGCGCACGTTGACACGCGAGGGAGATAGAGCGGGAGGAGGGAGAAAGAGGCCGGCTGGGCTGGGCCAGGGCTCTGTGCACTTAGGCCCAGTCCAGTTTAGGCCTTTTTCATTTTCTATTTTCTGTTTTCTTTTACAGAAGCAGTTTTACAATATTTTAAGCTGCCAAATGCATTTAGTAAAATGTGAAACTTGTCCACAAAAATACTATGCATTATTCAGCACTGCCACAAAAAGTTTGGGCAAATTTGGAAACCATTTGGATTTTTCAAAAATGAAAATGGCACTTAAAGTGTTGTTCTGGCACTGTTTAATTGCTTTGGCCCACTTTGACTTAATGGTGATGTTGTTTTCCTTAACAGCAATTGTTTTGGAATATTTGCTAGATGATGAACATTTTTCCAGCAATATTTGAACAACTTCATTTTGCACTTTGAATTTGAATTGAATTCAGAGAAGGAATTTGAAATGAAATGTTTAACCACTGTGATCAAGCATTGCATTGATGATGACTTGGCAAGATTAACAGAAGAAGACAGTGCTTTATTACATAGGGGTTTTACACAAAAATGGCTAGGGTTTCAGGATTGGGGGGCGGTGGAGGCTGAGGGGGGAGTTTGCTAGGGGGGTGGCTACAATCTGGCAAGGGGGAAGCCCTAGAGAGTGAGAGGGGCTCTCCCCATGGGTGGTCTTTATATAGGGAAGATGGCTATGGTGGGATAAATCTTGTCCGTCCGATCATGATCCGACGGCCATGAAAGGAGGGTAGGCTAGGTGTGGGGGTAGTGGCTGTGCAAAAGGCCTTGGGCTGGGATGAGAGGAAACAAACGGTCCAGCATAAGTCTTAACATGAAAAACATCCGACGATTTATCCGGCTATAGTGCCGCTATAGTTTAATGGTTGGGGTATCAAACGACCTCCGAATGTGACGAAATTTGGCAGGAGGTCTACCTAAAATATTTTGCGACCGCACGCCAACTTTCAACCCATTCTGAGAATGTTTTATTCCCACTTATAAAATAATTATTTAATGATGCCGCAAGCGCGTGCAATTGTGTTTGGTCTCGAAACGGCCAACGACAACAACGGGGAGAACCCGCAACTAAGAATGGATGCAAGTTTTGAAAAATGACGGCAACGGAGTGCCGATGCAATGCGAATGATGCGATGATGAGTGCAACAAACAAATAACTAACGCGGCTATCACAAAAAACATGGAAGGCATCTGAAGCGTCGGTCTCGGGTTGTCACAACTCTCCCCCACTAAAAGAAGATCTCGCCCCGAGATCTTAGAATGAAGAGGATGAAGAGGAAGAGGAAGAGGTAAAACTAAGTTGCTTCTTGGACAAATGAGTGAAATCAAGAACCTTAGAGGTTGAAAAACTTGGAAGAAAGGAGAGAACACAACGGAGATGAACGAAATTGAGAGCACCCCGGTTAAAAAGAGGGTCAAGGAACTCCATGAGAACCATGGAGGTTGCAAAGACATGAATAAAGAGCTCAATGGAAAAGAAGAAATTGAAACCACTCCGGTTAAATGGATAAGCAAGGAAATAACATGATCTTGATAAAACGAGACGATGGTTCGAAGAGAGCAACATCACAATGCCTTCGGAACAAAATAATAGAAGCTAAATCATTGGAACAAAAAGAATGGAGAAGAAAATGACAACTTCTACCACAATTAAATTTTTAAAAGCATCCTTACACAGAAGGATTGAGCGGAGTTGTTGAAAGAATCAACAAGCAAAAGATAAACTCCAAATGGCCTTATGGAAAAACATCTAAAAAATTTGAGGTTGAACCTGCCACTAATGCAAACAATTGATTGCTTGAGATCAATAAAGAGATGAAAAACTTCTTTCATCGATAAGATATGGAGAAAAACTTGGACCATTGATAAGCACCACAAATAGCAACAATCCTTAGAAAAGGCTTTAGGTCAATTCTAACAAAAGATAACTCCAAGGAAGAAAATGTTTGGTTGAACATATCTCATTCCTGAGAACTTCTCCCTGTGACTCCAAATGAATCAAGAATGATATACCACAACCTCAAAAGATAAGGGGGAAGGAATTAAACTTTGGAATGCAGGATAAAGAACGCTTGGCTCCTCCAACAAGAATCTTGACGAACACTTTGAGAATGAATTAAATCCTTAACGAACCACCATGAAGAAACTCTCTAAGGACTCTGGATAGATAACAAGATGATCGAAACGAGAGGAAAGTCAAAAGAACAAGATGAAGCCTTGCAATGATTTCCTTCAAACACCTTTGAGAACCACAAGAAGAAGCTTCATGATGAGATTGCTAAGAAAAAATTGCAACTCTTGAAAGGAAAAATGAAATACTTTGAACCGAGAATTTGATATTATGAACGAACTCTGGAAGAAAGAATTTAATCACCTCGAGGAAAAGAAGAATAAGATTTATTATATGTTTATCCTTCATGAACTTAAATTGATGAGAAGCAATGGCTTTGGCATACTACTTATTCTTGTTGCAAGAATTGAGGAGAGATATAACGCAAACTTGGGAAAATCTTCAACGAACCACGGGTATGATTTTGGAAAGAACGAATGAATTGATATGATAACAAAGGAAGAGGAATCTTGAATGAACCATCATAAGAATTGAAAACGAACGAAGAAAAGAGAACAAATCACCAGGATGAAATAGAAAATGAACGAAGATATTTGAGGGAAATTAGATACAAGAGAACAAAGAGATCACAAGCTGACTAAAGAATACGTGAACGAGCCACCGAAAGAATTGGGAGACGAACGAATAGTCATTAATTTAGAAGAATTGGAGAACGCGATCTGAATGTTGAGAACGAAGAATTCTTCTAAAATGATGGTCTTCGGAGAATCAAAAAACAAAAACAACTCTGAAATGGTTCGGATGGATATGAAAGAATCTCTCACGATTGGAACAATTTGAGAGGATAGCAACAACCATGAATCTTCAAGAGAACGGATATGATTTACGAGAAACTCTTCTTCGGTCTTCAACGTTAAGAATGATGACGAGGAACACCACCAAAATTGTTGAGACACTCCAGAACAATGAAAAGATGAAAATTGAGATCAAAATGAAAGGAATTGAGGGGAATCTCGGAGAAGACTGTTGACCGACGAGAATTCATTCTTATGTCATCATTGGAAAAGAACTTGGGAAGATCTTGGAGCAAAAACTTGAGGAAAACATAGGCTGGACACGATGAAGAGATGCTTTTAACAAATATTTGACATCGAGAAATTTCCGGGAAAGGTTAAAATAGACAGGTAAGATCCTGGGAAAAGACATGTGGGTTATGGGCCCACTCAAAGAAAACACCGTTGAAAAGATTGCTTATGAAGAGATGATGCACCGGGAAGATTGAAAGACTTGAATGAGGTAACAACCTCAACATAGCTTGAACGGATCTTGAATGAAAACATGAGTCTTCTAAGATATCTTCAGCACTCCGGAGAAGAAATAGAGAGAGTTGAATAAACAAGAGAGGCTTGGATAAGAAATTCCAGCACAGGAAAACATGTGAAACAAAACAAAGGGATATGATCAACACCGAAGCTTGAATTGAATCCACAGGAAAAGAATACGAGAATGAAGAATGATGAACTTGAAGCTTCCTTAGCATCTTCACAGGGAATCATCACATAAGAACATTGAAGGAAAAGAATGGAGAGACTTCTCCTGAATAAAATGGATAGTTGATTTGAGATCTCTGACTCCTTGAAGAAAAAGGGTGGGAGGGTGGGAAAACAAAGGCAACTTGGGACGCATGAAATGGACACCGTTGAGAAAACTGAGGATTGATCTTGCAAATATCGAAAGGATCGGATTAATTTGAAGAGAAGCACTGGGGTTGAAAAAGAATGGACATGACAATCTCGAACGATGAAAGAATTAGCACTCCCATAGAAATATGAGAACACTGCTTAGGAAAGGTATGGATCAACACTTGACTTCGAAGCAACTCGAATACCACAACCAAAACAAAACAAAGGATTGGGCTTGCGGAATAAGCTGGAAACAAATCCATGAAGAGATTTCGTTCGATATTTTCATGGTGAGGCCCCACGGGCTCGATCGTACAGTGACTACGAAGCATCCCCGAGCCGTAGCAAAGCTACAAGGGCTCTTTAAGACTCAATGAGGCCCACTGTAAAAACCGACCGTGACAAGCGAACCACAAGACGTCGAACCCCAACCTCATATCATGCATTTGTCAGAAAGATATCCTGGTCAACTACTTGAATTCCCACCTAAGAACTCCTGAAACTTCTTGGTTATGCAATCTGGTCCCACGGCTACACGGAGCAAAATTTCAAACAAATTCTAACATGATACTACACTCCAATGTTCCGACTGCATTCAACACATAACCAAGAAACCTCAGAAACTCGTGTACCTCAGACCTTCCAAAACTCAACGATACTAGTCATTGCAGATCATCCGTGCTATCTCCTCCAGTATTGGGGATAAGTCACGGCACTATTTGCCACCACAAAAAGTATAGAAGCGTTTCGATGTCGGCGTCCTCTGGTATTCAGGAACTGAAACGATAGCAAATGTGACAAGAAAACCTTGGAGCTCAACTCCCCGGGTCCAAGCCATACGGTCAGGAGGCACCAAGACAGGATCCCGTCACACCAATATCGCAACGATTCCAAAAATACCCGCGTGATCCTAAAATTTTGAAGGAGAAGAGGAGTAGAATCAAAACACCTACGTCACAATTCCTCACCAGAGCGACGAAGGGGATAAGGAGTAAAAATAATTCCTACTCTCCGATATATAACAAGACTCAAAATAGTTTTTTTTCAAGAGTCGACAATGGCCAAGTTTGATCAATCAAGGGGGCTCCTATGGTCGGTAGTGGCTCTGATACCAACTTGTCATGCCCAATATGTGGTTCTATCCTCAAGGAACCCGGAAGTCCCGCCAAGGATAGAAGCGCATATCGGAGATGCTTTGCAAGGTGGACATCATTACAACATACAATGTACTGAATAGATGAGAATAACAGATAAAGGCTTACACTCGCCACAAGCTACAACATGAATACATCAATACATAGCAATCATCGTACCGAAGAGCATGACCCGACTACAGATGAAATCAAACAAAAGAAGAACGACATCCACCCTGCTAGTCCCAGGCTGCCAACCAGGAACCCATCATATGATCGACGAAGAAGAAGAAGAAGCAGAAGAAGAACTCCAAATAGAACAAGCATCGCTCTCACGTCGAAGCATCGCTTTACCTGTACCTGCACATGTTGTTGTAGTAATCTGTGAGCCACGGGGACTCAGCAATCTCATTACCAAGGGTATCAAAACTAGCAAAGCTTAATGGGTATGGAATGGTTAAGTGGTGAGGTTGCAGCAAGCACTAAGCATTTGTATGTAGCTAACTTACGAGTATAAGAATAAGAAGAGTAAACTACGCATAAACGGGCGCAAGCTAGTATGATCAAGAAGTGATCCTGAACATCTACCCACAAGTCAATCATAACCCCACCGTGTTCTCTTCCCGAACTCCCTCGAAAAAAGACGATCACGGTTACGCACGCGGTTGGTGTATTTTAATTGGATTTAGTGTCAAGTTCTCTACAACCGGATATTATAAATTTCCAAGTCGCCACATAACCGCGGGCACAGCTTTCCGAAAGATTTAACCCTGCAGGGGTGTCCCAACTTAGTCCATCACAAACTCTCACGATCAGCGTTGGAAAGACCTCAACCTCGAGATAGCCCGAAGTATCCTCACACTAGTGGAAAACAGGCCTTTCGTCCATAGCATTAGTCCCCAACGTGTTTTGAACCCGGACTAAAGGTAACATTAGTCCCGGTTCGAAGGGCTAGTCATTAGTCCCGGTTCATATGGGATCTATAGTCTCGGTTTGAGATAGAAACCGGGACTAAAGGGGTATTGGCAGGCTGGTGTCAATCTGGGGGACTATAGGTGGACCTTTAGTCCCGGTTTGCATAACCAACCGGGACTAAAGATGCCCCTATATAAACCCTTCGGCCAGCCCAAGCCCATTTCTCTGTTTTCTCCTTTCCCCTCTCCGTTCTTGCCCTTGGCTCGAGCTCCTCCTCCATTATTTGCCAAAATTTGTCAAGATTTGAGGCACCCCATCTCTCCAAGTGTTCACAAAGGTTAGCAACTTTGTCTTTTCATCTCTCATTGCTAGATTAGCTCATGCAATGCTCTATAAGTATAGTGATTTGTGGGTTTTAGTTTGGGAGTAATTATGTGGGAGTTTATTTGATTTATATGCAATTTGAGCTCAAATTAACTTCTTAGTTTGCATATTTGTAGGTGTGGTTTACCTGATCTAGTGCCTTCCCGTCCTCACCGTCGTCGATCGCCCGTGTCGTCTGATCGCCGGCACCACCTAGCTAGCTTGGTGAGGCTATTTTCCTTTTTGTGAAAATAATCTTATTTGTATGATTAAGATAGTTGAGATAGTTGCTTGATAATGTTCTTACTTGTATGATTGTTTGTTATACGTAGTGCCATGGTTTTGCTATCCGTCCCCATCGGCCCTCGTCCGGTTTATGATTCGGATGTGGTATACTAACTATTTGTTGCATTTTGTGTTTATGACAATTATGCCCATCAAGTTGACATAGATATTTTTATCTAGGAGGTAAGTGAACCGGAAATGGCAACCGACCATCTTGTCGAGAAGTTAAATTTAGTTGAAAAAGAAAATGAGTATTTGAAAGAAAAATTGAAAAGAATTGATGAAGAGAAGATGAAATTGGAGTTGTATATTGCCGATGTCATCGATGATCACAAGATCAAGATGGATGCAATGCGCTTGAAGATTAGAAAGATTAGAAAATATGCCGTTAATAAAGAGGCTTGGTATCATTATGCTGTTGGATCAATTGTTACCTTAGTTGCGATCTTGATCACATTTGTTGTTGCATTTAAATGCTTTAGCTAGATAGTTGTATGTTGTTTTATGAGAATAAGTGTGTATGAACTTGTATTAATTTGGTCTTTTCGGTGTTGTGTAATGAAGATGAGCCGGCAATGGATGTACGATGACCGATGCTCTCCCCAGTTCATTAATGGCATGCGTAGTTTTCTGCGTGCGGCTGAGGCAAACAAGCAGGATGATGGTTTTATGTGTTGTCCATGTGCTGTCTGTAAGAATGATAGGAATTACTCTAACTCAAGAGTCATTCACATCCACCTGTTTACATCCGGTTTCATGTCCGGCTATAACTGTTGGACCAAGCACGGAGAAAGAGAGGTTGTAATGGAAGATAATGAAGAAGAAGAGGATGATGAAAACTATCCTGGGTTCCCTGAATATGATGGTACTACAATGGGGGAAGAGAATGAAGAAGAAGAAGCTGAAGAAGAGGCATCAGATGAGCCCGCTGATGATCTTTGTCGGGCCATTGCTGATGCAAAGAGAAACTGCGAAAGTGAAAAGGAGAAGTTGAAGTTGCAGCACATGTTAGAGGATCACAAAAAATTGTTGTACCCAAATTGCGAAGATGGCAACACAAAGCTGGGTACCACACTGGAATTGCTGCAATGGAAGGCAGAGAATGGTTTATCTGACAAGGGATTTGAGAAGTTGCTGAAATTATGAAGAAGAAGCTTCCAAAGGACAATGAATTGCCCGGCAGTACGTACGAAGAAAAGAAGGCCGTCTGCCCTCTAGGATTAGAGGTGCCGAAGATACATGCATGCCATAATGACTGCATCCTCTACCGCGGTGAGGAGTACGAGAATTTGAATGCATGCCCGGTATGCAGTGCATTGCGCTATAAGGTCAGCCCCGATGACCCTGGTGACGATGTTGAGGGCGAGCGCCCCAGGAAGAGGATTCCTGCCAAGGTGATGTGGTATGCTCCTATAATACCACGGTTGAAACGTTTGTTCCAAAACAAAGAGCATGCCAAGTTGATGCGATGGCACAAAGAAGACCGTAAGAAAGACGGGAAGTTGGGAGTACCCGCTGACGGGTCACAGTAGAGAAAAATCAAGAGAAAGTGGCGGGACTTTGCAGATGATGCAGGGAACATATGGTTTGGTTTAAGTGCAGATGGCATTAATCCTTTTGGGGAGCAGAGCAGCAATCATAGCACCTGGCCTGTGACTCTATGTATCTATAACCTTCCTCCTTGGTGGTGCATGAAGCGGAAGTTCATTATGATGCTAGTGCTCATCCAAGGCCCCAAGCAACCCAGCAACGACATTGATGTGTACCTAAGGCCATTGGTTGAAGAACTTTTACAGCTGTGGGACATAAAAGGTGTACGTGTGTGGGATGAGAACAAACAGCAGGAATTTGACCTACGAGCGTTGCTGTTTGTAACCATCAATGATTGGCCTGCTCTTAGTAACCTTTCAGGACAGACAAACAAGGGGTACCACGCATGCACGCACTGTTTAGATGATACCGAAAGTATATATTTGGATAAATGTAAGAAGAATGTGTACCTGGGACATCGTCGATTTCTTCCGATCAAGCATCTCTTAAGAAAGGAAGGCAAGCATTTCAAAGGTGAGGCAGAGCACCGGAAGAAGCCTCGCCACCGTACTGGTGATGATATATTGATATGGTCAAGTATTTAGAAGTAATCTTTGGAAAGGGTCCTGGCGGACAATCCGTTCTGAATGACGCGGAGTGACAAGCACCCATGTGGAAGAAGAAATCTATATTTTGGGACCTACCCTATTGGAAAGACCTAGAGGTTCGCTCTACAATCGACATGATGCACGTGATGAAGAATGTTTGCATGAACCTGCTAGGCTTCTTGGGCGTGTATGGGAAGACAAAAGATACACCGGAGGCACGGGAGGACCAGCAACGTATGCACAAAAAAGACGGCATGCATCCTGATACGTCCATTTTGCATCATGTTTTCCTACTGTTATTTATGATGTTTTTATGCATAATAATGCTTTTTGGAGTAATTCTAATGCCTTTTCTCTCATAATATGCAAGGTTGACACAAAGAGGGAGAATTCTGGCAGCTGGAAATCTGGACCTGAAAAAGCTACATCAGGCTACCTGTTCTGCACAACTCCAAATGAGCTGAAACTTCACGAGGAATTTTTATGGAATAAATAAGAATTATTGGAGCAAATAACTGCCAGAGGGGGCCCACCAGGTGGGCACAACCCACCTGGGCGCGCCAGGGAGCCCAGGCGCGCCCTGGTGGGTTGTGCCCTCCTCGGCCCACCTCTGGTGCCCCTCTTCTGGTATATAAGTCATTTTGACCTAGAAAAAATAAGGAGAGGACTTTCGGGATGAAGCGCCGCCATCTCGAGGCGGAACTTGGGCAGGAGCACTTTTGCCCTCCGGCGGAGCAATTCCGCCGGGGGAACTTCCCTCCCGGAGGGGGAAATCATCGTCATCATCATCACCAACAACTCTCCCATCTTGGGGAGGGCAATCTCCATCAACATCTTCAACAGCACGATCTCCTCTCAAACCCTAGTTCATCTCTTGTGTTCAATCTTTGTACCGAAACTATAGATTGGTACTTGTGGGTGACTAGTATTGTTGATTACATCTTGTAGTTGATTACTATATGGTTTATTTGGTGGAAGATTATATGTTCAGATCCATTATGCTATTTAATACCTCTCTGATCTTGAGCATGATTATCATTTGTGAGTAGTTACTTTTGTTCTTGAGGTCACGGGAGAAATCTTGTTGCAAGTAATCATGTGAACTTGATATGTGTTCGATATTTTGATAGTATGTATGTTGTGATTCCCTTAGTGGTGTCATGTGAACGTCGACTACATGACACTTCACCATATTTGGGCCTAAGGGAATGCATTGTGGAGTAGTTATTAGATGATGGGTTGCGAGAGTGACAGAAGCTTAAACCCTAGTTTATGCGCTATTCCGTAAGGGGCTGATTTGGATCCAAAAGTTTAATGCTATGGTTAGATTTATTCTTAATACTTTTCTCGTAGTTGCGGATGCTTGCGAGGGGGTTAATCATAAGTAGGAGGTTTGTTCAAGCAAGACCAGCACCTAAGCACCGGTCCACCCACATATCAAATTATCAAAGTAGCGAACACAAATGAAACCAACATGATGAAAGTGACTAGATGAAATTCCCGTGTACCCTCAAGAACGCTTTGCTTATCATAAGAGACCTTTTTGGCCTGTCCTTTGCTCAAAAGGATTGGGATACCTTGCTGCACTTTTGTTACCATTACCGTTACTTGCTTGTTACAAATTATCTTGCTACCAAACTACTCGTTACTTATAATTTCAGTGCTTGCAGACATTACCTTGCTGAAAACCGCTTGTCATTTCCTTCTGCTCCTCGTTGGGTTCGACACTAGCTAATCCTTATGAAATTCCTTCGGGTATGATAGAACAACTGCTAGCTAATCCTTATGTAGGAGATGGAACCGAACATCCTGATATGCACTTGATATATGTGGATGAAATTTGTGGATTATTTAAGCTTGCAGGTTTACCCAGAGATGAAGCTAAGAAGAAGGTTTTCCCTTTATCTTTGAAGGGAAAAGCATTGGCATGGTATAGGCTATGCGATGATATTGGATCCTGGAATTGGAATCGATTGAAATTGGAATTTCACCAAAAAAATTATCCTATGCATCTAGTTCATCGTGATCGGAATTATATATATAATTTTTGACCTCGTGAAGGAGAAACTATCACTCTAGCTTGGGGGAGGCTTAAGTCAATGTTATATTCATGCCCCAATCATGAGCTCTCAAGAGAAATTATTATTCAGAATTTTTATGCTCGGCTTTCTCACGATGATCGATCCATGCTTGATACTTCTTGTACTGGTTCCATTATGAGGAAGACTATTGACTTCCGGTGGGATCTTTTAGAAAGAATTAAACGCAATTCTGAAGATTGGGAACTCGATGAAGGTAAAGAGTCAGGTATTAAGCTTAAGTATGATTGTGTTAAATCTTTTATGAATACCGATGCTTTCCAAAAGTTTAGCACTAAATATGGACTTGACTCTGAGATAGTAGCCTCCTTTTGTGAATCATTTGCTACTCATGTTGAACTCCCTAAGGAGAAGTGGTTTAAATATCACCCACCTATCAAGGAAGAAATTAAAGAACCAAAAATAGCTAAAGATGAAACTATTATTTATAATGTTGATCTAGTTGTTCCTACTGCTTATATTGAAAAACTACCTTTCCCTGTTAGGATAAAGGAACATGCTAAAGTTTAAACTGTGGTCAACAAAAGTTATATTAGAACTTCCAAACCTGCTGAACAAATCAAAGTAGAACCTAGTGTTGCTATGGTTAAAGATCTCTTGGTTGAAAATATAGATGGCCATGTCATTTACTTCTGTGATGAAGCTGCTAGAATTGCCAAACCCGATGAAAAAGATAAACATAGACCCGTTGTTGGCTTGCTTGTTGTCTCAGTTAAAATAGGAGATCACTGTTATCATGGTTTATGCGACATAGGTGCTAGCATGAGTGCTATTCCTTTTACCTTATATCAAGAAATTATGAATGATATAGCACCCGCTGAAATAGAAGACAAAGATGTTACTATTAAACTTGCTAATAGAGACACCATCACACCACTTGGGATTGTTAGAGATGTTGAAGTCTTGTGTGGGAAAATAAAATACCCTACTGATTTTCTTGTTCTTGGTTCCCCACAAGATGACTTTTGTCCCATTATCTTTGGTAGACCTTTCCTGAACACCGTTAATGCTAAAATAGATTGCGAGAAGCAAACTGTTGGTGTTAGTTTTGGTGATGAGTCTCATGAGTTTAATTTTTTCAAGTTTAGTAGAAAGCATCATAATAAAGAGTTATCTAGTAAGGATGAAATAATTGGTCTTGCTTCTATTGATGTGCCTCCTGCTGATCCACTAGAACAATATTTGCTAGACCATGAAAATGATATGCATCTGCATGAAAGAAATGAAATAGATAAGATTTTCTTTGAACAACGTCCTCTACTTAAACACAATTTGCCTATTGAAACTCTAGGAGGTCCTCCTCCACCTAAAGGTGATCCTGTGTCTGAATTAAAACAATTCCTAGACACTTTGAAATATGCTTATCTTGATGAGAAAAAGATATATCCTGTTATTATTAGTGCTAACCTTTCAGAACATGAAGAAGAAAGATTATTGAAGGTTCTGAAGAAGCACCGAGCTGCTATTGCATATACTCTTGATGATTTAAAGGGCATTAGTCTCACTCTCTGTCAGCACAAAATTAATATGGAACCTGATGATAAGCCCGTTGTTGATCACCAACGATGTTTAAATCCTAAAATGAAAGAAGTGGTAAGAACTGAAATACTGAAGCTTCTGGAAGCAGGTATAATCTATCCCATAGCTGATAGTAGATGGGTAAGTCCCGTTCATTGTGTCCCTAAAAAGGGAGGTATTACTGTTGTCCCTAATGATAAAAATGAACTTATTCCACAAAGAATTGTCACTGGCTACAGAATGGTAATTGATTTTAGAAAACTAAATAAAGCTACTAGAAAAGATCATTACCCTCTACCTTTTATTGATCAAATGCTAGAAAGGTTGTCAAAGCACACACATTTTTGCTTCCTTGATGGATATTCTGGTTTTTCTCAAATACCTGTCTCACAACCTGATCAAGACAAAACCACCTTTACTTGTCCTTTTTGAACTTATGCCTATAGACGTATGCCTTTTGGTTTATGCAATGCACCTGCTACCTTTTAAAGATGTATGACTGCTATATTCTCTGATTTTTGTGAAAAGATTGTCGAGGTTTTCATGGATGATTTTTCCATTTACGAAACTTCTTTTGATGATTGCTTGAGCAACCTTGATCGAGTTTTGCAGAGATGTGAGCAAACTAATCTCGTCTGAATTAGGAGAAGTGCCACTTTATGGTTAATGAAGGTATTGTCTTGGGAAATAAAATTTCTGAACGAGGTATTGAGGTGGATAAAGCCAAAGTTGATGCTATTGAGAAAATGCCATGTCCTAAAGATATCAAAGGTATTCGTAGTTTCCTCGGTCATGTTGGTTTCTATAGGAGGTTTATTAAAGGCTTCTCTAAAATTTCTAGGCCTCTTACAAATCTTTTACAAAAGGATGATCCATTTGTTTTTGATGATGATTGTGTAGAAGCCTTTGAAACACTTAAGAAAGCCTTGATTTCTGCACCTATTATTCAACCACCTGATTGGAACTTGCCTTTTGAAATTATGTGTGATGCCAGTGATTATGCTGTTGGTGATGTTCTAGGACAAAGAGTTGATAAGAAATTAAATGTTATCCATTATGCTAGCAAAACTCTAGACAGTGCTCAACAAAATTATGCTACTACTGAAAAAGAATTCTTAGCAGTGGTGTTTGCTTGTGATAAATTTAGATCTTACATTGTTGATTCTAAAGTGACTGTTCACACTGATCATGCTGCTATAAAATATCTTATGGAAAAGAAAGATGCTAAACCTAGACTTATTAGGTGGGTTCTTTTGCTACAAGAATTTGATTTACATATCACTGGTAGAAAAGGAGCTGAGAACCCCGTAGCTGATAACTTGTCTAGGTTAGAAAATATTCTTGATGACCCACAACCTATTAATGATAGTTTTTCTGATGAACAATTAGCTGCAATAAATGTTTCTCATAACACTCCTTGGTTTACTAACTATGCTAATTATATTGTTGCTAAATATATACCACCTAGCTTCACATACCAACAAAAGAAAAAATTCTTCTATGATTTAAGACTTTACTTTTGGGATGACCCACATCTTTATAAAGAAGGAGTAGATGGTATTATTAGACGTTGTGTACCTGAGCATGAACAGGAACAAATCCTATGGAAATGTCACTCCGAAGCTTATGGAGGCATCATGCGGGAGATAGAACTGCTCACAAGGTATTGCAATCTAGTTTTTATTGGCCTACTCTCTTCAAGGATGCCCGTAAGTTTGTTTTATCTTGTGATGAATGTCAAAGAATCGGTAATATTGGTAAGCGTCAGGAAATGCCTATGAATTATTCTCTTGCTGTTGAACCATTTGATGTTTGGGGATTTGATTACATGGGACCTTTTCCTTCCTCTAATTGGTATACACATATTTTGGTTGCTGTTGATTATGTTACTAAGTGGGTAGAAGCTATTCCAACTAGTAGTGCTGATCATAACACCTCTATTAAAATGCTTAAGGAAGTTATTTTCCCAAGGTTTGGAGTCCCTAGATATTTAATGACTGATGGTGGTTCACATTTTATTCATGGTGCTTTCCGTAAAATGCTTGCTAAGTATGATGTTAACCATATAATTGCATCACCTTATCATCCTTAGTCCAGTGGTCAAGTTGAACTTAGCAATAGAGAAATAAAATTAATATTACAAAAAACTGTCAATAGGTCCCGAAAGAATTGGTCTAAGAAGTTAAATGATGCACTTTGGGCTTATAGAACACCATATAAAAATCCTATGGGTATGTCTCCTTATAAAATGGTTTATGGAAAAGCTTGTCATCTGCCTCTTGAGTTAGAACATAAAGCATATTGGGCAATTAAACAACTCAACTATGATTTCAAACTTGCCGGAGAAAAGAGGTTATTTGATATTAGCTCACTAGATGAATGGAGAACCCTAGCCTATGAAAATGCCAGGTTATTTAAAGAAAAAGTTAAAAGATGGCATGACAAAAGAATCCAAAAGCGTGAGTTTAAAGTTGGAGAATATGTTCTTTTGTACAACTCTCGTTTCAGATTCTTTGCAGGCAAACTCCTCTCCAAATGGGAAGGACCCTATGCTATCGAGGAGGTTTATCGATCTGGAGCCATCAAAATAAATAATGCCGAAGGTACTAACCCGAAGGTTGTCAATGGGCAAAGAATAAAACATTATATCTCAGGTACGCCCATTAATGTTGAAAGCAATATTATCCAAACTATGACACCGGAAGAACACATAAAGGAAACCTTCCGGAACACTCCAGAATCGTGAAAAAGAGGAGGTACGTGATACGGTAAGTAAACGGACTCCGAAAATCTGCAAAAAAAAGTTGTCAGTTTTGGAATATTTAAAAAATTAGGAAAATAAGAAACTACCAAGAAGGTGACCCTGGTGGGCACAAGATACCAGGGCGCGCCTGGCGCGCCCAGGTGGGTTGTGCCCACCTCGGGTACCTTCCGGACTCCGTTTTTCTTCCGTTTGCTTGTTTCCCAAGATAAAAAAAATCTTTATATACCCCCCGAACCTATTGACCACTGTATCGCAGAGAAATCTTCTGTTTTCTTTCCTTGCTGTTTTCTGACAGATCCAATCCACCATGGCCGCTTCAAGCTCCACCAAGGACAAGTTCTTAGAGAACGTCATCAACCCATATTTGCGGGAGGTGATGCAGCACCCTCAGGCTATCCAGATGCATGAGGGGGTGATCCACATCCGTGATGTGCAAGGCCCTAAGGGAACGGGATCCGTGGAGGCTAGGCTTGAAGCTATGGAGCAGGAAGTCTTCCAGTGCAAGAGGATGGTAGAACGTGGGCTCAATGCCAATCACCTCATGATCGCGGACTACACCCATGATCTCAAGGTGGATGGCAAGTCCATGAAGGACATCATCTTCACCTTCAACGAGCAAATCAACTTCCTTCAAAGCCAGATCTATGATCTCCAAAACCAAGTCTTTGAATATGAGGCGAGGTTTAAAGGTATGAGTTTGGCTGCCAGTTGCAGGACCCGTGAGACTCACTCCTCCTCTTATGATGGTGAGCCCTTGCCATGGAAACCCGAGGATAAGATTGCTACTGCTTCATCACCACCACCTCCTTCTTCATCACTGAAAGAAAATTGAGTATCGGGTATGGGCACTCCCCTTGGCTTGTGCCAAGCTTGGGGGAGGTGCCCGGTATCGTATCACCTCCACTATCTTTTGCCTTTACTTATCTCAGTTCGATCCATAGTTATCTTTTGCTTTAAATGAATAAAAGTTTAGTTCGATCCTTTCTTTTCGAGAGTTTGCTTAGTGATCTATCTTTGTAATCATGTGCGAGATATATAATAAAGTTTAGTTTGAGTTTTGTTTTCTTTACTTTCATGTTCAATAAAAAGAAAGGAAATAAATGAAAAAGATCATATGCTAATCTTATGGTAAGTAATGACACCACATAAGGAAGAGTATAAGTGGAAAATTTTATTGGAGATTGACAAACATAGCATTGGTCAATGATGCAATTCATGAAAGAATTAATAAGGGAAGAGAAGATTCACATGAAAATACACTATCTTGGACATCTTTTGTGATTGTGAGCCCCCATTAAAATATTATATGCCAAAATTGTTGACGTTGGACAAGGAAGACAACGTAATGATTCATGTTTGTTCATATTCAAATAGAAGTTATATTGTCATAGATCCTTCAACATGTGGTGCTTGCCCCCATCTTTGCTAGCCAAAAAATTTGCACTAAGTAGAGATACTACTTGTGCATCCAAAAACCCTTAAACCCAAATCTTATTTTCAAAGTCCACCATACCTACCTATGGATTGAGTAAGATCCTTCAAGTAAGTTGTCATCGGTGCAAAAAGGCAATAAAAATTGCTTCTAAAAGTGTTGGATCATTTAGTGTAAGAGAAAATTGAGCGTTGTACGAACTTATGATGGCAAAGAATAAAAGCGACAGACTGCATAATAAAGGTTGCTATCATAAGGGGCAATATAACGTGACGTTCTTTTGCACTAAGGGATTGAGCATAGAAACAAAAAGCGCATGGCAACCTCTGCTTCCCTCTGTGAAGGGCCTATCTTTTACTTTTATGTATTTACTTTTATGCAAGAGTCAAAGTTCTTCTCTGTATTCCTTTTTATTTTCTCTTTTGGCAAGCATCATGTGGTGAGGAAAGATCTAGGCACATATATCCAGTTGGATATGGGTAGCATGAGTTATTATTGTTTACATCGCCCTCGAGGTGAGTATGTTGGGAGGCGAAACTATAAGCCCCTATCTTTCTATGTGTCCGGTTGAAACGTTTTGCTCATGTGTATGCGGTGAGTGTTAGCAATCATAGAACACTATATGATGGTTGAGTATGTGGACTTGCCAAAAAGGCTCCGATATGTGACCCTTCCTGAAAAGATGATGAATTGTAGTTGCAAAGTTGACTGAGAACACAGTTTGTTGGTTCTCAATAGAGTTTATGCTTTATACTTCGATGTTGCGATGAATTGTTACTTGTTCATGAGAAGTTATATGATAAAAGTTCTATGATAAAGTTTTATATTAAAGTTTGTTGTTGTTATAATAATATACATGATGCTTCTATGTCCGTATTTTTTTTTATCGACACCTCTCTCTCTAAGCATGTGGACATGTTTTTCGATTTCGGTTTTCGCTTGAGGACAAGCGAGGTCTAAGCTTGGGGGAGTTGATACGTCCATTTTGCATCATGTTTTCCTACTATTATTTATGATGTTTTAATGCATAATAATGCTTTTTGGAGTAATTCTAATGCCTTTTCTCTCATAATATGCAAGGTTTACACAAAGAGGGAGAATTATGGCAGCTGGAAATCTGGACCTGAAAATGCTACATCAGGCTACCTGTTCTGCACAACTCCAAATGAGCTGAAACTTCACGAGGAACTTTTATGGAATAAATAAGAATTATTGGAGTAAATAAGTACCAGAGGGGGCCCACCAGGTGGGCACAACCCACCTGGGCGCGCCAGGGAGCCCAGGCGCGCCCTGGTGGGTTGTGCCTTCCTCGGCCCACCTCCGGTGCCCCTCTTCTGGTATATAAGTCATTTTGACCTAAAAAAATAAGGAGAGGACTTTCAGGATGAAGCGCCGCCGTCTCGAGGCGGAACTTGGGCAGGAGCACTTTTGCCCTCCGGCGGAGCGATTTCGCCGGGGGAACTTCCCTCCCGGAGGGGGAAATCATCGTCATCATCATCACCAACAACTCTCCCATCTTGGGGAGGGCAATCTCCATCAACATCTTCAATAGCACCATCTCCTCTCAAACCCTAGTTCATCTCTTGTGTTCAATCTTTGTACCGGAACTATAGATTGGTACTTGTGGGTGACTAGTATTGTTGATTACATCTTGTAGTTGATTACTATATGGTTTATTTGGTGGAAGATTATATGTTCAGATCCATTATGCTATTTAATACCTCTCTGATCTTGAGCATGATTATCATTTGTGAGTAGTTACTTTTGTTCTTGAGGTCACGGGAGAAATCTAGTTGCAAGTAATCATGTGAACTTGATATGTGTTCGATATTTTGATAGTATGTATGTTGTGATTCCCTTAGTGGTGTCATGTGAACGTCGACTACATGACATTTCACCATATTTGGGCCTAAGGGAATGCATTGTGGAGTAGTTATTAGATGATGGGTTGCGAGAGTGACAGAAGCTTAAACCCTAGTTTATGCGCTATTCCGTAAGGGGCTGATTTGGATCCAAAAGTTTAATGCTATGGTTAGATTTATTCTTAATACTTTTCTCGTAGTTGTGGATGCTTGCGAGGGGGTTAATCATAAGTAGGAGGTTTGTTCAAGTAAGAACAGCACCTAAGCACCGGTCCACCCACATATCAAATTATCAAAGTAGCGAACACAAATCAAACCAACACTACTGGAATCAGGATCTTTGCCGTCTGGCAGCTCTTTGCCGTCTGCTGGCAGACGGCAAAGAGGCTCTTTGCCGTCTGCTTTGGTAAAACAGACGGCAAAGAACCTGGTTGCCGTCAGCCAATTCTTTGCCGTCTGCCAGCAGATGGCAAAGATTCTTTGCCGGCAAAGAATCTTTGCCATCTGCTGGCAGACGGCAAAGAGGTGGGCTATTTTTTTTGTGGGTAAAAAAAAGCCGTACAGTTACGCTGGCTGGGCTAGACCAGAACCAACGCACACGCCCATCTCTCTCGCTCGCTTAGCTCTCTTCCTGTCTGGTCCTCTCGATCCCCTTGCGCCGCCGCCACGGACGCCGGCCGATTCCGGCTGCTCCGGTGAGCTCTGGCGCCGCCCAGCACACCTACGGCTGCTCCTCGATGAGCTCTGTCGATTCCTCCGCATCGATTTGTTTTCCTCTGCTCCCTGTGGTCGCCCCCTTCGGTTATGCCCTGCTAGGGTTTCGGTGTTGGTGGTGATCCTTGTCTCCGGCGGCTACCTGCTCGTTGCTCCGGTCGTCCCCGCTCCTGGTGGCGCTCCTGGATGTACTCTACGCCACCGCCGGCCTCCTTGGTCGCGTTTGTGCCCGTGGTGTTCGTGCTCATCGGCGGGACGGCGCTCTGGCGCAACTCCGACATGGCGTCGTCGGCTTGCGGTGCAGGAGGGCTCCTCGCCGGTTGGACGGCGTCCAACGCAACCCCGGCACCTCCCCGAGTGCTGCTCCATCAACAGCCCCTCGGTGAGCTCCATCTCCCCCTGCTCCTACTCTTCTACTACTCTGTGGAACATCGGATTACTTGAATCAATTAGATGGTGGTTTATGTCGTGGTCTGGTCCAAGTAGAGGAAGGGGCGAGTTTGTGCATTGATTCAAGTGTCTGGTTGTGCTGGTTATGCCACTCTGGCCTCCTGGATGCCGCTGTAATTGTATCAGATGTGTTCTTTTGTTGCTGATATATAGTGTATTGGATTATCAACATGTGTTAACCTGCATTCTTATCGCACAAACCAAAATTATCATCCTTGCTGTACACTTTCCTGAATATTAGTCATGTGGTTGCAGACCTGCTCTTAATTTGTTCATCCTCTGTTATTCTTCAGAAACTAAGCATATAAGATAATTATTATTTCAGCAAGCTAAGGGCTATTTCTATTTTGTAAAGTTGTAGTGACGCAAAAAAGATTCAATGTAGCCTACGACAACACTGCATGTCCCACATATGACGATAGAACCCTTGTTTCAGAGTTATTTCTTACCACATTAACAATTTAGAGCACTACCTTCTACCATTTATGTGGTCACTCTCTACTAGGATGTTGTTATCTTATCCTGTGTTCACTCTGGTTCCATTTTCTTGAATTATCATCATTTCTATTTAGTGTGGAGAAAGTTCAGTTGGTACACCAATTGGCTCTTTATATTATTTTGAAGTTTCTATATGCCATCAGACCAAAAGATGACAAGTAGATGATCTTCTTTTGTGTGAGGGCTCTGAGTATGTAGTTGGCTCTTGGATTTGTTAAATTGGTCAGTGGTTGCTCATGTGTGTAGTTGCTCCTGTGCATATGTGCTTCTGGATTTGCTAAATTGGTTAGGTTGTGCTCCTCCTCTAGTTGTTCCTAAGTGAGGCTTGTTGTGTTTGATCTAGTCAGTGGCTAAATCCTGTACTTGGCTGTACTGGGGATCTCTCCCTGTAGTTGTTGTGGCTGTCAGTTAATTCGCTAACTGTTGGTGGTGACTTTGATTCAGTTAACTGATTTTTGTGTTATATTTCCTTTCCATTGGTCTTTTTAACCTTTGGATAATAGTGGTTATAGCTGTTGTTAACTAATGCTGCTGCTGTTTAGTTGTAGTAGTTGTTAAGTGATACTAGCCCCCTGTGCTTGTGGGTGCAGTGCCCTATTTGCATAAATTACTAGGTGCATGTGTGTGATGTGTTCTGCAGAAGCAGATAATCAGTGGGGTGCTACCCTGCTATTTCTTCTATGCTATTTCTATTGATCATATGAACAGATGCTCACTTAATCTTAGTTGCTTTATTTCTAATACTAACATGAACATATACCACTTGGTTTGGCTATTCCCATTGGTCTCTTTCTAATAGCATATGAACAGATGCTATACTTGGTTTTGGCTGTTACTTTCCTAGTTTTCTACTGATAAGACAGATACTACATCTGATTTGGGCAGTGATGCTGGTCTGAGCCCCCCTCTCTTAGGCTTAATTTACATGTGGCTATCCCTGTGCTGTGATGAACTAGCCCTGGCACATCCAGGCTGTCTGAGCACATAATCCCTCAAGTATACCTTGAGGTCTTCTGTAGCTTGGTCTTGTGGATTCTGGTAAACCTGCTTCTTGTGGACAGCCTGCTCCTCCTAGCTGCTTCACTGGACAAAACTGATTGTGGTGATGAAGTCTAATCCTTGGCTTTAATCACTAGTTTTTAGTTGGCTTAATTCCTGGAGCTAGTACTGATAGTGGTCTTTGTGTTGGCATTTAACTTACTACTAATTGTGGTGGCTTCTTGATTGGGTCCTTGGCTGGTTCTCTCCTTTGGCTCTTTGGTATTGGTTTACTCTATTTGGCTTTCTAATTAAGATCACTTTGAAAATCAGGATCTTAACTAAGATTGTCTTGATCTCAAGTGCTGGCTCCTACAGCATTGCATTTCACCAAGTGAAATGCTACATTTCTACTCCTAACCCATTCTCTCTTTCTTAGTGTTTTTGTTATGCAGGTTGGAAGAAAAGAAGAAGATCCACAGAAGATCTTAGTAATAAGATAGTTTTTAGGAAAATAGATATTCAGTTTTAGGTCATTTCTTGTAAATTCTGAAATGTAAATTTAATTACTTAATCATTTTTGATTCTTTATAATATGACTTTGTATTACCTATTCCAATTATTAATAAAGTTTTTAATTTACATGTGTTCATGACTATTGGTAATATGTGTTGGATATGCTACATTGGTCATATATATAATTTTCTGTGAAAATGAATTGATATAAGAAAAAAACAGGGGCTATATAGCCACTTTGGCCTATTTGGCCTCTTTGCCGTCCGCCAGCAGATGGCAAAGAGATTGCTTCTTTGCCGTCCGCCAGCAGACGGCAAAGAGCTTCTTTGACGTCCGCCAGCAGACGGCAAAGAGCTTGCTTCTTTGTCGTCCGCTAGCAGACGGCAAAGTGGCCTTTGCCGTTATCTGTTCAGCCGGAGTGTTGGCCGTCTGCTGGCAGACGCCAAAGGCTTTGCCGTCCGCCAAGCATGCCTTTGCCGTCTGCTATGGAAGACGGCAAAGCAGCTGATTCCTGTAGTGCAACATGATGAAAGTGACTAGATAAAATTCCCGTGTACCCTCAAGAACGCTTTGCTTATCATAAGAGACCGTTTTGGCCTGTCCTTTGCCTCAAAAGGATTGGGCTACCTTGCTGCACTTTTGTTACCATTACCGTTACTTGCTTGTTACAAATTATCTTGCTACCAAACTACTCGTTACTTATAATTTCAGTGCTTGCAGACATTACCTTGATGAAAACCGCTTGTCATTTCCTTCTGCTCTTCGTTGGGTTCGGCACTCTTACTTATCGAAAGGACTATGATTGATCACCTATACTTGTGGGTCATCACATCCAAAGCAGTATCAAGGTCCTGCCAGCTACGCTCTTACCAAAGAAGAGAAGGAAATCTTCTTTGAGTGCCTACTCAGTATGAAGGCCCCGTCTGACTTCTCGTCGAATATAAAGGGAATAATAAATATGGCAGAGAAAAAGTTCCAGAACCTAAAGTCTCATGACTGCCACGTGATTATGACGCAACTGCTTCCGGTTGCATTGAGGGGGCTTCTACTGGAAAACGTTCGATTAGCCATTGTGAAGCTATGTGCATTCCTCAATGCAGTCTCTCAGAAGGTAATCGATCCAGAAATCCTACCAAGGTTACAGAATGATTTGGTGTAATGTCTTGTCAGTTTCGAGTTGGTGTTCCCACCATCCTTCTTCAATATCATGACGCACGTCCTAGTTCAAGTAGTCGAAGAGATTGCCATTCTGGGTCCTGTATTTCTACACAATATGTTCCCCTTTGAGAGGTTCATGGGAGTCTTAAAGACATATGTTCATAACCGTGCTAGGCCAGAAGGAAGCATCTCCAAGGGCCATGAAACAGAGGAGGTCATTGAGTTTTGTGTTGACTTTATTCCTGACATTAAGCCGATTGGTGTTCCCAAATCACGGCATGAGGGTAGACTGGGTGGAAAAGGCATGCTAGGAAAGAATTCAATAATATTCCATGACGTGCATTCTTGGGCGCAAGCACACTACACAGTTCTACAAAATTCCAGCTTGGTGGCTCCGTATATCGAGGAACACCTGGATAGTGTACGCTCCAAGAACCCGGAGCAGTCTGAGCCCTGGATCAAACATACACACATGGAGTCATTCGGCGGTTGGTTGCAAACACGTCTCATTCATGACGACGGTGTTGGAGATGAGCTGTACTTGCTGTCCAAGTTACCATCTTCGACTATATCGACTTTCAAAGTGTACGAGATAAATGGAAATACATTTTACACGATCGCCCAAGATAAAAAGAGCACCAACCAAAACAGTGGTGTCCGCTTTGATGCAACAAACACCAATAGGCCAAATGACACATATTATGGTTACATACAGGAGATATGGGAACTTGACTATGGACGTGATTTGAAGGTCCCTTTGTTTCGGTGCAAATGGGTCAATCTGACAGGAGGCGGGGTAAAGCTTGACCCACGGTAAGGAATGACAACAGTGAATCTCAACAATCTTGGGTACACAGACGAACCATTCGTCCTAGCCACTGATGTGGTGTAGGTTTTCTATGTGCAGGACATGTCTACCAAACCGAGAAAAAGGAAAGATAAGGAAGCGAACACATCATACGGTGAGCCAAAGCGCCACATAGTTCTTTCGGGGAAAAGAAACATCATGGGAGTGGAGGACAAGACAGACATGTCAAAAGATTATGAAAAGTTTCATGAAATTCCTCCCTTCACAGTGAAGACTGACCCAAGCATCCTGTTAAATGATGAAGATTGTCCATGGTTACGGCGCAAAGGGACACACGCGAAGAAAAAGTTTTATACCCCAAGATCCCACACTGGGATGTGACCGACTTCAGCGTCATCACTTTCTTCTCTAGTGAGTAGCCGAGATAGGCCAGTTTGTACACGAAGTGCGTCCAGTTTGTACTTCGAAGGAGATGGTCCTGTTTGTACACAAAGTGCGTCCAGTTTTTGCCGTAACCCTCTCAACTTTTTAGCACATGCTATGTGTGTGTAATGATGATACCATGCCAAGTTTCAACCTTTTCAAAGTTTATTTGTAGTGCTTTTCAATTTCAGGGTCATTTAGCTCAAAAAATCATTAAATGCATGAAAAGTAGCAAATGAAGTTAGAAAGGGTTGAAATTTGAGGATGTGGCTTTGAATGGTGCATATTGAATGCACAAAAAGTCTGGAGTTGAAATAAGTTTAAAAAAATGAAATGCCTTTGTAACATATGAGTTTTCGTCCGAAATCCTCATACTTCGAAGGAGATGGTCCTGTTTGTACACGAAGTGCGTCCAGTTTTTGCCGTAACCCTCTCAACTTTTTAGCACATGCTATGTGTGTGTAATGATGATACCATGCCAAGTTTCAACCTTTTCAGAGTTCATTTGTAGTGCTTTTCAATTCAGGGTCATTTAGCTCAAAAAATCATTAAATTCATGAAAAGTAGCAACTGAAGTTAGAAAGGGTTGAAATTTGAGGATGTGGCTTTGAATGGTGCATATTGAATGCACAAAAAGTCTGGAGTTGAAATAAGTTTTAAAAAATGAAATGCCTTTGTAACAGATGAGTTTTCGTCTGAAACCCTCATACTTCAAAGGAGATGGTCCTGTTTGTACACGAAGTGCGTCCAGTTTTTGCCGTAACCCTCTCAACTTTTTAGCACATGCTATGTGGGTGTAATGATGATACCATGCCAAGTTTCAACCTTTTCAGAGTTCATTTGTAGTGCTTTTCAATTTCAGGGTCATTTAGCTCAAAAAAATCATTAAATGCATGAAAAGTAGCAAATGAAGTTAGAAAGGGCTGAAATTCAAGGATGTGGCTTTGAATGGTGCATATTGAATGCACAAAAAATCTGAAGTTGAAATAAGTTTAAAAAATGAAATGCCTTCGTAACAGATGAGTTTTTGTCCGAAACCCTCATACTTCGAAGGAGATGGTCCTGTTTGTACATGAAGTGCGTCCAGTTTTTGCCGTAACCCTCTCAACTTTTTAGCACATGCTATGTGGGTGTAATGATGATACCATGCCAAGTTTCAACCTTTTCAGAGTTCATTTGTCGTGCTTTTAAATTTCAGGGTCATTTAGCTCAAAAAAATCATTAAATACATGAAAAGTAGCAAATGAAGTTAGAAAGGGTTGAAATTTGAGGATGTGGCTTTGAATGGTGCATATTGAATGCACAAAAAGTCTGGAGTTGAAATAAGTTTAAAAAAATGAAATGCCTTTGTAACAGATGAGTTTTTGATTAAAACAAAATCTGTTTTTGGTTAAGACACCTATTTAAAATAACCTAAAAATTACCAAATTGAAAATACTGATAAAACACACTAATAATAAATAGCAGGAAAAAGAATCACTAAAAAAATATGTTTAAAGTAAAATTATTCACAAACTAGTGATTCACATAAATTTCAAAGAATTCAAATTTAAACTATTCAAATTTGAAAACTACTGGCACTAGCGAAAAGTTTATAATTTTTATGACCTAAAGCAAAAAGATTCACTCAAAAACTCTAAATATTTGGCTGTAAGTAGAAACAAAAGAAAATAAATAAAGCAAAAAACAAAAGAAAAAAACTGGAAAAAGACCTTTAGTCCCGGTTGCAACCACAAACCGGGACTATAAATTAAAAAATTAACAAAAAATGCCCTCCTACTAGGCCACCACAGCCTGCGTACGACTAGAAACCCAACTACTAGTTGGGCCAGGATACAGGCCCGCGGGGCACGTAGGCCCAACAGGGCAGAGAGAGCTTCGTTAGGCCCAGAGGCCTGCTTTAGAGAGGAGCTCGACGTTGCAGCCACGGCGGGGCTTATAAGCGAGTCTGGGCGGCTTTCGCTTGGCGAGGTGGGACTAAACATCCACCGCACCGCAGCGTGCCAGCACCAGACCTGTAGTCCCGGTTGGTGGCCTCAACCGGGACTAAAGGTCACCCTTTAGTCCCGGTTGGAGCCACCAACCGGGACTAAAGGTCTAGGCTTCCCGCCGCTCGGGCTGGTGAAATTCACCTTTAGTCCCGGTTGGTGGGTCCAACCGGGACTAAAGGGCATCGTATATATACCCACACTTGCAAAAATTCCCCAAACCGCTCCACTCTCTCTTGTCGTCGCCTCGATCATCGACCTTGCCGCCAGGCTGCTGCGCCGGAGTTCGCCGTCGCCTTGCCTCGCCTCGTCGTCGCAGTCGCCTCGCCTCGTCATCGCCCTCGCCGTCGCCTCACCTCGCCGTCGCCGTCACCGTCGCCGTCGCCATCAACCACTGTGAGCCCCGATCTCCTCCCCTCGACCTCGCTGGTAGTGAGCACACACACACACACAGAACACACACACACACACACACACACACACACATTTTTTGTGTGTGTAGATGTGTATGGAATTTTTGTATGTTAATTACATGATGAATGTTAGATGTATGTAGAACTAGAAGATGTATATGTTCATTAGTTTGTTCATAGAAAGTCTATTAGGAGATATGGGATCGAATTTTTGTACTCCCTCAGTAAAGAAATATAAGAGCGTTTAGATCACTAAAGTAGTGATCTAAATGCTCTTATATTTCTTTACGGAGGGAGTATGTTATATGATGAATGTTAGATGTATGTTAGATGTATGTTAGATGTATGGAATTTTTATGTTAGTGATTGCTTTAGTGATGTATTTGCAAACATATATTAAGAAACTTCTTTAGTGATGCCACAAACATATATTAAGAATGCTGAATTTTTGCATAGAAATTTTTTGCATAGAATTTTTTCTCGACGTCGACGATGCCCGGCCCACATCCTCGTCGTCGACTCGGCGGAAACTACCTGCTTGAGAGGGGCCATGTCCGGAACTGGGCTCCACCGGGCTGGCACTGGGAGGTGCTACCTTCCGGGGCGCGCAGCTTGGTGAGGAGGGCTCCCGTCATCTACCCGGAGCTTCTTTGGTGGCAGTCGCGTGGGCCACTATCGTTGCAGAGGCAGCCGGCCCCCGAGGAGGTGGTACGTCGCTGTGTCAGGGAGGAGGACGAGCACGTCCGTCGCTACATGGTGGCATTGGACGTCAGGTTCTCCAATACCTGGCAGGTTCTTCGGGGATCTCACCTGAGCTATGATCCTGTGATGGTTCCTTCTCTTTGGGTGTCCACCGCTCGCGCCTCAGGCACCGCCAGTGAACTAGATTATTCGATAATATTCGATCTGTATTAGCTAGTGATGTTATATGATAATATTCGAGATGTATTAGTGAGAATCCTCGAGATGTATTCGAGATTATATTCGATGATGCATTAACTAGATTATTCGAGATGTATTAGTGATAATATTCGAGATGTATTCGAGATTATTCGAGATGCATTCTAATTTGAATACTAAATTGTTTTATCTTTCTTCTGGATTAGTTAAGCTATGGACGCTAGCGGCAGAGACGATGATCAAAACGAGATCATGTTTGACATCATCCAAAACCCAGAGGGTGAAGAAGATGATCAAGATGACGGCTCACAATATCTTAACAATTCCGATGAGGGAATATTTCTGGAAGAACCAATAGACGAAGTTATTGATCTTCAATTAACAAAGACCGGCGAGATATATATAAGTCATCTAGATTGATCTTTCTTCTTTTAGCCCTCCGAATATATATCATAACGAATCGATCTTTCTTCTTTTAGCCCTCCGGATCGAGCAAATCTTCTACAAAATCAAGCAGGACAGTACGAGGCCCGGCCAGAAAGTTGCCGGCTGGCATAAAGTACAACATCGATGAGTTCAAACCAAATGGCGAACCGCTTGCTCCTAAAGAGATGCGGACAAATTTACTCGTCAATGCAGAGTTATTGTCAGGGACCAAATCCCGATCTCTGTTCAAGAATGAATAAGCCAAAGGAAGATCAAGGAGTTAGTTATGTCGACGAAAGAGAAAAAGATCTGCTTTGGGATACGCTCATGTCACATTTCACCCTGCCAGACCATCTCACAGATGCAGAACTGGAGAAAGTCAAGAAGAGTGCTCTTAAGAAGATGGCCACACAATTCTCCAACTGGAAGAAAAGAGTATGGGCCGCATACAACAAAGCAAAGAAGCAGCCTCCAGAATTCATTGGACCAATGGAGAAGGTAAAATAACACTGGGATGAATTTGTGGAGTTCAAGGAATCAGAAGAAGCTCAGGAACGGTCTAGGAAAAACAAGCTCAATGTTGCGAAAAAAGTGTTTCACCATGTTCTGGGTCCAGGTGGCTACAAGACTGGCCTGCCTAAGTGGGATGCATCTGAGGCCGAGATGATTGCTGCAGGGGTCACTGCAAAAACTTTGGGTTGGCCCGACAGGTGCAGGACTTGGTTTTATGCGCATGGGGGAAAGCTGGACCCAAAGACAGGGGAGATTATGGTGCAGGCAAGTCTTGAAAAAGCCTCGAAAGATTTACTTGATGCAATAGAAGCGGCTCGAACGGGGGCGTTCTAGCCCAAGAGAGAGCACGACGAGCTTACACGCGCCCTCGGGAATCCTGAACACCCGGGACGAACACGAGGCAAAGGCGTTGTTCTGTGGTATATGGGGTTTGCGGACTGGAACGACACTTACAAAAGCCGTTCGAGAAAGAAGAAGCAGGAAGCAGACAGGCTTCAAAGGGTAGAAGCAAAGAACGCGGAGTTGGAACGCGCTTTCAAGCGGCAGCAGGAGCAGATTGACTCACTTAGCCGGCAAAGGGCGTCTCAGCGGCAGGAGCAACCAGATCCAGCATTGGATACCATCCCATCTATGCCGAGAAGCAGCGTGGGTTCCACGGGTGTCCCGTCCGATGATGCTCTGCTGGCTCGCTACCCCGTGGATGATATCCAAGAGACAACAACTTGTGAGCTGCACATGAAAATGAAGAACATATCCATGAAGGTGGCGGACGGCTATGCTTTACCGAATGAACCTGAAGCAACCATCCACGGCCATCCGATTCCACCTGGTTATGCTCGTATCGGGGTGGATGCAGTTATGTCGAGATATGACTCACTGGATCTTGACTTCCCTGGAGGTGAAGGGGAGCAGACACTGGGAGAAGCCATATGTTGTCACATTGTATGGAGAAAGGGTTGCATCATGTTTCCAAACTCGGTTCCCAGGCCACCGACTCCTCCTGATCCAATTCTGCGAGAGGGGCCATGTCCAGAGACGGAGCCGACTCCAACCCACCCCGAGACGGAGCGCATCGCGAGTCTGCCACATCGAGACGGAGCGCATCGCGAGTCTGCCACATCGCTCTCCGCCACGTCAGTCGAATCCACCCAACCCCGAGACGGAGCCCAGCGCGATTCCGCGATATCGATCTCTGCCGCGTGAGCCGACTCCAAAGCGGAAGCGAGCACCAAAGAAGAAACTGAAGCCTCCTGCCAAAAAGAAGTTAGCTTATGAACTGACTGAGGAGGAAACCGACTTGGTCGTGGCTGCCGAATTGAAGGCCTATTTTGGACCAAAACCGCCCCCGCCACCGAAGGAGAAAATACCTGAGAAAGTCGTACAACACTTTTTGGATAATGCTAAACCGCCTCCGGAGAAAAGGCTACGATCAGACTATGAACGCACTATTAGCAAGTTATATCATAAACAGCAGTCCAGCGGTTCAGGCAGTAATAATAAATGCGGGAGAACTATTCCCCAGCTCGGAGAACAGGCAGTGCAATCGATCCCCCTGCTCAAGGTGAGTACCGATAGGGTGGCAATTACCGAGGCTCATAGAGAGAAGGCTAGAGAGTGGGGTATCACTGTTGAACAACTCCTAGGCATGGACGAAGTCCCTGCGGGGGAACTAGCAAGGACATATGTCCGCGGGCAGCCTCTGGTCAGTCCTGAGGAGGAGAAGCTTCTATCAACGCAGCTGTACAAATTGCATGAATGGTACAAGAGAGCAGTAAAGGACGGGCTAGAGAGCCTCATGGTGAAAGTCAAGTCAGAACATTACTTCCATGAAAAAGATTTGTGGGTTGAATTTCCAGAATTTTTCCAGTTATGCAATCAACAAGCACTCGACAAATCTCTCGTCGGTTGCTATTGTCTGTAAGTGATTTCTTTCTGTAATTAATTTAAGTCTCTAGCTCAGCTCGTTCATTGCCTGTAATTATCCTCACTAAATCCTTTTGTGTGGTATTATGCAGAATGAAGATTTTTGAATTGAAAAGAGATGGAGTCTATGGCATTGGGTTCATTGACCCAAATACCGTTAATGCAAAGGTGTTAGAAGAACACCCCCAAGACACAGAGGATAGCTTGCTAATGCTTTTTAAGAAACTAAATACCAAACCAAAAATACTTTTGCCTTACAACTTCAAGTGAGTGTTACTGTCTTGTACTACACAAATTCTATTTTTGCTTACTCGATGTTAAGTGTAGTTGATGAGTTATGCATGCATGCCCGCTTATACAAACGTGTGCGCAGATTCCACTGGATCCTGCTAATCATTAGAGTTGACGAAGGATCTGTTGAAGTACTGGAATCACTGAATAAACCCCATGAAGAATACAGGAGCCTGTATTTGGTGTTCAATAGGTAATTTCAATCATTATCGCACTATGTCGGCCTTTAGTTCATTTCCTGATATCAAGTAATTAATATATAACTCCTTTATTCATTTTCTTTGCTGGGCAGGGTTTGGAAAAGGTTCACCAAAGACGTCGTGAATGAATGGAAACCAGAGCTGAGATGGCGACGGTGCAAGGTAATTAAGTAGTACTAGCTACATCCGCGCACCTTTTTAATTCTAGTTTCAATACCATTATCATGCTTGATTATTATCTGAGTGAATTCTATTCTCGTAAAGTGCGCGAGGCAGGAATCGAGGACCAATTTATGTGCATACCATGTTTTCGAGAACATTCACTCTTTGACCGAAAGGGGCACCGATAACAGAAGTCTTTGGGTACGTAAACACTATTCACAAAATTTTTTATCATGATCTAATATATATACATACAACTAATATATTCATATTGATCTCCTTCTTTAAAGATTCAGGAGATGCGGGATAAGCTCCTAACAAAGGGCCGCATACGAGCACTTCAAGAGGAAATGGCGGGATTTTTGCTTGAGCAGGTCATATCTCCCGACGCAGAATTCCATTTCACCAATCCATAATTATGATCTGCAAATTGTAGGAGAAATTGTATATACCAAATTGTATATATGTGTGTATGTATGCATTACGAGAAATTTGACGGCAGAAGACGCAGTGGATGTGTTGTCGTGTCAGTCAAGTCGTGCTCTACAAACGGAAGTTAGCTCCGTGACACTTGCATGCATTCTGTTGTCATCCTTCGCATGTGCCGCTCTGCTCTTGCTCTGCAGTGGCACTTGACGACTGCAGTAGCGTAAAATATGTTTGAAATGAAAAAGAATTAAATAGAAAACACAAAATCAGAAGGAAAAATAAAATCCTAAACCCCTGAAATGAAAAAGAATTAAATGGAAAACATAAAACCATAAACCCCTAAACCCCTGAACTTTTTAGTCCCAGTTGGTGACACCAACCGGGACTAAAGGTCCCCAGCCCCCGGCGAGCGCGGCCGCCCACGTGGCAGGGATTTAGTCCCGGTTCGTGGCCAGCCGGGACTAAAGGGTGGGACCCTTTAGTCCCGATTTATTAGTCCCGGTTGGTGAACCGGAACTAAAGGCCCTTCCCAACCGGGACTAAAGCCTCGTTTTCCACTAGTGTCAGAATCCCGGTGCACAAGACATTTCGACAATGGTAAAACAAAACCAGCAGGACCTCCCGACGTGCCGACACCCCGATAGGAGCCGCGTGTATCTCAATATCAGGCCACGACGGATAAGCGAAGCGTTCGAGTAAAACCAGACCTCGAGTTTCCCCGTGGTGGCCTCGCACGGTGCTCTAGTTCGGACCAGCACCATCAGCATTGGCCCACCTGTATTATGTTGAATAAAGAATCCGCGAGGTGATCAGCCCCTATGCATTAATTAATTAATTTCAGTATTATTATGTTGGCAAATTTTAAAAACCAAAGTTGGGTCTTGCTGGAAGAGTTTTATTCAAAGCGAACTGTCAAGGGGGGCCCAGAAACCCCAACCATATAAGGAACGCAAATCAAGGAACATAACACCGGTATAACGAAAACTAAGGCGGCAAGAGTGAAACAAAACACCAAGCAAAAGGCCGAGCCTTCCACCCTTTACCAAGTATATAGATGCATTAATTAAATAAGAGATATTGTGATATCCCATGATATCCATATCCCAACATGGAACAACCTACAACTGCACCTGCAACTAGTAACGCTATACGAGGGGCTGAGCAAAGCGGTACATAGCCAAACAACGGTTTGCTGGGATGGTGGAAGGTTAGAGGCTGTATCATGGCAATTTGGGAGGCTAACAAACAAGTGGTAGGTAGCGAGACATAGCGATAGCATCAAGACAACTAGCAAGCAAAGATAGTAGTGATATCCAAGGTAATGGTCATCTTGCCTGGAATCCCGCTTGGAAGAAGATCGAATCCATGAAGTAGTCGAACGAATCCTCACACTCGCAACGTTACCGGGAACTATCGAGAAGAAGCACAACTGAAAAGAAGCAAACAACATGGTAAACAAACAAGCGTAATCATGGCATGATGCACAATCAAGTATGATGCATGTCAAGTTTAAAGAGGCATGGCATGGCAAAATGCAACAATCAAATACTACACATTAAGTGAATCTCAATATGCACCGAGTTGCATATTGACGAAACTCCACATCCAATTATTACGTTCAATCCCGTTTATGTACTCAACAATATTAAATGTTGTTAAACATGGTAAGAGGTCAAGCATGAGTAAACTACCTATCTAGGCAAGTTTAAATGAGGCCGAAAACAACACATAACAATTCCGGAAAAACCTCATATGCAATTTCGAATTTGGTACTGTTCTGCCCTAAACACAATTTTAATGTTGTTAAACAGGAAAAATAAGTGCACCATGTTAATCTACACATTTTTCTAGGCCATTTACATATATAGTTTAATTAATTCGGAGCTACAGTTTAATAGTTATGAATTAAACCATTTTAGCATGGTATTAGGCAATTTTAATGCAAACAGCAAGTTAAACATTTTTAACATGGAAAAAAGTTGCATATTATGAATCTACATGAAATTCTAACCATTTCACATATATAAATCATTTTAATCCGATGCACGGTTGTGGAGTTATTATATGCATGATCTATAGGGACTTTGCTGCAAATCTGTTTTTCTGGGTTAATAGCTAAAACACAGAACATAAAAAAAAAATTCTGGGCCGAATCTGTGCATAGCAGGCCAAAACAGGATCAGGCGCTGGGGGTGAGGTGCTTCTCACCTCGTGGGCTCACAGCCCAGTTGGTGATGCGGCTCGGGCTGAGGACGTGGCTGCGGCCTGCTGCAGCTGGGCCAGCGCGGTTGGGGAGGAGGCCCAAGCGGGCTGACCAGCGGTCAACGCGACCCGAACGGGCGCTGGCGTTCATCTCCCTTTGACGAGCAGAGATAGCGGCGGCGCTGCGCATGGCCACTGGCAGGAGGTGTGCAGGCGCAGGAGGAGGACGGAGCAGGCCGGATCCGGGGGCGGCAAGCCCGTTCCAGGCAGCGGTGCGGCGAGCCAGCAGCGGCTCCATGGGCGGCGACATCCTGCGAGGGGAGAGGAGAGAGATCGGGTGGGGCAAGGAGAGAGAGGAAGGAAGAGAGGAGGGAGAGGGCCGCGGCGAGGGGCTGGCCTGGCCGGCTGGCCGGAGGCGAGGTGCGACGGAGGCGCAGTGGCACGGGGTCGCGAAGGAGCGCCGGGGAGCGGGCGGCGGCCATGGGAGGAGCTCGGGCTGGCGGTTCTGTGGTTGCCGGACATTGTCCAGGCGGCGCGGACATTGTCCGGTGGGCTGTAGGGATGAAATCTCAACCCCAGATCCGAGATTTGGAGGGCCGAAAATGGCTAGGGTTTCGGGATTGGGGGGAGGTGGAGGCTGAGGGGGTGGCTGCAATCTGGCAAGGGGGAACCCTAGAGAGTGAGAGGGGCTCTTCCCATGGGTGGTCTTTATATAGGGAAGATGGCTATGGTGGGATGAATCTTATCCGTCCGATCGCGATCCGACGGCCATGAAAGGAGGGGTAGGCTAGGTGTGGGGGGTAGTGGCTGTGCAAAAGGCCTTGGACTGGGATGAGAGGAAACAAACGGTCCGGCACAAGTCTTAACACGAAAAACATCCGACGATTTATCCGGCTATAGTGCCGCTATAGTTTAACGGTTGGGGTATGCTCCCATGCGCCACAATGGCCACGTGGTTATGATAATGGGATCATCACAGGTTTGCAAAATATACATCTAACATCACCACCAGGTTCGGAACATCACAAAGAGATTCTGAAAAGCAAAAGTTTTTGACATAACTTAGATCAGTTGCATTCATTCATTTATAGGTTTTACAAACGGAAGTTCATCCATGAACTTACACCACCAAATACAGTTCATCCGGCAGCGGTGAGCGAGATGCTCTACTCCGGCGAGGTCGGGCACGGCGAGCAGCTCTGCTCCGGCGAGGTCGGCGCGGCGAGCAGCTCTGCTGTTGGGCGCGTGCGGCCTCTGCTCCATGCCTGCCCCGCTATCTCGTCATTTTTTTTAAAACAATAAAAAAGTTCTTTGCCGTCTGTAGTTTAGTCCGGCTTACGGCAAAGAGAAAGTTTGACTGACGGCAAAGACCGCGTTCTTTGCCGTCTGTTATGTTTGTGGCAGACGGCAAACTACAGTTTGGTTGACGGCAAAAGCTTCGCCGTCTGCCCGATGAAAAGTTGACAGCAAAGTATTCTTTGCTGATTTAGGCTTTGCCGACACTCTTTGCCGTCAGCCAGCTGATGGCATAATCTTTGCCGTCTGTAAACCTGCCTTTGCCGTCTGTAAACCTGCCTTTGCCGTCTATACAAGCCTGACGGCAAACTAGTTGTTTCCCGTAGGGGTTGTTTGGCTAGCAAGTATTAACCACGGGCATATAGAAAACGAGTTTTTAGCTGATGTTTAGCTAAATCAGTTTTACTAGTCGTCTTAAGAATAACCTGGTTGTAGGAAAACTTGTTTGGCTTGCTCCTGGCTCCTCCACTGACTTTTGCGGTCAACAAAAAGGCTCCTCCGGTGACCTCCCTAGGACATGGACGACTCCGTGCGTGGACGCCTAGAGTCGTCTCTCCTGTTCGTCTAGCTTGCCGCTCCTACACTCTTGCCGGCGTTGGGTTCCACGCACAGAGAACGCATTTCACGTGGGTGCGGTCGAAGTACTCCACTTTCTCGAGGTCGTGCGTCAATGTACCCCACGCATGTAGACAGAGTCCACCGAGGTGAGGTCGTCCCAGACCAGCACGAGCACGCGCACGTCCTTGGCCTTGTGCTTCAGGAGCTCGCAGACCATGGCGTCGCCGTCGGGACATGACAGGCCGTTGTCCAACCTGGCACGCGTCGCGGATGGCGTTATCACATCCTCCGTGCACAGTCCCTGCTACTAACTCTGACATCCGGCGAGCGGGATCCTCGCCGCGAACGCCAGCTACAACCATGTTGTGGCTGGAGCACGAGCGCGAGAAGCCGCTGGCGAGCCGGAACCTGGGCACGAACACAGTAACAACCGTACCGTGGCCGGAGGACGAGGGCGAGGAACGGTGGCCATGTCGTTGCTGGAGGACGAGCGGGACGACCATCCGTACCAGGCAGCGGCGCCGGCGGCAGCCATGACGTGGCTGGAGAACGAGCACGAAGACAACACTTTACTAGTCTGTTGCCATCTTGTACGTACATAGGAAACAGGTTTATAGAAAAACTACTATTAGTTGTTTTTCTATAAACTGGGTTTTTGAGTTTTGTTAGAACTCTGTTTGACATATCCGCGATATATTTAGATAAGCCAAACAAGTTTTTTGGTTGTTGTAACAGAAAACATGTTTACGGATAACTGGTTCCTACAATCTCTCTATCCAAACAACCCCGTAGTGTTATGCAAATCACTCCCTCCTTCAGAGGTGGAACAAAAGTGTGCTAGTTTTTTTTTAAATAAAATCCATTCGTGTTGGCTCTGTTACTTTATTGTGTTTTATGGACCATCAAGTTTTCTTGGAGATGCATATATTGGGCACAGCTAATTCCTGGCTAACCACACTGCACGGTCACTTCCGACAGCCTCCAACACTGTCGGATGGGGCCTGTCTGAACCGTCGCCACCGCCAAGGCGATTATGTAGGATACGTGTGCATAAGAGGATTTGATTGGCGGACGAGATCCCCAAGGCGATTATGTACGTACCACATTACATTCCATCAATGAAAAGAAAGAGGACAGCAGCAAACAGAAGGAAGGTGCGGGGCTGGGGAAGAGCAATGAGCAGAAGGCGCCTTCGACAAATTAGGAATTATTAGATGTTACCTGACACCGATCGTAGCTAGGGCGAAGCTAATGTGGTTAGTGTGGTTCTCTGGTTGTCTTTTAGTACAGGGCTAGTTAGAAATGTAGCTAGATGGAACGGTTAGAGCGATTGCAGATGTAAATCATGATTTGTTTTTTTTTAGGAAGAGTAAATAATGGGTGAGCCCTTGCCAGTCATATGTTCCCTGTTTTCTCTCCCTTTGTATCTCCTTCATACTGCAAAACAAATCTATAGTTGTTGAGGCTGTTTATCCTCATGGTTGTGCAAGATCCATCTATCCCAGCGCCAAAGTCCAAAGTCTAGCTAGCCGATGGGATGGTTTGGCAGTGCCAAATAGCTAAAAGATCAAATGCAGGTTAAATACTCCTTTCATATAACCCATCTATCTTGAAACGGAAATATAGTATTCCTTCCAATCTATATTAATTGACGCTGCTTTAGTGTAACTTTAGTAGGTAATGCGATAAAATGCTCGCTGGAGCAGATAAACCAAGGCTACAAATGTTTTCTAACCCGTTTCATTTTGCCTTATGCAAGAGGAAGGATGGTGCGGGTTGGAATGAATCGGACGAACACTTGCAACTTGGACGAGGAAGGACCGGGTCACGTCACGTGTGGGTACGTAATAGTCGCCTCTGTGGCTTCGTCCACTCGTCTGTCAGCACGACCCATGGAGCATCTGCATGCCCGACCTTCATCTTCGTCCATCCATGTCAATGTCGTTGACCTCTTCACTCCAACACTCCCTCCGCGTGCATACATATATTATGTACCACCTGGAGATGGAATGGAGCGAATCTTCACTCACCAGGCCACGCGGAACTACGTATCAATCAACGACCGAGACCTGGACACCGACCACAGGGCCGCCCCGCCATGGACTCATCGTCGTCGCGCTGGGCGGTCTCAGACAGGGCCGCGCCCCACCGTGTCGGCCGGCGGCGTGCTCGCCTCGGCAGCCATCTTCCTGCTGTTCATGACGTTCGCCCTCGCGCTCATCTTCCTCCACCACCACTACTTCAGCACCGGCGTCGCGCCCAGCGGTCGTCGTCGGCCGCGCGCCCAGATGGCGGCCCCGCCTCCCAGGGGCGTCGACCCGGAGCTGCTGCGGTCGCTGCCGGTCACGGTGTACCGCGCCGCGGACGACGTCGGATTGGTGGACTGCGCGGTGTGCCTGGCCGGGCTCGAGGACGGGGAGGAGGCGAGGTTCCTGCCCGGGTGCGGCCAGGGGTTCCACGCCCAGTGCGTCGACAGGTGGCTGGCGTCCCGCACCACCTGCCCGCTCTGCCGGGTCACCGTCGTCGGCAGGCCCGAGGCTTCGACGCCGACGAGCCTCCCTCCCGTACCGCCGGAGCCGGCCAACTACGCAGCAAACCTGCCGGCGAGTGTGCTGCTCGGGGTGTCAGACCAGGCCACGCTCGGGGCGGTGACCATGGCCACTGGTGGAGTGCTGGTGATCGACGTTCCGGAGTCAATGATGGTGGCAGCGACCCCGCGCGACGCGTCCAAGTCTCCGGGCGTGGTCAGGCTGAGGTCGGTCAAGAGGCTGTGGAGCTTCGGGAGGCAAGGGCCGTCGGGGTCCACCGCGCCCTGCGCCGGCGGCAGCGGAACGGCAGACGTTGAGCGGGGCATTACCATCGCCTGCGCAACCCCGAGATCCCCGGTGTAGCGTTGAGCCGCCACCGGCCAGAGATCAGCTCCATCCAATGCCTAAGCTATGTACGTACATATTTACACATGGAGGTATAGGACATAGCCACATAGACATTCTTTTAAGCAGGGGCGGAGCTTCGTGAGGGCCGAACTGGGCCATGGCCCGCCCAGGATTCCATGTATTTTTTATACCTATGCTATGCTCCGTAGTGCATGAAGCCCAGTCCACCACAAGGACCAAGAGACAAGGCACATCACGGTCAACCCAAGCTGCAAAAGGTCTCGTGCGAGCGCACAGCAGGATCATCAGTAGCCGCCGCTGGCATCTCGAATCGGCAAAAATCTTGCGTCGGTCAGCTATCCCCAGTCCCTCAGCCCCTCTGCGTGACCTCTTCATGGCGCCCTCCCCCCTCCGTTGTCCCTCCAGACTCCGGCTAGTCATGGCCCCGGCCGTCGGGATCCAATCGCGGTGCCCCTCAAGTGCCTCCGACAGTCTGACCTCAACCTCCGCTGATTGCTGCAGTCCGCTCCGCTGAGCAGAGCTCCATATTCACCTACGGACTCTGGTGCCCCTGATTTTCTAATTATCTCAAGAGCACTATGTTTTTGTTATCCATTGGTTAAACTGGGCATAAATTGATGCAATTTAGAAATAGAAGATGAAGAGATATTTTTGTTGGTGAACCGGATGGTGTTTGTACCTAAAGTTTTTTTTTTGTTTAGTGCATTTTTAGGGGGAAATTGCTTAGTGCATTTTAGTGTATGAAGATTTTCATTGAAACAAAGTTGCCAGATAAGATGGAAGATGAGTATCTTCTGATTAACTTGTTTGTTAACATAGAGGGAAATTTAGCGAGAACAAAAGGTAATGAGTACTGACTAATGCCTAAAATGTTTGTGCTTTTCAATAGTTTGGCCCGCCCAGCTTTTTCCTTGAAGCTCCGCCACTGCTTTTAAGGATTATTAGTACTCAGATGGCTACGATGATGTTGATGTTCTTCGACAGCCATCAATCCAGCAGAAAATGAGGAGTAAAAGTTATTGCTCCATAGTCGTCCAAACGTGTGTGATCGTTTACTTGCTGGTCTTCTAGGTCTTCCTATGAGAGTGGTTTCAACATGTATATCCCATGCATGGATCCATGGATTGCTTTGAGAGTGGTTTCAACATGTATCATCATGTTTCGTTATGAACCAATAGAAAGAATGCACTTGTTTTGGATCAGGTTTGCTGATACAAGACGACACACAATGAAACACGTAAACTTTGAAACGAGAAGAAAAAAACACAATGTAATGCTTTGAAACAAGAAAAAATAAATCTAAAAACAGTAAAAAAAAAAGTAGCACGGATCTGAAAGCAGCCACAGACGAAGGATACGTGGATGAGATATTAGAATTGTTTTTCTGGTCTTCCTAGAGCCTTTGTAGGACACATCATCTAGCAGCAAATTTTATTTTTAACAACTTCGCCTATCAGGTGGCTCCACCTCAGCATGTGCTATGCATGTCTCTAGTATTTTGGATTCCTTTGTCTGAATTTCCATATATTTTCAAATATATCTGATGGGCACCATCAGTGTTTTTTTAGGACCAAGATGTTTTCAAGGTATTTTTTGCAAAAGCTCAAAAAAGAGTCGCTCAGGTATTTGGCATTTTTATTCAACTCTTTTTTTTTGCGGGGAAAAGCAATTCATTGATTAAGTAATAATGGTTTTACAATCATCTAGAATAGTGTTGCTAATCTCCGGTGGTACATTAGCCAGCCAACAGGTTGTAAGTTGTTGTCCTCGCCCAACTGCTGCCATTGCATGTGCAGCCTTGTTCTGTGTACGACTAATCTTCCGAACATGACCTTGTCGTCCTTTGAGCGGGCCAACGATTTCAGCAACTTGGTACATGTTTCTAGACCGATCTGCTGTCCCAGCGTTGATGAGAGAGACGATCTCATTTTAAATCTGTTCAGTCATTTCATTGGCATTCCAAGAAAGTCACTTTTTAACCTTTTGAATTATTTTAGTGACACTTTCTTGGGTTACAGAGTTAGAGACTCAGTTGTGCTGAAACACTACCCGACCTCGGGCTGCCTTTGTTGGAGAGGTGAGCTTGGATCATCCTCCCAAACGGGAACAACGAAGAGGTCGATGGCTCCTTTGAGAGGGTAACAACACAATGCGTCAGCACCGCAAAGTCCAACTAAGCGGACATGGGTTTTGACCTGGAGCACAAGCAAGGGGAGGAAGGGAAGAACCGCGACAGTGCCCCAGGAGAGGCGCGACACTAGCAGGCATAACCGCTGCTGATGCCGAAGTGCTGAGCTTTTACTTGGTATCTTCCCCGTCCCACGCCCCACCCGCCACCCTTCTTTTTTGTTGGCCAGCCCATTCCCCTTTGAGGCAGCTTGCTTGCCATGTCGCCGAGTTGATCTTACGGGTGGCCACCTATTCCAGATCCTCCACCTCCGCCGTCTCTAGTAGCTTCTCGTACGGGGCCATGCGGCGGCGGCGGTGAAAAGGGTGGGAATTGGGGTGGAGAATGGTGGGACGGTGGCGGAGAGGGTGAAGAAAGAGAGGAAGGGGACGGGTGCCGTGAAAACAGTGCGAACCTCTCCAATGCGCGGGCTCCACTTTCATTTTGGATTGGTCGGGGATGTCGGAGTCCTATGTGACGGGTGTCCAGACTTCCGCAAAGCCCCTGGGTCGTTTTCGGTTTATAGAAAAACTGACACCTGAACTGATTTGCGGATAAATACGGGCTGCTTTGGATGACTTGTAGCGTACAGACCGTTTGTGGACGATTTAGGGGTCATGCTGGAATCTGACGCTGCAAGTTTTGCAACACGGGAGCGGGGATCTCCGGCGTTTGGACCCCCGGGGATCTCCGGCGTCTTCAAGACGAGTGGACTGGTCACGATTCTGAGTGAATCATGCATACACCAGTTGCAACTTGGAAACTTGGACGAGCGAGGACCTTCCTATGGAGAGGGCGACGCGTGGTAAAAACCTGCGAATTCGCACGTGAGCTCCCTGGACTGTTGACCCGTCGTCACGCATACGGATTGCTCCACTTGGACTGTTGACCCGTCGTCATGCGCGCGCCGGCCGGTTCGAGCTTCTTTCTCCCCTCTTTCATCCATCCATGTCGACGGCGCTCCCTCCCTCCGCGTCCGCATCCGCATCCGCATGCATACATATACGAGTGACCTGGGGATGGAACGGAGCGCATCTTCACTCACCGAGCCACACGCATGGCATGGACCCGTTCCACGGCATACTCATCGCGGCGGCCATCATCGTGCTGTTCCTCATCTTCGTCGCCTTCCCGCTCAGCTTCCTCCGCCACTACTTCTTCAGCACCGGCGCCGCCGAGGTGCCCGCGCCGAGGGGCGTCGGCCCGGAGCTGCTGGGCTCGCTGCCGGTCACGGTATACCGCACGGAGGACCACGTCGGGGTGCTGGAGTGCGCGGTGTGCCTGGCCGGGCTCCAGGACGGGGAGCAGGCGAGGTTCCTGCCCTGCTGCGGCCACGGATTCCACGCCGGGTGCATCAGCGTGTGGCTGGCGTCCCGCCCCACCTGCCCGCTCTGCCGGGTCACCGTCGTCGGCAAGCTTCCCGACGCGCTTACATCGACGAATTACGCCGGGAACCTGCCGGCGAGTGTGCTGAACTGCTGATGCTCGGGGTTTCAGACCAGGCCACGCTCCGCGCGGTGACCGTGGCCTCTGATGGAGAGGCCGCTCCGCCCTTGCAACGGCAGCGGTCAAGTCAAGGATGGTGGCGGCGGCCCCGCGCGACGAGTCCAAGTCTCCGGCCATGTTCAAGAGGCTGTGGAGCTTCGGGAGGCAAGAACCGTCGGCGTCCACTACGGCTTGCTCCGGCGGCAGTGGCATCGGAACAGGCAGCAGATGTAGAGCGGGTAGCATCACCTGTGCTGTGCAACCCCGAGAGCTCCGTTGTAGGCGAAGCATAGAGCCGGAATTGTCACCGGATGTGCCGCCCAGAGATCAACTCCAATGCCCAAGCTCTTGCACATATTTGCATGCTGGTATATATGGGACATATATATTCTTTTAAAGATTCAGTAACAAATATATACGTTATTATCTGATAGGTAATCGCCTAAGCAGAAAATTAGTAAAAGTTATTCTTCCAGCCCAAGAATTAGTAGCTCCACGAGTGCTTGATCGTTTTACTCACTGACCTTCTAGACCCTCTCACGTCATTTTTAGGACACGTCGCTTAGCGGCGGCAGTCATTTTCCAACGGCTCTGCTATGTGGAGGAATTGGCTTTACCAATCGGATGGCTCGAGCTCCTTTTATCTCATTATCCATGCATTTCGAAATCTATCTAATTAATGTGTCCCATCAACGTTTTCTATCTTCTATAAATGAAATGTGTTCAAAGTAATTTTTACAAGAATTCCACAAAGAGTCAGATATGTTATTTTTATTATTTCTTCTCATTAATAATAAATCGGCTACTGTTTCTGGTCGTACGTCGTCGGGTTTTTTACAGAAAGGTCCTTGTCTTTCTTGGAAATTCAACCCGCAGTCCCTTTTTGAGTGAATCTGAGAAAACGTTTCGTTTCTTACAAAAAAAAACCCTACATTTGTAAGAAGTCAATCCGCGATGCTATGTTTTATCTTATTCAGACGCTCGCTTTTCAGCAGCGGCACCGTTGCGACCTGCCCGCCGCCGCGAGTCCTCTCCGGCCTCCTCCGCCATAACCTTCTCAATCTCCCGTGTCGCGATTTAGTCCCACCTCGCTCCTATGCATTCAATTCAATCAATTTATATACGCAGGCGACTTTGCCGCATCAGAAATCAAGAAGTGTACAAGGGGAACAGAACGAAGGAACTCCGAATCAGACACGCACAAGCGAAGGGAACTCCGAATCAGACAAGCACAATCGATAGGCAACAGCCACAGTTGTGGGCCAAACCAAATCTGGGAGCAGAGGAGGCCGGACGAGGCAGCGACCCTCTGGCGACTGATGCAGAGGCGAGACCGGAGGCGTCGTTGGGTGCAAGGCGGGGGCATGCAAGATCACAACGGCGGGCATCGGTGCGCTGTTCGAGAGAGAAGAGAGAGGGTGAGTAGGGAGAGGAGACCGATGGGGCACCGACGCAGGGGGGAAGGGTCTACTACTACTGCAAATCGAACCCCAGATCCACGTCGTCCTCCGTCAGGCTCCTGGCACGCCCCACGCCGGAATCCCCGGCGCCGTCCGGGGCCCCGTCTTCCCGGGTGAGCACCACCGGCCGCGCCCTCCGTGGCCACGCCGCCTCCCACTGCGCACCGCCACCACACCTCCTCCGCCTCTGACTCCTCTGCCTCCAGGCCGCTCTTGACCCGGCGGGTGGGCGGCGGCGACAGTTCTGAAATCCGCACAATTCCCTCTTCACGTATGGTTACCCGATGCTATGGAAGGACCCACTCCTATTTCGGCTCTTATACACGCAACAACTATGGTTGCTGCCGGAATTTTTCTTCTAGCTCGACTTCTTCCTTTTTTCATATCTTTACCTTTGATAATGAGTTTTATTTCTTTAGTAGGTACAATAACACTATTCTTAGGAGCTACTTTAGCTCTTGCTCAGAGAGATATTAAAAGAAGCTTAGCCCATTCTACAATGTCTCAATTGGGTTGTATGATGTTAGCTCTAGGTATAGGTTCTTATCAAGCTGCTTTATTCCATTTGATCACTCATGCTTATTCAAAAGCTTTATTGTTCTTGGGATCCGGATCCGTTATTCATTCAATGGAACCTTTTGTTGGATATTCACCAGATAAAAGTCAAAATATGATTCTTATGTGCGGTTTAAGAAAATACATTCCAATCACAAGAAGTACTTTTTTATGGGGTACACTTTCTCTTTGTGGTATTTCACCTCTTGCTTGCTTCTGGTCCAAAGATGAAATCCTTAGTAATAGTTGGTTGTATTCGCCCTTTTTTGGAATAATAGCCGAAATCCTTAGTAACAGTTGGTTGTATTCGCCCTTTTTTGGAATAACAGCCTCCTTTACTGCAGGATTAAGTGCCTTTTATATTTGATGGGTATTTGCGTTTTTCACACAAAACTGCAGAAGTCTGCCACCCCTGTTAGTGGTTTTAGGCATAAAACTGTGAAAGTGTGGTTTCTGTTAATGGTTTTTGACACAAAACTGCAGAAGTCTACAACCCCTAGACTTCAATGTGGATGTTTTCTGCAATTCATGGGAGCTTTGAGCTCTGTTGCTTGGTTTCTTTAATAGTGAAAAATGGAGCCGGGGCAAACCCCTTTTATTAAAGAGAAACAGATACATACATAACCACAGGCCCGGCGCACCAATCGCCAGCAGAGCCGAAAGGGAGAGTGCAATCCGCGTACGTGCAAAATAATTATAGTACAAGATACAACATAGACGTGATGAAAGAAAGCGCCAAGCATGCCAGCACTCCCCCCGGCCTTCAGCAGACCCCAGCCTTCTTCTTCCCCGCCAGGCCCTTGAAGGCCTCGGTGACGGCGTCCACGGTGCTCTTCGAGGCGCCCTCGGCAGCGGCGGCGGTGGACAGCTTGATGGCGTGGACGGCGTGCGCGTCCAGCTCGCCGACGATCTTGTTGATGTCGGCGAGGAGCCGCTGCGCGAGGCTCCGGTTGAAGTCCTCCCGGATGACGATGCGGAGGACCGCCACATGCTCCGCGTCCGCGGGCATGGTGTAGGCCGGCACGATCCACCCGAACCGCCTCAGGTTCTCCGAGATGTCGAACACGCTGAAGTTGGTGCTGTCCTTGAGCCTGATGGCCACCAGCGGCACGCCGTCCGCCTTGGACAGCACGTCGAACCGCCCCGTCGCGTCGATGCCCTCCTTGAGCACCGCCGCGTTCAGCTTGCAGTTCTCCATGATGTGCTTGTACCCCTGTGTGAAGTGGGTGAAGAAAGATGTCGGTCAAACACCAAAATTCTCTGCATTTTGCAAATGAGCGAGGGAATCATGCTGAAGGATGACTGACGACGCATACCTCGAAGCCGAGGCGGATCAGTTGATAGTATTGCGCAATGATCTGGCTAGCACCTGCACAGAATCCACACAGTACACGCCTAAGTTGTTGTAACATCACAGAGAAATCATGCTGAACTAGAGAACAATATACTACTGACCCTTGGAGAAGTTCAGTGTGAATGTGGGCTGATCTGTTCCTAGATAGTTTATGTGGAAAATGAGTTCGTCGGGCAGATCGTCTTTGCTCCGCCAGATGACCCATCCAACACCAGGGTACACAAGGCCATACTTGTGCCCACTAACGTTGATGCTCTTCACCAATGGTAGCCTGAAGTCCCATTCAAGCTCAGGCTGGAGAAAAGGAGCGATGAATCCTCCACTGGCAGCATCGACATGGATCGGCACATTCCACCTGCGTTACGTGTATCATAACAAGACATATGTCAACTGTGTTGCATTGCTACCAGCACAATTTAGTCAATTAGGATACTAGTATTTGTCTACTGTGCTGCATACTATTTGCACAATTTCAAGGAAATTTGTCAATTAGGATATAACTGTCAGCAGATAAAACGCATACCCTGTTTCCTTGTTCTTTGCCACAAGAAGGTCATTCAATAGTTTCACATCTTCATACTCCCCAGTGAGAGTAGATCCCAAGATGGCGGCAACACATATAGTATTCTCATCCACCATTTCAACAGCCTTCTTAGGATCCATGACATAGTATCCTTCAGTTAACTTGACCTCCTTCAACTCCACCTCGAAATATCTAGCAAACTTCTCCCAGCAAACCTACGAGCACGAGAGGTTGGTTACAGGAGGCATCTTACCAGCACATAAAAAATCAAAATATTTTACTCCACAGAACAGCAAAAATACCTGAACATTTGCACCAGTAACAATGTTAGGTTTGTCGCATGGCTTCCCCTGCTCCTTCATCTTGTTTGCCCACTTCCTCTTGAACGCCAGGCCCGCAAGCATGATTGCTTCGGAGGACCCCACTGTTGAGACTCCGATAGCAGTCTCATCCTCACCGATCGGTGCATTGAACAAGTGAGCTATCATGTTTACGCAACGGTTCTGCAAATTACAAACAGGTAATAAGCAAATGCATGTAGTGCTTCCAATCAACAGCTTGTCCATGCATTCCGATATACATGCATAAATCAATGGAAGAGACATACATACATGTATATGAAGTACATGAGAATAACGGTATCGTGCTGGTTTACAGAAAAAAACGTGGATCAAGCAGCTCTCTCCATGGGTTTGTGATACGTTTCACAATGGTTTGCTTTCAATTAACTGGCAAGGTGCCCACCAGAAATCACATTACAATGCTGTTTGCATTGTGTGTTCTTACAAACAGCATAAAAAATATTCACTGTTACCAAATTCCCACAAGCTGATGCCTAAAATAGGAAGATTTCTTAAAGTGTACTAGTTCCAGATTCAGCCAGACCACCAGCCCAAAACCATCCGTGTCACACTCACAACCAGTTGAAGGTTCAAGCATATGGAACAAAACAGCTATCACTTTCCCGTTAGTGAAGCAAAGTACGTTTTCAAGACGGTGGATGGGCCAGTTGGTCACGAACAGTTAGTAAATGAAGCATACCAAACTACGTAGTATTAATACACTGGTGGCTGAGTAGCATCAGGTGGCTGTCTGCAGCTCTCAAGAAGCCAAGCTTGATGGATAAGTTCTCCTATTCCGATTCTGGATTAGCCAATTCAGATTGCCGGGTCGAAATTCACTGGTGGTTGAGTAACATCAGCAGTGTTGTCTGAAGCCTGATGGACAAGTTTTCCTCTTCAGGATATGGATTACCATGTCCATGCACAGCTAGTTTATCTTGTGGGGTTGAAATTCAATATGCCAACCAAGGCATCCGTTGTTTTTCTCCTCCGTCCCGCTCCGGTTCGCCGGAGAGCCACCGCCGCCGGCGGAGGTAGAATAGAAGGGAGCAGCAGAGCAGAACAGAGCAGAAACAGAGCACAGCAGAGCGGTACCAACCGAAGGACACCGCACAAGTGCTGGGATCTCGGACCCTTCCATTTTTAGGAGATTTGCTACTAGTACTTGTGAACATATTACTTATATTAGTATTAGTGTTGGAGATTGTCCCTTGCCCCGAAATGGTAAGGCAAATAAATAAAAGGAGACTCAGATCTGTGGTGTCCATCCCGGCCGGACCTGGAGCTCGGTGGTGACGGGGTACTCGTCCATGTCGACGTAGTTCTTGTTGACGGAGTCCATCATGAGCTTGCCGCACTCGGGCTCCATCCAGGTGGTGACGAAGGACGCCAGGTTCAGCCGCGGGTTGCCGTCCAGCATCAGCTCGTCGCTGATGATCTGGTACGCCGCCTCCTTGGGGATCGACCCCTCCGGCATCCGGTACCTGCACCAACATCCGTCAGATCTTCGGCCAACATCCGGTGCCTCCGGCCGGTCTCTCGCTCTCTCGTCCTCACCGCGGGAGCTCCTCGCGCACGTAGCGCGAGGAGAAGGTGGAGTACACCGCCTCCCCCGCGCTGGAGCTCGCGTGCGAGATCACCATGGCCGCTCAGCTGCTACTGCTCTCCGCTCCGCTGGAGTGGTCTAGTGTGTCTGGATGGAATAAAGGATGAGATCGGGCAGTGGTGGTGTCACACCGACGGTGTGTGCGCTGGTGCCTTGTAGTGGAGTGGTGGTGGTGGGGTAGTGGGAGGGGTAGCATGATCTGCCGGTTACCGCTAGGCGTGGTGCCGTAGTGTGTGGAGGAGGGGAGAGGAGGGAACGGACTGACCGGGGGAGCTGGTCGCGGACGTAGCGGGAGGCGAAGGTGGTGGAGTGCAGCGGCTCGGCCGTGTCCGACCCCGTCGCTGCCACAGTTACGACCATCGTCCTCCTCGCTGTCGCGGGCACCACCAGGACAGGGACGGCGAGTCGGCCGGTGGCGCCGGGAATCGGTTCTCCACGAATGAATGGAGGCGGAGGCGGAGGTTGGTGTGCTCTCTCGGTCTCGGTCGGCGTCGCTGGACCGGCGCGGCGATGGGAGGCTCCTCTCCTTTTGTTTAGTGCAGCGAGGCACACGTACGCGCGCGCCGTGGCACGCGTCGCGCCGCGAGCTGGCGAGCTGGCCACAAGGTAGTCGGCCGCCCATTTATTATTTTTACATTACGACAGGAGGGAGAATGCTACGCGCCGGTGGGGAGGTTGACGCGTGCCGGTGCCAACAACATGTCCCCGTTGGAGAGAAAACATATTTAATTTGCCCCGTCAGATCATCTCCAACAGCCGCGCTGGAAATTTTGGGTTTTTTGCGCGCGCACAACCGCTCCGGCAGCTCCAGCGAAGGCGCAATAACCCCGCGCGCGGCATAAACAGTTCAGCGCGCGGTCCGAAACGCCATCGCGCGCCGTTTATTTGCTGCGCCCGCTACCGCGCGCCGCACACTCGAGCGCCCGCTCGCTACTTCCACCTATCCCGACCCAGGCGCTGGCGACCCGTACTTTTTTTTCTTTTTTTGATGTGGCGGAAAAAAGCTTTGTACGTCGTCCGCTCGCCTCAGTTTGTTCGTCCGTCGCTCGCGTAGGTCGAGTCAGCTTCGGGCCCACAGCAAAAAAAACTTTATGGCCCGTCAAAAGCCAGAGCGCAGGGCGCGATCTTAAAGGGCCAGCCCATTTAGTGGCACCATGCGAAACTAAAATCCTCCAAAAAATGTGCTCTCAATGGATTCGAACTCTAAACCCCTCGTAGGAGAGGCAATGATCCTTACCACTTGAGCTGCTGCCTCTTAGCAATTAATATGCAGCGCGAACATTTATGAACTGTATCCAGCGGCAGATTTTTAAAAATCGAAAAAATAAACCATTTGTTGAAAAAATGTAAATATTTTTTCTTAAAAAATGAGAATAATGTTTGAAATAGAGAACAAGTTTTTAAATTCAAAAAAAAATTAAAAGAGATTTTTTTAAAAAAAGTGATGAAAATTGAAAAAACATGATTTAAAAAAAAAGATGAACCATTTTCGAAAAAGTTAATAAAAATTTAAAAAATGAAGAATTTTCTAAAAGTGAATTGTTTTCAAAAATTTGAACAAGTTTCAAAAACATGAACAAAAAAATTGTGATCAAATTTTGATTCCTGGGCAATTTCTAGAAAAGTGAAAGCTGAGAAATTGTGGAAAAACTAGAGAAAACCGGTCCAAGGAACCTTCTAGAAGGTTCCAAATTTGGTTGCTCCTCGAAGTGGGTTGGCCATGGCGTTGTCACTTACTCCGCTTTAGCGATGCCGCAGCTCCTTGACGCACGCGGGCATCAAATAGGATCCCATCAAATGGGTCTCTTCGTTTGTACCTCAGTAATCAATTGGGCCTGTGAACAGATTCTCACAAATATAAAAAATAAACTGGGGCAGCAAACTCCTTTGCACAAATACAGGTTGCATATAGGATTTAAACATTACCAAATTCCTATACTACTTGGAGAAAGGGATCAGCTACGTGTCCAGCAGAGAAATCGATCTTTGATCTATGGTTCAGTGAGTATGTGTTTCCCCCGACTCGCCCGGTTTTCTTTAAGGAGTCCAACGGATGGATCGATCTGTTGCTAGCTGCGTACCTATTTCTTCTTAGCCCTAAAAAGACCTATTTCTTCTGGCTCACCCGGTCGGTCATCAGGTCCTTTATCGTACGACAAAGTTGACCATACATGAATGTTGCTTCGGCATTGACACACTGAGGTAGGCCGTTGCTCGCATGTTAGTAATTCATTATGATTGTCAATATTTTTATTGATCCAAACTTTGGGGCGATAATGATGGATTACGGGATGTGAAGGAACGGAAGGACCAAGGGGTCTTGGGTGGCAGGGATGTCGGCGCAACTATTGTAGGTCGAGGAGGATCTGAAGCAACAAGTAGATGTGAAGATGAAGGCTCGAGAGCAAGATCAGATGCGGAGGAGATGCAAGTGGCGGAGGTGGAGGTGGAGGCGAAGGTGGGAGGGTCTGGGACCTTTGGATGATCCCCAGAGGAAGAGGAGGAAGAAAGGTTGCGGGAGGAAGAAGAATGGGAGAGGGGGAGCAAGGTAATGAGGATGTTGTACCCCATTATTCTAATACACATCGTTCGATCTTTGAGTCCTACCAGTCTAACCACCACCACTGCCTCCTCCTATCTATCCACAAGTCTACTCTTTCTTGTGACCACATTGCCGAATACTCTGTCCTACCAGTTTCATGTTTGGAGGCAAATGGGCATGCAAGGATTTGTTTCTCCCGTTGCAACACACGGACATTTTTGCTAGTCAATAATAATACGATTGTGTAAATAAATGTTCATCAAATTCTGCCCGTGAATCACCTTATATTTTGTTTAGAAGTTTGGTAAGTAAATTAAAGTGGAATTGTTTCAGAAAATAAGTAAATTAAGGTGATTGATTATCATATATATGGAAGGCTGGACGAAAGGGTGGTGGAAAAAAAAGGTGAAATTGAAACCTTACGTTCTTTTTAAGTAATAGAGATATAGTTGTAGTATATCTTTTAAATATCCTGAAAATCATTATTAATCAAAAAAGGCACTGTTCATGTTTTGCGGGACAGGCCGGGCCGGGCTCAGGTTTGGGATTTTGAGGTTGAGGTTTGCAAAGCCTGAAGAATGCCCAGGTTTAACCTCGAGTGATTAAGCTTCTTGCATAGTATTGTGAAAACTCTGTTTTTATTGTCTGCCGTGGAACGAAACGTGGAGCAGGTTTCGGACACTCATCGACGTGGAGACGCACTTAGCTCGTGGTCGTCGCTGCACGGTTTGATCTGGCTGCAGCTCGTCTTTGGTAGCGAACAGAAGATAAGGTGCGTAGGAGCGGGTACCCGGCTTATTGTCAGCGTGACGGCCAAATTTCTCCGAGTCCAGAGTCTAGAGAGCTCTCAGTTAAAAAAAAGAGTCCAGAGAGCTCACCTTTGTTTGGCCTCCCATCTAAATTTAAAAAATGTAAAAGCTTTGCTTTGCAATGGGGGGAGTCCGGGCACCCGCTCGCACCGGGCCGAGACAGAAAGTAGTACCGGACACCCTCAAGAACAGCTTTTGTATATTCTAATGAGCAGCTCGCAAGAACAGACAAATTCAGGGTTTGTGAATATGTTTATGAGCAGTGATGGAGCCAGGATCTGGACACAAGCAAGCGAAAGCACGCACCGTAAACACGGCTAATACAAGATGAATATACATAGTAGTACTAGTGCAGCACACATTTATTCAACAACAACCACCGTTGCAAATATCTCCGAGGTATAAGCTCAACGTTTAAAAGGGCAGGTAGTGTACCACTGCGGCAGTACATAGTACTGTCCAACAACAACATGGATCGCTAACAATCGACCGAAAACATCACGCGCAGAATGGAAGTGTAAAGCAGCAGCCTAGGCACCACCTAGCAACGTTCAGCACGGGATCCTCGTCTTGCGGCTGCGGAGCAGTCGCCGGCGCCGGCGGCGCCGGGGCCCGCGCGTTCAGTGACCGCTTTATGATGACAATCAGCAGAGAATAGAGAAAACATGCCGCGAGGAACCCGATCACGCCACAAACGAGCCCGTTCTTTGTGACGTAGGCTGCTTCTGAGGCCTGCACCGGAGGCCCGAGTATGGCTGTGGCTGCGGCTGCGGTTGGGGGCTCGTGGGCGAAGGATGGAGGTGCCAGGGAGGCGGAAGTCGGGTGCGGGCTCTCATGGTATGGTGCGAACAGTGGTGGTGGTGGCTCGACGTGTGCTGAGAAGGTTGGGGGCTCGAGAAATGGTGCGGGGGAGGCCGGCGGCAAAGCACGTCCGGCGAAGGCGATGGGCGTAGTGAGAAGTATGGCGATCAAGACTGGAAGAAGGTGGTTTGCCATGGCTCTGTGTTCTCTTTCCTGCGCAGCTGCTATCAGAAGGGTCGTGGAGCTACTATGCGCCTATCTATCGGTCGTCCGTTTTATACGGTAGGAAGGCAGGCTCATGCAGCTGGCCGGGTACCCGGATGATGCAAGGTTACTACTCATGGAGTGGAAGAGGTGAAACGCGTGTCCACTGTGAAGAAAAATGTACAGGGCACGGGTACCCGGCCGCAGAGACTCTGTTGTGAAATAGACTGACGAAGGCACGGGTGCTGGCTGTGCTATATGGTGCTTACGCCCATTGCTAAGAAAAATATACAGGGGCGCGGGTACCCGGCCGCAGATACTCTGCTTTCGCCTTGTATATTTTATGAACTGAAACTTCCTTTCCGGTAGATTAGCTGTAGAGTAGTACAATATTATCTCAGAAACAATGGTAACATGGACAGCTTCCCCACCATATATTAATCAAAAGGAAACAACGTCGTCTTGGACAAACCATGGCTCCGAGTAATTCTTTTGGTCTGTATCCAAAAACAAAATGAAATATAAAAGAAAATAAATGGAAGTACGCAACAAGGGGGAGGGATACTCAATTTCAATGAAGGATTGATCCAGTTTATTAGAAAACCGAAAAACAAATAGAATTGCCTACTTTGTGAGAAAACCAAGGCTGGAAATTGCACAAGCAACATAGCCTCGTCGACAATGGGTAACAGCCGCACCAAACACACACCCCTCGAATCCGAAGCCACCGCTCTGACGTCTGCCGCTCGCACATGAGCAGCAACATCACAAAACTCGGACGACTTAGAGCATCTCCAACAACCGCGCAACGCGCAGCGCGCTAAAAAAATGTTTACAGCGCCGTAGTCGCGAGTTTTTGCGCGGCGAGGAGCGCTTGATTCAGCGGCTGCTGCAAAGTATAGCGCGCGCGAGCCACTCCAGCAGCCGCTGCAAAAAGACTGCACGCGCTCTAGCACAAACAACATATGCACTTCAAACACAACCAAGAAGATCAAACAGAAACAAAATAAATCAACAATAAATAATTCAATTTTATTATTACAACTCAAATAAATAGTTTATCTTGCAATACAACAAATAGTTCAACAATACAACATCAAACATACAAATCATGATGCTCTTTGTCGGTCATTCCATGCCCACCACTCCTCGATGAGATCCTTCTAAAGATCATCATGCGTTTCGGCATGTCGAATGGCATGATAGAAGGCAACAAATCGGGCCACCCTCGCAGCCCTCCGCCGCACTCGCACGGGATGTCCCAAGAGCTCATACTGAGAGTAGTCTAAATCTTGGTCACGCTCATTCTCGATGATCATATTGTGCATGATCACACAAGCGTGCATGATGTACCAAAGCATATTTTGATCCCAAAATCTAGCCGGTCCTCTCACAATGGCAAATTGGGCTTGCAAAATCCCAAAAGCTCTCTTCACATTTTTCCTAGCCGCCGCCTGAGCATTGTGAAAATCAAGATTTTTCTTACCTTCCGATTTTTTCAACGGCTTCACAAATGTTTGCCACTTTGGGTAGATGCCATCCGCAAGATAGTAGCCATAGTTGTATGTATGGCCATTTGCTACAAACTGCATCGGTGACAGTTCACCATTTGCTCTTATTCATGAGTGGTGACCGATTAACAACGTTGATGTCATTCAAAGATCCAGGCATTTCAAAAAAAGCATGCCAAATCCAAGTCTCTTGATCGGCCACCGCTTCAAGGATTATAGTGGAACCCCTTTTTTTGGCCGTGAAATTACCCATGCCATGCCTTAGGACAGTTGTTCCAACTCCAATGCATGCAATCTATTGAGCCAAGCATACATGGGAACCCGTGAGCTTTGTTCATCTCCAAAAGCCTTGCGGCGTCTTCAGCATTGGGAGATCTCAAATACTCCTGGCCAAACACTTGCACAATTCCGACTGCGAAGCGCTTGACACACATGATGGCTTGACTCTCACCCATGGCCAAGTGGTCATCAACTAGATCAGCCGGAATACCGTATGCCAACATATGCAAAGCGGCTGTCACCTTCTTAAAGGTGCTATGCCCGAGCTCTCCGGCGTCATTCCTCCTTTGCTGAAAAAACCGATCATGGCTCGCCAGTTTCTCTGCAATGCGCCTGAACAACTCGGTGCTCATCCTAAACCGGCGCCGGAAGTACGACTCAGGGTACACGGGATTATCCACAAAATAGTGCCTCATCAATCTGTTGTTGGCATCGATCTTATCCCTCCAAATTTTCTGCTGACCAATAACCGAACCACCGTGCTTCGGTTTTTTTTTATGTGCATAGCTAGGATCATTGCAAGATCCTCCTCCTCTTCAATATCAAATTCTTCTTCGGAAGAATCATATGACGAACTCATCTACAATGTTCAATTTAAACTAGGCTATAAAAACTACAAACAACATGCACCAAATTCATGTAAAAAAATGTGAAGTTGAAGCAATACATACCTTGCAGCGTTTTGTCAAACACCTTGTGGGCGCCGAGCGGCAGTGGGCGGCCGGGCGCTGTTCGTCAGAGGAATGGCGCGCGCGAGGGGCGGCGGCGACTAGAGGGAGACGGAGGAAGCAGCGGCGGCGCGGGGATAGACCGGGGAAACGCCGGAATGGTCGCCGGAACAAATGGGGTGGTGCGGGCGGCGGCGCCAGCGCCTGGGTTGGGGTAGGTGGAAGTCGTGAGCGGGCGCTCGAGTGTGCAGTGCGCGGGAGCAGGCGCAGCAAATAAACGGCGCGCGATGGCGTTTTGGATCGCGCGCTGAACTACTTATGCCGCGCGCGGTTTTTGCGCCTCCGCTGAAGCTCTCGGAGCGGTTGTGCGCGCACAAAAAACCCAAAATTTATAGCGCGGCGGTTGGAGATGCTCTTATATCCTCTGCTACATGAGACGATCTCTCGTAGACCACCAGTGTTACACCAACATTGTAGGTCACTGCCTCGGTGTACTCGGCAGACCGGCCTAGTAGGTTGCGTCGACCGAGCCAAATAACTCGCGACAACATCAGATTGCCACCCATGCAATGCATAGCCGCGAGCCTATCACATGGAACCGCCGCTAAGTCGCCATCTGAGGCCGCCCATCTATGCTCATCCACCGTTACGGGTATGAATGGCGACTTATGCTCTAAAATATTAGCATAGCACAAAATTAGATCAACATTAGTTTGACTACTCACTCTCAATTTATTTGTCTTGATGTTCCAGCGTGTGGACTACACCTTTTATCTAGACCATCCGGGAGAGTATCGGATGATACTAACTCCCAAATTTCAAAAATATTAATTTTAAATGTCTCATAAAAATCTGAAAACAAATGTGACTGTTCACAAGGAATGTTCCTACAACCCTTAAAAATTTCAAGTCCAAATTCGAAATTCACGTTGAGAAGCAAAAAAGACAAATCTGGATATGAATAGTGGCATTTTGACTTTTGTATTTTTGGCACTATTCATGCTGGATTTGTTTTTTTCCCTCAATTTGTATTACGAATTTTGATTCAAAATTTTTAGGGATTGTACACTCATGTGATGCGAATATCCAGAATTTTTTTAAACATTTAAATTGATTTAAAAAAAATGGTATCATGGTAGCACCTAAAGGATGGAAGCACGTGATATTCTCTCTAGGAGATCCAACTTTGCATCAAGATCCGTGTAATCTTTTATATAGAAAATTCTCTTTTTTGTTTCTTTCAAACAAGAGAACATTTGACCTTGAATTTTACAGGTCAACGTCATGCAGGCACACTCTTTGAATAAAATCTTTCCGGCTTTCTTTGATGCAACAGAAATTTGTCAAATTATAATTTTCAAATGAGTTTTATCATGTTATATATTTCTGTTGCGCTAAGAAATCCGAAAGAGCTGGTATGACTCTCTGCCAAACCCTCTGATAGCTGAAGCCTTGGCTTACCGGGATGGTTTCTGCTATGGCACATTAGCGCTCACATGTGCATCTGGAGACTGATTGTACGAACCTGATCGAGCTCTGAAAGACGAGAGAGAAGAACAGAGCTCAATTCTGCCCGTCCTGCATCAAATGCAAGAGCTCGGTGCAGGGCTTAGTTTCTTTCATTTTACTCTAAAAGCTGCTCTGCTGATCATGACACCAACCATGTTGTTTAAGTGATACGAAGTACAATGCTTTTAAAAAAGAGAACAACGGTTGCTCTGAATTTTGTTTCCGAAATGCATAAACCGGATCTGTTGTGTTTTCAGAAGTGTTGTTACTTTTTGAACAAGGAGAACGACGAATAAAGCGATCCTAAATCCTAAACAACCACACCTCCGCTTTGTATTGACTGTCCTCATTGAAACACAAATGAATACAAGGATTTACACCACGAGACGAGCAATCAATCCTCTTTGAGGCAGCTCAGTCTCAACTACACTACATCAAACCTCTGCTAAACTACCTCTAATCTGAACTACACTAGCTCTAATTATTCCGTGATGGCCTGCAATGCAATCGACGGAATAGGCATCGATGAAGAGTTGCCCGGCAGCTGCTCCTGCTTGGGTTTGCATCGGCAGGAGTCACTATGATGCTTGAGGGAGCCGGTGCCACATTTGGTACCACCTGTTAACTTCAACATCGTGTCGCAGTGGTTGCACGCCGCGTACATAAGTTTAGGATTTTTGGTGTGTATCTTGGTGAAGCTTTGCCAATGTTTTGACCGTTGATCAGCCAAGAGGAGATGTACATCTAATGATGAAAGAAGGAAGCAGTGTCAGCAATTATGTGCTTGTAACAGCTCTGTAAGGAAGAAAATGATCCATCTAAGTAGGAGCCTGTCGTTGCTCTGCACCAAGCACAACTTACCCATGTCCACATCGGGAATTGGATACTTTTTGGAATTGGAAATCATTTGGTCCAATTCTTCCACGCCGTCATGGGTAATGGGTTCGTGTGGATCCACTGCATATCCTGATCGTGATCCTGTAAATTGGCATGATATCTTTATTACAGTAATCTATGGTTTACACAAGAAAGATGATAAGACGGTCATTTACTTTTGCCATTCCGGTTCCGGGTGCCCTTGCCTTTTCCTTCCAGCGGGAAGACGTGACATAAAGCCAGATCCTCCTATGCAGTTAAAAAGAAGAAGAGAAGGAGAAGTTAAACATGTCTAATTGCAAAACAAACATTAAGTTCCAAGGTAAACATAGTCCTTACATCCAGATCCAATCCATCACCATCTTCCCTAGTCGTAAGTAGGTTGTACCGTGTCATGCCAACAACCGCCTTGCTGCCATCCGCGGGTTTAAACTCCATCGTCGTCTTGGTCCCCACGAATTTAGGGGAGTTGGGGGAATTACCTTGGGAGGTGTTAGGGATGGAGACCAATTTTTTCGGCGACCAAGTCCCGTGATCGGTCTTCCAGCCTTCATAGCCATGGCTCGCGAGATGCCACTGCCAATACGAGGTTTTGAGTCTGGCTATTGCATCATCGCTGAATAGGCCTTCGAAGCACTCGCGGAACTCCGACTTATGGTATTTTCCGAGGCAAGATATAACCTCCTGGTCGGAACTGCTTCCTCCAAGGTCAGGGATGGGGTAGATCTCACCGGTGAACATGGTGCGGTTGACCGGCATCGAAGCGTTGGGGATTCGATTCGGGATCTCTCGAAGTTCTTGTGCTATGGGGAGCTACGATAGGGGAAGAAGAAGCGGGGAAGGTGCGGTTGACTGTGGAGATGGATGATGCAGCTCTGTTTGGGTAGGTGGCGATAGGCGAGCCGCGAGCAGGAGGCCACTGTATCGACTGAACGATGAATCGGCTCTACTTTGCCAAGCGGCCAGGCGCAATATATAGGGCCGGAAGGAACGACGGTGCGGGTACCCGGCAATAGCCACGGAAGGTAGCACTCTGGGTGAAAGCATTGCCAGAGGTCGGGGGTGCCCGGGCACCCGCTAGCACCACGCGGGCCGCGCGTTCAAAGAAGCCTCCGAAGTCTTTGACATGTACTATATCGAATACAAGTATTCCCCGCGTAAATGGCGCGGGTTTGTCCACGTCGGACTGGGAACAGAGGAGAGGAGGCTGGCTCGTTTCTTTTTTCACATCTGGTTTGCTGAAAAAGGTATTCTCTTCGTTCTAAAATAAGTATCTCAATTTTGTATCAACTTTCATTCTATAAGCACTTCGGAGGGAGTACAAACATGGATGCCCACATACTCACACATACATTCATCCTATGAACACATGCACACACATCCTATCCCTTTTAGCCTCTCTGAGATATTGAGCCGGCACAATATCTTGAGATTGACGAAGTCACCCTAGACGCCTTCTTAGTCACGCAACGCCTAAAAATATAGGGAAAAAAATACGAAGACCAATGCCAAGTGTAAGACTTGAATTCTGGTGGGCCGATTCCACCACAAAGAACTTAACCATCTTAGCGACGCTCAGTCCGCTTTTCCAAACCCGGTTGGTCCACACACCAACATGAAGTTGGCCCATGATGGAAGTCAAGCGTATTGGCGAGGAAGTTTTCTTGCGTCTTGTCCTCTCCGCTCTGGTTGGGTAGGAATCGCCTCGGAGAGATGTCTATTAGGGAAACTCCAACGTCATGTATAAAAAAAGATAACCAAATGTTGTCTGCAGACAGCGATAGGGCAGCCGGTCGTCCAACCCGATGCATCAAATGTCTGCCCCTATAATTTTTATATCCGGAGCATTGGAAATAATTTAATGATCGCACAATTCTTCCATAAATGCAAATATTTAAATGCAATATAATTCAAATATAAATATTACAATCCAAAAATGAAGTTTTGGAATAAAATAGTTCAAATTTAAAATTCAACTTATTCGGATATACGTTACAGTTCTCCCCTTTAAGCGACTACAGATGCTCAACCAAATTATCCTGAAGCTACTCATGAGTTTCTCGAAGCTGAATATGTTGATGCATTTGGAGAAAATCCTAAAACATCATCGGATTCTGCACTGGAAGTTGGATGGGATCACCCATGTGCTCAAATTCCAGATCTTCACGAATCCTTCAACCTCATCCTTCATAGTCATGTTGTGCAAGATCACACAAATTCTCATCACCTCCGACGACGTCTCTTGATCTCATATTTTTGTAGGTCCACGAACAACTACAAAATGGGTTTGGAGCACTCCAAATGCCCTCTCCACATACTTTCTATCTGCTTCTTGTCTTTGGGTAAAGTGAAATCTTTTGTGCCCCCCTGGGTCAAAGATGGTGTTTACGAAGGCCGCACACGGAGGATATATACCATCAGAAAAATAGTAACACATGTTGTAGTCATGACCATTGATGATATAGTTGCACGGAGGTGCTTCTCCCGCAGTCAAACTTGCAAACAATGAAGACCAAACAGCATGTTGATGCCATTGTAAGACCCTGGCATGCCAAAGAAAGAGTGCCAAATTCAGAGGTCTTGTGATGCAACTATTTCAACTAGGATACAGGGCTTCTTACCATGGCGTCATTCAGAATTTCAGATGGTGCGAGTGCAACAGCCAACACACGACCTGTCTTTTTGTACATCGGACTGTAGCAGGAAACGAATCCTCCAGTTCCCCATACCTTGAACACTGACCGTCGGGTCCCAGGTTCGGGCCACATTTCTTTTTCTTGGTCGACGACACTCCTGCTCCAGATCGTCTTGCTTCTATTCTTGCAAAAAAAAGAGACATATCTAGACAAGCATCGTGCAAAGATGTAACAGAGCAGATGCATTGTGCAAGGTATAACAGCTAGTACGAAATTCGGAGCCTGACATTTCAATCACCACCTGCTGATAAATCAAACGAAACATTTACCACCTAGTAAAATGTGACGAAAACATCCTCTGCAACATCATATAAACAACGGGAGAGTGAATTTTTTTCCCATGTCGGCTTTTTGCCAACGCTGATGAAACAAGCAGTGTGTTCAAGTACCGCAGCCGCGTAACCAACATCTAACAGACCTCAGCTCAGACATAGTGTGTGTGTACAGGCAGACATGGGTGCATACTGGTGCCTACTAATCAACACAGGAGTGCAATGCAGGCTGCATAAAGTGGCGCCGCCCATTATGCAAATGGATGATTAGTAAATATACACATCTTGTTAGACTTTTATGATGAATTCATAGACCGAGTTAGTTTATTCATCGCAGGACTCAGCATCTATTCGTTCGGTCAAAATCCAATTTATTCCCTCTAATCTTTCCCTTTTCATTTAAGCATGATCATATAAAATTGCATGATTGATTGCAGGAGCATCAATACGAAGAATATACTCAAGCGCATGCTAATCCTCAATATCAACAACCGACACTCCGGGGTCAAATTTAAGATTGCTGAACCATGTGGTGCCACGATAATTACGCGTATGCGAACAAGTACCCAATAATCAAAAATCATATAGTTTCATATCATACATACCACAAGTACAACATAATATATTTACAACAACGCATTGTGAACCACGAGTAGAGGCATTGCAAACTGCACAGGACAGAGTGTAGTTTTTATTCGTCTTCATCTCCGACTAGAGCGTGCGGCATGGCATCACCGGCAGTCACCGCGCGGACACCGGCCACCTCAAGCATAGGCATGCTTACGAGGCTGTGTTGAGCATGCCGCCGCAGCCGGCGCCACAGCCTGAACCGCAGCCCCCTGACTTGGCATGGCTCATCTTGGAGCCTTCCATGACCATGCCGCCACAACCGCCGCCGCAGCCAGCGCCACAGCCTGAACCGCAACCCCCTGACTTGGCATGGCTCATCTTGGAGCCTTCCATGATCATGCCGCCACAGCCTGAACTGCAACCCCCGGACATGGCATGGCTCATCTTGGAGCCTTCCATGACCATGCCGCCACAACCGCCGCCGCAGCCGGCGCCACAGCCTGAACCGCGACCCCTAGACATGGCATGGCTCATCTTGGAGCCTTCCATGACCATGCCGCCACAACCACCACCACAGCCCGAACCGCAACCACCTGACTTGGCGAAGCCAGTCTTGGAGCCTTCAATGACCATGCCGCCGCAAGCACCGCCACCGCAGCCAGAACCACAGACTGAACCGCAACCCCCAGACTTGGCATGGATGGTCTTGGAGCCTTCCATGACCATGCCACCGCAACCGCCTGACTTGGCGAAGCCAATCTTGGAGCCTTCGATGACCATGCCGCCGCAACCACCGCCACAGCCTGAACCGCAACCACCTGACTTGGCAAAGCCAATCTTGGATCCTTCAATGACCATGGCGCCGCAGCCACCGCCATAGCCGGGACCGCAACCGCCGCCACAACCCGAACCGCAACCGCCTGACTTGGTGAAGGCAGTCTTGGGGCCTTCAATGACCATGCTGCCACAGCCACCCCCACAGCCTGAACCGCAACCGCCGCCACAGCCCGAACCACAACCACCTGACTTGGCGAAGCCAATCTTGGAGCCTTCCATGACCATGCTGCTGCAACCACCGCCGCAGCCTGGGCCACAACCGCTAGACTTGGTGCAGCTAGTCTTGGAGTGTTCGATCAACATGACGCCGCAATCACCACCACAGCCCGAGCCACAGCCGCCTGACTTGGCATGGCCAGTTTTGGAGCCTTCAACCACCATACCGCTGCAACTGCCACCACAACCTGAACCGCAACCGCTAGACTTGGCAATGCCAGCCTTGGAGCCTTCAATGGCCATGCCGCCGCAACCTCCACCACCACATCCTGAACCACAGCCACCTGACTTGGTGTTCCCCTCTTTGGAGCTTTCAATAATCATGTTGCCACCGCAGGAACTGCTGCATCCCGATCTACACCCAGCAGACTCAATATGGCCATTCTCGCCGCCTGCAATGATGCCACAACTCGCATGACCATTCTTGTAGCTCATGGTGACCACAGAGACACCGCATCCACCACCACAGCCTGACCCACAACCACCACACTTAGAATCAGCCACCTTCGCGCTTGCAGTGACTGAGCCACCATAGCTAGCATGCCCAGCCTTGTCATTTGCCATGACCATGTCACTGCCATCATGCGTGCCAAAAGCGCCACATTGCCCCGGACCAGCAGTGGCGCCTGCTGCTCCACCTTTCATCGTTTGAGAAACCACTGTAGTATCAGGCTCAACGGTTTCAGCCTTCGGTACCATGGCACCTTCGCTAAGCTTCGCACCATCTTTGCCAATGGAATTCAGGAACAAGAATGATATTGCGATCCAGGGAAGTAGAAACCAATCCTCATCCACCTAATTTAAGTAAGAACGTACCATGCATGAGTATATCTGAGATGCAAGAAAATTAATTTTAACTACTTAGAAGGATATGACATTAGAACTGAGCATTGTACCGTGATAAATTCCGATTCAGTGTCAACTAGTGCGACTGCTTTGCCATATGGGTGTTCAGCGGAGAACTTCACAGCAGTAACGGCTGCAGTATCTTCAGCATGCTGACTGCAGCATTTGAGTTCATATGCTAGCCTCCTTCCCCTGTATAGTTTGATCTGCTTTGTTCAAAGAAGTACTAGAGCTGTGAGTATACTAAATGCATAAACTTTTTTTATTTATATATGACCTAATGTAGTCACTATCTTCTAAGCGAACACACTGCATGTATGAATTGAGCTGTAGACTGCAGCTGTCCTTACCAGTTTGTTGTCGTATTTGAGCTCGTTTATGCAACCATCGTTGCTTGGTTTCAGGTCGAGAGTGATGGATGAGTTGGAGCTGCTAAAAGACCATTTGTTTTCCGTGAATTCTGCAAGCTGCAAGGGCTGCTTTGATGACTTTGTTACTCCGACCAATTCTCGAGTGGGAGCCATGCCACTCTTGGCCTTGTGCTCCCTGAAGTAAAGGCGAGGAATCTCTCATTAGACCAGAAGAAACTGATACTGTATTTCTTTCTTAAACATAGTAAAATAGAACTTTCCAGTGTCCACCGGAATAAATTTGGATCTGTTTTGAAGGAAAAAAAAAACAAATACTGCTATATAAGTTGAATATTAATTCCTCCACCAAATACCAATTTGCAATTTGAAATGAAGATGTAATATAACCATATATTATTAGCAAACAATGTATCGTATAGTAACTTTTTATTCGTTTCTCCAGAAAAATTACCAGCAAGTATCATGCAGGAGTTACTGCTCAGCAAACAAATGTGTTTCTAGACTCAATGTACAGTTCCTCTATGTATCAATTGATACCACGGTCAGAAAGAATACCTTATCTGAAGACGAATGAGTTCAGTACCACAATCATACACGAAGCGAGTCCAGGAGCTCATATTTTGATCCTTGATGGAATGTGGCAATAGACAGGCCTTCAGAGAGCAAGGCTTCACATTGACCATGCTAAGAACCTGTGGAGCCTGCCTTGGGACAGTACAAGATGCGGCAACACGAAGACTGACAGGAGGGGAACCAGCATATGCACCACCATTTTTCAGTTCAAACCACCTCTCAAAGTAAAGCTTGGAATCATGCTGTGTAAGCTCTTCAAGAGAGATCGAAACCTTCCCCAGTGGTTCTGATTTCTTCGATGACGATGCCCCAAAATAGGCCTGATCAACCATTACTGTAAGAATGAGTTCGCCAGTCGGTTCGCATTGGAAACCAGCTCCGATACTCTTCCCTATTTTCGTTGAAATATCCAACCTGCCGCCATCACTGATGAATACATCTGGTTTAGTCTTGGTGAACCATACATACACGCTTTTCTCTGGAATTGTAGATGGTAAATTCTTGATGTCCACAATCTGTAAATATAACTGCAAAAGGATGAAAATATTTTAAGTTCATAGATTCAGTAAATGTCTGTCTCTTGGCAAAAGAAGCGTTCAATCGTGTTCTTATAGATGACCAATATCAGGCGTGCTTCCAAATCATAATAATATTAACAGTACAACATACCACATTTCAGGTTATTTTATTAGATCAGAAAAAACTTTGGAACCGAAATTATTGTACTTGTGAAACTGTTGCTTCATGGACAACAATAATAAGATGCAAAAAGAGTATCATGCATACCTCCACAACTGTTGTTTCAAGAATAGAAAGATGCTTCTCTGCTTCATCGACACCAAAAACGCTATCGTCCTCACCGCTAAATATCTGAGGAACGGATGTCACAGGAGATGGTAAGCTTCCACGGTACATAGCACCAGCCTTCCAGTACCTCACACCAAAGCTATTCTCAAACTGCTCGGTGGTCCCTGAAAATCCGGTGTCGAGCTTCTTCCCTTCGGCTCGATCATCGTCCGTGTCATCATGCTCCAGAACTCTCCCAAGGAGATTCAGCATGTCATTGCAGTAGGCAACAGAATTCAGTTGGTGGGTGTGCCACATTAGATCCACATCGTAGGTTGGCACACGAAAGAGGTTCATTCCTTTCTCCTGATTCATCTTGATCAGATACAAAAAACCTTTGTACCGAGCTAAAGCGTCCTCAAGAAAACGGCGATCATGCATGTTTGGTGTTCCAACCTGACAGAAACAAAGGAACTCATTGGCTTTCTGTACATATTTATTTATTTATTGTTCTTGATTTTTTTAACAAAAAGGTTAGTGGTACATCAGAGCAAAGGTTAGTGGTGTAACTACCTGGTAGACGAAAGAAGACTGTCTCTTAACAGCTGAGATCAAATCATAGGAAATGCCTCCTGTGATTTCATCACCCACGTAAACAGAATCGTCGGAAGGACTGCCACTGTACTCCAACTCAAAAGGCTCCCCAGGATATAACTCAGTCCAAACTTTCTCGGACCGATCCTTGGACTTTGCTTGAATGGAGGACTTGACGTTGTTACAGTCCAGTGTCCTGCCATATAATCTCTTGCAGTCCTTTATATATCGAGTCTGAAAGATATCTGTTGTTAGCAGAGCAAAACTAACCAGAAACAATACAAGATGACTTTGATTTAGACATTTCCAACCAGGTTCACTCACTAGTAATTATCTTTCTTTTATGCTAAGAGGTACATATTAATAGCCAAATACTAGTACAGTAGTTCTCTAATGTGGTGTTGACAGATTTGGAAAGGCACAAGGGCATCGGTGAGCTAATATGCATACCGGGTTAAGCCGATGGCAGTGCCATATCCATTCGCAGTCAAGCGGAACAACCAAAGGCTCATCTTCTGCAACAGCGGCCTCGGTGTGCTTGGCAAGAAGGGGAAGCCAGCAGGCTTTGTACCTAGCACAACAACAAATTAAGTCAATATTTCAAAGTCTATAAGGAACAGAACATAAATTAATTTAGCAACAGTGATTTTATTTTTTACATAGTATCAGTAATTTCAGCATTATAAGGACTCTGAACTTACATAAGCAGATAGAATTTCATGCCAAAATTTCTAGATAGGAGTAGAACTGTAGCACCAAATTGTAACTGAAAGCACAGATCAGAGGATGGTTTCAGAAAAATTATTCGATGCCATTCCTTCAAAATGAAAAACCCAAACTCTTCCACCAACTTATATCAAGGTTAACTGAACTAGTTTTTTTTGTCTAATTTTCCTCAAGCAGGTGTTTGTCAGGAGACATGGTCAACGTTCTAAATTTTATTCCCAACCAACACAACGCACCCGACAGAGTAGAGACTGTACCGCGACAGAAAAAGAATGAAACACCTCATCAGAAAATGAAATAATTTCCAGACGCAAAGGTCTCTTGTGTTGCTGAAGAGCCAACAATAGATACCTGCGTATGGCCCTGTGGAGCAGCGGGCCGTCGTAGAGCCACCGGCGGCGGTCGACCGCGGCGAGGAACTCCAGGTGGCGCAGCGCGGCCGGGACGAGGCCCTCGCCGATGCCGATCCCCTGCGCCGCCGCCCACCGCGACTCCTGCTCCGCGTCCATCTTCTTTCTCCCCCTTGCTCCGACCCACCTGCAGTTGGGATAATAGATTGGGTTAAATAAACCACGGGAACGATCACGGGACGGCGATCATGGGCGCCGCAAAAGATTATCAAACTAGAACAAGAACCTGAGGGAGACTGCGCTACTAACAGACGATTTTTTGTCGAAAGAGACCACCTGCCCAACAGAATTGCCAGAAAAGATCCTCTCCGGATGAAATTGTCAAAAAAAAAAAGACACGCTACGGACTCTGTCACCACGGCTCCTGTCCCGCGCGCGCTCCCTATTTATACAGTGAGGGAGGGAGAGGAGGAGGATGGAGCACGCAAGGAATGGCGAGGCAAAACAAAACAGAGCCTAAAGATAAATTGTTGACGAACTGAAATACTGGCATCGATCGCTATCCACAGCGACGCGACGCGATACCGATAATGCATGAGCTGCTTTCAGTTAAGGGCGGGCCGGCCGGCACCCGTAGCGTGTGTTGCGCAGCTCTGCACACTTTCTGAGCCCATATCCATGAAGGATCTTTCTTGCCAACTCTGCACACTTGTTGCTGTTGGTACTACAAAGCAAATGAACGTACTCCTACAGGGCCAGAGGAGTACTGTACGCGCATGAATGTACTACACTACTCCCTTGGATAATACCAAAAAGAAAAAGAAGAAAAAGATAATACACTTTGCAGCTCATTTACAACTTTTGAAATGCAGAAAAAGACACACCTGCTATAAATAAATATAGCGCGCACCATCACAAGTACTCCATCCGTTCACGAATATAACATGTTTTGGATATTTCAATACGGACCACGTACCGACTGAAACGAAAATTTTTTGTCTAAAAAGACCACCTAACCATTGCAATCGACAGAAAAAACCACTCATAGATCAAATTGTCAGAAAAGACCACCTGAACCGTGACGACAGGCGCGCCAGCTGACACGTGGCACCTGCCGCCACACACGGAGGCGGCAGGGCAGGCTGGCGCTGTGTAACAGGCCAAGGCAAACCACGACAGAACGGAATCGGCCGATTGGCCCTGCCGCCACACAGCCAGGCGGCAGGTGGTGGACCCTGCCGCCGAGCAGCCAGGCGGCAGGCACATGCATGCAACAATGCTCATTCTAGTAGCAGTACTATGTGGCTAGCTAGCTAGGTACCGTGCTACTGTTGGTTGTTTCTTTCGGTGCCATCCACTACTTTCTTTGCTTTGCATGTGATTGTCCCAGCTCGTTTTGACCTCAAGAAGGAACAGGGCCGAGGATCAGCTCACCTGAGAACGCACTCGCATTGTTGCGTGCATGCATGGGCTAATTTTCGTGTTTTGACCCTTTTCGTATACTATTTTGGGATCTGACTCTCATTGGAAAAAAAATTCGGGATCTGACCATTTTTCTTACCGCCAGGCAAGGTATAATACCGTCAAGGGGTCTGGCGGTAGGCTGCTATATCCTACCGCCAAGGGGTCTGGCGGTAGGCCCTGGGCACGCTCTGTGTTGGAAACTTAGAACTTTTTGACATGGCGGTATACCCTACCGCCAAGTGGCATGGCGGTTATACCCTATCGCCAAGCCCCTTGGCGGTAGGCTGTTGGTGCCTGGCGGTAAGAAAAGGGTCAGATCCCGAATTTTTTTCCAACGAGGGTCAGATCCCGAAATAGTATACGAAAAGGGTCAAAACACGAAAATTAGCCGCATGCATGTGCATGCCGCCTAGCGGCAGGGCCCACCGGCTCACTGCCGGCCGCCTTGCTGTGTGGCGGCAGGGCCCACCGGCCAATCCCGTTCCGTCGTCGTTCGATCGGGCCTGTTACGCAGCGCCTGCCGCCTGACCCTGTGGCGGCCGACAGGTGCCACGTGTTGGCTGGCGCGCCTGCCGCCACGGTTCAGGTGGTCTTTTCTGGCAATCTGATCTAGAGGTGGTCTTTTTTGTCAATTTCACTCGGTAGGTGGTTTTTTTGGACAAAAATTCCTGAAACGAATACACGAACACACTAAAACACGTGTATATACATCTGATTCGGAGAAATGGTATACAACATTTTATATTTTTGAACCAAGGGAGTACAACTTTAGTCTGAACTGAATAGACCCATCACCAGACTGTGGCAATAATTTAGGAGGACCCTAGCTACTCCTTGGGAAAAAAAATTGTTGCTTGCAAACTTAGAAAACCATGTACTGCACATCCCACTTGGATTATTCAATAATGGAGATGCTCTCTCTGGCTGTGCGGATCATGCCACTTCCGGAACATCCGCAGCACCATCGTAGTACACTCGTACTGCAGTAGTACAGAGCTCAAGGCGTTTGATCGTACGGTACGTCACATGGCCTTGATTTCTGCCAGGTCATGTGTCCGCTGGATAAACAATTCTGGAGCGGAATTATGCTAGTGCAGATTAGAGCATCTCCAACAGTTCCGTAAAATAATTACAGTTTAGGTGAAGTTGGGCAAAATAAGCAATTCAACCATTTCCAAACATGCAAAAAATTATGAATCCCATATAATCTTCGAAAAAATTCCTTCATCTATGGGAAGATGGTCCTTTCCGTAAAAGTGCCACGCGAACTAAAAGCCACTGGAGTCCACCTTTCCCCCCACCGACTGCTGTGCGGCTCGCTTGCCGTCGGTGAACGCCGTCGTATGATGTCAGCCAACCGCCGTGCCACCCGCCCGCCGCCGCCGAACACCATCGTCCACTGTTAGTTGGCGTCGCGCCACCGCCAAAAACCACTTTTACGGAAAGTTTTCACTGGAACTAAGAGAAGAACTCACCTAAGAACTTCCTCTAAGTTATATGGGTACCTCGTAAAACCACTTCCACGCAGAGTTTTTTACAGGAACCGTTGGAGATGCGCGTCTGTTGGGTTAACATGACGTTCTATTGGGCTTATTCTTGGCTTTTGCACTTTGGGTTATAGTACTAAAAGAAGCATCTGTTTATGAGCTTCCGGCTTTGGCTTTTGGCTTATATCATCATGTAACATACTGAGTCATAAGTCAAAAGCCTATAAATAGGTCATTTTTTGGCTTATAATCCAGTGCAAAAGCCAGAAACAAAATCAAGCCTCACGTTGGTTATCGGAGGAGGCAGAAGACAACTTATAAGAATGGAGTGTCCCCTCCTATCAAACTAGTCTTTGAGAGAAAATCTTATTTGACCCTCTTTTAAAAGTGAATTTTTTTGCCACTCTAGCTTTTGACATATCACTTTTCCCACTCTTAGCTTTTGACAATACAACACAATTTTCATTCCGTGGCAAAAACAAAATAATTTCATTTCACTTTTACCTATTTTGATGTAGGTTCTGAGGCAGAGTAACGGAGACCAAGATCGAGCAAAATATCATATAATCTAAAGGGATGTGCTAAAATTGGTAACATAATTGATGATGCTTGCGTTGTATCTAATGCCAAGGTAGAGTAAGTGGAGATTGGGCGAAATCAACAACTTACCAAATTATGTAGGAGAACCATCACATACCCAAAAAGGGTTCCCCGCTTTGTATTACAAAGCAACCAACACCGATCATATAGCAATTGCTGAGGCAAATAGCACAGCAAGCCCAAAAGAAAAGAGAAAGAAAAAAGAAGAAACAAATGCCAACAACGGCAGTTCGACAAAGCACGGATGACCTGCCACCGCTGCGCCCTCTGGATTCGTCCCACCACGGTCCAAGGCTCTGATCCGCCACGTACCAAGCAGCACCTCCAAGAAGGAATGCGATGCCGACAAAGCTACTTCCCGGACGTGTCCTAGAGTTTCCCCCGGCACACGGAGGGGAGTGGGGGATGGATACCACCGACACCCTCCAAGAAGGAATGGCGGCACCTGCAGGCGTCACCACATCGGAGCCGGATGAACCGGCTGGGATTTCTCCCGCACCCCAAACCCCACTGCCCAACCGGGCCGGAGCCAGCCAGCCAACTTGCCGCCCACCAGCATGCGCCACCGCGGTCTTGATGCCACCCATGCCGCCTCATAGAGATCACCACCACGGGGCCAAGAGGACGGGAAGAGAAGCGCCAGACGTCGGGCGCAGCAGCACCAGAGCCGCGCGGGAGGGAACCACCTCCACCGCCGTCGGACGGGAAGCCCGTGCCTTCGACAGCATCGCGGTTGCCGTCTAGACGCGGCAGCAGGGCATACCAGGCCACCCCTGGCCCGGCCAGGCCCAAATCGGGCCCGCTAAGCCCCGCCGGCCACGCTGCAGCAGGTTGGCGCCAGAGCCGTCAGCACCCACCCGCCCATCGTCGCTCCCTGCCTCCCGTAAGCCATGCCATTGACACGCCCCGCCGCCGGCCTGCCCAGACTCAGATGGGGCCCAAAGGGCCCAGATCTGGGCTGAGCGGGCGCCGCCAGATCACGCCGCCACGCCACCCCGCCGCCAACGGCAGCGCCACCACCCAGTAGATCACCCGCGACCACGACAGGGCACCCTGCAGCCGCGCCGGACCGCCGCTGCCTAGGAGCACCCCACGGCGCCGCTCTGCCCCGCGTCGATGCGACACCGAGAGGGGAAAGGCCAGGGTCCGCTGCCGGACGCCAGCGACGGTGGCAGGAAGGGGGGAACGGGGAGGGCTTGGGGGAGGTGCCGGGGACGCGGCCAGTCACCCGCGGGGGCAACGCGGTCGTGAGAGGGGGGATTCACTGATCACCGAGAACCGTCACATAAGCGTGCATGCTCATCCAAAAATGGTACACATACGGGGAGATTCATGGACTCTTTTTACGGGAAGTCGTGGCTTCCTCTCGGCCACAATACTGCCCCCACCCACCCACATGGATTTGAACTTAAAAAACAATTAAAGATACAAGATTAACGCCTACGAATAAGTTGATTTCTTTCACACTGACGCCTTTAAGTTGGAATAAACATCCTCCCGCAATTGGAATTAAATCACCAGAAACAGTGACCAACTAATGAAGTAATTGAAACATAACATATTATTATATAGTTTTAGGTTCTATGTACATCACTAACTGCAGCTACCAACGAAACTCAAACCACCATTCGAAATTAACTAGCAAAGAAACAAAAGTGACAACTGGATATACCGCTCAAACCACAAGTTTCAAAGTGTGCATTGGTTTAACAAGCATATGGTGTATATATTGTCATTTCACTCCCGAGGAGTAACGTTGGTTGTTTTCTGATTGTTTTTAGGCGTTCCATCACATTATATATGTTGTGCTATTGGTGGCAGATTTGAATTATCTAGGATTGTATGTTGTGCCTAATATTAGTTGCATGCTCTTGCTAGGATGGATTGCTCTTGTCTTGCACCGCTTTTTTGTGGCATGGGATGTAAATGATTCAAAGCCAAGCACAGTCTAGGCAGGCATGCAATTCCACTGGATCACTTAACCTAGAAAACGTAAAACATACATGCTCATAAAAAATCAAAAAATGAGGAACGTCAACAATTTCAGGATAAACCACTCATAGACATTTTATGTACTCTAGAATTTTCTAAATCAGTAGATTTGTAATTATTTCTTCTATTTACTTACACATGAAAACAAAAATCATGCACTCTAGAAACCTCCATCAACTTTAGATACTTCTCCCATGATATTTTAGGTACTATAAAAGACACAATGATATAGATATACTTACAATTTAACTAAGTGGCACACTGAAGTAGGTAATAGTATGTGACTTTGCTCTTTTTGTCTTTTCTTTGCTACTATGGTGGAATTATGTTTTGCCAGGAGCTTTTAAGGGGAACTGTCTAAACAATGAAACAATAAGTGCCACTTTTTTTGTGTATGTTGTATTCTATAAATTTATTTCAAGTTTAAATTGTATAACGGGAGTATTTTATCATAATATTTAGTGGCATTTTTTAGAAGCTAAATCGATAAAGATCGTATGTCGAGATAATGAGTTATGAATAAGTAAAAAAAATAGTATAAATAAATGAAAATCATTTATATTATCTGATATGGTATTGTGTAAAATGCCGCCGGATTGGGCATAAAGTAAAAAGCAAAAATATGAAAATAAGTTGCAGCCGGATACAATATGTTTAGTTTTCTAAATGAAGAATATAAAATCAAAACTAAAAAAAAACAAAATCAAAATCATGAAGTTTTCTAAGGAAAAATAATTAGTAGCGCTGGTATTATACTTTAAGAAGAAGAACATGAAAGAAATAATGACAAAATTTGCACAAAAAATGTAATTTTTTTAATAATATGCAAGAATAAGCACATGATAGTGATATATTTAAAAAAAAAGTTTCACAAGAAGAAAGAATTAGTGCCATTGGTATTTTATCCTTAAAAAGAAATAAAATGGAACACAAATTAAAATAAATCAAAATAATAAAGTTCTCCAACAAAAATGAATTAGTGATGTTGTATTACCCTTTTAGAAGAAATAAAAGAAAAAAATAATGAAAAATTTGCACGAAATTTACGTAGAATTCGCCCTTTAGGAAAAAATAAATAAATAATAGCACATAATGTATTGCACTTTTTATAATATGCAAGAATACACATATAATAGTGGATTTCACAAAAAAAGTTTTCTATAAGGAATGAATTAGTGACATTGCTATTACCCTTTAATAATAATAAAAATAAAAACAATGACAAAATTTCCACACAATTTAGACAGAAGTTGCACTTTTTTTAATCATATGCAAGAACAAACATATAATTGTGAAATTAACACAAAAAAGTTTCGTAGAGAATAAGAATGAATTTGTGGCAACTATAAGAATTAAAACAAAAATCAAAATAATGAAGTTTCCTAAGAAAAAATGAATTAGTGGCATTGATACCCTTTAGGCAGAAAGAAAATAAAGAAAATGTAAAAAAATTGCACATAAGTTACGTAGATGTTTTCATAATTTGTAAGAATAATGATATAATAGTGAAATTTTGTAAAAAAGAAGTTTCCTAAGAAGAAATGAATTAGTGACGTTGTTATTATCCTTAAAGAAGAAAGAATAATGAATAAAATCTAAAAAAATTAAAATCAAAATAATAAAGTTTTCTAAGGAAGAATGAATTAGTGGCATTGGAACCCTTTATGAAGAAAGAAAATGGAAAAAGAAACATTAAAAAATATGTATACAACTTTGCACTCAAATTGATTTTTTAATATGCAAAGAAAAGCATATAATAGTGCAATTTTCACAATCTAGCGTAATTTACACACATACCATATAGTACTTGTGTGTATACATTTTGACTAATCCAACATGCCAAAAATATCCATATAGAAAGAAAAACCGACTAAAAATAAAAATAAAAGCAAAAGAAAGAATGCATAAAAAAAAAAGGAAATGTGTAACTGGCTTCAAGCCTAGGAAAATCGACTTGCCCCAAACCGAGGCAAGCCAAATATCCAGCCTGAGAAAAAAATCGGCTTTCCCCAAATAGAGGCAAGTCAAAAATCAGCCTAAGAAGCCATGAAATAACAGAGAGAGAGAGAAAATATGAATCTTGACCAAAAAATCAATGATCAGATAATTGACTCACTCAATTTTAAAAATCGGACAACTTACATTAAATTAAACCCATTACGCGTCGCGCAAATGGCGCTCGCTCGCGCGTGCCACGTCGTCCCTGGGGCGCTGTTACTTTCGATTGGTTTTTACTGGAGGCGAGGAGAAAGAGAAAAAAAAAAGCAATAAACGCAGCGATTGGGTCGTTTCCTTCCCAAGCTCCGCATTGGGTCGCACGCGGGTCTTCCTCTCCGCCTCTCTCCCCCACACGCCGCCAGCCAGAGCCGCCTCCTCCTCTTCCTCCTCTCCCCGTTTGTCTTCTCCTCTCGCTCAAGAAGATCCACGGGACACCGCTCTTCCTCTTCTCCGTATTGGTGCTGAGCAAGAAGATGGGGCGGATTTGGGCGAAGGCTCCAGTGCCACCTCCCTTGAACGAGGGATCTCGCCGGCGTGATCTCTCGACACGGCGAAGAACAGGGGAGTACCACAGCGTCGATGTGGATGCCAGCGATTGTGGCGGATTGGCGTTGCTGGCTCCCCACCGGCCTCCTTCGTCTCCCAACCACATATGGCTCCCACCCTTCCTCTGATGTGGTGTCGTGGGAGCAAGAACAAGAGCAGGCATGGTTTGTATCTACATCCAGTGTTCACACGGCCAGATCGATGGATCTCACTCTGGTCGGCTAGGAGGGGCAGCGCCGCGGCGGCGAGGAAGTGGCCGGGGACAAGGCCCAGGGCGGCAAAGCCAACCTGAGTAAGGTGCTGCCGGCCACCTTCCAGAAAATCACAGGTCAGATTTATAATCGATGCAAGTTTCTTTCAATAAACCATGCCCTCAACCATGCCCTCAGTTTATCTCATTTTGTGGTTATTCGATCGCCTATTTATTGTTGTTCAGTACCTATAAAATTTCAAAGCTGAGCTCCTCTCGTCACACATATCCTCGTGGGAGCTTGCCTATTGGATCGGTGCCTAAATCATTCCCACCATTTGAGCACCCAAGCCATCAACTTCTAGAGAAAAATAAATTCCATTCCAGCAACAAAGGTTCATTTCTAAACAACTAGTGGTATGCTTGCAAGTTCTAATTTCCTTCAAATAATTATTTATCAATGCTATCCATTCCTTTGTTTCGTCCTAAGTTTGACATGGTGATGCCATTGTTCTTTGTTTGTGAAGGTACAATAAGTTCAAGAATAAATACGTTGATGAGCCTAAGAAGTTCAGAATCGGTTTCAATGAGGTGCAGCTTCCTCTCATATTCTCTTGTTGTGGCAACTTTATAACTGTTTGTTGAAGAAAAGTAGTTTACAACTAAAGTAGTGTACAAAGTCTGTCAAGTTTAACTATTATGTTTTACTACAATGATTGCTCTTTAATTTCCAGCTACTAGAATCTTAAAAGTGAGGTTGCTTTCCAACTACAATTGTATAATTTAGAAGTGATTATCATGTTTGAGAAGGGTGATCAATCCGTTTTGGTGTACATGATAGTATGATCCTTTTTAATGGATTTCTTATATGGCGTCACGACTTGTTTCACTCGGTTTTCTGTTGAGTGATCGAGTGTGTAGTGTACTCATGGTGTCCTGCACTTTATGTAAGACTGTAAAGATAGGATTCATAGTGTTTTTGGAAAGGTTGGCTGGTCTTTGTGGTCCCTAAGAAACGTGTTTGAACGTTGATCGATCGGGCGATAGTGGAGAAGGAAAAAACGAAAGCACTGCTGTAGTCAAACACTCGAGCTGGAGATGCGTGTGATGCATACGGGGGAGGTGACGTTTTGATAGGTTGGTTTGGTAGGATTCAAATGACATTTGTATGACAGACTGCTTTGATTTAATTAACTTTCACCTTCTTAAGTTTATCTACATTAAACCATCAAAGTATATATAAAAAAAAGTATTGTTATCATGTATATCCTGAAATCCACATAATAAGAACAGGGTATTAATTGGATGTTATGCACTAGACATTGTAGCACAATGATTGGATCCTTGATGAAGATACAAAGGCACTCCGTTTTCTTCAGGTATTGCACATTTATAAAGAGCCAGTCTGTTGTATTTGGATATCTCATCATGTCCATATTTCATTGTTGTAAATTCTCCCTTGTTCTACAATGTACTACGCATGTCCTGTCTGTTGGCAATGCGCTGGCCTCCATATGCTTGCCATCCATTCTTAATCATCTCCAAGCAGTTGTGTGGCAGAGTGACATTCTTATTTTCTGTAAGTGCTTAATTTGTATAGAATTGAAATCACCTGATTTGCATTAGCATTTAAAAGAGACAAAGATAACATACTGCCTATGTGGGAAAAAGGTTGGTATCTTGGTATTAGCTTTAGATGTGATCACTGATGCTTATTGGCTGTAGTTGTGGTTTCAGAAGTAGCTTCTGAAACCACAACTACAGCCAATAAGCATCAGTGATCACATCTGTAGTTCTGCTGCCAGTTGAAGCTAATTCTCTTGATCTTCATCGAAATTAGCCAATACATGATTTCTTTCAACTGGCAGCAGAACGGTTTTCCGTCATTATCATCTGAAGCTAATGCACTCTTGCCATGCTTTATTAGAATATGTTTCTGTCATTACGCTTTGAAACTAATGCACTTCTTACTTAATCATGTTCTTGTTTTAGAGTGCAATACCTTCCATTTTTAATGACTTGCTGCTATCTTTTCACAGGACCAGGCGACGTCGGCGTTGAGATGGATCTTAAATTGGCGGCCGCCGGGTGAAGGCGAGGTAGGCACGTCCTACAGCCACAGGCCTGCTCGTGGTGAAGACTCCTTGGAGTCTGAGGTGGCGCCATTGTCAAGAGGAGAAGCACAGGTCACCCACTGAGCTTGTGTGAAACGACGCGACATCTGCACCACCAACCTCCATATCAACGGTGGTTGCTCGAACTCGACATGGGCGGAGTCCGGGGTGGCCTACTCGAGGCTTTCAGCCGGAGATCCACGGCTCGCTCGCGCTGTTGCTACCCTCTGCCTCTCCCTCACGCAGCAGCCTTCTTAACGATATGGTCTTCCTCCTCTCCCCATCCCTTAATTTCTAGGGTTTTGAACTTGGCTCAGTAGCTGATTCACGGGCTTGTGTAAAACGACCTTGTGGTTGGATGCAGGGTGCTCCTTTCTCCAACACCTCCCACCGCAGGTTGCACATCCCCACGTGTGGTCCCCCTTCTCATCTATATGTCTACTTTATTTTCATTCAGTAGCATATATGTGTGATTTCTTGGTCAGGAAACGGACATTCTCTATTACTATTTTTTTTTAACATTTCCATTGCTCTGTTGTCTGTTAGACACCCTTAAACTACCAAAAAAGACGAATTACTTCACACTTTCAGTACTCTTGAGTTCCCGCCAGTCTGATTCCTTACCGGAATGACCACTAGATAATCTATTGGTAAGAGATGAATAGTCTGATCATTTACTATGTGGAAAAAGGACAAGATTAGACCGTGCAGAGCATATACATGATATAATAGTTCACTCTTTTACCTGTTAGATAAACCTTTATTTAAGCTTTGGAGGTAACATGTGTGTACATGCATAGTGGCACACTCACACATTTTCTGATTCTGTCCATGAATTATACCATCAAACAATGAAAGAAACATTGCAGTACTTCATTTCATATATTGTTGAGGGCTGAGACATTTGATTCTGCTATTTGAAGTGAATGATGAAATTCTTCTGCAGAAGTTATACGGTTTACGGTTTATACTCTTATTCTCAATATTCTTCCTCTTGGAATTGCACCCCGGGGGGGGGGGGGGGGGGGGGGGGGGGGGGCGGGATGAACTGGAGTCAGACTTCAGGAGGTTCTGGGAAGAATTCTGCTCTTCTATCTCTGAAAAGGTATCTCGACACTTCTTATGTCGATAAATTTCCTGGTTAAAACAGTATCTTGTGCAGCAACCTAACTTGAACCATCATTCTCTTTTTCGAGTTAAGTACCTTATATCAGTACCTTTATTTAGCCTCTTCTCACTCTTAACTGCTTGAACTGATGTAGAAGGACTTGATTTTTCAAAGTTACTAGGCTTGTATTTTTCTTCTTTCTCAGCCCTATCTTTTCTCAGGAGGTCTGGATTGACTCGTGCCCTGTGCTGTCGAGAGACCGTGGGCTTCCCTCATATTATACATCTTTCGCTCTCGACAAGGTAGATATGATTGACATATCCTGATTTTCATTAATTCCCCATTCCCTACACTTATAATTTAGCTTTATCACAAGGTATTTTTGAATCTTTTATCTTGAACTGGCATTGATTTAGGATGAATGACCTGTGCGGCTACACTTCATTTAATAGGCTGCTCTCTTTTTTGTGATGGATTTTGACCTCTACATTCATTATGGCTAAACCCATCTTTCTCTCACTGTTTTTTGTTATTTGTGATTTGTGCTGTCAACGAGACGTTTGATGAAAAACCAAGCAACATGCATGTGAGATGTGAGATGTGAGATCGACTATTTAATCTGCTGCTGTTATTGACAAGTGCTCCAAATTGTATGAAAATCTCTTCTATCGCTGTAGTAAATAGAAAGCAGATGCTCCTTGCATAGTTTCCAATTCTCTTTTTGTAAATTTAGACTAAGCTATGTTGTGGCACTGTGTGTCCCTTGGGCCGTTATCAAGGTAGATATGCAGAAATATATGGCTAATTATGGCACATGCAGATTTGTTTGGTTAGATAAATGTGGAATGAAATATTTCTTTTCTCTTTGTTAACAGTAAAAAACAATTTACAGCGAGAGGAGAGGTACAGGCGCCAAGACACGGCAGCCTCCCTACTTACAGGGTGATTAAATATGTTGTGATGAAACATCTTCGAGTATTGTGGTTATTAGTCTCAATTACTCTTATATGTTTGCACCAGATTCAAGCACCAGTTCTATGGAATTGGAATGAAAAACACTCGCGTCTAAGCACTTGCGATCCTCATAATAGCAAGTTTGTAATAAATTCTGGAACTCCTCTAAAGGCTAAAGTTAGCAAAGATAGCATATTCACCTATATTCAAATAACTGTATATAAGTGCCATCTAGAATTAGAGCAGATCGTAAAGCAAGATAGATGCGCACCAGACTGCCTCAAGAGACGCGCCTGGGGCGCGTCCCAGCCACTAGTATAACTAAAGTGTAGAAACAAAAATGCATGTCACGTGTGCATAGGTGAGAATCTTTCTATTCAAGATGGCCTAGAGAACAAATGGAGTGTGCAATCACATTGTGAGCGCCTCCCGTCCCTGCCCCGTCGTGGCAGCTATGGAGCTCCAATTTGGAGGAGGAGCAGGTGGTGAAGGGCTCGTGTGGCCTCAGAGACAATAGATTTGGTCGTCGAACTACCGTCCTTGGGTGTGTCCACCATGTAAATATCGTATGTGGACGTGGCCGACTAGCGGCCGGTGACGGGGGGTGTGACATCGGTATTAGCCGCGGCTCCGCCATCCTCATCCATGTATTCGGTGTTTTCCGAATTATAGTCTAGCATATCGGTTAAATCATCGATAGTGGCAACCAAGTGGATGGTGGGTGGGTCGTAAAATTCCCTGTGGTACGCCTCGAAGGGTTGGTGACTGTAGGCGGAGGGTAGATCCTCCTGCATGGTCATTTTCTGAATTCGGTCGAGCGCCTCATTTAGCATGGCGAGGGTCACCGAATTCGAGGGCTCTAGGCCAGCTTCCGCCGTAATGGGGCGGGGGGCAGTAGGTGCCCTGGCCGGTCCACAGGCCGAACTAGGTTCGGGGCCTAGTACCGGATCCTTGAAGGGGTCCGGATTGTCATCGGGGATCAAGGACGAGCTTTGGTCTTTGCTTGTGGCTTTCACGCCGGGGTTTGAGATCGAGCTGCTTCGGGTCGGGGGCAACCCCTGGCCATTAGTCGCTGATTCGTCGTAGGGGCTCAAGGCCGAAGGAGCGTCGTGACGGGGAGGTTTGGCCGAGATTGACTCTTGGCTTCCGCCTCCCGATTCTGCCTCGAAGGTCGAGGGTAGGCCCTCCGTAGACACGATGGATCCAGCAGAAGGCGGAGTATGGTCCTTGCTTGAAGTGGAGTCCTCCTGGCTCGAAGTCGTCCGGAGGGCGGGGGCTGATCCGTAGATCGGATCGGAGGGGGACTCCAGAGCGGGCATGTTGAGGCCTGCGAGGGTGCAGGAGGGGGTAGTGAATCCGGCCAAGACCAGATTGCCCCGTGTGTCCGCAACGTATTCCAAGTTACCGAATCGAATTCGGCGCTCAGGAGCGAAGTTGTCGATCTGATCCAGATGACCAGTCGGGTTGGCGTGCAGCACGATGCTGCCGAGCGCGAAGAGTTGGCCGGGGACGAAGAAGTCCCCGGATCTGATGCCTTCTCCTATGATCAGGCGAGCCATCGATTCTTTGGGCGATCCCACAGCGGAACTCTCAATGAAAGCACCAATGTCGGTGTCAAAACCGGCAGACCTCGGGGTAGGGGGTCCCGAGCTGTGGATCTAGGATCAATGGGGAACAAGGGACAACGAACACAGTGTTTACCCAGGTTCGGGCCCTCTCGAAGAGGTAATACCCTATGTCATGCTTGATTATATTGGATGTGTAATATGGTTTACAGAGTAGATCTACCTCGAGATCAGCATAAGCTAAACCCTAAGGTGATGATGTGATGAATAAAAGCTCTCCCCTTAATGACTACAACCCTCGGTTTATATAGACACCGATAGGGTTAGGGTTACCGGAGATAGATTACAATAAGAAGGAAAGAGATCTCGTCCACCCTTGACTTGGAGGACACACCATGGCTTCGTAGATCTTCCATCGCTATATGGCTTCACCAGTCCGGCCCATATCAATTGGGCCGACGCCTTGAGGACCCCTTAGTCCATGACTCCCTCAACGGGGTTGAGCGGGACGAGAGACGCGAGATTTTACCCAGGTTCGGCCCCTCATGGTGGAGGTAAAAACCTACATCCTGCTTCATTGATATTGATGATGATGTTCACGATTACAAGGGCGGTGTTTCGTCGCCTCTCTCTCACGAGAGCTATTGACTTGTCTGTCTAAAACTTGTCCCTCTTGGGGTGCCCTGCCCCTCCTTATGTAAGTTGAAGGGACGGCTTACATGACTAGTCCTAGTAGGATTAGGACTACTCCTATTACAAGTGGAATCCTAGTCTTGCTTCCCTTGTAAGGGAAATATTCCTTATGCCTTTTTCTCTCAAGCCGACCCACCATAACATGAGTCGGCCTTCCCATAAGCCGCCTTCTGGGCCGTTGAGTCTTGTCGTTCGTCTAACCCGCCCTCCGGGTCACTAGTGAGTCGCCAGACTCAGGCGGGTCTCCAGTGAGTCGCCAAGCATCAGCCGGATCACTAGTGAGTCACCAAGTGGCGGCCGGGTCATACATCAGGCCGGGTCATACCACGGGGTATATCCCCGACAGTTCCCGTGCCCCACATGCAAGGCAGCTCTTCAGTTTCGTTGGCTGCAGGTGGGTCGCAAGTTTTCTTGCTTCGACTTGCATAGACAGTTCCTGGATCCTCGCCATAAGTTCAGGAAAGACAAGAAGAACTTCATCAAAGGTAGAGTTGTCAAAAACTCTGCACCACCTGCGCTGACAGGCCAAGAGACCCTGGCTCAGTTAAACGCTCTCGAGCCAGATCCAGAGCGTCCAGGGTATTTCAAGGGGTATAATTTGGAACACGCCTGGAATCACAAGACATGCTTGTGGGATCTGCCCCGTACAAGAAGGCCAAGGCATTCTCTGCGTCTGACCTCGATCATCCAGAGAGCTTCACCAATATCTCCTCGCACAACAAGCTCGTGGGGTACAGAGATGAGGGGAAGGCAAGGAAAGGGGAGGACTTTAACCCGAGCCAGGGTCCCATTAATCCAGAGCTGGTGATGATATCTGGTGGCGGGAGGTCCCATGGCTCGATAGCCATTGGAGATGGACTTATACGTTGTCCTCGCACTCTCCCGGAGATCAAGGCGCGCCAAATGAGCTCCTGTCCTGAGATAAGGCCTCGTCCACGACCAATGGAGCTCGCCATCGAGGTTAGTTATACGGACTCAGATTTCTTTCCTCCATTACATTATGTGTGCGTCCATCGATGATTACAATGCTAACGAGGAGTGGTGTTGCAGGCTGCTATTCAGAAAGAGAGAGAGAAAACCCAGGCGCTTCTGCAGGAGAGGGACCCGCAGGCGGCGGAGAAGGAGCGGGAGTTGGAGGAGAGGATGGCTAGGATGTTGGAGGAGGAGAAGGCACGGAATGACATGGCGAACTGGGCCATGTACGAGCTTCTCGTGGTAAGTTTCTTATGCATATTAGCCAAATCATGCACTTAATGTTTGTTTCATTACTAACTAATATGACTGACTCGTCAAAACCAAATGTGCAGTCTGTGTGCGAGAATGTGACGCCCCCGGCTTAATCGTGCACTAACCATACACGCAAATGCACACGATCAAGCCTAAGGACTCACTTGAAGATATCACAACACAACTCTAAACATAAATAAAGTCATACAAACTTTATATTACAAGCCAGGGCCTCGAGGGCTCGAATACATAGCTCGATGGCATACAAGCATCAACGGAAGCATTAGATATCTGGGTACAGATATAACAGAGTTACAGATAGGCCTTTAGAAAGGCGGGGCAAAATAAAACACTATGATCGAAAGGCGTAGGCCTCCTGCCTAGGACCCTCCGAATCTACTCCTGGTCGTCGGTCGGCTCCTCGTAGTAGTACTCGCCGGGAGGGTAGTAGTAGTAGTAGCCGTCGGCGGGGGCAGCTGGCTCAGGGGCTCCATCATCTGATTTCGACAAATGGATATGGGAAGAAAAAGAAAGCAAAGCAAACGTGAGTACTCATCCGAAGTACTCAGCAAGCAAGGATCTACACTACATATGCAACATTATCAAAGGGAGGTTGTATATGTGGACTGGGCTGCAGAAATGCCAGAATAGAGGGGAAAGCCTAGTCCTATCGAAGACTAGCATCTTCAGCAACTTCATCGGTCTTGCAGCATTAGAAGAGTGCAGATTAACATAATGTAAAGTAGTAGTAATGTTATCAACCTCGCCCAGAGATCCTTCCTCGACTCCCTGTGAGAAAGTAATCCCAGAGCCATACTATCCAGTTATCATCTCAAGTCACCAGTTCTAGTTGTACCGATCGGGATACAACTCCGAGTGTCCGTTACCGTAGGATAGGCTATCGATAGATTGTTTCTTCCCTGCAGGGGTGCACCAACTTACCCACCACGCTCGATTAACTCCGGCCGGACACACTTTTCTGGGTCATGCCCGGCCTCGGCCAAACGATACGCCGCAACCCGACCGAAAACTGAACAGAGAGGTCAGCATGCCGGACTAACCTATGCCCCCAGGGGTCTTGGGCCATCGCCCCGGGAACTCCTGCACGTTGCGTCAGGCGGCCGAAAGTAGACCTAGCCCCCTTAATACAAGCGCGGTCTTAACCAGTCCAATTCGGCGCGCGCCGCTCAGTCGCTGATGTCTATTAAGCTCTGGCTGAAATATACGACGCAAAACGCCCATACTATGCCCACGTGATGGTTAGTGCTATCAGGCCAGAGGCCCCTCGGATCAAATATCCAAACCGTTAGTGTGTTGGTAGTGCGGTAACGAGCAGAGACTCACGAAAGATGTGACCCCATCGCCCCGTCTCGAGGACTTGCGGCAAGGGCTAGGAATGCCCGGCCACGCCTCGTAGATATCTCACGGGCACCTTCCAGGTCAACCCGACTCCATATCACTCTCAACATAATCTCGTGCGGGTACCCCTCAGGGCCGATCCGTCTTTATCCAGAATAAACAGTATCAACAGTAATGTAAAGTCATCCGTGTGGCTACCATATCAAGAAGGAATCCGAGGCATCACCCTCGTTGGATTCCCACCTGACGTAAACATCAAGGTGAACGGAGGAGGAATCACCCTCGAGGTCCACTCTTGAGGAGTTGCGCGATGGTGTCGTTATCGGGGGTGGTGTAGGAGGAATCACCCTCGCTGACCACGGCCGATTAACTAACCTACAAGGTTATCATCAGAAGTGCTGATGAGGTATCACCCTCGGCACTCGATAGTAACCCAGTAGTGTCGAGCAACTAAGGGGAAGTGATGTGCGGTGCCGGGGCCTGGTCTTCGATCCCGTTGATCGGGTCTTCTGATGATCCAGCGGGGCAGTCGGGATACAGTGGGGTCTCTACCCAACCTATACTAAACAGTTTAGGATAAGCAGGTAGGTAACAATAGCAGGTTACAATAAACAGGCTATGCAGCAGAAATAGGACAACAACAGCAGCAGTAACTTCTAATGCAAGCATAAGAGATAAGAGAGTAGGCGATATCGGAAAGCTCAAAAGGGGGGTGCTTGCCTGGAAGCTCGGCGGCAAGGGTCTGATCGTCAGGAGCGTAGTCGACCTCCGGAGCTGTGTCGGTCTCGGGAGCTACATCGGCGTCGGGGTCTACCGAGAGAGAAGAGGGGAGGAAACAAATAAATACACAACAATATTGCAACACTGAGCATGCCATGCCTAGGATGCAGTGCAGGGTTGCCTAAAGATTTGTCTAAGTCATTATAGTTACTTTAGGATTTCAGTTGGATTTATTATCCGGTGTATATGCACTATTCATCTACCAGAAACGGACGAAAAGTTATGGGTTCTCCTACGTAGGGGGTTCCGACATAGAAACAGACGATACGATCAGATTCGTCTCGTCGTTCTGAGCAACTTTCATGTACAAAGTTTTTCGATATGAGCTACGGTTTAAAAGTATGACACCCCCTTAATAAACAACAGTGATCACCCTTAGTTAATGCCATGTCAGCAAGTTTAACAGTGCCTAATCATCATTTGCATCATATTGCATTTCAAACTCCTAATTCAGACTTCAAATTAAATTAAAGTGAGAATAAAAGTTTTTCAAATCCAGAAACTAAATTGTTCATCATGTTGCAAATAATCTAGAGGCATTTATAAAATTAACAGCAACAATGTTTAGAATGTTTAAATGACCCCAACATCCTAAAACAGCAGCAAAACAGAATTAATTAATACCTTTCTATTTAAATAAAATCCATATGAAAACATTTGGACTCAAAACCTTTTTATATCAGTGTTAAATATTGCACTGATATTATATGGACAAGTTCCATATTTTGCAAAAGTCGTTTGGAATAAAAACAAAAGCCAAAACAGAAAAGAAAACAGAAAACAGAAAACAGAAAACAAAAACAAATAAAAGAAAACGGCCCACTGTGCCTGGACCGCGAGTGCACAGTGCGGCCCAGCCCACCCCGCTCGCCCCCTACCTCACTGCTCACCCGCGCGCTTGCTGTCGCCCTCTGCTCGCGCGCGCGCACTGGCCCCCCCTCGCTCCCCGCTCGACAGCGGCCACCCGCGCGCCGCGGTGGGCTACAGGTACCCGCCCCTGACCCCGCGGACAAACCCTAGCTGCCTCACTCCCTCTCCCTCGCCCTCTTCTGCCGCACCTGAGCGCCGCCATGTTCGGCCTCCGTTGAACCTCGCGGCCAACGTACCCCGTTTGCCTCCCCGACGTGTCTCCGAGGCTCGCCGCCGTCCGCTACGTCGCCTGCGCCAACGAGCCGGAGCCGAGGCCCCCTCCATCGCCAGGAACGCCGCCTTCTTCCTCCTTCGGCCATCTGCGTCGCCGCCGTCGATTCGCTCTAGCAAGCCTCCCCCGAGCCCATCTTTGCACCTCTGCGGGCTCACTGTAAGCTGCCGCATCGCCTCCCCCTCTCCCTGGCCGCTCTCCGTAGCCGTACACGCCGCCCCTATCGTGCCCGAACTCGCCGCCGCCTAGCACGTCGCCGGCATGGCTCCGGCGACCAAACGGCTTCGGGTCCGTGTGCATCGTGCTCGCCGCGTTGCGTAGGCTCCCCCTAGCCTTTTGCCTTGCTCGCTAGCCCACCGCAGCCACGCGCCCGAGCTCCACCCGAGAGCACCGCCGCCAACCGCCGTCGCCGGCGTCGCTCCGGCCACCCCCGAGTCCGACCACTCGCCCCACGCGACGCGCGACCTTGCCAACTTTCGAACGCGCCAGGCCGCGCTCGAAACCGCCCTCTGTAGACGATTTCCGGCCAGGTCCGGCGAGTTGCCGCCGCGTCGGGGCTCACCGGCGCACTCCGACGGCTGGCGCTGACCGGGCGCCCACGTGGACTGCTGGGGCCCGCCCCAGTGCCACTGCCACTAGGCCCCGTGGGGTCCGTTGACCAGTCAGCGCTGCTGACTGGGCAACCCGTGTCACTGACACGCGGGCCCCACCCCCCTTAAAACGTTTGTTAAAATAAATAAAATGCTAATTAAAATGTTAATTAAACTAATTAGTTAATTAGTTACTTAACCACTCACTGACAGTAGGCCCCACCCACTAATTAATCCTATTTAGTTTAAAATAACGCTGTTTAAACTAATCAGAGGCTGACATGTGGGTCCCACTGGACCCACCTGTTAGGTTTGACTCCGGTCAGCCCCTGTTGACCTGCTGATGTCATACCTAGGTCATGCTGACGTCATCTGATACTATTCTGGATAATGTTGGATTAAATAATTAATTAAATTCCAGAAAATTGTTAAAACTTTAGAAAATCATATAAAATAATCCGTAGCTCAGATGAAAATAATTTATATATGAAAGTTGATCAGAATTTCGAGACGAATCCGAATACATGGTCCGTTCATCTGTCAGATGCCCCTAGCTATCTGAACATGGAACTTTTGGACCGATTTTGGTAAATGAATAGTGCTCAACTTTAATTAAATAAATCCAAATAAATTCCTAAATTAACTAAATCATTTAGTTAGGAAGTAGAACACCCCGACATAGCATTTAGGCATGTCATACATATTGTTTGCATTTTTGCCGGGAATTTATTGTTTCTCTCCCCCTCCTTCTCTCTCGATAGACACCGAGACCGACGCCGTTGCAGCTGAGTACGACTACGCTCCAGACGAGCAGCCCGTTGACGGCCCCTCTTTCTTGCCAGAGCAACCAGGCAAGCCCCCCCTTGAGCATCCAGATATCGCCCATTCCATTTCTCCTGCTTGCATTAGATTTTGCTACTGTTAATGTTTGCTCCTATTCTGATGCATAGCCTTCTTTTGTAACCTGTTTATTGTTACCTTACCTGCCTATGTTAAACTGCTTAGTATAGGTTGGTAGTGAACCATCAGTGACCCCCACCACCTTACCCTTGTTGCCCCTGCTTGATCATCGACTACTCGATCAATGTGATCGTCGATCAGAGACCGACACATCACCTCATCACCCTTAGTTGTACGACTCTGCATAGTTACTATCGAGTGCCGAGGGTGATACCTCGTAACGCACTCCTGATGAATACTCTGCAGTGTAGCTGTTCGATCGTGGTCATCGAGGGTGATTCCTCCTTCTCCACTTCCGATACGACTCTGTCGTGCAACCCCTCAGTGTGAACCTCGAGGGTGATGCCTCATACGTTCACCCTGATGATTTCATCGAGTGGAATTCACCGAGGGTGATTCCTCGGGGTTTCCCCCTTGATGTTATGACCACATGGTTACGTTGACCTTTGTTACAGGTGGGTCGACCCTGATGGGTACCCGTAGGGGATCTATGATGTCGGGTGTGCGGAAGGGCACTCGAGTGTGATATTGTGGCGGAGCTTCAGAAACTCTGATTGCCTCCGCGTATTATTAAATGAGCCTATTGGATTTGGGTGTTTGATCTGAGTGAGTCGTCATGCCCTTTACGCACTACCACCACGCGGGATAATGGTTATGGGGCCCTCTGCGATGTACGTTTCTCCCGAAAGCTCTTCAGACGTCACGGTTCACCGTGCAGGCTGATTGTCGGGAATGGGCTGGATATTTCACTGACGAGTTTAGTGTCGCGCCTGCACCCCGGCAAGTCTCGCAACGCGCAGGGTGCCCAGGGCGATGGCCCAAGACCTCTGGGTGCATAGGTTAGTCCGGCGTGCTGACCTCTCTGCTGAGCCTAGGTAGGGCGCTGCTTCGTGTTGATCTCCCGAGGCCGGACATTACCCAGCAAGTGTGTCCGGCCAGAGGTGATCGAGCGTGTTGGGTAACAACAGTGCACCCCTGCAGGGAAGAATAATCTATCGATAGCCAGCCCTACGGTAAATGACGCTCAGTTTGGTATCCCGATCTACTACTTGAACTGGATACTTGTTACTTAATTGAAGCTTCGGGATCGCTTTCTCGTGGGGAGTCGAGGAAGGATCTCTAGGCTTACTTCAACATGTTTGATTAATAAAATGCTATTCTACTCTCTTCTATTGCGGCAAGACGGTGGCTTCGTGAATATGTTTGAAGATGCTAGTCTTCGATAGGACTAGGCCTTCTCTCTATTCTGGCATTTCTGTAGCCCAGTCCACATTTTATAATGTTGCATATGTAGTGTAGATCCTTGCTTGCTGAGTACTTCAGATGAGTACTCACGGTTGCTTTATTACTTCTTTTTCCCCCATACCCCACTTTGATGATACATCAGATGATGGAGCCCCGGAGCCAGATGTCCCCGCAGGAGCTTACTACCAGGAGGGTCCGGACGACACGTACTACTAGATCGAGCCAGCCGACCAGGAGTAGGATCGGAGGCTCCCAGGCAGGAGGCCTTTGCCTTTCGATCTAGAGTCATTGTTTGTGCTAGCCTTCTTAAGGCAAACCTTGTCTAACTATGTCTGTACTCAGATATTATTTGTATCACTGACTTATGTATTCGGATTCTCGTGATCCCTGGTCTGTAATATTGTGGATCTCCGTTTATTTGTGTTAGAGTTGTGTTGTGATATCTTCCCGTGAGTCCCTGTGCTTGATCGTGCATGTTTGCGTGTATGATTAGTGCACGATTGTGTCGGGGGCGTCACAAAAAGTTAAGAATTTTCAAAGATTTAAATCATTTTCTGGAATTATCTAATTTAACAGAAAAGGAAATATGACGTCAGCATGTTGCAATGCTGACATCAGCAGTCAACTGGTCGGTTGACCAGGGTCAAACCTGACCTGTGGGTCCAGTGCGACCCACATGTCAGTGACAGTGGCTTTAACAGGGAATTATTTTAACTAAACTGAGGTAGGCCCCACCTGCCATAGACTAATTAGCTAAACTAATTAGTTTTAATTATTAAAACATTTTAATTAAACTAAATGTACGGTGGGGCCCGCTTGTCAGTGACTGGGGCCGCCCAGTCAGCACAGTTGACCACGGTCAACGTGGTCAACTAGGGCCAGGGGCCCACTAGCAGTGACCCAGGGGCGGGCCCCAGGTGTGCCACGTGGATGGCCGGCGCCGGAGTTGCTCCGGTGGCCCAAAACGTGGCGGCGCGTGCGGGAGGACCTCGGGTTTCGCCGTCCGATGACCAAAACGACGGCGGCTGGTCGCGTTCTAACGGCAATAGCATTCCACGTCGATCTGTGGCACGAGCGTGAGCTAAAACGGCCGCAAACGATCGCTAGGACCTCGCTGGCGGCGAGGTGTTTCGGGCATCATCGGATTCGACGATATACAGCGCGGCGGAGCGAGCTAGCTGGCGCAGCAGAGCCCTACGCGCGTGCTGATCTCGACCACGAGCTTGAACGAGCTCAACGGTGAACGGGGCCACGTCGATGAGCTCGACGGCGGCGCTGGGTTCGGCCATAAGCGGAGCGGCGAGCTACGGGCGCGGCAGGTCAAAGGAGAAGGGGGAGTAGGTGGCGGAGCTCACCGAGCGGCACGCCGAAGGCCCTCGAAAGCTTAGGAGCTGCGGAGGAGGTCGCCGAAGCCAAGGAAGGGCGGCGTCAATCGGAGATGGGGACGGAGGAATTCCGGCGCTGCGGTGCCTCCAAGCTCCAGCTGCGGCCTCCAGGCGACGAGGAAGACGAGGATGAAGACGACGGACACGTCGGCGAGGCGATACGGTAGCCGTGGCCGCGGAGAGGTGCGAGGTGCGGCAGCGACCGCGTCGGCCTCGACGGATCTGAAGGGGAAGAAGGGCGGAGCGAGAGAGGGGAGAGGGGGAAATGAAGGAGGAGGACCAAGGGGAGTGCACGGGCTTCGGCCTTATCCCCCTCGACGAGCCGCGGCGTCGGTGGCCGTCGCGCTGTCGACGCGCTGCCGGAGCGCGCGCGCTCGTCCACGGCGGGGTTGACACGCAGGGGAGAGAGAAGGGGAGTTGGGCCAGGTGGGCTGGATCGGGGCACTATGCACTTAAGCACAGTGCACATTGCCTCTTTTCTTTTCTTATTTTTTGTTTTTTTTTTACTTTTTCCTTTTTACTGAGATAGTTTAGAAATATTTTGAGCTTCCAAAAGATTTTGCAAAAATGTGTAACTCACTCACATTAGTTCATTGTAATATCTAACACTGCCACAAAAGTTTGGTGAGATTTTGAATTCATTTGGAATTTTCAAAAATGAAAATGGATTTAATGGGGCTGTTTTGGGTACTGTTTTAATTGCTAGGGCCAGATTTGGAATTCAATTAATGTTGATTTTATTTTTATAATTGCTTCTGGATTATTTGATATTTATTGATCATTTTTCCTTCAAGCTTTGAGCAACTTCATATTTCACTTTTCAATTTGAGTTGATTTTCATAATAGAATTTGAATTGGATATTTAACCAAAGTGGCTAGGTACTACAAATGAAGTTGATTTGGCATTATTAGCAGTTGATCACAGTGGCTATTACACAGGGGTGTTACAGAGAAGACCGGTCAGACCCTTCCGCCGATGCCAGTCATTGCTCCGGGCACCACGATGAGTTTCATTTGAATGGTCATTAGTTACTAGTCTTAACATTTGAGTGTCATCATGCTAACAAGACATAGCAAATGATCTTTGGTTCAGCGTAACTCCAGACAAGCATCGCACGATCTTTCTCCAGGTGGTACCGGCACGAGCAACCTCGGTGCTTCACCTCTGTGATGACGGTAAGTTTTCTCTAGTGTTTTGCTTAACAAATGCACAATGACCTATACTTCGCTTTATTTCCTCCATTATGCTTACCATAATGACCTAAGTTAGCTCTAATATGCTTATTTACGTAGGTTAGCTCAATAATGACATATACTTAGCTTACCTATGTCAAAAATGGCATAATTAGCTTACTTAGGTAAAAAATGGCATAATAACCTTGGTAACCTCATAAATGTCATATACTTAGCTTATTTTCCTCCAAAATGACATAATAAGTTTACTTAGCTCCAAAATGATCCATTTTACCTAAGTTAGCTCCAAAATGACCTAAGTTAGCTCTAATATGCTTAGTTACCTAGGTTAGCTCAATAATGACCTATACTTAGCTTACTTATGTCAAAAATGGCATAATATGCTTAGTTAACTCAAAAATGACATAATTACCTAGGTTAGCTCAATAATGACCCATACTTAGCTTACTTAGCTCATAAATGGCATGATAACCTTGGTAAGCTCATAAATGTCATATACTTAGCTTACTTAGGTCAAAAATGGCATGATAACCTTGGTAAGCTCATAAATGTCATATACTTAGCTTACTTAGCTCATAAATGGCATGATAACCTTGGTAAGCTCATAAATGTCATATACTTCTTCTTCTTTTTCTTCTTCTTCTTCTTCTTCTTGTAGTCTTCTTCTTCTTAGTCTTCTTCTTCTAATTTTCTTATTTCCCATTTTGCAGATTTCATTCACTACACGGAAGCTTGCATTGATGGAGTGCTTATTTTTACTTTCTGTTTTGATTTTGTATCGATGAACAATGTGGAACTTGCTACCTATGGATGAAACTATGTATGGATGGATGAAACTTATGTGTTGGATATCTCATATATTTGCTGTGAAACTTGCCCTGTGAAATATATATTTTTTGCTGTGAAAATGCTTGGATATAGCAAAAAACAGGAAAAAAGGGGCAATACAGGAACTTTGTCGTCTGCCACAGTCGGCAAAGGGGTCTTTGCCGTCGGCCACAGACGGCAAAGTGGACACGTGGCAGCAACCTGTGCAACCTAGGAGCACTGGGGCTGGCCCATTTGGTCACTTTGCCATCCGTGGCAGACGGCAAAGGGTGGTATGGTAGACGACAAAGAGCGGGGAGGAGTGACGTTAACCACGGGTCTGCTGACGTTAGGAAGCAGACGGCAAAGGGGAGGGCATGTTTGCCGCCAGCCGGCTGACGGCAAAGTCTCCCGTTAGCCACCTAACGTGGCTAACGTCTATTCTTTGCCGTCCACTTTATTTGCCGTCTGCTTGCCTAGGAAAGCTGACGGCAAACTTCTTTGCCGTCCGCTGTGCGAAAACAGATGGCAAAGAAGCTCATTACTGTAACTTCCAGTGCCGGACAAGTTTGCCGTCTGCGGCAGACGGCAAAGGCCTTTGCCGTCAGCTTTCTGGTCCTTTGCCGTCAGCCATGACAGACGGCAAATCAGCTGATTCCTGTAGCGAGGAGCAGGTGGTGGAGGGCTCGTATGGCCTCAGAGACAAGAGATTTGGTCGTCGAACTACCGTTCTGGAGAAGAACGAGGTAGTGGAAGAGTCAGGGTATTGGGGATCTCGGGTTAGGAAAACTGTATGGGTGGGAGAAGTTGACTTGGGTTTGATCAGTGGGTCTCATAAGTTGATATTAGTGAAACTACACTCTAGTTCCATAGGTCTACGCTTGAGCAGCCGGGGAGAACCACAAGTCAGTGCGAGCACATAACTAGACAATGGCCAGGCTCTTTAACCTCCATGGCTAGCAGTTTAGACTTTAGATTGCGGCAGCGAGCTAAGAATAACTCCAACAATTTCTTTAAAAATATTCCTGTAAAAGTGCTTTACATTATCTCTGTAAATTTTAGGGGAAGTTTTTTGAGAGCTACTTTTGGCAGATCCCATAAAACTTCTTCCCCTAAATAATATTTTATTTTATTTTTTATTAAACAAAACTATATAATGGCCTAGGGCCCGCCAGTCAGTGACATGCGTGACGGCCTCCAGCGAGGGCAGCGGGGGCGGCGCAGAGTAGTGTCCGGCGTTGGCGCGTCGGCGGGACGGGCGGGCGGCGGTGGCGGCTGCATTCTAGCGGGGGGCGACGGGTGGGTGGTGACGCGGTGGCGTTCCGTATGGGCGGTGACGTGAAGTTTGGTTACCTTGCCATCAAAAGTTTACGAAAGCAAAAACGTTCCCTAACCTGAAGTAAGTCGGGGCCAAGTTTACAGGATTCTATAAATTTATTTTTGTAAATATCATTTTCCACACGGCAGAAAAAAACTATTTTTTTATGAACATATATACGCATCTATATTGTGTATGCGCAAATTTTCGTAACATTATATTTTCACATGTGGTGTAAAAAAAGACAAATGTGCATTTTCCAAAATGGGCCGACATTTTTTTTGTTGGGCCAATTTTTTTGTACAGCATATAATTCACAAAAATTTCAAACTATTTTTTCACATGTTTGTGCAAAAGACATATACTTCCATGGATTAATATTTTCGGTTTTTTCTTAAACTTTAAATATGAATTTTGATTTTTTTTAGAAAAAGGGGCTCCATGGAGCCCAACCTCCAAATTTTTGCACTAGTGTTTGGTTGGGTTTTTTTCTTGGCTTTTCCAATTTGCCTTATAAGCAAAAAAGAAGCTCCTATTTATGGGCTTTAGACTTTGATTTTGCATAGAATCAATAAAAAGACTTTCAATTTAAAAGGAGAAAAACAAACCTGCTCTACCCTAGCTTGCTTCTTGTGGTTTCAGGCGTGCATGTATATTTAGCTGTTATTTCTGTTTCATTTCTTGCAAAATACATATGCACAAAAATGCTAATGTTTGCAAGATATGCCAGTAGAACAAAGCATCGTGCAAGATTTAACAGAACAGATGCATTGTGCAAGGCATAACTCAGCTAGTACAAAATTTGGACAAACATTTGGAGCTTGGTATTTCAACCGCCTCATGTGAACACCTGCTGCTAAATGTAAATCACTGTGCGATAAATCACAATCATTTGCAAGGAGAAAGAACATGAACTGAACGTCAAAATTTTGACCCAAACATATTTTTTTCGTGTAACATAAGCACCACACACAGCATTCTACGAAAATTAAACGAAACATTTGCCACCTAGTAAAATGTAACGAAACCATCCTCTGCATCATCATATGAACAACAGGACAGAGCGAAAAATTCCCATGTCAGCTTTTTGCCAACGCTGATGAAACAAGCAGCGTGTTCAAGTACTGCACCCGCAGGTAACGAACAAATAACAGACCTCAGCTCAGACAGTTTGTACTTGCAGACATGGGTGCCTACTGGTGTTAAGCTCTGTCCCTAGTCAACCCCTCAGCAGCAGCAGCAGCTCATCATATAGTTGGATCTTCTAGGTCGGCAGTGGACAAGTTATTGATTCGTGGATAGGCCGCCTTTTCGCTCAGCTGGTTTTGAGTCCAAATCAACATCTTCAACAGGCTAGGGAGTTTTGGATCTGCCAATATGAACGCAAAGATCAAGGAGCTTCAATACAACAAAAACTCTGGCACAAGTGCTAGCAGCCTGACAGAGCAAACCACAAAAGAAAACTCTCATTCTGTTTGTGATGCACAAAATGACGGTCGAAAAGCAACAAGGCACACACATCATAGACCACTAAGGTGAAAAGGTTCAAATTTCCATGTTGCGAATCTGCATCTTTGTATCAAAATCCTTGAAAAGATTCATCCAGATTTCTTTCAACAGCACATCTCAAAAAATATTAAACAAGTATCCTACGCAGTTATGTGACCCATGTTTATCAGTGCATCTATATTTATCGCTGGTCAGTAGTCACGCATCAGATTAAGGGCTACTTGTTTTGAGCATGGCAGAACCGGCTTTCATTAATATTAAGTCAGGTAAATTTCTGGCAAATCCAGTTTACATACACCATGTTTTTGTGCATAGTTCTAGATTAATTTATACACTTTTCAGTGTTAAATTAATTCACCAAAAGGTGGCTAATTCTAAAATAACAAATTTGCTACCATTTCATATGAGACAGCCAGGCATGCAGGTACACTTCAGTGACAATAAAACATAAAAAAGGTAAGCAAATAAAAAGGGTATCACAACACATACATGCCTCTGCAACTTAGTACATACCTTTCTCATGGCTTTGGCTTGTAAGGATGGCAGCGTTAACTTCACTTGCTGTCTTCAAACGTTGAGAAACATCCAATAGTTCCCCGTATGGGCAGTTCTTCACATCTTCAAAAACCAAAAGTGCTACAGTTTTCTCTATTTCCTCGAGAAAGGCTAGCTGCAAAATTTCAGAGACCAAAAGTAAAGTCACAGCATGGTCTCAAATGCAGTGGTATTACTAAAAGAAACTAGCTAACAGGAGGAATTGCATTATGATTGATAGAGGTCTGAACTCTGACTTTTAACTAGGTAAGGGAGATAATTTTTTTACTGAAAATTACATTTTCTTCGCCTCTTGGTGCAAGTTCTTCTTGAGCAAACTCCAAAGCTTCATGTATTTTCCCCACACGAATCAACTCTATCAGCTTTTGTTGCTGCAGATGGAAGTATATTTCGGGATTCGTATCCAGAATCTGCATGTCATAAGTCGAGTCAGGATATGAAGTCAAAATTCAACGAACCCCACTGTGAAAAATGCACAAATGAACCCTCGGCTTTCTAGAACTAACACAAAACTTCACTCGGCAGTATCAAGGTTTTCGAGTCGATGAGTCGACGGGTCGCTCATGGGGGGCGACTCTAGACTAGTCGTGACTAGTCTAGACTCACGGTCGACGAGTCGACGTGAGTTAAGCAGTAGGTAGCAGGGGAGGAGCACACAGCAGCAGCAGCAACCAGGGGAGAAGTGGAGGAGCACAACAGCAGCAGCAGCAACCAGGGGAGGAGTGGAGGAGCACAACAGCAGCAGCAACCAGAGGAGGAGGGGAGGAGCACAACAGCGGCAGCAGCCAGAGGAGGAGGGGAGGAGCACACCACCAGCAGCAACCAGGGGAGGAGGGAAGGCAGCCGCCAGGGAGAGGGTTAGGTCGGGGGTGAGGGGGAATGGATCGATCTATAGGTTTCCAGGGGTGGGATGGGCCGATGGGCCAAGCAAATACTGTAAGAAAGCGCATGGGGGCCCAAAATAAGTGAGTCGTTCGACTCAGACACAGCAACTAGTCGAGACTAGTCGCTCGACTCATGCCAGGAGTCGAGTCGAGAGCCTGAGTTGCTCCTGCAACTGCGACTCGTCGACTAGTCGCGACTAGTCGAGCGACTCGAAAACAGAGGGCAGTATACAAACAATATAAATATACCACCGGCTGAAAAAACAAGCAAATGTAGTTTTCTCAATCAAACATAGATGCAATTTCTGATACGCATATACCTAAGCTTCACACAGGAAAAGAACAACTTCTAACAAAAAAAAGCATGGTCCAAAGAAACCACATCTATCACCAGTACTGGATTAACAATTTGGACCACCGTGAAATGTGAAATTAATTATTGTTACATCATTGCTCACCAGCAACACATAATGGAGAACCCAGAATGTCCTTAGCACATACAGGCATACAGCAAAGTACCCAAAAACTGCCAAGATCATCGCCCCTCCTCAATTCTTACTAAAATACTAAGCAACAAATGCAGATTTTATTTAAAGAAAGGGGTTTCCCCCTAGCCCCCACTTTCATTAAGCAGAGGCCAAAACCGGCCACAAACGCAGTTTTCTCAATCAAGCAAAGATGTAATTTCTGAACCGCGTATTCCTAAGTTCCACACAGAAAAAGAACAACTTCTAGCAAAAAGCAAGTACAGTCCAAAGACAAACCACATCCGGTACTGGATTAACACTTTGCTCCACTGGGCTATGGGGTATTATTTCTCAGATCTGAAATTGATTGTTACATGATCAGTTCATCACTGACCGGTAATCGGTAAACATAATGTCAAACCCCTAAGGCCCTCATCACATACAGGCATACAGCAAAGTTTAACCAAAACTGCCTCCTCACCGAAATACGAAGCGAAATTGCAAGCAAGAGAGGGAGAATCGAACCGTGGGGTTGAGATCGTTGATCTTCTCGATAGCCTCCTGGACGTTCCCCGACTGAACCGCCTTCTTCACCTCCATCCGGTCCATGATGGTCGCCAGGTCAATCTCCGCTGCAACACGAAACCGCATCAATCAGGCCTCACTCCGTGCCCAATCCAATAATCACTCCGCGGGTGCCCAATCCAATAATATGTGTGCGAGCGTGCGGGCAAAGGCGTACAGTACGTTGGGTGCCGGACTCGACGCGGAAGCGGTCGGCGGCGTCGACGAAGCCCTCGGTGACGAGGAAGTTCATGACGAGGCGGTTCATGTCCTCCTTGCGGATCTTGACGTCGCGCAGCTTCCCTTCCCACTCCTCGCGCGTCACCACCTTCTTCGAGGTCGCCATGGAGGGCTGGGGAGGGGTTGGCTGCGCCGCGACGAGGGGGAGAGGGGGACGACGAGGGCGGCAACGCGCGCGAGAGGATGAGGTGTTTTGGGGAGGGGGGCGTGGGGCGGGATTGGGGCGTCGGCGGTGAGGTACGGCGCGGCGGCGGGGCTAGGGCAGGCGGCGGGTAGGGGAAAACGATGGAGGTTATTGGGTTGGTGTTTTTTTTTAACAAGATATTGCGTTGGTAATTTTCCTTTTCTTTCACAGGGTGGGGGCCGGGCCGACGACCTGGAGTTAACCTGTTTTCTCTTCCTTTTTCTGTTTTCCGTTTCTTATATTATTTTCTATGCTTCTTTTCTTTTCATTTCTTATTACTTCTATTTATTCTTTCAATATTCTTATTTCGTTTATTATTTTATTTGCTCATCAGGCATAAAACAAAAAAATTTCAAAAATGTTCACCGTGTATTTTTATAACAAATATATAATGTGTATTTTAAGTATGTTTATCGTGTAATTTAAAAAATTGACAGGTACAAATAAATATTCATAGACTTTAAAAAATGTTCATTGTACATTAAAAAAATACTAGTATGTATTTAAAAAAAAATAGACCAACAGAGGAGGAGCCGTGCGGCATTTTAATTAAGAGAGAAGGTGGGAGAACCTGGGATCGAACCGAGGCCAGAAACGACGCACAACCACACTTCTTCCACTGGGCTAGATGCCCATCCACCCTAGCACGTATTTAGAAAAATATGGAGCCCATACTAAAAGGTTATCTCGTGTTAAAATTTTAAAAATCGACACCCTGTGTAAAAAGTTTTATCTTCTATTTATTAATGTTCATCGTGTATTTCAAAAAATGATCATCATTTGTTTCTCAGAGGTCACTTTGTATCTAGAAACTAGTCATCATGCATTTTAAAATGCTATTTTCTTTATAAAAACATATCATAATGTATTTTGAATAAATTTCTGAACATTTTTTCAAATTATCAAAAATCTTTTGAAAATGCTCCTGGGATGGCCCAATACACATTCATTGTAGGCAAGGCAAGCTTCTACCTCGCTACAACCTACCTACGTATTTCTAACCCTTTTCTCATTTATTTGAAAGCCATTATTTATGGGCCACTAGGACCAACGCCGCAGGTGTTATGTTTTTCTCTCTGCAAGAGATATGATAGCGCTCGCTAACGGAACGCTGCTGGCCCGGCCCATTTGGCGAGAGTTTGCCGGAGTAGAGAAACAAGTTTTGTGAAACTTGGGGAATCTTCTTTCCAGATTTGGAAAGGTTCCAAAACATTTATTCTTTCTTTCTTTTTGCTCTTTTATTCCTTGTCTTTTTTTAGTCTTTTATTCTTATTTGTTTTCCTTTTGATTTTTCATTCAAGAACATTTCTTAAAATTTATGATTTTCTATAAATTTGGAACTTTATTCAAATTCATGAACAACCATGCAAAATTGAGATTTTGTTTAATTCGTGAATATTTTTTGATTTCTTCAAATTCTTTTCTAATTCATTATTAATTTTTTTTAAATTTGGATTCTTTAAAATATTTGACAAACATTTTGAATTCATGAAAATTTTCAAATTTTTAATCATTTTTAATTCTTAAATTTTATTTAAAATTCATGAAAAATCAAATCGTAAACCTTTTCAAATCAACGAACAATTTTTCAAATTCTAAAACTTTTTGAATGCATAACATTGTTTTGTACATATTTAGGTTCTGTGCAGTGGAATGAAAAGTAAAAAAAAATAGAGGGCAAAAGTCCATGGATCGCCCATACTTTTTTCGCTACAGGAGCTAGTGATCCAAGGTAATGGACCTGCCCACCGCACCCACATTGAGCTAGTGATTGCTGGATACAGATCGTTATAAGTGGTATATCCATGAGTGGAAATGAACTTTGCAAGAGGTACCCCTTGAGAGCTCCTATGCGCCGCTCGTTGCGGCGAATTGTCGAGCGGACGCACAGGCGCGTCTACAGCTGGGCCGGCCCATTAGCGCAACACAGTGAAAAAAATCGCAAAAAACTCCGCTCGAGGGAGGGATCGAACCAAGGACCTCCATCTTTGTACGCACAGCCTAGCCACCGCGATAGACAAGCTTTCTTGGTTTGCCATGGCGCGCGAAGCTAAATGTAATGTAGATCTGAACATTTTCTCAAATTCCTAATGCGAAAATTATTTTGAAAAAGTATTTTTTAAAAAGCGAACACTTTCCAAATTTTAGAAGAAAAACTAAAAAGCTTGAACAAAGTTTTGATAAAATGAACACTTTTTAAAATCCCGAACATTTTTTTAATTTAGAGAACAAAATTTTGAAATCGAGAACAAAATTTGAACATGAACATTTATTAAAGCATGAACATTTTTTTAATTCTGAGAACAAATTTTGAAATGGAGAACAAATTTGGAAGCGCGGAATTTTTTTAAAGCATGAACTTTTTTTTTGAATCTTGAGAACAAATTTTGAAACGTAGAACAAATTTGGAAGCGCGAACAATTTCTTAAAGCACGAACATTTTTTGAATATTGAGAACAAAATTTGAAACGCAGAACAAATTTGAGAAATCCCGAACAAATTTGGAAGTGCGAACATTTTTTGAAAACATGAAAAAAAAATTGAAGTCTGGTACATTATATTAATTTCGAAAGTTTTGAACTTTTTTGTGTAACGAGAACAATTTTTGAATTTTGAGAACATTTTTTGAAAAACTGAACATTTTATGGAAAGGCAAACATAATTTGAATATTTTGAAAAAAAAGAGAAAAGAAAAAGAATATGAAATAAGAAACCAAAGAAAGAAAACAAACAGAAAAAATGAAAAAAGAAGAAAAGAAAAAAGAAACAGAAAGGAATTTGAAAAATCTGAGGAACAAAAAGGAAATAGAAAGAGAAGAAAAAGGAATTGAAAAATGAAATAAAGAAACAGAAAAACAAAGAAAGAAGAAAAAAAAGAGAAAGAAAAAAGAAACAGAAAAAGAAAAAAAACTGTTCAAGAACCTTCTGGAAGGTTCCCAAAACCGGTCAGGAACCTTCCAGAAAGTACCCAAAACCAGATACTGTAGCATGTGTTATCTCGTAGTTGGGCTGGCCCATCTTGATCGCTAGGTCGCTCGCGTCTGTACGTTGGCTCGACATTCTGCCGCAATGAGCGTCCGTTAGGATATTCCGTACCCCTTAATTGGAATTTCGGGAAATCCATGCCTTAAGACAACAACAAAACCAACAACGACTAACCGAGCATCAAATAGCCCAGCCCACAAGGGCCCTCATATGATTCCAATGACTATAGCTCACTCAAAGTTGGATGCACGCACCTCTATTTGGCGCATATATCGCTATATGCAACCTCGCGCATAGTCCTCTTCCCTCCCTCCTCCCCCACACGCGCCTGACCAGTGTATGAATCGACTTCTGGTTTTTCCCACCGGTTTTGGGAAGGTTCTAGAACTTGTCCAGGCCCGGTTTTTCTAAAAAAAAATCTAGTTTTTCTTTCTTTCATCTTTTCCCTTTTTCCTTTTTCTCTTCTGTTTCACTTTTTCTTTTCCTTCTTTCTTTTCTTTTTTCATGTTCGTATTTTCTTTCCTTTTTATTTTTTCATTTATTTTCTTTCCTTTTCATTTTGCGAATATCTTTCAAATTCCTAGACATTTCTGGAAATAGTGAACTATTTTAAATCAGGAACATTTTTTGAATTCATGAACTATTTTTGAAATCATGAATATGTTTTGAAATTGTGAATATTTTCCAAATTCGTGATCACTTTTTGAAATCATGTTCATCGTGTATTAAAAATGTTTTTGTATCAAAATGTTTATAGGATGTATTGAAAATGTCCCCTGGGTATTTGAAAAATTGCTCATTATGTATTAAAATGTTCACCAAGTATTTAGAAATGTTCACCAAGTATTTAGAAAAAGATCCGCGCGCGCCAAATGGCCATCTACAGGCGAAATCCGACGAGGCCCGAGGCCTCGGCCGTGTTTTCGCGCACGCCGGCGATCAGCCGCCGGCCAGCTGACGTGGCGAAGTGGGTCCCGCCTCTGGGTCGCTGACCGTGGGCCCTGGGGGCCCCAGTTGACTGGGTTGGCCCAGTCAACTGTGCTGACTGGGCAACCCCAGTCACTGACACGCGGGCCCCACCGCCCTGTTAATTAACTAAAATATTTAATTAAATAAAAATAATTAGTTTAGACTAATGTCTCACTGACAGGTGGGGCCCACCTCCTAATTAATCCTGTTAGCTGAGTTAACTCACTGTTAACCTTAACAGAGGTTGACATGTGTGTCCCACTGGACCCACATGTCAGGTTTGACTGGTCAGCCGACCTGTTGACTTGCTGACGTCAGCATTGCCTCATGCTGATGTCATAAATCATTTTATGCTAAATATAATAATTCCAGAAATCAATTAAATCTTTGAAAATTAATAACTTTTAAACCGTAGCTCGAATTGAAAAACTTAAAACATTAAAGTTGCTCAGAACGACGAGACGAGTCTGATCTGGGCGTCCGTTTCCATGTCGGAACCTTCTACGTAGGAGAACTCGTAACTCCGAGCCCGATTCCGGTAGTTGAATAGTGCATGCTTATCTGTTAATAACTCCAACTTCAATCCTAAAGTAACTAAAAATGACTTAGACATATCTTTAGGCAACCCTGCACTGCATCATAGCATAGCATGCACAGTGTTGCATTTGATTGCACTATGTTTACCTGTTTCTACTGTAACATCCCCAGATGTTAACCCTATCATCCAGCTAATTAATGTGCCAAGTCATGATGATTAGCAAGGCATGATCACAGTGGTAAAATATCTCCTTCTAAATTCTGTCTTTGAATTCAAATTCAAAGCACAAGTGAATTTTGAAGCTGCACCAAAGTTGCTGCAAAAATGTTCATCACTTGGCAAATAATCCCGAAACAAATTCTTGTTAAAGAAAACAACATCACTTCTATGCAAAGATGAGCAGTAGCAATTAATCCAGTGCAATCTCAGCATTTTAAAATGCTAATTCATTTATAAAATTTCAAATGAAGTCCACTGGCCTCCAAAATATTTGTGGCAGTGCCCTAAATTGCAAAGAACCTTTTGGGCCAAGCTCAACATTTTTACAAAATGATTTGGTTGCCCTAATTAATTCCTTTCTCTCTCTGACTGTAAAATAAAAAGAAAAACAGAAAGACAGAGAAATAGAAAAGGCCGAAGCCTCTTACCTGGCAGGCCCAGCAGTGCACAGCACCTGGCGGCCCAGCCGAGCCGAGCCGCTCATCCCCTTCCTCCCGCGCTGGCGCGCGCGCGCACCGACACGGCGACAGCCGCCGCACGCGTCGTCCATCCGCCGTCGCACGCGTGGATAAGATCCCCGAGCCCCCTCGTCGAACCCAAATCCCCAGTCCCTCCTCTCCTCTTTCCCACGCACGCGTGCTCGCCTGATCCTCTCTCTGTCCCGAACGCGCCGCCGCGGTTGCCGCGTCGATCCCGCGGCCACCGAGCCCCGAGCGCCTCGCCGACGAGCCCGACCGCTCCGCCTGCTTCCTCTACTTCTTCTTCGCCCTCTGGATCGAGCCCGGCGTCACCATAGCCTCGGGATCGAGCTCCTCCCCAACTCCAGCCGTCGCCGATCGCCGCCGCCGTACGCCTCCGACAAGCCTCCCCAAGCACGCTGCTACTTCCCTACGGCTCCCGGTGAGCCACCGCGTCTCTCCCCTTGCTTCCCCGCACGGATCCATCGCCGTAGCCGCCGCTGCCATCGCAGCCCGAAGCTCACTCCGCAGCGGAGCTCGTCGCCGTCGTCCTCGTAGTTGTCATGCTCACCCGAGCTCGCCACCATGCTCTAGGCCTCGCTAGGACCCCGTAGAGCCTCTCCGCTGGTTCTGCCGTGCCCTCTAGCCGCAGTTCGCGTGGTGGCCGAACTCCGGCGACCATCGCGGGGCACGCCGCCGTCGTTTTAGCCTGTTTCCGGCCGAACCAGTGTCACCACTAGACGCGGCCCTCGATGCTCGTTCGAATGCAACTCGCGGCGTCCGATTTGGTCGCCGAACGGCAAAATCTGACCCCCTCCAGTGCGCGCCGCCGTCGTTTTGGTCGCTGGCGGCGAGTCGCCGGTCGACTCCAACGTGGCCGACCTGGGCCACCCCCTTGGGTCACTGACCCTTGGGCCCAGGGGCCCCCGTTTACCAGTTGACCAAGTCAACTGCGTTGACGTGGCAGCTACGGCCACTGACATGTGGGCCCCTGCGATATTTAAACTAATTAAGCTTTAAAACTAATCTGTTAGTTATTATATACACTGACATGTGGGGCCCACCCTCTAATTAGGCACTGTTAGCCTAACTTAATCCATTTTAGCCCAGAGTCACTGACCAGTGGGACCCACTGGACCCACTGTTCAACTTTGACTAGGTCAGCGAGTCTGTTGACTTGCTGACGTCATGAGTGCATCATGCTGATGTCATATCTCCTTTTTTCTGTTAAATCAAATAATTCCAGAAAATCATTTAAATCTTTGAAAATTAATAACTTTTAAACCATAGCTCGGATCGAAAAACTTAAAACATGAAAGTTGCTCAGAACGACGAGACGAATCTGATCGTGTCGTCTGTTTCCATGGCGGAACCCCCTACGTAGAAGAACTCGTAACTTTGAGCCCGATTCCGGTAGATGAATAGTGCATACATACCGGTTAATAAATCCCACGTTAATCCTAAAATAACTAAAATGACTTAGACATATTTTTAGGCAACCCTGCACTGCATCATAGCATAGCATGCTTCGTGTTGCATATATTTGCTGTGTATTTATTTGTTTCCTCCCTCTCTTCTCTCTTGTTAGACCTCAGTACCGACGCAGTTCCCGAGACCGACGCAGCTCAGGAGCCCGAAGACTCCGTTGACGACCTTGCCCTTGCCGCAAAGCAACCACGCAAGCACCCCCCTTTTGAACATGCCTATATCGCCTATTCTCTTCTCTCTTATGCTTGCATTAGAATTGCTGATGTTACTGTTATCCTATATCTGCTGCATAGCCTGTTTATTGTAACCTGCTTTGTTACCTTCCTGCTTATCCTAAACTGCTTAGTATAGGCTGGGTAGAGACCCATCAGAGACCCCCACTTATCCCGACTGCCCCGCTGGATTATCAGAAGACCCGATCAACGGGATTGAACACCAGGCCCCGACACCGCACATCACTTCCCCATTAGATGCTCGTCACTACTAGGTTACTATCGAGTGCCGAGGGTGATACCTCGTCAGCACTTCCGATGTTAACCTTGTAGGTTAGTTATCGGTTATGGTCATCGAGGGTGATTCCTCCTTCTCCATTCACGGTAACGACATTGTCGAGTAACTCCTCAAGAGTGGACCTCGAGGGTGATTCCTCCTTCGTTCACCTTGACGATAACATCAGAGGGAATTCCATCGAGGGTGATTCCTCAGGGTTCCCCCTTGGTGTTAGACACACAGTTACTATGGTGACTTTGACTTTACACTGTATCTGGTTACTAAAGACGGGTCGGCCCTGAGGGGTACCCGCGCGAGCATATTTGCGAAGTGATGTGGAGTCGGGTTGACCTGGAGGGTGCCCGCGAGATAAATACGAGGCGTGGCCGGGCATTCCTAGCCCTTGCCGCAAGTCCTCGAGACGGGGCGACGGGGTCACATCGATCGTGAGTCTCTGCTCGTTACCGCGCGCTCCTAATCCACTAAACGGTTTGGATATTTGATCCGAGGGGCCTCTGGCCTAATAGCACTAACCATCACGTGAGCATAGTATGGGCGTTCTGCGTCGTATACTTCAGCCGGAGCTTAATGGACGTCAGCGACTGAGCGGCGCTCGCTGGATTGGACTAGTTACACAACCACGCTTGTATTAAGGGGTTGCTAGGTCTGCTTTCAGCCGCCCACACAACATGCAGGAGTTCCCGGGGCAAAGGCCCAAGACCCCCGGGTGCATAGGTTTAGTCCGGCGTGCTGACCTCTCTGTTAAGTATTCGGTCGGGTTGCGGCGTATCGTTTGGCCGAGGCCGGGCATGACCTAGTAAAGTGTGTCCGGCCGGAGTTAAGCGAGTGTGGTGGGTAACTTGGTGCACCCCTGTAGGGAAGAAACTTCTATCGATAGCCTGTCCTACGGTAACGGACACTCGGAGTTGTATCCCGATCGGTACAACTAGAACTTGATATGATAACTGGATAGTATGGCTCTGGGATTGCTTTCTCGCAGGGAGTCGAGAAAGGATCTCTGGCCGAGGTTGTTGACACTGCTACTACTTTACTTTATGCTAATCTGCACTCTTCTAATGCTGCAAGACTGCTGAAGATGCTGAAGATGCTAGTCTTCGATAGGACTAGGCTTTTCCCCCCTATTCTTGCATTTCTGCAGCCCAGTCCACATATACAGCCTCCTTTGATAATGTTGCATATGTAGTGTAGATCCTTGCTTGCTGAGTACTTCGGATGAGTACTCACGTTTGCTTTACTTTCTTTTTCCCCCATATCCCTTTTGATGCCACCAGACGACGGAGCCCCTGAGCCGGCTGCCCCCGCCGACGGCTACTACTACTACCCTGCCGGCGAGTACTACTACTACTACGAGGAGCCGACCGACGACCAGGAGTAGGATCGGAGGGTCCAGGGAAGGAGGCCTACGCCTTTCGATCATAGCTTTTATTTTGCCCCGCCTTGTTAAAGGCTTATCTGTTTTATGTTTCAGTCTGTACCCAGACTCTGATGCTTCCGCTGACGCTTGTATGCCATCGAGCTATGTATTCGAGCCCTCGAGGCCCTGGCTTGTAATATAAAGCTTGTATGACTTTATTTATGTTTTAGAGTTGTGTTGTGATATCTTCAAGTGAGTTCTTAGACTTGATCGTGTGCATTTGCGTGTATGATTAGTGCACGAGCAAGCCGGGGTCGTCACAGGTTGGTATCAGAGCCGACTGCCTCTAGGAGTCCCCCCCCTTTCCCATTCCTTGGCCGAAGTTGAGTCTAGTGGTCCAAAACTATTTTACTAACTTGGCTGTGTGGCTTACGGGCCCACATCGCCAATTGGGTGGTATTAGGATCTTTTACTCCTCGACCTTTACTCTGGGACTCTGATCTCTCTTCTATTCGGGTTAAATGATTTTGCTAACTCTGGCATTAGGATCTCGTAACTACTTCCTCCCGGAGAGCCCCTTCACTACAGATGATCGTCTGCTTCATCAGAGGATTCTGAAGATACTCCTCGACGTTAACCGAGACCCTGTGCCAGTGCTTTGCAATTCCTGACCACCGACAAATTCCGTTGATAAATAACCATCCTTGTCATTTGTATCTTCATTCCCAGTTACTTCTTTATGTGCGAGATACCCCGTAATACTCCTCGTTAATCCGGAAATCCTTTGAGCCTACTGCCGTGCAGCTTCTTTCGCACTGCGAATAATTCCTCACCTTTACCGGGGAACCGTTCATCCCCAGATGTTCATGCGTTTCCCAAATATTTTGAAATACTATCTAATCTCCCGAGAATTCTTTACAGCCTATTACTCTTGATTATCCTTGCCGGCCTGAATTATGGTTAATGCCATATGTCGGGCAATATTCGTTGGTATCCGTTGACACCGTCATTTTGGTCCTATTGATTCAACCTACTAGGAATACTCGCAATCATCAGTTGTTTCCTATTAATTCATCCTTCTGGCTCAGTCACCATTTCGGACATGAGCTGGTTCTCGGCCAATTAAGTATTGATTGATTGTCCAGCTCAGCATGTACAAATCACTCGTCCCTCTGCCCAGGTGAACTAATTGTCACTTCTGACTTTGGTAATCGTGAACCCTCTGAATTTTATACTTGGGTTGTTCAAGTGCTTCCTTAATTCAATGTGCTTGCCTCCCGTCCTTTCTCGGAGGACTCTCAGGTGGAACCAGTTGTTAAAACCTTACCCCGTTAGTTCTCACGGATCACTTGATTCCTTTTGTGGACAATTTTTCGACCGATTCTTTTCTATTCTAAGAACCTTATCAGTTCCTTCCCCGTTGGCATTGCCTTTGGCACTGAAGCATCCTCTACTTCTTGCCGTCTGTATATCCGCTCAGCTTGCATGGCACGAAGAGGTAGTGCATTCCTTCCCATTATTGACTTGGGACTCACTACTGACCAGGACATGTCATGTAACCATGGGTGGAGATCTCTGCAAGACGGAACGCTAAAGTTGTCCATCTAGTTCTAGTCAACCTACTCATTTTTGGTCAGAGCTTTTGCTTCTGAACCTTCGTTTCTGAACCATAACTCCTTTGTACCTAAACGTCGGATTGTTCCGATGTTTCTATAATCTTATGTCGACACATCCTTCTTCTTCTGGTTGAGTAACGCTACTCATGTCAGATTCTATGTCGACTACCTGATCTTTTGTTAGATTAATACCTGACAGTATCCTTCATATTCAAACATCTTGTGAGCTCTTCCCTTGGTACTTGATACCTCTGGTAAATTGTATCATCTGCTTTGACTTCGATACTCTACTTTCGAACTCACATCCCTTGCTTTGGATTAACGGTTGTATGGATTCTTACAATTGTCCCGTTGGGTTGTATCTATGCTTCTGCCATCTGCGAGACCCTAGAAACTTCTACGGGTCACTCACTATTGGTGTTACGCCAGATAAATTTTCAATATTTCAAACTTCATTAAAAGCGAGAAGTGAATGAGAGGTTATGCATTGAAGAAGTGGGAGTCGACCTTGAACCTTTGTGTTCATGCCCATGGACCCGATGTAGAACTTATCATGGAAGCTTCTCGTAAAAATAATTATTTCCTTGATACAAGTTCATCTTGTATCCTATGAATTGATCCTTTGCAATTGTGATTCCCACCATATTTTCTCTTTGATTCCATTTCCCGGACAAGTTAAAAATACTTGTCTTCTGCAAATCAATTCACCTGTCCAACCTCTATCTTGAATTACCTTCGATTAGTACCCCCTGGTATCTCGAGAATATCACGGGAACTCCTTAACTTTTTGTGAGTTCTTCATCAACCATTATTGATCACCAATCCCAATTTTCCTAGGGTTCTGAGTTGTTTTGTCACTCGGAGACACCGGTAAGTGAATCGATTCCGCACCCCGATTTGATAACTCTAAGTAATTCTCATCGCTTACGGGTTTAACAATCCTTCAAGTCGTTCCCAGCCCGATCGGCTATATCACTATCGAGCTAATTTTAACTGTGCTACCTGGTTCTATTGCCCGGAGCAACTTCCGACATTGAGCTAAGCTTACGTCGATCTTCCTCATCTTATCACTTCACCTCGAACAACAAGCTTGACTTCGAGCTTGTGTCAAATCCATGGATTCTCATAGCCTTTCACTTCATCCTTCCTTTTGCTTGATGTCGTCGCTGCTCGATGGCATCTTCATAGAGTCTCTCGACAAAATTTGTCATGATCACCATCAACACTTTGGCTTCTTCAAAGATATCAATTGAATTCATGGCTAGAAATACCATCCCTGCCCCTCGATGATTTGTGATATCATCGATGACATCCTTGACTTTCTTCCAACACAAGACCTGGTCGTGTTTGGTTAATCTTTATGTTCCGAGATAATCTTGGGAGTATTCCTTTGTAACTTTTGTGATCTTCAGATCCAACTTTTATCCGAAACACCATGTTATTGCTACCTCAAAGCATGACTGTGATATTCCGAATATCAACAAGAACATTTAAGGCACATTGCCAAAAGTTTCTTGACCTATTATCCAAACACCATTGTATGGGTAATATCATGATTTTTCCTTGCTCCCTTTACCTAAATGCTTTTGAACTTGCTGTCCCATCATGTATACCATGCTCTGCATTTCTTTGGGCAGGATATACTACCAAATCTTGTGTGTAAACATATTTTCCTTTCCATTGGTTTGTTCAACCTTCTCGTGATCTATATGATATAAGCAGAAATAATTCCTTGCTTATGAAAACACCTCGATCTACAACTCTGTCAGAGAGACCCCGTTACTATCATGGGTAACATACCGGTAACCACCGATGGACGAGAACTTTGCCTATTGGTCCGCCTTGTTCAACGAGCAGGGAAATGGTTCTCTTCATCCCTCGCCCTTGGTACCGACGTTGTTGCCGACATAGCTGACAGACTATCATCTGACATACCTTGTTGTCATGACCAGTAAAATGTCACCGTTCTCCCTACTTTTGATCGACACCCCTCCCCTTACAGTTCCACAGGATCGGAACCTGACTCTCCTGTATTCCGAAGTATCATTTGCTCTTGGCCTTGTTTGTTATCCCGGGCCAACCCTCGAGAGATGATCTACTCCCGATACCCTGAACCCCTGTTCACACTTCGTTCAGGTATCGTTCGAATGTCCATTCGCTTGATACTTCTTATCGTATCGTCATACTTTGCTCTCGATGTTTTCCTAAGTTTCGGCTCGAGAGAAACTTCTGCCGCATTCCCTGAATTGTCCACCAGATAATCGATCCTACAAGGATCAGTTCTCCCGAAGCTACACTTTACCTCCCCACTTAAATCTCGGGACGAGATTTCTTGTAGTGGAGGAGATTTGTAACATCCCCAGATGTTAACCCTATCATCAAGCTAATTAATGTGCCAAGTCATGATGATTAGCAAGGCATGATCACAGTGGTGAAATATCTCCTTCTAAATTCTGTCTTTGAATTCAAATTCAAAGCACAAGTGAATTTTGAAGCTGCACCAAAGTTGCTGCAAAAATGTTCATAACTTGGCAAATAATCCCAAAACAAATTCTTGTTAAAGAAAACAACATCACTTCTATGCAAAGATGAGCAGTAGCAATTAATCCAGTGCAATCTCAGCATTTTAAAATGCTAATTCATTTATAAAATTTCAAATGAAGTCCACTGGCCTCCAAAATATTTGTGGCAGTGCCCTAAATTGCAAAGAACCTTTTGGGCCAAGCTCAACATTTTTACAAATTGATTTGGTTGCCCTAATTAATTCCTTTCTCTCTCTAACTGTAAAATAAAAAGAAAAACAGAAAGACAGAGAAATAGAAAAGGCCGAAGCCTCTTACCTGGCAGGCCCAGCAGTGCACAGCACCTGGAGGCCCAGCCCAGCCCAGCCGCTCATCCCCTTCCTCCCGCGCTGTCGCGCGCGCGCACCAACACGACGACAGCCCCCGCACGCGTCGTCCATCCACCGTCGCACGCGCGTGGATAAGATCCCCGAGCCCCCTCGTCGAACCCTAATCCCTAGTCCCTCCTCTCCTCTTTCCCCCGCACGCGCACTCGCCTGATCCCCCTCTCTGTCCCGAACGCGCCGCCGCGGTCGCCGCGTCGATCCCGCGGCCACCGAGCCCCGAGCGCCTCTCCGACGAGCCCGACCGCTCCGCCTGCTTCCTCTACTTCTTCTTCGCCCTCTGGATCGAGCCCGGCGTCACCATAGCCTCGGGATCAAGCTCCTCCCCAACTCCAGCCGTCGTCGATCGCCGCCGCCGTACGCCTCCGACAAGCCTCCCCGAGCACGCTGCCACTTCCCTACGGCTCCCGGTGAGCCACCGCGTCTCTCCCCTTGTTTCCCCGCACGGATCCATCGCCGTAGCCGCCGCTGCCATCGCCGCCCGAAGCTCACTCCGCAGCGGAGCTCATCGCCGTCGTCTTCATAGTTGTCATGCTCACCCGAGCTCGCCACCGTGCTCTAGGCCTCGCTAGGACCCCGTAGAGCCTCCCCGCTGGTTCTGCCGTGCCCTCTAGCCGCAGTTCGCGTGGTGGCCGAACTCCGACGACCACCACGTGGCACGCCGCCGTCGTTTTAGCCCGTTTCCGGCCGAACCAGTGTCACCACTAGACGCGGCCCTCGATGCTCGTTCGAATGCAACTCGCGGTGTCCGATTTGGTCGCCAGACGGCGAAATCCGACCCCCTCCAGTGCGCGCCGCCGTTGTTTTGGTCGCCGGCGGCGAGTCGCCGGTCGACGCCAACGTGGCCGACCTGGGCCACCCCCTTGGGTCACTGACCCGTGGGCCCAGGGGCCCCCGTTGACCAGTTGACCAAGTCAACTGCATTGACGTGGCAGCTACGGCCACTGACATGTGGGCCCCTGCGATATTTAAACTAATTAAGCTTTAAAACTAATCTGTTAGTTAGTATATACACTGACATGTGGGGCCCACCCTCTAATTAAGCACTGTTAGCCTAACTTAATCCATTTTAGCCCAAAGTCACTGACCAGTGGGACCCACTGGACCCACTGTTCAACTTTGACTAGGTCAGCGAGTCTGTTGACTTGCTGACATCATGATTGCATCATGCTGACGTCATATCTCCTTTTTTTCTGTTAAATCAAATAATTCCAAAAAATCATTTAAATCTTTGATAATTAATAACTTTTAAACCATAGCTCGGATCAAAAAACTTAAAACATGAAAGTTGCTCAGAACGACGAGACGAATCTGATCGTGTCGTCTGTTTCCATGTCGGAACCCCCTACGTAGGAGAACTTGTAACTTTGAGCCCGATTCCGGTAGATGAATAGTGCATACATACCGGTTAATAAATCCCACGTTAATCCTAAAATAACTAAAATGACTTAGACATATTTTTAGGCAACCCTGCACTGCATCATAGCATAGCATGCTTCGTGTTGCATATATTTGCTGTGTATTTATTTGTTTCCTCCCCCTCTTCTCTCTCGTTAGACCTCGGTACCGACGTAGTTCCCCAGACCGACGCAGCTCAGGAGCCCGAAGACTCCGTTGATGACCTTGCCCTTGCCGCAGAGCAACCAAGCAAGCACCCCCCTTTTGAACAAGCCTATATCGCCTATTCTCTTCTCTCTTATGCTTGCATTAGAATTGCTGATGTTACTGTTATCCTATATCTGTTGCATAGCCTGTTTATTGTAACCTGCTTTGTTACCTTCCTGCTTATCCTAAACTGTTTAGTATAGGCTGGGTAGAGACCCATTAGAGACCCCCACTTATCCCGACTGCCCCGCTGGATTATCAGAAGACCCGATCAACGGGATTGAAGACCAGGCCCCGACACCGCACATCACTTCCCCCTTAGATGCTCGTCACTACTAGGTAACTATCGAGTGCCGAGGGTGATACCTCGTCGGCACTTCCGATGTTAACCTTGTAGGTTAGTTATTGGTTATGGTCATCGAGGGTGATTCCTCCTTCTCCATTCCCGGTAACGACAGTGTCGAGTAACTCCTCAAGAGTGGACCTCGAGGGTGATTCCTCCTTCGTTCACCTTGACGATAACATCAGAGGGAATTCCATCGAGGGTGATTCCTCAGGGTTCCCCCTTTGTTGGGGATATTGTTACTGGGTGTAAACCGGCCAGGAGAGGCCGGGTTATCCCCATAATGAGTCATTTATATTTGAAGCCCATGAAGACAAGGAGTATGGCGCTTTATGAAGGCCCAGGGCCCAAAGGCGGATTAAGGGCTTGTAGGTGTAAACCGCCATATTATATGTAACCTGTCTTATAAGATAAGAAAAGAGTAGAGACCGAGCCGGACACGTTGATGAGCTGGCCTCGGGATTCTGTAAACCGCCGGGCGTCAACCTGTGTATATAAAGGGATGACCCGGCGGCGGTCTGAGGAGACGGACGACAACTCGAGAGCCAGGCATAGCGGATTCGCTCCCTGGTCATCGAAACCCTAGCAATTCCACAACAACTGGATTAGGCCTTCACCTTCACCGCAAGGGGCCGAACCAGTATAAACTCTCTGCGTCCCTTGTCCGCTTTAACCCCTTTAAGCTAACACGTCGCGATGGCTCCACGACTAAGTCCTTTCTCTAGGACATCTGTCGTGACAAAACCACGATAGTTGGCGCCCACCGTGGGGCTATCGCACGATGGTTTTGAGTTCTTAGAGGGCAGCTTCGAAGGACTCAAGGGGTACGCTGTGGGCCGGATGACCAAAAGTCGTCGCAGCAAGCTCTACATCGACGACGCAGGCTGGGGCCCTGAGGCCGGTTCGATTGAGTACGGGTACCGGGTCCCCTTCGGCGGCATTCACGTGTTCATTGGCAAGATTGGCGAACCGGGCCCTGAGCCGGACATCTGCACCGACATCGTCGAAACGGCTCAGCGTACGAGGTCTGCCCGGGTTAAGCCTGTCATGAAGCATGCCTTCGTGGGAGTCATCCACGGAGTGGAATCTGAAGATGGATCGGAATATGATGGCGAAACCGTTGTTTATTCCGGTGACGAGTCATCTACTGGAGAGACCGAGTCATTGTACCAGCTGCAAGATGGCCGGTTTGGTGGTTGTTCCGATGGCGACAGTATTTCGGACTCTCTCGACCCGCCAAGCCGGGTTGCGATCTTCATGGCCGGTACGCAGTCAGTGCCACAATCTCCGACCGCTGCGGCGATGATCTCCGGTTCAGCAGCGGCGACGGCCGCTGGGGCAGGAGGCCCTGCGCCATCACCGGCTCAGGCTCTGTCCAATTTATTCGACACCTTGGCAGCACTGTTAGCGGCCGAAGTCCGCCCGGCGGATCAAGAGCGGCACAACGCAGAAGTGGCGAAGGTGAAGGATTAGATAGCCCAAGCCAAGGTGGATTTGGCAGCTGAAAACACCAGGATGGCTGCAGAGCGGGCCGAGTTAGATGCACAGGCCTATCGGCTTACGTTGGATCAGAACGCGTCCAATGATGTAATGAGGAGAAGGTACCGGTCTCACCTGCCTCCAGTTTACGAAGCCAGGAATCTCTTCAATACGCCAGGGGCCGGAACCAGCAACCAGCCAGTGGTAAACCGGGTAGAAGCGCCTGGAACGGGGACGCCGGTTCAGCCGCGCGCAATGGATCCGCCTCTTCAGAATAACCCATCCCAGCATGTGCCCACGCCTCAGGGTCATTATTCCAACCCCTTGGATAACATAGTCGCGGCCGCTTCACGATTGGCAGCCCTTCCGGTCGATGGTGAGTCCCTTGTAGCGGTGGAGACGCGACGGGCTAGGGAGCTCCTTCAGACAGCTTTGACTCAGCAACAGGCTTATTCGTACAGTCGCGAGAGGATTCATTCTACCCCCCGCCCAAGCCGGAGTTACAGCAGGCATGTTGATGAACCGGCTGTGTCTAGCAGTACCCGCACTCGTAATCCGCTACGAGGCCATAACCCGGCGGGTGGCGGTGTTGATGCTCAGGATGTGGTGGACCGTGCTAGGGCACGTCGAGAGGCTGAGTTAGCAGCACAGAACGCGGCCCGTCAGCTTACTCCGGTTCGTCCAACAACTCCGGTGGAACCAGGGGTTACCTCCAGTTCTTTGGGGGTGCCGTGTCTCGTCCCAGCATTACGCAATGTACGGCTGCCCAAGGACTTCAAGGGCCCACGTAAAGTGCCGAATTACACTGCCGATTTATCCCCCGAGTCGTGGGTGGAGAGTTATGAGATGGCGATGGAGATGCTGGACATAGATGATGCGGCATGTGCTAAGTACTTCACCACGATGTTGGAAGGGACAGCTCGCACTTGGTTGAAAAACCTACCAGCTAACTCCATTGGGTCATGGGCCGAGCTAAGAGCCCGGTTTATTCAGAATTTCAAAGACACGTGCAAGCAGCCCATGTCAATTGTGGATTTAGCTGCCTGTGTCCAGGAGGAAGGAGAATCAACAACCCATTGGGTGCGCCGGGTTTCAGAGATTTTGCATTCATCAGACCGCATCAACGCTAATACGGCCGTTTTGACGTTGGAAGGCAATTGCCGGTTTACGCCTCTTAAGTTAAAGTTGGGACGGCTCAAACGCCATTGCAATGACATGGGGACGCTTATGGCAGCTCTGGTGAAATACGCCGACTCTGATAGTACCAAGGACCCTGAATCTGATGATGACAAGACAGGAAAGGGAAAGAAGGGTGGCAGCACCAAAGGGCAGCAACATAACTCGGCGGGGCATGGAAACAGCGGTAAGCGTAAAGCGGATAACAGTTCAGATTTTGTAGCTAATACCAACGCGCAGGGTAATGGTCAGCGTCGGAAGGGTAAACCGCCCTCGCGTGGAAGAGAAGCAAGTCCCAATCCGGAGCGCCTGAATTACCTGTTGAACCAGCCCTGCCCAAAGCACGGATCGCAGGACAAGCCGGCCACGCACCTCTGGAAGGATTGTTATATTATGCGAGAATTCAAAGATTCAGATTTTTTTCGGAATGATAATGGACCGGCTGGCGGTTCAGGCCCCGGGTCTCATGGGCCGGGTTATGGTAGAGGCAGTTCCGGTTCAGGGTTCCATGGTAATCAAAGCGGACATGGCAATCAAGGCAATCAAGGCAACCAAGGTGGTTATAATCATCAGGGGAACCAACAGCAGCAACAGCAGTCGGGTTACCAGAGCAACCCGAAGCAGTTAAACAGTGGACAGTACCATGTCTTCACCACCAGCCTGTGCAAGCGCGATCAGAAGCTTCATAAAAGGGCAGTGAACTCCGTTGAACCGGCGGTGCCCCGTTACTTACGCTGGTCTGAACAGCCCATTGTGTGGAGTCGAGAGGATCATCCACCTCGGGTTGATAATCCGGGTCATCTGGCGTTGGTGGTGGCACCTCAGGTGGGAGGTTACAAGTTCACTAAAGTACTCATGGATGGGGGGAGTAGTATCAATATCCTTTATTATGAAACCTTCCATCGCAAGGGGTTAACAGATAAAATCTTAAACCGTCCAGCACGGTCTTCCATGGTGTGGTACCTGGTAAATCGGCTTATCCGGTCGGTAAGATAGCTCTGGAGGTTGCTTTTGGTGATGAGCATGATTCAAGATCAGAAACATTGACCTTTGAAGTGGTGAAAATCAAGAGCCCGTATCATGCCCTGTTTGGGCGGCCGGCTTATGCTAAATTCATGGCGAGGCCCTGTTATGTCTATCTGCAGCTCAAGATGCCGGGTCATAAGGGGACCATCACGGTACATGGGAGTCGTAAGATCGCTTTGGAATGTGAAGAAGGTGATGCGGCTTATGCGGAGTCGGTTTGTGCAACAGAGGAGTTGAAGTTTTACAAAGACAATGTTGATCCGGCAGATATGACTTCCTTGAAGAAGCCAACTACAGAGCATGATCCGGCCTTGAAGTTTAAGTTGGCTGATGAGACTAAGCTGGTTGATTTCGTTCCTGGCGATTCATCCCAGCAGTTCAGCATCAGCGCTACCTTGGATCCAAAATAGGAAAGCGCGCTCATCAAGTTCATCCGTGAGAACCGGAACATCTTTGCGTGGAAGCCTTTTGACATGCCAGGTGTACCGAGGGAACTCGCTGAGCACACTCTTAATGTTGATCCCAAGTTTAAACCGGTCAAGCAGTTTCTCCGCCGGTTCAATGAAGAAAGACGCAAGGCTATTGGTGAGGAAGTGGCCAGGCTCTTGGCAGCTGGCTTTATTGTTGAGGTATTTCATCCTGAGTGGTTGGCTAATCCGGTGCTAGTACTTAAGAAAAATGGCACTTGGCGTATGTGTGTGGATTACACAGATTTGAACAAGGCTTGTCCAGCGGATCCTTTTGCCCTCCCTCGTATTGATCAAATCATTGATGCTACGGCAGGTTGCGAGCGTTTGAGTTTTCTGGATGCTTATTCTGGCTACCATCAGATCAAAATGGCAGTTAAGGACCAGGAGAAGACAGCTTTCATAACTCCCTTTGGAGCCTTCTACTATGTGTCTATGCCCTTTGGGCTAAAGAGTGCCCAGGCGACTTATCAGCGCTGTGTGCAGAACTGTCTTCATGATCAGATCGGCCGCAATGTTCATGCTTATGTGGATGATATTGTGGTGAAATCCAGAGAGAAGAAGACATTGATAGATGACTTGAAGGAGACCTTTGATAACCTCCGGGTTTATAAGATGATGTTTAATCCGGCCAAATGTGTCTTTGGTGTACCGGCAGGCAAGCTCTTGGGTTTTCTGGTGTCTAACAGGGGCATTGAAGCTAATCCGGAGAAAATCAAGGCCATAACTTCTTTGGCTAAACCGAAGTGCATCAATGATGTTCAACGCTTGGCAGGCCGGATTGCAGCCTTGAGCCGGTTTATCAGTCGCCTCGGGGAGAAGGCTATCCCTTTATATCAGATGCTGAAGAAGACGGACAATTTCGTCTGGAGCGACGCCGCCAATGAAGCGTTTGAGGATTTAAAGCGGCAGCTAGCCGAGCCGCCTGTCCTTGCTGCTCCTGTTGATAAAGAGCCTTTGCTGTTATATGTGGCTGCCAATGCCCGGGCAGTTAGCGTGGCTATTGTGGTGGAGCGCAAGGAGACCGGAAAGGAGTATCTGGTTCAACGGCCGGTTTATTACATCAGTGAGGTACTTATTGAGTCTAAGAAAAGGTACCCACATTGGCAGAAGCTGGTGTATGGAGTTTTTATGGCAAGCCGGAAGCTTAAGCAGTATTTCCAGGGTCATCCCATCACTGTGGTCAGCTCTGCTCCTTTGGGGGAAATAATCCGGAACAGGGAAGCGACTTGCCGGATTGCCAAGTGGGCCATTGAGCTTGGACCTCACGGGTTAAATTATGTGCCTAGGACAGCAATCAAATCACAAGCATTGGTGGATTTCATCAATGATTGGACAGAGTTACAGGCGCCAGAAGAGAAGCCGGATCATACTTATTGGACTATTCATTTTGATGGGTCCAGGCAATTGGAGGGCTCGGGGGCTGGAGTCGTATTAACCTCCCCACGAGGTGATAAGTTTTGTTATGTTCTCCGTTTAATGTTCCCTTGCACTAACAATGCAGCTGAATATGAGGCCTTACTCCACGGTCTTCAGATGGCTAAGGAGATGAATTTGAACCGGGTTAAATGCTTCGGTGACTCGGACCTGGTGGCTCAACAAGTGTCTGGTACTTGGGATTCTAAGGATTCGCTCATGGCTGCATATCGTCGAGAGGTGGATATTGTTGCAGGTCACTTCAAAGGCTATCAGGTTGATCATGTGGACCGGCGGAAGAATGAAGCGGCGGACGCTTTAAGCCGTTTGGGTTCCCAGCGTAAGCCGGTTCCACCCAACGTCTTTTTGGATGTGCTGCATAATCCGTCGGTTAAACTTCCCACAGAGGAGGATCTGGCTGTTCCTGATCCGGAGGCTCAATTGGTGGCAGCACTTCATGTTATTCTGGATTGGACCGTCCCGTATCTGGCGTACATGAACCGGGGCGAGTTACCAGAGGATGAGACTTTGGCCAGACAGATAATCCGGCGATCCAAGTCAATGACTATTGTCAATGGCGAATTACATCACTGCAGTGTAACAGGGGCGTTTCAACGTTGTGTATCTCCGGAAGAGGGCCATGAGATCCTGCGTGAGATCCACAAAGGGGATTGTGGTCACCATGCCGGTTCAAAGTCCCTGGTAGCTAAAACTTTTCGTCACGGTTTTTATTGGCTGACGGCTCATGCTGATGCGGAAGACTTGGTGGAAAAGTGCGATGGTTGTCAGAAGTTTTCACGCCGAGCTCATGTTCCGGCCCAGGAATTGAGGATGATTCCAATTACTTGGCCGTTTGCAACTTGGGGGCTGGATATGGTTGGGCCCTTTAAGAGATCCAAGGACAAGAAGACCCATCTTTTGGTGGCGGTTGATAAGTTCACTAAGTGGGTGGAGGCAGAGCCAGTCAGTAAGTGTGACGCAGCTACGGCGGTTCAATTCATCAAGAAGGTGATTTTTCGGTTTGGCTTTCCGCACAGCATTATAACTGATAATGGTACTAATCTGTCCAAAGGGGCTATGAAAGAGTTCTGTCAGCGTGAGCACATCCGGCTTGACGTATCTTCAGTGGCTCACCCCCAATCTAATGGTCAAGCGGAGAGAGCCAATCAGGAGATCTTGAGAGGCATCAAGCCCCGGCTTATGGTTTCTTTGCAACGGACGCCGGGTTGTTGGGTGGAGGAGTTACCTTCTGTGTTATGGAGCATCAATACCACGCCCAACAGGTCTACGGGTTACACACCTTTCTTCATGGTCTACGGAGCAGAGGCGGTTCTCCCGAGTGACATCCGTCATGACTCGCCTCGTGTGGCAGCTTATGTTGAAGCTGATAATGAGAAGGCACGGCAGGAAGCACTTGACCTGTTAGATGAGGAGCGTGACATTGCAGCAGCCCGTTCGGCGATTTATCAGCAAGATCTGCGTCATTATCACAGCTGCCGGGTTAGAACCAGAACTTTTCAAGAAGGTGATCTGGTGCTCCGACTCATCCAGGATCAGACGGATATGCACAAGTTATCCCCGCCTTGGGAAGGACCCTTTGTGGTCAGCAAGAACCTGCACAACGGGTCATACTATCTAGTCGATGTTCGAGAGCACAAAGACTCACGTAAATCGGAGGAGGAGACCCACCGGCCGTGGAATATCGCTCATCTACGGCCTTACTATACCTGAGCCCTAGGCTCTGCTATGTACATAGTTATGACAATGTATATATTATGATCAATATAGTAAACCGGAGCCTCATCTAAAGCGGGGTATCTATTGTTTTTTCTTACATCAGGTGTGGTTACATGGAGATTTCTGCTTATAAAGCGGCGTCCGGTTTATCCCTTGATTCGGCTTATCAAGCCATATATATAAATCACTTGGGGGCTTGGTCGTATTCGAACCTTAGCTACACCAGCTACACCTCTTGGTTGGCTCAGAGCCAAAAAGAAAAATTACTTAGGGGCCAAAGAGAGTGTTCTAGAAGAACAACTCAAACATAGGCACCCACTGAGCACAGCTCAAAATATTGCTTGGGGATTCTTTGCTATCGCAATGAACAAAGAATCTACACTTGTAATAGGCTATCAAGCCACGGCTTGGAAGCCTGGTGTATACACCTAAAACCCCGGGTTAGCCTGCCTTTTTTAAGTAAGTCACTCCGTCCAGGTAAACCTGGTATGACCCGTCGAACTTCGACAAGTCAATCTCATAAGACCCTGAACTTGTCAAAGTTAAAACGACGATTGGTTAAAGATTGAGGTCCATCTTAAAAGGCTTTGTAAAATGGTTTAACTCAGCGGCCTGGCAGCCCATGAAAAGCCTCGAATTTGGGGCCTGGCAGCCCGTGAAAAGCCTCGACTACAAGTTTTCATATGCTTTTATTTGCTAAGTTTTTTCTCCTTTGATGAGATTTATGATGATTTTGGTAAACCGGCGTTGATCAACCCGGCTCGGCTTTCAACCACAAGTTGTCAGTACATGATTAGTCATATTCCGGTGCTTATTAACCCGGTCTGGTTTTGACTATAAGTCGCCAGTATTATATATGAGTAATCCGGTGTTTTTTCACAACCCGGTATGGGTTTATCATAAACCGGCACAATATGAAAGGAGTTATCAATACTCATGGTTAGGGGTATCGCCCTTACTACAAAAGTTGGTCAACCTACGATGTGATACAATGTCACAGGTATCATTTATTTTCATATTTGATTATTTTTAACAGCCTTGTTTATAAACCCAGGCTATATGTTTGGGCATCATGACCCGTCCGGTGGTAAACCGCCAGGACAAGTTCAACTTTTTGTATGCAGGAACAGCCTGAATAAATCGCTCTGGATTATGAACATCATATATCTTAAGCATGGTGAATTAACGGTATCAAGCAAAGAAAATATGCACGATGGCATAGCAGACCAAGTGTTTAAATTAGCCTATTACAAGGCGTTTCAGTGCCCAAAAGAGTAATTGTTTTTTGGCAAGTATTGCAGCACGCGGAAGGTTAAATCGGCCTCCGGATCATGACTCATCACCGGGCTGCCCTGACGGTTGTGGATCGCCTTGCGCCGGTTCATCCTCTTCCTCTCTACCCAGCGGCTGGAAGTCAATGGTGGCCCAATCGATCCCAGTTAAGGCTCGGAACACAGCTTCATCGCTTATAAGTGTGGACGGTTCAACGTCAGGGGCATAGGTGTGCTTACGGATTGGCGGGATAAGATTTTGAGCCTCAGGGGTTGGTGCAGCAACCCGTTTGTTGTTGGCATCATAACTCGCCTGGTAATATGAAAGATCAGTTTCTTCAGCCAGTTGGCAAGCCAGTGGACGTACTTCCCGGTTTATTGCTCGGAGGTCCTCATGGCCAAATTCTGATCCGTCTTCTTTTAAGCTTGGATAGCCTTTAGCCACATCCACCGGATCAAGATCAGGCACCCATGCTTTTGCCCGGGTTAGTGCGGTCAGAGCACCAGCCCTGGCAGCAGATCTCTTCAGCTCTTCTACCCGGACAGGCAGCATTGACAACCTTTCTAAGGTCTCCTTGATTAAAGTTGGGGGCGGCTTGTTGTGAGAAGCAGTGCAGATGATCCGTTGTGCGCCGGTATATAACTGCTCTATAAGAGTATAGGTAGCCTTCAGCTTCTTCTGTACGTCAGAGCCCAGATGACTAATGCGAGTTCCTGCGCCATTACAAACATCAGTAAACCGGCAATGTATGGGATGATATGTTGAAAATTTAAGGCCAGGATATTTACCAAACACAGCAGCAGTCATGGCATGTATTTGCCGCTTTACACCAGTTAGCACGTCTACCACCGGTTTAAGAGCTGCTTCTGCGTCCTCGGCTCTTTTTTGCAATGCGGATTTTTCTGTGTCCCAATCCGCCCGCTCCTTGTTGAAACTCTCCTTCAGCTTTTCCATAGCGGCTAAGGCACTGGTAAGCTCATCTTTGGTTTTGGAGGTTTCTGCCTGCTGGGACTTGATGTTTTCTTGCAGATCAGCGGTTTGAGTTTCCTTTTTGCTCAGCTCAGCCTATAAGAGACAAACATATCATGAATTGGCAGTGCATATTTGAAGTACCAAGCACATAACAAGTTATGCACCTGATACTTGGGGGCTAATGCATATTTGCTCGTAATCAGAAATTTCTGCAAGTCCCAAGTGCAATACAAGTATTACTCTTGGCACTTGGGGGCTAATGTATGCTGGCTCAAAGTGACATTATGAGTATTCTTCTAAAAAAGTCCCGGTTCATCTTCATCAGTTAAACCGGCCCTTGGAGGCTAAGCATGCAAAGTTGAGATATTACAAAGTCCCAGTTTAGATGACTATCATAAACCGGCACTTGGGGGCTACTGGAGTTAATATTTGGAATTGAACACAAAAGAGAAGCAGTTATGCAGTTACCACATATCGCTCCTTCATTAGATTCACTAAACCGGCTTCAAAGTCGCGGCTTGTGTACATGCGGTTTAAAAAACCAGAATGGATGTCTTGGGCATTGAGGTGAGCATAGGTTGACAAATCTGTGTTCCATTTTCCTTTGCCCATAGCAGAAACCTCGTCCTTGGCACTATGCTTCGATAAAGCAACAGGATTGCCAGGAGCGGTGTGGCCGACACCAGTAATCATAATATCATCTTCTTTATCATCAGTAGCCTTCACGGGAGTTGACGGTTTATCAGCAGCCTTAGCTGGGCTGGCCGACTTATCATCCGCGCGAGCCGGGCTTGTCGGTTTATCAGTGTGGCCTGTGGTGTCAACTTCTGTTTGTTCAACTATGAAGTTATAATCTTGAGGCGGTGGATCATCATGTGTAGCATCAATATTTGTTCTTTCCAGATCTGGAGTCTTCTCCGGTTCAATATCCACATTATCATCAGACGGTCTATTTAACCGGGCCTTCTTACTGGGTCTAGGCTTGGCACTGAGAAGAACAAGCATAAAGATCAGTACAGTATGCAAACATAACACATTAAGGATAAGATTAAAGCATAACCTACCCAGGGACCGTCTTGAGGGTTGGAAGTTGTGTGGCCGTTGATTCGCCAGAGGACGAATTAGGTGTTCCCTGATAATTTGAATCAGACGGATTAAGGGGCTGTCGAAAACAACCCGCCTTGGGGCAAGAAATATCAGGAGTATAAGAGACCTCTGTTCGGCGTTTCCGGACTGGAGTGTTCGGTAAACCGGCAGAGGTAACTACCTGGCCACTGTGCCGGGTTGTGCGGCGGGCTTCGTGTTGCTGTTTCTTCAAAAGAAAGTTTGGGTCCAAGTGAGCTAAGGGGTGAGAAAATTTTATTTTCCGGTTTGCTTGACGGAGTTTCTGTGTTGGCAGAGGGTCTGAACCGGAAGAAAGGATAGTTACCTCTGCATCGTCAGCCTGGCTGCCTTCGGCGTCGTCCTGATAACAGTCGTTGTCAATAAGGTGTATGAAGAAAGAACCGAGAGAGTCAAGTTCTACCTCTGAGTCCGGATTAGCCAGATCCGCATCAGCATTTGGTTCAGAAGATTTAGTGGTCCTCTTCTTGGCAGGTTTCTTGGTGACCTTGGTCTTCGGGCGAAGTGGTTTGGCCGGTTTATCCTGTGGTTTTTTCTTCCAGAATGGGTCATCGCCCTGTGAAAGATGGACAAAATTTTGAGACTATTTGAAAAGGGGTAAACTAAAACAAGAAAGTTGTGATTCTTACAGTTGGCGGCCTGTTGGAGATGCAGAAAGGGCTTAACCCGGTCTGGCTACAGACAGCTTCCAGTTCATTCAGTATTTTCTTGACAGCCTCAGTAATTTCGGCTTCTGTTAGCTGAATGTCGATGTGTCGTTGAGGGTCTTTCAAATCCCCTGTGTACTCACACATTAAACTGGGGCGCCGGCTTAAGGGCAAAATGCTCCAAGTTATCCAACAACGAACAAAGTCGACACCTGTCAAACCATTTGCCATAAAGGCTCTGAGCTTTGACAGTTGTGGTGCATAGTTGGACCGTTCCTTGGCAGTCAGCCTTTGAGGGAAGGGATGAGTGTTGCTAAGCCGGTGGGGACGGTAACCCGGCAGAGGATTTTCATCAGTTGGAGATGTGTCTTTGCAGTAAAACCAAGTCTGATTCCAGTCCTTGGGGTGACTATGAAGCTTGGCATGAGGAAAGCTGACATCCTTCCTCTTTTGAATTGCCATTCCACCAAGCTCAGTGTTGGGTCCGTCTGTGAACTCTGTGCGACGGTTTAAGTAAAAGAAATCCCTGAACAGTTCAACTGTGGGCTCCTCTTGAAGATAGGCCTCACAAAATACTTGGAAATTGCAAATATTGGACACAGAGTTTGGTCCAATATCTTGAGGGTGGAGTTGGAAGCTGGCCAGCACATCCCGGAAATTTTTTGAACCGGGAGGGCTAAAGCCTCGACCCAGATGGTCAATGAATACAACTACTTCTCCGTCCTTGGGTTCAGGAGGATTTTCCGGACCAGGGGCCCTCCAGTGGATGACTTCTTTCTTGGCTAAAGCTCCAGTTGTGACACATATGTTTAATTGCTCTTCAGTAACCCGGGAAGGAACCCAGTTGCACTCGTAAACTTGTTTGGCCATTTCAATGGGAAGCTGAAACATATTTATTGCCGGTTTAAGATTTATGACGGGCGAGCATAAAGCAATGCAAAATAAGCAGAAGCAAAGGTATATGCATATTGTTAAACCGGAGTTTGATATTACTAAACCGGAGTCTGACAATGGAAAAGGTGCAAAGATCAATGAATCGGCGGTTTAAGAGGGGACTAATGATGCATACCGGATTATTGTTCTTTGACAAAGCTAAACCGCCTATATTGGTACCTAAGCGAGGGAAAAACAGATTTCGCAGACTGGTAAGATAAATTCAGATATGCGGCGTGGCAGAAAATGGAAATATATTCAGACCTAAAATACAGGTGCTTCGACAGTTCATCGGATTCAGATGAGTTTTTCTATACGAAGAGGATGCTCTAATGAGGAAAAAAGGGGCTATGACTGCGACCGCACAAGAAATATCAGATCCAAATTAGCCATTTATGGTACTAAGAAGAACAAGGACAAACAGCGCCGGAGCTTTAATGAACTCCGACGAACACCGAAACCCTAATGGTGAATCTGGAGAAAGAGGAAAGGGACTTACAGATGCGGATGGAGCAGCGAAGGAGCACCGCGTTTTTCTGGTCCGTTCAGGTTGATGCAGCGGCCGGAGTTGAGGAAGAAGGCGGAGCTTGACGACGGCGGCTGCGTGTGACTGTCGGGTCGGCGCGAGGAAGAAGGAGAAAGACGAAGAGGCAAGGGGGAAAATGAAAGGGGCCCTCGGCCTTATTTATAAAGGTGAAGAGATAAGTGACAAACGCGAGAATCGAGGAGCCCAAAGGTTGGATATGTGACAGAGTTATCGCCTCGATTCTCGGAGGCTCATTTTAAATAACAGGTGACGTCATGGCAATTTATTATGATCCTGGAAGATGACGTCATGGCGGTCTACAAGACTTAGGCGAAGGTTTTGAAGAAGAAATTTTCTTAAGTGTTGGAGATCGACATGAACAAGTTCAAATCAATCTGGGGCCTAATGTTGGGGATATTGTTACTGGGTGTAAACCGGCCAGGAGAGGCCGGGTTATCCCCATAATGAGTCATTTATATTTGAAGCCCATGAAGACAAGGAGTATGGCGCTTTATGAAGGCCCAGAGCCCAAAGGCGGATTAAGGGCTTGTAGGTGCAAACTGCCATATTATATGTAACCTGTCTTATAAGATAAGAAAAGAGTAGAGACCGAGCCGGACACGTTGATGAGCCGGCCTCGGGATTCTGTAAACCGCCGGGCGTCAACCTGTGTATATAAAGGGACGACCCGGCGGCGGTTTGAGGAGACGGACGACAACTCGAGAGCCAGGCATAGCGGATTCGCTCCCTGGTCATCGAAACCCTAGCAATTCCACAACAACTGGATTAGGCCTTCACCTTCACCGCAAGGGGCCGAACCAGTATAAACTCTCTGCGTCCCTTGTCCGCTTTAACCCCTTTAAGCTAACCCGTCGCGATGGCTCCACGACTAAGTCCTTTCTCTAGGACATCTGTCGTGACAAAACCACGACACCCTTGGTGTTAGACACACAGTTACTATGGTGACTTTGACTTTACACTGTATCTGGTTACTAAAGACGGGTCGGCCCTGAGGGGTACCCGCGCGAGCATATTTGCGAAGTGATGTGGAGTCGGGTTGACCTGGAGGGTGCCCGCGAGATAAATACGAGGCATGGCCGGGCATTCCTAGCCCTTGCCGCAAGTCCTCGAGACGGGGCGACGGGGTCACATCGATCATGAGTCTCTGCTCATTACCGCGCGCTCCTAATCCACTAAACGGTTTGGATATTTGATCCGAGGGGCCTCTGGCCTAATAGCACTAACCATCACGTGGGCATAGTATGGGCGTTCTGCGTCGTATACTTCAGCCGGAGCTTAATGGACGTCAGCGACTGAGCGGCGCGCGCTGGATTGGACTGGTTACGCAACCGCGCTTGTATTAAGGGGTTGCTAGGTCTGCTTTCAGCCGCCCACGCAACATGCAGGAGTTCCCGGGGCAAAGGCCCAAGACCCCCGGGTGCATAGGTTTAGTCCGGCGTGCTGACCTCTCTGTTAAGTATTCGGTCGGGTTGCGGCGTATCGTTTGGTCGAGGCCGGGCATGACCCAGTAAAGTGTGTCCGGCCGGAGTTAAGCGAGCGTGGTGGGTAACTTGGTGCACACCTGCAGGGAAGAAACTTCTATCGATAGCCTGTCCTACGGTAACGGACACTCGGAGTTGTATCTCAATCGGTATAACTAGAACTTGAGATGATAACTGGATAGTATGGCTCTGGGATTGCTTTCTCGCAGGGAGTCGAGAAAGGATCTCTGGCCGAGGTTGTTGACACTGCTACTACTTTACTTTATGCTAATCTGCACTCTTCTAATGCTGCAAGACTGCTGAAGATGCTAGTCTTCGATAGGACTAGGCTTTCCCCCCCTATTCTGGCATTTCTGCAGCCCAGTCCACATATATAGCCTCCTTTGATAATGTTGCATATGTAGTGTAGATCCTTGCTTGCTGAGTACTTCGGATGAGTACTCACGTTTGCTTTACTTTCTTTTTCCCCCATATCCCTTTTGATGCCACCAGACGACGGAGCCCCTGAGCCGGCTGTCCCCGCCGACGGCTACTACTACTACTACCCTGCCGGTGAGTACTAATACTACGAGGAGCCGACCGACGACCAGGAGTAGGATCGGAGGGTCCAGGGCAGGAGGCCTACGCCTTTCGATCGTAGCTTTTATTTTGCCCCGCCTTGTTAAAGGCTTATCTGATTTATGTTTCAGTCTGTACCTAGACTCTGATACTTCCGCTGACGCTTGTATGCCATCGAGCTATGTATTCGAGCCCTCGAGGCCCTGGCTTGTAATATAAAGCTTGTATGACTTTATTTATGTTTTAGAGTTGTGTTGTGATATCTTCAAGTGAGTCCTTAGGCTTGATCGTGTGCATTTACGTGTATGATTAGTGCACGATTAAGCCGGGGTCGTCACATCTACCCCCCCTCTTCTCTCTCGATTAGACCCCGACATTGATGTAGCTCCCGAGACAGACGCTGCTCTGGAGTACGACCACGTCCCCGATGACACCGTTGACAACCAACCACTTGCCCCAGAGCTTGCAGGCAAGCACCCCCATTTTGAGCATTCCTATATCGCCTATTCTCTTCTCTCTTATGCTTACATTAGAACTGCTACTGCTACTGTTATCCTATATCTGCTGCATAGCCTGTTTATCGTAACCTGCTTGATACCTTTCTACTTATCCTAAACTGCTTAGTATAGGCTGGGTAGAGACCCGACAGAGACCCCCACTTATCCCGACTGCCCCGCTGGATTATCAGAAGACCCGATCAACGGGATTGAAGACCAGGCCCCGGCACCGCACATCACTTCCCCCTTAGATGCTCGTCACTACTGGGTTACTATCGAGTGCCGAGGGTGATACCTCGTCAGCACTTCTGATGTTAACCTTATAGGTTAGTTATCGGTTATGGCCATCGAGGGTGATTCCTCCATCTCCATTCCCGGTAATGACATTGTCGAGTAACTCCTCAAGAGTGGACCTCGAGGGTGATTCCTCCTTCGTTCACCTTGACGATAACATCAGGTGGAATTCCATGGAGGGTGATTCCTCAGGGTTCCCCTTGGTGTTAGACAGATAGTTACTATGGTTTTTATGACTTACACTGAACCATGTTACTTAAGACGGGTCGGCACTGAGGGGTACCTGCGCGAGCTTAATTGCGAGTGATGTGGAGTCGGGTTGACCTGGAGGGTGCCCGCGAGATAAATACGAGGCGTGGCCGGGCATTCTTAGCCCTTGCCGCAAGTCCTCGAGACGGGGCGACGGGGTCACATTGATCGTGAGTCTCTGCTCGTTTCCGCGCGCTCCTAATCCACTTAACGGTTTGGGTATTTGATCCGAGGGGCCTCTGGCCTGATAGCACTAACCATCACGTGGGCATAGTATGGGCGTTCTGCGTCGTATACTTCAGCCGAAGCTTAATAGATGTCAGCGACTGAGCGGCACACGCTGGGTTGGACTGGGAACGCAACCGCACTTGTATAAGGGGTTGCTAGGTCTGCTCACCGACGGTGCACGTAACGTGCAGGAGTTCCCGGGGCGATGGCCCAAGACCCCTAGGGGCATAGGTTTAGTCCGGCGTGCTGATATCTCTGTTAAGTATTCGGTTGGGTTGCGGCGCATCGTTTGGCCGAGGCCGGGCATGACCCAGTAAAGTGTGTCCGGCCGGAGTTAAGCGAGCTTGGTGGGTAACTTGGTGCACCCCTGCAGGGAAGAACTAGTCTATCGATAGCCTGTCCTACGGTAACGGACACTCGGAGTTGTATCCCGATCGGTACAACTAGAACTTGAGATGAGAACTGGATAGTACGGCTCTGGGATTGCTTTCTCGCAGGGAGTCGAGAAAGGATCTCTGGCCGAGGTTGATAACACTACTACTACTTTACTTTATGCTAATCTGCACTCTTCTAATGCTGCAAGACTGCTGAAGATGTTGAAGATGCTAGTCTTTGATAGGACTAGGCTTTCTCCCTCTATTCTGGCATTTCTGTAGCCCAGTCCACATATACAGCCTCCCTTTGATAATGTTGCATATGTAGTGTAGATCCTTGCTTGCTGAGTACTTCGGATGAGTACTCACGTTTGCTTTGCTTTCTTTTTTTCCCCATATCCTATTGTTGCATCCAGACGACGGAGCCCCTGAGCCAGTTGCCCCCGCCGACGGCTACTACTACTACCCGCCCGGCGAGTACTACTACTACGAGGAGCCGACTGACGACCAGGAGTAGGATCGGAGGGTCCAAGGCAGGAGGCCTACGCCTTTCGATCATAGTATTTTATTTTACCCCGCCTTCTAAAGGCTTATCTCTCTTTCTGTAATATATCTGTACTTAGATATCTGATGCTTCCGCTGACGCTTGTATGCCATCGAGCTATGTATTCGAGCCCTCGAGGCCCTGGCTTGTAATATAAAGCCTGTATGACTTTATTTATGTTTTAGAGTTGTGTTGTGATATCTTCAAGTGAGTCCTTAGGCTTGATCATGTGCATTTGCGTGTATGGTTAGTGCACGATTAAGCCGGGGTCGTCACAGGTTGGTATCAGAGCCGACTGCCTCTAGGAGTCCCCCCTTTCCGATTCCTTGGCCGAAGTTGAGTCTAGTTGTCAAAAACTAATTTACTAACTTGGTTGTGTGGCTTACGGGCCCACGTCGCCAACTGGGTGGTATAACGATCTTTTACTCCTCGAACTTTACTCTGGGACTCTGATCTCTCTTCTATTCGGGTTAAATTTTTTACTAACACCGACACTTAGGATCTCGTAAATCCCATCCTCCCGGAGAGCTGGATATCTATGCGATTTCCCTGTCATTGATCTGATTAGTCTGATAATCAATTTCCTTTCCATTGTTTTGTTTAACCTTTCCTTCCGAGATCTGTTATATTTCTCAGCATTGTATAACAACCCTGAATTTCTTTAATTTCAGATGGATCGTCTGTTTCCGCCACGCCCTACGACCCAGCTTGTGCTTCACACTTGGGCTCGTGATGCCCCTGGGTTTCCAGCTGTTCTGATCGCTCTCCTGACCAGACTAGGTTACCACTGGTACCCCGAGTACATGGTCTATGAGGTTTACCGCGAGTTCAACCAGGAGCAGTACTATGCTGATGTTCGCATCTATGATCATCAGGATGACTCGGACACTGAGCTGTACCTTTTCCACGGTATCGGCGTGACGATTGAGATGGCAGTCCATGATGCATCCTACTCTGCTGTCGCACGTCTCCGAGGAGAGCACAATGCTAGTTTGGATGAATCTGAGTTCCGATACATTCCGTATGCACCTGTTGGAGATGCTACTAGATACTACACAGCTACCTGTGCCCCGTACGAGCCTCGACGTTCTTCCGCAACACAGTCAACCCGCTGGATGCCGATGACTGGCTGCGTGACATCTCCTATGAGATGGAGTCTGCTCATGTCGCCCCGGCCAATTATGTCACCTTTGCGACATACCTTCTGAAGGGTCCCGCATCACAATGGTGGGCCACTCATCGACAGACCCTACCACCTGGTACCGTCGTCACTTGGGCAGAATTCAAGATTGCTTTTCGTGCCCGCTACATTCCTCAAGCTGTCATAGCCCGGAAGAAGGCCGAGTTCCGTAGTCTCGTTCAAGGCAACAAGACTGTGGAAGTTTATCAGCGCGAGTTTCTTGACCTGTCTTGCTACGCTGAAGAAGACATCCCCACCGATGACCGAAGGCAGGAGAAGTTTCGTGAAGGGCTGCATCATGATATTCAGTTAGCTCTGCTTGTTCAAGACTATCCTGATTTCGCCACCTTGGTGAATAAGGCTATCGTGGTTGAAACTGGTCTGAAGAAGCATAAGGAAGCGACCAGACGCACTCGTGAAGCGGGCTCATCTTCGGGCTCGTCTTCCCAGAAGCGCCGCATCTGGATCCCTCAGAGCATGTACCATCCAGCAGCTCTAGTGTACATGCCTTCTTATGCCGAGGCAGCCACTTCAAGCTCCAGCACCTCGAGCTCCTGCACCTCGTCCTGACAGCGGACTATGCTTCAAGTGTGGCCAGCCAGGTCACCGTGCTAGGGATTGTTCTCAAAAGCAGAATCAGTTGGCTCTTCCCTCTGTTGGCCGTGGTATTCCTCAGCAATGTAATAACAATGCCAGACCTTCTTATGGTCGTGGGCAGCACTACCACGTCAACATGTCTGAAGCTCCGGATCAACCAGATACTGTGATGGGTACACTTCTCGTTAATTAAGTACCAGCATCTGTTTTATTTGATTCAGGAGCATCACATTCATTCATGTCAGATAAATTCGCACTCATGCATGAAGTTAAATGTGATATGCTACCCCAAAAGATACGAGTAAATACTCCCATGGGACACTGTCACACCTCCTCGGTCAGCCCCGATGTCATGATTAATATCGAAGGGTTGGAGTTCCGAGCATCCCCCATTATTCTCAACTCCTCTGATATTGATCTTATTCTGGGAATGGATTGGTTGAAGGCTCATTACGCCTCAATCAATTGTGCCCCTAAAGTTGTACATCTCCTTCACCCATCGGATGAGATAGTGAATTATCATGCTTATCTCACTCAGAACGCTGAGGCTCAAATTTATGCCTTGAATGCGTTAAACGCTTCACCGCTTGAGGGGATCGAAAACATCCCAGTCGTTTGTGACTTCCAGGATGTTTTTCCAGAAGAACTTTCGGGAATACCCCCTGCTAGAGCTGTCGAGTTTGTCATCGACTTGAAGCCTCGCACCACTCCTATTGCGAAGCATCCCTACAAGATGCCTCCGCACCACCTTCTCGAGCTTAAGGAAGAAATTGACAAGTCACTTAAGAAGGGTTTCATTCGCCCTAGTTCCTCTGCCTGGCGAGCACCTTCTCTCTTTGTCAAGAAGAAAGATGGTACGAATAGGTTGGTCCAAGATTACCGCCCTATCAACCAGGCAACCATTCAGAATAGTTATCCGCTTCCCTGGATCAATGATTTATATGATCAACTTGCTGGATCTTCGGTGTTCTCTAAACTCGACTTGAGGTTGGGTTATTGTTGGGGAACGTAGCAGAATTTTAAAATTTTCTACGCATCACCAAGATCAATCTATGGAGTCATCTAGCAACGAGTGAGAGGGGAGTGTATCTACATACCCTTGTAGATCGCGAGCGGAAGCGTTCAAGAGAACGGGGTTGATGGAGTCGTACTCGTCGTGATCCAAATCACCGATGACCGAGCGCCGAACGGACGGCACCTCCGCGTTCAACACACGTACGGAGCAGAGACGTCTCCTCCTTCTTGATCCAGCAAGGGGGGAGGAGAGGTTGATGGAGATCCAGCAGCACGACGGTGTGGTGGTGGAAGCAGCGGGATTTCAGCAGGGCTTCGCCAAGCGCTACTGGAGGAGGAAGAGGTGTCACGGGAGGGAGAGGGAGGCGCCAGGGGCTGAGCTGTTTCTCCCATGCACCTCCCCACTATATATAGGGGTGGAGGGGGCTGGTTTCTTGCCCTCCAAGTCCATTGGGGCGTTGGCAAAGGTGGAAGGAAAGAAATCCCATCCTTTCCCTTCCCCACCGATTGTTATTCCCCTTTTTTAGGGATCTTGATCTTATCCCTTCGGGATATGATCTTATTCCTTCTAAGGGGGAATCTTGGTGCGCCTTGACTAGGGGTGTGGGGCCTTGCCCCCACTACCCACGTTCATGTGGGTCCCCCCATGCAGGTGGGCCCCACTCCGGAACCTTCTAGAACCTTCTCGGTACAATACCGAAAAATCCCGAACATTTTCCGGTGGCCAAAATAGGACTTCCCATATATAAATCTTTACCTCCGGACCATTCCGGAACTCCTCGTGACGTCCAGGATCTCATCCGAGACTCCGAACAACCTTCGGGTTACCGCATACTAATATCTCTATAACCCTAGCGTCACCGAACCTTAAGTGTGTAGACCCTACAGGTTCGGGAGACACGCAGACATGACCGAGACGACTCTCCGGTCAATAACCAACAGCGGGATCTGGATACCCATGTTGGCTCCCACATGCTCCTCGATGATCTCATCGGATGAACCACGATGTCGAGGATTCAATCAATCCCGTACGCAATTCCCTTTGTCTATCGGTACGATACTTGCCCGAGATTCGATCGTCGGTATCTCGATACCTTGTTCAATCTCGTTACCGGCAAGTCTCTTTACTCGTTTCCGTAACACATCATCCCGTGAACAACTCCTTGATCACATTGAGCTCATTATGATGATGTCCTACCGAGTGGGCCCAGAGGTACCTCTCCGTTACATGGAGTGACAAATCCCAGTCTCGATTCGTGCCAACCCAACAGATACTTTCGGAGATACCCGTAGTGCACCTTTATAGCCACCCAGTTACGTTGTGACGTTTGGTGCACCCAAAGCACTCCTACGGTATCCGGGAGTTGCACGATCTCATGGTCTAAGGAAAAGTTACTTGACATTGGAAAAGCTTTAGCAAACGAACTACACGATCTAGTGCTAGGCTTAGGATTGGGTCTTGTCCATCACATCATTCTCCTAATGATGTGATCCCGTTATCAATGACATCCAATGTCCATGGTCAGGAAACCGTAACCATCTATTGATCAACGAGCTAGTCAACTAGAGGCTTACTAGGGACATGTTGTGGTCTATGTATTCACACATGTATTACGATTTCCGGATAACACAATTATAGCATGAATAACAGACAATTATCATGAACAAGGAAATATAATAATAACCATTTTATTATTGCCTCTAGGGCATATTTCCAACAGTCTCCCACTTGCACTAGAGTCAATAATCTAGTTACATTGTGATGAATCGAACACCCATAGAGTACTGGTGTTGATACCACTGTTGGGGAACGTAGCAGAATTTTAAAATTTTCTACGCATCACCAAGATCAATCTATGGAGTCATCTAGCAACGAGTGAGAGGGGAGTGTATCTACATACCCTTGTAGATCGCGAGCGGAAGCGTTCAAGAGAACGGGGTTGATGGAGTCGTACTCGTCGTGATCCAAATCACCGATGACCGAGCGCCGAACGGACGGCACCTCCGCGTTCAACACACGTACGGAGCAGAGACGTCTCCTCCTTCTTGATCCAGCAAGGGGGGAGGAGAGGTTGATGGAGATCCAGCAGCACGACGGTGTGGTGGTGGAAGCAGCGGGATTTCAGCAGGGCTTCGCCAAGCGCTACTGGAGGAGGAAGAGGTGTCACGGGAGGGAGAGGGAGGCGCCAGGGGCTGAGCTGTTTCTCCCATGCACCTCCCCACTATATATAGGGGGGGAGGGGGCTGGTTTCTTGCCCTCCAAGTCCATTGGGGCGTTGGCAAAGGTGGAAGGAAAGAAATCCCATCCTTTCCCTTCCCCACCGATTGTTATCCCCCTTTTTTAGGGATCTTGATCTTATCCCTTCGGGATATGATCTTATTCCTTCTAAGGGGGAATCTTGGTGCGCCTTGACTAGGGGTGTGGGGCCTTGCCCCCACTACCCACGTTCATGTGGGTCCCCCCATGCAGGTGGGCCCCACTCCGGAACCTTCTAGAACCTTCTCGGTACAATACCGAAAAATCCCGAACATTTTCCGGTGGCCAAAATAGGACTTCCCATATATAAATCTTTACCTCCGTACCATTCCGGAACTCCTCGTGACGTCCAGGATCTCATCCGAGACTCCGAACAACCTTCGGGTTACCGCATACTAATATCTCTATAACCCTAGCGTCACCGAACCTTAAGTGTGTAGACCCTACGGGTTCGGGAGACACGCAGACATGACCGAGACGACTCTCCGGTCAATAACCAACAGCGGGATCTGGATACCCATGTTGGCTCCCACATGCTCCTCGATGATCTCATCGGATGAACCACGATGTCGAGGATTCAATCAATCCCGTACGCAATTCCCTTTGTCTATCGGTACGATACTTGCCCGAGATTCGATCGTCGGTATCTCGATACCTTGTTCAATCTCGTTACCGGCAAGTCTCTTTACTCGTTTCCGTAACACATCATCCCGTTAACAACTCCTTGATCACATTGAGCTCATTATGATGATGTCCTACCGAGTGGGCCCAGAGGTACCTCTCCGTTACATGGAGTGACAAATCCCAGTCTCGATTCGTGCCAACCCAACAGATACTTTCGGAGATACCCGTAGTGCACCTTTATAGCCACCCAGTTACGTTGTGACGTTTGGTGCACCCAAAGCACTCCTACGGTATCCGGGAGTTGCACAATCTCATGGTCTAAGGAAAAGTTACTTGACATTGGAAAAGCTTTAGCAAACGAACTACACGATCTAGTGCTAGGCTTAGGATTGGGTCTTGTCCATCACATCATTCTCCTAATGATGTAATCCCGTTATCAATGACATCCAATGTCCATGGTCAGGAAACCGTAACCATCTATTGATCAACGAGCTAGTCAACTAGAGGCTTACTAGGGACATGTTGTGGTCTATGTATTCACACATGTATTACGATTTCCGGATAACACAATTATAGCATGAATAACAGACAATTATCATGAACAAGGAAATATAATAATAACCATTTTATTATTGCCTCTAGGGCATATTTCCAACAGTTATCACCAGATCCGTGTCCGCGAAGAGGAAATTCCGAAGACTGCATTCGTGACTCGTTATGGTTCCTACGAGTACACCGTCATGTCGTTTGGTTTAACAAATGCTCCAGCTACGTTCTCCCGCTTAATGAATTACATATTCATGGATTACCTCGACAAATTCGTCGTGGTATATCTGGATGATATTCTGGTATATTCGAAGAATAAGGAAGAACATGCTGAACATCTCCGCCTTGTTCTGGAGAGACTTCGAGAGCACAAGTTATATGCCAAGTACTCTAAGTGTGAATTCTGGCTTTCTGAAGTAACCTACCTTGGACATGTCATCTCCAAGGACGGTATTGCCGTTAATCCGGAGCATGTTCAGGCTATTCTTGACTGGACCCCTCCGAAGAATGTCAAACAAGTCAGAAGTTTTCTCGGACTTGCAAGTTATTGTCGTCGATTCGTCGAGAATTTTTCCAAGATTGCCAAGCCCCTGACTAATCTGCTTCACAAAGGCGTTAAGTTTGAGTGGACAGACAAATGTCAGGAAAGTTTCCAGACCCTCAAGGACAAGCTTACTTCTGCTCCGATGCTTGCTCCTCCAGATTCCCGTAAAGACTTTGTGATTTTCTGCGACGCCTCTCGTCAAGGATTAGGCTGTGTCCTAATGCAAGAGCGAAAAGTAATTGCATATGCTTCGCGACAATTGCGTACGCATGAAGAAAACTATCGAGTGCATGATCTTGAAGTTGCTGCTATGATTTATGCCTTGAAGCAGTGGCGTCATTACCTTCTCGGTAATCGATGTGAGATTTATACCGATCATCAGAGCTTGAAGTATTTATTCACTCAGCCAGAACTTAACCTCCGTCAACAGCGATGGTTGGAAACAATTACGGACTATGACTGTGGTATTTCTTATACCCCTGGCAAAGCTAATGTGATGGCCGATGCCTTGAGCCGCAAGTCATACTGTAACAACCTTATGGTTAAACAAGCTCAACCCCAGCTGTATGAAGAATTGCGCAAGCTGAACCTCTGTATCATTCCGCAAGGTTCTCTTAATAACCTTGTGGTATAGCCAGATCTTGAGAAAGCTGTCAAGATTGCTCAAGCTCAAGATGCTGAAATTGGTCTGATGAAGAAATAACTTCACCTTGAGAAGTACAGAGATTTCTCGATTGCCGAAGATGGAACTCTGTATTTCAGGGACCGCATTGTAGTACCTCGCTTCGAGCTGATGACTGACAAAGTCATGAAGGAGGCCCATGATACACCGCTGTCTATCCATCCGGGTAGCACCAAGATGTATCGTGATCTTCGTCAAAGGTACTGGTGGTCTAGAATGAACCAGGACATTGCTCGTTATGTTGCTGAATGTGACATTTGCCGTCGCGTGAAAGCAGAACATCAGAAGCCTGCTGGACTTCTTCAACCGCTCCCTATTCCTTTGTGGAAATGGGATAAAGTGCAAATGGATTTCATTACTGGCCTTCCCAAGTCTCACAAGGGTCACGATGCCATTCTTGTCGTCGTCGACCAACTTTCCAAAGTTGCACATTTTCTACCTATCAAGGAGACTATCACTGCTAGCCAATTAGCAGAGCTATATATCTCCAGAATTGTTTCACTCCACGGTATTCCGAAGGAGATCAGTTCGGACCGTGGCGGACTATTCACCTCCAAATTCTGGGAAAGTTTCCAAGAAGCAATGGGAACTCACATTACCTGGAGTTCAGCTTATCATCCCCAATCCCAAGGCCAAGTTGAGCGAGTTAACCAAGTGCTTGAAGATATGCTTCGAGCTTGTGTTATATCCTTCGGTAAGAAATGGGAGGAATCTCTCCCGTATGCCGAGTTCTCTTATAACAATAGCTATCAAGCCAGCTTGAAAATGGCCCCCTTTGAAGTTCTTTATGGACGTAAATGTCGAACCCCTCTGAATTGGTCAGAAACTGGGGAACGACCTCTCGTGGGACCGGACATTATTCAACACGCCGAAGAACAGGTCAGAATTGTCCGAGAAAATCTCAAGGCGGCTCAAGACCGTCAGAAGAGCAACTATGATCGCAAAGATGGGGCTTGACCTATCAACCAGGTGATCAAGCTTATCTTCGTGTCACCCCGATGAAGGGCACCCGTCGTTTCGGAATCAAGGGCAAGCTAGCTCCTCGCTATATTGGTCCCTTTCGCATTGTGGCCAGACATGGACAGGTGGCATATAAATTGGAGTTGCCACCGCAATTCTCTCATATTCACGATGTCTTTCACGTGTCGCAACTTCGTAAATGCTTCAAGGAATCTCCACACCGTGCAGTGGATCACGAGATGCTTCAACTGCAAGATGAATTATCTTATAAGGAGCATCCGATCCGCATTCTCGATGAAGCCGAACGTTGAACCCGTCAGAAGACGACCAAGTTCCTGAAAGTGCAGTGGTCGAATCATACTGAAGATGAAGCCACTTGGGAACGCGAGGATCATCTTCGGGAAGAATATCCCGACCTCTTTCCTTCTACCTCCTAAATTCTCAGGACGAGAATTTCTTTTAGAGGAGGAGAATTTGTAACACCCCTATGTAATTGCCACTGTGATCAGCTGATAATAATGCCAAGTCATATCATTTGCAGTGCCTAGTCATAGTGGTTAACCAAAGCAATTCAAAATCCATTCTGAAAATCAACTCAAACTCCAAGGTGAAATATGAATTTGTTCAAACCCTGTTGGAAAAATGTTCACTAAATAGAAAATATTCCAGAAGCACTCATAAAAATATACACAATGGAATTGGAACTAGCTAAATGACTCCAACAACATGAAACAACACCAAAACAGGATTATTTAATCCACTAAAATCCTTTTCAAATTCAAATAAGGTCCTACTTTGCCCAAACTAATTTTTGGTGAAAGATAATATTGCATTGCAATATTTGGGCCAAGTCTCACATTTTACAAAAGTGCAAAAGTGTTCTAACTAATACAAAACAGAAAAGAAATAAAAGAAAAACTCAAAACAGAAACATAAAATAAAACGAGGCACTGTGCACTGGGCCTAAGTGCACAGTGCCCCGCAGCCAGCCCACCAGCCCATCTCCCTCCCTCTCACCAATGCGTGTCGCCGCCGCCGTGGTCGAGCGCGCGCGCGCCGGTGTGGTGTTGACACCGGGGCAGCCACCGACGCCGCGAGGGGATAAGGACGGCCAGTGCCTCCCCCCTAGCCTCTCCATCCATTTCCCCTCCTCCTCTGTCGCTCCCTCGCCTCAGATCCGCCGACGCCCGAGCGTGGTCGCCGCCGCTCGCCGTCGTCCACGCGGCCACAACCACCGCATCGCCTCACCGTCCTGTCCGTCGCCTCCGCCGACCACGACTACATCGTCCTCGACCCCGAGCGCAAGCAGTAGAGCCCTGCTACGCTGGGATGGAGCCGTCTTCTTCCTCGGATCTCCGACGCATCTCCGACGAGCCCCGCCGTTCTGCTGCTCCTAAGCCACCAAGGGCTTTTCGTAGCCGCTCGGTGAGTTCCACGCCTTCCTTCCCTTTCCTCCGCGCTGCCTGTCGCCGTCCCTAGCCACCGCACCACTCACAACGGAGCGCGTCGCCGCCGACGAGCTCGTCGCCGTCGCTACGGCCACCGACACGCTCGCCTGAGTCGAGCACCGTGCTCGTGAGGCTCGTGCGAGTCCAACGCGCACCCGCACGCGCTTCCCCGTGTCCTCTAGCACCTATCACGGCGAGTGCCCGAACACGCCACCGCACTTGCTCGACGCCGGCGACGATTCCGGCCGATTCCGGCGATGCCACCACCACCACTGGATACGGCTCGTTCGACTCGTTCGAACGCACCCCCGCGCGCGCCAAATGGCCGTCTACAGGCGAAATCCGACGAGGCCCGAGGCCTCGGCCGTGTTTTCGCGCACGCCGGCGATCAGCCGCCGGCCAGCTGATGTGGCGAAGTGGGTCCCGCCTCTGGGTCGCTGACCGTGGGCCCTGGGGGCCCTAGTTGACTGGGTTAGCCCAGTCAACTGTGCTGACTGGGCAACCCCTGTCACTGACACGCGGGCCCCACCGCCCTGTTAATTAACTAAAACATTTAATTAAATAAAAATAATTAGTTTAGACTAATGTCTCACTGACAGGTGGGGCCCACCTCCTAATTAATCCTGTTAGCTGAGTTAACTCACTGTTAACCTTAACAGAGGCTGACATGTGGGTCCCACTGGACCCACATGTCAGGTTTGACTGGTCAGCCGACCTGTTGACTTGCTGACGTCAGCATTGCCTCATGCTGACATCATAAATCATTTTCTGCTAAATATAATAATTCCAGAAACCAGTTAAATCTTTGAAAATTAATAACTTTTAAACCTTAGCTCGGATTGAAAAACTTAAAACATGAAAGTTGCTCAGAACGACGAGACGAGTCTGATTGTGGCGTCCGTTTTCATGTCGGAACCTCCTACATAGGAGAACTCGTAACTCTGAGCCCGATTCTGGTAGATGAATAGTGCATGCTTATCTGTTAATAACTCCAACTTCAATCCTAAAGTAACTAAAAATGACTTAGACATATCTTTAGGCAACCCTGCACTGCATCATAGCATAGCATGCACTGTGTTGCATTTGATTGCACTATGTTTACCTGTTTCTACCCCCCCTCTTCTCTCTCGATTAGACCCCGACGTTGACGTAGCTCCCGAGACAGACGCTGCTCCGGAGTACGACCACGTCCCCGACGACACCGTTGACGACCAGCCACTTGCCCCAGAGCTTGCAGGCAAGCACCCCCATTTTGAGCACTCCTATATCGCCTACTCTCTTCTCTCTTATGCTTGCATTAGAACTGATACTGCTACTGTTATCCTATATCTGCTGCATAGCCTGTTTATTGTAACCTGCTTGATACCTTTCTACTTATCCTAAACTGCTTAGTATAGGCTGGGTAGAGACCCGACAGAGACCCCCACTTATCCCGACTGCCCAGCCGGATTATCAGAAGACCCGATCAACGGGATTGAAGACCAGGCCCCGGCACCGCACATCACTTCCCCCTTAGATGCTCGTCACTACTGGGTTACTATCGAGTGCCGAGGGTGATACCTCGTCAGCACTTCTGATGTTAACTTTATAGGTTAGTTATCGGTTATGGCCATCGAGGGTGATTCCTCCATCTCCATTCCCGGTAACGACATTGTCGAGTAACTCCTCAAGAGTGGACCTCGAGGGTGATTCCTCCTTCGTTCACCTTGACGATAACATCAGGTGGAATTCCATGGAGGGTGATTCCTCAGGGTTCCCCTTGGTGTTAGACACACAGTTACTATGGTTGTTATGACTTACACTGAACCATGTTACTAAAGACGGGTCGGCCCTGAGGGGTACCCGCGCGGGCTTAATTGCGAGTGATGTGGAGTCGGGTTGACCTGGAGGGTGCCCGCGAGATAAATACGAGGCGTGGCCGGGCATTCTTAGCCCTTGCCGCAAGTCCTCGAGACGGGGCGACGGGGTCACATCGATCGTGAGTCTCTGCTTGTTTCCGCGCGCTCCTAATCCACTTAACGGTTTGGATATTTGATCCGAGGGGCCTCTGGCCTGATAGCACTAACCATCACGTGGGCATAGTATGGGCGTTCTGCGTCGTATACTTCAGCCGAAGCTTAATAGATGTCAGCGACTGAGCGGCACACGCTGGGTTGGACTGGGAACGCAACCGCACTTGTATAAGGGGTTGCTAGGTCTGCTCACCGGCGGTGCACGTAACGTGCAGGAGTTCCCGGGGCGATGGCCCAAGACCCCTGGGGGCATAGGTTTAGTCCGGCGTGCTGACCTCTCTGTTAAGTATTCGGTCGGGTTGCGGCGTATCGTTTGGCCAAGGCCGGGCATGACCCAGTAAAGTGTGTCCGGCCGGAGTTAAGCGAGCGTGGTGGGTAACTTGGTGCACCCCTGCAGGGAAGAATTAATTTATCGATAGCCTGTCCTACGGTAACGGACACTCGGAGTTGTATCCCGATCGGTACAACTAGAACTTGAGATGAGAACTGGATAGTACGGCTCTGGGATTGCTTTCTCGCAGGGAGTCGAGAAAGGATCTCTGGCCGAGGTTGATAACACTACTACTACTTTACTTTATACTAATCTGCACTCTTCTAATGCTGCAAGACTGCTGAAGATGTTGAAGATGCTAGTCTTCGATAGAACTAGGCTTTCTCCCTCTATTCTGGCATTTCTGCAGCCCAGTCCACATATACAGCCTCCCTTTGATAATGTTGCATATGTAGTGTAGATCCTTACTTGCTGAGTACTTCGGATGAGTACTCACGTTTGCTTTGCTTTCTTTTTTTCCCCATATCCTATTGTTGCATCCAGACGACGGAGCCCCTGAGCCAGTTGCCGCCACCGACGGCTACTACTACTACCCGCCCGACGAGTACTACTACTACGAGGAGCCGACTGACGACCAGGAGTAGGATCGGAGGGTCCAAGGCAGGAGGCCTACGTCTTTCGATCGTAGTATTTTATTTTACCCCGCCTTCTAAAGGCTTATCTCTCTTTCTGTAATATATCTGTACTCAGATAACTGATGCTTCCGTTGACGCTTGTATGCCATCGAGCTATGTATTCGAGCCCTCGAGGCCCTGGCTTGTAATATAAAGCTTGTATGACTTTATTTATGTTTTAGAGTTGTGTTGTGATATCTTCAAGTGAGTCCTTAGGCTTGATCGTGTGCATTTGCGTGTATGGTTAGTGCACGATTAAGCCGGGGTCGTCACATGCTGCTTGCTGCGTTCTCGTCCGTTGTCGCCTAAGCTGAGCCGTAGTCGAAGACTCGAAGTCGATGTCAAGCATATTGCCGGACACCTCGGGCACCGACTGGAGGCGGCACGGCTATGATGCCCTGCTTGACTCGCCCGCCGTCTACGTCAATCATCTCGATTAGGCACAATGTTTCCATGCAAAACGGCTCCTCGTTGCCGTTACCCATGCCCGGCCGGCCAAAAAGGGCCTCCATGTCGCCGAAGCCGACGAGGTTGAACGGGCGCCCGGAGATGCCGTTGTAGGGTTTCATCGGATTGATCATGGCATGACACGACGGCCTTCGTCGCTTCCTGGAGAGGCGCCAACGAGCCGAGCTCCGTGGGGTGGGATCGAAGATGGGAACGTGAATACAATAGGTTCTACTCTGATGCCGGTCTCCTTGTCACACTTCTGCTCCTCGGACGAGTCCTCGCCTCCGGGACAACAAGCCAGCTCGACAGGAGGTGCCCGCTGCCCCTGGGCCCTGGCCTGTGAGCGCCTCCCGGACGACCAGCACGCTTGATAGGAGGTACCCGAAGCTCCTAGCCTGCGACAGTGGCGGACGAGATGTACAGGATGAGCGGGCGCCTCGCTCCAGGGCGACCCGGCAATGGAAACGACAAGGCCTGCAGAGGGAAATTGTGGCGGGGAAGCAGACTTTGGATTAGGTGCTACAGAAATATAAAAAAATGCCAAAGGAAAATGTCGAAACTACCCCGCAAATCAACGGTTGGTATGATTCAATACTACTCCCTCCAAGGAGTAGTATGATGCACCGTAAAAGATCTCAAAAAAAGATGGTCATAACTTTCTACGCAAAAGGAAGGTCGAGGACTCCGCGAGTTAGTTAATCTAGCTGCAGCGATGAACATGTGCGACTTCTGCCGCTCGTTGAAATAACAAATGGAAGTCCACATGCTGCTGCTGCTGCTGCTGCTGCTGCTGCACATGGATGATGAACCGACGACAAATTCTTCTCCGGCTCGTTGCACCGACAAAACGGAGAACTATGTAGGCACAAGACCGCTACACCTTCGCTGGGTATGCTTGATCGTGCTGGCCGTGTACTGGCTTACCATGATGTATAATACGTTCCTCTATGTGCCAGGAGGCAGGATTCCATACAGACAGTATTAGGGCATGGCCAATGCATAGCCGCCTCACATGCCATGTAGGATCGGATGTCAGAAAAAGTAGGTTCGGATAGGGAAGCGGGATTCTCTGCAGGAGACAAATGCTTGGAGAGAAAAAGTGTGGTCCAGTGCATAAAGTTGGAAAAGTTGAAGTGGAGAGTAGGGATGCATGTGTAGAGAGAGTCTACTTTGTACTTTTTGATGAGGTCCACTAGTAGTAGCTTGCATTGGAAAGAAAAAAATCAATATAGATGCCTTAAATTACCTTTTGTCATATGTCATCATTGTACATGCCCTCAAGAAGAAGTGACTGACTGGCTGGCAGATTAGTTAAGCTAGCTTAATCAGTACTGCACTAGTTTATAGCCCTGATTAGTTTAGTTAAGGATGGGCCCTTCCCCAGACCCCAAGCAGCAGCTTCTAATCAAATGTGATTAAGCTAATTATTCCACGGCCATGAGAGGGTAGGGTTTTGTCTGATGCGAGAGCTAGCGATTATGTCTTGCTAGTTTTGCTGGATTCCCTTCCCTCTTTTTGCTTAACAAAAGGTGGTTTGGTCCTATCTAATCGAATGACAGATTGACAGTTTTCTGCCCAAAGAACTGCAGGAGCTGGGCAGTAACCGGGCCCACAGGCAGTCTGCATTAGAGAACTGACGAGATTGCCACAGATTGCGAACGCATAGTGCTAATCATCAGACAGGGAGTACTTTCTACTCCCTCCATCCCATAATATAATACAGTACATTTTTGACACGCATGGCGCCATCAAAATTTTGCATTTATCGTTGATATACTACCTCTGTTTCTAAATATAAAACGTTTGGGCAGTTCAATGTAACTATGTCCTACCTAAAATGATGTGCATAAATGAGAAGGAAAAAAAAGCCACACATGCAGCAAGCCATTTCTATATTATACTAGTAGTAGTAACTAATGTACATAATAGTGCACACATGGGAATAATAATATCAAAAGCAAAAAACCATCAACTGCAAAATAAAAATATATACTTTGTTTTCTATAAACGAAGTTAGGCGACGTGTGAAGACCGTACCCAGAACATGACATGGTAGCTAGCGTCGGTGTTAATATGGTGATGTTCTCTGAACTCAGAACATGAGTTCCAATGTGCCCCCTCGTATAATTAAGCAAGACGAAGTGTTATGCTTTCTACTGAAAGTTTTGGTGTCTCTATTAAGTTTGAAATCCCCCTCGAGTGACTCTTAGTATCATCATTTATGGAAGTCGGGACCACTATATGCTGGACGATCTGATAAACTAGAAATAGCGCAGTAGGGCATTTTGGTGCCCAGACTCATCTGCAAGTGGATCTAACCTTTCCCCACCATCCCCATCACGAAATCCATCCAAAATCCACGAAATCATCGATTTTCTCCCCGTTTTCGTGTTCATCCCGAGCCATCCCCGTGCGCAGTTGACCTGCCCGGATCATCCGGACCTTGACCCGGATCTTCCGGACGAGCCCGGATCATCCGGCTCCTGGCCCGGATCATCCGGCTTCCCCTGACGAAACTGCATTTCTGCAGTTTTTCGTCGCCACCACTTCCGCCACCGCACACCCACTTCGACCACCACCTCCTAACTTCCGCAAACCCCTCGACATATCAAACCGTACCACCGCTTTCCGCTACCACCATTTGACTTTGGTTTTGAGAATTTGAGTTGTGGTTCATCGTTTCCTAGGGTGTTTCGGCTAACTAGGAACGGTTCGACATCGACATCACCGCCGCTCATCTTCGACACGGACTCGGCCTCGACGACAACCACTTCACAAATTTGTCACCCTCGACCGTAAGCAAGGACAGTAACTTCGACGACATCTTTGTCTACTCCTTGTCATTACATTGATAACCCCATAGCCCATTTTGCGTTACCTTCCTATCGAGACTAGCCATTTGAGTATTGCCGGCAACGTTATTTGTGCACATTAGTGATGATAGTTCCCATTGCATACATACCATATCATCTTGGTACAAGTATCTTGATATCATCTCTTGTGTCACAAGGTTGTCACCGCATATACACAATTGCTCTCTTGGTTCGTGAAGTTTTGCATAAGTGGCCATCAAAAGAGCTCAAAAGAGAAAGAGCCAACCAAGCTTTTTAAGCAAAAGAAAAGATAAGCAAAGAGCTTTTAAGCAAGAACCATAGCATCATCAAGATTGTCATACTCGATCATCTTGGATCATATCATCGGAACACCATACATATAGCATACTTGGGATAGAAGTCGTTGCATTTTTGCTTAGTAGGTTGTGCACAAGTCTCGTATCCGCCTATTGTGCAATCGTGCTAGCGTCTCTCTAGAGTTATGCAACAAGAGCATTTTCCGTGGATTCCACATTCTCCGCTCATTTTTGGTTTGCACAACCCCATTTATCTATTTGCGTGTGTGTTTCCGTGTACCATATCTTGCTATTGGTCTACTTGTTGCATTTGTGAATTTGCGAATATTTATCAACATTATTGAGTCTTACTAACAATTGCATAAATTTTGTGCCACCATCCTAACCGAGCTCCACCATAAGCTTTCTTTGTGTAGGTGTGAGAGATTGACAAGATACGGTACCAATTGTGCTATTTCCTTGTTACATCATTGAGTGATCTTTGATCCACCCTCAACATCGGTCAAGGTACATTTGGTATTGTTCTTCCTTTCTTCCACCCTCACATTTGCTTGGAATGATGGATAGGCCAAGTTCTTCTACCAACCCACTCTTCATCGAGCAAGACGAGGACCCGAACACCTACGTCACCAAGAACCACCAATTCAGTGCACAACGAGCTTTGCATCAAGAACAACAAGCAATGAGCGACCGCATCGACAACCTCGCCACCGACTTGAGACTCTCCGAGCAACGTACAAGAGACTACTTCGACAACAAGCTCGACGAACAAAAACAAGAGAACAATGCAAGAATGGACGAGATTCGTGCCTTGTTGGCCAACCGCTCTTCTACCACTTCTTCCTATTCAAGACGGAGCCGCTCGAGTCGACACTCCGACGACACCATCTCCGGCTCAAGTACACCGACATCGAACACTCTTCGACGAGCCGCGCGACAAGACCGTCAAGCAAACCGCAAACCTCTACACGGCATTGATCCACAAGAGCAACTCGAAGAGCAAGAACGTCGGCATCAACTCAATCAAGCTACCCTTGCGCAAGCACAAGAAAGGCAACGTCAACGCCAACAAGAGGAAGCCCAAGAACAACGACGCCAACAAGAGCTAATGCAAGAACGGCAACGCCAACATCAAGATGAGCAAGACGCCATCGCGCTACGTCAACAACAAGAACGGTGTGAAGCTCAAGCACTTGAGGAGCTACGTGCCCTCCGACATACGAATCGTGCCGTTGCCAACCGGAACCGCCATACACGTCAAGAAGAAGAAGCACTTCGCAACAAAGTTCAAGAAAGAAGATATCAAGCATGAGTGCATCGTCAAGTTCCTCAAGCTCCTCCACAAGCTAGACAAGAACAACAAGCTCCTCTAGAACCACAAGCTCGACAAGAAGCACAAGTTCGCCAAGAGCAAGAAAACAATGGAAATTCTCCACGCCAAGAGCAATTAGAGGGCGACAATCCTCCACATCAAGGACGTCATCACCCTCGACCCCAACACAATGAAGAGCAACGCTACGGCAAACTCAAGTTCACCATGCCCAAGTTCATCGGAAGCAATGACCCCGAAGAGTAACTTTCATAGGCATTGAAGGTTGACAAGATCTTTTGGTTGCACAACTATGAGGAAGAGAAGAAGATCGCCATGGCATCCCTTGAGTTCCAAGACTACGTCCTCATTTGGTGGGAGCAAGTCATTGAGCGTCGTGAGGCAAGAGGTGAACCACCCATCACTACTTGGGCGCAAATGAAGGATGTCATGAGAGCGCGCTTTATACCAACCTACTACAACCGCGACCTCTTCAAGAAGTTACAACTCCTCAAGCAAGGAACAAAGAGCGTTGAAGAGTACTACAAGGAAATGGAGATTGCCATGATACGAGCCAATGTCACGGAAGATGATGAGCAAACTATGGCACGTTTCTTGAATGGACTCAATCATCCTACCAAGAAGATCGCCGACTTCCAACCTTACTCCAACCTCATCGAGCTCGTGCATCAAGCCACAAAGGCGGAGCGACAAGTGCAAGATGACTTCAAGTACGCCAAGTACTCTTCCAAGAACTACGGCTCTACCAACCAAGTCTCAACGACTCCAACACCTTCTACCTCAACCAAGCCTTCTTCAAGCAACGGCGACAAGTCAAGTTACAAGAAAACTTCGACATCCTCAAGTCGTCCTCCTACTACAAGCAACTTCAAGCTGAGAGCTTCATCATCCACAACCCCACCGGATGAGACCATCAAGACAAGTTCCATCAAGTGCTTCACTTGCGGCAGCCGAAGCCACAAGTCCTTCGAGTGCACCAACAAGCGTACCATGATCCTCAATGATGATGGCACCTATGACTCCATGAGCGAAGAGGAAATGGAAGCCCTTGAGCAAGTGGCCATGCACCGGCGCGTGAATGAGGATGAACATGATCAAGTCTTTTGTGACGAAGATTCGAGCCCCGCTCTCGTTGTTTCCAAAGTCTTGACACTTCAACATCAACAAGATGAAGACCAAAGATGCCATATCTTCCACACCAAGGCGGGCATCAATGGACGGTCCGTCAAGGTCATCATCGACGGAGGAAGTTGCCATAACTTGGCAAGTGAAGAACTATGCTCTAAGCTCCAATTGGTCAAGATGAAGCATCCCCACCCCTACAAGGTACAATGGCTTAGCGACTCCGGCACTATTCAAGTGGACCATATGGTGCAAGTTTCCTTCAAGATAGGAGCATATGAAGATACTTTGGAGTGTGATGTCCGTTTGCCACTTCCTTCTTGGACGACCATGGCAATTCGACTGAGGCGTCATCCACAACGGGCGAACAAACCACTATAGCTTCAAGATGAAGTGAAAGGAGTACGTGCTACGACCTATGTCTCCAAGTCAAGTGATTGTCGACAAGCAAGCCACCCATCGTGGAGAGAATAATGAGAGAGCGAACCACCCAAAAGAGAGTGAGCGCCACAAGCCCAAATTGAGTGCCTCCATGATGAGCGACAAGAAAAACTTAGTGCTATTTGCCACCAAAAGTGAGATGCGACAAGTGTGTGAGAACCCATCAAGTATTATGCACTATGTCCTATTGTGCAAGGACGAGGCACCAAAAACACACCTCTCATAATCTACCTTTAGTGTTATCTTCTCTATTGCAGGAATTCCAAGATGTATTCCTCGACGAGCTACCTCCGGGTCTACCTCCTCTTCGAGGAATCGAACACCGCATCGACCTCATCCCCGGAGCACCTCTTCCTAACAAGGCTCCCTACCGCGTCAACCCCGAGGAAACCAAGGAGATCCAACGGCAAGTACAACAACTCATCGACAATGGCCATGTACGAGAAAGCTTGAGCCCTTGTGCCGTCCCGGTAATCCTTGTTCCCAAGAAAGATGGTACATATCGCATGTGTTCCGATTGTCGTCCTATCAATGCTATCACGGTTAGATATTGCTACCCCATTCCACGCTTAGACGACATGCTAGATGAGCTTAGCGGAGCCACTATTTTCTCTAAAATTAATCTTAAAAGTGGCTATTATCAAATCCGCATACAAGAAGGTGACGAATGAAAAACCGCATTTAAGACTAAATTTGGCTTATATGAATGGCTTGTTATGACAATGGGCTTATCCGAAGCACCCGGTACTTTTATGCGAGTCATGCATTTCGTTCTTCGTCCCTACATTGGTGTATTTGTTGTGGTCTACTTTGACGATATTCTTGTATTTAGCAAATCTCTCAAAGCTCATGTCACCTATCTTAGAACCGTTCTACAAACTCTTAGAAAAGAGCGCCTTTATGCTAATATGGACAAATGCCTTTTTGGTGTTGATAAGCTTGTTTTCTTGGGTTTCGTCGTCTCTTCTAAGGGTGTTCATGTAGATGAATCTAAGATCAATGCTATTAAAACTTGGCCACAACCAACCAACTTGCAACAAGTGCGAAGTTTTCTTGGCTTAGCCGGTTTCTATCATAGATTTGTTAAGGATTTTAACACCATTGCATCCCCTTTACATGCTTTGAGTAAGAAAAATGCACCCTTTGTTTGGGGACCATCCCAAGATACCGCATTTAATGAACTTAAAAATTTGCTTACTCATGCTCCCGTGCTTGCATTACCAAACTTTGACAAAACTTTCGAAGTTCATTGCGATGCTAGCGGTAATGGCATAGGAGGTGTGTTAACGCAAGAGAAGCGCCCCATAGCTTACTTTAGTGAAAAACTTTCCGGAGCGCAACTCAATTATCCCATCTATGACAAAAAGCTATATGCTTTAGTGTGAGTTTTGCGTGAGTGGGAATATTATCTTCGCCCTCATGAATTTGTCATTCATACCGATCATGAAATGCTTAAGTACCTTAAGGGTCAAACTAAGTTGAACAAGTAACATGCTAAGTGGAGTGAATTCATTGAGTCATTTCCTTGTCATCAAGTATATCAAAGGCAAAGAAAATGTTATGGCGGATGCGCTTTCCCACAAATGCATGCTTGTTACTCAACTTGAATTGAATGTCATTGGTTTTGAGCACATAAAAGACTTGTATGCGCATGATCCTACTTTTGCTATTCCTTTTGCCAAATGTTTGACGCATACATCTTGGGAACGATATTACATCAAAGATGATTATCTTATGAGAGCTAACAAACTTTGTATCCCCGAGTCTTCTCTTCGCTTGTTACTTTTGCAAGAATCTCATAGAGGAGGACTTATGGGACACTTTGGACATGACAAGACATTCTCTACGCTCTCCAAGAACTACTTTTGGCCCAAGATGTTCCGCGACGTCTCACGCTTCACCAACCGATGCTCTATATGTCGCAAAGCTAAGTCTAAAGCTCAATCCCATGGTCTATATATGCCACTTCCTATTCCGTATCACCCATGGGAAGATATTAGTATGAACTTTGTGCTTGGTTTGCCTAGGACTAGAAATGGCAAAGATTCCGTGTTTGTTGTTGTGGACCGATTCTCTAAAATGGCTCATTTCAACCCATGCAACAAGATAGACGATGCTTCACATGTTGCAAATCTTTTTTGTAAGAAAATCTTGTGTCTACATGGAGTGCCAAAGACTATTGTCTCGGACCGTGACGTCAAGTTCTTAAGCTACTTTTGGAAGACCATATGCGCCAAGCTCGGAATCAAGCTCTTGTTCTCTTCGGCATACCATCCCCAAACCGACGGCCAAACGGAGGTCACAAACCGGACGCTATCTACTCTCCTACGTGTGTTGATCAAGAAGAACATCAAGGACTGGGAGGAGTGCTTACCCATCGCCGAGTACGCCTACAATCGCGCAAGACACTCTACTACCGGCAAGTCCCCCTTCGAGGTCGTCTACGGTTTCAACCCGTTGTCCCCATTGGACATACTACCTCTTCCACTACAAGAGCGCATCAACATGGACGCGAGTGCACGAGTGAACTATCTCAAGAAGGTGCATGAAGATACAAGGAACACCATCGAGCGCCAAGTACAACGCCTCGTGACCAAGCTCAACATAAACAAGCAACCCATGATATTCAACATTGGAGATCTTGTATGGCTACACCTTCGCAAGGACCGCTTCCCCAATGAACGCAAGTCCAAGCTTCTACCATGAGCCAATGGACCCTTCAAGGTGCTCGAACGATACAACAACAACGCCTACAAGATCGACATCCCACGCAACAAGTACAATGTGAGCGATATCTTCAATGTCAAGGACCTTTCTCCCTACCATGGTGATGAAGCTTTTGGTCCGAGGTCGGATCTTTCACAAGGGGGGGGGGGGGAGATGATGCGGAGCATCCCAAGGTCATCCCCATGGACCTATCATCGTCTCACCAAGTGCCTAGTGGACCCATGACTCGAGCACGTGCAAGAGCTCTCGAAACCGAGGTGACATCACTCCTCTCGCAACTCCCTTACGAATCGCATGAGACATGGCTACTACCTCAAACGGAGACACTTTGCATACTCAGGTACCAAGGAGTTAGCCATGGAGAAGCTAAGGAGCAAGGAGGATCGGAAGAGGAAGACATGCGCGAAGACGGAGAAGATTTCAGCCAAGTCCCAGGCTGGCCGGACGATCCGGACGAGGTCTCGGACGATCCGGGCAGAGCCCGGACGATCCGGACCTCGGTTCGGATGATCCGGCAAATACACCCGAGAGCACCCGAAGATGCACCCCGAAGCCGGACCATCCGGACGGAGCTCCGGATCATCCGGACCCCACTCCGGACATCCGGGCCGCCGCCTGCCTCCTCGCCACGTCCGGGCCTTCCCCCGGATCATCCGGGTACCTGAAGCCCGGATCATCCGGCTTCCCTTCCGGATTATCCGGACCACCACCTGTGTGTGCGTGTTGGGCCGAGGCCCATGTACCCCTTCGTCCCCTTTGCCTATATAAACGACTCCTCCTCCACTTTTCTAGGGTTAGCATAGGTTTAGCTCATTTTAGAGATAGAGCTTTGCTCATCCATGTGGTTCTACTCCATCGAGAGACCGCGGCCTCTACGGAGAAGATCCACGCTTGGATTCAAGACCCCTCACGGGAAGACCCCTCAAGACCTCCTCGCGGAGATGAACTAGCTACTCGTATCGTCCTTTGTTGATCGTGGATCGTGTATCTCTTTGTGTTTTGAGGATCTAGCATATGTGTAATCGAATCTTATTGGTTTGAGTGATTCCTCTCGTGTTTCCCCTCGTGTTTTCCCCTCGTGTTCATCGCGGGATTCGCTCTAATCGTGAAAGATCGGGCATCTAGGGTTCTACCCTACATCAACGAAGGTCAATGACTCCGCGAGTTAGTTAATCTAGCAGCAGCGATGAACATGTGCGTCTTACTATGCCGCTCGTTGAAATAACAAACATGAGTTTTAAATTAAAAGTAAGACTACAAAATGGAAGTCCACATGCTGCTGCACATGGACGAAGAACCGTCGACAGATTCTTCTCCCGCTCGTTGCACCGACAAAACGGAGAACTATGTAGGCACAAGACCGCTACCCTTTCGCTGGGTATGCTTGATCGTGCTGGCCATGTACATGTACTCGCTGCCCATAATGTATAATACGTTCATCTACGTGCCAGGATTCCATACAGACGGTCAGTGGCGGAGCTACAAGAAAAAGGCTGGACGGGCCGGACTAAGGAATTACACATAGTACTTGTACTTAAGGCCCATATTTCATCTCATCCTTCCCCATTTTCGGCTGGGCTGGGCGGGCCACGGCCCATTCGGCCTTGCCGAAGCTCCGCCAGTGCAGACGGTATTCAGAAGAAGCGAGTAGCTAGCTGGCAGATTAGTTAAGCTAGCTTAATCAGTTTATGCTTCTGATTAGTTTAGTTAAGGATGGGGCCTTCCCAGATACGTAGGCCCCAAGCAGCAGCTTCCAAGTAAGTGTGATCAATTAAGCTAAATAATCCACGAGCGCCGACAGGGTTTTGTCTGATGCGAGAGCTGGCGCCTATGCCTTGCTAGTTTTGCTGGATTCCCTTCCCTCTTTTAGCTTAAAATAAAAAGGGGGGTGTTCCTATCTAATCAATAACAGATTGACAGTTTTTTTTGTCAAAAGAACCGCATGAGCTGGGCAGTAACAGGATGTGACATGGTAGCTAGCGTCGGTGTTAAGATGGCGATGTTCTCTGAACTCAGAACATGAGTTCCAATGTGCCCCTCGTATAATTAGGCAGGACGAAGTGTTATGCTTTGTATTGAAGTTTTTAGTGTGTCTATTAAGTTCATTATTGATGAAATCGTTAACTGGTAGCTGCTCGGTTGCCTGGCAAGTAGGGGATTAATAGGCTAATAGGCAAGTTAATCGGCCATTTAATCAATTAATTGTCCGATTTATCAGTTTATCGGCTACTCGATGGCCCATCGAGTAGGAATTAATCGACAAGTTAACTAATTGAGGGCCACAGTATGCTGGACAATCTGAAAAAGTAGAAGCGCTTGTTTTGATCGAAAATCTGCTAATGATCCATCTTCTGTGGTTTTCAAATTGTGCTCGATTTTGAAATCTTGGAGTATGTTCCAGAAAAAGCCAAGACAGAAACCTTTGCCAATATCCATGGATGCAATCGTCTTGCTAGAAAGATTTGCTCCCGGGAGATCTGTGTTACTTTAAATAACAACTTTCTGGTGTGCTTGCTGGTTGACTTTGCCTGCGTGCAGTAGTGATCTAGCGTGTCTGTTTTTTTTTTCTCGTTGTCTAGCACGTTTAGCTGTTTGGCATGTGCGCCTTTCCTTTGCTTTGTTTGTTTTATGATAGTACTCTACTTTGTACAACTTGTCGCGGTTTCTCTAATGAATTTTTACCAACATGTCGGTAAGTTTCTATTCACTTCGGTAAAATATACTCAATAGACCAATATAGTACCAACTTTTTCCTATATATATGTATTTTCCACCAAAAAAGAAAATGTGAACTCCTTTGCAGCGGATGTACAAACGATCTCTGTCGTCATCCCTCACAGGCATGTAACCCTAGCTACTGTTGCCGGAGATGGTCGAGCGCCAGCGCCAGCGTCGGCGCGAACCGTTCGACGTCGACGCGCACGTTCTGCTTGCCAAGGTAGAACTCGGCGACCTTGTCCCACCCGCTCCGGTGGACCGAATCGGGATCCTTGATCGCGGGGTGGTCCGGCCCCAGCGTCTCCAGCAACGTGCTCTCCTCCACCGAGATGCTGTACTCGAGGTACCGGAGCCCCATGTTCGCCGCGGGGTCGCCGAATTCCCTCTGCGCCATCGGCTCCAGCTTGCCGTACGGAACCACCTGGATCACCACCGCCCCCGGCGGCAGGAAGGCCGAGTTGGTCAGCCCGGCGCCGTGCACTCCCAGCAGCACGTCGAACGAGTTCACGGACAGGGCCAGCTCCTTCACGCGCACGTTAAACCGCGGGTCCGCTATGGTCACCTCGAACCCGGCCTTCTCCGCCGCCTTCACGATCTCCGGCACGTTCACGAGCTTCCGGTAGTGGCCCCGGTCGAGCAGCATCAGCCGCGGCTTCCTCTTCTTCTCGTCCACCGGCGGGCTGCTGTCGTTAGTCAGGCTGATGGGAGCGGCGCGCGGTAGGGAGTAGGTCTCGCGGAGGAAGGCGGTGAAGTTGAGCATGGAGAGCGGGACGCCGCCGGGGACCAGGTCGGGCACGATGTTGAACTCCTTGTGCATGTTGAGGCCCACGGTGACGCGCCGGAAGCACCTGATCTGATCGTCGTGGTCGAGGTCCACGACCTCGTACTTTGTCAACCGCCGCACGACTGCCTCGTACTTGCCGAGCCACCAGGGCTGGATGTTGCTGGCCAGGAGCTGGACCTCGCCGCCGTACCGCCGCGACGCCACGAACAGCGGCACCAGGGCGTCGCTGAAGTCGTGAAAGTAGTTGCCCAAGTGACCGCCGAGCGCGAGCACGATGGCCGGGACGCGGTGCGTCATCGTGCACGCGGGCGCCGGGGACGCCGCGGACGTCGAGTCGAGCTGCGTCACCGTGACGTTGGGGATGCCGGTCATGTTGTAGCGGGCGTAGGCCTGGATGTTCCACTCCAGGCGCTCTGCTCGGGACGTCACCGGCACCAGGGTGATGGTGTGGGCCGTGCCGTTGGTCCGGACGTCGCCGAAGACGTCGCAGGTGTAGGAGAAGGGGCTCCTGCTGCACACCACCTTGCCGTTGTCTGCTCAACACAAAAAAGGTTTGTCAGCTTCACTGATCATTGAGCATTTTATTAATCAAGTGAAATTAATTGATTCGATGTGGTGCGCGTATCTTAACATGATTTTTCTTGAAAAAACACCGTACAGATGCACAGTCATATACTCATATACACGTACTTATTCTCATCCCTATGAACGCACGCATGCAAACCCTACTCTTATGAGCACCTCCAAAAGACCTAGCTGATAGGTCTTGAGACATCGATTTAGCCATAGAAAAACCTTTTAGGTAACCTATGCACAAATTTGTACCCTTTTCATGAAGAAAAGAAGACATTGTTTGGTCCCTAGGACTATTCCCAAAGTTTGTGTTTGGCCCCACATCTTCGATACAAGAAATATTCTGTCCTTAAAATAGTCAAATTGTGAACTAATTTTTTATATCTGAGAAGTCCCTAAAGTGGTAGTAAGATTCGATTTAGTATTGTTAGGCACAATAGTAGAGACGTTTTCAGCACAAAAGTCCATATGGTCACTAAAGTGGTTTGGTATCTTTTATGAACTATATACTCCTACTGAATTTTTCTTATGGGCATTCTCAAAAAAAAAAAAATTCTTATGGGCCCACCGTGAAAATGGTGTTACCGGGAGGGGTGTTTGTTTGGATAATTGGGGGGTAGTTTGTATGGAAAAGGACACGTATGCCTTTAAATCTATTCCGCAAGAAATCTCACAACAATATTGTTACATAAAGCACAATAATCCTACACGAACGGGCAAACAACAGAAGCCACGTGTGCATGTAAAAAATAAATCCTTCATGTATCTAGCATCGGTCCTAAAAAAAGGGGTCGTAAAAGGGTCATCTATTTTAGACGAATAGAAAACATGCACACATGACAAAATTATCTCCCCTATTTTTTTTCTCTTTTGTCACAAAAAAAAAGAATGGTTGACTTAAGTGGCGCCACCACAGCATGGGCAAAACAGATGCCTATGGAGGAATGGGCGAGTTCAGATGGTTTTGACACTCGAGGGAACCAAACTTAATAAATTTTGGCAAATAGCCTAGTTTCATCATTAATAAAATTGATCCAAATACTAGTAGTACTAGTGACCACCAGATACGTACGTCCCAAAGCTAATCGGATCGAATCAGCACATTTATGGTGAGCACTCAGCGACCGGACGTCCGAAAGCCAATCGAATCGAATCAAAGCATTTACACATTTTCTAGTAGCAGGATCAAATGCGTCATCAAATCACATTAATTCTGCTACTAGTTTAGTAGAAAGGGGCCCCAAGCCTAGTAACAACATTCCTGCAATTGCTTGTTAGAAAGGAAAACAACGAGAGTTCATCGGTTAAGCTAGCTTAGCCCAAACGTAACCCACTGTTAGCTCCGCCGAGGGACGGAGCTGCCTGGGCTGGGTCAGCTGACCCCCAATGACTTTTACAGATCCTTCACTACATCCTACTACCTCTGTTTCTAAATGTAAATTAAACTGCCAAAACGGCTTTCATTCATCATAGCATGTACAAAATTCGCACCAAGTGTTGTTTCTTTGTGAAAGTTGAACCTAGTAGGAGTATAATGGAGATGACATCATCAGATTTATTTTCTAGCTCCACCCCTACTCAATAGTCAAACCGTGAACTAATTTTTATGTCGACAAGTCCCTAAGTAGTAAGATTTGGTTTGCTAGTGTTAGGTCCAATACAAGAAACATTTTCAGCACAAAAATCCATATGGTCCCTAAAGTGGTCTAGACTTGTTATTTGCCCTGTTGAAAAGTATTTTGACAATGATGTGTGAGTTCGGCGCTTAAGCTAGCTCAGCCCAGGTCGTAAACCGGTTGCTAGCTCCGCTCGGCCCTACTTAAAATAGTCAAACCGTGAACTAATACTAATTTTTATATTGAGAAGTCCCTAAAGTGGTAAGATTGGTTTGGTATTGTTAGGTCTAATTCAAGAAGCACTTTCATCACAAAAATCCATATGGTCCTAAAGTGGTCTGTACATGGCCATTTGTCTCGTTGAAAAGTATTTTGACAATGATGTGGGACGGCTTCATGCATTTTCCGGCCAATTCATCATAAAACATGAAAAACTACACGAATCGAATCAAACCATTATCCTTGTACATTTTCTAGCAGGAACAAAATGAGTACTACTAGTGACCACCAGATACGTACATTGCGTCCCAAAGCTAATCGGATCGAATCGGCACATTTATAGCACTATTAGTGAAGCTACTACGTACACGAATCGAATCAAACCATTATCCTTGTATATATTTTCTTCTACTCTAGCAGGAACAAAATGCGTCATCCCATCACATTAATTCTGCTACTAGGAGTAGTTTAGTTAGGGGGAAGGAATATTGGACACATACCAAACGGCCTGGCCGCACCGTCGTCGTCTCTCTTCCCCGCACCGCGCGCGCGGCCCTCTGCTTTCGGCGGCCCTGCTTTTGGTAAAAACACAGCCCCCTTTCGTTCACTCATTCCGTCCATACCATGCCATGCCACCGACAGCAAGAAGAGAGATATTTATTTATGACTTACCCGGTTGCTGCTGCTGCTGCTGCTCGTGAGCTGGTCTGGCCTCCGCCGTCCCCTCTCCTCCTCGATCCCCTTGCGTTAATCCTGCTGTAGTCAATTTAGCCGTGATTCTATCGGTCAGAGAGGCACGCGCTCACTGTTTCTAAACAACAAGTTGACTTAATTGGGTGGGTTCTTTCTTTCCCTTCCACCACGCCGGCGCCGGGCCCGGGCGGCGAGGCGAGGTAGTGCGGCATTAATCTCGATGGGACGAACGAACTAAGAGCGGTAGTGCTTGAAATTGGACGGCTGAGAATTACAGGGCAAGGGATGGCGATGGGTCCTCACCTGCTTCGCCGGCGCCGGCGCCGGGGGACTTGATGGCCTGATGCTTCCGATGCGGCGTCGTCGTGGGGACAGCTGCAGATGAACAGTGACTGAATGAGCGGTGCGCGGCGCCGAGTGAGGGAGGGAGGGAGGGAGAAGAGTGTTGATTTGTTGGGTGATCAATTCAATCCAACCGCGTACTAGCACGTACCGACGGGGGAGGTGACGGCGAACTGCTGGGAGACGACGATGTAGGTGAGGAGCACGAGGAGGAAGCCGGCGACGAAGCACAGGTTGAGGTGCCTCTGCGCCCAGCTGCTCAGCAGCCCCTTCACCCCCGCCGCAGGCGCTTGCTTCTCGACGCTGACCATCTCCGCCTCCTCCTCGTCCTCCTCCTCCTCTGTCTGCCGGCCGCGGCCGGGGTTGGATCCTTCCTTCCGGCGCGCCGCACGAGGTTCTTGAGTGGCCGACTGGCGTGGCTGGTTCACATGGGAGAAAGCCGGCCAGATAGCTGGGGACGGGACGGGACAGACGGCTACTACAAGCGAGGTGGTGTTGCATGCAAAAGCAGATGCAGTGTGGCAGTGGAGACTTCTTTGGCTTGGGGTTCCAAAGCTTCCTCGGTGGCCATTTGTACCCATCCGGCGGTCCCTTTTGCACTTACGCCCCTAGTAGTACACCACAGTGTACAGAGCACCGACGAAGAGCAATTAATTCGAGATGTGAGCCCCTCCCCTCGCTGGCCACGCATGTGTCCTCCCATCCCATACATCTCCAATCATTCATCTCATCCCCAACCATCCCGACCGTGACCGCATTACTACATACACGAGATCACAAAAAATATACATACCACTACTATACTATGAAGCATCTTTTTCTTTCTTTTACAAATGTAGTATTACTAGTACAATTTATATAGGAAAAATATAGTGACTGCGTGCATAAGTTAGAAACGGTGACACACGTGTATGTATATATAAATTAGAAAGAAATAAGCTCGCCCTGAAACGCATGAAGAGAAATGAGAATCCAAGATGCAGTGGATTATGGACTGCTTGGATTTGGATCAGGGGAGGGCAGCGACCCCGTTGGCTCACAACATACGAGAGATTTCACCCACTGGCGAGGTGATATGTGCAAAACACATGTGTTCCACTTCCTGCCAATTACAGCGTGTGTGGACCCGGATGGATACTGCCCAGCTCCTGCGTTTCTTTTTTAACAAAGGGGCTGTTCATCTGTCATTCGATTAGATAGAAACATAACATGTTTTAAGCTGAAAGGGAAGGGGTTCCAGCAAAGCTAGGAAGGCATAGTCGCCAGCTCTTGCATCAGACAAAACACTTACGGCTATGGATTACTTAGCTTAGCTTAATCTAATCACGCTTGCAAAGCTGCTGCGTGGGGTATGCGCATCTTTATCTGATAAAAGTGTTTTACTAACTTGTAATGTAGCATAAAAAGATGCAAGGCATAATAAGAGGCTGTTTGGTTCTATGCCTTGTATTGCCACACTTTGCCACACATTTATGACAAAACTTGCCTAAGGTTGGTTCACCAAAATAAGAGCCACAAGTTGGCAAGTCTAAGAAAATCTTGCCATACTTTTTGTGTGCATGTCATATGGGACCCTAGTGTGGTTTGCCTAAGGTGTGGCTTGAACCAAACACGTACCTAAGTTGGTCAAACTTGCCCAACCTTAGATGTTGCAACCTTTGGTAATGTTAGTCACAAACTAAACATCCCCTAAGTATACACCCGGACACCACATGACTATGATGCGTACAATAAACATCAACTCACGCACACGGCAATAATGAAAACGCCCACAACAACGCTCACAGTAAATCGAAACTCCTATGGTTCAGCGGGTGGAAGGCCTATCCATAAAATATGTCATCATCCCTGGTACCAGCTCCAAACGCATACAGACCAGCCTGAAACAACGATCATTGTTCCGGACATTATAGCGTAGACCACGGATGTAGCCAATGCATACGCTGGTAGACAATCTGCATTAGAGGTGAAATTTTATCATCTAAACCCATGTTATTTTTTACATTGCCATAACGACCATAATAAGGCAGACGCACACCCCCTTATAAGGGCATCTCCAGCGCCGACCCTCAAACTCCCCGCACCCGTCCGGACCTAGCTGACCAACGCCGCAAGGCATCCAATGGTGTCCTGCATTTGTCCGTGGACTAGACCGGGTGTCTGTTTTCCCAAAAACATGAAGCAAACTAGGGGGCTTTTCGGGAGTCCGGACATCAGCCACATAAGACTGCAATATCACCGGCACACCCAAAACTGAGGTGAAGTCCATGCATTTCGAGCTGGCCATACTGGTTTCGCGGCAACCCCCCGTTGATGACTCACAAGTATAGGGGATCAATCGTAGTCCTTTCAATAAGTAAGAGTGTTGAACCCAATGAGGAGCAGAAGGAAATGACAAGCAGTTTTTGGTAAGGTATTTTCTGCAGGCACTAAAATTATTGGTAACAGGTAGTTTGATAGCAAGGTAATTTTGAAGAAAATATGCCCTAGAGGCAATAATAAAGTTGTTATTTTATAATTCCTTATTCATGATAAAGATTTATTATTCATGCTAGAATTGTATTGATCGGAAACTTAAATACATGTGTGAATACATTAACAAATACCGTGTCCCCAGTAAGCCTCTACTGGACTAGCTCGTTGATCAAAGATGGTTAAGGTTTCCTAACCATAGACATGTGTTGTCATTTGATAACGGGATCACATCATTAGGAGAATGATGTGATGGACAAGACCCATCCGTTAGCTTAGCATAATGATCGTTCAGTTTATTGCTATTGCTTTTTTCATGTCAAATACATATTCCTTCGACTATGAGATTATGCAACTCCCGGATACCGGAGGAATACCTTGTGTGCTATCAAACGTCACAACGTAACTGGGTGATCATAAAGATGCTCTACAGGTATCTTCGAAGGTGTTTGTTGAGTTGGCATAGATCGAGATTAGGATTTGTCACTCCGAGTATCGAAAAGGTATCTCTGGACCCTCTCAGTAATACACATCATAAGAAGCCTTGCAAGCAAAGTGACTAATGAGTTAGTTACAGGATGATGTATTATGGAACGAGTAAAGAGACTTGCCGATAACGAGATTGAACTAGGTATGAAGATACCGACGATCGAATCTCGGGCAAGTAACATACCGATGGACAAAGGGAATTACGTATGTTGTCATAACGGTTCGACCGATAAAGATCATCGTAGAATATATAGGAGCCAATATGGGCATCCAGGTTCCGCTATTGGTTATTGACCGGAGAGGTGTCTCTGTCATGTCTACATAGTTCCCTAAGCCGTAGGGTCCGCACGCTTAACGTTCGTTGACGATATAGTGTTATATGAGTTATATGATTTGGTGACCGAATGTTGTCCGGAGTCCCGGATGGGATCACGAATATGACGATGAGTCTCGAAATGGTCGAGAGGTAAAGATTGATATATAGGACGATGGTATTCGGACACCGGAATAGTTTCGGAGTGCACCGAGTAGTCATCGAATCACCGGAAGGGGTTCCGGGAGGCCTCGGGAGGTCTATGGGCCTAATGGGTCAAGGAGAGGCACACACCAGCCCATAGAGGGCCTGGCGCGCCCTCTCCCTGGCCGCCGGCCCTAGAAGAAGGAAAGGGGGGGCGCCACATCCTCCTGCCTTTCCCCAAGGAAAGGGGGGGCCGCCAGCTCCCCCTTCCTTCCCCTCGGCGCCAAAAGAAGGAAAGGGGGGCGGCCTAGGGCAAGCCCAAGTAGGATTCGGACCTACTTGGGGTGCCCCTTGGCCTCTCCCCTCTCCCTCCCACCTATATATATTAGGGAGGGGGGCGGCTAGCATAACACAACATTGTCTTAGCCGTGTGCGGCGCACCCCTCCACCGTTTACACCCCCGGTCATATTTTCGTAGTGCTTAGGCGAAGCCCTACGGAGATCACATCACCATCACTGTCACCACGCCGTCGTGCTTCCGGAACTAATCCACTACCTCGCCGTCTTGCTGGATCAAGAAGGTGGAGGACGTCGTCGAGCTGAACATGTGCTGAACGCGAAGGTGCCGTAAGTTCGGTGCTCGATCGGTTGGAATGCGGAGAAGTTCGACTACATCAACCGCGTTGTCAAACGCTTCCGCTTACGGTCTACGAGGGTACGTAGACACACTCTCCCCTCTCGTTGCTATGCATCTCCATGGATAAATCTTGCGTGTGCGTAAAAAAAATTTGTTTTCCATTCAATATTTCCCAACAGTGGTATCAGAGCCAGGTCTATGCGTAGATAATATGCACGAGTAGAACACAAAGAGTTGTGGGCGGTGATAGTCATACTGCTTGCCACCAATGTCTTATTTTTGATTCGGCGATATTGTGAGATGAAGCGGCCCGAACCTACCTTACATGTCCACGCACATGAGACCGGTTCCACCGACAGACTTGCAACTAGTTTTGCATAAAGGTGGCTGGCGGGTGTCTATTTCTCCTACTTTAGTTGAATCGAATTTGACTACGGCCGCTCCTTGAAGAAGGTTGAAACAACAAACTTGATGAAACACCGTTATGGTTTTTGCGTAGGTAAGAACGGTTCTTGCTAGAAGCCCATAGCAGCCACGTAAAACTTGCAACAACAAAGTAGAGGACGTCTAACTTGTTTTTGCAGGGCATATTGTGATGTGATATGGTCAAGATATGATGTGATATATGTTGATGTATGAGATGATCATGTTTTGTAATATCGACAACCGGCAGGAGCCTTAGGGTTGTCTCTTTATTGTATGAAGTGCAAGCGCCATGTAATTGCTTTACTTTATCACTATGTGTTAGCGATAGTTGTAGAAGCAATAGTTGGCGAGACGACCCCGACGCAACGATGGAGATCAAGGTGTCGAGCCGGTGACGATGGAGATCATGACGATGCTTTGGAGATGGAGATCAAAAGCACAAGATGATGATGGCCATATCATGTCACATATTTTGATTGCATGTGATGTTTATTCTTTATGCATCTTATTTTGCTTAGAATGGCGGTAGCATTATAAGATGATCCCTTCACTAAATTTCAAGATAAAAGTGTTCTCCCCGAGTATGCACTGTTGCCAAAGTTCATTGTTTCGAAGCACCACGTGATGATCGGGTGTGATAGACTCTACGTTCATATACAACGAGTGTAAAACAGTTTTGCACATGCAGAATACTTGGGTTAAACTTGACGAGGCTAACATGTACAGACATGGTCTCGGAACACTGGAGACCGAAAGGTCGAACGTGAATCATATAGTAGATATGATCAATATAGAGATGTTCACCATTGATGACTACCCCATCTCACGTGATGATCGGACATGGGTTAATTGATTTGGATCACGTATCACTTAGATAACTTGAGGGATGTTTATTTAAGTGGGAGTTCATTAGTAATTTGATTAATTGAACTTAATTTATCATGAACTTAGTCTTATAGTTTTGCATATCTATGTTGTAGATCAATGGCCGAAGCTACCGTTCCCCTGAATTTTAATGCGTTCCTAGAGAAAGCTAAGTTGAAAGATGATGTTAGCAACTACACGGACTAGGTCCGTAACTTGAGGATTATCCTCATTGCTGCACAGAAGAATTATGTCCTTGATGCACCGCTGGGTGACGGGCCTACTGCAGGAGCTGAAGCAGATGTTATGAACGTCTGGCAAACTTGATCTGATGACTACTCGGTAGTTCAGTGTGTCATGCTTTACGGCTTAGAACCGGGACTTCAAAGACGTTTTGAACGTCATAGAGCATATGAGATGTTCCAAGAGTTGAAGTTAATATTTCAAGTAAATGCCCGGGTTGAGAGGTATGAAGTCTCCAACAAGTTCTATAGCTGCAAGATTGAGGAGAACAGTTCTGTCAATGAAAACATACTCAAAATGTCTGGGTATCATAACCACTTGACTCAGCTGGGAGTTGATCTTCCAGTTGGTAGTGTTATTGACAGAGTTCTTCAATCACTGCCACCAAGCTACAAAGGCTTCGTGATGAACTATAATATGCAAGGGATGAATAAAACGATTCCTGAACTCTTCGCAATGCTTAAGGCCACGGAGGTAGAAATCAAGAAGGAGCATCAAGTGTTGATGGTTAACAAGACCACTACTTTCAAGAAAAATGGCAAGGGAAAGAAAGGGAACTTCAAGAAGAATGGCAAGCAAGTTGCCACTCCCTGGAAGAAGACCAAAGCTGGACCCAAGCCTGAAACTGAGTGCTTCTACTGTAAAGGGAATGGTCACTGGAAGCGGAACTGCCCCAAATACTTGGTGGATAAGAAGGATGGCAAAATGAACAAAGGTATATTTGATATACATGTTATTGATGTGTACCTTACTAATGCTCGTAGCAGCACCTGGGTATTTGATACTGGTTCTGTTGCTCATATTTGTAACTCGAAACAGGAGCTGCGGAATAAACGAAGATTGAATAAGAACAAGGTGATGATGCGTGTCGGAAATGGTTCCAAGGTTGATGTGATCGTCGTCGGCACGCTACCTCTACATCTACCTTCGGGATTAGTTTTAGACCTGATTAATTGTTATTTGGTGCCCGCGTTCAGCATGAACATTATATCTGGATCTTGTTTATTGCGAGACGGTTATTCATTTAAATCGGAGAATAATGATTGTTCTGTTTATATGAGTAATATCTTTTATGGTTGTGACGACCCCGGCTTAATCGTGCACTAACCATACACGCAAATGCACACGATCAAGCCTAAGGACTCACTTGAAGATATCACAACACAACTCTAAAACATAAATAAAGTCATATAAGGTTTATATTACAAGTCAGGGCCTCGAGGGCTCGAATACATAGCTCGATGGCATACAAGCGTCAGCGGAAGCATCAGATATCTGAGTACAGATATAAATTACAGAGAGAGAGAGAGAGATAAGCCTTCACAGAGGCGGGGTAAAATAAAATACTACGATCGAAAGGCGTAGGCCTCCTGCCCTGGACCCTCCGATCCTACTCCTGATCGTCAAACGGCTCCTCGTAGTAGTAGTACTCGCCAGGCGGGTAGTAGTACTGGTCGTCGGCTGGGGCGTCTAGCTTAGGGGCTCCGTCGTCTGGTGGCATCAAATGGAATATGGGGGAAAAAGAAAGTAAAGCAAACGTGAGTACTCATCCGAAGTACTCAGCAAGCAAGGATCTACACTACATATGCAACATTTTCAAAGGAATGGCTGTATATGTGGACTGGGCTGCAGAAATGCCAGAATAGAGGGGGAAAGCTTAGTCCTATCGAAGACTAGCATCTTCAACAATCTTCGACAGTCTTGCAGCAATAGAAGAGAGCAGATCAACATAATGTAAAGTAATAGTAGTATCATCAACCTCGACCTGAGATCCTTTCTCGACTCCCTGCGAGAAAGCAATCCCAGAGCCGTACTATCCAGTTCTCATCACATGTTCTAGTTGTACCGATCGGGATACAACTCCGAGTGTCCGTTACCGTAGGACAGGCTATCGATAGAAGTTTCTTCCCTGCAGGGGTGCACCAAGTTACCCACCACGCTCGCTTAACTCCGGCCGGACACACTTTTCTGGGTCATGCCCGGCCTCGGCTAAGCAACACGCCGCAACCCGACCGAATACTTAACAGAGAGGTCAGCACGCCGGACTAAACCTATGCCCCCAGGGGTCTTGGGCCATCGCCCCGGACGCTCCTGCACGTTGCGTACACCGCCGGTGAGCAGACCTAGCAACCCCATATACAAGTGCGGTTGCGTTCCCAGTCCAACCCAGCGTGTGCCGCTCAGTCGCTGACGTCTATTAAGCTCCGGCTGAAGTATACGACGCAGAACGCCCATACTATGCCCACGTGATGGTTAGTGCTATCGGGCCAGAGGCCCCTCGGATCAAATATCCAAACCGTAGTGGATTAGGAGCGCGCGGAAACGAGCAGAGACTCACGATCGATGTGACCCCGTTGCCCCGTCTCGAGGACTTGCGGCAAGGGCGAGGAATGCCCGGCCGCGCCTCGTGTTATCTCGCGGGCACCATCCAGGTCAACCCGACTCCACATCACTTCGCATTAAGCTCGCGCGGGTACCCCTCAGGGCCGACCCGTCTTTAGTAACATGGTTTAGTGCAAGTCACAGTATCAATGGTATCCGTGTGTCCAACACCAAGGGGGAACCCTGAGGAATCACCCTCGATGGAATTCCCGCTGATGTTACCGTCAAGGTGAACGAATGAGGAATCACCCTCGAGGTCCACACTTGAGGTGTTGCACGACGACGTCGTTATCGGGGGTGGTGTAGGAGGAATCACCCTCGCTTACCACGACCGATTAACTAACCTACAAGGTTATCATCAGAAGTGCTGACGAGGTATCACCCTCGGCACTCGACGGTAACCCAGCAGTGTCGGCAACTAAAGGGGGAAGTGACGTGCGGTGCCAGGGCCTGGTCTTCAATCCCGATGGTCGGGTCTTCTGACATCCAGCGGGGCAGTCGGGATCAAGTGGGGGTCTCTGTCGGGACTCTACCCAGCCTATACTAATTAGTCTAGGATAACCAGAAAGGTAGCAAGGCAGGTTACAATAATCAGGCTATGCAGCAGATATAGGAAAACAGTAGCAGTAGCAGTTCTAATGCAAGCATAAGAGAGAAGAGAATAGGCGATATGGGCATGCTCAAAATGGGGGTGCTTGCCTGTTTGCTCGGGGGCAAGGGCAAGGTCGCCTGTGGTGTCGTCGGGGACGTAGTCGTACTCCTGAGCTGCGTCTGCCTCGAGAGCTACGTCAATGTCGGGGTCTACCGAGAGAGAAGAGGGGGAAGAAACAGGTAAACATAATGCAAACAAATGCAATACGGTGCGTGTGATGCTATGATGCAGTGCAGGGTTGCCTAAATATGCATCTAAGTCATTTTAGTTATTTTTAGAATTAATCTGGGATTTATTTACCGAAGTGTGTGCACTATTCATCAGCCGGATACGGGTCCGGAGTTACGAGTTCTTCTACGTAGGGGGTTCCGACAAGAAAACGGACGGCACGATCAGACTCGTCTCGTCGTTCTGAGCAACTTTCATGTTTTAACTTTTTCGATCTGAGCTACGGTTTAAAAGTTATGATTTTTCAAAGTTTATTTGAATTTTCTGGAATTATTTTTATTAACAGAAAAATGAATTATGACATCAGCATGATGTCATGCTGACATCAGCAAGTCAACAGCGGCTGTACAGGTCAAACCTGACCAGTGGGTCCAGTGGGTCCCACTGGTCAGTGACTGAAATAATTAACAGAGGCTAATTTTAATTAAACTAACCTAATTAACTAGCAGGACCCACTTGTCAGTGACTAACTTAATTATCATATTATTTTTAAAACTTAATTAGCCTAATTAATCGCACCGGGCCCACTGGTCAGTGGCAGTGGCTGCCACGTCAACCGCGTTGACTCGGTCAACGAGTCAACGGTGGCCCTAGGGCCCACAGGTCAGCGACCTGGGGTGTACCCCACACGGTGCCAGCTCAGCAGAGCCGCCGGAGTAACTCCGACGAGCTCGCGCGCGGCGGCCGAACGCCGGCGAGCATCGGAAAACGTCCACGACGCATCATTTGGCGCGGTTCTTGCAGCGTTCGAACGAGGGTTCGATACCGCATCGATCTACGGCGGTGGCGTGGGCTAAAACGGCCGGAGTCGAGCGCTACGTCGACGCCGGCGGCGGTGCTTTCGGGTGGAGCTAGGAATCGGCGAGGCAGGGCTCGAGGAGGCACGCGCGTGCGCGCGTTGGGCTCGTGGGGAGGAGCTGAGCCTGTCTGTGTGCTCGGATAGCCACGACAGTAACTAGGACAACGACGACGAGCTTCACGGCGGAGCACGGTACGACCATCGTCGGTAGCAGCGCCAGTAGCGGCGAAACGGGGAGGAGACAAAGGGGATACACGGCGGTGCTCACCTAGCGGCTCATGAAAGGCCCGTGAAGGTTTTGTAGCTGCCGAGGTGGTCGAGGTCGCCGGAATTCGCCGGTGGTCGAAGCAGAAGGGGACGGGGAGGATCCGGCTCTGCAGGCCCTCCCAGCTCCAGCTAGGTCCACCAGGTGAAGGAGCGGACCACGGCGAAGCTTGCGGACAGGGTCGACGGGCACGGAGCCGCCGGTGGTCGCGGCAGAGCAGAGGCGAGGCGACGACGGCACTCGGCCTCACGTGGATCTGAGGGGGAAAAGAAGTGGAGCGAACGAGGGAGAGAAGAGAGAATGAGGGAGAGGCCAGGGGGAATGGCTCGGCTTCGCCCTTATCCCCCTCCGCCTACTGTTTTGTCGGTGGGCGCCGGTGCGTCGCCGGGCGACCGGAGCGCGGGCGCTCGGCCAGGGAGGAGTCGACACGCGAGGGAGAGAGATGAGGTGGGCCTGCTGGGCTGGGCCAGTGCACTGTGCACTAGGTCCAGTCCAGTGCAAGCCTTTTTCTTTTTTTTCTCTCATTTTCTATTTCTTGTTTATTTTCTGTTTTGTAATAGTTGGGTCACTTTTGCCTTTTTGTAAAATGTGAAAGTTGATCCAAATATTGCAGAGCAATATTGCCTTACACCAAAAACTGATTTGGGTGAATTTGAATTCCATTTGAATTAGAAATGATTTTAAATGGATTTAATATTGCTGTTTTGGTGCTGTTTCAAAATGTTTGGGCCATTTATTTAACTCCAAATATTTTGATGATGGTTTTATAAATGACCCTGGATTATTTGCCATTTAACGAACATTTTTCCAACAGTATTTGATCAACTTCATATTCCACTTATGAATTTGAGTTGATTTTCAAAATGGAGTTGAATTGCTTTGATTAACCACTTTGTTTAAGCACTGCAAATGATATGACTTGGCAATATTAGCAGCTGATCATAGTGGTTATTACACAGGGGTGTTACAATGGTCATGCACCCTTGGTGAGTGGTCTATTCTTGTTGAATCTCGATCGTAGTGATACACTTATTCACAATATTGATGCCAAAAGATGCAAAGTTGATAATGATAGTGCAACATACTTGTGGCACCGCCGTTTAGGTCATATTGGTGTAAAGCGCATGAAGAAACTCCATGCAGATGGACTTTTGGAATCACTTGATTATGAATCATTTGATACTTGTGAACCATGCCTCATGGGCAAGATGACTAAAACTCCATTCGCCGGAACAATGGAGCAAGCCAATGACTTATTGGAATTAATACATACCAATGTATGCGGTCCGATGAGTGTTGAGGCACGTGGCGGGTATCGTTATTTTCTGACCTTCATAGATGATTTGAGTAAATGTGGGTATATCTACTTAATGAAACATAAGTCTGAAACATTTTAAAAGTTCAAAGAATTTCAGAGTGAAGTGGAGAATCATCGTAACAAGAAAATAAAGTTTCTACAATTTGATCGTGGAGGCGAATATTTGAGTTACGAGTTTGGCCTTCATTTAAAACAATGTGGAATTGTTTCACAACTCACGCCACCTAGAACACCACAGCGTAATGGTGTGTCCGAATGTCGTAACCGTACTTTATTAGATATGGTGCGATTTATCATTATCGTTTTGGGGTTATGCATTAGAGACAGCCGCATTCATGTTAAATAGGGCACCGTCTAAATCCATTGAGACGACACCGTATGAATTGTGGTTTGGCAAGAAACCTAAGTTGTCGTTTCTTAAAGTTTGGGGTTGCGACACTTATGTCAAAAGGCTTCAGCCTGATAAACTCGAACCCAATTCAGAGAAGTGCGTCTTTATAGGATACCCTAAGGAAACCATTGGGTACACCTTCTACCACAGATCCGAAGGCAAGATCTTTGTTGCCAAGAATGGAACCTTTCTGGAGAAGGAGTTTCTCTCGAAAGATGTGAGTGGGAGGAAAGTAGAACTTGATGAGGTAATTGTACCTTCTCTTGAATTGGAAAGTAGCACATCACAGAAAACCGTTCCCGTGATGTCTACACCAACTAGAGAGGAAGCAAATGATAATGATCATAACACTTCATATCAAGTTACTACTGAACCTCGTAGGTCGACCAGAGCACGATCCGCACCAGAGTGGTATGGTAATCCTGTTCTGGAAGTCATGTTATTAGACCAAGGCGAACCTACGAACTATGAAGAAGATATGATGAGCCCAGATTCCGATAAATGGCTTGAGGCCATGAAATCTGAGATAGGATCCATGTATGAGAACAAAGTATGGACTTTGGTGGATGTAATACCCCCAGTGGTTAGCCACAGTAATCCCCTTTTGATAATGCCATGTCATCATGATCAACAGTGCTTAAACATCATTTGGATCATATCTTATTTCAAATTCAAATTCAAATGGAAATTCAAACTAAAGTAAAAATAAAAGTTGTTCAAATCCAGAAACTAAAATGTTCATAATATTGTAAATAATCCAGAGACTATTCTAAAACTATAATCAACATATACTAAATAAATTAAGTGACTCAAACAGCAACAAAACAGAGATGTTTAATCCAATTTTATTTAATTAAAGTCCAAATAAAATTCATTTGGCTTCAAACCATTTTCTGGCAGTGGCAAATAATGCACCATATTTAATAAGCTAAGTTGCATATTTTACAAAAGTCCATAAGTGGCCTAACATTTTTGTAAACAGAAAAGAAAAGAGAAAACAGAAAAGAAATAAAGAAAAAGAAAAAGGCCTACACGGCTGGGCCTAAGTCAGCCAGCCGGCCCAGCCCACCTCGCCACCCCGTCCCCTTTCTACTGCTCATGCCAGGGCTCGCTGTCGAACACCTGCCGCGCGCGCCTCGCCCGAGCTGGCCCCCCCTCTCCTCGCGGTTGACAGCGCGCCTGAGCCCGCCTGGTGGGTAAAGAGCAGCTCCCGCGCCCCCTGGCTCTCCCTCGCTCACTGTCTCTCTCTCTCCCTCTCGTTCCCCACCTCGCCGACGCAGCCATGGCGCCGCCGCCGTAGCACACGCGGCCACCGTACTCGCCTCGCCTCTGCGCCAGAGAGGACAGCCTCGACCTCCTCTTCCTCTCCGACGAGTCACCCGAGCCGGAGAGCCACTGCATCGCCTCCACGCCGCCCTCTCCCTCCTCGGATCGCCGCCGCATGCCGTTGCCGATTCCGGTGACCTCGAGCTTCCCCGAGCCCTCTGCCACTTCCCTACAGCTCCGCGGTGAGCAGCCGCACCGAAACCCACTCCTCCCTGTCCTTCCCCTTAGCCGTAGCTAGCCGCCGCCGTGCTCGTGCTCTGTCTGCCGCCGTCGCTGACATTGCTGTGCTCCCAGAGCCGCTCGGCTCGGTCCAGCAGCACCGGCGTGCTCCTGGTGAGCTGCAGAGGCCGCCCCGCCCTTTACTTTGCTCGCTAGCCCACCGCAGCCACACGCTCGAGCTCCACCCGAGAGCCCCACCGCCAACCGTCGTCGCCGGCGTCGTTCCGGCCACCCTCGAGTCCGACCACCACCACCACGCGATGCGGCTCCCCGCGCCCGTTCTAACGGGCCAAACCACAGCCCCGGGGACGCCCTGTGGGCGAATCCCGAGCCTCGCCGGCGCGCTCCACCACATTCGGGCTCGCCGGAGCCACTCCGGCGGCCGGCTCCGACGTGGCACGCGGGCCCCAGCCCCAGTGTCACTGACCACGGGCCTTGTTGACCGGTCAGCGTGCTGACTGGGCACAGTGGCCCACTGACATGCGGGTCCCACCTCGTTAAATGATTTTATAAATAGATAAACTATTAATTAAATCATTAATTAGCTTAATTAGTTAAATCACTCACTGACCAGTGGACCCCGCACCCCTAATTAATCAGTAATTAGTTCAATTAATCCTAATAAACTAACAGAGGCTGACATGTGGGTCCCACACGTCAGGTTTGACCTGGTCAGCCTCTGTTGACCATTGACGTCACCTCTACGTCATGCTGACATCACCCCGTACTGTTCTGGATAATGTTGATTTATAATGATTAAATAAATTCTAGAAAATCAATAAAACTTTGAAAAATGATATAAAATAATCCGTAACTCAGATCGAAAAACTTTGTACATGAAAGTTGCTCAGAACGACGAGATGAATCCGAATAAGCAGTCCGTTCGTCCATCACACGTCCCTAACTATCCGAACATGGAACCGTTCCCCTCCGGTCATCTGTCTGACAAATGTCTGGAACCGGGAAAACATTCCCGGATGGATTCCCCCTTCCTCGGTGACGTGCAACCATACGTAGGACACACCCGGCACTGCATATTGTCATGTCGCACATTGTGTTGCTCATGTTTGCTGTGTATTTATACTGTTTCCTCCCTCTCTTCTCTCTCGTTAGACCCCGACGCAGTTCCCGGTACCGACGCAGCTCCGGAGCCCGACGCCACCGTTGACGACCTTGCCTTTGCCGCCGAGCAACCAGGCAAGCACCCCCCCTTGAGCATACCGATATCACCTATTCTTTCTCTCTCATGCTTGCATTAAAATTGCTGCTGCTACTGCTTTACCTATTCTGATGCATAGCCTATTTATTGTAACCTGCTATTGATACCTTACCTGCTTATCCTAAACTTCTGAGTATAGGCTGGGTAGAGACCTATCAGTGACCCCACTTATCCCGACTGCCCCGCTGGATTATCCGAAGACCCGATCAACGGGATTGAAGACCAGACCCCGGCACCGCACAGCACCCCCTTAGTTGTAACGACACTGCAGCGTTACTATCGAGTGCCGAGGGTGAAACCTCTTGTAGCACTTCTGATGTTAACTCTGTAGAGTAGCTATTCGGTCGTGGTCATTGAGGGTGATTCCTCCTTCACCACTTCCGATAACGACGCCGTCGTACAACACCTCAAGTGTGAACCCATCGAGGGTGATTCCTCCGAGTTCACCTTGACGGATACATTGAGTAGGAATCCAACGAGGGTGATACCTCAGATTCCCCTGATGTTATGGACACACGGATACTTGGATTGTACTATTGTTACTTGGAAAGGTGGGTCGACCCTGAGGGGTACCCGCGTGTGATGTGAAGACGGGTTGCCTGTATGGTGCCCGAGTGATGAATACGAGGCGTGGCCGGGCATTCTTGGCCCTTGCCGCAAGTCCTCGAGATGGGGCGATGGGGTCACATCGATCGTGAGTCTCTGCTCGTTACCGCAAGCCCCTAGTCCGCCAATGATTTGGATATTTGATCCGAGCAGGCCTCTGGCCTGATAGCACTAACCATCACGTGGGAAGAGTTATGGGCACTCTGCATCGTATGCATCAGCCGAAAGCTTTGTCAGACGTCCAGTTCAGCCTCGTGGCCGGGCCGGGCCAGTACCATCCAGGACTGAGGTGGTGCTCGTCCCGACCCTGCACACACCGACCCGGAGTGCACAGGGCGATGGCCCAAGACCCCTGAGCGCTTAGGATATAGACCGACGGGGACCTCTCTGCTGAGCTGTAGGTAGGGTTGCGTTGTATCGTTTGGCCGAGGCCGGGCATGACCCAGGAAAGTGTGACCGGCTGGAGTTAAGCGAGCGTGGTGGGTAAGTTGGTGCACCCCTGCAGGGAAGAACACATCTATCGATAGCCGGTCCTACGGTAAAGGACACTCGGAGTTGTATCCCGATCGACACAACTAGACCTTGAGATGATACCTGGATATATGGCTCTGGGATTGCTTCTCGCAGGGAGTCGAGAAGGGATCTCAGGACGAGGTTGATGACAGTATGGCTCTGGGATTGCTTTCTCGCAGGGAGTCGAGAAAGGATCTCTGGGTGAGGTTGAGACTTAATGATACTACTATTTTATACGGTACTAATCTACACTCTTCTAATGCTGCAAGACCGCTGAAGATGCTAGTCTTCGATAGGACTAGGCCTTCCCTTTATTCTGGCATTTCTGCAGCCCAGTCCACATATACAGCCTTCCTTTGATAATGTTGCATATGTAGTGTAGATCCTTGCTTGCTGAGTACTTCGGATGAGTACTCACGGTTGCTTTGCTTTCTTTTTCCCCCATATCCTTTTTGATGCAACCAGATGACGGAGCCCCGGATGCAGCAGCCCCCGCCGACGATCGCTACTACTCCTCGAGGGTGGTTACTACTACGAGTTGGCTGACGAGCAGGAGTAGGATCAGAGGGTCCCAGGTAGGAGGCCTACGCCTTTCGATCGTAGTGTTTTCTTTTGTCCCGCCTTTTAAGGGCCTTTCTGTGCTTTCTTTTATATCTGTACTCAGATATCTGATGCTTTCGCTGACGCTTGTATGCGAGCTTATGTATTCGAGCCCTCGAGGCCCCTGGCTTGTAATATAAAGATTGTACGACTTTATTTATGTTTTAGAGTTGTGTTGTGATATCTTCCCGTGAGTCCTTAGGCTTGATCGTGTGCATTTGCGTGTATGATTAGTGCACGATTGAGCCGGGGGCGTCACAAGTTGGTATCAGAGCCGACTGACTGTAGGAACCCCCCTTTCCAACTTCTTAGCCGAAGTTGAGTCTAGTGGTCCAAAAACTAATTTACTAATTTGGCTGTGTGGCTTACGGGCCCACGTCGCCAATTGGGTGGTATTAGTATATTTTATTCCTCATATATACTCTGGGACTCTGACCTCTCTTTTATTCGGGTTAAATGAATTTTACTAACGCCGACACTTAGGATCTCGTAAATCTCGTCTACCCGAAGAGCTAGATATCTGTGCTTAATTCCTTACCATTGATCTGATTAGTCTGATAATTATTTTCCTTTCCATTGTTTTGTTTAACCTTTCTCTCTGAGTTGTATTATACTTCTCATTGTCATTTGACAATCCTGAATTTCCTCTGTTTCAGATGGATCATTTGTTTCCACCACGCCCTACGACACAGCTTGTGCTTCGCACTTGGGCTCGTGGTGCCCCTGGTTTTCCAGTTGTCCTGATCGCCCTCCTGACCAGGCTGGGCTACCGCTGGTACCCCGAGTACATGGTCTACGAAGATTACTGCGAGTTCAACCAGGAGCAGTACCATGCTGATGTTCGTATCTATGATCAGCAAGATGACTCAGACACTGAGCTGCACCTTTTCCACGGTATCGGCATGACGATTGAGATGGCAGTACATGATGCCGCCTACTCTGCTGTCGCACGTCTCCGAGGAGAGTTCAGCGATAGCTTGGATGCCTCTGAGTTCCGATACATTCCATATGCCCCTGCTGGAGATACTACTAGATACTACACAGCTATCTGTGCCCCGTACGAGCGTCGTCGTTACGACCCGCACGTTCTGATTCAGTGCACTCAGGCTCTGGATCGCACTATTCGGGCTCTTGCCGTCGAGTTGGTTGCCACTCGAGCACGCCTCTACGATGCTATGACACAGTTGCTACCAGCCGTTCATGCAGGGATACATCCAGAGTACATCCTTTACCCGAGCAGGACTCAGATGTATGCTGGTATTGATTGGCCTGCTGTTGGAGGTCACACACCTGTATGTGGACCTCTTCTTTCCGCTCGAGACCGGATTCTATATCAAAGTGCACATGGAGCGCAGGAACCTTCCGCGATGAACATTCGTCGTCCGCACGTGCAGCTACCCCGTTTCAGTGGATCTTCTCGATGTTGATGTAGCCTTGGCTATGTCTCGTGGTGTACTTCCTTACTGCGTGCCTGCGCACCGCCTACCATATCTAGCTTTTGAATTTGCGCCGTTATGCTATTCGCATGTAACCGACTCTGTGTATGGATCTGTATGTCTTAATTGACTACTGTTATGTATCTGTTACCCTGCTTAAATAGTTGTCGTGTTACATCATGCTTGTCGCTAAACACTCGCAATTTCTTTTGCTAAACTACCCCTGTTGATACTTAGCAGGATGGTTAGACCAGGTGGTCGTGGTCGTGCCCCTGAACGCCCACCACCGCCAGATTATATGGCAGCTATGATGCAACAATTCGAGCTCAACCGCCAGTTCATGACTGGGATTATGGCTCAGTTTCCGCATCAGAACAACCAGAACCAGAACCCTTCTTCAATAACTCTGCCGGAATTTATGCGTCTTAACCCCACTCAGTTCTGCAACTCCGAGAAGCCACTGGATGCTGATGACTGGATTCGCGATATCACTCACGAGATGGAGTCGGCAAATGTCTCCCCTGCCAACTTTGTCTCCTTCGCTTCCTTTTTCCTAAAGGGTCCCGCTGCTCAATGGTGGGACACCCACAAACGTACACTGCCTGCTAGAATAGCCGTTACTTGGCCTGAGTTCCAGGCTGCTTTCCGTGCCCGATATATTCCTCAAGGAATCATGGACCGGATGAAAACCCAGTTCCGCAACCTCACTCAGGGCAATAAGACTGTCGAAGCTTATCAGCGGGAATTCCTTGACCTGTCCCGCTATGCTAAAGAAGACATCGCCACGGATGCCCGTAGACAAGAGAAGTTCCGTAATGGACTCCACGCAGACATCGAGCTTCAACTCGCTGCTCAAGACTTCAACGACTTTATTACTCTTGTGAACAAGGCTATTCTGGTTGAGACCGCTCAGATGAAACATAAGGAGTCGCAGAAGCGCTATCGTGATGTTGGCTCATCTTCGGGCTCAACACAGAAGCGAAAAACATATGGTCGTGGACACACTTACAACATTGATATTAAACAAGTCCAGGATCAACCTGCCACCGAAATGGGTACCCTTCTCGTTAACTCAGCACCTGCTTCTGTTTTATTTAATTCAGCAGCATCACATTCATTCATCTATGAAAATTTGCATTCATGCATGACCTTCATTATGAGGAAATGCATACTCCGTTAGTCAGCTGGACTACTGAATTACCGTGCCCAGACTACTCAGAATGCTGAGGCTAAAATATACACCTTGGATGCGTTGAACGCTTCTCCGCTTGAGGGGATCGAAAACATTCCAGTCGTTCGAGATTTTCCATACGTTTCTTCGGAAGAACTTCCAAGAGTACCCCGCTTTCTTTCAGCCTTCCTCTTAATTCTCGGGACGAGAATTCTTGTTAGTGGAGGAGACTTGTAATACCCCCAGTGGTTAGCCACAGTAATCCCCTTTTGGTAATACCATGTCATCATGATCAACAGTGCTTAAACATTATTTGGATCATATCTTATTTCAAATTCAAATTCAAATGGAAATTCAAACTAAAGTAAAAATAAAAGCTGTTCAAATCCAGAAACTAAAATGTTCATAATATTGTAAATAATCCAGAGACTATTCTAAAACTATAATCAACATATACTAAATAAATTAAGTGACTCAAACAGCAACAAAACAGAGATGTTTAATCCAATTTTATTTAATTAAAGTCCAAATAAAATTCATTTGGCTTCAAACCATTTTCTGGCAGTGGCAAATAATGCACCATATTTAATAAGCTAAGTTGCATATTTTAGAAAAGTCCATAAGTGGCCTAACATTTTTGTAAACAGAAAAGAAAAGAGAAAACAGAAAAGAAATAAAGAAAAAGAAAAAGGCCTACACGGCTAGGCCTAAGTCAGCTAGCCGGCCCAGCCCACCTCGCCACCCCGTCCCCTTTCTACTGCTCATGCCAGGGCTTGCTGTCGAACACCTACCGCGCGCGCCTCGCCCGAGCTGGCCCCCCTCTCCTCCCGGTCGACAGCGCGCCTGCGCCCGCCTGGTGGGTAAAGAGCAGCTCCCGCGCCCCTGGCTCTCCCTCGCTCACTCTCTCTTGCTCTCCCTCTCATTCCCCACCTCGCCGATGCAGCCATGGCGCCGCCGCCGTAGCACACGCGACCACCATGCTCGCCTCGCCTCTGCGCCAGAGAGGACCGCCTCGACCTCCTCTTCCTCTCCGACGAGTCACCCGAGCCGGAGAGCCACTGCATCGCCTCCACGCCGCCCTCTCCCTCCTCGGATCGCCGCCGCACGCCGTCGCTGATTCCAGCGACCTCGAGCTTCCCCGAGCCCTCTGCCACTTCCCTACAGCTCCGCGGTGAGCAGCCGCACCGGAACCCCCTCCTCCATGTCCTTCCCCGTAGCCGTAGCTAGCCGCCGCCGTGCTCATGCTCTGTCCGTCGCCGTCGTTGACATTGCCGTGCTCCCAGAGCCGCTCGGCTCGGTCCAGCAGCACCGGCGTGCTCCTGGTGAGCTGCAGCGGCCGCCCCGCCCTTTACTTTGCTCGCTAGCCAACCGCAGCCACGCGCCCGAGCTCCACCCGAGAGCCCCGCCGCCAACCGTCGTCGTCGGCGTCGTTCCGGCCACCCCTCGAGTCCGACCACCACCACCACGCGATGCGGCTCGCCGCGCCCGTTCTAACCGGCCAAACCACAGCCCCGGGGACGCCCTGTGGGCGAATCCCGAGCCTCGCCGGCGCGCTCCGCCGCATTCGGGCTCGCCGGAGCCACTCCGGCGGCCGGCTCCGACGTGGCACGCGGGCCCCAGCCCTAGTGTCACTGACCACGGGCCTTGTTGACCGGTCAGCGTGCTGACTGGGCACAGTGGCCCACTGACATGCGGGTCCCACCCCGTAAAATGATTTTATAAATAGATAAACTGTTAATTAAATCATTAATTAGCTTAATTAGTTAAATCACTCACTGACCAGTGGACCCCGCACCCCTAATTAATCAGTAATTAGTTCAATTAATCCTAATAAACTAACAGAGGCTGACATGTGGGTCCCACACGTCAGGTTTGACCTGGTCAGCCTCTGTTGACCGCTGACATCACCTCTACGTCATGTTGACGTCACCCCGTACTGTTCTGGATAATGTTGATTTATAATGATTAAATAAATTCCAGAAAATCAATAAAACTTTGAAAAATGATATAAAATAATCCGTAACTCAGATCGAAAAACTTTGTACATGAAAGTTGCTCAGAACGACGAGATGAGACCGAATACGCCGTCCGTTCGTCTGTCACACGTCTCTAACTATCCGAACATGGAACCGTTCCCCTCCGGTCATCTGTTTGACAAATGTCCGGAACCGGGAAAACATTCCCGGATGGATTCCCCCTTCCTTGGTGACGTGCAACCATACGTAGGACACACCCGGCACTGCATATTGTCATGTCGCACATTGTGTTGCTCATGTTTGCAGTGTATTTATATTGTTTCCTCCCCCTCTTCTCTCTCGTTAGACCCCGACGCAGTTCCCGGTACCGACGCAGCTCCGGAGCCCGACGCCACCGTTGACGACCTTGCCTTTGCCGCCGAGCAACCAGGCAAGCACCCCCCTTTGAGCATACCGATATCGCCTATTCTTTCTCTCTCATGCTTGCATTAAAATTGCTGCTGCTACTGCTTTACCTATTCTGATGCATAGCCTGTTTATTGTAACCTGCTATTGATACCTTACCTGCTTATCCTAAACTGCTTAGTATAGGCTGGGTAGAGACCTATCAGTGACCCCACTTATCCCGACTGCCCCGCTGGATTATCCAAAGACCCGATCAACGGGATTGAAGACCAGACCCCGGCACCGCACATCACCCCCTTAGTTGTAACGACACTGCAGCGTTACTATCGAGTGCCGAGGGTGAAACCTCTTGTAGCAGTTCTGATGTTTACTCTGTAGAGTAGCTATTCGGTCGTGGTCATCGAGGGTGATTCCTCCTTCACCACTTTCGATAACGACGCCGTAGTACAACACCTCAAGTGTGAACCCATCGAGGGGGATTCCTCCGAGTTCACCTTGACGGATACATCGAGTAGGAATCCAACGAGGGTGATACCTCAGATTCCCCTGATGTTATGGACACACGGATACTTGGACTGTACTATTGTTACTTGGAAAGGCGGGTCGACCCTGAGGGGTACCCGCGTGTGATGTGAAGACGGGTTGCCTGTATGGTGCCCGAGTGATGAATACGAGGCGTGGCTGGGCATTCTTGGAGACGGGGCGACGGGGTCACATCGATCGTGAGTCTCTGCTCATTACCGCAAGCCCCTAGTCTGCCAACGATTTGGATATTTGATCCGAGCAGGCCTCTGGCCTGATAGCACTAACCATCACGTGGGAAGAGTTATGGGCACTCTGCATCGTATGCATCAGCCGAAAGCTTTGTCAGACGTCCAGTTCAGCCTCGTGGCCGGGCCGGGCCAGTACCATCCAGGACTGAGGTGGTGCTCGTCCCGACCCTGCACACACCGACTCGGAGTGCACAGGGCGATGGCCCAAGACCCTTGAGCGCTTAGGATATAGACCGACGGGGACCTCTCTGCTGAGCTGTAGGTAGGGTTGTGGTGTATCGTTTGGCCGAGGCCGGGCATGACCCAGGAAAGTGTGACCGGCCGGAGTTAAGAGAGCGTGGTGGGTAAGTTGGTGCACCCCTGCAGGGAAGAACACATCTATCGATAGCCGGTCCTACGGTAAAGGACACTCGGAGTTGTATCCCGATCGACACAACTAGACCTTGAGATGATACCTGGATATATGGCTCTGGGATTGCTTCTCGCAGGGAGTCGAGAAGGGATCTCAGGACGAGGTTGATGACAGTATGGCTCTGGGATTGCTTTCTCGCAGGGAGTCGAGAAAGGATCTCTGGGTGAGGCTGAGATTTAATGATACTACTATTTTATATGGTACTAATCTACACTCTTCTAATGCTGCAAGACCGCTGAAGATGCTAGTCTTCGATAGGACTAGGCCTTCCCTCTATTCTGGCATTTCTGCAGCCCAGTCCACATATACAGCCTCCCTTTGATAATGTTGCATATGTAGTGTAGATCCTTGCTTGCTGAGTACTTCGGATGAGTACTCACGGTTGCCGACGATCGCTACTACTCCCCGAGGGTGGTTACTACTACGAGTTGGCTGACGACCAGGAGTAGGATCGGAGGGTCCCAGGTAGGAGGCCTACGCCTTTCGATCGTAGTGTTTTCTTTTGTCCCGCCTTTTTAGGGCCTTTCTGTGTTTTCTTTTATATCTGTACTCAGATATCTGATGCTTTCGCTGACGCTTGTATGCGAGCTTATGTATCCGAGCCCTCGAGGCCCTTGGCTTGTAATATAAAGCTTGTATGACTTTATTTATGTTTTAGAGTTGTGTTGTGATATCTTCCCTTGAGTCCTTAGGCTTGATCGTGTGCATTTGCGTGTATGATTAGTGCACGATTGAGCCGGGGGCGTCACAGTGGACTTGCCCGATGATCGGCAAGCCATTGAGAATAAATGGATCTTCAAGAAGAAGACTGAAGCTGATGATAATGTTATTGTCTACAAAGCTCGACTTGTCGCAAAAGGTTTTCGACAACTTCAAGGAGTTGACTACGATGAGACTTTCTCACCCGTAGCGATGCTTAAGTCTGTCCGAATCATGTTAGCAATTGCCGCATTTTATAATTATGAAATCTGGCAAATGGACGTCAAAATTGCATTCCTTAATGGATATCTTAAAGAAGAGTTGTATATGATGCAATCAGAAGGTTTTGTCGATCCTAAAGGTGCTAACAAAGTGTGCAAGCTCCAGCGATCCATCTATAGACTGGTGCAAGCATCTCGGAGTTGGAATATACGCGTTGATGAGGTGATCAAAGCATATGGTTTTATACAGACTTACGGTGAAGCCTGTATTTAAAAGAAAGTGAGTGGGAGCTCTGTAGCATTTCTAATATTATATGTGGATGACATATTGTTGATTGAAAATGATATAGAATTTCTGGATAGCATAAAAGGATAATTGAATAAGAATTTTTCAATGAAAGACCTTGGTGAAGCTGCTTATATATTGGGCATCAAGATCTATAGAGATAGACCGAGACACTTAATAGGACTTTCACAAAGCACATACCTTGATAAAGTTTTGAAGAAGTTCAAAATGGATTAGTCAAAGAAAGGGTTCTTGCCTGTGTTACAAGGTGTGAAGTTGAGTCAGACTCAAAGCCCGACCATTGCAGAAGATAGAGAGAAAATGAAAGTCATTCCCTATGCCTCAGCCATAGGTTCTATCATGTATGCTATGTTGTGTACCAGACCTGATGTGTGCCTTGCCATAAGTTTGGCAGGGAGGTACCAAAGTAATCCAGGAGAGGATCGCTGGACAGTGGTCAAGAGCATCCTGAAGTACCTGAAAAGGACCAAGGATATGTTTCTCGTTTATGGAGGTGACGAAGAGCTCGTCGTAAATGGTTACGTCGATGCTAGCTTCGACACTGATCCGGATGACTCTAAGTCACAAACCGGATACGTGTTTATATTGAATGGTGGAGCTGTCAGTTGGTGCAGTTCCAAGTAGAGCGTCGTGGCGGGATCTACATGTGAAGCGGAGTACATAGCTGCTTCGGAAGCAGCACATGAAGGAGTCTGGATGAAGGAGTTCATATCCGATCTAGGTGTAATACCTAGTGCATCGGGTCCAATGAAAATCTTTTGTCACAACACTGGAGCAATTGCCTTTGTGAAAGAATTCAGGTTTCACAAGAGAACCAAGCACATCAAGAGATGCTTCAACTCCATTCGTGAAAAGGTCAAGGATGGAGACATAGAGATTTGCAAAATACATACGGATCTGAATGTGGCAGAACCCTTGACTAAGCCCCTTCTGCGAGAAAAACATGATCAGCACCAAGACTCCATGGGTGTTAGATTCATTACTATGTAATCTAGATTATTGACGCTAGTACAAGTGGGAGACTGAAGGAAATATGCCCTAGAGGCAATAATAAAGTTGTTATTTTATATTTCCTTATTCATGATAAAGGTTTATTATTCATGCTAGAATTGTATTGATTGGAAACTTAAATACATGTGTGAATACATAAACAAATATCGTGTTCCTAGTAAGCCTCTACTAGACTAGTTCGCTGGTTAAAGATGGTTAAGGTTTCCTCACCATAGACATGTGTTGTCATTTGATAACGGGATCACGTCATTAGGAGAATGATGTGATGGACAAGACCCATCCGTTAGCTTAGCATAATGATCGTTCAGTTTATTGGTATTGCTTTCTTCATGTCAAATACATATTCCATCGACTATGAGATTATGCAACTCCCGGATACCGGAGGAATACCTTGTGTGCTATCAAATGTCACAACGTAACTGGGTGATCATAAAGATGCTCTACAGGTATCTCCGAAGGTGTTTGTTGAGTTGGCATAGATCGAGATTAGGATTTGTCACTCCGAGTAACGAAGAGGTATCTCTGGGCCCTCTCAGTAATACACATCATAAGAAGCCTTGCAAGCAAAGTGACTAATGAGTTAGTTACAGGATGATGTATTACGGAACGAGTAAAGAGACTTGCCGGTAATGAGATTGAACTAGGTATGAAGATACCGACGATCGAATCTCGGGCAAGTAACATACCGATGGACAAAGGGAATTACGTATGTTGTCATAACGGTTCGACCGATAAAGATCTTCGTAGAATATGTAGGAGCCAATATGGGCATCCAGGTTCCGCTATTGGTTATTGACTGAAGAGGTTTCTCGGTCATGTCTACATAGTTCTCGAACCCGTAGGGTCCGCACGCTTAATGTTCGTTGACGATATAGTGTTATATGAGTTATATGATTTGGTGACCGAATGTTGTTCGGAGTCCCGGATGGGATCACGGATATGACGAGGAGTCTCGAAATGGTCGAGAGGTAAAGATTGATATATAGGACAATAGTATTCGGACACCGGAATAGTTTCGGAGTGCATCGGGTAGTCGTCGGATCACCGGAAGGGGTTCCGGGAGGCCCCGGGAGGTCTATGGGCCTAATGGGTCAAGGAGAGGCACACACCAGCCCACAGAGGGCCTGGCACGCCCTCTCCCTGGCCGCCGGCTCTAGAAGAAGGAAAGGGGGCACCACCTCCTCCTGCCTTCCCCCCTTGTGGGAGAAAGGAAGGGGGGGCACCTCCCCCTTCCTTCCCCTTGGCGCCAAAAGAAGGAAAGGAGGGCAGCCTAGGGTAAGCCCAAGTAGGATTCGGACCTACTTGGGGCGCCCCTTTGCCTCTCCCCTCTCCCTCCCACCTATATATATGAGGGAGTGGGGCGCCTAGCATAACACAAGATTGTCTTAGCCGTGTGCGGCGCCCCCCTCCACCGTTTACATCCTCGGTCATATTTTCTTAGTGCTTAGGCGAAGCCCTGCGGAGATCACATCACCATCACCATCACCACGCCGTCGTGCTACCGAAACTCATCCACTATCTCGTCGTCTTGCTGGATCAAGAAGGCGGAGGACGTCATCGAGCTGAACATGTGCTGAACGCGGAGGTGTCGTACGTTCGGTGCTCGATCGGTTGGAACGCAAAGAAGTTCGACTACATTAACCGCGTTGTCAAACGCTTCCGCTTATGGTCTACGAGGGTACGTAGACACACTCTCCCCTCTCGTTGCTATGCATCTCCATGGATAGATCTTATGTGTGCGTAGAAAAAAAATTTGTTTTCCATGCAACGTTTCCCAACAAATTTGTAACAAGTAAGAAGTAACAATAGTAACAATAGGTGCAACCAGGTAGCCCAATCCCTTTGGTGGCAAAGGACAGGCCGGAACAGTCTCTTATAATAGGTAAAACGCTCTTAAGGACACATGCGAATTTCATCTAGTCACTTTCATCATGTTGGTTTGATTCGCGTTCGCTACTTTGATAATTTGATATGTGGGTGGATCGGTGCTTGGGTGTTGTTCTTACTTGAACAAGCTTCCCACTTATGATTAACCCCTTCTCTAAAGCATCTGCAATTACGAAAGAAAAATTAGGATAACATCTAACCATAGCATTAAACATATGGATCCAAATCAGCCCCTTACGGAATAGCGCATAAACTAGCGTTTGAGTTTCTGTCACTCTAGCAACCCATCATCTAATAACTACTCCACAATGTATTCCCTTAGGCCCAAAGATGGTGAAGTGTCATGTAGTCGATGTTCACATAACACCACTAAGGGAATCACAACATACATATCATCAAAATGTCGAACGAATATCAAATTCACATGATTACTTATGACATGATTTCCACCATGGCCTCAAGAACAAAGGCAACTACTCACAAGTAATATTCATGCTCAAGATCAGAGGGATATTAAATAGCATAATGGATATGACCATATGATCTTCCACCAAATAAACCATCTAGCATCAACTACAAGATGTAATCAACACTACTAGTCACCCACAGATACCAATCTGAGGTTTTGATACAAATATTGAACACAAGGGATGAACTAGGGTTTGAGATGAGGTGGTGATGTTGAAGATGTTGATGAAGATTGCCCTCTCAAAGATGAGAGGGTTGTTGGTGATCACGATGGCTTTGATTTCCTCCTCCCGGAGGGAATTTCCCCCTGCGGAATCGCTCCGCCGGAGAGCAAAAGTGCTCCTGCCCAAGTTCCGCCTCGAGACAGCGGTCTTCCGTCCTGAAAGTCTTCCCCTTATTTTTTTACGGCAAATGACCTTATGTACCAGAAGATGGGCACCGGAAGCAGGCCAGGGGGCCCACTACCCACTAGAGCGCGCCAGGGGGGTAGGCGCGCCCTGGTGCCTAGTGGGCACCTGGGTGGCCTCCCCTGGTACTTCTTTTCTCCAATATTTTTTATATATTCCAAAATAAATCTCTGTAAAATTTCAGCTCATTTGGAGATGTGCAAAATAGGTATCTCTGACATAGTTTTTTCAGGTCCAAAATTCCAGCTGTCGGTAATCCCCCTCTTTGTGTAAACCCTGCATATTATGAGAGAAAAGACATTAGAATTACTCCACAAAGTGTTATATTGCATTAAAAACACTATAAATAACGGTAGGAGAACATGATGCAAAATGGACGTATCACCCGTCTCAACTCTCTCCTGTACTACCCCCTCTAGCTCTCCACCCCAATTCCCACCCCTTTTCATCGTCGCACGGACCTGTACGAAAAGCTGCCGGAAACGACGGTGGTGGAAGATCTGAAGAAGGTGGCCGCCCGAAAGATCAACTAGGCGACATGGCAATCCCTCAACAGAAGGCAAAGGAGGCAGCGCCGCTCAAAAAGAAGGGTTGCGGGCATGGTGGCAAACCTTTAGGGGGCGGGCGGGACCTGGGACGCAGGGCGGCCCCACTGGCTCTGTTCTGGCCGGAACAATACAAGCCTCCCTATTCTACGCCTCCCAGCAGCTTGATAGGCAGTCCCTGGCATCCGCCGCGGGGCACGTGCCTCATTAGGTCGACGTCAACGTGGCACCACTCCTTTTCTCCGAGTCTACAATGTTGTAGCTTGTACGTTCGTGGACGCTGGGTGTGGCGCAACTCGGTGCCTTCTCTTTGTTCGCCGGTATTTCTCAAGTGGGTGAGCCACTGTACGATGACACAAACAGGGAGATGGTGAAGATGACCCACACCAGAGGGAGAGTCGGAGGTTGCTTTGAGGACGAGCAAGTGGATGGCTCGGATCTGGAGGTGCACGACCAGCAACCGGAAACGTACACACAGTCCAGCACGTACACGCGACCGGGCATGTACACCGTCCAGTAGGAGCAGAACGGCGACGACGACCTTAATCCGGGCGAATTTGCGGCCGGTCCTAAGAAAAGGGGCAGAGGAGAAAACTTCAACACGCGAGAGGACGAGTTATTGTGTGGTGCGTGGTTGGCCGCTAGAATCGATCCGATCCATAGCACGAAGCAAATGGCCGCAACATTTTGGGTCGACATTCATATTTGGTTCCATGAGCACAAGCATTTTGAGCCCTATCGCGACAAACTCATCTGCAACTGTGGGACGAAGTCGCTCAACCATCGATGGTACACCATCTAAGAGACCGTGTGCAAATATTGCTGCCATTTGAAACAACAGAGATTCAAAGATGTTGACCTGGAAGAGAAGGAGTTGAATGTCGATTCAAGGATGATCGTACATGTCGTCCATCTTAGGATGTTGAAGCGCTTGAAGGAACAGCTGGAGATGGCCGAGAAGGAAGTAGATGGCGAGGAGGAGCTGGCAACTGAGTGAGCGTGGAGGCTCGGATAGCTGGTCTAGCAGGACAAACAAATCCCTTTTTTTGCACAGACTGCCGAACTGGGATACTTTTGTCATCGGGCATGTCAAAGCTATGAACATCGGCTTGCGATTGGGTGCTGTATATTTGAATTTCAAATTGGCAGGACCTGAGTGGATGTTTAGGGCATGCGGTTGGATGGCCAGCTCCCGCACCCATATCAACCGATTGGTCCGAACCAGTCCGCGGACAGATACCATCTTCGTTTTGGGGTCGATGTTGAAAATATCCTAAGCGTATCAAACTTATGTGGTATATCATCAAGCCGGTGACCATACATATTGACAATGCGAGGCAGGTACAAGTTGGACACAAGGTGGATGGCTGGCCATGCAGCGCGCACAAAAGTGCACTAAAAGAAAAGACGTTTAACTTTTCTCGTCACGTCATCATGAGAAAAACAACAATTTTTACTTCCATGACAATTGCGAGGTGCAAGGCTGTTCTTTGTTGAAATCATACCTCGGTGAAGATGCCAGGTGAAAATTTTAACTTTTAGTGATACATTTGACTTCTATTTTCTTTTATTTTTTGTTATTTTATTTTTATTTTTTATTTTTTTATTTTAACTTTTAGCAGGCATCCGGTGCATACTTATCTACCTAAATACCCCACGTCCTGGCAGATTACTGTGGTATTCGTCCCGGGCCTTGCGTCAGCTGGATCGAATCCAAGCAGTCTAAAAAGGTGTTGCCATGACGCGGAACGAGAACCAACCAACCTCTTGACAAATGCATTAGGCGGGGACGTGCACAACACACGCGCGATGTATGAATTCTATCACGAACAATGCGACAGAAGGTTGGATATTGTTCACGAAGCCTTTTTGCTATCAATTTGCCAACAATTCTGATTTTATAGTAATCCAACCTATACAGGTGTGAAAACCTTTTGGCAGTAGGAAAAAAAGAGCACATATAATTAACAAAATGGTTCCGTAGTTGAGCGAGACTTGATTAATTCTCATGTGAGTGAGAATTAACAAAAACGATGTATTAACAGCTTCCAATGCTACTTTTCGTTGAGTTTTGGTGCAGTATGAAGTTTCAAACCCTTGTTTTGTTCAGTAACTCCTTACCAAACACATTACATCTATTGAAACAAGTTAATTTTTCTATTCACTTGAGGTAAATAAATCAACCAATATACCAGCAATTCTTCTATGTATGTATGCTCCACCCAATTCAGAGGCCGTAGGATGCCCCGAATTTGTACCAACAAAAAAAAACAAATTCTCTGTGGCCGATGCAAATTTCTACTTCTGCCGGAGATGTTCGATGGCCAGCGCGAGCGTGGGAGCGAAGCGCTCCACGTCGACGCGCACGTCCTGCTTGCCGAGGTAGTACTCGGCGACCTTGTCCCAGCCACTCCGGTGCACCGACTCCGGGTCCTTGATCACGGGGTGGTCCGGCCCCAACATCTCCAGCAGCGTGCTCTCCTCCGCCGTGATGCTGTACTCGAGGTACCGGAGCCCCATGTCCGCCACGGGGTCGCCGAAGTCCACCTTGGCCATGTGCTCTAGATTCCCGTACGGCACCACCTGGATGACCACCGCACCCGTGGGCAGGAACACGGCGTTGGTCAGCCCGGCGCCGTGCACGCCAAGCAGCACGTCGAACGAGTTCACCGACCGGGCCAGCTCCTCCACCCGCACGTCGAACCGCGGGTCGGCTATGGCCACCTCGAACCCGGCCTTCTCCGCCGCCTTCACGATCTCTGGCACGTTCACGAACTTCCGGTAGTGGCCACGGTGGAGCAGCATCAGCCGCGGTTTCCTCTTCTCCTGGTCCTCCGGCGGGCTGATGTCCTTCATCAAGCTGATGGGCGCGGCGCGGGGTAGGGTGTAGGTCTCGCGGAGGAAGGCGGTGAAGTCGACCATGGAGAGGGGTTTGCCGCCGGGGACCAGCTCTGGCATGATATCGAACTCCTTGTGCATGCGGAGCCCGACGGTGACGCTCGGGAAGCACCGGATCTGATCGTCATGGTCGAGGTCCACGACGTCGTACTTGGATAGCCGCCGCACCACAGCCTCGTACTTGCCGAGCCACCAGGGCTGGATGTTGCTGGCCAGGAGCTGGACCTCGCCGCCGTACCGCCGTGATGCCACAAACAGCGGCACCAGCGCGTCGCTGAAGTCGTGGAAGTAGTTCCCCGTGAGGCCGCCGAGTGCAAACACGATGCCCGGGACGCGGTGCGTCACCGTGCACGCCGGCGCCGGGGACTCAGCGGAGGTCGAGTCGAGCTGCATCACCGTGACCTGCGAGATGCCGGACATGCCGCGACGAGCGTATGGCTGGATCTTCCACTCCTGGCTCTCCGTCTGGGTCGCCGGGACTAGGGTTACGGTGTGCGCCGTGCCGTTGGTCCGGACGTCGCCGAAGACGTCGCACGTGTCGGAGAAGGGGCCCTCCGTGGTACACACCACTTTGCCGTTGTCTGTACAGCACACAAAAAATGAGCAAAAGATTCAGAAATCATGAAGCATTTCCTTGTGAAAAGATAAAGACAATTCAAATCAGGAAAAAAAAATTGATTGATCGACCATTTTTGTTGAAGATGCACTGATGATAAATCAGATTAAATCGTGGAACTAAATCAGGAAATAGTATCAGTTAACTTTGGTGTTGTGAAGTCCCTTAAGTGGTGAATTTGATCTAAAAAAAGTGGTGAAATTTGTCTTTCTATCCTAGACTTTTCTCATACTTGGTCTGCTATTGTTAGGTCTGATGCTAGAACATTTCAACACAAATGTCCCTAAATTCCCCAAAGTGGTCCACACTTGGTCAGATGTCCCGTTGAAAATTATTCAGGACAAACATAAATATTATTTTAAAAACTCGACTCATTTGAATAAAATAGAGGGAAAATATATATTTTTAAATGTTATTTAGTTTGGAGATTACAAGTTTTAAATGAATATTTAGTGGGAAAAGGGGGGGGGGGGGATGTAAGGTTGGAAAACTGAAGTACATAAAACAATTTTAGAAAAAAAAAGTCATAATAATAAACAAAAGTTATAGGAAAATATGAATATTTTGGAAATGAAACAGAGTGCGAAAGCAAACCTAGTGTATTGACGAATCCCAAGAATTCCATAGCTTCCCAAAGTATGTTCTTTGTTCTCTTGCTTTTAAAAATTCATCACATATATTTTTCAAGTTACTAGTTTATTTGGTTGCCATGCATGTATGTGAAACCGATGCCATGTCATTGTCAAAACAGCTCTGAGTGGAACAAGGGACAAAATGCAGATGGTTTTCACACTTGAGGGACCCAGCTTAAAATATGGCAATTGCCTAGTTTCATGAAATACAAACATGAATGATGGTCCTAACATACTAGTGGCCACACACGTACGCATACATACGTCCCAAAACTAATCGAATCAAGACATTTATATATTTCCTTGTAGGAACGAATGCGTCATCACATCACAGCACATTAATTCTGCTTGTTTAATTAGGAGAAGGAATATGGGACATACCAAGCGGTTGGGCAGCGGCGGCGTCTCTTTTGGGGGGCTCTTCCTCCGTCGCCACCGTGTCTTCCGGCTTCTTCCATTCCGGCTCCGCACCTGGCAAAACAACGGCTCGCTTTCGTTCATTTCTCCAGCCATCAATTCATTTGAAAATGCACGTAGCTAGAGAGCAACCGGTCCAAGAAAGAAGAAGATACGAGTATACTACGTAGTATATGCCACTGTTGAAGTCTGAAGCAGTTTGTAATCTGAGTACATGTATGTATTTACCCTGTTGCTGTTGCTGTTGCTGCTGCTGCTCCTCCTTTGCAGTTTCATCACCGGAAGAAGCTTCCTCAACTCGAGCCTCCGGCGTCCCTGGATTATATTACCATGGCGCGATCAGATCAATAACAAAACGGGCGGCGGAGACACCGGAGACATGTACGTGCGGATCGATCGATGTTCCCAAAATGTTTGACTTGGAATGAATTTGCTCTTAATAACGAGTAGTACATGGATCAAATTCCTCACCTGTTTCGCCGGCGCCGGGGGTGCTGACCGCCTGCTTCCGGTGCGGCGTCATCGTGGGGACAGCTGCAGATGTACATGGAGAATTAGCCAATGGAACAGTTGAACGACGTGCTAGACGAGATGATGAGCGAACATCGTCAATCACGCAACACGTACCGTCGGGGGAGGTGATGGCGAACTGCTGGGTGACGACGATGTAGGTGAGGAGCACGAGGAGGAAGCCGGCGACGAAGCCGAGGTTGAGGTACCTCTGCGCCCAGCTCTTCACCAGCCCCTTCCCCTGCCTCCCCTCGCCGGCGCCCATCTCCCTCTCCTCCTCTGTCCTTCCGGCCTCTCTACCCTTGAAGCCTCTCGGCGTGTACACAAGAGAACAATCCTCTCGTGCGACCGACGACCTCTTCCGGCACCGCGCACGAGGCCGGCGACACGGTCGGGCTTTCTTCTTCTCTTCCTCCGCCACCTGTTTCTCCGTCGACGGCTCACAACTTTACATGAAGATAGATAGAAGAGAGACGGGGACAGAGAGGCGAGGAGGTGTTGCGGTGTAGGACTTGGCTTGATGAGGCTGCTGCTCGCTTTCTCCTCCCTTCCCTTTTGTATACCCATCTCACCAGGTGGCACCTTTCGCAGTTGCGCCCCTCGCAGAGCCACGAATTTGCACCGGCGGTTGACCGGCGACGAGGTTGGTTAGTCGCTCCTGACTGGTGGTGAGGCCGGCCTATGATTGGGCGGTTGGTTGGGCCCGTGATCTGTCTGTCCAATCCTCACCTGTACTTAGGCACGTCGCTGGCCTATTTACCTTTTTTTTTTAACACGGAAAGAAGGCACGGAAACAGCAACAGTAGCACCATCGGCTTCACAACTGGACGATTTCCTCGACGTGGACTCAACCCATGATTAAAGCCTCTCAAGTAACTAACGAGTAAGTAAGCAAGTACGGTCATGAGCCATCTTGTTTGTGTGGCTAGTCCTCCTGCCTAACTATGCGGAATTTGAAGCAAAGGGTCCCTTTCGATGACATGAATGTGCGTGTTCTTTCTACACTCTGAGTCGACATGATCGATGTAGTATGTTCGTTGCCTAACCTCACGTGTATATTACCACTGTAGTAGATTATTAATTAGGAGTAGTCTAGTTTGGAAATGGTCTCCCGCGTGAAGGAAGTAAGAGCATCTACGGCCGGGCGCCCCAAATCCGTCTCAAACACTCGACCGGACGGCTCGGTCGCTGATCGTACACAAAAATTCGACCCAAACGGACGCCTCAAACGCCCGGGCTGACCGGCACCCGTCATATCCAGATCAAATATAGGACGGATATAAGGGCGTTCGGACGCGTTCCTCACGTCGGACCTGGCCCACACTGGCCCATCCGACCCCACATATATTCTTCCCCATCCGCTCACCGGACCAAATCCTAACCACTTAACTCCGCTCCCCTCATCTCCCCTCTGCCACCCAAACTCCGGTCCGGCGATCTTCGGCATGGCGGGAAGCGGATCCGAGTCCTTTACCTCTAGATCCGTCGACCCCTAGCTCATCCAAGGCGGCCCCGAGAAGGAGATGATCGTCCGGCTTGCGCTCCGCCGCTCCCAGGAGTACGCCCGTCCGTGGGCTTTTGAGGGCTGGGATTTGCCAAGTCCGGCTGTCGATGCTCTAACTCACCACCATAGAGCAGGTCAAAGATTATTCACGGCCAAAAAGCAAAGGAGATCTAGGCTTTAATTATTTTACTTAACCCAGTCGACTTGGTGTCAGGCTGTCCTAATCAAAACGCAAACACGTGGACCAAACGTACTAATTTGTCCCGATAGAGTCGTCGAGTGGTCGAGGCTCCAACAGCTCACGGTCGTCGTCTGCTCTTGAGCTATTCCTTCCTAGGTTAGAAGTTGGAAAAGATCACCCAACCGAACTGTTTGATTAAGTCGTACTAATCCGAGACGTGAGCACCTCCCGCTGGCCAGTTGCCACGCATGTTCGTCCCATGTCCAATCATTAACTTGGTCTGCAACAACATGGCCGCAACCATCCCGACCGCGACTACACAAGATCATAAATGGTTTTCTTTTTCATTTATAAACATATTATTTACATAGTGAGTATGAATATCTCCTGACAAGTTCACCTGGTCATGCATGCATGTATAGAACTGAAACTAGGAAGCTTCACCCTCGATGCATGCTGCGCACGAAGAGAAATACAGAATCCGAGCACCAATTCTGAACTGCTTTGGATGGAGCAATCTTATTGGCTAATGCCAGCACATGATCCACATAAAGGGTCTACGTGTGATTTTCAGGAACTTGTGAGGTGATATCCGCAAAAACTGTGATCCTGCCAATCACAGTACTTGCACCCATGTCTAATGATTAGCACTATGCATGTTTCCAATCTGTCGCAATCTCGCCGCAAATTGTGGGCCCTGCTGTTAGCTAGCTAGGCTGGCCATAGTGGGGTATCACACTGCAACAGAAACCCCCCCTATACCAACGCATATCTGCCAACGGAATAATAGCATGTGTTGTTTGTTGAACTTCCCACCTCGCGCACTCCTCCCCGTTCCTTGGAAAAAGAGCTATAACCTCCCTGTACCCACCTTCCCCGCCTATACCTCGTCCATCAAATACAACGGGGAAACGAAAATCTTCTATCTGTCATATCTCCCCCCGATTCATCTCTCTCTCACCCAACTGCCAAGACCATGATGTTGCCGCCGCCATGTCCAATTCCGACTAGATCCAGTGCCGTCCCGCGTCGTCGCTCAAGGACGCCGGATCCCCCTCGATGCTATCCTCCAATCTTCCGTTGCGACGACGTCCTCCATGCCTTGTAGGCGCCCCGCAGCAACCCTAGCCGCCATGGGTCACGAGGCTGCTCCATCGCCTGTGGTTTGTAGGCGCAATACCATGCATCTCCATTGCACTGCTGCCGGCTGGGGAATGACGGTGCTACTCTGCCCCGGCTACCTTGTGTCGACCACTAATCTGAACTCTAGTGCAGAACAGAATACAACCCAAAGGTATGATTCATCTGCTGATGCTTCCCTCCCTCTGTTTTCAAGCCAAATTTTGCATTGAACCTCTGATGAAATCTATTGATAACAACGTCTCTGTTTTGGAGGAACTCCAAGTCGCCTCGACATGGCCTTCTGGTTGTCATACCCATGAAATCTGCGAGCTTTGGAAATCAGTTCGACAGAGTTGTACTACTCCATGACGAAGATGTTAGTAGCGCAACTTACCTTGTCACCAAAAAGATTTGTTATCTAATTATTTGTTCCATCTGCGCCTCATCATGTGATTTTTTCCCTTTTCAATTTTGTACCTACGAGATGTCAGTTAACAGTTTGTTAGTCTCTAAATACTTGCAGTAACCGTGATTTTGGTATGAAATTACCCTATAGGTCATATTTCTAACTGTTGACAATAGATGCGCAAATAAATAAGATTATATTAAAATCTGTAGCTTGCCTTGGCTGATTTGTAAGGGAGTGACTTGCTTTAATGGTGTGCAGCTTCAGGGAAAGATGCATTTGTACAGCTTACTACAGCATTGGAGAAAGTGGGGCAATCCGTTCTCTTCCTTATACACCTTCCCCTGGTTCAGAAGGCCACTAAGGTTTCAGTTTCGTAATCTTCTGCTCATGATGTAGCATTCTAATTTATTTTGTATCCATAATTTTTACACTAACTGGTCCATCTAGTCTTTGTTAGTTCAGTCTGCAAATATATGTCTGTTTATACAGTCTTAAGTTTTGTCCAGTCCCATATTTCGTGCATTCATATAGGTATCGTTTATCAGTTATTCATTGACATGAAAAATGATACATGATTAGGAAGCTCCGTGGTGACATAGATCAAATTATCTTGATATATGATATGCCACACTTGCAGCAACGGCGCATGGGTAGTGTTTCTAAAAACTGGGTACATACTGACCAAAAATTGTTCAGCCCTTACATATGTCTGCTTTTATTCGAACTGTTCAGACATTACATAGGTTACCTTTGATGCATTTTCTTAAATATGTATTCAACTTTTGTACTAGGTTGGTCTCGAAGAATTAAATAGTGGCACATTAATTTATTTTTATTTTTCTGTAAACATCCTAGATCCTATTTTCTCTAGAAACAAAACTCCCCTACTTTTCCTAGAGAAGCCCAGAACAATTCACACCCCCATCTTTGGCGTCCGCGTCTAGGGCTGAGGCTCATCCCTTCTAAATCTCCGCTGGTGGCTCATGTCCTCATCTCAGATCGGGGTGATGCTGTGATCAGATAGAAACCCGACTTCCCATAGCTGCTCAGTATGGTATGGTACCTCTGATTTATCTTTCTCAACTTCTAATTTAGAGCATGGTCTTGTCTGTACTAATTAGATCTTGCATTCCTACAAGGCCGAGTCAGGGGCTCAAGCCAGGCATGATGACAGGCAAACATGGATTAGAAAGTTGTCCCACAACTCCCCTTTTCTATTTCTTAGTTCAATATGCATGTCTTTTTTTTCTATGGGTTGATAACTCCAGCTGTCCCAAATTTGATGATGCGCTTCTTTCCCATGTTTCTTCTGCAGGTTCTGAGATAGTTAATCATGGATTGGAAAACTCTAATGTGTGACATTGTAGTTCTCATGATGTAGATTATTTAGATTTTCAAGCTGTTGGCATTGATACTTTTTCTCCTAATACACCATACCAAGGGTGAGTAGTTCACGAGTAATGGTGACATGATTTTTTTTAATGCAGAGACCTTTGGAAATTGGAAATGTCCAATTATGTATAGTCGATGTTATTGTTACCTACTTACCATTTAGTTGGTTGCTGAATTCATCTCAGTATTAATATAATCTTTGGATAATTGTTAGTAGTAAATACATGCTGATGGTTGTTCATAGTGAACACGCACATCTGATTGATCAAAGATGATCGGTGTCTTACTATGTACTCCTACTAAGTTATCGATAAGACACACATGAGCATATGTCTTTTCTCCCACCGATCTTTTCTTGGACACTTGGTAATTTTTCTGTCGATCCTTTTCATTACAATGCATAGCATGTATATTTTTAAACTTAAAATCTCGAATTTATGACTAAATAGTATTATGGTTTTTTTGTAGGTTGAGAAGTTCAATACTAGATGATTAATTGGATCTTTGTCCTTGGAGAATATATGCTGATGCTTGGTACTTGCAGGAGAATGGAGGAAGTTCTATGAATGTTTAGAATTTTATATCATGTAAAATGTTTTATCTTCTAAGCAAGTGATGTACTCCTAATTGATGGTACTTGCATTGCAATGTAAAGACTGTACAATTGAATCAATATACCAGTTTCATTTCCACTCCATCAATTTTACTAAAGTTGTCTACTACAAGTTCGAAAAAAAAGTTGTACCATGTACAACTATTCTGACTATACACACTGTTATTAATAATTATATATCGAGGTTATTCTAGTGTGCAAACACCAAAGGATAGAAGCGTTGGATGAATCTGTTGTTGCCTTGCAACACATTATTCTTCATATTACCAACGGATCTATATACATTGTTGTAGGCTCTTGCAACGCCACCAACGACAACGCATAATAATCCGTTGGTGTTGACCTTAGCAACACTTATATGGACAAACGACAACACATCGATGCATTGCTAAAGGGGGGTTCTTGTTGTAGTGTCATAGGGAAAATACACAGGAGCTCCTGAGTGCTCCACACCCCTATACGAAAAATAATCGTAAAAAATACCCAAAAAATGAAAAAAATCTGAAATTTGGGGATATCAAACCTGGGTTCCCAATCTACTCCTGTGTGAAATTTCATTAAAAAAAATCCCAAAAACGTATCCGCGGCGAAGGAAATACTGTCCGAACAAAAATCTACCCAAACAGTTTTTTTCTATACATAGGAATTTTTTGTCTTTTTTGCCACGAATACGTTTCTTGGTATTTTTTCACAAAATTTCACACGGGAGTAGATCGGGAACCCACGTTTGATATCCCAAAATCCCAGATTTTTTTTCAAATTTCTCGGTATTTTTTTGAATGAATTGTTCGTATAGGGGTGCGGAGCACCCGAGTGCTCCAAATCCTCGTCCGGTATCATGTACTCGGAAATAGCAAATATGATGATGTGGCAGAGAATTAAAGAAGAGCGAGAGGATTAGAGTAACATACAGGTAGATACCGTAACATAATAAATGATATACTACTTTGTGTCATGCATGATCATAAATAAAGTCATCTATAATACAACTCTATGATACTATGTAATATGAAGGTAGTATCATACACTAGCATCATATGCATGATGCTAGTATATGATTCTCCCCACTATGAGTAGCCCATCTTAAACGCCGGCTCTCAAACCTCCCGTATCCGTCCGGATCGCATTGTCCGGACTGCGGAAGCCATCCAACACATGCCTGTATCGGTCCGTAGCACGGTCTAGACGTGTTTTCTCCTTTAAACCAAAGACAAACTTGGGAGAGATTTGCGGGAGTCCGGACCGCTATCACGCCCGCTTCTGACCGCCCTGGTCCACCACAAACCCCTTCCACCTCGCGCGCGTGCTTCCCCCTCGGCGCCAGCTGCCCGCATTCATGTCGCTTTAGAACGCGCCGCTCCACATTGAAGGCGGCTCAGTGCGGACGCGACCTCTCACTGCCTCCGACATTGAAGCAGCGCGCCGGACGAGGGCGCCACCCGCTGCACGCCCGACTGAACACGCCTCCTCGACGCAAACAAACGCCTTCGTTAAACCCGCGTGGAAGCCGAGAAACCTAGTCCGGCCACACGTACGTTCACGAGCGGGCCGGCATTATATGCAACGCCGGGCAGGCTCCTCCCGTCCGCCCTCTATATAAACCAGGACAGACGCCGAGTAAGAATTGCCCCACTCCGTCGCTCTCATCTCCTCCTTCCACCATTTTCTCCAATCTTTTGATGGCATCCGACGAGCCGGAAGATCAGCTCTTCAGCATAAAAGCTGACTGGGTGGCCCGCCAAGCCCGGTGAAAACGAGCGAGGCACCTCGCTGCTCCGCTTACCTCGCCTGACCCGATAGAGCAAGTTGCCGCCCCAAGCCGGCGCATGGTTCAACAACTCGCAGCTCCAAGCCAGCTCACGAAGAAGTGGCGAGTTGCTCCATCGCGGCACGGGCATCGTCGCTGCCGTCGAGGACGCCTCGTGGTACCGCGCCATCCGCCGTCGATGCGTGTGTACCTGCGCCATGCAGGCAGAGAAAGAAGCCGGCTGCACGGATGTCAATGAGGTGGCGGCCCACACGTCCGCGCCCGCCGCCGTCATCAAGGAAAAATAGGACACGGGAAGCCGCCGCCGCTTGGGTTGCAGGAAGGCCACCGCCGGTGAACCAGCCGGTTCTCCTTTCTCTCAGACCATCGTGGGCACCCGCCTGACCTCCACGGAAGTACCCTTCCCCTCCTGCTGAAGCAACCTTTTTGCCGCTTCGGTGAGTGGCACAACATGACATAGGGAAGATACGGGGGAAGAATATTCCTCTAGGACTCCCGGCAGTTTGCTTAGCGGGCTGCGTGACATAGGGAAGAAAAAGGGATCTGTCGCGGCCGGTCATAGACTAGTGTAGTGTATCCGTGTCGTGGGAGTGGGGCTCCGAGCGACCGTATGTTCACATAGTTTTATCTTTTTAGTTAAAATATGTTCAAAATGTAACCATTTTCGCCCGGTTTGTATGAAATCCGTCATATTTATATGAAATTCGGCCATGTTTGCATGAATTCATCCGGTTTGTTGAAAAAAAATGTATGCGGCTACGGTTGGATGGCGTCCTCCCGCATCTATGTTCGCGGAATGGTCCCCCTGTCCGCAGACGGGTGCGAGAGAAATTTTGCGTGTTGCCGTTGAAGATGCCCTAGCTCCTTCATCTATTTTCTTTTAGCAAAAATGGTTGTTGATCTGTCATTCCATTAAATAGAAACAAAACCCGTTTTAACCTAAAAAGGGAAGGGAATCCGGCAAAATTCAACTCCTGTATTTCTGTTGAGCGATTAATAAAATGAGGTTCACCCTAGCTATTAGAAAAGGTGTAACAAGCGGCAGAAGAATCTGCCGTCGGTTCGGTTCGTCCATGAACAACAGCATATGGACTCCCATTTTGTAGCTCTAATTTAAAAGATCATGTTTGTTGGTCCAACAACAGCAACCAAAACGAAGGAAGCCCATGTTCATTGCTGGTGCTGGATCAACTACTCCTCTTTGAGCCTTGACTTTCCGTTTGCGTAGAAGATTATGACCATCTTCTTTGTCCTTGTGGCGTTGGAGATGCCAGAATAGATATAATCAAGCGGTGGCTAGGTTGATTGGCCTATTGGTCGTTTGGGACTCGTGATTAACCTAGCTTTAAATCCAGTGGTTGCAATGACAAGGTGCTCATGCACGGTACTACTTCCATTTCTAAATGTAAGACGTTGGGGCAGTTTAACTTAAACTGCCCCAACATCTTACATTTAGGAATGGAGGTAGTCCTATTGGGTTAGATGTAAGCAACTTGTAAAAACCTGTCTCAACACCCGATTCGTGTAGCGGCTCAACACCCTCGGTTGAGATGTTTGAGCCTGGTTAACCAAAATCGTAAACCTATGGGAAGTGGGTCACGGACGTGGTCACGGGATTCTCCCACCCTCAGAACTATGCCTGGCCATCCGCCGGGCTGGGCCGGGCTTCGGGCCAGGCCTGACCAAGCCCGAGGCAGAAAACTCAGGCCTGAGCCCGGCCCGGCGGTCGGACCTACTTTTCAAGCCCAAGCCCGGCCTGCCACTGCAAAAGCCCGCCGAGCCTCGGTCCTCAGGCCGGGCCTCTTCGTAAAACAGCAAACATGGCGGGCCCGGGCCTGGCCCGACCCGGCCTTCGGGCTCAAAACATAGGCCCAGGCCCGGCCCGCGGGCAAGACCTGGCCGGGTCGGGCTGGGCTGCCCATGACTAGGACTACTCAGAACCCCCCTTTGAATTTCACCGTGTGGGCTTCTCACTCTCTCCCTATTTTCAACCAAAATCTGGTGCATCAGGCCTGATTTTTTTTCTTTTTGACTAAGCAGAACGAAATAAAATTACCACTCTGTGGCAAAAACAATATATTAAGCTTACTACCCTGATGTATAAAAAAGACCTCCAATCGTCTGTAATTATAAGCTTCTTTTCTGAGTGGGAGGCTAGACATGGTAGGGGCACTTGACCGCTAAGTAGTAAATGTGATTTGTGTACCTAAACGCACGGTAAGTATATATTGTTGACTTCTGTGATGTTGATCTATGCAATTTAAGGCATGGAGTTGCTCTGCGTCGTGTATGACAATGTATTTTCTGCTTCCTACCCTGTGCTCTTATGTTCTTTTTCTTCTGTATTTCACTCTTTCGCAACAAATTAACGAATCGCCTAAATAGATTTTTGTTTTTGTTTTTGCGTATCAAATATATGAGACTAATAGAGTTTGCCCAGTTGACTCGGAGGAAACCGAGCGAAAACTTAAATGTAAACGCAAAACTCGGAAAATAGGACACTGAAATTGCCATAGAATGTTGTTTCGCAAAAGCAAAACATCAAACGGAGACGTATCCTCTGTATTTTGCAAGGAGGTTGACTTCTCTCTGAAAGTGGCATCTCTTTCCGTCGATGGCAAGATTGAAAAACACGAAGGTTGTATACGACGATTGGTGAGCAGGGCGTCCCGGTTCGGTACGCGGCTACATTCTCGTGCAGGCACCCACAATGGTTGGCCGAGCTTGTATTTTTGAACTAGATCACAGCCAACGGCCGCATAATAATAAACCTGGGAGCAGCGAATCTTCCCCTTCTGAACTGCTCCTATCGTACGTACGTACTCCAGACGAGCCGCACGTAACACAAGCCAGATTTGCAACGTCATTGAAGTTTACAGTTAACCTACTACATGTACAGCGACTGCGTACGTGCTAGCGCTCTCCGAGTTTCATTTGGACCACACCACGTCACCGCGCGTACGCGACCGAAATGAGTTGAGCATGCTATAGGATGCACGTACGGGTCACGGTCGAGACGGCAACGGCGCAACAACGGCCCCTGCCTGCCTGCCGACTAGCTTAGCTCGCTAGGCGACGGCGCATCAAGCTAGCTGCAGACACGTCTGCTTTTGCCGGCCGGCCGGCCTGGCTATAGATGGATGGCTAGGTTGTTGCCTTTTGCCTCTCGTCAGGGCCTCTCTAAAGCTGATTCGCAAATTTGTTTTGGCATCCATTTACGCACACGGATGCGAGAGGTGATCATCTAACGGTTTCCGCATACATTTCAAACATGGTTCAACTAAACCGGACGAAATTCATGCAAACACTGTGGATTTTCATATTAAACCGGACGAGATTCATAATATTTCGGATATTTTTCATATAAACCGAACAAAATTCATTACATTTGGACAATTTTTAATTAGACCCTATTCTAAACCTAATCTAAATGATCGTCGGCGCCCGTTCCCCATGTCCAGCCATATGCCCCGAGAACTGAAGCTCCGACTCTTCCCTTCGCCATTTGCAGTTCCGCATCGGCGCTCTTTCTCTCTCCGCAACTTGAGCGGCTAATCGGCCGACAATTTTAAGCCCGCCAAACTTGGCTTCAGGCAGAGGGAAAAAGCGGGGGCCTTCTTGGGACCCGAGTGGCGGTGATCTACCATGCACTACTCTTCCTCGCTGCCGGCGGCGCCCGCGGACATGCCGGCTTCATGGTCGTGGCAGCAGGGCGCGGCCTTGGCGGAGCCGGTGATGTCCTCCTCGTCGCTGCTCTTGCCGAACACCTCGTATGCGCCTCATCCATCTCCTTGTAGGCAGCCTCCAGTTCCATTTGATACTAGCAGTACCGCCAGCAATAGCGGCGGATCTTGCGGGCGGAGCGGTAGGATTCGAGCAGCTCTACCACATTCGCGTCCGGAGCAATAGCCATGCCGGCGGCAAGCTGCTCCTCCGCCTGTTGGTGCTCCTCGAGGAGATGGAGGTTGTAGGCCTGGTCGGCCAGCGCCTCCCGAAACTGCTCCTCCGGCTCCTCACGCACCATGTCCATATAGTGGGCACGGGCCTCGCCGATGGTCATGCTGGCATGTGCTACTTGTGAGTGAAGGAAATATACCCTAGAGGCAATAATAAAGTTGTTCCTTTATATTTCCTTATTCATGATAAAGGTTTATTATTCATGCTAGAATTGTATTGATTGGAAACCTAAATACATGTGTGAATACATAAACAAACATCGTGTCCCTAGTGAGCCTCTACTTGACTAGCTCGTTGATCAAAGATGGTTATGGTTTCCTAACCATGGACATGAGTTGTCATTTGATAACGGGATGATGTGATGGACAAGACCCATCCGTTAGCTTAGCATAATGATCATTCAATTTTATTGCTATTGCTTTCTTCATGTCAAATACATATTCCTTCGACTATGAGATTATGCAACTCCCGGATACCGGAGGAATGCCTTGTGTGCTATCAAATGTCACAACGTAATTGGGTGATTATAAAGATGCTCAACAGGTATCTCCGAAGGTGTCTGTTGAGTTGGCATAGATCGAGACTAGGATTTGTCACTCCGAGTATCGGAGAGGTATCTCTGGGCCCTCTCGGTAATACACATCATAAGCTTGCAAGCAAACGACTAAGGAGTTAGTCACGAGGTGATGTATTACGGAACGAGTAAAGAGACTTGCCGGTAACGAGATTGAACTAGGTATGAAGATACCGGCGATTGAATCTCGGGCAAGTAACATATCGATGGACAAAGGGAATTACGTATGTTGTCATAACGGTTCGACCGATAAAGATCTTCGTAGAATATATAGGAGCCAATATGAGCATCCAGGTTCCGCTATTGGTTATTGACCAGAGAGGTGTCTCGGTCATGTCTACATAGTTCTCGAACCCGTAGGGTCCGCACGCTTAACGTTCATTGACGATATAGTATTATATGAGTTATGTGATTTGGTGACCGAATATTGTTCGGAGTCCCGGATGAGATCACGGACATGACGAGGAGACTCAAAATTGTCGAGAGGTAAATATTGATATATAGGACGATAGTATTCGGACACCGGAAGTGTTTCGGGGGTCACCAGGTACTTATCGGGTCATCCGGAAGGGGTTCCGGGCACCCCCGGCAAAAGATATGGGCCTTATGGGCCAAGAGGGGAAACACACCAGCCACAAGGGGCTGGTGCGCCCCCCATATGGGCCGGCCAAGGTGGAGAAGGAAAGGGGAAGGAGGAAAGGAAAGAAAGGGAATAGGATTCCCCCTTCCTTCCACCTCTCCCCCCTTTCCTCCCCCCTCCGACAAATATGGCAGGGGGGCGCCACTTGGGGAGGAGCCCAAGTAGGATTCGGCCTACTTGGGGCGCCCTCCTGGCTGCTCCCTCCTCCCCCCACCTATATATATGTGAGAGGGGGGGCGCCTAGCACATCCAGACAATTGCCTAGCCGTGTGCGGCGCCCCCCTCCACCGTTTACACCCCCGGTTATATTTTCGTAGTGCTTAGGCGAAGCCCTGCGGAGATCACTTCACCATCACCGTCACTACGCCGTCGTGCTGACGGAACTCATCTACTACCTCGACATCTTGCTGGATCAAGAAGGCGAGGGACGTCACCGAGCTGAACGTGTGCAGAACGCGTAGGTGCCGTGCGTTCGGTACTTGATCGGTTGAAGCGCGAAGAAGTTCGACTACATCAACCGCGTTGTGAAACGCTTCCGCTTACGGTCTACGAGGGTACGTAGACACACTCTCCCCCTCGTTGCTATGCATCTCCATGGATAGATCATTGCGTGTGCGTAGAATTTTTTTTGTTTACCATGAAACGTTTCCCAACAGTGGCATCATGAGCCAGGTCTATGCGTAGATGATATGCACGAGTAGAACACAAAGAGTTGTGGGCGGTGATAGTCATACTGCTTACCACCAACGTCTTATTTTGATTCGGCGGTATTGTGGGATAAAGCGGCCCGGACCAACCTTACATGTCCACGCACATGAGACCGATTCCACCGACTGACATGCAACTAGTTTTGCATAAAGGTGGCTGGCGGGTGTCTGTTTCTCCTACTTTAGTTGAATCGAATTTGACTACGGCCGGTCCTTGAAGAAGGTTAAAACAGCAAACTTAACGAATCACCGTTGTGGTTTTTGCCGTAGGTAAAAACGGTTCTTGCTAAAAGCCCGTAGCAGCCACGTAAAACTTGCAACAACAAAGTAGAGGACGTCTAACTTGTTTTTGCAGGGCATGTTGTGATGTGATATGGTCAAGACATGATGTGATATACGTTGTTGTATGAGATGATCATGTTTTGTAAGTTATCGGCAACTGGCAGGAGCCTTATGGTTGTCGCTTTATTGTATGAAATACAAACGGCATGTAATTGCTTTACTTTATCACTATGCGTTAGCGATAGTTGTAGAAGCAATAGTTGGCGAGACGACCATGACGCAACGATGGAGATCAAGGTGTCGAGTCGGTGACAATGGAGATCATGACGATGCTTTGGAGATGGAGATCAAAAGCACAAGATGATGGCCATATCATGTCACATATTTTGATTGCATATGATGTTTATCTTTTATGCATCTTATTTTGCTTAGAACGGCGGTAGCATTATAAGATGATCCCTTCACTTAATTTCAAGATAAAAGTGTTCTCCCTGAGTATGCACCGTTGCTACAGTTCGTCGTGTTGAGACACCACGTGATGATCGGGTGTGATAGACCCTTCGTTTACATACAACGGGTGCAAGACAGTTTTGCACATGTGGAATACTTGGGTTAAACTTGACGAGCCTAGCATGTACAGACATGGCCTCGGAACACTGAAGACCGAAAGGTCAAACGTGAATCATATAGTAGATATGATCAACATAGAGATGTTCACCATTGATGACTACCCCATCTCACGTGATGATCGGACATGGGTTAGTTGATTTGGATCACGTATCACTTAGATGACTTGAGAGATGTCTATTTAAGTGGGAGTTCTTAAGTAATTTGATTAATTGAACTTAATTTATCATGAACTTAGTCCTGATAATATTTGCATATCTATGTTATAGATTAATAGCTCGCGTATAGCTCCCCTGTTTTATTTTGATATGTTCCTAGAGAAAAACTAAGTTGAAAGATGATAGTAGCAATGATGCGGACTGGGTCCGTGATCTGAGGATTATCCTCATTGCTGCACAGAAGAATTATGTCCTTGATGCACCTCTAGGTGACAGACCTATTGCAGGAGCAGATGCAGACGTTATGAACATTTGGCAAACTCGATATGATGACTACTTGATAGTTTAGTGCGCCATGCTTTACGGCTTAAAACCGGGACTTCAAAAACATTTTGAACGCCACGGAGCACATGAGATGTTCCAAAGAACTGAAATTGGTATTTCAGACTCATGCCCGTGTCGAGAGATATGAGACCTCTGACAAGTACTTTGCCTACAAGATAGATGAGAATAGCTCAGCCATTGAGCATGTGCCCAGAATGTCTGGGTACTACAATCGCTTGAATCAAGTGGGAGTTAATCTTCCAGATAAGATAGTGATTGACAAAGTTCTCTAGTCACTATCAACAAGCCACTAGAACTTCGTGCTGAACTATAATATGCAAGGGATGACGAAAATGATTCCCGAGCTCTTCGCGATACTGAAATCGGCGAAGGTAGAAATCAAGAAAGAGTATCAAGTGTTGATGGTTGACAAGACAACTAGTTTCAAAAAAATGGGCGAGGGAAAGAAAGGGAACTTCAAGAAGAATAGCAAGCAAGTTGTCGCTCCCATGAAGAAGCCCAAAGCTGGACCCAAGCCTGAAACTGAGTGCTTCTACTGCAAAGGAAATGGTTACTGGAAGCGGAACTGCCCCAAATAATTGGCGGATAAGAAGGATGGCAAAGTGAAGAAAGGTATATTTGATATACATGTTATTGATGTGTATTTTACGAGTGTTCATAGTAGCCCCTGGGTATTTGATACCGGTTCAGTTGCTAACATTAGTAACTCGAAACAGGAGTTGCAAAATGAACAGAGACTAGTTAATGACGAGGTGACGATGTGTATTGGAAGTGATTCCAAGGTTGATAAGATCACCATCGCATACTCCCTCTACCTTCAGGATTAGTGTTGGACCTAAATAAATAAATGTTATTTGGTGTTTGCGTTGAGCATGAATATGATTGGATCATGTTTATTGCGATACGGTTATTCATTTAAGTCAGAGAATAATTGTTGTTCTGTTTACATGAATAAAACCTTCTATGGTCATACACTCAATGTAAATGATTTATTGAATCTCGATCGTAGTGATACACATATTCATAATATTGATGCCAAAAGATGCAAAGTTGATAATGATAGTGCAACATATTTGTGGCACTGCCGTTTAGGTCATATTGGTGTAAAGCGCATGAAGAAACTCCATGCAGATGGGCTTTTGGAATCACTTGATTATGAATCATTTGATAATTGCGAACCATGCCTCATGGGCAAGATGACTAAAACTCCGTTCTCCGAAACAAAGGAGCGAGCTATTGACTTATTGGAAATAATACATACCGATGTATGCGGTCCGATGAGTGTTCAGGCACGCGGCGGGTATCGTTATTTTCTGACCTTCACAGATGATTTGAGCAGTTATGGGTATATCTACTTAATGAAACACAAGTCTGAAACATTTGAAAAGTTCAAAGAATTTCAGAGTGAAGTGGAGAATCATCGTAACAAGAAAATAAAGTTTCTGCGATCTGATCGCGGAGGCGAATATTTGAGTTACGAGTTTGGCCTTCATTTAAAACAATGTGAAATTGTTTCACAACTCACGCCACCTGGAACACCATAGCGTAATGGTGTGTCCGAACGTCGTAACCGTACTTTATTAGATATGGTGTGTTCTATGATGTCTCTTACTGATTTACCACTATCGTTTTGGGGTTATGCATTAGAGACAGCTGCATTCACGTTAAATAGGGCACCGTCTAAATCCGTTGAGACGACATCGTATGAACTATGGTTTGGCAAGAAACCTAAGCTGTCGTTTCTTAAAGTTTGGGGATGCGACGCTTATGTCAAAGGGCTTCAGCCTGATAAGCTTGAACCTAAATCGGAGAAGTGCGTCTTCATAGGATACCCTAAAGAAACTATTGGGTACACCTTCTACCACAGATCCGAAGGCAAGATCTTTGTTGCTAAGTTTGGGTCCTTTCTAGAGAAGGAGTTTCTCTCGAAAGAAGTGAGTGGGAGGAAAGTAAAACTTGATGAGGTAATTGTACCTTCTCTCGAATTAGAAAGTAGCACATCAGAGAAAACCGTTCCAGTGATGCCTACACCAACTAGAGAGGAAGCTAATGATGATGATCATAAAACTTCGGATCAAGTTACTACAGAACTTCGTAGGTCAACCAGAACACGATCCGCACCAGAGTGGTATGAGAATCCTGTACTGGAAGTCATGTTACTAGACCAAGGCGAACCTACGAACTATGAAGAAGCTATGATGAGCCCAGATTCCGACAGATGGCTTGAGGCCATGAAATCTGAGATAGGATCCATGTATGAGAACAAAGTATGGACTTTGGTCGATTTGCCCGATGATTGGCAAGCCATAGAAAATAAATGGATCTTCAAGAAGAAGACTGACGCTGATGGTAAAGTAACTGTCTACAAAGCTCGACTTGTCGCGAAATGTTTTCGACAAGTTCAAGCGGTTGACTACGATGAGACTTTCGCACCCGTAGCGATGCTTAAGTCCGTCCAAATCATGTTAGCAATTGCCGCATTTTATGATTATGAAATCTGGCAAATGGACATCAAAACTGCATTCCTTAATAGATATCTTAAAGAAGAGTTGTATATGATGCAACTAGAAGGTTTTGTCGATCCTAAAGGTGCTAACAAAGTGTGCAAGCTCCAGCGATCCATCTATGTACTGGTGCAAACATCTCAGAGTTGGAATATACGCTTTGATAAGCTGATCAAAGCATATGGTTTTATATAGACTTATGGTGAAGCCTTTATTTACAAGAAAGTGAGTGGGAGCTCTGTAGCATTTCTGATATTATATGTGGATGACATATTGTTGATTGGAAATGATATAGAATTTTTGGATAGCATAAAAAGGATACTTGAATAAAAAAAATTCAATGAAAGACCTCGGTGAAGCTGCTTACGTATTGAGCATCAAGATCTATAGGGATAGATCGAGACGCTTAATAGAACTTTCACAAAGCACATACCTTGACAAGATTTTGAAGGACTTCAAGATGGATCAGTCAAAGAAGGAGTTCTTGCCTTTATTACAAGGTGTGAAGTTGAGTAAGACTCAAAGCCCGACCACGGTAGAAGATAGAGAGAGAATGAAAGTCATTCCCTATGCCTCAGCCATAGGTTCTATACGATATGCTATGCTGTGTACCACACCTGATGTGTGTCTTGTCACTTATCTGGCAAAGAGGGTACAAGAGTGATCCAGGAGTGGACCACTAGACAGCGGTCAAAATTATCCTTAGTTACCTAAGAGGACTAAGGAAATGTTTCTCGGTTATGGAGGTGATAAAGAGTTCGTCGTTAAGGGTTACGTCGATGCAAGCTTTAACACTGATCTGGATGACTCTGAGTCTTAATCTGGATACATATTGAAAGTGGGAGCAATCAGGTAGAGTAGCTCCATCCAGAGCATTGTAGACATAGAAATTTGCGAAATACATACGGATCTGAATGTGGCAGACCCGTTGACTAAACTTCTCACACAAGCAGAAACATGATCACACCTTAGTACTCTTTGGGTGTTAATCACATGGCGATGTGAACTAGATTATTGACTCTAGTAAACTCTTTGGGTATTGGTCACATGACGATGTGAACTATGGGTGTTAATCACATGGCGATGTGAACTAGATTATTGACTCTAGTGCAAGTGGGAGACTGAAGGAAATATGCCCTAGAGGCAATAATTAAGTTGTTACTTTATATTTCCTTATTCATGATAAAGGTTTATTATTCATGCTTGAATTGTATTGATCGGAAACCTAAATACATGTGTGAATACATAAACAAACACCGTGTCCCTAGTGACCCTCTACTTGACTAGCTCATTGATCAAAGATGGTTATGGTTTCCTAACCATGGACATGAGTTGTCATTTGATAACGGGATCACATCATTAGGACAATGATGTGATGGACAAGACCCATCCGCTAGCTTAGCATAATGATCGTTCGGTTTTATTGCTATTGCTTTCTTCATGTCAAATACATATTCCTTCGACTATGAGATTATGCAACTCCCGGATACCGGAGGAATGCCTTGTGTGCTATCAAATGTCACAACGTAACTGGGTGATTATAAAGATGCTCTACAGGTATCTCCGAAGGTGTCTGTTGATTTGGCATAGATCGAGACTAGGATTTGTCACTCCGAGTATCGGAGAGGTATCTCTGGGCCCTCTTGGTAATACACATCATAAGCTTGCAAGCAAACGACTAAGGAGTTAGTCACGAGGTGATGTATTATGGAACGAGTAAAGAGACTTGTTGGTAACGAGATTGAACTAGGTATGAAGATACCGACGATCGAATCTCGGGCAAGTAACATATCGATGGACAAAGGGAATTACGTATGTTGTCATAACGGTTCGACCAATAAAGATCTTCATAGAATATATAGGATCCAATATGAGCATCCAGGTTCCGCTATTGGTTATTGACCGGAGGGGTGTCTCGGTCATGTCTACATAGTTCTCGAACTCGTAGGGTCCGCACGCTTAACATTCATTGACGATATAGTATTATATGAGTTATGTGATTTGGTGACCGAATGTTGTTCGGAGTCCCGGATGAGATCACGGACATGACGAGGAGTCTCGAAATGGTCGAGAGGTAAAGATTGATATATAGGACGATAGTATTCGGACACAGGAAGTGTTTCGGGGGTCACCGGGTACTTATCGGGTCACCGGAAGGGGTTCTGGGCACCCCCGGCAAAAGATATGGGCCTTATGGGCCAAGAGGGGAAACACACAAGCCACAAGGGGCTGGTGTGCCCCCCATATGGGCCGGCCAAGGTGGAGAAGGAAAGGGGAAGGAGGAAAGGAAAGAAAGGGAATAGGATTCCCCCTTCCTTCCACCTCTCCCCCCTTTCCTTCCCCCTCCGACAAATATGGCAGGGGGGCGCCACTTGGGAAGGAGCCCAAGTAGGATTCGGCCTACTTGGGGCGCCCTCCTGGCTGCTCCCTCCTCCCCCCATCTATATATATGTGGGAGGGGGGTGCCTAGCATATCCAGACAATTGCCTAGCCGTGTGCGGCGCCCTCCTCCACCGTTTACACCCCCGGTCATATTTTCGTAGTGCTTAGGCGAAGCCCTGCGGAGATCACTTCACCATCACCGTCACTACGCTGTTGTGCTGACGGAACTCATCTACTACCTCGGCGTCTTGCTGGATCAAGAAGGCGAGGGATGTCACCGAGCTGAACGTGTGCAGAACGCGGAGGTGTTGTGCGTTCGGTACTTGATCGGTTGAAGCGCGAAGAAGTTCGACTACATCAACCGCGTTGTGAAACGCTTCCGCTTACGGTCTACTAGGATACGTAGACACACTCTCCCCCTCATTGCTATGCATCTCCATGGATAGATCATTGCGTGTGCGTAGAATTTTTTTTGTTTTCCATGCAACGTTTCCCAACAGTGAGCTGCGTTGGGATTTTCCCGAAGAGGAGGGGATGATGCAGTATGGTAGAGATAAGTATTTCCCTTAGTTAAGAACCAAGGTTATCAATTCTATAGGAGAATCACGTAACACCACTTTAGCAATACCTGCACACAAAATAACAAATACTTGCACCCAACGCGAACAAGGGGTTGTCAATCCCTTGGCGGTTATTTGCAAGATCAAATTTTGTAGTGGTAGATAGATAGATAGATTGATTGAACACAAAATAAATAAAGTAAATAAAATTACAGCAAGGTATTTTTGGATTTTAATATATGATAAAAGTAGACCCGAGGGCCATACTTTTCACTAGAGACTTCTCTTTTGAAAATATCATACGGTGGGTAACAAATTACTGTTGGGAAAATGATAGAAAAACAAATAATCATGCCGATATCCAAGGCAATGATCATGTATATAGGCATCAAGTCCGAGACAAGTAGACCGACTCCTGCCTGCATCTACTAATATTATCCACACATCGACCGTTATCCAGCATGCATCTAGAGTATTAAGTTCATAAAGAACGGAGTAATGCCTTAAGCAAAATGACATGATGTAGACAAAGTAAACTCACGTGTGAATAAACCCCATTTTTTTATCCTTAATGGCAACGATACAAATATGTGTTATGTCTCCTTCTGTCATTGGGATTGAGCACCACAAGAACGAACCCATCACAAAGCACCTCTCCCATTGCAAGAAAAATCAATCTAGTTGGCCAAACCAAATCAATAGATCAGAGAGAAATACAAAGCTATAATAAGCATGCATAAAAGAGTTCAGAGAAGACATAAAATAATATTGATGGATAATCTGATCATAAACTCATAATTCATCGGATCCCAACAAACACACCGCAAAAAGTGATTACATCGAATAGAACTCCAAGAATATCGAGGAGAACATTGTATTGAAGATCAAATAGAGAGAAGAAACCGTCTAGCTAGTAACTATGGACCCGTAGGTCTGTGGTAAACTACTCACACATCATCGGAAGGACGGCAAGGTTGATGTACAACCCCTCCGTGATTAATTCCCCCTCCGGCGGAGTGCCGGAAAAGGCCCCAGATGGGATCTCTCGAGAACAGGAACTTGCGACGGCAGAAAAAAGGGTTTCTGGTGGCTCTCTGTTGGTTTTCCGATTTTAGAGAATTTATAGAGGTGAATTAGGTTAAACGGAGCAAAAGTGGGCCCACGAGGCACCAGGGCGCGCGCTGGTGGCTCGTGGCCACCTCCTTCGTCTTCTGACTTCCTCCCGAAGCTTCTAGTGTCTTTTTTGTCCAGAAAAAAATCTCTAAAAAGTTTCGTGTCATTTGGACTTCGTTTGGTACTGATATTCTGAAAAAAATAAGCAAAAAAAAGCAAGTGGCACTAGGCACTAAGTTAATAAGTTAGTCCCAAAAAATGATATATAATTGCTTATAAATGCATATAAAACATCCAAGATTGATACTAAAATAGCATGAAACAATAAAAAATTATACATACGTTGGAGACGTATTAGCATGCACAGGAGAGGAGGGTGGTGTCGGCTCGTCCTCGGCCGCGTCCTCCATTGGGACGTCGTCAGCCTCCATCTGTCTGCCGACCTATCAGCTGATAGCAATGGTGGCTATCTTCTTCTTCTGCTCCGATGAGAGCCTGTCCCAATAGACCGGTGGTGGATGACTACGGCTAGGGAGCGCGAGGAGGGCATGGTGGGCATGGCGCAGAGAGGAGAAAGGGACCGGTGGAGGATGACTTTGGCTATGGCCGGGGTTGGAGTTTATATAGCGGACGGATGGCAATGGTGGGCGGAAGACAGACAGACGAACGAAAGGGTGGCGCCAGAGTAGGTTCCTCGGCAGTTGCGTGTCATTAATAAAGGGCGGCGGACGACCCTAGTGTCGTTTGAACACGGAGCAGTCGCGTGCAATGGGAAGCGGCACAGGCAGCAGTATCTCAGCCGACGTGCCGCTTCAATGCTGGCGGCAGTGAAAGGTCTGTTGGGAAACGTTGCATGGAAAACAAAAAAAATTCTACGCACACACAAGATCTATCCATGGAGATGCGTAGCAACAAAAGGGGAGAGTGTGTCTACGTACCATCATAGACCGTAAGCGGAAGCGTTTGACAACGCGGTTGATGTAGTCGAACTTCTTCGCGTTCCAACCAATCAAGCACCGAACGTACGACACCTCCGTGTTCAGCACACATTCAGCTCAATGACGTCCTCCGCCTTCTTGATCCAGCAAGACGGCGAGGTAGTGAATGAGTTCCGGCAGCACGACGGCGTGGTGACGGTGATGGTGAAGTGATCTCCGCAGGGCTTCACCTAAGCACTACGAAAATATAACCGGGGATGTAAACGGTGGAGGGGGACGCCGCACACGGCTAAGACAATGTTGTGTTGTGCTAGGCGCCTCCCTCCCACATATATATAGGTGGGGCGAGGAGGGAGCAGCCAGGAGGGCGCCCCAAGTAGGCCATATCCTACTTGGGGTCCTCCCCCAAGTGGCTCCCCCCTTCCTTATTTGGAGTGCGGGAGGAAGGAAGGAAGGAGGAGGTGGCGCCCCCCTTTCCTTTCTCTCTTGAGGAGGGAATGGCAGGAGGGGCCACCCCTCCCCTTTCCTTCCCCATAGGGCCGGCCAGCCAAGGGAGGGGCGCGCCAGCCCACTTGTGGGCTGGTCTGTCCCCTCCTTTGGCCCATAAGGCCCATAAATTCCCGGGGGGTGCCCGGAACCTCTTCCGGTGACCCGATTTCTTCCCGGTACGTCCCGAAACACTTCCGGTGTCCAAATATCATCGTCCTATATATCAATCTTTACCTCTCGACCATTTCAAGACTCCTCGTCATGTCCGTGATCCCATCCGGGACTCCAAACAACATTCGTTCACCAAAACATATAACTCATATAACACTATATCGTCAACGAATGTTAAGCGTGCGGACCCTACGGGTTCGAGAACTATGAAGACATGACCGAGACACCTCTCCGGTCAATAACCAATAGCGGAACCTGGATGCCCATATTGGCTCCTACATATTCTACGAAGATCTTTATCGGTCGAACCGTTATGACAACATACGTAATTCCTTTTGTCCATTGGTATGTTACTTGCCCGAGATTCGATCGTCGGTATCTTCATACCTAGTTCAATCTCGTTACCGGCAAGTCTCTTTACTCGTTCCGTAATACATCATCATGTAACTAACTCATTTGTCACTTTGCTTGCAAGGCTTCTTATGATGTGTATTACCGAGAGGGCCCAGAGAAACCTCTCTGATACTCGGAGTGACAAATCCTAATCTCGATCTATGCCAACTCAACAAACACCTTCAGAAATACCTGTAGAGCATCTTTATGATCACCCAGTTACGTTGTGACGTTTGATAGCACACAAGGTATTCCTCCGGTATCCGGGAGTTGCATAATCTCATAGTCAAAGGAATATATATTTGACATGAAGAAAGCAATAGCAATAAACTGAACGATCATAATGCTAAGCTAATGGATGGGTCTTGTCCATCACATCATTCTCCTAATGATGTGATCCCGTTATCAAATGACAACACATGTCTATGGTTAGGAAACCTTAACCATCTTTGATTAACGAGCTAGTCTAGTAGAGGCTTACTAGGGACACGGTATTTGTTTATGTATTCACACATTTATTTAAGTTTCCGATCAATACAATTCTAGCATGAATAATAAACCTTTATCATGAATAAGGAAATATAAAATAACAACTTTATTATTGCCTCTAGGGCATATTTCCTTCAGTCTCCCACTTGCACTCGAGTCAATAATCTAGATTACATAGTAATGAATCTAACACCCATGGAGTCTTGGTGCTGATCATGTTTTGCTCGTGGAAGAGGCTTAGTCAACGGGTCTGCCACATTCAGATCCATATGTATTTTGAAAATCTCTATGTCTCCATCCTTGACCTTTTCACGAATGGAGTTGAAGCGTCTCTTGATGTGTTTGGTTCTGTTGTGAAACCCGGATTCCTTCGCCAAGGCAATTGCTCCAGTGTTGTCACAAAAGAATTTCATTGGACCCGATGCACTAGGTATTACACCTTGATCGGATATGAACTCCTTCATCCAGACTCCTTCATGTGCTGCTTCCGAAGCAGCTATGTACTCCGCTTCACACGCAGATCCCGCCACGACGCTCTGCTTGGAACTGCACCAACTGACAGCTCCACCATTCAATATAAACACGTATCCGGTTTGTGACTTAGAGTCATCCGGATCAGTGTCGAAGCTAGCATCGACGTAACCATTTACGACGAGCTCTTCGTCACCTCCATAAATGAGAAACATATCCTTGGTCCTTTTCAGGTACTTCAGGATGTTCTTGACCGCTGTCCAGTGATCCACTCCTGGATTACTTTGGTATCTCCCTGCCAGACTTATGGCAAGGCACACATCAGGTCTGGTACACAGCATAGCATACATGATAGAACCTATGGCTAAGGCATAGGGAATGACTTTCATTTTCTCTCTATCTTCTGCAGTGGTCGGGCTTTGAGTCTGACTGATTCATTTTGAACTTCTTCAAAACTTTATCAAGGTATGTGCTTTGTGAATGTCCTATTAAGCGTCTTGATCTATCTCTATAGATGTTGAGGCCCAATATATAAGCAGCTTCACCGAGGTCTTTCATTGAAATTTTTTTATTCAAGTATCATTTTATGCTATCCAGAAATTATATATCATTTCCAATCAACAATATGTCATCCACATATAATATTAGAAATGTTACAGAGCTCCCACTCACTTTCTTGTAAATACAGGCTTCACCGTAAGTCTGTATAAAACCATATGCTTTGATCATCTCATCAAAGCGTATATTCCAACTCCGAGATGCTTGCATCGCTCCATAGATGGATCGCTGGAGCTTGCACACTTTGTTAGCATCTTTAGGATCGACAAAACCTTCTGGTTGCATCATATACAACTCTTCTTTAAGAAATCCATTAAGGAATGCAGTTTTGACGTCCATTTGCCAGATTTCATAATTATAAAATGTGGCAATTGCTAACATGATTCGGACTGACTTAAGCATCGCTACGGGTGAGAAAGTCTCATCGTAGTCAACTCCTTGAACTTGTCGAAAACCTTTCGCGACAAGTCGAGCTTTGTAGACAGTACCATTACCATCAGCGTCAATGTCAGTCTTCTTCTTGAAGATCCATTTATTTTCTATGGCTTGCCGATCATCGGGCAAGTCCACCAAAGTCCACACTTTGTTCTCATACATGGATCCTATCTCAGATTTCATTGCCTCAAGCCATTTATCGGAATCTGGGCTCATCATAGCTTCTTCATAGTTCGTAGGTTCGTCTTGGTCCAGTACCATGACTTCCAGGACAGGATTACCGTACCACTCTGGTGCGGATCGTGCTCTGGTCGACCTACGAGATTCAGTAGTAACTTGATCTGAAGTTTCATGATCATTATCATTTGCTTCCTCTCTAGTTGGTGTAGGCATCACGGGAACGGTTTTTTGTGATGTGCTACTTTCCAATTCGAGAGAAGGTACAATTACCTCATCAAGTTCTACTTTACTCCCACTTACTTCTTTCGAGAGAAACTCCTTCTCTAGAAAGGTTCCATTCTTGGCAACAAAGATCTTGCAATCGGATCTGTGGTAGAAGTTGTGTCCAATTGTTTCCTTAGGGTATCCTATGAAGACGTACTTCTCCGATTTGGGTTCAAGCTTATCAGGCTGAAGCCTTTTGACATAAGTGTCGCAACCCCAAACTTTAAAAAACGACAGCTTAGGTTTCTTGCCAAACCACAGTTCATACGGTGTCGTCTCAATGTATTTAGATGGCGCCCTATTTAATGTGAATGCGGCTGTCTCTAATGCATAACCCCAAAATGATTGTGGTAAATTGGTAAGAGACATCATAGATCGCACCATATCTAATAAAGTACGGTTATGACGTTCGGACACATCATTACGCTGTGGTGTTCCAGGTGGCGTGAGTTGTGAAATAATTCCACATTGTTTTAAATGAAGGCCAAACTCGTAACTCAAATATTCGCCTCCGCGATCAGATCATAGAAACTTTATTTTCTTGTTATGATGATCCTCCACTTCACTCTGAAATTCTTTGAATTTTTCAAATGTTTCAGACCTCTGTTTCATTAAGTAGATATACCCATACCTACTCAAATCATTTGTGAAGGTCAGAAAATAAGGATACCCGTCGCGTGCCTCAGCACCCATCGGACCGCATACATTGGTATGTATTATTTCCAATAAGTCATTAGCTCGCTCAATTGTTCTGGAGAACGGAGTTTTAGTCATCTTGTACATGAGGCACGGTTCGCAATATCAAGTGATTCCAAAAGTCCATCTGCATGGAGTTTCTTCCTGCGCTTTACACCGATATGAGCTAAACGCCAGTGCCACAAGTATGTGGCACTATCATTATCAACTTTGCATCTTTTGGCATCAATATTATGAATGCGTATCACTACGATCGAGATTCAACAAGAATAGACCACTCTTCAAGGGTGCATGACCATAAAAGATATTACTCATATAAATAGAACAACCATTATTCTCTGATTTAAATGAATAACCGTCTCGCAATAAATAAGATCCAGATATAATATTCATGCTCAACGCGGGCACCAAATAACAATTATTGAGGTCTAAAACTAATCCCGAAGGTAGATGTAGAGGTAGCGTGCCGACGGCGATCACATCGACCTTGGAACCATTTCCGACGCACATCGTCACCTCGTCCTTAGCCAATCTTCGTTTATTCCGTAGCTCCTGTTTCGAGTTACAAATATGAGCAACCGAACCAGTATCAAATACCCAGGTGCTGCTACGAGCATTAGTAAGGTACACATCAATAACATGTATATCAAATATACCTTTGCTCACTTTGCCATCCTTCTTATCCGCCAAGTGATAACCCACAAGTATAGGGGATCGTTTGTAGCCTTCTTCGATAAATAAGAGTGTCTAACCCAACGAGGAGCTAAAGGTAGAACAAATATTCCCTCAAGTTCTATCGACCACCGATACAACTCTACGCACACTTGACGTTTGCTTTATCTAAAATAAGTATGAAACTATTTCGCAAGAATAAAACTACGAGTACTTTGCAAGAATAAAACTACGAATAAATTGCAAGGTAATAAAAGTGGATAGCTTTTGTCAACAAGAAAGTCATTTGTTCCTAGGCAATCGATAACTAGACCGGTAATCATTCTTGCAATTTTATATGAGGGAGAGGCATGAGCTAACATACTTTCTCTACTTGGATCATATGCACTTATGATTGGAACTCTAGCAAGCATCCGCAACTACTAAAGATCATTAAGGTCATGAAACCCAACCATAGCATTAAGTATCAAGTCCTCTTTACTCCCATACGCAACAACCCATCTATCCGTGTTTAGGCTGCTGTCACCCCCGCAACCGACAATAAGCGAATCATGAACATATTGCAACACCCTACAGCGAGGACCCCTCCATTTGCATGAGACGGATGGCACAGTAGGACAGCACCATAATAAAATATACAATCATACCAACCAAGATCATGATTAACCCACAGGACAAAACGGATCTACTCAAACATCATAGGATAACCATAGATCATTGGAAAATAATATATGGAGTTGAGCACCATGTTTAAGTAGAGATTACAGCGGGGAGAAGAGGTGTTGCACCGTTGCATAGAGGGGAGAGAGTTGGTGTTGACGGTAGCAAGATTGTTGATGTAGATCGCTGTCACGATCCTTGCCCCGGCGGCGTTCCGGCACCACCGGGAGAGAGGGGGAGAGAGCCCCCCTCCTTCTTCTTCTTCTTCCTTAGCCTCCCCTAGATGGGAGGAGAGTTCCCCCTCTGGTCCATGGCCTCCATGGCGGCGGAGGGGCGGGAGCCCCTCCGAGATTGGATCTATCCCTCTGTTCTCTTCTGTTTCGCACTCATGTTTTCTGGCCCTTCACCGTTTCTTAAATTCCCGGAGATCCGTAACTCTGATTGCGCTGAAATTTTTACATGATTTTTTTCCATAAATTATCTTTCTTGCGCCTGAAGAAGGGCCCCAACGGACTTACGGGGAGGGCACAAGACACCTAGGCATGCCAGGTGGTGCCCGGCACGCCCTGGTGGGTTGTGGAGGTCATGGGCCTCCATTTGCGTTGATTCCACCTCCCAAAAATCACATATATTCCAAAATAATTCTCCGTAAAATTTTATCGCGTTTGGACTTCATTTGATGTGGATTTTCTGCGAAACAAAAAACATGCAACAAACAGGAACTGGCACTGGGCCCTTGAAGGAAATATGCCCTAGAGGCAATAATAAAGTTGTTATTTATATTTCCTTATATCATGATAAATTTTTAGTATTCATGCTAGAATTGTATTAACCGGAAACTTGATACATGTGTGAATACATAGACAAACAGAGTGTCCCTAGTATGCCTCTACTTGACTAGCTTGTTTATCAAAGATGGTTATGTTTCCTGACCATAGACATGTGTTGTCATTTGATGAACAGGATCACATCATTAGAGAATGATGTGATGGACGAGACCCATCCATTAGCTTAGCATAATGATCGTTAAGTTTTATTGCTATTGCTTTCTTCATGACTTATACATATTCCTCTGACTATGAGATTATGCAACTCCCGAATACCGGAGGAACACCTTGTGTGCTATCAAACGTCACAACATAACTAGGTGATTATAAAGATGCTCTACAGTTGTCTCCGAAGGCGTTTGTTGGGTTGGCATAGATCGAGATTAGGATTTGTCACTCCGAGTATCGGAGAGGTATCTCTAGGCCCTCTCGGTAATGCACATCATATGAAGCCTTGCAAGCAATGTGACTAATGAGTTAGTTACGGGATGATGCATTACGGAACGAGTAAAGAGACTTGCCGGTAACGGGATTGAACTAGGTATGATGATACCGACGATCGAATCTCGGGCAAGTAACATACCGATAACAAAGGGAATAACGTATGTTGTTATGCGGTTTGACCGATAAAGATCTTCGTAGAATATGTAGGAGCCAATATGAGCATCCAAGTTCTACTATTGGTTATTGACCGGAGATGTGTCTCGGTCATGTCTACATAGTTTTCGAACCCGTAGGGTCCTCACGCTTAACGTTCGATGACGATTTGTATTATGAGTTATGTGATTTGATGACCGAAGTTTGTTCGGAGTCCTGGACGAGATCACGAACATGACGAGGAGTCTCAAAATGGTCGAGAGGTAAAGATTCATATATTGGAAGGCTATATTCGGACATCGGAAAGGTTCCGAGTGATTCGTGTATTTTTTCGGAGTGCCGGGGAGTTACGGGAATTCACCGGGAGAAGTAATGGGCCTTATTGGGCCATACGGGAAAAGAGGAGGCAGGCCAAAGGGGAGGTGGCGCACACCCCCCATGGGTCCGAATTGGACTAGGGGAAGGGGGCGGCGCCCCCTTTGCCCTTTCCTACTCCCTCTCTCTTTCCCTCTTTCCTTCTCTCCTACTCCGAAAAAGGAAAGGGATTCCTACAAGGACTTGGAAGTCCTAGTAGGACTCCATACACTTGGCGCACCCCTAGGAGGGCCGGCCTCTCTCCCTCCCTCCTTTATATACGTGGGCAGGGGGGCACCCCAAGGACACACCAAGATTTGTCTTAGCCGTGTGCGGTGCCCCCTCCACAGTTACACACCTCGGTCATATCGTCGTAGTGCTTAGGCGAAGCCCTGCACCAGTAACTTTATCATCACCGTCGCCACGCCGTCGTGCTGACGGAACTCTCCCTCGTCCTCAACTGGATCAAGAGCTCGAGGGACGTCATCGAGCTGAACATGTGTTGAACTCAGAGGTGCCGTACGTTCGGTGCTTGATCGGTTGGATCGCGAAGACGTTCGATTACATCAACCGCGTTAAGCTAACGCTTCCGCTTTCGGTCTACATGGGTACGTGGACATACTCTCCCCTCTCGTTGCTATGCATCTCCTAGATAGCTCTTACATGAACGTAGGAATTTTTTTGAAATTGCACGTTCCCCAACAGTGGTATCAGAGCCAGTTCTATGCGTAGATGATATGCACGAGTAGAACACAAAGAGTTGTGGGCGATAATAGTCATACTGCTTACCACCAACATCTTACTTTGATTCGGCGGTATTGTTTGATGAAGCGGCCCGGACCGACTTTACATGACCACGTTCATGAGACTGGTTCTACCAACGTGCTTTGCACAAAGGTGGCTGGCGGGTGTCTGTTTCTCCAACTTTAGTTGAATCGAGTTTGACTACGGCCGGTCCTTGTTGAAGGTTAAAACAGCACACGTGACAAAAAATCATTGTGGTTTTGATGCGTAGAGGACGTCTAACTTGTTTTTGTAGGGCATGTTGTGATGTGATATGGTCAAGACATGATGTGATATACGTTATTGTATGAGATGATCATGTTTTGTAAAAGTTATCGGCAACTGGCAGGAGCCTTATGGTTGTCGCTTTATTGTATGAAATGCAATTGCCATGTAATTGCTGTACTTTATCACTATGCGGTAGCGATAGTCGTAGAAGCAATAGTTGGTGAGACGACAACGACGCTTTGATGGAGATCAAGGTGTCAAGCCGGTGACGATGGAGATCATGACGGTGCTTTGGAGATGGAGATTAAAGGCACAAGATGATGATGGCCATATCATGTCACATATTTTGATTGCATGTGATGTTTATCTTTTATGCATCTTATTTTGCTTAGTACGGCGGTAGCATTATAAGATGATCCCTCACTAAATTTCAAGGTATAAGTGTTCTCCCTGAGTATGAACCGTTGCGACGGTTCGTCGTGCCGAGACACCACGTGATGATCCGGTGTGATAAGCTCTACGTTCACATACAACGGGTGCAAGACAGTTTTGCACGTGCGGAATACTCGGGTTAAACTTGACGAGCCTAGCATATGCAGATATGGCCTCGGAACACTGAGACCGAAAGGTCGAACGTGAATCATATAGTAGATATGATCAACATAGAGATGTTCACCATTGAAAACTACTCCATCTCATGTGATGATCGGACATGGTTTAGTTGATATGGATCACGTGATCATTTAGATGACTAAAGGGATGTCTATCTAAGTGGGAGTTCTTAAGTAATATGATTAATTGAACTTTAATTTATCATGAACTTAGTCCTGGTAGTATTTGCAAATTATGTTGTAGATCAATAGCTCGCGTATAGCTCCCCTGTTTTATTTTTTGATATGTTCCTAGAGAAAACTAAGATGATAGTAGCAATGATCCGGACTGGTTCCGTGATCTGAGGATTATCCTCATTGCTGCACAGAAGAATTATGTCCTTGATGCACCGCTAGGTGACAAACCTATTGCAGGAGCAGATGCAGACTTTATGAACGTTTGGCAAAGCTCAATATGATGACTACTTGATAGTTTAGTGCACCATGATTTACGGCTTAGAACCGGAACTTCAAAAACGTTTTGAACGCCACGGAGCATATGAGATGTTCCAAGAGCTGAAATCGGTATTTCAGACTCATGCCCGTGTCGAGAGGTATGAGATCTCTGCAAGTACTTTGCCTACAAGATGAAGGAGAATAGCTCAACCAATGAGCATACGCTCAGAATGTCTGGGTACTACAATCGCTTGAATCAAGTGGGAGTTAATCTTCCAGATAAGATAGTGATTGACAGAGTTCTCTAGTCACTATCACCAAGTTAATAGAACTTCATGATAAACTATAATATGCAAGGGATGACGAAAACGATTCCCAAGCTCTTCGCGATGCTGAAATCGGCGAAGGTAGAAATCAAGAAATAGCATCAAGTGTTGATGGTTGACAAGACCACTAGTTTCAAGAAAAAGGGCGAGGGAAAGAAAGGGAACTTCGAGAAGAATGACAAGCAAGTTGTCACTCCCATGAAGAAGCCCAAAGCTGGACCCAAGCCTGAAACTGAGTGCTTATACTGCAAAGGAAATGGTTACTGGAAGCGGAACTGCCCCAAAATACTTGGCGGATAAGAAGGATGGCAAAGTGAACAAAGGTATATTTGATATACATGTTATTGATGTGTATTTTACTAGTGTTCATAGTAGCCCCTGGGTATTTGATACTGGTTCAGTTGCAAACATTAGTAACTCGAAGCAGGAGTTGCAAAATGAACAGAGACTAGTTAATGACGAGGTGACGATGTGTGTTGGAAGTGATTCCAAGGTTGATAAGATCACCATCGCATACTCCCTCTACCTTCGGGATTAGTGTTGGACCTAAATAAATGTTATTTGGTGTTTGCGTTGAGCATGAATATGATTGGATCATGTTTATTGCGATACGGTTATTCATTTAAGTCAGAGAATAATTGTTGTTCTGTTTACATGAATAAAAACCTTCTATGGTCATACACTCAATATAAGTGGTTTATTGAATCTCGATCGTAGTGATACACATATTCATAATATTGATGCCAAAAGATGCAAAGTTGATAATGATAATGCAACATATTTGTGGCACTGCCGTTTAGGTCATATTGGTGTAAAGCGCATGAAGAAACTCCATTTGGATGGACTTTTGCAATCACTTGATTATGAATCATTTGATGCTTGCGAACCATGCCTCATGGGCAAGATGACTAAGACTCCATTCTCCGGAACAATGGAGCGAGCTAATGACTTATTGGAAATAATACATACCGATGTATGCGGTCCGATGAGTGTTGAGGCTCACGGCGGGTATCATTATTTTCTGACCTTCACAGATGATTTGAGCAGATATGGGTATATCTACTTGATGAAACATAAGTCTGAAACATTTGAAAAGTTCAAAGAATTTCAGAGTGAAGTAGAAAATCATCGTAACAAGAAAATAAAGTTTCTATGATCTGATCGTGGAGGCGAATATTTGAGTTACGAGTTTGGCCTTCATTTAAAACAATGTGGAATAGTTTCGCAACTCACGCCACCTGAAACACCATAGCGTAATGGTGTGTCTGAACGTCGTAACCGTACTTTATTAGATATGGTGCAGTCTATGATGTCTCTTACCGATTTACCACTATCGTTTTGGGGTTATGCATTAGAGACAGCTGCATTCACGTTAAATAGGGCACCGTCTAAATCCGTTGAGACGACACCGTATGAACTGTGGTTTGGCAAGAAACCTAAGTTATCGTTTCTTAAAGTTTGGGGCTGCGATGCTTATGTGAAAAAGCTTCAACCTGATAAGCTCGAACCCAAATCGGAGAAGTGCGTCTTCATAGGATACCCAAAAGAAACTGTTGGGTACACCTTCTATCACAGATCCGAAGGAAAAATCTTTGTTGCTAAGAATGGATCCTTTCTAGAGAAGGAGTTTCTCTCGAAAGAAGTGAGTGGGAGGAAAGTAGAACAACTCATCACAGAAAACAGTTCCCGTGATGCCTACACCAATTAGTGAGGAAGCTAATGATGATGATCATGAAACTTCAGATCAAGTTACTACCAAACCTCGTAGGTCAGCCAGAGTACGTTCCGCACCAGAGTGGTACGGTAATCCTGTTCTGGAAGTCATGTTACTAGACCATGACGAACCTACGAACTATGAGGAAGCGATGATGAGCCCAGATTCCGCGAAATGGCTTGAGGCCATGAAATCTGAGATGGGATCCATATATAAAGAACAAAGTATGGACTTTGGTGGACTTGCTCGATGATCAGCAAGCCATTAAAATAAATGGATCTTCAAGAGGAAGACGGATGCTAATGGTAGTGTTACTATCTACAAAGCTCGAATTGTCGCAAAAGGTTTTCGACAAGTTCAAGGTGTTGACTGCGATGAGATTTTCTCACTCGTATCGATGCTTAAGTCTGTCCGAATCATATTAGCAATTGTCGCATTTTATGAAATCTGGCAAATGGATGTCAAAATTGCATTCCTTAATGGATTTATTAAAGAAGAGTTGTATATGATGCAACCAGAAGGTTTTGTCGATCCTAAAGGTGCTAACAAAGTGTGCAAGCTCCAGCGATCTATCTATGAACTGGTGCAAGCATCTCGGAATTGGAATATACGCTTTGATGAGTTGATCAAAGCATATAGTTTTATACAGACTTGCGGTGAAGCCTGTATTTACAAGAAAGTGAGTGGGAGCTCTGTAGCATTTCTGATATTATATGTGGATGACATATTGTTGATCGGAAATGATATAGAATTTCTAGATAGCATAAAAGGATACTTGAATAAGAATTTTTCAATGAAATACCTCGGTGAAGCTGCTTACATATTGGGCATCAAGATCTATAGAGATAGATCAAAACGCTTGATAAGACTTTTGATGAGTACATACCTTGATAAGATTTTGAAGGAGTTCAAAATGGATCAGTCAAAGAAGGAGTTCTTGCGTGAGTTGTAAGGTATGAAGTTGAGTAAGACTCAAAACCCGACCACGGCAGAAGATAGAGAGAGAATGAAAGTCATTCCCTATGCCTCAGCCATAGGTTCTATAAAGTATGCCATGCTGTATACCAGACCTATTGTGTGCCTTGCCATGAGTTTGGCAAAGGGGTACAATAGTGATCCAGGAGTAGATCAATGGACAGCGGTCAAAATTATCCTTAGAGGACTAAGGAAATATTTCTCGGTTATGGAGGTGATAAAGAGTTCATCGTAAAGAGTTACGTCGATGCAAGCTTTAACACCGATCTGGATGACTCTGAGTCTCAATCTGGATACATATTGAAAGTGGGAGCAAATTGGCTAGAGTAGCTCCATGCAGAGCATTGTAGACATAGAAATTTGCAAATATACATACGGATCTGAATGTGACAGACCCATTGACTAAACTTCTCTCACAAGCAAAACATGATCACACCTTAGTACTCTTTGAGTGTTAATCACATGGCGATGTGAACTAGATTAATGACTCTAGTAAACCCTTTGGGTGTTGGTCACATGGCGATGTGAACTATGGGTGTTAATCACATGGTGATGTGAACTATTCGTGTTAATCACATGGCGATGTGAACTAGATTATTGACTCTGGTGCAAGTGGGAGACTGAAGGAAATATGCCCTAGAGGCAATAATAAAGTTGTTATCTATATTTCCTTATATCATGATAAATGTTTAGTATTCATGCTAGAATTGTATTAATCGGAAACTTGATACATGTGTGAATACATAGACAAACAGAGTGTCCCTAGTATGCCTCTACTTGACTAGCTTGTTTATCAAAGATGGTTATGTTTCTGACCATAGACATGTGTTGTCATTTGATGAACAGGATCACATCATTAGAGAATGATGTGATGGACGAGACCCATCCGTTAGCTTAGCATAATGATCGTTAAGTTTTATTGCTATTGCTTTCTTCAAGATTTATACATATTCCTCTGACTATGAGATTATGCAACTCCCGAATACCGGAGGAACACCTTGTGTGCTATCAAACGTCACAACGTAACTGGGTGATTATAAAGATGCTCTACAGGTGTCTCCGAAGGCGTTTGTTGGGTTGGCATAGATCGAGATTAGGATTTGTCACTCCGAGTATCGGAGAGGTATCTCTGGGCCCTCTCGGTAATGCACATCATATGAAGCCTTGCAAGCAATGTGACTAATGAGTTAGTAACGGGATGATGCATTACGGAACGAGTAAAGAGACTTGCTGGTAACGAGATTGAACTAGGTATGATGATACCGACGATCGAATCTCGGGCAAGTAACATACCGATGACAAAGGGAATAACGTATGTTGTTATGCGGTTTGACCGATAAAGATCTTCGTAGAATATGTAGGAGCCAATATGAGCATCCAGGTTCCACTATTGGTTATTGACCGGAGATGTGTCTCGGTCATGTCTACATAGTTCTCGAACCCGTAGGGTCCGCACGCTTAACGTTCGATGATGATTTGTATTATGAGTTATGTGATTTGATGACCGAAGTTTGTTCGGAGTCTCGGATGAGATCACGAACATGACGAGGAGTCTCGAAATGGTCGAGAGGTAAAGATTCATAAATTGGAAGGCTATATTCGGACATCGGAAAGGTTTCGAGTGATTCGGGTATTTTTTCGGAGTACCGGGGAGTTACGGGAATTCACCGGGAGAAGTAATGGGCCTTATTGGGCCATACGGGAAAAGAGGAGGCAGGCCAACAGGGACCCCATGGGTCCGAATTGGACTAGGGGAAGGGGGCGGCGCCCCCCTTGCCCTTTCCTACTCCCTCTCTCTTTCCCTCTTTCCTTCTCTCCTACTCCGAAAAAGGAAAGGGATTCCTACTAGGACTTGGAAGTCCTAGTAGGACTCCATACACTTGGCGCTCCCCTAGGGCCGACCTCTCTCCCTCCCTCCTTTATATACGTGGGCAGGGGGGCACCCCAAGGACACACCAAGATTTGTCTTAGCCGTGTGCGGTGCCCCCCTCCACAGTTACACACCTCAGTCATATCGTCGTAGTGCTTAGGCGAAGCCCTGCGCCGGTAACTTCATCATCACCATCGCCATGCCGTCGTGCTGAAGGAACTCTCCCTCGTCCTCAACTGGATCAAGAGCTCGAGGGACGTCATCGAGCTGAACGTGTGCTGAACTCGGAAGTGCCGTACGTTCGGTGCTTGATCGGTTGGATCGCGAAGACGTTCGACTACATCAACCGCGTTAAGCTAACACTTTCGCTTTCGGTCTACAAGGGTACGTGGACATACTCTCCCCTCTCGTTGCTATGCATCTCCTAGATAGATCTTGCGTGAACGTAAGAAATTTTTTGAAATTGCACGTTCCCCAACATGGATCAATAGGCTAGTCCAATAAATCATATAAATTATTGCCAAAAGTATGTAAAAGTTGTATAATATTGGCATGAAACAATCAAAAATTATAGATACGATGAAGACGTATCACCAAGTATTTGGGGCAGTTCCGCTTCCAGTGACCATTCCCTTTGCAGTAGAAGCACTCAGTTTCAGGCTTGGGTCCAGCTTTGGGCTTCTTCCCGGGAGTGGCAACTTGCTTGCCATTCTTCTTGAAGTTTCGTTTCTTTCACTTGCCCTTTTTCTTGAAACTAGTGGTCTTTTTAACCATCAACACTTGATGCTCCTTCTTGGTTTCTACCTCCTTGGCCTTAAGCATTGCGAAAAGCTCAGGAATCGTTTTATTCATCCCTTGCATATTATAGTTCATCATGAAGCCTTTGTAGCTTGGTGGCAGTGATTGAAGAACTCTGTCAAAAACACTATCAACTGGAAGATCAACTCCCAGCTGAGTCAAGTGGTTATGATACCCAGACATTTTGAGTATGTGTTCACTGACAGAACTGTTCTCCTCCATCTTGCAGCTATAGAACTTGTTGGAGACTTCATATCTCTCAACCCGGGCATTTGCTTGAAATATTTACTTCAACTCTTGGAACATCTCATATGCTCCATGACGTTCAAAACGTCCTTGAAGTCCCGGTTCTAAGCCGTAAAGCATGGCACACTGAACTATCGAGTAGTCATCAGATTGAGCTTGCCAGATGTTCATAACATCTGCTTCAGCTCCTGCAGCAGGCCTGTCACCTAGCAGTGCATCAAGAACATAATTCTTCTGTGCAGCAATGAGGATAATCCTCAATTTACGGACCCAGTCCGTGTAGTTGCTACCATCATCTTTCAACTTAGCTTTCTCTAGGAACGCATTAAAATTCAGGGGAACGGTAGTTCGGGCCATTGTTCTACAACATAGATATGCAAAACTATAAGACTAAGTTCATGATAAATTAAGTTCAATTAATCAAATTACTAATAAACTCCCACTTAAATAAACATCCCTCAGGTTATCTAAGTGATACGTGATCCAAATCAACTAACCCATGTCCGATGATCACGTGAGATGGGGTAGTCATCAATGGTGAACATCTCTATGTTGATCATATCTACTATATGACTCAAGTTCGACCTTTCGGTCTCCAGTGTTTCGAGACCATGTCTATACATGCTAGGCTCGTCAAGTTTAACCCAAGTATTCTGCATGTGCAAAACTGTCTTACACCCGTTGTATGTGAATGTAGAGTCTGTCACACCCGATCATCACATGGTGCTTCGAAACGACGAACTTTGGCAACGGTGCATACTCGGGGAGAACACTTTTATCTTGAAATTTTGTGAAGGGATCATCTTATAATGCTACCGCCGTTCTAAGCAAAATAAGATGCATAAAGGATAAAATCACATGCAATCAAAATATGTGACATGATATGGCCATCATCATCTTGTGATTTTGATCTCCATCTCTAAAGTATCGTCATGATCTCCATCGTCACCCGCTCGACACCTTGATCTCCATCGTTGCGTCAGGGTCATCTCGCCAACTGTTGCTTCTACAACTATCGCTAACGCATAGTGATAAAGTAAAGCAATTACATGGCGCTTGCACTTCATACAATAAAGAGACAACCCTAAGGCTCCTGCCGGTTGTCGATATTACAAAATATGATCATCTCATACATCAACATATATCACATCATATCTTGACCATATCACATCACAACATGCCCTGCAAAAACAAGTTAGACATCCTCTACTTTGTTGTTGCAAGTTTTACGTGGCTGCTATAGGCTTCTAGCAAGAACCGTTCTTACCTACGCAAAAACCACAACGGTGTTTCATCAAGTTTGCTGTTTTAACCTTCTTCAAGGACTGACCGTAGTCAAATTCGATTCAATTAAAGTAGTAGAAACAGACACCCGCCAGCCACCTTTATGCAAAACTAGTTGCATATCTGTCGGTGGAACCGTCATGTGCGTGGACATGTAAGGTTGGTCCGGGCCGCTTCATCCCACAATACCGCCGAATCAAAATAAGACGTTGGTGATAAGCAGTATGAATATCACCGCCCACAACTCTTTGTGTTCTACTCGTGCATATCATCTATGCATAGATCTGGCTCGGATGCCACTGTTGGGAAACGTTGCATGGAAAACAAAAAAAAATCTACGCACACGGAAGATCTATCCATGGAGATGCATAGCAACGAAAGGGGAGAGTGTGTCTACGTACCCTCGTAGACCATAAGCGGAAGCATTTGACAACGCGGTTGATGTAGTCGAACTTCTTTGCGTTCCAACCGATCGAGCACCGAACGTACGGTACCTCTGCGTTCAGCACACGTTCAGCTCGATGACGTCCTCCGCCTTCTTGATCTAGCAAGACGGCGAGGTAGTGGATGAGTTCCGGAAGCACGACGGCGTGGTGATGGTGATGGTGAAGTGATCTCCGTAAGGCTTCGCCTCAGCACTACGAAAATATAACCGGGGGTGTAAATGCTGGAGGGGGCGCCGCACACGGCTAAGACAATGTTGTGTTGTGCTAGGCGCCCCCCTCCCACATATATATAGGTGGGGGAGGAGGGTGCAGCCAAGAGGGCGCCCCAAGTAGGCCAAATCCTACTTGGGGTCCTCCCCCAAGTGGCGCCCCCCCCCCCTTCCTTATTTGGAGTGCGGGAGGAAGGAAAGAGGAGGTGGCGCCCCCCCCCCCCTTTCCTTTCTCTCTTGAGAAGGCAAAGGCAGGAGGGGCCACCCCTCCCCTTTCCTTCCCCATAGGGCCGGCCAGCCAAGGGAGGGGTGCGCCAGCCCCCTTGTGGGCTGGTCTGTCCCCTCCTTTGGCCCATAAGGCCCATAACTTCCCGGGGGGTGCCCGAAACCCCTTCCGGTGACCCGATTTCTTCCCAGTACGTCCCGAAACACTTTCTGTGTCCAAATATCATCGTCCTATATATCAATCTTTACCTCTCGACCATTTCGAGACTCCTCATCATGTCCGTGATCTCATCCGGGACTCCGAACAACATTCGGTCACCAAAACATATGATTCATATAACACTATATCGTCAACGAACGTTAAGCGTGCAGACCCTACGGGTTCGAGAACTATGTAGACATGACCGAGACACCTCTGCGGTCAATAACCAATAGCGGAACCTGGATGCCCATATTGGCTCCTACATATTCTACGAAGATCTTTATCGGTCGAACCGTTATGACAACATACGTAATTCCCTTTGTCCATCGGTATGTTACTTGCCCGAGATTCGATCATCGGTATCTTCATACCTAGTTCAATCTCGTTACCGGCAAGTCTCTTTACTCGTTCCGTAATACATCATCCTGTAACTAACTCATTAGTCACTTTGCTTGCAAGGCTTCTTATGATGTGTATTACCGAGAGGGCCCAGAGATACCTCTCCGATACTCGGAGTGACAAATCCTAACATTGATCTATGCCAACTCAATAAACACCTTCGGAGATATCTGTAGAGCATCTTTATGATCACCCAGTTACGTTGTGACGTTTGATAGCACACAAGGTATTCCTTCGGTATCCGGGAGTTGCATAATCTCATAGTCGAAGGAATATGTATTTGACATGAAGAAAGCAATAGCAATAAACTGAACGAACATGATGCTAAGCTAACGGATGGGTCTTGTCCATCACATCATTCTCCTAATGATGTGATCCCGTTATCAAATGACAACACATGTCTATGGTTAGGAAACCTTAACCATCTTTGATTAACGAGCTAGTCTAGTAGAGGCTTACTAGGGACACGGTATTTGTTTATGTATTCACACATGTATTTAAGTTTCCGATCAATACAATTCTAGCATGAATAATAAACCTTTATCATGAATAAGGAAATATGAAATAACAACTTTATTATTGCCTCTAGGGCATATTTCCTTCAAGGTCGTGTCCGCTCTGACCGGGCATGAATGCAGCACTGACCCTGTGGAGCGACGCTGATCGTTTCGGGCAGAAAACGCGGACGGGCGAGTGAGGGGATTAGGGTGGGCCAGATCAGTCAGAAGCAGATGTGGCAGCGGTCCGGATGCACGCAAAGCGCGCAACTCTGTCTCCCGTTTGTGGTAAAAGGTGCGTCCGAACAGTCGAGCAGATCTATACAGGCCCGTGTTGGGTGGGAAAACACGTCCAAACCGCACGATCCAGACATACGTGGATGGTTTGAGGGTCCGCGTTGGAGATGCCCTCGACAACTCAAGTTTCCGACCAGTTTACCATGAGAAGACAAATAAGCATTCGGACAATGTTGAACATATATACAAAAAGTTTTGATCACTTGTTACAAAAATGTTTTTGACATGTACGAAAATGTAGAGTGAACATGTAAAAACACAAAGGGAAAACAAAAAATGGAGAAGAAAAAAGAAAACCAAACAAAAAATAGACAAGAAAAAAAAGAAAACCAAATGAAAATGGGGAAGAAAAAAGAAAAAAAATGAAAAACTCGGAGAAGAAAAAATGAAATAAAAGAAAACAAAAAAGAATAAAAAAATCTGAGGAGAAAGAAGAAAGAATGAAAAAAAAATTTAGAAGAAAAAAGAAATGAAACATAAGAAAACAAAAAGGGCAGTCTGGTGCATTTAGCTCCCGCTTACGCAGGGTCCAGGGAAGGGTCCGACCACTTCGGGTCTATTGTACGCAACATTTTCCTACATTTCTGTAAGAGACTGTTTCAAGAACTTGACACATGATCTTATGGTCACAAGGCAGCAGCTTTACCACTGCGCCAAACAAAAAAATAAAAATAAAAATAAGAAGACCGGCTCGGTAGCCTCTAGTTGACCGCGATCCTACTTCTAACAAGTAACTGGAAGCGGGTGGGGTGGTTAGTTATGTTGGGGACCTCCCTGCGGACCTCGCCACAATTAAAGCGAGAAATAATCGCTGTGCTTGTAGGTTGGGGGCTATGCCACTGTACCGCGGACTATTGGGGCCTTTTTCTTCTCTCTCTCTCCCTCTCTCTGGCCCGACCAACTAGCTTTAGCTTTATTACAAAGTTATGGTCTCATTTTCCCGGTTTTAGGCTTTTTTTCTTTTTATTTACTTATATTTTGCCTTTCTTTTCTTAAAAGTTCCCTGTTATACAAATTTTTTTTTTAAAATCACCACTTTTTAAAAAATATAGACATTTTAAAAACTATTTGAAAAATATGAAATAGATGTTCCCCTGTTTAAAATATTCATTCTTTAAAAGATATTGTTTATAAATTTTGCAAATTGTTCACAAATTACAAAAAAATATACACAAATATTTTTAAAAAATAAATTTATAAAAATAAAAATGCAATAATAATAATAATAATATAGTAATTTTCATATATTTATGAAAAACAATTCAAGCACGCTACATGATGTACGCATGAAAGAAACACCTAACGGCACAAACTGGGCGGGCCCATCTACGTCGTTGCATCGTTGTATGCATTTACTCGAGAAACTCGACGCACATACAAAAAATAGGAGGACTCTCAAGATGGGTTCTTCATTCGCGAGCGCTATTTCTAGCTTTAAGTGAGGCAGAAAAAAACTCCCGTGTTGAATGCACAGTAGTGGGCCGGACCAATAGAATGCACTTAAAAGAAATTGGGACAAAAAGGGACCGAGCCAGGATTGAAAATAGGGTCTCCTTGATGAGGACTAGCGAAGCCAACCACTAGGTTAGCGCCGTGTTCAGGATGAATGCTAGGGCGTGCCCTACTTATAGATAAAAAGAACCGAGTTTTCTCCCTTTTTTGTTTTTTGTTTTCTTTTCTTTTTCTTCTTCTCTGGGTTTTTTCATTTGTTTCTTCAATTTTTAAATTTTTCTTTTTCGTTTATTTTATTTTGTATCTTTTTAGAGTTTCATTTTTTGGTTTTTCTTTGGTTCTCTTTGTTTTTCATTCTACATTCTTATATACATGATCAACATTTTTTTAAATGCTTGTTCGATATTTTTCAAGTACTTGTTCAACATTTTTCAAATACCTATTCAACATTTATATATATATATATATATATATATATATATATATATATGATCAACATTTTTCCAAATACTTTTTCAAGCTTTTTTCAAATACTTGTGAACATTTTTTAAATGTTTATTCGACATTTTTCAAATACTTGTCCATAATTTTAATATACATGATCAAGATTTTTTTCAAATACTTGTTCAACATTTTCTAAATATTTGTTCAACATTTTTCAAATACATCTTCTACATCTTTCAAATACTTGTTCAAGATTTTTATATACATGATCAACATTTTTTCAAATACTTGTTCAACATTTTTTCAAATAATGTTTTAATATTTTTAAAAACTTTTTGAACAATTTTTAAATAATTGTTCAACATTTTTGAGATAGTTGTTCAACATATTTCATATACTGCTTCTTACAAAATACTCGTTCAACATTTTTTAAATGTTTTTTAAAGATTGTTTTTTGTAATATATAGAATATTTTAAAGTGCAAACAAAAGTACAAAAATAAAAGCAAAAAAGAAAACAGAAAGCGTTAAATGTAAAAAAAAAGGGTAAAAGAGGCTGTGGCCTCCCGCGCTAGTGGGCCGGCCCAGATCGCTCGCCCTTCAGCGAGTCCGAAGCCAACACTCGCTTAAGGCGAGACATAGTCGGACCCTTCTTGAGGAATCTGTGATGCAAATGAGCATTTATTCGGCTGGCTCACATTGGAGTGTCAGTGCTCAGCGCTGCCTTTCCAAAACAAAATATAATGATTTTCTACAATTTTCTGGTCAGTAATGATTCATGTATAAAAAGATACATACTCCCTCTGTCCCATAATATAAAAACGTTTTTCAAGCTAACATAGTTTGAAAAACGTTCTTATATTATGGGACGGAGGAAGTATTTTTCTATAAATTGTGGAAAAATTTCAAAATACATGAACACCTTTTAAATTTGTGAAAATATTAAATCCATGAACATCACTTTATATTAAAAAAATCTTTTTCAGCGAATAGATTTGAAAGTAATGTGTACATTTGTTCAATAAAATATGATTTTTTTTAAATTTGGGCATTTTCTGAAAATAAGGTTATGAATTATTTTTAGAAATAAAATGATTATTTTATTATTTTTTGCTGGGAAATAGAAAACTCATTTGGTATTTTAGGAATATAGTTTCAGACGTTTTCCTGAAGCTATGGAGATTTTGTGAAATTTGTGAAATTTCTCTGAGAATTCGGGAAAGTTTTCTGAGAAAAAAGGAAAAAAAAAGAGAGATGAAAGAAACCTAAAACACCTCTTGATTACAGTGAAGGAAACAATAGAAGAAGGAATAAATAAACCAGAGTTAGAACTTATTTCAGGACCGTCTCACCCGAATGCTATGGCAAGCCTAGTCGTGTCGCTCGGCAAGTTGCTTTGTGATATGGCCCGTCTATTAGCCCGCTTTGCTGGTGAGGTTAAATGGCCGGCCCAAATCTGTATTCACATTTTTGTTAGTTTTCTGTTTTTTCACTATTATAAAAATATATATTACAATACAAATTGTACTAAGTTTTTTTTTAAATGCGTAAACTTGACAAAGTTAACACAATGTAACATTTTCTTTAGTTTAATTCTCAAAACAATATTTTGATAGTATAAAAAAATCCGTTTTATTTTAAAATTATTCACGTGTTTAAAAAAAATTATTTTCTTGGAATAAATATTAAAATTAATAAACTCTTTTTAGTTCAACAAAAAAATTTCATACTATTCACAAAAAATGTGCGTTACCTTTAAAAAAATTCACTTGTTTAAAAAATGTTTACATATTCTCAATCTTTCGAAAAATCTTTCAATATATATCTTAATACTTATTAAAAATAACATAATTTATGTGGAAATTATTAAACGTGTATAAATATGTTTTCGTGATGTATATGCAAAATGTACAAACTGTCTCAGAAATGTAGATGCGAGTCAAGAGAAATAGGAAACAAAATAATAAAAGAAAAAAACTAGAGAAAACTGAAAAAACGGTTGCAAACAGTAAAGAACGATAAGAAACCACAGAGACCAGAAAAACACACGCTTGCGTTGTCCTAATATTGGCCAGCCCAGTCGCCTCCGCGCTAGAGGCGAGTCAGAGCTCTGGCGGTGATGGGCCTTTCAATTGGTTGGGCTAGCAGCTTCGGCACTCTCGGCCTTTTTTTAAACAGCGGTCGGCAAACCTAGTACGTATAGTATAAGTAGTTCTGAAATTCTTCCAGAAAAAAAGGTAGTACTTTCGGAAGCGCCTACTTTTCCCTCGTGGACCGTACGGGCGAGGTCTTGTCTCGTGCACTAGTAGGCACCCAGAGAAGAAGTGAGACGATGTGGCCGGCACCGAGAGAGAGATGGTGGAGCGAGAGGGGGGGGGGGGGGGGGGGGGGGGGGTTTAAGACTAGCCACAATGGGGAGTAACTTAGACTAGTAACATGCATATGTTACTAGTTTATGTTACTACCTCTATAGTGTGATGCAACACTTCATTTATTAGGTTGTAGTTGGTATGTGTGATGTTACTCATACTATGAGTAAGTAGCTATATTACCACATGTCTCTCTTTCTTCAGTAATTACTTGTCACATCATATATTTTATCTAGATATATGTGATGTTACCGCTAATACTCAATGTGGGTAATCTAAAGGGGTCTCCGTACGTTTGGTCCCGAGTTAGCTGCGCGATTTGCTCCGTTCCCCGCGCGCCGGCTGGCCGCAGACGTGTCGCGCACCCACAACCAGATGCGGCGCATGCTACCCTGCCGGCCGACGGCTTTGCGAGTTGAACTCCGGTAAAACAAAACGAAGCGCCTTTCATCATTCCTCCGCGTATTCCTTCCTACCGTGTGTCGTTGTTGTTGTTGTAGTTGTTTCTCCATACCAGGTCAACCTTTGGAGTTGCCTTAGTACAAAACAAAGACGGAACGGAAGCGAGATCACGTCCAGCTGCACTGCGCCCTCGTGGTCTAGCCGCATAGTCTACTCCCGTCCAGCCCAACTTTCATATGATGCTCTCCGTTCAAAAAGAAAAATGGTCCGCTGCTTATAACGATTCCAAGAATCAACAAATCTGCGTCAAAAGGGAAAGGAGCCAACCGAACCGACTGCACATCATAACTCAACTCACCGACGAACTGTCTTGTCTCTTTCTTCGATTCTGTTGGAACTGTGTCATCGTTCAAAGAATGAGTGTCTGTCCACGCGTACGTACAAGCACGAGCGGCCGCTGCGTCGCTCCAGGAATGAATGAGGACGTCGACGACAGCTCTCCATCGACTCCGAGGTGCTAGCCACCGGCCCGGCCATGACACGTCGATCAGCACACATTGATTGTTGAACGCCGAATGCGCGCGGTTCCGTTTTATAAGTAGGTTATCGATCCAACGCGCGTAGCAGTGCACGTCCTCACCCTCTCTACGTTGGTTTCGTAATAATAGGTAGGAGAACGTCGTTTTATTTGAAGATTCCAAGGTATATGCATGTGTGAAAGCTATCACAAATTCCGTCGGCCACAGTAGTTGGGTAGCCAGGGACAGGGAGCAGGACAAGGAAATTGGGCAGCGCTCGGCGCCACCTGTCTTGTGCTTATATGGCCACTAGGTCGGCAGCACTTATCTGAACCGAGCCCGACTAGCCGAGTGATCAGGGTAGGGCGACCGAGCCTGTCACGCCCACCGAGGACCCCACGTAGCAATCATACTCCTCTCTATTCCATGATGTAGTGCGTCCGCACTTCACAAGATTCAAGTTTGACCGTAAATTTAACTACCGAGACTGACTGCGGCGGGAACAAAAATTATACCACTGAATTCGTATTTTCGATATAAATTTAGTGATATAATTTTTGTCCTCGCCGCAGTCGGTCTCGTTGGTTAAATTTACGATCAAGGTTGAATCTCAGAAAGCGTGAACGCACTGCATTGTGGTACGGAGAGAGTACAAGTATGGCAAAAGGAAAAACACGAGGCTGTGCAGGCGTCGCTGCCGTGAACTTGACATGCTTCACACGAGGCTGTGCAGGTTGAGCCCCATGGACAACCGGAACCCGGGCCAGCACTCTATTCACACACATGGCGGGCGACATGGATGCATGCATGCATGATGCATGGGAGCTTCGACTGATTGAAACGGAGCTAGGAAGAGCGCCCTAGAGTCATGAGTGTGCCCGTGTCTCCGATCGAGTTCATGGCTTTCAAGTTTGAACTGTCGGCGCGGCCCATGTCTTAATCGAATCTCAATCAATCAACGACTGATACTGCATCAACGGACGTGCTAGCGCGGACAGACAATGACGTCTACTTGTTTACTAACGAGGCTAAACTAGTCTAATTATCTGAGAGAAAACGACAGGTTTGCTTGCAATTGCACTGGTAGTACGACTCGACGAGATCCCTCGACCGTGATCAACTGGTCCATGCCTCCATGCTACTCCCACATCAACAACCAACCAAGCTACACTAATGGAGTAAAAGTAGGATTAACAAGTGGTGTAAATCAAAGGCCTATGTACGCCACTGGCCTCTAACTTAATCAGATGTACTCCCTCTCTCAATTTACAAGGCGTGCGCGTACCCCTAGGTTGTTAATTTGACCAACCTAATAGAAGTCATATACTCTCTTCATTCCAAAATATAGTCACCAGTGGCAGCACGACACAGTCGCCGAGCCGCGGACAGCGCCATGGCCTCCGCCATGCGCGCCTGGTACGCCGCCTCCTCCTCCTTGTTCGCCGCCCTGCGCCGCTCGTCCTCCTCGCTCTCCCAGAGGACAGCCGCCATGGCCGCCTGGTAGGGGCCTCCGCCTCCTGGTCCTCGTCGCGAACGGCGATGGGCGGCGGCGGGGAGCTACGGGAGACTTGGCGGACGCCGTGCCGCCTGGCCTCCTCGTGCTCGAAGGCAAACCAACGCGCCCAATAGGGCGAGTTGGCGTCGTAGACGGAGTCGCGGCGCTGCTCCGCCGTCAGCAGCGCCCGCCGGCGCCGCACCTGAAAGATCGAGGATGTCGCCTAGAGGGGGGGTGAACAGGCGATTTAAAACAATTACGGTTTAGGCTTGAAAAAATACGTAATAAATCTAGCGATTAATTTGTCAAGTACAAAATCTACAACAATTAGGCTCACCTATGTGCACCAACAACTTATGCTAAGCAAGATATGTTGGGAATCGTTGCATGGAAAACAAAAAATATTCTGCGCACACGCAATGATCTATCCATGAAGATGCATAGCAACGAGGGGGAGAGTGTGTCTACGTACCCTCGTAGACCGTAAGCGGAAGCGTTTCACACCGCGGTTGATGTAGTCGAACTTCTTCGCGCTTCAACCGATCAAGTACTGAACGCACGGCACCTTCGTGTTCTGCACACGTTCAACTCGGCGACGTCACTTGCATTCTTGATCCAGCAAGACGTCGAGGTAGTAGATGAGTTCCGTCAGCACGACGGCATGGTGACGGTGATGGTGAAGTGATCTCCGCAGGGCTTCGCCTAAGCACTACGAAAATATGACCGGGGGTGTAAACGGTGGAGGGGGCGCCGCACACGGCTAGGCAATTGTCTGGGGTGTGCTAGGCGCCTCCTTCCCACATATATATAGGTGGGAGGGAGAGGGGAGGCAGCCAGGAGGCGCCCCAAGTAGGCCGAATCCTACTTGGGGTCCTCTCCAAGTGGCGCCCCCCTGCCATATTTAACCGAGGGGGAAGAAAAGAGGGGGAGGGGGGGAGAGGGAATCCTATTCCACTCTTTCCTTTCCCTTCCCCTCTTTCCTTCTCCTCCTAGGCCGGCCCATATGGGGGGCGCACCAGCCCCTTGTGGCTGGTGCGTTTCCTCTCTTGGCCCATAAGACCCATATCTTTTGCCGGGGGTGTCCGGAACCCCTTCCGGTGACCCGATAAGTACCCTGTGACCCCCGAAACACTTTCGATGTCCGAATACCATCGTCCTATATATCAATTTTTACCTCTCGACCATTTCGAGTCTGCTCGTCATGTCCGTGATCTCATCTGGGACTCCGAACAACATTCGGTCACCAAATCACATAACTCATATAATACTATATCGTCATCGAACGTTAAGCGTGAGGACCCTACGGGTTCGAGAACTATGTAGACATGACCGAGACACCTCTCCGGTCAATAACCAATAGCGGAACCTAGATGCCCATATTGGCTCCTACATATTCTACGAAGATCTTTATCGGTCGAACCGTTATGACAACATACGTAATTCTCTTTGTCCATCAGTGTGTTACTTGCCCGAGATTCGATCGTCGGTATCTTCATATCTAGTTCCATCTCGTTAACGGCAAGTCTCTTTACTCGTTCCGTAATACATCACCTCGTGACTAACTCCTTAGTCGTTTGCTTGCAAACTTATGATGTGTATTACCGAGAGGGCCTAGAGATACCTCTCCGATACTCGGAGTGACAAATCCTAATCTCGATTTATGCCAACTCAACAAACACCTCCGGAGATACCTGAACGATCATTATGCTAAGCTAACGGATGGGTCTTGTCCATCACATCATTCTCCTAATGATGTGATCCCGTTATCAAATGACAACTCATGTCCATGGTTAGGAAACCATAACCATATTTGATCAACGAGCTAGTCAAGTAGAGGCTCACTAGGGACACGGTGTTTGTTTATGTTTTCACACATGTATTTAGGTTTCCGATCAATACAATTCTAGCATGAAAAATAAACTTTTATCATGAATAAGGAAATATAAAATAACAACTTTATTATTGCCTCTAGGGCATATTTCCTTCAGTCTCTCACTTGCACTAGAGTCAATAATCTAGTTTACATCGCCATGTGATTAATACCCAAAGAGTTTACTAGAGTCAATAATCTAGTTCACATCACCATGTGATTAACACACATAGTTCACATCGCCATGTGACCAACACCCAAAGAGTTTACTAGAGTCAATAATCTAGTTCACATCGCCATGTGATTAACACCCATAGTTCACATCGCCATGTGACCAACACCCAAAGAGTTTACTAGAGTCAATAATCTAGTTCACATCGCCATGTGATTAACACCCAAAGAGTACTAAGGTATGATCATGTTTTGCTTGTGAGAGAAGTTTAGTCGACGGGTCTGTCACATTCAGATCCGTATGTATTTTGCAAATTTCTATGTCTACAATGCTCTGTATGGAGCTACTCTAGCTAATTACTCCCACTTTCAATATGTATCCAGATTGAGACTCAGAGCCATCCGGATCGGTGTCAAAGCTTGCATTGACGTAACCCTTTATGACGAACTCTTTATTACCTCCATAACCGAGAAATATTTTCTTACTCCTCTTTAAGGCACCTAAGGATAATTTCGACCGCTGCCCAGTGGTTCACTCCTGGATCACTTTTGTACCCTCTTGCCAAACTTAATGGCAAGGCACATTCTTTCTCTATCTTCTGCCATGGTCGGGCTTTGAGTCTTACTCAACTTCACACCTTGCAACATAGGCAAGAACCCTTTCTTTGACTGATCTATTTTAAATTTCTTTAAAACTTTGTCAAGGTATGTGCTTTGTGAAAGTCCTATTAAACGTCCCGATCTATCCCTATAGATCTTGATGCTCCATACGTAAGTAGCTTCACCGAGGTCTTTCATTGAAAAATTCTTATTCAAGTATTCTTTTATGCTATCCAGAAATTCTACATCATTTCCAATCAACAATATGTCATTCACATATAATATCAGAAATGCTATAGAGCTCCCACTCACTTTCTTGTAAATACAGACTTCACTGAAAGTCTGTATAAAACCATATGCTTTGATCACCTCATCAAAGCGTATATTCCAACTCCGAGATGCTTGCACCAGTCCATAGATGGATCGTTAGAGCTTGCACACTTTGTTAATACCTTTAGAATCGACAAAACCTTCTGGTTGTATCATATACAACTCTTCTTTAAGAAATCCATTAAGGAATGCAGTTTTGACGTCCATTTGCCAGATTTTATAATCATAAAATGCGGCAATTGCTAACATGATTCGGACGGACTTAAGCATCGCTACCGGTGAGAAAGTCTCATCATAGTCAACCCCTTGAACTTGTCGAAAACCTTTTGCGACAAGTCGAGCTTTGTAGACAGTAATATTACCGTCAGCGTCTGTCTTCTTCTTGAAGATCTATTTATTCACTATGGCTTGCCGCTCATCGGGCAAGTCCACCGAAGTCCACACTTTGTTCTCATACATGGATCCTATCTCAGATTTCATGGTCTCAAGCCATCTGTCGGAATCTGGGCTCATCGTAGCTTCTTCATAGTTCGTAGGTTCGCCTTGGTCTAATAACGTGACTTCCAGAACAGGATTACCGTACCACACAGGTGCGGATCGTGCTCTGGTTGGCCTACGAGGTTCAGTAGCAACTTGATCTGAAGTTTCATGATCATTATCATTTGCTTCCTCTCTAGTTGGTGTAGGCATCACGGGAACGGATTTCTCTGATGTGCTACTTTCCAATTCGAGAGAAGGTATGATTACCTCATTAAGTTCTACTTTCCTCCCACTAATTTCTTTTGAGAGAAACTCCTTCTCTAGAAAGGTTCCATTCTTGGCAACAAAGATCTTGCCTTCGGATTTGTGGTAGAAGGTGTACCCAATTGTTTCCTTAGGGTATCCTATGAAGACGCACTTCTCCGATTTGGGTTCGAGCTTGTAAGGCTAAAGCATTTTGACTTAAGTGTCGCAACCCCAAAATTTAAGAAACGACAGCTTATGTTTCTTGCCAAACCATAGTTCATACGGTGTCGTCTCAACGGATTTAGACGGTGCCCTATTTAACATGAATGCAGTTGTCTCTAATGCATAACCCCAAAACGATAGTGATAAATCGGTAAGAGACATCATAGATCGCACCATATCTAATAAAGTACAGTTACGACGTTCGGACACACCATTACGTTGTGGTGTTCCAGGTGGCGTGAGTTGTGAAACTATTCCACATTGTTTTAAATGAAGGCCAAACTCGTAACTCAAATATTCGCCTCCGCGATCAGATCGTAGGAACTTTATTTTCCTGTTACGATGATTCTCAACTTCACTCTGAAATTCTTTAAACTTTTCAAATGTTTTAGATTTGTGTTTCATTAAGTAGATATACACATATCTGCTCAAATCATCTGTGAAGGTCAGAAAATAACGATACCCGCCGCGTGCCTCAACACTCATCGGACCGCATACATCGGTATGTATTATTTCCAATAAGTCATTAGTTCGCTCCATTGTTCCGGAGAACGGAGTTTTAGTCATCTTGCCCATGAGGCATGGTTCGCAAGTATCAAATGATTCATAATTAAGTGATTCCAAAAGCCCATCTGCATGGAGTTTCTTCATGCGCTTTACACCAATATGACCTAAACGGCTGTTCCACAAATATGTTGCACTATCATTATCAAGTTTGCATCTTTTGGCATCAATATTATGAATATGTGTATCACTACGATCGAGATTCAATAAACCATTGAGTGTATGACCATAGAAGGTTTTTATTCATGTAAACAGAACAGCAATTATTCTTTAACTTAAATGAATAAATGTATTGCAATAAACATGATCCAATCATATTCATGCTCAACGCAAACACCAAATAACATTTATTTAGTTTCAACACTAATCCCGTAGGTAAAGGGAGTGTGCGATGGTGATCTTATCAACCTTGGAATCACTTCCAACACACATCGTCACCTCGCCCATAACTCGTCTCTGTTCATTTTGCAACTCCTGTTTCGAGTTACTAATCTTAGCAACTGAACCGGTATCAAATACCCAGGGGCTACTATGAACACTAGTAAAATATACATCAATAACATGTATATCAAATATACCTTTGTTCACTTTGCCATCCTTCTTACCCGCCAAGTTTCTGGGGCAGTTCCGCTTCCAGTGACCATTTCCTTTGCACTTAGTTTCAGGTTTGGGTCTAGCTTTGGGCTTCTTCATGGGAGCGGCAACTTATTTGCTGTTTTTCTTGTAGTTCCCTTTCTATCCCTTACCCTTTTTCTTGAAACTAGTGGTTTTGTTAACCATCAATATTTGATGCTCTTTCTTGATTTCTACCTTCGCCGATTTCAGCATCGCGAAGAGCTCGGGAATTGTTTTCGTTATCCCTTGCATATTATAGTTCATCACGAAGTTCTAGCATCTTAGTGATAGTGACTAGAGAACTCTGTCAATCACTATTTTATCTAGAAGATTAACTCCCATTTGATTCAAGTGATTGTAGTACCCAGACATTCTGAGTACATGCTTACTGGCTGAGCTATTCTTCTACATCTTGTAGGCAAAGTACTTCTCAGAGGTCTCATACCACTTGACACGGGCATAAGTCTGAAATACCAATTTCAGCTCTTAGAACATTGTTAGACTTCGTATTGTAGCCCAACTGTGTAATCCATACCGTATTGGTATAGGACTTGTATGTCAATATTATATATATATGTGATAGGCCACCCCATAGAGGGTTGAGCTAGTTCCCCCAAAATCCTACGTCTTACATGGTATAGAGCCTAACCTAGGTCCTCCTACACCTCACCCGCCACCTGCGCCAAAACCCTAAACCCTAGGGTCGCCGCCGGCGCCATGTCCGCTTCCGCCTCGGGCGCCGCCAGCTCCGTCGCCACGCCGACGGTTCTGCCCGCAGCGCCACTCGCCATCCTCCCGGCGGCCTCGGGGGCCCCCAATGCCTCGCTCGCGGCTGTGGCCCCCGTCGCGGCTGCACCACCCGCTGCCCCGGTTGCTGACGCCATCGCGCCCGCCGGGCCGTTCCACTTCGACAATCTGATCGCCATCAGACTCACGCCGGACAACTACTTGTTCTGGCGCGCCAAGGTCCTACCGCTGCTCCGCAGCCGCTCCCTCCTTGGGTATGTCGATGGTTCCCTGCCGTGTCCTCCGCAGGTCGTCCCTACCATCCACGGCCCGGCCATCAACCCGGAACACCGTATGTGGGTGCAGCAGCACCAGGCGATCCTCTCCGCCATCCAGGGTTCACTGGGCGACGGGGTCACCGGCCTCTGCCTCTTCGCTGCCACCTCCATGGACGCCTGGACGACCCTGGAGCACGCCTTTGCCCAAGTCTCCACCTCCCGCTCGATGGCCCTTCGCAGCGAGCTCGCCGACATCAAGAAGCTGGACTCCTCCGCCACGACCTACTTCAACAAGATGAAGGTACTGGCGGACACGCTCACCTCTATTGGTCGGCCGCTTAGCGATGAGGAGTTCACCGGCTTCGTCATCAAAGGCCTCCACGCCTAGTACGACAATCTCGCGGAGGCCGTTCACAACGCCAAGCCACCGATGCCTCCTCACGAGCTCTACTCATGCATCCTCTTCACCGAGCAACGCCACCATCGCCGCACAGCCGGTGGCTTACTAGGCCTCTCGCGGCCAGCGCCCGCCTGTCTCCCCGTCGGCTGGCAAGGCCGCCCCGCCCCCTGCATCAACCTCGGGTTGGGGCCCTAATGCTCGGGTGGTGTGTCAGCTGTGTGGCCGTGAACAACACGTCGCCTCCAAGTGCCAAGGTCGTTTTCAGAAGAGCTTCCTTGGCATCGGCAACGACGGCAAGGGCAACGAGCGCCAGTTTGCCATGGCCGACTTTGGCCCCCACGCCGCCGCCCCGGCTGCCCACGTTGCCGCCAAGGGCAAGGACCCACGCGTCGAGCAGGGGTACACGCCGTCCTACCCCATTGATCCGGCGTGGTACATGGACACCGGCGCCATGGATCACACGACAAACGAGCTCAACAAACTCGCCACCTACCAGCCCTACTACGGGCATGACCAGGTTTACACAGCCAATGGTGTAGGTATGCCCATCTCTCACATTGGCCAAGCATCTCTTTTAACTAGTCATCCCTCTAGGCAGCTCCACCTTCGTAATATTTTACGGGTACCCTCGGTGACTCGTAATCTTTTATCCGTCCCTAAGCTCACCCTTGATAATAATGTCGTATGTGAATTTCACCCTTTTGATCTTTTTGTTAAGGACCGAGCAACCCGGGACATCCTACTTAGTGGCCGCTTGAGCCAAGGCTTGTACCGTTTGGAGGATCCATCCGCCCCACGTGTCTTCAGCGGTGTTCGTGTGTCGCCATCCCAGTGGCACTCTCGCCTTGGTCACCCTGCCACACCTGTCGTTCGCCACATACTCCACCGCCATGAGCTACCATTAGAGTCTAGCAATATAGAGATGTCCGTGTGTGATGCCTGTCAACAAGGCAAAAGTCATCAACTACCATTTGTTTCATCTACTAGAGAAGTAAAGAGTCCTCTTGAACTTGTGTTTTCCGATGTATGGGGTCCAGCACAAACATCTGTTAGTGGTCACAACTACTATGTCAGTTTTGTTGATGCCTATAGTCGATTCACATGGCTTTATCTTCTTAAGCGCAAATCTGATGTGTTTGACATATTCATCCAGTTTCAATTGCATGTTGAACGTCTGCTCAAGCATAAAATTATTCATGTTCAGTCGGATTGGGGGGGGGGGGGGGCGAATATCACAACCTCAACACTTTCTTTAATAAGCTTGGGATATCCCATCGTTTATCATGCCCGCATACACATCAGCAGAATGGCGCCGTTAAGCGCAAACATCGCCATATAGTTGAGACCGGCCTCACACTTCTTGCTCATGCTTCTGTACCTTTTCATTTTTGGAGTGTGACACCCTGGTTTTCGCTCCTGTTTTTTTTCCTTTGCGGGATTTGACTCCCGTCTTTTTTCTCGGTGTTATCGGATTTCTATAGCTCCTGGGTATATGAAGATGGTCATTTAACCTTGCCTTTTCTATCCAACCAGAGATTCTCTCCAGACCAATCTTGCCACCCAAGATCTATTCTCGGGATTCTGCCGCCGAAACCCTACCTTCCGAGTTACCGGAAGGGAAACCCTGATTCTTGCAGTTACAAAGGAACCCCAATTTCCTTTGACCTATTGCCTCCTAAACTTTTCCCAATGATCATCCCACATCTATAAACCCTGGATATGCAAAAATATTGCCAAGTCATTTGCAATATTTTTCATTTAAAATTAATTCCTTTTTCTGCCAGTTAAGGGAATTAAATCCAGGAAAATATCTATCCATCTCCAAAGTTCATGAAAGATTGTGGAGATATTCGCTGTGATCATATTGAGCTCTCACAAAAATATTGGCCATAATTAAATAGGGGAAATTGCATTTTCCTATTTAATGCCAATATTGCATTTTGGGCCCTTTCTAAAGGAACTACCATTTTGGTAGCCAGGAAAAATCCCAAATAAATTGTGGAGCTTCTATTATCCATATATGTACCATTTCCATCAATATCCAAGTCCCAAAGTTCAAAGGTTGAGCACAACATCAATTTGCAAATTCTGTTCAGATTTTCAGTTTGCAAAGGAAGTGCTTGAACCCTTGATCTATTTGAGCTGAAATTTTTCATGGTGGTTAACATTGACAAATCACTCATGGAAACCAAAAACTAGCTCAATCCATCTATCCATTCATCCACAGCCATTTTCTCAAGTTTCTGTCCATTTGGAAGTGTTGTGAAGGAAGTACCATATAGGCATTTCCAAATGAGCTGAAACTTTTGCAGTACCTTCATATGTTCAAATAATTCATCTCCTCAAAATTTCAGTTCAATGCAAGCTAGTATGTGAGTGCCACATCAAAGTTTGCCTTTCTGTTCAGCAGGGTCCATTCTACAACAAGTGCCCCCAATTCTTATCCAACTGGCCTCAAAATTTACCAGGGTAGTTACCTTGATAGATAATTGCTCCATGCCAAAAACCAGCTCGTTTCACCCAGCGATGTCTCCAGAAATCTCATCAAACACCTTCATATCAAATCACATGTGAGCTCTCATCTGTCATCTCCTACCTCCACTTCCCTCCAAAACTCGACAGGTCAACTCCAGGAGCATTAATACATATATTTGACATGTCCTAAGGTCTAAGCAGTGCCCTGGACACGTTGTGGCCGCGGTGACCACATGGTGGCCACGCCAAAACAGCTCTCTGCGCGATGAACCGCGGCGAACAACGAGCTCCAGCCGGCCATGGCTTGTCCAAACATGTCAAGTGGTTCCGCAACACCCACGTACCCCTCTCCCGCACCTTCTCCCCTTCAGTTCCTTCCTCGCCGCGCCGCAACTAGCTCCGCCACTGTTCTGCCCGTGACGCCGCCGCCGTATACATCCAAACGGAGCTCTCCCGAAGCCACTGCTGGCTTCTCCACCTCCCTGGAACCCTTGCCGACATCTCCCTCTCCTGCCGCGTGTCGCCGGAGCACTAGTGCGGGGATAAGATCGCCACGGCGGCGTCCTCATCCGTCGCCGTCGCCTGGCTATATATAGCCCGAGCCCTTCCCGGGCATCCCCAGCACCAGCAAACCTCCTCTCCTCCCTCCCTGAAGGGCCCCGACCCCTCATTACCTCGCCGGAACCCCCCTGCCCTCCAATGGCCGAAGCTGTTCCGCCGGTCCTTCACTTAAATTCGGTCAGGTCCGAGCTCCCCTCCCCTCCTAGCCACCACCAGAGGACCCCCACCACCACCTAGGAGCTTTCCCACACCACCCCGCCTCTTCTCCGCGACTGTCCCGAGCTACCCGAACTCTGCCCGAGCCGCCGTCCGCCATCAGCCAAACCGTCGCCGTTTCGGTCCTCCTCGGCGTCCGTGCTGTGCGGGGATGGGTGCGTCGCTCTTCCCCAAGCTCGCCGGTGCCCAGAACGCCGGCAACGGTGGCCGGAGTCGCCGGGACGGCCGCCCACAGCCGCGCCTCTCCTCTGTACCGCGGGCGAGCAGGAGGTTGATGATGACGAGCTGGCCAGGTGGGGCCCCCTCGTCAGCGTCATGCGCTCCCTCCATTTTTTTTAAAAGGGAGGCAGAGCGGCTGGGCCGGCCCAGTGGAGCAGTGACAGCCGCGATAGCTTTCGGCCCGAGTCGGCCCACGTGCACAGTCCATTTCCTCTTTTTCTTAAAAAAAACTGTTGAGGACTCAGTTGTAAATAATCTATTTGCATATAGGTCCTTGGCAGTCAAACACTCACATCTTTTTATCCACAACTCTGATCGAGGTGAATCCAACGCCCACGTCTTCAGCTCATCGTGCCCGTTCTGATGGTATCATTTTCATAATGTTTACACATTCTAAAAATGACCATTTTGCCCTTGCCCTCTATCAGCCCCCTCCGAGAGAGAATCGTTCCGGCGAATTCTTCCGTGGCTTCACCGCACTTCTTCCCGGAGTATTTCTTCGACCCCAGGCAAGCCGACCATCTGATATATGCCCTAAAGAATTGCTCTGTGATATTTCTTGCATGTTTAAATTAATATGCTTGTGCTTGTCTGAGTAGTGGTGAGCTGTATGAGACCCGGACGAACCCTTGCTTGCACTTTCTTTGGTGACGGTACCACGCCTGTGTTCCGAGCTGTTTCCGGCCGTCCGGGGTGGATGCCGACTTTTATTTCTCTTGTCAGCAACTGTCCGTGTTCTGAGCTGCTTTTCGGCCGTCTCGGACAGCTGTTGAATTTCTTTCCGTAGAGTGACCCTATGCTCTGAGCTGTTTTTCGGCCGTCTTAGGGAACTGCTACATTCTTCTTATCAACACCGTCTCATGCTCTGAGCTGCTTTCCGGCCATCTTGAGCCGGGGTTGAGTTATTCCGGTAATGTCCCAGATCTGAGTTGTAAAAACCGTTCTGGTGGCTACTGGTTTCTTTGCCGGTTTTGTGCGAGGGTTCCGATGGTCGTCACTTACAGCTAGATCTTGTAACGTGATAATTTGCCGTTTAAATCTTGCTTCACTGATGACTCATTGTGATGTTATATGGAGATAGATTATTATGTTTCCACAGTTGTTATCTCACACATAGTTACCACCATGTTAAGTTATTGTGATGAATCACTGAGCTTGCTAAATGAACTTAGTCGGTTGATCTAGAGTCACCTGTCCGGGCTTATTCGTGCAACCACATTTGCCGGTATGGGACGGTCTTGACTTGGTCTGGCTCCGTGCTCTTTCACCGGTACCTCCATGCAGGGAGGGTTATGCGTGCGTGCTACCCTGATCAGGTAGGCGGCGATAACCCTGTGAGCCCAGTTGACTTGTTTGGGTACCCGTCCCCGTTTGGGACAGTTTAGTTTGGCCACGACGGTGGCAGGTGTCACGAGGTGACAAGGGGCCACCCAGGGCTTGACTTCGGGGGAGGATGATTGCCGGTGGTACGATGGGAGAGTCACGGGTCAGGCAGGTTTCGTTGGAGCAACGCTGGTCCACCCGAATGGGATCACGAGGTCAGTGATCCATAGTGTGGGTAAAGTGCGCAACCTCTGCAGAGTGTAAAATCTATTCGAATAGCCGCGTCCACGGTATTGGACAGCCCGTCCAGACCTCACTAGGTGGTCACCGTAATAAGGATAATAATGGTGGAAGAACTCGTCTTGTGTGGACATCAGATGATATCAGGAATATGATGTGTTAGCCATGGGATGGCTATATGATGAGTGGTCGGATGACCACATGAGTTTGATCGGATTTGGATCGGATTCAGGTTGGATCATGAGAATGTTCGGAGTATGGAATATTTACCTAATATGCGTTACCTTACTGCATTTACTTCAGTAGTTATCTTGCTTGATAAACCTACTATAACATGATAATTGATATTGCTAGCTAGTTATGCTATGTCATGACAATTAATATTGCTCTAATAACAAGTGCATGCTTGAATGCCATGGATTGCTTTGCTTGGTGTATATGTTAGTTTGTTTTGCTTGCGAGTACATTCAAAAGTACTCAGCGGCCTTCAATGTGGCCAGGTTCACATAAGGATCCGTCGTCCGTCGACGAGGAGCCGGAGCGTTCGCGGGCTAGGAGCGTAACCCAGTCAGATCCCTGTGGATTGGAGCCACACCAGGACCATGCTGCCTTAGATAGAGCTTTTCCGCTGCCATCACCTCTGTAATATATATCATGTAAGACTTATATATCCATTAATAGAAATGCCTGTGTTCATGATACTTGTTGTAAAAGCGCATGCCAGAGTGATTTCCTGGGCTGGTATGCATGGCGACCGTCTGGCTACAGTGGTACTCAGGTGGGCGCCACAACGGCTGGTATCAGAGCAGCCAGGCTGACTATAGGTTACCCTAGCCAGACTTCATTGTCTTTTGATTAGTAGAAAGCCCAGATGGATTTCAGCCATCTTTGCCAAGCAGGCACGACTACTATTGAACATAAGGCAACCCCATAGGTCTTTGGCTCCATCAGACCCAACTCTCGTGGCCTTTGCCTCCGGTGTGAAATGCTCGTACCCGGCAACGACCCGTGAGTCCTGAACCCCTAGCTAAACCAGATATCCTTACCCTGCTTGCTAGCCATGGCATTTCTCTCCTTAACTCTAGTTTCCTTTGGGAAACGCTTATAATTCCATCTCTCCCCGACAACTTTAGGGTCATTGACTAAGCCACCTTGGCTATGGTCATGCATCGAGTGTGATGTTCCCTAAGGAAATAGTAGGAGCTTGACACCAGTGCTACCAGGAGCACTGTGTGGTTTCGCTTCTAAATCCTCAGAGGTGCATCGAGTGCGCTATCCTAGTTATACTAGTGAATCTTCGGCCACATGGGTAAGGTCCGCAAATATTTGAGTTTTATTTGCTTTTGGTGTTCACGGCTTTTGTTTCTTTTGTCGGTTCCGTTTCTTCGCTTCGACTGGATCCATCCACAAGTGCCGTCAAGAAGACCAGCATACAACTGGGATAATACCCAATAATCCCAATTCAGTAAGAGTCAAGTCAAGTCAACTGCTTAATATTCAGAACATCATCTTTGGATCAGTCAAGAATGAAGAATGGGTCAGAAGCAGAATCTATGTGGAACAGACAAGACCAGAATATACCTGAGAAAGTTTGCCTCAGAGCAGATCACGCATAAGGAGCAGTCAGATTAGCTACCAAGAATGAACACCAGTAAGGACAAAATTATTCCGTCCGCGATACAAGGACTATTTCAATCAGTGGGGTGAACTTTGAGTCTTTTCTCAATGGACTCAAGAACCATTTAGTACCCACCGAAGACATATTTCAAGAATGTGAATATGCCACGAGCAACACCAAAACTCCGGTATGTTGGTATAAATTTCAAAGCAAATCTTAAAGCTCACCGGTGCAAATACAAAAATTTTGGGCACTGTGACAAGGTTTGCAAGGAATCTGGATGAGTTCATGGTTCCCCAGAATCACTGAGCTTCCAAGCATCCAGAATCAAGGAGCACCTAACATGATTGGAAACTCAGCTAAACCGAATGGAATTATCCGTCAACTGCTTATTATCAGCAACACTTGGCTTAAATGCAAAGGGTATTCCGGATTAATTGTCAACATGAGGTTTGTATCAGTTTTGCAACCTTTACAGCAGAAAGGATCAGACTAGCAGAAGGACAAGCGATGGGCATGACCAACAGAAAATCTTCAGACAAGGTATGGCCTATATCAAGTTTGGCTCCGCTATGAGTAAAATTCCGGATACTCCGGAAGGTAGCCAGACTCGGCCATAGATCTGACTGCGTACACCGTGAAAGGCTTCTGGTATAAGGAACCCTGCCTTCCTCCGTAAGCTACCGAGAAGAGCTGACGACACCAGATTGCCAATTTTCCTTGATACGCCACTTGGTGAGAAAATCTTCGGGGGTACAACACTCCGATCTTTTTCAGCGTGCTACCGCGGGAAACTTCTGGCATAAGGCACCTGACCTTCCACCGCAAGCCACATGAAGGTAAATTTCTGAGGTACGATATCCAGCCTTCTTCGGCACGCTACCTTGGCAGAAGCTTCGAGCATAAGGAACTCAGCCTTCTTCAACACACCCCGTGCCCACAACAAGTTTGTCAGCAGTGCGAACTAGCCCAGACACTCGTCTGCCTTAGAACTCAGTGGTCATGAAAGGGTTTATCCTACACCTGCATATGTTGTAAGCATGCAGTCCAGTGGATCAGTTCATGTGAGCCACTCGTCCACGGGAATGGTTGTGCTCAGAGAATCATTGGCCCCATACCTCAAAGAAGGATATGAGCACAATAATCCCTATGAAATATGCAAGAGTAAGTTGTGTGAACAAGTCCGATAAGCCGGGAAAACAATGAAGGAGCCATGTTGGCAGGTCATTACCGGTCCATCAAAGGAATCCACAAGAACAAAGAAGCTGCGGATAAACAACCTCCGTGACGGTCAACAAGATGCAACTTCACAGACAAGGTATTATTACCAATCCTCATCAGACTCTTGCATATCTGGCCACAACGATGCATCCAACATATCATACTCATCCGAAATGCGGGCCATCAACCAAGATAAAAGGCTATGCCCTGAAAGAATACACTAGATGATAGTGATACTATGTTTAGCCTCTGTAGTCCTATGCTCAACTTCGTGGTCATAGCAAGAGGCTATATATATGACAGAGCCATCGCCACAAGCGGCAGAGTCTGAAACAAGACATTCAGATAGAATGGCTCAAAGCACGTCAGCCTCAACAACTCGTAGACGTTATGATATCATTGGAATAAGAGATTGCTGTCTACGATTACTTTGAGATCATACCAGACACTTCAGTTGGGGATACAGCAGCAATAGTTCGGTCATGTTGTTCCTTGAATTGGGGATCACCTAAGGACAAAGTCGGAATGCCTAAGGCAGAAGGAAACATCAGTATGGAACCCACAGCCAGACTGAGCATTCCGACACGGCAAAAAGAAAGTCACCTCTAGCCATTCGAGGCCATACGGGCACATGAGCCTGGTACCAGGAAAAGGGAAGTTTTGCCCGTGACTGTCAGAGTATGAAGTGTCGCAATAAAACCCGAAGCAGTCACTTACAGGCCATGGAAACCGATCGGTTTGGTGGTATTACCCGCTACCCCACCCAGCATCACCACTGCCAGGACAAAAGGTACACCAGACAGGAAAGAGAAGGATTCAAGGAAACTGTGTGCAGAGACAACATAAGGTCCATCAGAAGAGGCAGTTAAAAGGTCAGTGAACCAACGAAGACAATACCGCTGATGGATCCAAGTCGCACACAGGTAAGCCCCCTTCCCCGGGAAGGTAAGCCCGGAAATCTCGAGGACGAGATTTTCTTAAGGGGGGTAGGTTCGTGACACCATGGTTTTCGCTCCTGTTTTTTTTCCTTTGCGGGATTTGACTCCCGTCTTTTTTCTCGGTGTTATCGGATTTCTATAGCTCCTGGGTATATGAAGATGGTCATTTAACCTTGCCTTTCCTATCCAACCAGAGATTCTCTCCAGACCAATCTTGCCACCCAAGATCTATTCTCGGGATTCTGCCGCCGAAACCCTACCTTCCGAGTTACCGGAAGGGAAACCCTGATTCTTGCAGTTACAAAGGAACCCCAATTTCCTTTGACCTGTTGCCTCCTAAAATTTTCCCAATGATCATCCCACATCTATAAACCCTGGATATGCAAAAATATTGCCAAGTCATTTGCAATATTTTTCATTTAAAATTAATTCCTTTTTCTGCCAGTTAAGGGAATTAAATCCAGGAAAATATCTATCCATCTCCAAAGTTCATGAAAACTTGTGGAGATATTCGTTGTAATCATATTGAGCTCTCACAAAAATATTGGCCATAATTAAATAGAGGAAATTGCATTTTCCTATTTAATGTCAATATTGCATTTTGGGCCCTTTCTAAAGGAACTACCATTTTGGTAGCCAGGAAAAATCCCAAATAAATTGTGGAGCTTCTATTATCCATATATGTACCATTTCCATCAATATCCAAGTCCCAAAGTTCAAAGGTTGAGCACATCATCAATTTGCAAATTCTGTTCAGATTTTCAGTTTGCAAAGGAAGTGCTTGAACCCTTGATCTATTTGAGCTGAAATTTTTCATGGTGGTTAACATTGACAAATCACTCATGGAAACCAAAAACCAGCTCAATCCATCTATCCATTCATCCACAGCCATTTTCTCAAGTTTTTGTCCATTTGGAAGTGTTGTGAAGGAAGTACCATATAGGCATTTCCAAACGAGCTGAAACTTTTGCAGTACCTTCATATGTTCAAATAATTCATCTCCTCAAAATTTCAGTTCAATGCAAGCTAGTATGTGAGTGCCACATCAAAGTTTGCCTTTCCGTTCAGCAGGGTCCATTCTACAGCAAGTGCCCCCAATTCTTATCCAACTAGCCTCAAAATTTACCAGGGTAGTTACCTTGACAGATAATTGCTCCATGCCAAAAACCAGCTTGTTTCACCCAGCGATATCTCCAGAAATCTCATCAAACACCTTCAAATCAAATCACATGTGAGCTCTCATCTGTCATCTCCTGCCTCCACTTCCCTCCAAAACTCGACAGGTCAACTCCAGGAGCATTAATACATCTATTTGACATGTCCTAAGGTCTAAGCAGTGCCCTGGACACGTTGTGGCCGCGGTGACCACATGGTGGCCACGCCAAAACAGCGCTCTGCGCGATGAACCGCGGCAAACAACGAGCTCCAGCCGGCCATGGCTTGTCCAAACATGTCAAGTGGTTCCGCAGCACCCATGTACCCCTCTCCCGCACCTTCTCCCATCCAGTTCCTTCCTCGCCGCGCCGCAACGAGCTCCGCCACTGTTCTGCCCGTGACGCCGCCGCCGTATACATCCAAACGGAGCTCTACCGAAGCCACTGCTGGCTTCTCCACCTCCCTAGAACCCTTGCCGACATCTTCCTCTCCTGCCACGTGTCGCCGGAGCACCAGTGCGGGGATAAGATCGCCACGGCGGCGTCCTCATCCACCGCCGCCGCGTGGCTATATATAGCCTGAGCCCTTCCCGGGCATCCCCAGCACCAGCAAACCTCCTCTCCTCCCTCCCTGAAGGGCCCCGACCCCTCATTACCTCGCCGGAACCCCCCTGCCCTCCAATGGCCGAAGCTGTTCCGCTGGTCCTTCACTTAAATTCGGTCAGGTCCGAGCTCCCCTCCCCTCCTAGCCACCACCAGAGGACCCCCACCACCACCTAGGAGCTTTCCCACACCACCCCGCCTCTTCTCCGCGACTGTCCCGAGCTACCCGAACTCTGCCCGAGCCGCCGTCCGCCATCAGCCAAACCGTCGCCGTTTCGGTCCTCCTCGGCGTCCGTGCTGTGCGGGGATGGGTGCGTCGCTCTTCGCCGAGCTCGCCGGTGCCCAGAACGCCGGCAACGGTGGCCGGAGTCGCAGGGACGGCCGCCCACATCCGCGCCTCTCCTCTGTACCGTGGGCGAGAAGGAGGTTGATGATGACGAGCAGGCCAGCGGGGCCCCCTCGTCAGCGTCATGCGCTCCCTCCATTTTTTTTTTAAAAAAGGGAGGCAGAGCGGCTGGGCCGGCCCAGTGGAGCAGTGACAGCCGTGGTAGCTTTCGGTCCAAGTCGGCCCGCGTGCACAATCCATTTCCTCTTTTTCTTAAAAAAAACTGCTGAGGACTCGGTTGTAAATAATCTATTTGCATATAGGTCCTTGGCAGTCAAACACTCACATCTTTTTATCCACAACTCTGATCGAGGTGAATCCAACGCCCACTTCTTCAGCTCATCGTACCCGTTCTAATGGTATCATTTTCATAATGTTTACACATTCTAAAAATGACCATTTTGCCCTTGCCCTCTATCAGCCCCCTCTGAGAGAGAATCGTTCCAGCGAATTCTTCCGCGGCTTCACCGCACTTCTTCCCGGAGTCTTTCTTCGACGCCAGGCAAGCCGACCATCTGATATATGCCCTAAAGCATTGCTCTGTGATATTTCTTGCATGTTTAAATTAATATGCTTGTGCTTGTCTGAGTAGTGGAGAGCTGTATGAGACTCTGACGAACCCTTGCTTGCACATTCTTCGGTGACGGCACCACGCTTGTGTTCTGAGCTGTTTCCGGCCGTCCGGGGTGGATGCCGACTTTTATTTCTCTTGTCAGCAACTGTCCGTGTTCTGAGCTGCTTTTCGGCCGTCTCGGACAGCTGTTGAATTTCTTTCCGTAGCAGTGACCCTATGCTCTGAGCTGTTTTTCGGTCGTCTTAGGGAACTGCTACATTCTTCTTATCAACACCATCTCATGCTCTGAGCTGCTTTCCAGCCGTCTTGAGCCGGGGGTGAGTTATTCCGGTAATGTCCCAGATCCGAGTTGTAAAAACCGTTCTGGTGGCTACTGGTTTCTTTGCCGGTTTTGTGCGAGGGTTCTGATGGTCGTCACTTACAGCTAGATCTTGTAACGTGATAATTTGCCGTTTAAATCTTGCTTCACTAATGACTCACTGTGATGTTATAAGGAGATAGATTATTATGTTTCCACAGTTGTTATCTCACACATAGTTACCACCATGTTAAGTTATTGTGATGAATCACTGAGCTTGCTAAATGAACTTAGTCGGTTGATCTATTGTCACCTGTCCGGGCTTATTCGTGCAACCACATTTGCCGGTATGGGACGACCTTGACTTGGTCTGGCTCCGTGCTCTTTCACCGGTACCTCCATGCAGGGAGGGTTATGCGTGCGTGCTACCCTGATCAGGTAGGCGGCGATAACCCTGTGAGCCCAGTTGACTTGTTTGGGTACCCGTCCCCGTTTGGGACAGTTTAGTTTGGCCACGACGGTGGCAGGTGTCACGAGGTGACAAGGGGCCACCCAGGGCTTGACTCCAGGGGAGGATGATTGCCGGTGGTACGATGGGAGAGTCACGGGTCAGGCAGGTTTCGTTGGAGCAATGCTGGTCCACCCGAATGGGATCACGAGGTCAGTGCTCCATAGTGTGGGTAAAGTGCGCAACCTCTGCAGAGTGTAAAATCTATTCGAATAGCCGCGTCCATGGTATTGGACAGCCCGTCCAAACCTCACTAGGTGGTCAACCGTAATAAGGATAATAATGATGGAAGAACTCATCTTGTGTGGACATCAAATGATATCAGGAATATGATGTGTTAGCCATGGGATGGCTATATGATGAGTGGTCGGATGACCACATGAGTTTGATCGGATTTGGATCGGATTCAGGTTGGATCATGAGAATGTTCGGAGTATGGAATATTTACCTAATATGCGTTACCTTACTGCATTTACTTCAGTAGTTATCTTGCTTGATAAACCTGCTATAACATGATAATTGATATTCCTAGCTAGTTATGCTATGTCATGACAATTAATATTGCTCTAATAACAAGTGCATGCTTGAATGCCATGGATTGCTTTGCTTGGTGTATATGTTAGTTTGGTTTTCTTGCGAGTACATTCAAAAGTACTCAGCGGCCTTCAATGTGGCCAGGTTCACATAAGGATCCGTCGTCCGTCGACGAGGAGCCGGAGCATTCGCGGGCTAGGAGCGTAACCCAGTCAGATCCCTGTGGATTGGAGCCGCACCAGGACCATGCTGCCTTAGATAGAGCTTTTCCGCTGCCATCACCTCTGTAATATATATCATGTAAGACTTATATATCCATTAATAGAAATGCCTGTGTTCATGATACTTGTTGTAAAAGCGCATGCCAGAGTGATTTCCTGGGCTGGTATGCGTGGCGACCGTCTGGCTACAGTGGTACTCAGGCGGGGCGCCACATGGAGTGATGCCTTTGCCACCGCGTGTTTTCTCATTAACAGATTACCTACGCGTGTCCTTAATATGAAAACTCCTATTGAGCTTCTTTTAGATGAAACTCCTGACTATACCTTTTTCAAGGTGTTCAGGTGTGCCTGCTGGCCTCATCTTCGTCCATATAATGATCGAAAACTTGAGTTTCGGTCCAAGAAGTGTGTGTTCTTGGGGTATAGTTCTCTCCATAAAGGCTACAAGTGCCTCCATGTGCCAACAAATCGAGTCTACATATCTCGTGATGTTGTTTTTGATGAGAACGTCTTCCCTTTTTCTGCCATGCCCCAGCCACCCATCACAGCCCCATTTATGCATTCATCTCCTATTATGCCTGGCCAATTTGAAGATGCTGCATATTCGCCTGTGTTGTTACCTAATCATGGTGCAGGAATTGGACGTGGTGCTCGCGTGGAACTCCTCCCCGACGCACCACCTGCGACGCCTGTGGCGCACTTCAATCGGCCGGTGCATGCGCCTGCACCGCCTCCCGCCTTGGACCCCGCCTCAGGAGACACGCCGGCCTCTGCGACTGGGCCGGAGCCCGTGACGGCCTCTTCTGAGTGGCCCACGTCACCGCCTCCTTGCCCAGCCTCGCCTCCGTCGTCACCCACGTCGTCTGCGCGAGCGTCCCTGCCACCCACCTCGCCTGGTTCAGCAGCGCCGCACATGACGCCTGGGTCCATGCCGCCCGGCCCGCCGTCGCCCGGTCTCTCTCCGCTGGAGTCCCCTGGACCGGCCTCGCCTGCTCCGGAGGTTCCGCCTGCCCCGGTGTTCGCTGCTCCGCGGCGTCCGCACACACGCAGCCGCAGTGGCATCATTTGTCCCAAGGAGCGCACTGATGGCACGGTCACATATCTGGATGCTTGTCTGGCTCATGTTGTGGAAGATCCAACCGCCGAACCACGCAGTTATCAAGCCGCTATGAGTATCCCACACTGGAGGGCTGCTATGGAACAAGAGTATCATGCTCTTATGAAAAATGAGACCTGGACACTTGTTCCCCCTCCGCCTCACGTCAACATCATTGATTCGAAGTGGGTTTTCAAGGTGAAGAAACATGCAGATGGTTCCATTGAGCGCTACAAAGCGCGTCTCGTGGCTAAGGGTTTTAAACAACGTCATGGACTGGATTACGAGGATACATTCAGCCAAGTTGTCAAGCCTACCACTATTCGGCTTCTTCTGTCTCTGGCAGTTTCTCGTGGATGGTCTCTCCGCCAGCTTGACGTGCAGAATGCTTTTCTTCATGGATTGCTTGAAGAAGAGGTTTACATGAGGCAGCCACCTGGATTTATCGATCACACTCAGCCTTATCATCTTTGTCGCCTAACGAAGGATCTATATGGACTGAAGCAGGCGCCTCGTGCCTGGCATGCTCGCCTGGCTTCAGCTCTACGTACTCATGGCTTCATTCCTTCGACGGCTGATACTTCACTGTTCTTGTTTCAGCGACCGAGTGTGACCATGTACTTACTTGTGTACATGGATGACATTGTCCTGGTCAGCTCCTCTCCGACGGCTGCTGATGCTCTTGTGACTGCGCTTGGCAGAGATTTTGCAGTTAAGGATTTGGGACAGCTTCACTTCTTCCTGGGTATTGAAGTCGCTCATCAGTCTCATGGCAGTTTGGCTCTCACCCAGAAGAAGTACTCTCTTGATCTCTTGCGCCGTGCTGGTATGCTCAAGTGCAAGACATCGCCTACGCCCAAGTCCTCCACCGACAAACTTTCAGCTGCCGATGGTGCTCTTCTATCTCCTGAGGATGCGACTGAGTATAGGAGTATTATTGGTGGACTGCAGTATCTGACGATAACGCCTCCAGATCTCTCTTTTGTGGTTAACAGGGTGTGCCAGTATCTTCATGCGCCTACTGATGTGCACTGGTCTGCTGTGAAGCGCATCCTGCGTTATGTGCGTCTCACTGTCTCCTATGGTCTCCACCTGCGCCCCAGTTCCTCCGGAGTTCTTTCTGCATTCTCAGATGCTGATTGGGCTGGGTGTCTAGATGACAGGCGATCTACGGGGGGATATGCTGTGTTCTTGGGTCCTAATTTGATCGCCTGGAGTGCACGCAAGCAAGCGACTGTTTCCCACAGCAGCACAGAAGCCGAGTACAAGTCGGTTACCAATGCGACTGCCGAACTTATATGGATTGAGTCCCTACTTCGAGAGCTGGGAGTTTCTCAGCCACATCCTCCGGTCCTTTGGTGCGACAACATCGGTGCTACGTTTCTGTCATCAAACCCGGTGTTTCATGCACGGACTAAACACATTGAGATTGACTATCATTTTGTGAGGGAACGTGTTGCACAGAAGCTACTACAAGTTAGGTTTATCTCTTCAAAAGATCAACTTGCAGACATCTTCACCAAGCCTCTACCTTCTCCCATGTTTGAGGTCTGTAGGCGCAATCTCTACCTTCTAGATGTTTCAGGAGTGAGTTGAGATTGAGGGAGGGTGTTAGACTTCGTATTGTAGCCCAACTATGTAATCCATACCGTATTGGTATAGGACTTGTATGTCACCATTATATATATATGTGATAGGCCACCCCATAGAGGGTTGAGCCAGTTCCCCCAAAATCCTACGTCTTACAAACATCTCATATGCTCCATGGCGTTCAAAACATTTTTGAAGTCCCGTTCTAAGCCGTAAAGCATGACGCACTAAACTATCAAGTAGTCATCATATCGAGCTTGCCAAACGTTCATAACGTCTGCATCTGCTCCTGCAAAAGGTCTGTCACCTAGCGGTGCATCAAGAACATAATTCTTCTGTGTAGCAATGAGGATAATCCTCATATCACGGACCCAGTCTGCATCATTGCTACTATCACCGTTCAACTTAGTTTTCTCTAGGAACATATCAAAAATATAGGGGAGCTATATCGCGAGCTATTGATCTACAACATAGATATGCAAATACTATGAGGACTAAGTTCATAATAAATTAAGTTCAATTAATCAAATTACTTAAGAACTCCCACTTAAATAGACATCCCTGAAGTCATCTAAGTGATACGTGATCCAAATCAACTAACCCATGTCCGATCATCACGTGAGATGGGGTGATCATCAATGGTGAACATCTCTATGTTGATCATATCTACTATATGATTCACGTTCGATCTTTCGATCTCCAGTGTTCTGAGGCCATGTCTGTACATGCTAGGCTCGTCAAATTTAACCCAAGTATTCTGCATGTGCAAAACTGTCTTACACCCGTTGTATGTGAACGTAGAGTCTATCACACCCGATCATCACATGGTGTCTCAACACGACGAACTGTAGCAACGGTGCATACTCAGTGAGAACACTTTTACCTTGAAATTTAGTGAAGGGATCATCTTATAATGCTACCGTTGTTCTAAGCAAAATAAGATGCATAAAAGATAAACATCACATGCAATCAAAATATGTGACATGATATGGCCATCATCATCTCGTGCTTTTGATCTCTATCTCCAAAGCATCGTCATGATCTCCATCGTCACCGGCTCGACACCTTGATCTCCATCGTTGCGCCGTGGTCGTCTCGCCAACTATTGTTTCTACAACTATTGCGAACGCATAGCGATAAAGTAAAACAATTACATGGTGTTTGCATTTCATACAATAAAGAGACAACTATAAGGCTCCTGCCGGTTGCCGATAACTTACAAAACATGATCATCTCATACAATAACGTATATCACATCATGTCTTGACCATATCACATCACAACATGCCCTGCAAAAACAAGTTAGACGTCCTCTACTTTGTTGTTGCAAGTTTTACGTGGCTGCTACGGGCTTCTTGCAAGAACCGTTCTTACCTACGGCAAAAACCACAACGGTGAATTATAAAGTTTGTTGTTTTAACCTCCTTCAAGGACCGGCCGCAGTCAAATTCGATTCACTAAAGTAGGAAAAACAGACACCTGCCAGCCACCTTTATGCAAAACAAGTTGCATGTCAGTCGGTGAAACCGGTCTCATGTACGTGGACATGTAAGGTTGGTCCGGGCCGCTTCATCTCATAATGCCGCCGAATCAAAATAAGATGTTGGTGGTAAGCAGTATGAACATCACCGCCCAAAAATTCTTTGTGTTCTACTCGTGCATATCATCTACGCATAGACCTGGCTCATGATGCCATTGTTGGGAATCGTTGCATGGAAAACAAAAAAATTTCCACGCACACGCAATGATCTATCCATGGAGATGCATAGCAACGAGGGGGAGAGTGTCTCTACGTACCCTCGTAGACCGTAAGCGAAGCGTTTCACAGCGCGGTTGATGTAGTTGAACTTCTTCGCGCTTCAACCGATCAAGTACCGAACGCATGACACCTTCGCGTTCTGCACACGTTCAAATCGGTGACGTCCCTCGCCTTCTTGATCCAGCAAGACGTCAAGGTAGTAGATGAGTTCCGTCAGCACAACGGCGTGGTGACGGTGATGGTGAAGTGATCTCCGTAGGGCTTTGCCTAAGCACTACGAAAATATGACCGGGGGTGTAAACGGTGGAGGGGGGGCGCCGCACACGGCTAGGCAATTGTCTGGGGTGTGCTAGGCGCCCCCTTCCCACATATATATAGGTGGGAGGGAGAGGGGAGGCAGCCAGGAGGTGCCCCAAGTAGGCCGAATCCTACATGGGGTCCTCCCCAAGTGGCGCCCCCCTGCCATATTTAACCAAGGGGGAAGGAAAGAGGGGGGAAGAGGGAAGGAAGGGGGGATCCTATTCCACTCTTTCCTTTCCCTTCCCCTCTTTCCTTCTCCTCCTAGGCCGGCCCATATGGGGGGCGCACCAGCCCCTTGTGGCTGGTGCGTTTCCCCACTTGGCCCATAAGACCCATATCTTTTGCCGGGGGTGCCCGGAACCCCTTCCGGTGACCCGATAAGTACCCGGTGACCCCCGAAACACTTCCGATGTCCGATTACCATCGTCCTATATATCAATCTTTACCTCTCGACCATTTAGAGACACCTCGTCATGTCCGTGATCTCATCTGGGACTCCAAACAACATTCGGTCACCAAATCACATAACTCATATAATACTATATCGTCATCGAACGTTAAGCGTGCGGACCCTACGGGTTCGAGAACTATGTAGACATGACCGAGACACCTCTCTGGTCACTAACCAATAACGGAACCTGGATGCCCATATTGGCTCCTGCATATTCTACGAAGATCTTTATCAGTCAAACCGTTATGACAACATACGTAATTCCCTTTGTCCGTCGGTATGTTACTTGCCCGAGATTCGATCGTCGGTATCTTCATACCTAGTTTAATCTCGTTACCGGCCAGTCTCTTTACTTATTCCGTAATACATCACCTCGTGACTAACTCCTTAGTCGTTTGCTTGCAAGTTTATGATGTGTATTACCGAGAGGGCCCAGAGATACCTCTCCGATACTCGGAGTGACAAATCCTAATCTCGATCTATGCCAACTCAACAAACACCTTCAGAGATACCTGTAGAGCATATTTATAATCACACAATTATGTTGTGACGTTTGATAGCACACAAGGCATTCCTCCGGTATCCGGGAGTTGCATAATCTCATAGTCGAATGAATATGTACTTGACATGAAGAAAGCAATAGCAATAAAACTGAACGATCATTATGCTAAGCTAACGGATGGATCTTGTCCATCACATCATTCTCCTAATGATGTGATCCCGTTATCAAATGACAACTCATGTCCATGGTTAGGAAACCATAACCATCTTTGATCAACGAGCTAGTCAAGTAGAGGCTCACTAGGGACACGGTGTTTGTTTATGTATTCACACATGTATTTAGGTTTCCGATCAATACAATTCTAGCATGAATAATAAACCTTTATCATGAATAAGGAAATATAAAATAACAACTTTATTATTGCCTCTAGGGCATATTTCCTTCAGTCTCCCACTTGCACTAGAGTCAATAATTTAGTTCATATCGCCATGTGATTAACACCCAAAGAGTTTACTAGAGTCAATAATCCAGTTCACATCACCATGTGATTAACACCCATAGTTCACATCGTCATGTGACCAACACCCAAAGAGTTTACTAGAGTCAATAATCTAGTTCACATCGCCATGTGATTAACACCCATAGTTCAGATCGCCATATGACCAACACCCAAAGAGTTTACTAGAGTCAATAATCTAGTTCACATCGCCATGTGATTAACACCCAAAGAGTACTAAGGTGTGATCATGTTTTGCCCTCAATAATCTTTTCATGACTTTCTTCCAATTTCCCATAATTGTTAGATAGCAATGCAAGTTGAGCCCTTAGCTCAACATTCTCCTTCAAAATAGATGCTTCACAAGAAATAGAGTTAGTAGCCCAAGCATCATCAAAAATAGCAAGAGGAGAAGGCAACTTGGCAAGCTCTTTTGAATATGAAGCTTTAAGTTGTGCATGAGACTCGGTGAGTTTGATGAGCTCACTCTTAATGACCCTTGAGCCATTTTTGAGGTACCCAAAGTCCTCAAGGAGTTTAGCATGCGCAACTTCAAGCTTCTCATTTTTAGTTTTAAAATCATTGGCCACCTCAAGAGCTCTATCATGAGATTCCTTCACTCTAGATAATTCTAGAGCAAAAGTCTCCTCAAGAGATTGCTTAGTGGTTTGTTCAAGTTCAAGAGCTTGAGAGAGGTCCGCAATCTCATTAGCGTAATCACGCTCATGACCTTCCATTTTCTCAATGGTGACCTCATGCTCCTCGAGATGATATTCCAACTCCTCAATGTATTTCTTGCCCTCAATGGCAATGGACATGATTTCCATGAAGTTGGAACGAGCAATTTTATTTTTATGAAGAGCTCTAAAAACCATTTCCCCCTTAATTTTTAAGGAGGCAACATTATCATTCTCTTCATCATTATCAACATCATCATCATTCTTATCATTATCAATATCATCACAATATATATTGGGATTCAAAGTGGGAGATACCTTTGAAGCCTTAGCCATAAGGCAAAATGCAATAGATGATGATGTAGGATCCCTTGAAGCACCATTCAAGACCACATCTTGTTCCATGGGGTGTTGTGTTTCCTCTACATTGTTAGCACAACAATTCGAGGAAATAGATGCGTTTTTATCATGGCAACAAGACATAGCAAGCATATCATCATGAGATTTAGTCAAGCAATTTCTACATGATATGCAAGGACTATCAACACAAGCATGTGAGACATTTGGAGTGCTCGAAGTGCTAAAGTCCAAAGATGGATCATTGCAATAAGATAGTGATGAGGGATCATCAACAATAAGCAAACTATCATCATTGCAATGACCAACACTACTCACCATAGCATTACCTTGTGGCAAACCACATGTAGGTGAAGTACAAGAAGTTGAGAAGACAACACGGCCGGAGGTGGAGGGAGAGCAATCATCCCCACAAAACTTGGACACACCATATTTATCTTGAAGCTTTGTCCACAACTCATAAGCATCCCGGAACGGCATGAGTAGAAATTTAACTACATTGCTCAAAGCATTGAAAAGCACATTAGAAGCTTGAGCATTGAGATAAGAGTTTTTCTCATCCTCTAAAGATAATCTTTGGGGATCCTTCGGAGGAGAAAAACCCATATCTACAATTCACTCTAAATTTGGATCCATGACCCTAAAGATATTAAGCATGCGAACAACCCAAACATCAAAATTTGTGCCATTGAAACTAAGAGTGTCAGAGAATCCTAATCCCCTTGTCGACATCTTTACTCTCTAGGCGGTTAAGCCTAATAACGAGAGACGAGGCTCGGATACCAACCGAAAGATCAAGGATGTCGCCTAGAGGGGGGGGTGAATAGGTGATTTAAAATAATTACGGTTTAGGCTTGAACAAATGCAGAATAAACCTAGCGGTTAATTTGTCAAGCACAAAACCTTCAACAACTAGGCTCACCTATGTGCACCAACAACTTATGCTAAGCAAGATAAACAACTATGTGATAGCAAGATATATAACATGAAACACTATGGCTATCACAAAGTAAAGTGCATAAGTAAAGGGCTCGGGTAAGAGATAACCGAGGCACGCAGAGACGACGATGTATCCCGAAGTTCACACCCTTGCGGATGCTAATCTTTGTTTGGAGCAGTGTGGAAGCACAATGCTCCCCAAGAAGCCACTAGGGCCACCGTAATCTCCTCACGCCCTCGCACAATGCAAGATGTCGTGATTCCACTAAGGGACCCTTGAGGGCGGTCACCGAACCCGTACAAATGGCAACCCTTGGGGGCGGTCACCAAACCCGTACACTTTGGCAACCCTTGGGGGTGGTCATCGAAACCCGTCAAATTGCCCGGGGTGATCTCCACAACCTAATTGGAGACCCCGACGCTTGCCCGGAACTTTACATCACAATGATTGAGCTCCGAACACCACCAACCATTTAGGGCGCCCAAGCACCCAAGAGGAACAAGCTCAAGGGTAAGAAGCACCCAAGAGGAACAAGCTCAAGGGTACCAAGCACCCAAGAGTAATAAGCTTCTCAACTTGTAACTTCCACGTATCACCGTGGAGAACTCAAAATGATGCACCAAATGCAATGGCAAGGGCACACGAAGTGCCCAAGTCTTTCTCTCCCAAATCCCACCAAAGCAACTAATGCTAGGGAGGAAAATGAGAGGAAGAACAAGAAGGAGAACACCAAGAACTCCAAGATCTAGATCCAAGGGGTTCCCCTCACATAGAGGAGACACATAGAGGAGAAAGTGATTGGTGGAAATGTGGATCTACATCTCCTCTCTCTTTTCCCCCAAAAACTAGCAAGAATCCATGGAGGGATTGAGAGATAGCAAGATCGAAGAAGGCCAACAATGGGGGAAGTACACGAGCTCAAAGGATAAGGTTCAATGGGGAAGAAGACCCCCTTTTATAGGTGGAGAAAAATCCAACTGTTATCCCCTTTTCAGCCCACACAGAGCGGTACTACCGCTCAGGGGAGCGGTACTACCGCTGGCAGCAGCGGTACTACCGCGAGCCCCAGCGGTACTACCGTAGAGACAGAGAGCAGGGGCCAAAGAGAGAGAGAAAAGACACGGGAGTGAGGGCCCGGGCGGAACTAGCAGCGGTGGTAGCCGCGGTACTACCGCTCACGAGCGGTACTACCGCTTCTACTGCCGCTACTACTGCCGCTGAACCCGACACGAGAAAACCACGTCTCGAGTCAAGGTGGTACCAGCGCGGAACCGGAGCCGTACTACCGCTTATGGCCATGGGCGGTACTACCGTTGTGAGACAGCGGTACTACCGCTTGTGGCGATAAGCGGTACTGCCACTCCGGCCCAGCGGTACTACCGCTGGCACCTGCCTTATGCCACTTCCACAAAAACAAATATACTCCAAGGAAAACCAGAACTGCCACAACTTCTGCAAATGAGCTCTGAATTGAGCAAACTCAAGCTTGTTGGATAGAAGACGACAAGTAGCATCAAAACAACGAAGAACCGGCATAACCTCTTATAGTAAGAAGAGGCAGGGGAGGTATGCCTAACATATAGAGGAGTGAACCCTCCAACAGAGAAGAACCGGCATAACCTCCAACATCGAAAACATCATAGAAGATGCATGTGAACTTCATTTTCGATGAACTCGAGCTTGTCATCAGGATAACCATAAGCTCTAAGACTCACAAAGAGAACCAGCAAAAACCCCAACATCGAAAACATCATAGAAGATGCATGTGAACTTCGTTTTCGATGAACTCGAGCTTGTCATGAAGATGACCATAAGCTCCAAGTCTCACAAGGAGAAGAACCAAACAAGAACCAAGAAAGATGATGCAAGGATGCAATGGTTTGAGCTCTCTACGAACGATACGATCAAGCTACCAACTTGAGAGCCCCCCTTGATAGTACGGCAATCGATCCTATAAACCCGATCTCCCAACTTCCATCATGAGACCGGTAAAATAGAAAACCTATCAAGGGCAAACCTTTGCCTTACGCATGATCCACTTGAGCTAGATGATGACGATCTTGTCCTCCTCAAGATGGACCACCTTTCTTGATTGCATTGCCTCGATGCAGACTAGTTGATTGCCTCCCCATACTCCACTATGGGCGAGCCACTCTTCGGCACATCTTCACAAGTCCATTGTCACCACAATGGACGGCAAGCTTCAAGCACTTGATCTCTTCGTGATGCTCCACTTGAACTTGCACACGGCATTCTTGATGACGATCACCACTTGATGTCATCCTCTCCATGGGTTGTATGATATCTTCCTCTTTACGCAAGCCCTTGGAAACATAACTAACCCCACATAGAACTCTCACGTAGACCTTGGGTTAGTACACAAAGCGTAATGGACAATGCTTACCATATCATGGGATCACTTGATCCCTCTCGGTACATCTTCTACGCTTTGTGAGTTGATCAACTTGATTCACTCTTGACTTAGTCTTGATCAACCTTGAATCTTTCCAACTCTGTTCATGTGGATGATGTCTTGAAGGTAAACATGAATGATCACACAATCTTCTTCTTCAAGACATGCTTGCAATAAGCTCAACACTCACATGACCAATCTTCGGATAATTCCTTAATAGTACATTGGTCAACTCATAAACTCCTTGAAAGCAACACATGGACTTCAAGAAATGCCTATGGACAAATCCTTCAAATATAACTCAAGGCAACCATTAGTCCATAGAGATTGTCATCAATTATCAAAACCTCACATGGGGGCACCGCATGTTCTTTCAGCACCTCCTCCGCGTGCGCCCTTACCGACCGCGGCGTCGCCAGCACTGGGATCCTCTCCGGATCCAAGTGCCAGTCGTGCGGCAGGGTGACATCAGGGTAGGGGAGTGGGACGCGGTGCTGCTAGTGCCACTCCGCCTAGTGCACTGGCACGCTCACGCGCTGCCTCGGCCGGCGGGAAGACGCCGGCGGAGGCGGGGGAAGGCGGGGAAGAGGGGTAGCGGGGGCCTTGCCCTTGGCTTTGCCGTTGCCGAAGGATAAGCCCATCGTGGCTAGCTGGCTAGGGTTGCCACCGACGGGGGAGCAGGGGGTGCCGAGATGGAGACGAGGGGCTTCTGGAAGCGGATGAGGACGGTCCCCCCGCACGCTCGGCTTAAAAAATGCTGACCGCCGCCGCTGACGTGTGGGTCCGAGGTCATAAATTAAGCTGACCAAGATGACCGCGGGTAGTTGAACGGCCGCCAGGTGGGGACGCGGCGAACACCGAGAAGGCGACGGTAGTACGACTCGACGAGATCCCTCGTCATCAAATGGTCCACGCGCTGGGGGAGATGGTCCATGCCATCATCCATGCTACTCCCACATCAACAACCAATCAAGCTACGCTAATGGGGTAAGTAGGATTAACAATTGATGAAAATCAAAGGCCAATGTACGGCACTGCCCTCTAACTTAATCAGATGTGCTAGGATGCATGCTAGAATGTCATTGGTATTAATATTATTCAGTTAACCGTACTTAGCGTGTGTGATGGGCTACTAACCATCGTTTGATGCTAATTAAATCACGATCTTCAAACAAAAATAATGTCTTTTATGGGCGGAGATGCTCTCACGTTGTCGCATGCATACACAGTGGTGATACGTGCGCACTTGTCTCGTGTTGCCTTTTGTGTCCTTTTTATTACCTGTAGTACTAGTTTTTTTTTTTGCGAGAACCTGTAGTACTAGTTAAATACGTACTTGTGTATTTCCATGGAAATACTTAGAAAGCATAATAAACAAACAATTCTAATTTTGAAATATGTGTCAAATTGAACGAACGAACACTATGTGGAGCACGAGCTCCTCCGGTCCGCTGTGGACGAGCTCAGCGAGTCAGCGGCCAGCTTAGCCCAGTCCATCTCGTCGAAGCCGCTCTCTCATTAGTAGAAAACGGTTCATTTGTCCCGGTTTCAGAGGTCCATTAGCCCCTGTTCTGGAATCGGGACTAAAGCCCAAAGCCTTTAGTCTCGGTTCGCTTACGAACTGAGACAGAAGGGGCTCCACGTGGCCGCTGCGGGGAGCCCAGGCAGGAGGACCTTTAGTCCCGATTGGTAACACCAACCGGGACCAAAAGACATCCACGCGTCAGCATTTGGCAGGAGCTGGGGTTTTTGTTTTTTTTTAAGGGGGTAGGGGGTTTTGGAGGGTTAATTTAGGGGTTTCATATGTGTTAGCTAGCTAATAGAGAGAAGTGTCCTCTCTTTCTCCGCGCTTGGTCGACGCTAGCTACTATACGTATAGGGAGAACTCGACACGCTAGCTAGTAAGCAAATGAAGGAACCATTAAGTACACAAGATCGTCATGAACATATATACAGAGAGAAGTGATCGACCTCTCTTTCTCCGAGAGATTGGTCGAACAACAAGTTTTCGTATATCTATCCGACGCTACTAGCTACATATATACAATATAAGATCTCTTACGTACAATCCCTAACATCTAATGTCAAATTTCACATGGTATTCTCCGGCTTTATTTATGACGTGGTCAACAAAGAATCCCGCCAATTCCACTTCAATTTCTCGTATGCGATCATGTGGTAGGAGTTCATCCCGCATCTGCCACAACTAATTTGAAGAAGGGGGTCAATACATATATATGAATGAAACTCAACACAAATGATGGTAATAAAATAAAATTGTGAATATTATTTCTTACGCACTTCATATTGTTTTTCAGAGTAGCCCCGCTTAGAGGTCGTCGCGTTGTAGATGAACTCGCAAACGTAGTATCCACAAAAATCATTCCCGGCTTCCTGCCACAAGCACTTTATGAGAAATAGAGTTCAATCAAACTGATAATCAAGCATTATAAATGGTATTGATGAAACTAGAATCAATGGGAGATGCGTGGAACTAGCTAGTAGTACTTACTTTTGGGTGTGTAAATCGCAGCTCTCTCGGCAGTGCCGGAACAATTCCGGTGAACTCTTTCCAAACCCTGCCAGACAAAGAAAATAATTACTTGATATCAGGAAATGAACAAAGTTACCGATATGGTGCGATAATGATCGATTGAACTTACTTCTGGAGCATTTCAGTCATATCCGCATACTCCTGGGGATCTTTTCGTCTCGAGTCTAAGACGGTTACTACTCCCCGCTCAAGCTTAATCTCTAGCATAATAAAGTGGAATCTACGCACGCATGCATAACTCATCAATTACATTACTATAACCTCGAGTAATAAGGGAAACCGAATATGCACAAGACAGTAACACTCACTTGAAGTTGTAAGCAAAGAGTATTTTCTCTTTGTTTTGATTTTTAAGCAACGATTGTAGCAAGTTGTCCTCGGTTTCTGTGACATTCTTTTGAACCGTCCATTCATGTATGATATTTGGGTTAATGAACCCAATGTCATAGATTTGTGCTTTTCTGCATTCGACGATCTTCAATCTACATAATATAGTGAGGATAATTATATATACATGCAATGAAAGAGCTGAGCTATATATAGAGACTTAATTACAGAAGTAGTACTTACGGACAGTAGCAAGTCACGAGTGTTTTGTCGAGGGCCTTTTGATTGTATAATTGGAATAACTCATCAAATTCAATAGACAACTGATCCATTCCAACGAGGTCGTGTTCCTCTTTAATTCTCAGCGTCAAAGTATCCTTCCCAGACTCGCTGCAGGTTTTCATGTACCATTTATGGAATCTTCGCATCATCGTTGTTAGAGGAGGATGATCAGGTCTGACGAGAGGCTGCCCGTACTGGTATCTGAATTCGTCCACCTCCATTATTTCAAACTCTACATCATCGCTCAGGTAATCAGCAGGATTGGTACCGGGCACCATCCCCGGCTGATTAGCGACGATATCGCTAGACACCTTGAGCGGGGGGCATGATTGGTTCGCCTGTTCGCCGAGCTGGGGAATTTTGTTCCCACTTCTTCGTTCTGCTAACCTTGCATCCACGCAAGTACTTCCCGACCGCTCCGCTTCCTTATATGTCCTTTCAATAATGCGCTCATAGTTAGATTGCGGCGGAGACGGTGGTGGTCGCTTCAGGGCATCGATAGTGCGCTTCAGTTTCACCGGATCTATCGTCTCCTTCGGAGGTGGAGGTTTCCGTGCAAAATGTTCATGCACTTCGGCAGCACTGATTTTCGCGGTTTCCTCGTCGGTCCTCTCATATGGTAACTTTTCCAGAGGCTTGAGAGATGGACCGTATCTGAATTGCTTCCCGCCTCTGCTTGTACTGCTAGCCGCCGGAGCGGCGGCGGCTCTCTTCCGCCATTGCTGACGAGGCGGAGGAAGAGGCGGAGTGCTCCGACGCGCCGGAGGAGGCGGAGTGCCCTCACGCGCTGGAGGAGGCGGAGAAGGAGGCGGAGTGCCCTCACGCGCCGGAGGAGGAGGAGGAGGCGTCCAGTTTGGAAGCTTGATGTACTCCTTCCTCCATAGACATGTACTCCTCAAAGCATAAAGCAGCTGATTATCCCCTTCACCTGTAGGGTGGTCAAGCTCGAGCTCCTCAAATCCCTCCATTATTTCATCCACCGTCACAACAGCATAGCCATGTGGAATCGGACGGCAGTGAAAAGTTTCGTCGGGTTGAGGAGGTGCAACAGAGCCGACAGCCGCCTTCAAAGTGAGATTCTGCCATTTCGTCATAAGCTGGCAAAGTTGAGCCTCCGTGATAGTATCCACGGGGTAGCGAGGAGCCGTGGAATCAGGCTGAACGAGCTCCGTGGAAGCCACGCTGCTTCTCCGTTGAGATGGCGGGGTAGCTTCGTGCCGCTGAGATGCTTGGCCGGCAGCTGCAAGTTCCTCTAGCTTTACTAGTCTTGCATTGAGCTTCTGCATTGAGCTCAGCTCCGCTTTCCTCTTTCTCTCCCGGCTTCTGTAACCGCCTGCGCCGGCAAACCCAACCACCCATGGAACGGAGCCTGGTGTGCCTCGTGTTTGTCCAGGGTGCTCAGGATTCTCGAGGGCCTCAGTCAGCTCGTCCTTGTCTCTGTCAGGAATGAACGTCCCTTGCTGCGCTGCGGTGATATAAGCCTGAAGCTTCTTGACGGGTATTGCAAGTTGCTCGTCTGTCCAACGGCACTCCCCTGTTTCTGGGTCCAAAGTTCCCCCAACCCCGAAGAACCAAGTCCTTGAATGGTCTGGCCAGTTCAATGTCGCTGGTTGGACCCCTTTAGCAAGCAGGTCTTGCTCAGCTTTGTCCCACAACGACTGGGCTTTGTGGTAGCCACCTGACCCCGTGTGATGGTGATACTTCTTCTTTGCAGCATTTATCTTGTTTGTCTCCGACATTTTCTTGCTCTTCTCCGATGTCTTGTAGGCCACAAATGCGAGCCAGTGATCTTTTATCTTCTCATATCGGCCAGTGAAATCTGGAGTCTTCCCTTTGTCGACAAACTTTGTGTTCAACTCTTTCTTCCACCTCCTGAATAGATCTGCCATCTTCTTAAGAGCACACGCCTTGACCTTTGGCTCTGTAACTGGCGTATTCGGATCCTCCTCTGGCGGTAGGGTGAAATTTGCCTTCACCGAGGTCCAAAGATCATCTTTCTGTCTATCGGTGACATAAGAAACTTCAGGGTCGTCCTTAGCCGGCTTATTCCATTTCTGGATGCTGATCGGGATGATGTCCCTAACAATAGCTCCGCACTGAGCAACAAATGCATCCTTGGTCCGCTTGGGTTCAATCGGTTGGCCATCGTCCGCAAGTTCTGTGATCGTGAACCTTTCATCCTGACGCAACCTTTTCTTCGGGCCTCGTCTCGTTACAGAAGTTTGGCTCGATCCGGAGGGCTATAAAAGAAGAAAGAAGCGTTAATATATGTACATACCAAAACAATTAATGCATCAATTAGTTAGCACCGGCTTAATTAATATATATACCTCGCCAGACTTTGCAACAGCTCCCTCCTCTGTTCGGTCACCGGAGCCGCCATCATGGTCTTCTTCTTCCTCCGCCATTCGGTCACCGGAGCCGTCATGATCATGTCCTTCCTCCTCCATTGTTCGATCACCGGAGCCGTCATCCTCTCCTTCCTGACCATCGGTGTTGTTGAGAAACGACAAGACATCACCTTCGCCGAGGATTATATCCCCCAACAACTGTTCTTGTTCCAAGTCTCTTTGCTCCGTAGTTTCTGCAAATATATATTACAACATGGCAATATACAAACATGAGAGATGGGTTTGGGGTGGCCTCGACGCTTCTAGGGTTTGGTCGGGCGAGAGGGGGTTGATCGACGTCCCCCCTCATGTTGAAGAGTTATCGGAGTTTTCTATGAACAAAAAAAAATACTACCTATCACATGACATGTCCGACGACCGGACCGGACCGCCTCTCTCATGAATGTCCGACGTCCGGACCGCCTCTCTCATGAATGTCAAACAAGGGATTCTCTTAACCTTTAAGGGATTTAACAAAATGGCACCATTCTGGATGTGCAGAAAATGGTCCATATTTTTCCTGATCTCATCTACCCTTCTATATGTCACGTTGTCTAGTGTCAAAGGATTCAAGAAAACTATGGCTTCATCATTAGCCGGAAGTAACAGGCGCATAATGGTACGAAGCTCTCCAAAATTGTTTTGGAACGGAGTCCCGGATAGGATAATTAGTTTTTTGGTACGAAGTTCAGCAAGAGCCTTCTGAATATCGCTATTTGGAAGGCCTTTGCTGAAATTCTTACCAAAAAGCAAATTATTCTATCCGGAACTCCGTTCCAAAACAACTTTGAAGAGCTTCATAGCATCATACGCCTGTTACTTCCTGCTAATGATGAAGCCATGCATTTCTTCAATACTTTGACAGACAACGTGACGTATAGAAGAATATATATATAGATGAGATCAGAAAAAAAAAATGGATCAACTTGTGCACATCCATAATGGGGGCATTCTTGATAAATCTATGTCAAAAGTTGCATATGTCAAATGTTGCATATGTCAAAATTCAAACTTTGACATATGATCAAACTTTGATATATGATCAAATGTTGCATATGTCAAAATTCAAACTTTGACATATGATCAAACTTTGATATATGTCCACCGCGATATAAAATGCTACATAGACTTGTTCGGGCGAGAGGGGGTTGATCGACGTCCCCCCTCATGTCGAAGTTACCGGAGTTTTCTTCTGGTGGTTTGGGTGGCCTCGAGAGTTTGTCGGGTTGGGACGGGAGGGGGTATGAGATCGACAACGCTTTTTTTTCTAGGGTTTGGGTGGCCTCGAGAATTGGTCACCCGGTATATCGAGAGGGGGGGTGAACATTTTACCTTAGTAACTCAGAAAAAAAATGTTATCGGGGAGGGGGTATATTGACCCCCCCTTCATGTCGAAGTTATCGGAGAGGGGGTATATCGACAACGACATACATACAAGGAAAAAAATGATATCCATCTATACATACATAGCCACATACATATATACATGGAAAAAAATGCTATGAAAAAAAAAATACATATATGAACAAAAAAATGCTATGAACAAAAAAATTAATACACATATGAACAAAAAAAATACATATATGAACAAAAAAATGCTATGAACAAAAAAATTAATACATATATGAACATCCATACATACATATAGCCACAGACATATATACATTATATATGAACAAAAAAATTCACCATATAAAAAAATCAACATATATATAAAAAAAATATGCACAGAGCCGGGGCGGCGGCGGCTCACAGCGGGGGCGGAGATGGCACGGCGACGGCGATGGTGGGGGCGGCGATGGCACGGCGACGGCGACGGTGGGGGCGGCGATGGCACACGGCGACGGCGGCGGTGGGGGCGGGCCGGGGCAGGGGCGTGTGCGGCCGGGTGCGCTCGGGGGCGGGGCAGCAGGGGCGCGGGCTTGGGGAAAATGACGGCGACGGCGACGACAGGGCACGGGCGACGGCGACGGCAGGGACGGCGGACTGGCGATGAGCTCGGCGCCGTCGGGGGGAACTGGCGATGAAATTGTGAATTTTTGCTAAGTGTTTCTTATATAGCAATGCCTTTAGTCCCGGTTTGTGGCACCAACCGGGACCAAAGGTCTGTTTTAGCCAGGCGAAAGGGCGGGAAGCACAACCCTTTGGTCCCGGTTGGTGGCACGAACCGGGACCAAAGGGTGGCATTGGTTCCGGTTGGTGCCACGAACCGGGACCAAAGGGGGTAATTGGTCCCGGTTCATGCCACCAACCGGGACCAATGGGCTTGCACAGCGGCGTGGTGGTGGGAGTTTAGTCCCACCTCGCTAGCTGAGAGAGAGCCGCACCTGTTTAAAAGGCGCGGTGCGCCTGAACCTTCGAGCTCCTCTCTAAAGCAGGCTTACGGGCCTAACCACTCTGTATATGCCTGTGGGCCTACTGGGCCTTCTGCGGGCCTGAATCCTGGCCCACCTGGCTAGTGGGTTTCTAGTCGTATTCAGGCCGTGGTGGCCCAATAGGCGGCATTTTTTTTATTTATTTTTCCAGTATTTTTTTTTTTGCATTATTTATTTTCTTTTGTTTTTTGCTTTATTTTTTTAATTCTTTTTGCTGTTAGGTCACAAAAATTATAGACTTTCTGTTAGTGTCATTGGTTTTCAAATTTGAATAGTTTAAATTTGAATTCTTTGAAATTTGTGTGAATCACTAGTTTGTGAATAACTTTACTATAAAAATAAATTTTTGAGTGATTCTTTTTCCTGCTATTTAATATTACTGTGTTTTATCATTATATTCAAAAACAGATTTTGTTATTTTAGTTTCTAACAAAAAATTCTTTATGATAATTCTTTTTGCTATTCATGTTTTGAACAAAAAATACTTTGATAATTTTAGTTGCATACATTTTTTACAATTTTAGTTTCAAAAATACTAGAAGTTTATAAAATGTTTTTAGTTGATTCCTTTTGCTATTAGAGTTTTATAAAAGCTTTTGAGTTGATTCTTTTTGCTATTGAAGAATATTATAGTTTTGTTTTAGTTGATCATAACAGAATATTTTAATTGATTTTTTTAGTTGATTTCTTTTGATATTAGAGTTTCATAAAAGTTTTCTAGTTCATTCTTTTTGCTATTAGTTCATTCTTTGAGCTAAATGACCCTGAAATTGAAAAGCACTTCAAATGAACTGTGAAAAGGTTGAAAGTTGGCATGGTATCATTATTTCACCCACATAGCATGTGCTAAAAGGTTGAGAGGGTTATGGCAAAAACTGGATGCACTTCATGTACAAAATGGACAATCACTTTCGAAGTATCAGGGTTTCGGACGAAAACTCATCTGTTACAAAGGGATTTCATTTTTTTGAACTTATTTGAACTCCAGACTTTTTGTGTGTTCAAAATGCATCAAAGCCACATCATCAATTTTCAACCCTTTCTGACTTCATTTGGTATTTTCATGCATTTACTGATTTTTTTTGAGCTAAATGACCCTGAAATTGAAAAGCGCTTCAAATGAACTGTGAAAAGGTTGAAAGTTGGCATGGTATCATCATTTCACCCACATAGCATGTGCTAAAAAGTTGAGAGGGTTACGGAAAAAACTGGATGCACTTCGTGTACAAAAGGCATTTCATTTCTTCACATGTAACTGCAGTGATATTCTAGATCAAAGGCATCATCATAATAGTTGTGTAGAGAAAGTCTTCATTTTTTCTTCGCTTGTGTCCTTTGCTTATTGCGCCGTAACCATGGATAATCTTCATCGTTTAACAGGGTGCTTGGGTCAGCCTTGACTTTGAAGGGAGGAATTTCATGAAACTTTTCATAATCTTCAGACATGTCTGTCTTGCCCTCGAATCCCACGATGTCTCTTTTTCCTGAAAGAACTATGTGACGCTTTGGCTCATCGTATGATGTATTTTCTTTCTTATCTTTTCTTTTTCTCGGTTTGGTAGACATGTCCTTCACATAGAAAACCTGCGCCACATCATTGGCTAGGACGAATGGTTCGTCTGTGTACCCAAGATTGTTCATATCCACTATTGTCATTCCGTACTGTGGGTCTACCTATACCCCGCCTCCTGGCAGATTGACCCATTTGCACTGAAACAAAGGGGCCTTAAAATCATGTCCATAGTCAAGTTCCCATATGTCCACTATGTAACCATAATATGTGTCCTTTCCCCTCTTGGTTGCTGCATCAAAGCGGACACCGCTGTTTTGGTTGGTGCTCTTTTGATCTTGGGCGATCGTGTAAAATGTATTCTCATTTATTTCGTACCCTTTGTAAGTCAATACAGTCGAAGATGGTCCCCTTTCCAACGAGTACAGCTCATCAGAAACAGTGTTGTCACCCATGAGACGTGTTTGCAACCAACTGCCGAAAGTCCTGACGTGTTCACATGTAATCCAGTCGTCACACTGTTTCGGGTGTTTGGAGCGCAGAATATTCTTGTGTTCATTGACATACGGGGTCACCAAGGTAGAATTCTGTAGAACTGTGTAGTGTGCTTGAGACCAAGAATGCCCGTCCCTACATATTATTGAGTCCGCTCCTAGCGTGCCTTTTCCAGTCAGTCTCCCCTCATACCGCGATTGAGGGAGACCAATTTTCTTAAGGTCAGGAATGAAGTCAACACAAAACCCAATGACCTCCTTTGTTTGATGGCCCGTGGAGATGCTTCCTTCTGGCCTAGCACGGTTACGAACATATTTCTTTAAGACTCCCATGAACCTCTCAAAGGGGAACATATTGTGTAGAAATACAGGGCCCAGAATGGCAATCTCGTCGACTAGATGAACTAGGACGTGCTTCATGATATTGAAGAAGGATGGTGGGAACACCAGCTCGAAACTGACAAGACATTGCGCCAAATCACTCCTTAACCTTGGTAGGATTTCTGGATCGATCACCTTCTGAGAGATTGCATTGAGGAATGCACATAGCTTCACAATGGCTAGTCGAATGTTTTCCGGTAGAAGCCCCCTCAATGCAACCGGAAGCAGTTGCATCATAATCACGTGGCAGTCATGAGACTTTAGATTCTAAAACTTTTTCTCTGGAATATTTATTATTCCCTTTATATTGGACGAGAAGCCAGACGGGACCTTCATACTAAGCAGGCATTCAAAGAAAATTTCCTTCTCTTCTTTGGTAAGAGCGTAGCTGGCAGGAACTTCATACTGCTTTGGAGGCATGCCGTCTTTTTCGTGCACACGTTGCTGGTCCTCCCATGCCTCCGGTGTATCTTTTGTCTTTCCATACACACCCAAGAAGACAAGCAGGTTCACGCAAAGATTCTTCGTCACGTGCATCACGTCGATTGCAGAGCGGACCTCTAGGTCTTTCTAATAGGGTAGGTCCCAAAATATAGATTTCTTCTTCCACATGGGTGCGCGTCCCTCAGCGTCATTCGGAACAGATAGTCCGTCGGGACCCTTTCCAAAGATTACTTGTAAATCATTGGCCATAGCAAGTATGTGATCACCAGTACGGACGGCGGGCTTCCTCCGGTGATCTGCCTCGCCTTTGAAATGCTTGCTTTTCTTTCGACATTGATGGTTGGTCGGAAGAAATCGACGATGCCCCAGGTACACATTCTTCCTGCATTTGTCCAAATATATACTTTCGATGTCATCTAAACAGTGCGTGCATGCGTGGTATCCCTTGTTTGTCTGTCCTGAAAGATTACTGAGAGCAGGCCAATCATTGATGGTTACAAACAACAACGCATGTAGGTCAAATTCCTGCTGGTCTTGCTCATCCACACACGTACACCTTTTCCATTCCACAGCTGTAAAAGTTCTTCAACTAATGGTCTTAGGTACACATCAAAGTCGTTGCCGGGTTGCTTAGGGCCTTGGATGAGAACTGGCATCATAATGAACTTCCGCTTCATGTACAGCCAAGGAGGAAGGTTATAGATACATAGAGTCATGGGCCAGGTGCTATGATTGCTGCTCTGCTCCCCAAAAGGATTAATGCCATCCGCGCTTAAACCAAACCATACGTTCCTTGCGTCACCTACAAAGTCCCCCCACTTTCTCTCGATTTTTCTCCACTGCGACCCGTCAGCGGGTGCTCTCAACTTCCCGTCTTTCTTACGGTCCTCTTTGTGCCATCGCATCAACTTGGCATGATCTTTGTTTCTGAACAGACATTTCAACTGTGGTATTATAGGAGCATACCACATCACCTTGGCAGGAACCCTCTTCCTGGGGCGCTCGCCGTCAACATCACCAGGGTCATCTCGTCTGATCTTATACCGCAATGCACCGCATACCAGGCCTGCGTTCAAATCCTCGTACGCACCGCGGTAGAGGATGCAGTCATTAGGGCATGCATGTATCTTCTGCACCTCCAATCCTAGATGGCATAGAACCTTCTTTGCTCCGTACGTACTGTCGGGCAATTCGTTATCCTTTGGAAGCTTCTTCTTCAATATTTTCAGTAGCTTCTCAAATTCGTTGTCAGATACACCATTGTCTGCCTTCCACTGCAGCAATTCCAGTGTGGTACCAAGCTTTGTGTTGCCATCTTCGCAATTTGGGTACAATCTTTTTTTGTGATCCTCTAACATGCGATCGAACTTCAACTTCTCCTTTTCACTTTCGCATTGTCTCTTTGCATCAACAATGACCCGGCGAAGATCATCATCGGGCACATCGTCTGGTTCCTCTTGATCTTCAGCTTCACCCGTTGCAGCATCACCGTATTCAGGGGGCACATAGTTGTCATCATCCTCTTCTTCTTCGCTATCTTCCATCATAACCCCTCTTTCTTCGTGCTTGGTCCAAACATTATAGTGTGGCATGAAACCCTTCTCAAGCAGATGGATGTGAAGGATTTTCGAGTCAGAGTAAGACTTAGTATTCCCACAGATAGGGCATGGACAGCACATAAAACCATTCTGCTTGTTTGCCTCAGCCACTTCGAGAAAATTATGCACGTCCTTAATGTACTCGGAGGTGCGTATGTTACCGTACATCCATTGCCAGTTCATCTGCGTGCATTATATATAATTAAGTGTGTCAAAAACCATTACAGAACATCATGAATACAGAAGTGACCAAATTAATAGAAGTTCATCATTACATTAAAACCAAAGTACAGTAGTGATCAAATGTTATTAATGAAAAAATAAATACATAAAGTTCATACATAGTTCTCATTGAACAACATATAGCTCTCTAGAGCATCTAATTAAATCATTTCAATGCAACAACAAATGCGATCATAATCGCAACTAAGGTAACAATTGGTCTAACGGCATAATGATACCAAGCCTCAGTATGAATGGCATATTTTTTAATCTTTCTAATCTTCAAGCGCATTTTATCCATCTTGATCTTGTGATCATCGACGATATCCGCAACATGCAACTCCAATGCCATCTTCTCCTCCTCAATTCTTTTCAATTTTTTCTTCAAGTAATCGTTTTCTTTTTCAACTAAATTTAACCTCTCGACAAGAGGGTCGGTTGGAATTTCCGGCTCACATACCTCCTAGATAAAACATCTATGTCACGTTGGTCGGCATAATTGTCATAAACACTAAATAAAACAAATAGTTATAAAAGATAATATATACCTCATCCGAATCATAGACAGGACGAGGCCCGACGGGGGCGGATACCAAAATCATCGCACTATATAATAACAAACAATAATAAAAGTAAGAAAATTATACAAGTATCAATCTAAATCATACAAGTAAGAATTTTTTTCCTTTTAGAAAGGAGATAAGAACAAGAGGTTCACCACGGTGGTGCCGGCGACGAGATCGGCGCGGGCGATCGACGGCGGTGAGGACGGGGACGGGACAGGACGGACCGCCAAACCTAGACAAATCTTGAGAAAAATGGAGTTTGGACAAGGAGCTTCGAGAGGAGAAAGCTTAAGTGTGGCTAGGGCATTTCATCGAACACCTCATATGCATAGGAGGTGAGCTAGAGCACCACAAAGCTCTCCCACGGCCGGCCAAAAAAACAGAGCAGTATGCACTGCTCTGCTCGCGGGCAGGGGGTTTATATAGGCCTCTCTTTAGTCCCGGTTGGTGGCTAAAACCGGGACTAAAGGACCACTTTTGGTCCCGGTTCCAGCCACCAACCGGGACTAAAGGTTGTGGACCAGGAACGAGGCCCATTGGTCCCGGTTCGTGTCTGGAACCGGGACCAAAGGGGTCAGACGAACCGGGATCAATGGCCCCCGAGGCCCGGCCGGCGCCCTGGCCTCATGAATCGGGACTGATGCCCCCTTTGGTCCCGGTTCGTGAGTGAACCGGGATTAATGCCCTTTTCAGGCCTGGACCAAAGCCCTGTTTTCTACTAGTGTCTCGGATCTACTTCCGCCCTTGGCGGAGGTGACGGGAGGTATTGGGAAGAGGAAGAGGAAGAGGAAGAGGAGGAGACAGCAGGGGAGCGGAGAGGATGAGAGGACTCGAGCGAGTAGGGTTGGACTAGGGTTCAAACGACCGGATGGGGTTTTCGTACGACAGTGATAGGGGCGACGTGAGCCATACTGGGCCGGTCTGACGTGTGTTCGGGCGTATCCGGGCCTCCTCATATATCCGTCTCAAATATGGGCTGGGTTAGGGGGTGTCGGACATCCCGGATGTTTGGGCTACGTGTAGCAAACCCGCTTAGGTGGCTTTTTCAGTGACGGTTGTTGTTTTGTTGCGCTGGTTCTTTGAGGCCTTAGCACGACGACTTCCCGAATGTCTACTACAAAAATATTTGCCGGGCTCCAATGAAGGAGGGGCGATGACGGCGGCGCACCTTTCAGTTCCCTCCGGTGCTTGTAGTCTTCCGTACGAGATTTACGGTCATGGATGTAATTGCTATAGCTTCTTGTGTCTTTTATACTTCCATGATGTTTGATGAATAGCTCGAAATATTCTTCTTATGTCTCTTTCTCGCATGTGTGTCACGAACAATGGCCGTGTCCTTCTTACTACAGCGTATATGGACACGTTCCTATCGATCCTTCACAGCATATACATTGCCGTCGTCACTTTTGATTGAACCGGAGGAGCATGACGTGATGTCATAGTCGCACGCTGACATCGCGCGGTTTTAATTCCCTGGTAAATCAGCCGACAAACGATCGTATACCATGACCAGGACGTAAACAACTAGTACGTGCACATACACGGAGGTACTTAATTGCTCTAGTGCATGCAAAGACTTGCAACATCGGAAGAAAGAACCAACTTCTGCCAGAATTCCAAATGTGTTGCCAAGGACAATTTGGCTAGTAAATTCTTGGACGACCGAAACGTGCGTGTGAGAAAATGTGGCATGCAAGTCTGGCATAGTTAGGCTGCTCCTAAATTTGTTTGAATTCTCTCCCTCTAGTTTGGGTCGTTTGACAGACAGGTCAAAACATGTCGACCGCAATCACCGTCTCTCTGGCCGGCCGACATGCTGGCCCGTCAAACAGTGCAGTGAAACCAAATCACACAACTAACTGCGCCGACAGTAGAAAAAAATAGTCCACCGGGTACGCCACTGCGACGTCGAGACAACAAAGCGTACCTTGCGCCGGAGAAAGGCAGCTACTGTACCGGAGAGGCGATCCGGAAGTGGGACCAAGACAGACAAAATTCTTTGGGCCATTTTATGCTGGGACGGATGTTGCAACAACCACCACATTGATCCATCCATCGATCTCCATCCACGTATACATGCGCCACACACGGACGGAACGATCGTCTCATTGCCTCATCGTTCGTTAGCAGTACACACCTACACCGATCTCATCTGATCTTTTTTTTTTTTTAGGAAGACTGGCATTTATTTAGATTGCAAACACCATATCAGTACATAACTGTGACTCCAACAACCTTGGGATAGTCCCAGTCCACACACACGAGTCAACAGAACGGCAACCAGTCTTTGCTAAAACATGAGCACACTCATTAGCATCCCTACGACACAAACCACACAAAATTCAGGGAAAAGTGAAGCTCGAACTTTGACTTCCTGTATCAACGGACCATATAATGACCTGTCAAGCTCAGCGTTCTTCAATTTCCTCACTGCTTCACTACAATCCATTTCCAGCATCACCTTCTGTAAACCCTGCTGATTCGCAAGCATAAGTCCTTCGTTTGCCGCCAAGAGTTCAGCTAGAAGTGGATCATGAACACCTGGGAGCCTGAAACATTTACCTGCAGTAAAGATACCATCAGGTTGTCTAATCAACACCCCAGCTCCACCTACTCCCAGTTTTGTATCTAAGCCACCATCAACATTTATCTTGGACCAACCCTGGGGAGGAGGACACCATCTTACAGCAACTCGAGGAGAAGGAGCATGAAAGGACGGATTTAGCTGTCTCCATTCATCAGTAAGTACATTAAGGCCCAGTTCTTTTCCCCAGATTCTGGGATTCTCCCAAAATCTGACCCCCCCCCCCCAGCTTCTCCCAAAATCTATCTAGTTAGGATTATAAAATCCAGAATCTAAAAGATTCTGGGAAAAGCGATGGGGGGTCAGATTCTGGGAGAGAATCCCAGAATCTGGGGAAAAGAACTGGGCCTAACTCTCCTTGCAATTTCCTTAGGATTGTGCATAGGTTCTCCATGGATCTCATCAGTAGATAGGATTATAAAATCCAGAATCTAAAAGATTCTGGGAGAAGCGGGGGGTTCAGATTCTGGGGGAATCCCAGAATCTGGGAAAAAGAACTGGGCCTAACTCTCCCTGCAATTTCCTTAGGATTGTGCATAGGTTCTCCATGGATCTCATCTGATCTGATCTGATGTGATCTGATTCGCTTCCATCCATCGACCGGCCGCTCTACCTACGTGTGTGGATGGCCGTGTCTGTCGATCCCAAAAATGGCAGTATGACAGATGTGGGTGCCAGGCAGGAGCGGTGGGGTGGCCGTGTACTGCACCTAGCTTGTACTTCCTCCGTTTTAAAATATAATGCTTACTCTATTCCTATGTTTCAACTTTGACCATAAATTTAACTAACGAGATCAACTGCGGGGGGAGCAAAAGTTATATCAGTGAATTCGTATTCAAATGAAGTTTTCGATTATATAATTTTTTTCTCCCGCCGTAGTCGGTCTTGTTGGATAAATTTATGGTCAAAGTTGGACCTCAGGAAGTGCGGACGCACTATATTTTGGAACGGAGGGAGTAGTATTTCTCTTGAGAAGATGTGCATGCGGTATTCATTGCGGTTGCCGGTTCTTGGTGCACCTTGCCCCTTCCCAGAACACACACACACACTCGCAATGAATTTTTTGGCAAGTTGTTGAAAACATCTGCGAAAGGCTCTGTTGGAGAAGCTGTTTGTTCATGCGAGAGAAGAAGAGAATAAGAAGAATTTGTTTTCTTCTTGCAGTAGCTCTCTATCAATCGACGCGGAACGACAGTGAGGCTGCTTGGCAAGCTTTCCGTTTCAAAGGTGCTAAAAATCAGCCCGGAGGCCTTTTGTGTAGGAACTTTAACAAGGGCCTAGATAAGGCAGAATGATGGCAATTAAGCAGCTGGATTAGTACCGCAGCAAGCACCAATCATTTCCCTGTAAGAAGTGGTCTCCTTGCCAATGAAAGAACCTGCCGGGTCGATGGCGACTGCTAACTCTGCCCGGGGAGGAAGACCAGTTCATGAACGGAGCAGCCCCAATAAAATTCATTGCCTTTGTACTACCACCGCGTGTTGCTGGCTCTTGCATGAGGCTTCCAGTAGCTGCAAGCATTTACACTACTCCTAGAGTACTCTTGTAATGGCAGTTGAAGTGATTGATACTTACAGCAACTCCAACATGGCGATACATTTCGTCCGTTTGGGTCGGCACGAACAGAAAAGTCGGCCCAACGCGCCGACCTAAACGGACGCGCGTCCGCTTTTCGTCCGCGTGCCGCCCCATTCCCGGCCTATTTTTTAGCCGGATTTACGTCGGCGCGGACACGAGACAGACGTGCGCCCGCGCCTACTCCTCCCCGCCGGCCCGCTGGTCGGTGGCACATTGGCCATCCTCTCCCAATTCAACAGAAAACCCTCGCCTGCCTCCTTCGTCGCCGACGCCGCCGTCCATTTTTTCCGGTGACTCTGCCAGCTGCCGGCGCCGCAACATCCCCTCTGCAACGCCACCACCTCTCACGTCGCCCGCCACCGCCGTCTTGCCGCCGGGGAACCGAAAGCTTCCCACCCCCGCTCTCCCGACACAGCCGCGACCGCGACCAAGAAGCCACCTCGCCGCCCCGGCCAGATCCTCACAGGCACGCTAGTCGGACGCCAGCACGCTCGTCGGACGCCAGCAAGGCAGCTAGCTGGTCCGTGTGCGCCGCGACTCCCTTCGCCGGCCGTCTCCTTCGTCGACGCCCGCAAACTGTTCGACGGTTTGCCAAGGTACAAAATGGACTCCGCCGACGAGTTCTTTTTTCACAATTTCCTTTGCGACTCCGACGATTCGTCGTCCGATGACGAGGATGAGATATTGGCTGCCATGTTAGTCCATCACCACCTCAATAGTCAGCGCCCGGCATTCCGTGGCTCCATTCCGGGCCACCTTCCGGCGTTGAATCGCAACCGAGAGAGCGGGCATTTCCTTCTTTGAAAGGACTACTTTGACACAACAAATCCGTTGTTCAAATATCAGAAATTTCGCCGCCGTTTCCGTATGAGTAGGCATCTTTTCAACCGTATTAGAGAAGGGGTGGTCGGCTACGATGACTATTTCGAGTGCAAAGAGGATGCCGTTGGAAAGATTGGTTTCTCCTTTTATCAGAAATGCACAGCCGCCATCTGAATGCTTGCATACGGAGTGTCCGGCGATCTCATTGACGAGTACGTCCGTATGAGTGAGTCTACATGCCTAGACTCCCTGTATAAGTTCTGCAAGGCTGTTATTGCTGTGTTTGGCCCTGAGTATTTGAGAGAGCCGACTCCGGAAGATACAGCCCGTTTGTTGGCGATGAATGCCAGTAGGGGCTCCCCAGGGATGCTTGGCAGCATAGACTGCATGTACTGGGAGTGGAAGAACTGCCCTACAGCTTGGCAAGGGCAGTATAAGGGCCATGTCAGGGCTTGCACTGTAATACTTGAGGCCGTGACATCTCAAAATCTCTGGATCTGGCACTCTTTCTTTGGCATGGCCGGCTCACACAATGATATCAACGTGCTTCAGCGCTCGCCGGTGTTTGCTAGGCTTGCCGAAGGCAACAGCCCACCGGTGAACTTTACTATCAACGGCCACAACTACGGCAAAGGATACTATCTGGGTGACGGATCTATCCTCAGTGGACCACTATTCTGAAGACAATCCCCAACCCTGTCGGAGAGAAGAGGAAAAAAATTGCCCAAGAGTAAGAGAGTGCTAGGAAGGACGTCGAGCGTGCCTTTGGTGTTTTGCAATCTTGATGGGGCATCGTTCGTTGTCCTGCTAATACTTGAAGCACGCAGAAACTGTGGGAGGTGATGACTGCTTGTGTGATCATGCACAACATGATCATAGAAGATGAGCGTCCGGAACGTCTGTACGATCAAGGGTTTCAGTTTCAAGGTAAGAATGTTGTGCCTGAGCATGGAGGAGCGGCAACGTTTGAACAGTTCACCCAATTTCATCATGACATGCGCGATTGGGAAACTCACATGCAACTGCAAAATGATTTGGTTGAGCATACGTGGGCTCATTTTGACAACCAATAGATGTATCTTTCATATTACGTGGGCTCATTTTGACAACCAATAGATGTATCTTTCATATTCGGCTTGCAAAACTATGTGAGACATTTTTAATTTTATTCGGCTTGTAAAACTATGCTATTTTATTTGGTTGAAACTATGCTATTTATTTGGTTGTGGACTATATGTTTGCTTGTAAAATAATGCAAAAGTTGTGTGTGAAATAATGCAAATTTTATGCTATATGATAAAAAGGGCGACCAGTCGGCAACGCCGACACATATGAGTCGGCGCGTTGGGCGCACTGACAACCCAAATCTTAAACCAAGCGGACGCCGGGCGGGTGGCCGACCCAAACGAACAAAAGCGCCGTCCGTTTGGGTCGACGCGTTGGAGTTGCTCTTACTTCTAGAGTAATCACTGTTCGAATGTTGTGTAAACTGTAATGAAGGTGGAGATCAGGACAGAAACATTGGACCCTGTGGCTCGTGCCGTGCGGTGCGGTGCATGGACGGGGACGGGCACACATGTCGACGGTCGGAATCCGCGGTCCAACGGAGCGGAGTGAGGAGGCAATTTGTCTGAGCCCATCCCTCATTCGGCCTGGAGCGCCATTTCAAAAAGAGAAAAGTCTGGAAAAAAACATTGACTTCGTAGTCGAAGTCTAAAATAAATCCTAAATTTTAAATCCTTGAAATCTGCATCCTGTCTTATCTAGTCCCGGTTTATCCCGGCCTTTCTTGGCTGAGAAGTTGTTTGTCTCCGCCGGGATTGCACACGTGGCAGAGATGTGGCAATCACAGCCAGCCGGTGTAAACACGGTGATGATTTGTACAAACGTTGCTAGTTATTTACGAACAAGCACACATGCCACTTCTTTGTTTGATGGTCTGAACGTGGTGATCATTTGTTCTACATTTTTACAGTGGATATGAACCCTTTATTAGCATGTGAACTTAAGAGGCTAAGAGCATCTACAACCGGATTTGGCAAATCCGGCCCCTCAAACACCCACGAACGCGACCGGACAGTGACCGGTCACGCCTCAAATTAACAACTATGCATCCGTCTCTCTCGTATTTCATCCCCTATATCCATACAAAGCATGCAAAGCAATCCTACGTACTACCCTAGCTAGTCTTCGTCGTCGGAGATGTCCACGACGACGCTGCCGGGTGAGGGAGTCCTGGATTAGGGGGTCCTCGGGTATCCGGTCTATTCGATATGGGCCGGACTGATGGGCCGTGAAGATAAAGCAGAAGACTATCCCCCGTGTCCGGGTAGGACTCCTATATGCGTGGACGGCAAGTTTGGTGTCCGGATGTACTATTTCCTTCTTCTGTAAACCGACTCTGTACAAACCTAGGCCCCTCCGGTGTGTATATAAATCGGAGGGTTTAGTCCGTAGAGGCAATCAGAATAATCATAGGCTAGACAGCTAGGGTTTAGCCATTACGATCTCGAGGTAGATCAACTCTTGTAACCCCTATACTCATCAAATACAATCAAGCAGGACGTAGGGTTTTACCTCCATTAAGATGGCCCGAACCTGGGTAAACATCGTGTCCCCATTGTCCATTGTTACCATCGATCCTTAGACACATAGTTTGGGACCCCCTACCCGAGATCTGCCGGTTTTGACACCGACATTGGTGCTTTCATTGAGAGTTCCGTTGTGTTGTCGACAGAAGGATCGATGGCTCGCCTCGTCATCGACGACGATGCTGTTTCCGGGGAGACTTTTCTCCCTTGTCAACTCTTTGTGTTTGGCAACTTCGTACTACGTGCCAACTCGACCGGTCACCCTGAGCAGGTCGACAGCTACGCCCCTGGTCACCAGATCAGGTTTGGAAGTTTGAACTACATCGCCGATATCCGAGGAGATCTAATCTTCGAGGGGTTCACGGCCTCGGCCGCCGCTCCCCACCCATACAAAGAAGGCCCTTCGGATCCGCTATCAGATCCCGTCCAGGGATCGACTATCATGCCCGCCCTGGCATTAGATCCGGAGCGGAACACTTCGTCCGAAGACCGGGGGGGGGGGGGTGAACCCCGTCGGACTCTCTCCCATTACGGAGCTTCTAGCCGGAGACCTAGATGCAACCATGCCGTCGGCGGACTCGGAGTCAAACGGGACTCTCCCCGTCATCGGGAAGCCGGATTCGCCTCTGGATGTCAACTCCGAACTCTCGAGGTCTGCGTCTATCGGGTTCGGTCAAGTGGTTATTACCGAACCTAGCTCCGGCAGATCCTCAGACGCCTGTCCAGCTTTCACTCTTAAACGAAACACTGGACCTAATGCAATCTCTCGCCATCACGGAAATATCACCTCCGAACTACGCCCAGCTTGAACTAGGGGCTGAGAGTAGGGAATTTTGCGTCCCACCCACCACCCACTTAATGGCCACTTTCGAGGATTTAACCGACATGCTAGATTACGCCTCCGAAGACATCGATGGCATGGACGACGATGTCGGAGTTGAACCAGGCCAAAACCCGCCTATCACTGGGCGTTGGACGACCACTTCTACTTATGATGTATACATGGTGGACACGCCTGAAAAGAAGGACGGCGACGGCACTCAAGATCCAGATGAGGAGAAGCCCGTCGACGAACCACCAAAACACCGGCGTCAGCGGCGCCGCTCACGATCGCGTCAGGCAAGGGAAAGCAATACCGACACCGGAGATAATTACACTCCGGACAAAGCCGAAGACTCCGACCACCCGCTGAGCCTGCGTTCGAGCAGGATGAGAGGGAAGAGGGTCAAGTCAAACCCGACGAACTTGCCGATCACGGGGATTTGGAAGATAGTAACTACTTACCTGTCTCCGAAGAGGATATTAGCCTCGGTGATGAAGACTTCATCGTCCCAGAGGAACCCCTAGAACTGGAATGCTTCAAGCGATGGCTAATCGCCACTGCACGGAGCCTGAAAAGGAAACAGCAGCAGATTCAAGCCGAACAGGATACGCTCAACGACAGATGGACTAAGGTCCTGGCCGCCAAAGAGGGATACGGCTTTGAGCGCCAAACAAAGAGCTATCCTAAGCGCAGGCTACTGCCACAATTTGACGAGGAGGCCTTTGAGCCAATACCGTCAAAATACAATCATGCCGATCAACCGGACCGACCACCACGTGGACGGGACAAAACGGCCAATAATGCCGAACATCAGCCCGCGCCCCCTCGCCGTAGAGGCAAGGAGACAGCGGCTCCGGGCTACACGTACGACCTACGACAGGACCTGACCAATAGAGCCGACCAGACCAGATCAATCTATGGATCAAGAGGACGTGCTCCAGCACGAGATAACGGCCATCAGGCCTGGAACGACAAACATAACCAAATCCGGGGTCAGCCCCGAACACAGATGACATCCGAACTCTGTCGCGATGTCGCCCGGTATAGAGGTACCGCGCACCCCATGTGCTTTACCGATGAGGTAATGCAGCACCAGTTTCCAGAAGGGTTTAAACCCGTAAACATCGAGCCACACGATGGAACGACAGATCCCGCTGTATGGATTGAAGATTTTCTTCTCCACATTCACATGGCTCGCGGAGACGATCTCCACGCCATTAAATACCTCCCTCTAAAGCTGAAAGGACCAGCACGGCACTGGTTGAACAGCCTCCCAGAGAACTCCATCGGAAGCTGGGAAGACTTAGAGGATGCTTTTCTGGACAACTTTCAGGGCACTTATGTCCGGCCACCAGATGCTGATGACCTGAGTCACATAATTCAGCAACCCGGAGAGTCTGCTCGCAAACTTTGGAATCGGTTCTTAATTAAAAAGAACCAAATCGTGGACTGTCCGGACGCCGAGGCCTTAGCGGCATTTAAGCACAGCGTCCGTGACGAATGGCTCGCCCGACACCTCTGTCAGGAAAAGCCGAAGACCATGGCAGCTCTTACTGCACTCATGACCCGCTTCTGTGCAGGCGAAGATAGCTGGCTGGCTCGTAGAAGCAACAGTACCAGCGACCCCGGCACTTCCGAGGCCCGGGACGGCAACGGAAGGCCACGACGCAGCAAAAACAAGCGCCGGAACAACAACGAAGAAACAGAGGATACGGCGGAAAACGCCGGATTCAGTGGCTCTAAACCCGGTCAGCGGAAGAAGCCATTCAAAGGTACTAGGGACGGTCCATCCAACTTGGACAAGATACTGGATCGACCCTGCCAGATTCATGGCACCCCTGACAAGCCTGCCAACCACACCAACAGAAACTGCTGGGTTTTCAAACAGGCTAGTAAATTAAACACCGAACACAACGGGGAAGGACCTCCAAGCGAGGACGATGATGAGCCTCGCCCACCGCGCACCGGGGGACAGAAACAGTTTCCCCCCGAGGTAAAAACGGTGAACATGATCTACGTCACCCACATCCCCAAGAGGGAGTGCAAACGCGCGTTAAGGGACGTCTACGCCGTAGAGCCTGTCGCCCCAAAATTCAACCCATGGTCGGCTTGTCCGATCACCTTTGATCGCAGAGACCACCCAACCAATATCGGTCACGGAGGTTCGGCGGCTCTGGTACTCGATCCTATCATTGACGGATACCATCTTACTAGAGTCCTTATGGACGGCGGCAGCAGCCTCAACTTGCTCTACCAGGATACTATGCGTAAGATGGGTATCAACCCGTCAAGAATCAAACCTAGCAACACTACCTTTAATGGAGTGATACCTAGCGTGGAGGCCCGCTGCACGGGCTCCTTAACACTGGAAGTCGTATTCGGCTCTCCAGATAACTTCCGAAGCGAAGATTTGATCTTCGACATCGTCCCTCTTCGCAGTGGTTATCATGCACTGCTCGGATGAATGGCCTTCGCCCGCTTTAATGTGGTCCCGCACTATGCTTATCTGAAGCTCAAAATGCCTGGACCTCGTGGCGTCATCACAGTAAATGGGAATATGGAGCGCTCCCTCCGTACTGAGGAGCATACTGCGGCCCTAGCAGCCGAAGTACAGGGCGGCCTCATCAAGCCAGAATACCCATCAGTCTTCAAGACCCACGACTCTGCTAAGCGAGTCCGATCCGCACTACAATGCGATAGCCCGGTGGAGCCGGAGCTTAAATAGCAGTTTAGCCTCCGCCGACCGCCCCATAAGGTTGCGGCATACATACCGCGCGTACATAACTACGCACTTAAAATACCTTGGGCAGCGCCGGAGGCACACTGCGGAAAAGGTCCATAGTACGGCTTGACCCTATTCGGACCTCAACTATTTTTTTTTCCACTATAGGTTCGTTAAAAAAACCTACCTAATCTACGGAGGCTCTTTTCTCCCTATTTCTTATAGACGACCATCACCTCCTCCTCTTAAAGGATTTCCCACCAAGCAGAAACGGCGCAGACGTGCGGCAGGGCACCATTGGGATCTTCAAACCACTACCTTTAGGCCCTGTGTAAACTTTTTCCTTGTGTAAACTTTTGGCATGTAAAATAGCCTCGATATTTATGGCATTATCTGTAATAACACGGCTCGACGTACTCATCAGGGTATAAAGGAAGCAGTTGATCACCACTTTTGTTTGGCACTCATTTATTTTTGTCATCTGTATGCCCTCCCTACTTCAAACTGCCACACGTGCTTTAGTCCGGTCTTAACACCGGGGGTTGTATTCGGTCCTGCACATTTCAAAATCCGAACACCTATAGGGTTCATCGCATTGTTCGTACAACCCGAAACACACTCAATCAAATATTACGTCCTTAGAGCATTGACCCTCGATCACTCGGGCTCCTTCTAGGACGTCACCGAAGTACCTCTCCGGCTTCCGGTGATCTTTGCCTTCGGGCGGGCCTGCGGTTGCCACTTCGGTGGCCTTCATCTTTGCCCATTGCATCTTGACGCGGGCGAAGGCCATCCGAGCACCCTCTATGCAGGCCGAGCGCTTCAATGCATCAATCCGAGGCCGCGCGTCGACAAGCCGCTTCACCAAACAGAAGTAGCTACTAGGGATTGGCTCGGCCGGCCACAGCTGGACTATCAGGTCCTTCATGGCCAAACCTGCCACCCTATGCAGCTCCGTCAGCTACTTCAGCTGGTCGTTCAGAGGCGTCGGGTGTTCCGGCGCGAGAAATTGCGACCAGAACAGCTTCTCGGTCGAGTTCCCCTCCTGGGCTCGGAAGAACTGTGCGGCATCGGCGGCACTCCTCGGAAGATCCGCAAACGCGCCTGGAGAACTCCATACTCGGGTGAGCAAAGCAAACCTCTGACCTCCAAAGATACTCTGCAAAAGAAATGCCTTACCAGCCGCTATCTGCCTCGCCTGATGGACCTCTTCACGAGCACTCCGGGACTCGATCCGTGCCTCTTTGGCATCATGGAGAGCCTTGGCGAGCTCGGTCGACTGGTCCGAAGTCTTCTTCTCCAAGGTTTCGCATTTGCTGATGGCATCCTTCAGCTCCTGCTCTACTTCGGCCACGCGAGCTTCGTGTTGGCGGCGGACATCTTGCTCGGTCTTCAGTTCGGCAGCCGCCTTGTCAGCGGCTACCTTATTCGCCTCCGCCTCTTTTTTGGCCTGGGCAAGGGCGCCTTTGAGGGCCTCGACCTCGGCTGCGCCAGCTGTGATTATAATCAAGGCATTCCATGAGTTAATCTCTAAATATACATATCACTTCTGATATCACTTCCTCGGGTGTCCGGTCAATTCGATATGGGCCGGACTGATGGGTCGTGAAGATAAAGCAGAAGACCATCCCTCGTGTCCGGGTAGGACTCCTATATGCGTGGACGGCAAGTTTGGTGTCCGGATGTACTATTTCCTTCTTCTGTAAACCGACTCTGTACAACCCTAGGCCCCTCCGGTGTGTATATAAACCGGAGGGTTTAGTCCGTAGAGGCAATCAGAATAATCGTAGGCTAGACAGCTAGGGTTTAGCCATTACGATCTCGAGGTAGATCAACTCTTGTGACCCCTATACTCATCAAATACAATCAAGCAGCACGTAGGGTGTTACCTCCATTAAGAGGGCCCGAACCTGGGTAAACATCATGTCCCCATTGTCCATTGTTACCATCGATCCTTAGACACACAGCTTGGGACCCCCTACCCGAGATCTGCCGGTTTTGACACCGACACCGGGCGCCGGCTGGATGGGCGGGTAGGAGGCCTCCGGCTCATCCTCCTCCTGCTCGACCTCATCCATGTAGGCGAGCATCTCCGCCTCCTCCACGGCCTCCTGCGCCTCCATCTCCTGCCGGCGATGGCGTCTGGCCTCCGCAGTCGACTCCGACCAGAGGGAATCGAGGATGGCCTGCTGCTCCGCATGTAGATCCGTGTCGCCAGCGTCCTCCACATCCTCCTCCTCCGGCTCATCGTCCTCCTCCTCCTTGTCCTTGTCCTCCTCTTCCAACTCCTCCTCCGGATCCACAGCATCCGGCGGTAGCCCCGCGGCGATACAGGCTTCGTGCCTAGCCCGGATCTGCTCAAGGAGCTCGAGTCGGCGCTTCGACTTCAGAAATGGCTCGCTCCTCACCCGGCGGCGTGCTATTAGGCAGACGGGTGAAGTGGAAAGTGGCGGCGGAGGCGAGCAGGAGGAGGAGAAAAATGTGGATAGATGGTAGGGTTTCGGTGCTGCCGGTCGACTTAAATAGCCTGGCTAGACGCGACGCGGCCCGCCGGAGCTGCGCCACGCGGTGCCACCAGTCCGACGAAGGAGACGAGCTTCGGACCGCTGGGTTTCAGGGCGTTTCTGTCTGGGACCCCTCCGTCAGTCCGACGTGGCGGGCGTGCCCGGGCGCCCCCATATCCGCCCCATATTTGGGCTGGATATGAGGGGTGTCGTCAGTCCGGGCGTTTGAGGGCCGTTTGAGAGGACCGTCTGGGTCAAAAAATAGTGACCGGACAGTGACCGGGCGGCCCGCCCGGGCGTATGAGGCGGGTTTGAGGCGTCCGGGTGTAGATACTCTAAGAGCTGCTGAACTACTCTCTTATTAATTGTATTGGCTTGTATAGTTGTATTGTTCAGTCATTTTTGTCCGCTTCTGATTCGAGTCCGTACCGTGTTCGAATCTGCACAATCCAGTATTTGAAAAAATGCACTAGATGGTGACAGAGTTGATCAGACACAAGTAGTCCACCGAAGCAGGAGATATAGCAGTCTAGCAGAAGATGAACTGTACACAAGATTGAGAATTTTTACACCACTACTGACTGACGATGAAACATGGTGAAACAAGCACGCCTTTACGCGGCTACGTACTTGGCTTAGCTAGCTAGCAACAATGGAGCTTGTGTGCAGAAGACCGAACGGCCAGTGATTAAGCACGCCTACTCACGCCTGCATGTACCAAAGACTGACGCCCACCTTGGTAAGTCTCCAGCGATCTGCCAAAAATAGCTAGTACGTTTTCCTACTGCAATCCCGGGAGGAGACAAACGCCTTCTCAGCCAAAAAGGGCTGGGATAAGGCGGGATTAGATAAGATAGGGTGCTGATTTCAGGGATTTGAAATTCAGGGTTTATTTCAGACTTTGACTACGAAATCAAGGTTTTTTTCAGACTTTTTCCTTTCAAAAAACTAGATGTGCCATTGCTGTCCGGAGTCATGGAGGTTTTTTAAGGGCAATACTACATCTAGGTAATTGTTTTTACATGTTTCATGTAACAGTAAACGTGGCAAGTCAGGATTAGAGATGGGGAGAGGAAGGGGCCAGCCCCATTAAAATCACAAGGGGAGAGAGAGGGTTAGAATAGGGAGTTTACATAACATTACGTAGTTGTAGGATTATTGGTTTTTTAACCAGGTATATTTTACCTTGAAACATTCTCTAACACCCTGCCTTCCCAATCCCAAACTGATCGAACCGATGACCGATAAGTGCCTGGCCACAAAAACATGACCCAGCCGGGCTCCTCAACCAGGACGTGCATCGTCCGGGCTAACCGGCACCCCTCAAACTTCACACATACCCCACACCACCCCCACTTAAAATCCACACCCGGAGCAAACACTAGCTTCACTTCACTCTCCACATCGCTCCCCATCCGTTCCATTCCCCCCGCTCTCCAATGTCGAGCATCGGAAGCAGCTGTGGCACTGGACCGGCAACGAGAACAACCGGGACGCTTTCGTCCGCGAGGCGGGTGACGAGGAGGGGCTGGCCTTCCACATCGCGCTACAACACTTGCGAATCAACAAAAGCGACAGCTCTGGCTCTGATGCATCCCCTATCACCCGCCACCACAGCGTAGACCCGTACAAACCGCGCGCTCAGTCCGCTCCACACCGCTGGCCCTCCACCCTCCTAAGGCCAACTCCAGCGCGCGACCCCATTCTGTCCGGGTGCGTCTGTTTGGGGCAAAACGGACATACCAGACGGCCCAGCGCGCGGGCGCAAACGGACTTTTGTCCGTTTTATGTCCACTTTCGACCCATCCCCGGCCCAAGTTTGGACCGCGTTTGAGGTGAAACGGACAGCGCGCAGACGAGCGGGTTGCACGCACATGTCCTCCCCTGGCCCGCCCATCGGTGGCACAAAGCACCCGCCCGGCGCCCCATTTCGCGCCATTTCCCCCCAAAAACCTCCCACGTCTCGCGACCTCCCCTCCGCCCACCACCCTCCCGCCATGGCCGATGACCCGCCGAATTCCGGCGGCCAGGCCGTCGACCCGTCCGGAAAGGTAAAGAAGAAGGCGGGCAAGGGTCCGAAGAAGCAGCGGTCGGAACTCTCGCCGGCGGAGCTCGCAAAGCTGGACGCGGAATCGGCCAAGGGGAGGAACCGGCGGGCGGCGGCCAAGGGCAAGACCGCCGAGGCCAAGTTCGCCGCCGAGCGCGCTGCGGTAGAGGCCGCGCAGCACAAGGCCGACCACGACGAGAAGGAGGCCATCCTCAACAAAGCGCACGCCCTCCTCATGCATGGGATGTGCCGTCCGGCGATCTTCTCGGCAGCGCCCGCCGGCCCGACGAGCATAGGCTCGTCGGTCGCCCGGCCTCCGCAGGACCCCTCGCCGACGCCATTGTCGCCCGGTTTTCCTCCGCCAAGGTACGAAGGCCAGACCTGTTTCTCGGGGTCGTCGGACGGCAGCGTGATCGCGCCGTCCACCCCGCGCCCCTCGGGCGTCATCGACCTCAACGTCACGCCGGGGTCCAGCAGCGGTGGCCGCCCGTCCGTCAAGATGCAAAGAAAGCAAGCACGGCCGTCGTCTACGGCCACCATGTCGTCGCCCCGCGTCCTGTTCGGCGAAATGCCAACACCAACACCAACGCCAACGGTCGAGGACCCCTTCTACAACCAGTTCATGGAGGATGTCATCTACGAGGGCCGTGGCGAGGCCATCCAGATGAGTGGGCATGGCGATGCCTTCGATCCCGAGGAGACCCAGAGTCAGGATGGCCGTGGCCAGTACGTTGCCGATGAAGACATTGAGGACCACGACCGTGGTTACTCGTGGCATGAAGATGATGACATCTATTGTGAAGGTGATGAAGAAGAGGAAGGCGTTGATATTGTGGGCGAGCCATTGTTCATCGACGAGCTCACCCAAAGAGCGGAAGCACAAAAGAGGAAGAAGAGCATTCGTACGGGATCATACTCACAAGAAGAGGACAAGTTGATTTGCCAAAGTTGGATGGAGATTAGTCAAGATCCGAGGACTGGTGCGCAACAAAAGGGACTTATTTTTTGGACAAGAGTTCATAAAACATTCCATGAAAGAAAGTTGTTTCTGCCCTACCAATTTACGAGCGACCGTGGCATCACCTCGATTCAAAATAGGTGGTTGTTCATCCAACAATAATGCAACAAGTATTGTGCCGCACTTGAGAGCGTTGAAGCACGTCCCGTGAGTGGTCTCGGCATTGGGGACATGGTATGGTCTCTTTATCTTTCATTGCTACGGCCGTGCCTTCGGCCTTCTATATGTTTGCATGTGTAAATGTTGTTGATCGTGTAGGCATTTCAATCTTTGGAAGCATTCAAGGCCCGGCACAATGACAAGCCATTTACTCTCACGCATTGTTGGACGATCATCAACAATTGCCCTAAGTTCAAAGATCAATACCGCGAACTTCAAAGGAAGAGAGGCAAGAAGACGGCCGCGTTGGCCGGAGGTGGAGATGGTGAGGCGTTGAAGAGGCCGAGGGGCAAGACCAACTCCAAGGCGGACGGCATTCGTGATGCGTCATCCATTGCCTTGCATGAGACTTTGCACGGCATGATGTCTCAAAAGGATGTGAGGGACGAGAAAAAGCGACAAAGCAAGGAGGAGCAAATGAAGCAATACCTGGAGCTTCAAACGAAGATGCTTGAGATGGAGGAGGCTGCCAAGAAGAGGAAGATCGACATGGAGGAGGCGTCTGCGGCAGAGGCAGCTCAACATCGAGGCCGCCAATGCCGCGGCCAGGCAGAGGCAGCTCGACATCGAGGCCACCAATGCCACAACCAAAGAAAAGAAGGTGGCGCTAGCGATCATGAGCGTGGACTTGAGCAAGATGAGCGAGAAGACGAGGAGCTGGTTCGAGGCCCGGCAGAAGGAGATGCTCGACGCCGACGACCTGAACTAGATGGTCTATTTGGCCGTGGCCGTTCTTTTTGGAGGCTGGCATGGGTGCCGGCCGCTAGCTGTGTGCCGGCGACAAACCTATTCATTTTGGAGGCTCGCTGTGTTGCCGACGACAAAACTATTCATTTTGGAGGCTGGCTGTGTTGCCGGCGAGGTCGTGTAGGCTGGCTGTGTTGCCGGCATAAACTAGGGCAGCTGGCATGAACTATGGGCCGTGGTTATTCGAATATTGCGTTTTAAAAAGGAGGCGGACAGGATGCGGCCAAAGGATGCGTCCGCGCGTTGGGCGCACGGCCACCGCATCCCAGAAAAGGCCCGGACATGACCCCATTGCCCGCCCCAAATAGACAGAATCCGGGCCAAACGGACATCCGTTTGGGGTCGTGCGCTGGAGTTGGCCTAACCCTCCGACCGCTGCTCCTCAAGGAAGAGGGCAGAGACGGCGGCGGAGGCGGTCGCACAATCCTCCCATCGCTGACGCGGACTGACGGCTTTGCCCGATGAGTAGGAGCACGTCCTCGTGGCTGTGTATCAGCGGTGACTAACGACCTGCAGAGACGGACGCCCGCCTGCTCAGTCGGAAGAACGCCAAGGTCATTCGGCTCGGTATCGAGCACCGGAGAAGGAGGAGGCGGCGGCCGCAAGAGAGACAAAGCTCGCGACGCAGTTGAATGGCCGACTACATCTCATCCTCCTCCAACAACTCCGAAAACCCCCCTCCTGCCGCTGATGCCTACACGGAGGGCTACAGCCGCGCCGGTAACCAGAAGGGCAAAGGACCGGCGAGGAAGTGATGGAGAAGCTCGGCCGTCTCCGTCTTTATTTACTTTTTAGTTAATTTTAGTTTAAAAGTTAAAACTATGTCCGTCGGCTGAACAACGATGCTACATTCGCGTGAATTATGTGGATTTGCGGTTTGTTACGTGTTCGTTTGCTCTATGTTCATTATTTCATTGAACATGAACGTATTTTCATGCATAGCAGTGGCGGAGCTTAGTGGAGGCTAACCTGAGTCGTCGCCCGCGCCCCCCCCCCCCCCCCCCCCCGCGCCCTCGGTAAATTTTTCAGAGAATGAACGAAATCTGCCCAACCCTGATTTGGGTCGCACTGAGGGCGACTAGTATAATATCTGCCAATCTTTTCGAAGATACGAAACATGTTCAAAATTCTGAAAATATTTGGAGACATACATACATGTTTGATGTGCAATCTCAAAAAATTTAAGCTCCTAATTCAAACTACACTTAGAGAAACAAAAAAGAAAAAATCAATGTGAATAGTGTCAAACACAATTCACACAGAGCTGACACTATTCACAGTTGAATTTGTCATTTTTTTAATACATGGTCAACATTTTTTCTATACACATTTAATATTTTTCAATTTCTCGGTTAATATTCTTTAAATACTTGTTTAACTTTGTTTCAAATGTTTGATTAATTTTTTCCAAATACGTGATCAACTTTTTTCACACACATTGTGTTTTGTATATATCTTCCGCATACATGAGAAACCTTTTTATACACATTTAATATTTTTCAAATGCTTAGTTAATATTTTCTGAATACATTGTCAATGTTTTCCTGTACACATTTTAAACATTTTTCAAATGCTTGATTAACATTTTTAATATACTATTAGCATTTTTTATTACATGGTCAACATTCTTTTTCTTCTCGCAATATTTTTTTCGAAAATGACATTTTTATACACGTTTTAACATTTTCAAATGCTTGATTAAGTATTTTCAAATACAAGTTTGACATTTTCTTGAATACATGGTCAACATTTTTAATGCACATTTAACTTTTTAAATGCTTGATTAACATTTTTCTTCAAATCTTTTGTTAACTGTTTTTAAATACATAATTAGATTTTCACACACATTGCATATTTTTTTGTATGCATGAGAAACATTTTTATACACATTTAACATTTTTCAAATGCTTGGTTAGCATTGTTTCAATTTTTACGTAAAGTATTTTTTTGTAAGATGTTTTTTTAGTATTTAAAAGTATAAACGGAAGTAAAAAAGAAGAAGAAGAAAAGTGAAAACAAGAAACAAAAAAACGAGATCGTGGCCTCTGGCGCGGCTGAGCTGTCCCATTTAGTGAGGCGCCTAACGCGAGAGCATGCTTGGTCTCACTCTAAGTGAGAAATGGAGCTGCCTCATGTTTTTGGCACTGATTAGAGGCTGAGCTCAGCCTGTTTTTAAACAGCGCTGGGCTAAGCCTATTACGTACTTTTGGAGTTCCTCAATAAAAAAAATTCAGTACTTGTGGATGTGCCCTGTTTTTTCCTGATCGAACAGAGAGACATGGTGGCTCCCGCCAAAGAGAGAGAGAGTGAGCGAGAGACGCAGCGGCATCGTATGGGCACGGTCTTTTTGGCACTGATTAGAGGCTCAGCTATGCCTGTTTTTAAACAGCGCTGGGCTAATCCTATTACGTATTTTTGGAGTTCCTCAGTAAAAAAAAACAGTACTGAGAGAGATGCAGTGGCATCGTAGGGGCATAGTATTGTCGCGTGCACGAGTAGGCTCCAAGAGAAGTGAGATATTCCTGAGTTAGTGAACGATGCAATTCTTGTTTGATATTAATAAAGCTATTTATGATGGCCTTTTTTAAAAAAAACAAAAAGAAGTGAGACGAACTGGGCGGCACCGAGAGAGAGAGAGAGAGAGAGACCGGACCACTGCGGAGCGAACGTGCAAGTAAGAGAATGTACAACCGGACCCCTCAAACCCGTCACAAACGTCCAGGCAGGCCATCCGGTTACTGACCGGTCACGAATTTTGGACTCAGACAGGCCTCTCAAACCGCCCTCAAACGTCCGGGCTGACCGGCACCCCCTCATATCCAGCCCAAATATGAGGTGGTCCGGGCGCGTCTGGGCGTGACCGCCACGTCGACTTGGCCCACGCCTGCCCCATAAATATAGCCGTTCGGAAAACCCTAGACCAGTCAATCCGAACTCCACTTCACTCCCCTCTCCATCCACTCCACTTCCGACGGCCAGCGACCGAAGCAGCGCTGCCTCCGGTGGGGACTCCGGCTCCGATGACGACTGGTCTAGCCTGCAGCGCGAAGTGGACCCCGACGATGTGGAGGAGGTCGCCCTCGGCATCGCATTGAGGCGTTTGGTCATCGACTAAGGCGGATCCGGCAGCAGCGAATCCACTTCGTCAACGCCCGGCGCCCGTCGACGCAGCGTCGGCGACGTCGCCCGCCCTTCCCTCCCGGCGCGCAGCTCCGGCGCCACTTCGCTCCGCTCCTCCAGGTACGCCGCCCACCGCCAGCACCCTCTGCTCCGGAGGTGGTGCCCAGCCACCGCTGGGTCCTCGTGCCCGCGGCGGGGCCGGCGCGCACTCGGACGCCCGAGTCGGAGGCACGAGCGGCAGCGGGCGAGGGAGAGGGCAGCGGCGTCCGAGTCGATGTCCGCGCGCCGTCCACGCGCGAGCGCGCCGATCGATCCTGTGGCAGCGCTCCTCGCTTCTGTCCTCCGCCGCTCGCTGACGACGGCGGAGACGGATGCGCGGCGCCTCCGCCGCACGAATGCCAAGGCGCTCCGACTCGCCATCGAGTTGTCGGAGCGGGAGGCAACAAAGGAGGCGGCGGCGAAGGCGAAGGCGACCCGCCATGCCAAGGAGCAGGACCGCCTGCTCCGACTCAGATATGACGGACGGCTCCACCTTCAGCTCCGACGACGACGCGCCTCCGCACGCCGACGCCTACACGGAGGTGGGGCACAGCCGCGCCGACGGCCGGAAGGGAAGGCCGGCTAGAAAATGGTTTTACGTAGCGTTGCATGAATTGCATGGTTTTGAGGGATATGAGGGACGCGAGTGTGAAAGACGAAATATAAGACGTGCCCGGCCAGTGCACGCGGACGCGCTCAGACGCGTCCGCGGGCGTTTGAGGGGTCGGATTTGTCCAATGCCGCTGTAGATGCTCTAATCACCGTACCTTTGTCCCGAGTTAGCGGCGCGATTTCCTCCGTTGCCCGCGCGCCGGCCGGCCGCGGACGTGCCGCGCACCAACAACACAACCACAGCCGCATGCGGCGCATGCTATCCCGCCCGCCGCCGGCTTTGCGAGTTCTTTCCTTCGTTCCGTCTGTTGGTGTTGTTTTTGTTTCTGCAGGTGAGGTGAGGTCAACCTTGGGAGTTTCCTAGACAAAACAAAGACGGAAAGGAAGCCAAAGCACGTCTAGCTGCAGTGCGCCCTCGTCGTCTGCACGTTGACCAGGCGGCTAGCCGCATAGCCTACTCCCGTCAGGTCCATCCTAACTTCATATGATGCGCTGCTTCACCATTTCAGAAGAATGAAAAAAAAACCTGGGTCGAGAGGATCCAACCGAACCCACTGCTCATCATAACTCAGCTCACCGACGAATTCTGTTGTCTCTTTGTCCGTCTTGTTGCAACTGCGTCATCAAAGAATGGACCGGCTAGCTAGCCATAGCAGGGAGGAACGAATGAGGGTGCCCACGCGTACACACGCGCGCGAACGGCCGCTGCGTGGATGCACGTCCACGACACCTCTCCATCGACTCCGAGGTGCTACCTACCAGCCCAACCCGTGATACATTGATTGAATGGCTTAGAGCATGGTTAATAGTATAGCCAATAAGTCATTGCCATGTCATCTATAGCCCATCTTATAGTCAATATGTACAATAATTGATTAGAAGAGTGTAGTACTACTTTTTTATTATATGGCCCATCTTTCACTCTCACAAAGTGCCTAGGAGCACGTGCTAGTGCTGGCTCTTCACCAAGAGCCCGCTTACCTTCTCTCTCATCTTTTCTTTTCTCCAACTAAACAAGAATATACTAGTTTATTTCTTATAGTCAGCTGACTCAGCTTTATTGTACTTGCTCTTATGCAGTTCCATTTTCTCTGTAGTACTCCGAGGAGTAGTATATTTGACCATGGCTAGGTTATGGATCCAACTGAACGCACGTATATACAGCTACATGTCCTCGCCCTCTCGGGTCTCTACGTTGGTTTCAAAAGGTAGGAGAACGTCGTTTTATCTGAACGACTTGGAGATTTGCTGTTTCAATGCACATTGATCGGTCTATGTGTGTGTGTGCGTGAAAGCTTTCACAGGAAGGAGAAGAAGAATAAATTCAGTCGGTCAGAGTTGGGTTTGGGTACGTAGCCAGGGAGCACGACAAGGAAATTGGGCAGCGTTCGGCGCCACCTTTTGTCTTGTGCTTATATGGCCACTAGGTACGTACGGCAGCACTTGTCTGACGGACCCGGGTGATCAGGCCAGGGCCAGCGAGCCTGTCACGTCCACCAAAAACCCCACGTAATATAACAATCATGGCTCCCGCGCGCCCGTAGTTCAGACCCATGGGCAAACAGCGACCATGTGTCGGCACCCACCCACACAGGTGGCACAGACACGTACTCCAACGTACACGTCACCGTCTCCATCCATGTCCAGGACTATCCCACCAATGCCACGAAGGGTGGTTCCTCGGCGGCCTCCTACTTCACCTCCTTCATGGCCTCCTCCTCGACCTGCAGCTCTGGGATGGCAACGTCGCCTGCGGCAGAGAGGATCATCATCTCATTAAGGCCCTCCCAATGGGCATATTCGTGCTCCCGGACGGAGTCCTCGAGCACCCTCCTCGCCAGCTCCTCCTCCTCCTCCTCAGCGAACAAGGGAGGTGGTGGTGGCGGGGACGGCGAGGAGGAGGGCGTTGGCGTTAGCCCGCGCACGATCGCGCGGCGGGGTTGGGCTGAGAGTGCCCGCTACAGGCAGAGCGCGCCCGTGGCGGGCTCGGAGCACGACCGACAAAATAAGATTGCCGCCGCAGATTGTGCTCGTCCTGGAACCACGTGTCCAAAAGTGGGAAGTCGACGGCGTACCTGGCGCTGTTGACGAGGTCCGGCGGCAGGCAGGCGTGGCGGCGGTTGATCTCTTCAAGTCGGGCGCGGTCGTTCACCGGGATCGGAGGCACGGGCATTTGATCCACCGATAGGTGCTAGTTGTTGGGGAGGTGGACGCCGCTCCACAGCAGCGGCGTGCCCGCCTTCCAATACCACTGGCAGAGCTTGGCCTTCATGTACGGCCGCACGCGAGGCGGGGCCGCGGTAGATGCTAAATGCGGGCAGCGCGGAGGTGCTGGAGCGGTTGCGGCCGGAGGACGAACCAGCCTCGTGGTCGTGCTTCCCCTTGCCGGGGATTCACTTCCACACCATGGCGGCGGGCAAGGAGGTGGAGGAGTAGCTGTCGAAGCTAGGGTTTGCGTGTCAGGGTTCAAGGAGGCATGCGGCTCCGGAAGTGAGAGTGTGTGGATTGGCCGGTCCACGGCTTTCACATTAAAAAGGACGTGCCAGGGGCGGCTGCGGCCGAAGGACAAACCAACCTCGTGATCACGCTTCTCCTTGTTGGGAATCCGCTTCCACACCATGGCGGCCGGCGAGGAGGTGGAGGAGCGGCGACCGGAGCTAGGGTTTGCGTGTCGGGGTTCGAGGAGGCACGCGGCTACGGAAGTGGAAGTGTGTCGACTGGCCGGTCCATGGCTTCCACATTACAAGGGGCGCACCTGGGCCGGCCGGATGGCTGACAAGTGGGCTCGCCCATACGTGCGGCTTAAAAAGGGGCCGGTGAAAAATAGGTGGACAGCTGACACACGGGCCCGAGGATGGACGAGGAGAGGACGCTTGCGCATCTATTCCCTGTCCGTCTGAACGCAAAACTAAGAACAAGTTTAGTCTAAAAATGAGGGAGCCAGACGCCAAACAGACACAATTTAGGGTTGCGGTCACGCGATAGCCGTCGCGTTTGCCTGTTTTAAGGCAAAACGGACACAAGCGGACCAAATGGGGTCTGGCGTTGGAGCTAGGCGTGATAGCTGGCGTCTACGATTTCATGGCTTTCAAGTTTGAACTGTCGGCGCGATTCATGTCTTAATTCAACCTCAGTCAATCAACGAATGATATTGCATCAACGGACGTGCTAGCGCGGACAGACAGTGACGTGCAGTTGTTTAGTGACTCTCAGCGGGAACAGTCCAACAGCGAGGATACGGTTGCAAATTGAAAATGGTACTGTTAAGACTATCCACAGTGGGAGTAATATAGATGGTAACATCACACATATTTAGATAAAGTAGATGATGTGACAAGTAATTAATGAAGAAAAAGAGACATGTACTACATAGCTAGTTACTAGTACCATGAGTAACATCACACAAATCAAGGCAAGATGAGTCTATAATCTAATAAATGAAGTGTTGCATGACAGCACACATACTCACCATTGTAAAGATAGTAACATAGACTAGTAACGTATGCATGTTACTGGTCTAAGTTACTACCCATGTTACTGGTCTAAGTTACTACCCACCGTGGCTAGTCTAATGCACGAGGCTAAACTAGTGTAATTATCTGAGAGAAAACGACAGGTTTGCCTGCACTGCTAGCGCAAACTCGACGAGATCCCTCGTGATCAACTCAGCTGGTCCACGCGGCCGGGAGATGGTCCATGGGTCCATGGTACCAATCCTTCGATCCCTTTCAGTGTAATTATTGACACACGCCACCAACAAATTGACCGCTCAGGGCGCGTGTTCAATGCACTAATCAACCAACCAAACCACAGTCATGGGCAAAAAAGCAACTCCAGCTGGCCGACCGATTTCGTCTGCGCATGTTCATTTGGATTGAAACGGACAAAAACGTCAGTCCAACACGCAGATCCAAATTCAAAATGTGTTCGCTAGGTTTCTGTGGCCACGCATTTCAGGCTCAAAATTGGGCCTGGTTTGCATTCGCGCGGACACGAAATGGACATGCCGTGCGTCCTCTCGGTGTCCGCCGCGACCCCACGTGTCGGTCTACCAACCACCACCAGCGGTCATATTTATGGCGGCCACCTTCTGCGGGCCCACACATCAATGAGTAGAAGCTATGGAAGGCCGTCCATTTTTAATCGCCCGGGGAGGCGGGGGGGGGGGGGGGGGGGGGGGGGGGGGCTCATCCGTTTCCAATTCCACTGCCGTCCACATCTAGCCCGCGTGCTTCCTCGCCGGCGATAAGCAAACTCTAGTGCCATGGGCTTCTTCAGCGGCAGCGGCAAGAGCAAGGGGAAGCTCACCCCCGGCGCCAGCTCGTCCCGTGCGCCTCCTCCTCCTCCTCCGGCGCCGCCGCCGCCGCCTGCACGCCCCGTGATGGAGCGACTAAACATACCGGTGCACCAGGTGCGGTGGCACTGGCAGTATCGGCAGGCGCTGCCGTACCCAGATGTGAACCTCCCGCACGGTTGGCATCTGGACCCGCAACGCATCCTACTACCGGCGGTGCCGCGGTCCCAACAGGCTCACGCCGAGGAGGTACGCAGGCGCCAAGAGCTCCTGACGCCGGCGCAACACCGGCTTCCTGCCTACGCGCCAGACTCTCCCAACCGGGAGGTCTGATTTGCTCTCAGGCACGAAGAGGAACGCCGCCGCAGCGTCCAGCACCACCACGCCAACCCCCCGGCCGCACCCAGAGGTCAAGCCGGACGAGGAGGAGGCCTACCAGGCCCCGTTGGCAGCGGCCATGCCAAACTCTATCGAGGAGACCCGACGCAAGGAGGAGGAGGGGTAGGCTGCCTACCAGGCGTGGCGGGCTGAGGCCCTCGCCCTCTCTGTGGCCGGGGACTTCGTGATTCCGTTGTCGCCGCCGAGGCTCCCTGAGCCCAAGGCTGAGCCTCCGCCGACGCCCCCCCCCCCCCCCCCCCGGTTGTGGCTCGGCGCGACGTCGGCGTAGGAGGCGGTGTACCTCGAGCAGTTGAAGACCCGTGCGTTGGCGGCAGAACGGGCAGAGGCAAGAGGCTGATGCAGGTCGAGCGCGAGGAGGAGGAGGAGGAGAAGGAGCGTCGTGCTCGCGGCCAAGCGGTACGGCCGGTGTAGCAGGGCGACGTGGCCCGGGCCTGGGAGGCGGCATTCCCCTGGGTTGGCCCGGCGCCGTAGTTGGTCGACCTCAGCGGCCCTGGGCCAGACAACGAGGACGCCTAGGGCAGCGCTCGCGGAGGCGCAAACTTTTTTTTAGTTATGTTTTATTAATGTTTTTGTGGACTTAACTGGCGGTTGACCGGCTTTAATGTTTAATTATGTTAAGTTTGAAAGTGTTTGCCGTGTTTTCTTAAGTCCGCGCGCAAAATAAAAAATGCGTCAGCTCAGGGTTGGGTGCATACACTGACCCAAATGAAAAAACGGACACTAACGTCTGCGCGGTTGACCCAAACGAACAAAAGACGGACAAAACGCACTTCGTTTGGATAGGCTGGTTGGAGTTGCTCTAATCAGTTCGGCCCCCTCCGCTCCCATAATATAAGAGCAGTTAGATTTAAAAAAAAACATTATTGACACTACGCTAGTGTTAGAAACAATCTTATATACTTAGGCATATTTAGACGAAAGAGTGGTCTTTCAGTACTGGTCGTTGTGTGTCACCACCTCCCACCTATCCTACACATTGGATTAAAGTGTTCACTGCGAAGCTATAGTTAAAGAGTACTAAAAGTTTAGGTCCAGTGAGCGAGGAGAGATTGGATAGTGCGCACGTCCGGTTGGACTTGGCAGTGTGAGTGTGGGATGCAGTGTGTGGATTAGCATTTTTAAATTCCTTTTACATATGAAAATAAATTAATTGCGAAGAAAACCATTTGCAGGTGTACGGTATTCTTAGTTTTTTTTAGACAAACTGATTATGTTTCTTTGGTAAATACTCTGAAATTATTTTTTAAATATCCATTTATGATATTTTTATAATGAGAAATGCCTTTTAGAACAGACACATGGTAATTCATAGCACTCACGCGCACCCGCCCCTATAAACGCGTGCATGCACACCCTATTCCTATGGCACCTCCGAGACTTAGAGACTGGGCTGATTGAACATATAAACCATCCTAGACTACCCGCCCATCTGGAGCAATCGATCGCGCACACCAGTTTTGACCATCCGATGAAGTTACCATAGTGATTTTTTGGCTGCTGGCGGCTGGTCAGCCGTCCGATATTTTTCACATTCCCTGCCGCTTTAGGAGAGTATGACGGGTGGGGTCGTGAGCCTGTAGGGCCAACAAGCAGAGGGTGGGTTTCTTTGAGGGCTACGTGAATGAATGGCTGAGGGTGGGCTATTCCCGATTGGCAAGGGCGAACAACTTGGAGAGCCACGACCAATCCTCTCTGGAAAACCTAGCGTAGAAAGGACCAATCCTCTTCTTCCTCGAGCCCCACACACTCCGCGCCGTCCCGCCTCCCCCTGCTCCTCGACCTCCCCCGCACGGCCTCTCGCGCCGCTGCCTTCTCTACTGGGCCTCTTCCTCGGCCCTCGTGGTGCTGCAGCGGGGGCGCTACTACGTTCTCGATCCAGCTCGGGCGCAGGTCGCCGGCATCGGGCGCCGTGCGCCATGATTCTGTATTCCTCCTCCTCCCGCATGTCCCCGGCGTCGGATGATAAAGGCATCCTCACCCCATGTCCTCGATCTGGAGCGGGAGGGACAAAAGCGGCCATAGGTGAGGGGAGCAGCTTGCCGCAACAGGCAGCGGTTCTGGCGAACACGAGCAGCAGCCACAACAGGTGGCCGTGCTGAGAAGGGATGGTCCAAGGCGCCGGCGTCCTCAGTAGAAAGGCAAAGCCAAGATGAACCTCTCATATTTTCGTCAACCATGGAAGATGCAAAAGAAAAATCCATGTAAGCCACTCTTATCTTCTTCTTGATTTTTTCCTCCCCGTTTCTTCCAATTCAATGCTTCTCATCTTTGTTTGTGCAGGTTTTGTTTCTCTGTGCCTACAAGGTGTTTGATGAAATCCAAAAAGGCTGACAGGGGAGGACTGATCTATGTAAGTCATGTGATTTCATTTTTCTATTATTTAGTTGCAATCAAAGATAACAAGTTAGGTAGGAGTAGTAACTTGTTTATTACTTAGTCGATGTTTAGTCTTGTGTATTGTTAATTTGTCTTTGCTCCCTCGCAAAAATAAAAATCTTTTCGCTGCTATATGAGAATTTGTGGCAATTAAAAGAAGCCAATGGAAGCTATATAACTGAAGAAATGTTTAGTTCTATATATTACTTGGACCTGGTTACTCTCAGGTTTACGGTTATATCTGTACTTGCTTTTAAGGAATGAGGATGCAGTTCTAACGTTTCCTAATTTGCTAAGCTTCTTTGGCTTCAAATCTGTTTTCCTCTTTTTGTGTGCCACATGCCACATAAGATAAGGCATGTTTCTTTCTATTTTGCAGTTCAGACAAAACCACCATCTGAAGAATGAGGGCAGGACATATCTTGGTCTTTTCTTCAAGGTAATATAATAGATGCTATGCTTATTGGAAGTTTGGAGTTGATTTTAGGTGAGTTGATGGAGTTGCTGCAATTCTGATAATCCTTGTCATTGTGTTTTTCTTCCTATATCAGAAATTTCGCCGAGATAGGACTCTTCGGATATCAAAGACTCCTGGGGGCACGTTGATTGCCTTCAGGTACAATGATTTGCAGCATGTCACCAGCAACTTCTCAGAGAAGCTGGGGGGAGGTGCCTTCGGCTCAGTGTTCAAGGGGAAGCTCCCAGATTCAACGGCCATTGTTGTGAAGAGGCTCGATGGGTTTCATCAAGGGGAGAAGTAATTCCATGCTGAGGTAAGCACGATTGGGACAACCCAGCATGTTAATTTGGTTCGCCTTCTTGGGTTCTATTCTGAGGGATCAAGGAGGCTGCTTGTGTATGAGTACATGCAAAAGGGCTCCCTGGAAGTACAACTCTTCCCTGGCGAGACAACTACATTGAGCTGGGCCACTAGGTACCAAATTACACTTGAAACAGCAAGAGGCCTAAACTACCTGCATGAAAATGTAGGGATTGCATCATACACTAAGATTTTTATTTCACTTGAAAATTGCCTGTAACAGGACATATTTCCCTCCCCTCTTTCTTTGTGTATGACTTTGGTCTGATTAATGATAATTAGGCCAGGATGGTGACAACCTCCTTAACAGTGCGGATACGATGAACACGCGAAGTTAAATAAGGAGGTTTGTGTTTCCTCTTTTCTTTCTTAACATAGCAGCCTCCCTGTAAAAATTAGAGATGAACTTGGCTTCTTTTTAAGGATGCAGTTATGGTACCATATGATCAGAGAGTTCCATCTGATTTCCCGTTTTGACATGGACATATACCATGAGGTATAATATTTATGAAGAATGGCTTGGAAATTGCAAGTAGATGGTTACTCTGTGTCCGTGTAGCTTCTTTAGGAGTGAGATATGTACGCTGGTAGCATCTAGAGAAGCTTGCTAAGACGATATAGTGTGTTCATTCTTCTGTTTCTATTTAGCTAGAGTGTTGTATCTAATTAATTGGATTTTGTAATAGCTTGGATGGATTTAGTTAGCGTTGTATATCTGAAATTTCTTCGATTACTATGTGCTTGCCTATAGTCTTTACTTATGTAAACATATTTGTTTTCCCTTGCGGAGGTGGGAGATACTAGCCTATCAATTACATGGCGGCTAATTGTCGGCTCTGCAAATGTGCTTGGATCGAATTCTCACTGGAAGGGCACCCACAAGAGTATCCATGGTTGTTCATGAACCAGTTTTCATTCTCCAGAAACATTTTATGGTTTGTCAAGCATAATGATAATCAGCTTCATGCTCAGCTTGCTGGAGAGGAAACGGACAGCGGCAAGGTTATGCCTCTCTCTTGATCCCTTTCTTCTCGTAGGCTGCCGTCTCGCTGAAGAAAATATGCCCTAGAGGCAATAATAAAGTTGTTATTTATATTTCCTTATATCATGATAAATGTTTATTATTCATGCTAGAATTGTATTAACCGGAAACTTAATACATGTGTGAATACATAGACAAAACACAGTGTCCCTAGTATGCCTCTACTTGACTAGCTCATTAATCAAAGATGGTTAAGTTTCCTGACCATAGACATGTGTTGTCATTTGATGAACGGGATAACATCATTAGGAGAATGATGTGATGGACAAGACCCATCCGTTAGCTTAGCATAATGATCGCTAAGTTTATTGCTATAGCTTTCTTCATGACTTATACATATTCCTCTGACTATGAGATTATGCAACTCCCGAATACCGGAGGAACACTTTGTGTGCTATCAAACATCACAACGTAAATGGGTGATTATAAAGATGCTCTACAGGTGTCTCCGAAGGTGTTTGTTGGGTTGGCATAGATCGAGATTAGGATTTGTCACTCCGAGTATCGGAGAGGTATCTCTGGGCCCTCTCGGTAATGCACATCATATGAAGCCTCGCAAGCAATGTGACTAATGAGTTAGTTACGGGATGATGCACTACGGAACGAGTAAAGAGACTTACCAGTAACGAGATTGAACTAGGTATGATGATACCGGCGATCGAATCTCGGGCAAGTAACATACCGATGACAAAGGGAATAACGTATGTTGTTATGCGGTTTGACCGATAAAGATCTTCGTAGAATATGTAGAAGCCAATATGAGCATCCAGGTTCTGCTATTGGTTATTGACCGGAGAAGTGTCTCGGTCATGTCTACATAGTTCTTGAACCCGTAGGGTCCGCACGCTTAACGTTCGATGACGATTTGTATTATGAGTTATGTGATTTGATGACCGAAGTTTGTTCGGAGTCCTGGATGAGATCATGGACAAGACGAGGAGTCTCGAAATGGTCGAGAGGTAAATATTCATATATTGGAAGGCTATATTCGGACATCGGAAAGGTTCCGAGTGATTCGGGTATTTTTCGGAGTACCGGGGAGTTACGGGAATTCACCAGCAGAAGTAATGGGTCTTATTGGGCCATACGGGAAATAGGAGGCAGCCGCCAGGAGGTGGCGCACGCCCCCCCCCCCCCAAGCCCAGTCCGAATTGGACAAGGGGTTGGGGGCGTAGCCCCCCTCTTTTCCCCTCTCCTTTAGGTAAAATCCTACTAGGACTTGGAGTCCTAGTAGGACTCCCCTCTCCCGGCGCGCCTAGCAAGGGCCGGCCGGCCTCCCCCTCCCTCCTTTATATACGTTGGCAGGGGGCACCCCAAAGATACACCAAGATTTGTCTTAGCCATGTGCGGTGCCCCCCTCCACAGTTACACACCTCGGTCATATCGTCGTAGTGCTTAGGCGAAGCCCTGCGCCGGTAACTTCATCATCACCGTCGCCACGCCGTCGTGCTGACGGAACTCTCCCGCGTCCTCAACTGGATCAAGAGCTCGAGGGACGTCATCGAGCTGAACGTGTGCTGAACGCGGAGGTGCCGTACATTCGGTACTTGGATCGGTTGGATCGCGAAGAAGTTCGGCTACGTCAACCGCGTTACTAAACGCTTCCGCTAACGGTCTACAAGGGTATGTAGACACACTCTCCCTCTCGTTGCTATGCATCTCCTAGATAGATCTTGCGTGAGCGTAGGAATTTTTTTAAACTGCATGCTACGTTCCCCAACAGTGGCATCTGAGCCAGGTCTATGCGTAGATGATTTGCACGAGTAGAACACAAAGGAGTTGTGGGCGTGGGTGTATACATATTGCTTGCCGTTACTAGTTGTTACTTGGTTCAGCGGTATTGTGAGATGAAGCGGCCCGGACCGACATTACGCATATGCTTACGCGAGACTGGTTTCACCGCTACGAGCACTCGTTGCTTAAAGGTGACTGGCGGGTGTCTGTCTCTCTCACTTTAGTTGAACCGGTTTCAATGAAGAGGGTTCTTTTAGAAGATCAAAAAGCAATCACTACACCACGTTGTGGTTTTGCGTAAGTAAGAATCGGTTCTTCTAAACCCGTAGCAACCATGTAAAACTTGCAACAACAAAGTAGAGGACGTCTAACTTGTTTTTGCAGGGTGTGCTTGTGATATGATATGGTCAAGACATGATGTGATATAATTTGTTGTATGAGATGATCATGTTTTGTAACAGAGTTATCGGCAACTGGTAGGAGCCATATGGTTGTCGCTTTATTGTATGCAATGCAATCGCCATGTAATTGTTTTACTTTATCACTAAGCGGTAGCGATAGTCGTAGAAGCAATAAGTTGGCGAGACGACAACGATGCTACGATGGAGATCAAGGTGTCGCGCCGGTGACGATGGAGATCATGACGATGCTTCGATGATGGAGATCATGAGCACAAGATGATGACGGCCATATCATGTCACATATTTTGATTACATGTGATGTTTATCTTTTATGCATCTTATTTTGCTTAGTACGGTGGTAGCATTATAAGATGATCCCTCACTAAATTTCAAGGTATAAGTGTTCTCCCTGAGTATGCACCATTGCGAAAGTTCTTCGTGCTGAGACACCACGTGATGATCGGGTGTGATAGGCTCTACGTTCAAATACAACGTGTGCAAGACAGTTTTGCACATGCGGAATACTCGGGTTAAACTTGACGAGCCTAGCATATGCAGATGTGGCCTCGGAACACTGAGACCGAAAGGTCGAACGTGAATCATTTAATAGATATGATGAACATAGAAATGTTCACCATTGAAAACTACTCCATCTCACGTGATGATCGGACATGGTTTAGTTGATATGGATCACGTGATCATTTAGATGACTAGAGGGATGTCTATCTAAGTGAGAGTTCTTAAGTAATATGATTAATTAAACTTTAATTTATCATGAACTTAGTCCTGATAGTTTTTTTTGCATATCTATGTTGTAGATCAATAGCTCGCGTATAGCTCCCCTGTTTTATTTTTGATATGTTCCTGGAGAAAACTAAGTTGAAAGATGATAGTTGCAATGATGCGGACTGGATCCGTGATCTAAGGATTATCCTCATTGCTGCACAGAAGAATTATGTCCTTGATGCACCGCTAGGTGACAGACCTATTGCAGGAGCAGATGCAGATGTTATGAATGTTTGGCAAGCTCGATATGATGACTACTTGATAGTTTAGTGCACCATGCTTTACGGCTTAGAATCGGGGCTTCAAAGACATTTTGAAGGCCATGGAGCATATGAGATGTTCCAAGAGCTGAAATTGGTATTTCAGACTCATGCCCGTGTCGAGAGGTATGAGACCTCTGACAAGTACTTTGCCTACAAGATGGAGGAGAATAGCTCAGCTAGTGAGCATGTGCTCAGAATGTCTGGGCACTACAATCACTTGAATCAAGTGGGAGTTAATCTTCCAGATAAGATAGTGATTGACAGAATTCTCTAGTCACTATCACCAAGCTACTAGAACTTCGTGATGAACTATAATATGCAAGGGATGACGAAAATGATTCCTGAGCTTTTCGCGATGCTGAAATCGGTGATGGTAGAAATCAAGAAAGAACATCAAAGTGTTGATGGTTAACAAGAACACTAGTTTCAAGAAAAAGGGCATAGGAAAGAAAGGGAACTTCAAGAAGAACGGCAAACAAGTTGCTGCTCCCGGGAAGAAGCCCAAGTCTGGACCAAAGCCTGAAACTGAGTGCTTCTACTGCAAAGGGACTGGTCACTGGAAGCGGAACTGCCCCAAATACTTGGCGGATAAGAAGGATGGCAAAGTGAACAAAGGTATATTTGATATACATGTTATTGATGTGTATTTTACTAGTGTTCATAGTAGCCCCTGGGTATTTGATACCGGTTCAGTTGCTAACATTAGTAACTCAAAACAGGAGTTGCAAAATGAACAGAGACTAGTGAAAGACGAAGTGACGATGTGTGTTGGAAGTGATTCCAAGGTTGATAAGATCACCATCGCACACTCCCTCTACTTTCGGGATTAGTGTTGAACCTAAATAAATGTTATTTGGTGTTTGCGTTCAGCATAAATATGATTTGATCATGTTTATTGCAATACGGTTATTCATTTAAGTCAGAGAATAATTGTTGTTCTGTTTATATGAATAAAACCTTCTATGGCCATACACCCAATGTGAATGGTTTATTGAATCTCGATCATAGTGATACACATATTCATAATATTGATGCCAAAAGATGCAAAGTTGATAATGATAATGCAACATATTTTGTGGCACTGCCGTTTAGGTCATATTGGTGTAAAGCGCATGAAGAAACTCCATTCGGATGGACTTTTGGAATCACTTGATTATGAATCATTTGATACTTGCGAACCATGCCTCATGGGCAAGATGACTAAAACTCCATTCTCCGGAACAATGGAGCGAGCAAATGACTTATTAGAAATAATACATACCGATGTGTGCGATCCGATGAGTGTTGAAGCACGCGGCGGGTATCGTTATTTTCTGACCTTCACAGATGATTTGAGCAGATATGGGTATATCTACTTAATGAAACACAAGTCTGAAACGTTTGAAAAGTTCAAAGAATTTCAGAGTGAAGTGGAAAATCATCGTAACAAGAAAATAAAGTTTCTATGATCTGATCGCGGAGGCGAATATTTGAGTTATGAGTTTGGTCTTCATTTGAAACAATGTGGAATAGTTTCACAGCTCACGCCACCTGGAACACCATAGCGTAATGGTGTGTGCAAACGCCGTAACCGTACTTTATTAGATATGGTGCGATCTATGATGTCTCTTACCAATTTACCACTATCGTTTTGGGGTTATGCATTAGAGACACCTGCATTCACGTTAAATAGGGCACCATCTAAATCCATTGAGACGACACCGTATGAACTGTGGTTTGGCAAGAAACCTAAACTGTCGTTTCTTAAAGTTTGGGGTTGCGATGCTTATGTGAAAAAGCTTCAACCTGATATGCTCGAACCCAAATCGGAGAAATGCGTCTTCATAGGATACCCAAAAGAAACTGTTGGGTACACCTTCTATCACAGATCCGAAGGCAAGATATTTGTTGCTAAGAATGGATCCTTTCTAGGGAAGGAGTTTCTATCGAAAGAAGTGAGTGGGAGGAAAGTAGAACTTGATGAGGTAGTGGTACCTTCTCTTGAATTGGAAAGTAGTTCATCACAGAAATCAGTTCCAGTGATGCCTACACCAATTAGTGAGGAAGCTAATGATGATGATCATGAAACTTCAGATCAAGTTACTACAGAACCTCGTAGGTCAACGAGAGTACGTTCCGCACCAGAGTGGTACGGTAATCCTGTTCTAGAAGTCATGTTAGTAGACCATGACGAACCTACGAACTATGAGGAAGCGATGATGAGCCCAGATTCCGCGAAATGGCTTGAGGCCATGAAATCTGAGATGGGATTTATGTATGAAAACAAAGTGTGGACTTTGGTTGACTTGCCCGATGATCGGCAAGCCATAGAGAATAAATGGATCTTCAAGAAGAAGACTGACGCTGACGGTAATGTTACTGTCTACAAAGCTCGACTTGTTGCGAAAGGTTTTCGACAAGTTCAAGGAGTTGACTACGATGAGACCTTCTCACCCGTAGCGATGCTTAAGTCTGTTCGAATCATGTTAGCAATTGCCGCGTTTTATGATTATGAAATCTGGCAAATGGATGTCAAAACTGCATTCCTTAATGGATTTCTCGAAGAAGAATTGTATATGATGCAACCAGAAGGTTTTGTCTATCCAAAGGGTGCTAATAAAGTGTGCAAGCTCTAGCGATCCATTTATGGACTGGTGCAAGCCTCTCAGAGTTGGAATATACACTTTGATGAAGTGATCAAAGCATATGGTTTTATACAGACTTACGATGAAGCCTGTATTTACAAGAAAGTGAGTGGGAGCTCTGTAGCATTTCTGATATTATATGTAGATGACATATTATTGATTGGAAATGATATAGAATTTCTGGATAGCATAAAAGGATACTTGAATAAGAATTTTTCAATAAAAAGGACATCGGTGAAGCTGCTTAAGTATTGAGCATCAAGATCTATAGGGATAGATCGAGACGCTTAATAGGACTTTCACAAAGCACATACCTTGACAAGATTTTGAAGGAGTTCAAAATGGATCAGCCAAAGAAGGAGTTCTTGCCTGTGTTACAAGGTGTAAAATTGAGTAAGACTCAAAACCCGACCACGGCAGAAGATAGAAAGAGAATGAAAGTCATTCCCTATGCCTCAGTCATAGGTTCTATAAAGTATGCCATGCTATGTACCAGACCAGTTGTGTGCCTTGCTGTGAGTTTAGCAAGGAGGTACGATAGTGATCCAGGAATGGATCACTGGATGGCGGTCAAAGTTATCCTTAGTTACCTAAGATGACTAAGGAAATATTTCTCGGTTATGGAGGTGATAAAAGAGTTCGTCGTAAAAGGTTACGTCGATGCAAGCTTTTACACCAATCCAGATGACTCAGAGTCTCAATATGGATACATATTGAAAGTGGGAGCAATTAGCTAGAGTAGCTCCATGCAGAGCATTATAGACATAGAAATTTGCAAAATACATACGGATCTGTATGTGGCAGACCCGTTGACTAAACTTCTCTCACAAGCAAAACATGATCACACCCTAGTAAACCTTTTGGGTGTTGGTCACATGGCGATCTGAACTATGGGTGTTAATCACATAAAGATGTGAACTATTGGTGTTAAATCACATGGCGATGTGAACTAGATTAATGACTCTAGTGCAAGTGGGAGACTGAAGGAAATATGCCCTAGAGGCAATAATAAAGTTGTTATTTATATTTCCTTATATCATGATAAATGTTTATTATTCATGCTAGAATTGTATTAACCGGAAACTTAATACATGTGTGAATACATAGACAAAACACAGTGTCCCTAGTATGCCTCTACTTGACTAGCTCGTTAATCAAAGATGGTTAAGTTTCCTGACCATAGACATGTGTTGTCATTTGATGAACGGGATCACATCATTAGGAGAATGATGTGATGGACAAGACCCATCCGTTATCTTAGCATAATGATCGTTAAGTTTATTGCTATAGCTTTCTTCATGACTTATACATATTCCTCTGACTATGAGATTATGCAACTCCCGAATACCGGAGGAACACTTTGTGTGCTATCAAACGTCACAACGTAAATGGGTGATTATAAAGATGCTCTACAGGTGTCTCTGAAGGTGTTTGTTGGGTTGGCATAGATCGAGATTAGGATTTGTCACTCCGAGTATCGGAGAGGTATCTCTGGGCCCTCTTGGTAATGCACATCATATGAAGCCTTGCAAGTAATGTGACTAATGAGTTAGTTACGGGATGATGCACTACGGAACGAGTAAAGAGACTTGCCAGTAACGAGATTGAACTAGGTATGACGATACCGGCGATCGAATCTCGGGCAAGTAACATACCGATGACAAAGGGAATAACGTATGTTGTTATGCGGTTTGACCGATAAAGATCTTCGTAGAATATGTAGGAGCCAATATGAGCATCCAGGTTCCGCTATTGGTTATTGACCGGAGAAGTGTCTCGGTCATGTCTACATAGTTCTCGAACCCATAGGGTCCGCACGCTTAACGTTCGATGACGATTTGTATTATGAGTTATGTGATTTGATGACCGAAGTTTGTTCGGAGTCCCGGATGATATCATAGACATGACAAGGAGTCTCGAAATGGTCGAGAGGTAAAGATTCATATATTGGAAGGCTATATTCGGACATCGGAAAGGTTCCGAGTGATTCGGGTATTTTTCGGAGTACCGGGGAGTTACGGGAATTCACCGGGAGAAGTAATGGGCCTTATTGGGCCATACGGGAAATATGAGGCAGCAGCCAGGAGGTGCCCCCCCCCCCCAAGCCCAGTCCGAATTGGACAAGGGGTTGGGGGCGCAGCCCCCCACTTTTCCCCTCTCCTTTAGGTGGAATCCTACTAGGACTTGGAGTCCTAGTAGGACTCCCCTCTCCCGGCGCGCCTAGCAAGGGCCGGCCGGCCTCCCCCTCCCTCCTTTATATACGTTGGCAGGGGGCACCCCAAAGATACACCAAGATTTGTCTTAGCCATGTGCGGTGCCCCCCTCCACAGTTACACACCTCGGTCATATCGTCGTAGTGCTTAGGCGAAGCCCTGCGCCGGTAACTTCATCATCACCGTCACCATGCCGTCGTGCTGACGGAACTCTTCCTCGTCCTCAACTGGATCAAGAGCTCGAGGGACGTCATCGAGCTAAACGTGTGCTGAACGCGGAGGTGCCGTACGTTCGGTACTTGGATCGGTTGGATCGCGAAGAAGTTCGACTACATCAACCGCGTTACTAAACGCTTCCGCTAACGGTCTACAAGGGTATGTAGACGCACTCTCCCTCTCGTTGCTATGCATCTCCTAGATAGATCTTGCGTGAGCGTAGGAAATTTTTGAAATTGCATGCTACGTTCCCCTACACTCGCCCACTTGGATGCTATGATACTCGGTTGTTTTAGAATTTAGAATTTATTTTTCAGCTTATTTGATTTCTATTTTCATCGAACTAGCAATACCTCAATACCAAACTGGCCATTAATGCCAGAAGACTAATATTATAGATGAGCAGCATTTACATAGTCTAAATACATGGACCATTAATATTCTTGTCATTGTATTGGTCTTCTTGAGCATTTGGGTTTAGGGAAAGTGAGCAGGAATTTATATGTATCACTTTCTCGCCTTGTTATGTTTCTAACCATTGAAGCATATGTTTACTGAATCATTATCCTATTGAGAATTTGTGTGATTCAAAACGCTGAAGGATTCCCCTTTTAACTATTAGACCTGTTGTCAAATGCATCTGCACAAATTATTTTGAGGACTAGAATAAATTTTTATGATGTTTAATATGTCTATTGTTAGTATAGCATGGTTCTGTATTCTGATTCATCTATCTTAAGTTTGTCGTACAGGGATATAGAGAAACTAAATCTTTCATATTGTTGTGGTTGCCAAGATATATGTCCTAAATCATTTACCTAGCGCTGCAATTTTCCCTTTAAAATTTATCACCTCAAATTTTTTGTTATGAATGGCCTGAAAGTGATGCACTAATATTTGCCGAAGCCTGAAGATGTCAAGTAGTCAGTAGTTTACCCATTAATGATTATAGATTTTCTCACTGCAGGAATGTTTAGTATTTTAGGAGGCACCCATTCCTTCCATCCATGCCCAGATTTGATTCAGAAATTATTTTATTTGGGGAATGTGTAGATGGATTATTTGCTTAGATTGGTTGGGGATTACTTTCTCATGTAAATTTGAAAGGTGCATTTGTATTTGTCCTCCTATGAGATGCCTTCAATTGTGGATGAATAATATCAGCTCCGACAAATTTAATTCTCAGTCATATCGGCCTAACTATGTTACTGCTCCATCTAAGTTTGAATGATATACTTCTGAAGTTTCTGTACATTATTGTGTTTCAGACTTTGTCAGCATTAGAAATTGCTCTGATAAATGAGAACTCTTAGCTAAGCGTCTTAAATCATCAGAAATGCCTACTAGCGCTGGTGGAGGTAGAGCTGAAGAGAACAAGCCAAGTGTTCTGAGCACACTGCCAAAGGATATGCCATTTAACTTTCTGAAGAGTATCACAAATTAGTTCTCAGATAATCGTATAAATGATAAAGGCCTTTTGGAACCATTTATGAGGTATGGTTTTGCTTCATCAGTTTTCGTCTTTCCTAAAGTTGCTAAAAAAAGCTAATATTTGCTAAAAATGATGCTGAAAGAGTCTAGGATTGAATGAATTGTCCCAAATGGGGAAACCATTTATGTGAAGAAATTTGTCGAAAATTCGCCCCTTCCACGAGATAAAGCATTTTTACAATTTAGGTACTGAACAAGATCAGTATGTTTTTATTTGTATTTTCCTCATGGATTCTTACTTATGTTTAGGGCATGCACTGGCAAGGGAGCAGCGACCTCATCTTCGACGGCACCGCAATCAGGAAACAGTGACCCCGAGGCCGATTGGGTAGTAGCTCAGGTACAACTGCATCCATCTCTATTCAAAATCTTACCGCCAGCGTTGGAGCCACATTGCTATGTCATGCCTAGCCCAACTTTGAGCCGGAATAAATTTCTTCTTTTTACTGTTTCTCTTTGTCAGATTACTCGCATATGCATCCTTAGTTCATGCCTGCAGTCCAAAATCTACTACTTGAAATCCGCTTTCTACCTATGGTTATCGAGTACACATATAAAGTGTGCTTTTAATGCTATATTAAATTCATGCCTATAGTCCAATATCTATTGCCAGAATTCTGCTTTCTACCCATGGTTATTAAGTACATACACATGCTTTATTGTTTATTAGATTCTGGACTGTAGGTCTGCTACTTAATGATGCACCCCATGCTGATAAGAAAATTTATTGGGTATGATAAGATAATATACTGAACAGATGAATGGCAGGATCAGTAAGGTTTCTTCTTGATTATGGTTTCTTCTGCATTCTCAATGTTGCATATATCTGCCTGGGAATTTTGTTTTGTTAGTTTTGATAGTATCATTGGTAGAGAGGATGTCTTGCCGAATATAGTTTTAAATTCTGGATATTTTTTCATACAAGAATTCCAAATACAGTTATGTTCCTTGCTGTGAACAAGCCTGTCATATAAGGGGAAACTTTAGAAGTTAAGCGACAATAATTTAAATCATATGCAGCTTCTTTTCTTCCTTGTTGTTTTATTGCATTAGAGATATTTAGAATTTTGACTGTCTAAAAATGCAGAGCATATATTGTGCGGCTTTAGCTCCCCATTCTGTTTTTCTCCCGAGGGAAAGGTTTATGTCTAAATTGGTGCCATTTGCAGGCTTTATTTTGCATGAGTTTGTTCTGGATGTAGTTTTCTAGGCGTATTGATCATCTCCCATGCTTTAACCAAACGAGTTTGTCGTATATGTCTAATAATCGTTTTCACGCACTTCTGGTCGTAGAATTAAGCGAACCATCTTTGTATGTCTCTATAGTGATTTCGGGAGGAGCCACATGTGGAGAAGTTGGCCGCAAGGATCAACACTTGCAATGGCCTTAAAAATACGTATGAAGTTTTCAATTTGGTAATTTACACCACATGACTGTCATTCATTTGCAGGCCTGATGTGGTGTGATCTTGTTGATTCATATGGCAGATTGTTACAGGATCAGAGGACTTAGCTAAAGGCAAGCTTGAGACTGCTGAAAAAGTGTTGGTATGATTCAGTGATCCCAGTATTTTTTCTGATATCAGTGTTATTCGAGGCTCTTAATTTCAGACATATTCCAATAATTAACTATTGACTATAGAAGATTTTATTATTGACTGGAATGCCCGATCGGGTATAACTGAATATAGAATGAGGTTGTGTACAAGCCGCTGGTGGCATAGAGGCTTGAGAAATACGATGGATTGCATTTAATTTCTCTTTACTGTAATTTTGTTATGTTGCCTTCAAGAAGATTAAGAGATGAGCTTTGTATTTTGTTGCAGATATGGCACTTGTGTGTACCATGGCTTCATTGCATATTGCCTTTAACAAATATGAAAGAGAGTTGTTTCTAACCCGCTACACAACAAGGATCGCAACGCTTTGCAGTCTCTTAGGCTGTTGAAGGGAATGGAGGAAACTGAAGGCGCTAACAATTCAAGTTTGAAGGTCATCACAGACTATATCTGGAAACTGAAAATTTGTTGGAAAAGATCTATTATGATGCTATAGAAGTTGCAGATAAGGATCTTCTCCCCTTCTGCATTGGGTCTGGAAGCAAGGGCATGTACTATAAAATGTATGAAATATATTATTTTCTCTTCTATGTTTGTTGAATGAATTGCTACGAAGTTATGTTGACAGATTTGTTTGTTTATTCCTTTTTAAGAATTATTTTTGTAAGTACTTCTAAGCCTACCTTGTAGACCATCTTGGTGTTTTACCAACAACAGTGAACATGTTTGTCCTCCTTTTCAACTTCTTTTCAACAGTCAATAGCATAAATAGATATGCTTTTACCTATATAACCTCTGCTGTTGTTCCTTATCGATCTATTAATATGCATAATACCACCCTTATCTATAATTATCTATTTTTACTACTTTCTCTGTTTCAAACATCGAGTACTCACCAGCAACAACAAATATGCTAAGCAAGGAAGAGGCATGCCCTACCTGGCATCGTCCACCTTCCACTCAAGGGATATAGCACTATCATTTAGCACAGACTGTTCCAGGAGAAACAGTAATCATGAATAGAGACAGTAACCAGCAGTAAGTACTCATTATTTTGATTTGTGATTGAGTTTTCCTATCACCACTCTTACAATACTTGGCTTGCTGCCGGCCTTTGCGCCATTGGCGCAACTGGTCATCTAGTATATTTTAAGATTGACAAAGTCGCCACACACACCTCATAGTCGCCAGACACGTCATGCCACTAAAAAAATAGCGTTGGAAAGTCTTAAATAAATATGAAAAAAGTTTTATCTTGAGCTAGACCTACCTTCTACCAAGACTGTCGACCTCTCTATATGTATATAGGGCACATGTGGTTTGTTCAAATACCCCTCATTAGATCTGGTACGATCAGGAGGTGGCGCGGTTAAGTGTGTCATGTCCTCCCATAACTGTCATATCCCTAAAATGTCGCACGCGTTCATGCCCCTAACGAGTGTTTACTCGATCTTAGCGAGGCACGGTACTCGAGAGCCCCTAGACACTCAGACATGTGCATCTTGGACTCCTCCTTCTGAGTCCTCCCAGATGTGTGTCCTTACTCATTGACATATGCGTGTCTAATGACTATGGGCCAGTTTGGATTGAGACCCGGGGTTCATGCCTGGAGAAAGGTATTACCTAGGAGTAGCCTAACAAAGATGAGATTCTTGCCTGGTTAGGCATGCTTGAATACCTGTTGTTCAGTTTGTGCCTGAGATGCTACTATTGTGTTTTTTTTGGGAAGGCTACTGTTGTGTTGTGTTACAATACTACAGTGTAATTAGTTGTTTTGCAGGCGAGGCTAGAGTCAGATTCTCTAGGACAGCAACCGAACAAAGCCCAGGAAGATTCGAGGGGAACTTGTGGCCAGGCAATTTTCCTCCAAGCCTCCGACCAATCAGGCCTTATATATGTTTTGCAACCTTTTCTGGTATATTCAACCACATGGGAGGACTTCCTCTTGCCCTGTCTACACATAAACCCAACATATCCATAAAACAACCACCATACCTACCTACTTATGATATTTTCATAGTCATATAAAATAATTTGTCAAGCACTACCAACATTTATGTTACATGACTCGATATGAGTTTGTCATTGTCATATGCTTTACATGATCATTATTAGCTAGCATTGTTTTTTCATGGCTATGCCATTAGTTCATCGTAATACATGCTACGCTAAATCATTGCACTTCTTAGTACACTGTCAAAGACGTCATATATAGTTTTCTTTTCATGATCATAGTTAGAGTTATGTTTGCATTTAGTGAAGTTGACAAAAATGTACCGATCATCATTGTAAGGTGTTGCTTCTACCTTGAGAGGAAAAAAATGCACCACAGAGGTGTCAAATAAATGAAATTGATGTGTCATAAAGGCACCCAAAAAAGTGTGAGTGAGAAGGAGCAATAACATTTTCCCCTTTTAAACTACACATATGAAGTGGTTCAAAGTATCACTACATGTTCAAGTGGCTGGGCAGTAGGGTTGGATTTGTTTTTCTACAAGATTTTAATTGGCTTAAATTCATTTCAATTAAAATCCTTTACATTTCAGAAAATTTAAACAAATACCAGGGATCATGTATATCATAGAAAAAATCTGTCATGATGCAACTTTTGAAAATTTATTTTATGCAAATGGATTTAATATGGTTATTAAATAAACCCCCACCCCCCCCCCACCCCCCCCCCCCCCCCCCCCAAATTAGAGTTTTGTAAAATAGCCAAATTAATTTCCAAAAATTCCGAAATGCACGTAAATCATGTTATGCACATGAATGTTATATTCACATCCTAATTTGAAAACTTTAGATGTGACACAGAGCTCGTTGAAGGTGTCTCAACCCTCGCAACACCGTTCGTGGCCCGCTCGTGGAACATATGATGTCACCCGCCTCCCGCAGCAAACCACCCCTGAAAAGCACTCAAGTGGTTGTCTCCCTCCCTTACCCTTGGTAGTAGTAGTGTGCCCCTAGACCCGAAGGTGACGGCTGACCTACCGGAGCTCGCCCGAGGATGATTAGTGAGGGAGCAAGAGGGTGCTGTGCGGGGGGGGGGGGGGTGCGTGCCATCGCACTGGCGTGTGTCACGTGGAAGAAGAAGATGCATTGCACCACATGAGGGGGAAACATGTGGACGTGGGAAGGATAAGGCTCCGCCCACATGAGTCCCACTGGACGCGTGGCGTGAGACCAATAAAATACCAACGATGCTACACTTACGCTCAATTCATACGGGATTGTTGTTACGGGAAGGTGTGTCAATATTTGGTTGGAAGTTGGAATGAGGAGGACCCCACAGTGAAAATCAGGGGGCAAAGAGATTTGGTAGGGAGATAGTCCGTAGGTGTAAACCATGCAATGCTACCCGTAAGTGTAGCATTTTTGATAAAATACATGCGGGCGAGTAATCGGTCAACCGATCTGCAACATTTACCTAACCTACGGGGGTGCAAAAAATTTGTGGATGGATTTTATAGTACAACATAACAAATGTCCATATTTTTTGCTTTTTCATGTTTTTTGATGTCCTAGAACTACGAAGTGCCGTATGCAACATGCTTGTTCACTGTGGGTTGTGTGGTGCATGTTTTCCCATGCCAACCACATCCTGCTCGTCGGGATTGAGACCTCCACTAGGTAGGAAGTGCGGCTTGCCGCACCCGGCAGCACCACTGCCGGGTACAATCATATCCACCCGGCAGCACCGCTATCGATATTCTATAAATATAAAGAGATGACTACCACAAAATCATCAACACATATATAAAGTATGCATATAGAAATGAGGTAACCATAAACCCACATGTTTGCTTTGTAACAACACAAAGTATATAAAACATTTACACAATATCGATAGCAAAATACATCAAAACATGCTGCATCTTGAATAAAAAATTTATCTACCAAACGTTCCTAATGGTACTTGAGATGAAAAAACATTAGCTACATTAGTTACAACACTCAAGAAAATGCTGCTGGTAGATAGAGCATATACTTCTCCGCTAGCGCCAAAAAGCGCGGCGACACGCCGCGCCCCTGATATTCTGTAAATATAAAGAGATGACCACCACAAAATCATCAACACATATATAAAGTATGCATATAGAAATGAGGTAACCATAAACCCACATGTTTGCTTTGTAACAACACAAAGTATATAAAACATTTACAGAATATCGATAGCAAAATACATCAAAACATGCTGCATCTTGAATAAAAAAATTATCTACCAAAAGTTCCTAATGGTACTTGAGATGAAAAAACATTAGCTACATTAGTTACAACACTCAAGAAAATGTTGCTGGTAGATAGAGCATATACTTCTCCTCTAGCGCCAAAAAGCGCGGCGACACGCCGCGGCCGTAGAGGCACCCGTTATTAAATTAGATGTTATAGATATGTTTAATATATTTGTTGGCAAGATGAAGTGGAAAAGGTAGAATCGATAGTGATAAATGGATGGTAAAATACAATGGTTACAATACTTATTTTGGAATGCAAATTATAGAGGTAGATGGTACATGGTTGTGACTGCACAAACATTTGACGGATGAGATAGCAGCATTGCGAGAGTTTGTAGTAGTCTGCTATATGGCAAATGCTAAAGCGGAAATATTCATACGATTAATAGTAGTTGGCAGAGATTGTGAAGTGCAGTAGCTAGCTAGCATCAAAGTCCCGGTAGTCTCGATGGAAACAGGTTCCCACTTCAGTTCACTTGGATGTGGTGTTGCTCATCAATCTCCACTATATCACAGGTGCGTCTATACTTATTTTCCAATAAAGAGGTGCCTCTATACATATACCACAAATAACCATGATCCTAATACCTGATCAAGGCATACAAATCCGCAAAAAGTTAGCCCTCGAACTTTATGTAGCTCAAGTACATCTTGATGCAAGTTTGCAACTGAAATAGGCCATGAGAGGGTCCTCTTGCAACTCGACCTGTATGTACAATAAAATGACATCATTGATTTGATATACTGGAAATTGAAGATATAATGTACGATACTGACAATATGGTGACCAGTTGTGACAACACCGCTTATTAGTTTACATGAGCACAAACCCTTGTGGTATGAAGCGACATCATGTATTAGTATTTATTACAAACTTGTAAAGAACAAAATGTAAGCATGGAGATGATATTACTGTTAGGAGCATTGTATATTACGATGTTGTTGTAGGGGTCCAGCCCAGCCAAGTCTGCAATAGTTGTTTCCGTTGGCTGACATCGATTCTGCTCCATGGCTTCTAATTTAAGTTGATAGGGTGTGCTCCTGGTATTGTGATGACCCACAAGTATAGGGGATCAATCGTAGTCCTTTCGATAAGTAAGAGTGTCGAACCCAAGCTTGGCATAAGCCAAGGGGAGTGTCCATACCATGAACTCAAGTCTCCTTTGGTGATGAAGAAGGTGGTGGTGATGAGGTAGCGATCTTGTCCTTCCTCCTCAGCTTACGCTTGAGGATGGAATTCTCCTCCTTTAAGCCACCGATCTCTTGCTTAAGCTCTAATATCTTTTTGCATAATTCTTGCTTGTTTTCCTGCAAGAGACGAAAGGGGATAAACTGAATCTTAGGTTTCTTTGCTTTGTTGGGGAGACTTGACTTCTTGAATTCCACATGCATGTCCTAAGGTTGAGGCAATGAAACTTCATCTTCGTCTGAGCTTTTCTCCTCCTCCCCTTTAGGATCATAATCTTCTTCCTCCTCCAGAGTCCAGCTACAGTGCTCCACATCCCCATACACCTTGGGGTTTGTGATATAATCAGCAACATAGCTCTCACGCTCCGAATCTTGGGATGACATATTTTTCAGATCTGTCAGGAAACAGCAAGAAAGAAGAAGAGAAGATTTCTCCGCGATATGGTGGTCAATAGGTTCGGGGGGTATATAAAGATTTTTTTGTTGGGTAACGTAGCATGCAATTTCAAAAAAAAAAATCCTACGCTCACGCAAGATCTATCTAGGAGATGCATACCAACGAGAGGGGGAGAGTATGTCTACGTACCCTCGTAGACCGAAAGCGGAAGCGTTTGACAACGCGGTTGATGTAGTCGAACTTCTTCTCGTTCCGACTGATCAAGCACCGAACGTACGCCACCTCCGGGTTCTGCACACGTTCAGCTCGATGACGTTCCTCGAACTCTTGATCCAGCAAAGTGCCAAGGAAGTAGATGAGTTCCGTTAGCACGACGGCGTGGTGATGGTGATGGTGAAGTGATCCGCGCAGGACTTCGCCTAGGCACCGCGAGAATATGACCAAGGGTGTAATCTGTGGAGGGGGGCGCCGCCACGGCTAACAGATGTTGTTGTGTGTTCTAGGCGCCCCCTCCCCATGTATATATAGGTGGGAGAGGGAGGGGAGCAGCAAGGGGGCGCCCCAAGTAGGAGGAATCCTACTTGGGCGCCTCCCCAATTCGGCCTCCCCCCCTTCCATAAGTTCCGGAGGGGGAAGGAAGGAGGAGGGAGGAGGGAAGGAAGGGGGAGGCCGAATCCCTCCCCTTCCTTCTCTCTTCCCCTCCTTCCTTTCTCCTCTGGTGCGGCCCATATGGGAGGCACAGCAGCCCCTGCTGGCTGCTGTGTTTCCCCTCTTGGCCCATTAGGCCTATATCTTTGCCGGGGGGTGCCCGGAACCCCTTCAGGTGACCCGATATGTATCCGGTACCCTCCGGAACACTTCCGGTGTCCGAATACCATCGTCCTATATATCAATCTTTACCTCTCGACCATTTTGGAACTCCTCGTCATGTCCGTGATCTCATCCAGGACTCCGAACAACATTCGCTCACCAAATCACATAACTCATATAATACAAAATCGTCATCGAACGTTAAGCGTGCGGACCCTACGGGTTCGAGAACTATGTAGACATGACCGAGACACCTCTCTGGTCAATAACCAATAGCGGAACCTGGATGCTCATATTGGCTCCTACATATTCTATGAAGATCTTTATCGGTCGAACCGTTATGACAACATACGTTATTCCCTTTGTCCATCGGTATGTTACTTGCCCGAGATTCGATTGTCGGTATCTTCATACCTAGTTCAATCTCATTACCGGCAAGTCTCTTTACTCATTCCATAATACATCATCCTGTGACTAAGTCACTTTGCTTGCAAGGCTTCTTATGATGTGCATTACCGAGAGGGCCCAGAGATACCTCTCCGATACTCGGAGTGACAAATCCTAATCTCGATCTATGCCAACCCAACAGACACCTTCGGAGATACCTGTAGAGCATCTTTATAATCACCCAGTTACGTTGTGACGTTTGATAGCACACAAGGCATTCCTCCGGTATCCGGGAGTTGCATAATCTCATAGTCGAAGGAATATGTATTTGACATGAAGAAAGCAGTAGCAATAAAAACTGAACGATCATTATGCTAAGCTAACGGATGGGTCTTGTCCATCACATCAATGATGTGATCCCGTTATCAAATAACAACTCATGTCCATGGTTAGGAAACCTTAACCATCTTTGATCAACGAGTTAGTCAAGTAGAGGCTCACTAGGGACACAGTGTTTGTCTATGTATTCACACATGTATTTAGGTTTCCGATCAATACAATTCTAGCATGAATAATAAACATTTATCATGAATAAGGAAATATAAAATAACAACTTTATTCTTGCCTCTAGGGCATATTTCCTTCAGTCTCCCACTTGCACTAGAGTCAATAATCTAGATTACATTGTAATGATTCTAACACCCATGGAGTCTTGGTGCTGATCATGTTTTGCTCATGGAACAGGCTTAGTCAACGGGTCTGCTACATTCAGATCCGTATGTATTTTGTAAATCTCTATGTCGCCCTCCTTGACTTGATCACGGATGGAGTTGAAGCGTCTCTTGATGTGTTTGGTTCTTTTGTGAAAGCTGGATTCCTTTGCTAAGGCAATTGCTCCAGTATTGTCACAAAAGATTTTCATTGAACCCGATGCACTAGGTATTACATCTAGATCGGATATGAACTCCTTCATCCAGACTCCTTCATTTGCTGCTTCCGAAGCAGCTATGTACTCTGTTTCACACGTAGATCCCGCCACGACGCTCTGCTTGGAACTGCACCAACTGACAGCTCCACCATTCAATATAAATACGTATCCGGTTTGTGACTTAGAGTCATCCGGATCAGTGTCAAAACTAGCATCGACGTAACCATTTACGACGAGCTCTTTGTCACCTCCATAAACGAGAAACATATCCTTAGTCCTTTTCAGGTACTTCAGGATGTTCTTGATCGCTGTCCAGTGATCCACTCCTGGATTACTTTGGTACCTCCCTGCCAAACTTATGGCAAGGCAAACATCAGGTCTGGTACACAGCATAGCATACATGATAGAACCTATGGCTGAAGCATAGGGAATGACTTTCATTTTCTCTCTATCTTCTGCAGTGGTCGGGCATTGAGTCTTACTCAACTTCACACCTTTCAACACAGGCAAGAACCCTTTCTTTGACTGATCCATTTTGAACTTCTTCAAAACTTTATCAAGGTATGTGCTTTGTGAAAGTCCTATTAAGCGTCTCGATCTATCCCTATAGATCTTGATGCCCAATATATAAGCAGCTTCACCGAGGTCTTTCATTGAAAAACTCTTATTCAATTATCCTTTTATGCTATCCAGAAATTCTACATCATTTCCAATCAACAATATGTCATCCACATATAATATTAGAAATGCTATAGAGCTCCCACTCACTTTCTTGTAAATACAGGCTTCTCCGAAAGTCTGTATAAAACCATATGCTTTGATCACCTCATCAAAGCGTATATTCCAACTCCGAGATGCTTGCACCAGTCCATAGATGGATCGCTGGAGCTTGCACTCTTTGATAGCACCTTTTGGATCGACAAAACCTTCTGGTTGCATCATATACAACTCTTCTTTATGAAATCCATTAAGGAATGCAGTTTTGACGTCCATTTGCCAGATTTCATAATCATAAAATGCGGCAATTGCTAACATGATTCGGACGGACTTAAGCATCACTACGGGTGAGAAAGTTTCATCGTAGTCAACTCCTTGAACTTGTCGAAAACCTTTCGCGACAAGTCGAGGTTTGTAGACAGTAACATTACCATCAGCGTCAGTCTTCTTCTTGAAGATCCATTTATTTTCTATGGCTCGCCGATCATCGGGCAAATCTACCAAAGTCCACACTTTGTTCTCATACATGGATCCTATCTCAGATTTTATGGCCTCAAGCCATCTGTCGGAATCTGGGCTCATCATAGCTTCTTCATAGTTCGTAGGTTCACCTTGGTCTAGTAACATGACTTCCTGTACAGGATTCCCGTACCACTCTGGTGCGGATCATGTTCTGGTTGACTTACGAGGTTCTGTAGTAACTTGATCCGAAGTTTCATGATCATCATCATTAGCTTCTTCTCCAGTTGGTGTAGGCATCACGGGAACGGTTTTCTGTGATGAGCTACTTTCCAATTCGAGAGAAGGTACAATTACCTCATCAAGTTCTACTTTCCTCCCACTCACTTCTTTCGTGAGAAACTCCTTCTCTAGAAAGGTTCCATTCTTGGCAACAAAGATCTTGCCTTCGGATCTGTGGTAGAAGGTGTATCCAATTGTTTCCTTAGGGTATCCTATGAAGACGCACTTCTCCGATTTGGGTTCGAGCTTATCAGGCTGAAGCCTTTTGACATAAGTGTCGCAACCCCAAACTTTAAGAAACGACAGCTTAGGTTTCTTGCCAAACCATAGTTCATACGGTGTCATCTCAACGGATTTAGACGATGCCCTATTTAACGTGAATGCAGCTGTCTCTAATGCATAACCCCAAAATGATAGTGGTAAATCGTTAAGAGACATCATAGATCGCACCATATCTAATAAAGTACAGTTACGACGTTCGGACACACCATTACGCTATGGTGTTCCAGGTGGCATGAGTTGTGAAACTATTCCACATTGTTTTAAATAAAGTCCAAACTCGTAACTCAAATATTCGCCTCCGCGATCAGATCGTAGAAACTTTATTTTCTTGTTATGATGATTTTCTACTTCACTCTGAAATTCTTTGAACTTTTCAAATGTTTCAGAATTATGTTTCATCAAGTAGATATACCCATATCTGCTCAAATCATCTGTGAAGGTCAGAAAATAACGATACCCGCCGCGTGCTTCAACACTCATCGGACCACATACATCGGTATGTATTATTTCCAATAAATCATTAACTCACTCCATTGTTCCGGAGAATGGAGTTTTAGTCATCTTGCCCATAAGGCATGGTTCGCAAGTATCAAATGATTCATAATCAAGTGATTCCAAAAGCCCATCTACATGGAGTTTCTTCATGCGCTTTACACCAATATGACCTAAACGGCAGTGCCACAAATATGTTGCACTATCATTATCAACTTTGCATCTTTTGGCATCAATATTATGAATATGTGTATCACCACGATCGAGATTCAACAAAAATAGACCACTCTTCAAGGGTGCATGACCATAAAAGATATTACTCATATAAATAGAACAACCATTATTCTCTAATTTAAATGAATAACCGTCTCGCACTAAACAAGATCCAGATATAATGTTCATGCTCAACGCTGGCACCAAATAACAATTATTCAGGTCTAAAACTAATCCCGAAGGTAGATGTAGAGGTAGCGTGCCGACGGCGACCACATCGACCTTGGAACCATTCCCGACGCGCATCGTCCCCTCGTCCTTAGCCAATCTTCGTTTAATCCGTAGCTCCTATTTCGAGTCACAAATATGAGCAACCGAACCAGTATCAAATACCCAGGTGCTACTACGAGCATTAGTAAGGTACACATCAATAACATGTATATCAAATATACCTTTGTTCACTTTGCCATCCTTCTTATCCGCCAAATACTTGGGACAGTTCCGCTTCCAGTGACCAGTCCCTTTGCAGTAGAAGCACTCAGTTTCAGGCTTGGGTCCAGCTTTGGGCTTCTTCCCAGGAGTGGCAACTTGCTTGCCATTCTTATTGAAGTTCCCCTTCTTTTCCTTGCCCTTTTTCTTGAAACTAGTGGTCTTGTTAACCATCAACACTTGATGCTCCTTCTTGATTTCTACCTCCGCAGCTTTGAGCATTGCGAACAGCTCGGGAATTGTCTTGTCCATCCCTTGCATTTTATAGTTCATCACGAAGCCTTTGTAGCTTGGTGGCAGTGATTGAAGAACTCTGTCAATAACACTATCATCTGGAAGATTAACTCCCAGCTGAGTCAAGTGATTATGATATCCAGACATTCTGAGTATGTGTTCACTGAGAGAACTATTCTCCTGCATCATGCAGCTATAGAACTTGTTGGAGACTTCATATCTCTCAAATCGGGCATTTGCTTGAAATATTAACTTCAACTCTTGGAATATCTCATATGCTCCATGACGTTCAAAACGTCTTTGAAGTCCCGATTCTAAGCCGTAAAGCATGGCACACTGAACTATCGAGTAGTCATCAGATCGAGCTTGCCAGACGTTCAAAACATCAGCATCTGCTCCTGCAGCAGGCCTTTCACCTAGCGGTGCATCAAGGACATAATTCTTCTATGCAGCAATGAGGATAATCCTCAAGTTACGGACCCAGTCCGTGTAGTTGCTACCATCATCTTTCAACTTAGCTTTCTCTAGGAACGCATTAAAATTCAAGGGAATGGTAGCACGGGCCATTGATCTACAACATAGATATGCAAATACTATCAGGACTAAGTTCATGATAAATTAAGTTCAATTAATCAAATTACTTAAGAACTCCCACTTAGATAGACATCCCTCAAGTCATCTAAAAGATACATGATCCAAATCAACTAAACCATGTCCGATCATCACGTGAGATGGAGTAGTCATCAATGGTGAACATCTCTATGTTGATCTTATCTACTATATGATTCACATTCGACCTTTCGGTCTCCAATGTTCCGAGGCCATGTCTGTACATGCTAGGCTCGTCAAGTTTAACCTGAGTATTCCGCATGTGCAAAACTGTCTTGCACCCGTTGTATTTGAACGTAGAGTCTATCACACCCGATCATCACGTGATGTCTCAACATGACGAACTATCGCAACGGTGCATACTTAGGGAGAACACTTATACCTTGAAATTTAGTGAAGGGATCATCTTATAATGCTACCGCCGTACTAAGCAAAATAAGATGCATAAAGGATAAACATCACATGCAATCAAAATATGTGACATGATATGGCCATCATCATCTTGTGCTTTTGATCTCCATCTCCAAAGCATCGTCATGATCTCCATCGTCACCGGCAAGACACCTTGATCCCCATCGTTGCATCGTGGTCATCTCGCCAACTATTGCTTCTACAACTATCGCTAACGCATAGTGATAAAGTAAAGCAATTACATGGCGTTTGCATTTCATACAATAAAGCGCCAACCATTAGGCTCCTGCCAGTTGCCGATAACTTTTTACAAAACATGATCATCTCATACAACAACGTATATCACATCATGTCTTGACCATATCACATCAAAACATGCCCTGCAAAAACAAGTTAGACGTCCTCTACTTTGTTGTTGCAAGTTTTACGTGGCTGCTACGGACTTCTAGCAAGAACCGTTCTTACCTACGCATCAAAACCACCATGGTGATTTATCAAGTTTGCTATTTTAACCTTCAACAAGGACCGGCCGCAGTCAAATTTGATTCAACTAAAGTAGGAGAAACAGACACCCGCCAGCCACCTTTATGCAAAACTAGTTGCATGTCTGTCGGTGGAACCGGTCTCATGAACGTGGTCATCTAAGGTTGGTCCCGGCCGCTTCATCCAACAATACCGCCGAATCAAATTAAGACATTGGTGGTAAGCAGTATGACGATCATCGCCCACAACTCTCTGTGTTCTACTCGTGCATATCATCTACGCATAAACCTGGCTCGGATGCCACTGTTGGGTAACGTAGCATGCAATTTCAAAAAAAAAATCCTACGCTCATGCAAGATCTATCTAGGAGATGCATAGCAACGAGAGGGGGAGAGTATGTCTACGTACCCTCTTAGACCGAAAGCGGAAGCGTTTGACAATGCGGTTGATGTAGTCGAACTTCTTCTCATTCCGACCGATCAAGCACCGAACGTACGGCACCTCCAAGTTCTACACACGTTCAATTCGATGACGTCCCTCAAACTCTTGATCCAGCAAAGTGCCGAGGAAGTAGATGAGTTCCGTCAGCACGACGGTGTGGTGAAGGTGATGGTGAAGTGATCCGCGCAGGGCTTCGCCTAAGCACCGCGAGAATATGACCGAGGGTGTAATCTGTGGAGGGGGCGCCGCACACGGCTAACAGATGTTGTTGTGTGTTCTAGGTGCCCCCTCCCCATGTATATATAGGTGGGAGAGGGAGGGGAGCAGCAAGGGGGCGCCCCAAGTAGGAGGAATCCTACTTGGGCGCCTCCCCAATTCGCCCCCCCCCTCCATAAGTTCCGGAGGGGCAAGGAAGGAGGAGGGAGGAGGGAAGGAGGAGGGAGGCCGAATCCCTCCCCTTCCTTCTCTCTTCCCCTCCTTCCTTTCTCCTCTGGTGCGGCCCATATGGGGGGCGCAGCAGCCCCTGCTGGCTGCTTTGTTTCTCTTCCTGGCCCATTAGGCCCATATCTTTGCCGGGGGGGGGGGGGTGCCCGGAACCCCTTCCGGTGACCCGATATGTACCCGGTACCCTCCGGAACACATCCGGTGTCCGAATACCATCGTCCTATATACCAATCTTTACCTCTCGACAATTTCGGAACTCCTCGTCATGTCCGTGATCTCATCCGGGACTCCGAACAACATTCGGTCACCAAATCACATAACTCATATAATACAAAATCGTCATCAAACGTTAAGCGTGCGGACCCTACGGGTTCGAGAACTATGTAGACATGACCGATACACCTCTCCGGTCAATAACCAATAGCAGAACCTGGATGCTCATATTGGCTCCTACATATTCTACGAAGATCTTTATCGGTCGAACCGTTATGACAACATACGTTATTCCCTTTGTCCATCGGTATGTTACTTGCCCGAGATTCGATCGTCGGTATCTTCATACCTAGTTCAATCTCGTTACCAGCAAGTCTCTTTACTCGTTCCGTAATACATCATCATGTGACTAAGTCACTTTGCTTGCAAGGCTTCTTATGATGTGCATTACCGAGAGGGCCTAGAGATACCTCTCCGATACTCGGAGTGACAAATCCTAATCTCGATCTATGCCAACCCAACAGACACCTTCGGAGATACCTGTAGAGCATCTTTATAATCACTCACTTACGTTGTGACGTTTGATAGCACACAAGGCATTCCTCTGGTATCCGGGAGTTGCATAATCTCATAGTCGAAGGAATATGTATTTGACATGAAGAAAGCAGTAGCAATAAAAACTGAACGATCATTATGCTAAGCTAACGGATGGGTCTTGTCCATCACATCATTCTTCTAATGATGTGATCCCGTTATCAAATGACAACTCATGTCCATGGTTAGGAAACGTTAACCATCTTTGATCAACGAGGTAGTCAAGTAGAGGCTCACTAGGGACACAGTGTTTGTCTATGTATTCACACATGTATTTAGGTTTCTGATCAATACAATTCTAGCATGAATAATAAACATTTATCATGAATAAGGAAATATAAAATAAAAACTTTATTATTGTCTCTAGGGCATATTTCCTTCATTTTTATCTTGGGAAACAAGCAAACGAGAGAAAAACGGAGTCCGGAAGGTACCCGAGGTGGGCACAACCCACCTGGGCGCGCCTGGCAAGCCAGGCGCGCCCTAGTGTCTTGTGCCCACCAGGGTTGCCTTCCTGGATGTTTCTTATTTTCCTAATTTTTGTTATATTCCGAAACTGACAGAAAATATTTTTGCGGATTTTTCGGAGTCCGTTTACTTACTGTATCACGTACCTCCTCCTTTTTAGTTATTTTGGAGTGTTCCGGAAGGTTTCTTTTATGTGTTCCTCAGGTGTCATGGTTTGAATAATATTGATTTCAACATTAATAGGCGTACCTGAGATATAGTGTTTAATTCTTTGCCCGTTGACCACCTTCGGGTTAGTACCTTCGGCATTATTTATTTTGATAGCTCCAGAACGATAAATTCTTCAATGACATAAGGTCCTTCCCATTTAGAGAGAAGCTTTCCTGCAAAGAATCTAAAGTAAGAGTCGTACAAAAGAACATGTTCTCCAACTTTGAATTCCCGCTTTTGGATTCTTTTATCATGCCATCTTTTTACTTTTTCTTTAAATAACTTGGCATTTTCATAAGCTTGGGTTCTCCATTCATCTAACGAGCTAATATCAAATAACCTCTTTTGACTGGCAAGTTTGAAATCATAGTTGAGTTCTTTGATTGTCCAATATGCTTTATGTTCTAACTCAAGAGGCAAATGACAAGCCTTTTCATAAACCATTTTATAAGGAGACATACCCATAGGATTTTTATATGCTGTTCTGTAGGCCCAAAGTGCATCATCCAATTTCTTAGACCAATTCTTTCGGGACCTATTAACCATTTTTTGTAGAATTAATTTTATTTCTCTATTGCTAAGTTCAACTTGACCACTAGACTGAGGATGATAGGGTGATGCAATTCTATGGTTAACATCATATTTAGCAAGCATTTTACGGAAAGCACCATGAATAAAGTGTGAACCACCATCAGTCATTAAATATCTAGGGACTACAAACCTTGGGAAAATAACTTCTTTCAGCATTTTAATGGAAGTGTTGTGATCAGCACTACTAGTTGGAACAGCTTCTACCCACTTAGTAACGTAATCAACAGCAACCAAAATATGTGTATACCCATTAGAGGAAGGAAAAGGTCCCATATAATCAAAACCCCAAGCATCAAATGGTTCAACAACAAGTGAATAATTCATAAGAATTTCTTGACGCTTACCAATATTACCTATTCTTTGACATTCATCACAAGATAAAACAAACTTACGGGAATCTTTGAAGAGAGTAGGCCAATAAAAACAGATTGCAATACCTTGTGAGCAGTTCTATCTCCCGCATGATGTCCTCCATAAGCTTCGGAGTGACATTTCCGTAGGATTTGTTCCTGTTCATGCTCAGGTACACAACGCCTAATAATACCATCTACTCATTCTTTATATAGGTGTGGGTCATCCCAAAAGTAATGTCTTAAATCATAGAATAATTTTTTTTCTTTTGCTGGTAAGTGAAACTAGGTGGTATATATTAGCAACAATATAATTAGCATAGTCAGCATACCAAGGAGTGTTATGAGAAACATTTATTGCGGCTAGTTGCTCATCAGGAAAACTAACATTAATAGGTTGTGGGTCATCAAGAATATTTTTTAACCTAGACAAGTTATCAGCTACGGGGTTCTCAGCTCCTTTTCTATCAGTGATATGTAAATCAAATTCTTGTAGCAAGAGAACCCACCTAATGAGTCTAGGTTTAGCATCTTTCTTTTCCATAAGATATTTTATAGCAGCATGATCAGTGTGAACAATAACTTTAGAATCAACAATGTAAGATCTGAATTTGTCACAAGCAAACACCACTACTAAGAATTCTTTTTCAGTAGTAGCATAATTTCTTTGGGCACTGTCTAGAGTTTTACTAGCATAATGGATAACATTTAGTTTCTTATCAACTCTTTGTCCTAGAACAACACCAACAGCATAATCACTAGCATCACACATAATTTCAAAAGGCAAGTTACAATCAGGTGGTTGAACAATAGGTGCAGAAGTTAAGGCTTTCTTAAGTGTTTCAAAGGCTTCTACACAATCATCATCAAAAACAAATGGAACATCCTTTTGTAAAAGACTTGTAAGTGGCCTAGAAATTTTAGAGAAGTCTTTTATAAACCTCCTATAGAAACCAGCATGACCAAGAAAACTACAAATACCTTTAATATCCTTTGGACATGGCATTTTCTCAATTGCATCGACTTTAGCTTTATCCACTTCAATACCTTGTTCAGAAATTTTATGCCCCAAAACAATACCTTCATTAACCATAAAGTGACACTTTTCCCAATTCAAGACAAGATTAGTTTGCTCACATCTCTGCAAAACTCGATCAAGGTTGCTTAAGCAATCATCAAAAGAAGATCCATATACAGAAAAATTATCCATGAAAACATCAACAATCTTTTCACAAAAATCAGAGAATATAGCATTCATACATCTTTGAAAGGTAGCAGGTGCATTGCATAAACCAAAAGGCATACGTCTATAAGCATAAATTCCAAAAGGGCAAGTAAAAATGGTTTTCTCTTGATCAGGTTGTGAAATAGGTATTTGAGAAAAACCAGAATATCCATCAAGGAAGCAAATGTGTGTGTGCTTTGATAATCTTTCCAGCATTTGATCAATAAAAGGCAAAGGGTAATGATCTTTTCTAGTTGCTTTATTTAATATCCTGAAATCAATAACCATTCTATAGCCAGTGACAATTCTTTGTGGAATAAGTTCATTTTTATCATTGGGAACAACAGTAATACCTCCTTTCTTTGGGACACAATGAACGGGACTCACCCATCTACTATCAGCTATGGGATAGATTATACCTACTTCCAGAAGCTTTAATATTTCAGTTCTTACCACTTCTTTCACTTTAGGATTCAAACATCGTTGGTGATCAACAACGGGTTTAGCATCAGGTTCCATATTAATCTTGTGCTGACATAGAGTGGGACTAATGCCCTTAAGATCATCAAGAGTATATCCAATAGCAGCTCGGTTCTTCTTCAGAATTTTCAATAATCTTTCTTCTTCGTGTTCTGAAAGGTTAGCACTAATAATAACAGGATATATCTTTTTCTCATCAAGATAAGCATATTTCAAAGTGTCAGGTAATTGTTTCAATTCAAACACAGGATCACTTTTAGGTGGAGGAGGACCTCCTAGAGTTTCAATAGGCAAATTATGTTTAAGCAGAGGTCGTTGTTCAAAGAAAATTTTATCTATCTTATTTCTTTCATGCATATGCATATCATTTTTGTGGTCTAGCAAATATTGTTCTAGTGGATCAATAGGAGGCATGATGTGTACTACGCAACCTTCTTCTTGTAGATGTTGTTGGGCCTCCAAGTGCAGAGGTTTGTAGGACAGTAGCAAATTTCCCTCAAGTGGATGACCTAAGGTTTATCAATCAGTGGGAGGCGTATGATGAAGATGGTCTCTCTCAAACAACCCTGCAACCAAATAACAAAGAGTCTCTTGTGTCCCCAACACACCCAATACAATGGTAAATTGTATAGGTGCACTAGTTCGGCGAAGAGATGGTGATACAAGTGCAATATGGATGGTAGATATAGGTTTTTGTAATCTGAAAATATAAAAACAGCAAGGTAACTAGTAACAAAAGTGAGCGAAAACGGTATTGCAATGCTTCGAAACAAGGCCTAGGGTTCATACTTTCACTAGTGCAAGTTCTCTCAACAATGATAACATAATTAGATCATATAACAATCCCTCAATGTGCAACAAAGAGTCACTCCAAAGTCACTAATAGCGGAGAATAAACGAAGAGATTATTGTAGGGTAAGAAACCACCTCAAAGTTATTCTTTCTGATCGATCTATTGGGCTATTCCTATAAGTGTCACAAACAACCCTAGAGTTCGTACTAAAATAACACCTTAAGACACACATCAACCAAAACCCTAATGTCACCTAGATACTCCAATATCACCACAAGTATCCGCGGGTTTGATTATACGATATGCATCACACCATCTCAGATTCATCTATTCAAACCAACACAAAGAACTTCAAAGAGTGCCCCAAAGTTTCTACCGGAGAGTCAAGACGAAAACGTGTGCCAACCCCTATGCATAAGTTCACAAGGTCACAGAACCCGCAAGTTGATCACCAAAACATAGATCAAGTGGATCACGTGAATATCCCATTGTCACCACAGATAAACACATGCAAGACATACATCAAGTGTTCTCAAATCCTTAAAGACTCAATCCGATAAGATAACTTCAAAGGGAAAACTCAATTCATTACAAGAAGGTAGAGGGGAGAAACATCATAAGATCCAACTATAATAGCAAAGCTCGCGGTACATCATGATCGTACCAAATCAAGAACACGAGAGAGAGAGAGATCAAACACATAGCTACTGGTACATACCCTCAGCCCCGAGGGTGAACTACTCCCTCCTCGTCATGGAGAGCGCCGGGATGATGAAGATGGCCACCGGTGATGGTTTTCCCCTCCGGCAGGGTGCCGGAACGGGCTCCCGATTGGTTTTTGGTGGCTACAGAGGCTTGCGGCTGCGGAACTCCCGATCTAGATTTTGTTCTAGAGGTTTGGGATATATAAGAGGTGTTGGAGTCGAGAACAAGGCAGGGGAGTCCACGAGGGACCCACAAGGTCGGAGGGCGCGCCCTGGGGGGTGGGAGCGCCCTCCACCCTTGTGGTGGCCTCGGGACTCTTCTGGTGCATCTCCGGTACTCCGTGGGCTTCTTTTGGTCCAAAAACAATCGTCGTAAATTTTCAGCTCAATTGGACTCCGTTTGATATTCCTTTTCTGCGAAACTCAAAAACAAGGAAAAAAACAGAAACTGGCACTGGGCTCTAGGTTAATAGGTTAGTCCCAAAAATCATATAAAATAGCATATTAATGCATATAAAACATCCAAAACTGATAATATAATAGCATGGAACAATAAAAAATTATAGATACATTGGAGACGTATCAAGGCACAGCAATAGAAGCAAGACCAATTATTTCAGCCTTACTAGATAATTCTTTCTTATGAAGTTTTCTACTAAACTTGGAAAAATTAAACTCATGAGACTCATCACCAAAACTAACACCGATGGTTTGTTTCTTACAATTTGTTTTAGCATTAACGGTATTCAAGAAAGGTCTACCAAAGATAAAGGGACAAAAGTCATCTTGTGGGGAACCAAGAACTAGAAAATCAGTAGGGTATTTTATTTTCCCACACAAGACTTCAACATCTCTAACATTCCCAAGTGGTGTGATGGTGTCTCTATTAGCAAGTTTAATAGTAACATCTATGTCTTCTATTTTAGCGGGTGCTATGTCATTCATAATTTCTTGATATAAGGTAAAAGGAATAGCACTCACGCTAGCACCTAAGTCACATAAACCATGATAACAGTGATCTCCTATTTTAACTGAGACAACAGGCATGCCAACAACAGGTCTATGTTTATCTTTTTCATCGGGTTTAGCAATTCTAGCAGCTTCAACACAGAAGTAAATAACATGCCCATCTATATTTTATACCAAGAGATCAATAACCATAACAACACTAGGTTCTACTTTGATTTGTTCAGCAGGTTTAGGTGCTCTAATATGACTTTTATTGACCATGGTTGATACCTTAGCATGTATCTTTATCCTAACAGGGAAAGGTGGTTTTTCAATATAAGCAGTAGGCACAACTGGATCAACATTGTAAATAATAGTTTCATCTTTAACCACAACCGGTTCTTTAATTTTTTATTTAATAGGTGGATGATATTTAAACTACTTCTCCTTGGGAAGATCAACATGAGTAGCAAATGATTCACAGAAATAGGCTACTATCTCAGAGTCAAGTCCATATTTAGTGCTAAACTTGTGAAAATCATCGGTATTCATGAAAGATTTAACACAATCGAACTTAAGCTTAATACCTGAATCTTTACCTTCGTCGAGTTACCAATCTTCAGAGGTGCGTTTAATTCTTTCTAAAAGATCCCACCTGAATTCAATAGTCTTCTTCATAAAAGAACCAATACAAGAAGTATCTAGCATGGATTGATCATCACGAGAAAGCCGAGCATAAAAAATCTGAATGATAATTTCTCTTGAGAGCTCATGATTGGGGCATGACTATAACATTGGCTTAAGCCTCCCCAAGCTAGAGCAATACTTTCTCATTCACGAGGCCAAAAATTATATATGTAATTCCGATCACGATGAACTAGATGCATAGGATAAAATATTTGGTGAAATTCCAATTTCAATCGATTCCAGTTCCAAGATCCAATATCATCGCATAGCCTATACCATGCCAATGCTTTTCCCTTCAAAGATAAAGGGAAAACGTTCTTCTTAGCTTCATCTCCGGGCAAACCTGCAAGCTTAAATAATCCACAAATTTCATCCACATATATCAAGTGCATATCAGGATGTTCGGTTCCATCTCCTGCATAAGGATTAGCGAGCAGTTGTTCTATCATACCCGAAGGAATTTTATAATCAATATTTTCAGTAGGGGCAGTAGGTTGAGGGGTAACTAATTGTGGTTCTGGTCGAGGTGAAGATACCCCGAACAAACCCCTCAAAGGATTGTTCTCCATAGTAACAAGTGACAATAAATTTCAGCACGTAGTAATAATTTTTCCTTACCAATTTCCATTTACCAAGAGCGCTTCACTCCCCGGCAACGACGCCAGAAAAGAGCCTTTATGACCCACAAGTATAGGGGATCAATCGTAGTCCTTTCGATAAGTAAGAGTGTCGAACACAACGAGGAGCAGAAGGAAATGACAAGTGGTTAATTTTCAGCAAGGTATTTTCTGCAGGCACTGAAATAGTCGGTAACAAGTAGTTTGATAGTAAGATAATTTGTAACGAGTAAGTAATGGTAACAGTAAACAACGTGCAGCAAGGTAGCCCAATCCTTTTGTGGCAAAGGACAGGTCAAAACGGTCTCTTATGATAAGCAAAGCGTTCTTGAAGGTACACGGGAATTTCATCATATCACTTTCATCATGTTGGTTTGATTCGTGTTCGCTACTTTGATAATTTGATATGTGGGTGGACCGGTGCTTAGGTGTTGTTCTTACTTGAACAAACCTCCTACTTATGATTAACCCCTCGCAAGCATCCGCAACTACGAGAAAAGTATTAAGATAAAATCTAACCATAGCATTAAACTTTTGGGTCCAAATCAGTCCCTTACGGAATAGCGCATAAACTAGGGTTTAAGCTTCTGTCACTCTAGCAACCCATCATCAAATTACTACTCCACAATGCATTCCCTTAGGTCCAAATATGGTGAAGTGCCATGTAGTCGACGTTCACATGACACCACTAAGGGAATCACAACATACATATCATCAAAATATCGAACACATATAAAGTTCACATGATTACTTGCAACATGATTTCTCCCGTGACCTCAAGAACAAAAGTAACTACTCACAAATAATAATCATGCTCAAGATCAGAGAGGTATTAAATAGCATAATGGATCTGAACATATAATCTTCCACCAAATAAACCATATAGTAATCAACTATAAGATGTAATCAACACTACTAATCACCCACAAGTACTAGTCTAAGGTTCCGGTACAAAGATTGAACACAAGAGATGAATTAGGGTTTGAGAAGAGATGGTGCTGTTGAAGATGTTGATGGAGATGGCCCTCCCAAAGATGGGAGAGTTGTTGGTGATGACGATGATTTCCCCCTCCGGGAGGGAAGTTCCCCCGGCGGAATCGCTCCGCCGGAGGGCAAAAGTGCTCCTGCCCAAGTTCCGCCTCGAGACGGTGGCGCTTCGTCCCGAAAGTCCTCCCCTTATTTTTTTTAGGTCAAAATGACTTATATACCAGAAGAGGGGCACCGGAGGTGGGCTGAAGAGGGCACAACGTTGACCAGCCGGCTGGCCGCATAATCTACTCTAGTCCAGCCTAACTTAACGTTCATCTAAGTTAACATCCCCGGAACATATGATGCGATGTAGCACGATTTCAGAAGAATAAATCAATCGGCCGCGAAGAGGGAAAGAATAAGAGCATCTACAACCGGACCCCTTAACTCCGTCTCAAACGCCCGGGAGGCCGCCCGGTCACTGCCCGATCACGATTTTTTGACCCAGACGGGCCTCTCAAACGGCCCTCAAATGCCCGGGCTGACCGGCACCCCCCATATCCAGCCCAAATATGGGGCGGATATCGGGGCGCCCGGGCACGCCCGCCACGTCGGACCCGGCCCACGTTGGCCCACCCGACCCCACATAAAATCCTCCCCATCCGCTCGCCGGACCAATTCTTAGCTACTTCACTTCATTCCCCTCCACTCCCCTCCGCCACCCAAACTCGTCTCCGGCTATTTCCGGTCCTCTCCGGCATGACGGGCAGCGGATCCGAGTCCTTCACCTCCAGATCTGTCGACCCCGAGCTCATCCCGTGCGGTCCGTCTGGTGTCCGAACGCACTGGCAGACGCGCAACCCCTTCGGTGGCGCGCCGAGTATCGGGACGCACCATGGGCCTCGTCCGACGAGGCCATGGCACGGCGTGCCCGCCGTGCAAGGCACCAGGCGCGGGAGGCGGCGGCAGCCCTCGCGGCGGCGGATTTCGGCGAGGCGGAGTCGCGTTCTCCAGCGCCCCGTATGGCGCATCAGTCCGGGTGCCGCAACCGCGTTGTGGTGGACGTCGGCGGCTCGTCCCTGGATGGATTCATCATCGATCTGACGTCCACCGGCACCGTTAGGGTTTCGGTCTCCGACGAGGAAGAGTAGGACATGGGAGACGGCGGGGCCTTGAGTTCCGTGAGCCAACTCGTTTCCCATGCCCTACCCTACCTTGCCGGCGACCGGCCCAACACTCTGAGGAGCGCAGCCGGCCGCCGGACATGACCATGGCGGAGCCGACGCGAGCGGGGAGCGGAACCGGACGAGCTCCGCGTAGATTAGGTTTCACGTTGCATGTAATAATATGGATTTGAGGTTTATAATTTAAGGTATCCGGATGTGGAATGTGTTTTTTTTAGAGGTGACCGGTCACTGTCCATACACGCGTCCACGGGCGTTTAAAGGATCGGATTTGTCAAAGTCCGATTGTAGATGCTCTAAGGATCCAACCGAACCGACTGCCCATCATACCTCAACTCGCCGACGAATTCTGTTGTCTCATCACTCTTTTGTTGGAACTGCGTCATCAAAGAATGGACCGGCTAGCTAGCTACGAGGGAGGGAGGAATGAATGAGAGTGTCCACGCGCACACACGGCCGCTGCGTGGACGCACTTCGGCGACAGCTCGGTCGACTCGGAGGGGTTGACACGTGGATCAGCACACATTGACTGGTTGAGTGTATGCCGAATGCGGTTCGTTTTATTTGTAGTTGTAGGAAGTACTTGGCCTAGCTAACCATAGCTAGCTATTTGTAGTTGTAGGAAGTACTTGGCCTAGCTAACCATAGCTAGCTAGGTTATCGACCCAACGCACGTATTATCACCAGTACACGTCCTCACCCTCGCGAGTCTCAAGTTGGTTTCCAAGGTAGGAGAACGTTGGTTTATGTGAAGGATTTGGAGACTTGCAGTTTCAATAGTGCTCCATGTGTGTGTGAACGCTTCCACGAGAAGAAGAATAAATTCAGTCGGTCATAGTAGTAGAAAGCTGGGTAGCCGGGGAGCACGACAAGGAAATTGGTCAGCGTTCGGCGCCACCTTTTGTCTTGTGCTTATATGGCCACTAGGTACGTACGGCAGCACTTGTGACTACCCGAGTGATCAGGGTAGGGCGAACGAGCCTGTCACGTCCACCAAAGACCCCACGTAACAATCGTACTAGTATGGCAAAGGGAAAAACACGAGGCTGTACAGGCGTAGCTGCCGTGAACTTCACATGCTTCGCGCGATCCATGTTTCAACCTCAATCTATCAACGGCTGCCGGCTGGTACTGCATCGACGGACCTGCTAGCGCGGACAGACAGTGACGTCTACTTGTTTAGCGCGTGAACATTCTGGCCAACAGCGACGTTACGATCGCGTCGCGAGATGCTCCCTACTCACAAATGCTACACCTACGACCTCCCAACCAAATCTGGCCAGCTCAGCCTTTTCGTAAGTACAGTAACGTAGAAAACTTTACGCAGATGTAGCAAAGCTCCTCCCTACTAGTGCAATTATCTGACTGAAAACGACGTGTTTTTTGCTTCCACTGGTAGTAGTAGTACTCCTCGACCAGATCCCTCGCGATCAACTGGTCCACGCGGCAGTGGAGATGGTCCATGCTCCGTGCTACTCGCACATCGCCTTCGATCATTTTTTTTTATTTTTTTTTGCGGGGTGATCATGTAAAATATTGACCGCTCATGACTAGTGACGACATGGACTAATCTGTAGGTTGGATTAACAAGTGATGTAAATCAAAGGCCTATGTAAGGCACTGGCCTGTGACTCAGAGCATCTATAATCGCAGTCCTCAAATCCGATCACGGACGGGGTGTTCAGCCACTATCCAGACACAAAATTGCAAACCAACTGACTCTTGCAAATCCGGCCCAAACCTCCGAACTAGCCGGCACTCACCATATCCGGTCCATATTTTAGGCGGATATGGGGACACTCGGACGTTTGGACCCATCCCAAATCCTCTCAAAATTGACTAGTCCTCCACTTCGACCCAACTCCCGCCTCTGCAGAGCAGCCCACCTCCTCCCTACTTGTCGCCCCCCTCTGTCGTCGCCGACAACCCTGTCCACCACCATGCTGATGGGTGATGCCTCCGCGAAATCGGTCGGCCTTGCCGACCTACCACCAGATCCTTGCAATGTCAAGAACCTTGCCTGGAAGAACCACCGCCGAAGACAGCACGAGCGGGAGGCGGCGACGAAGGCAGCTGCAGAGCTAGCCGGTGCTGAGATGGCATTCGTGCCTGATGCTGAGGACATGGACTTTGGCGCAACACAGACCCATCCGAATGTCATGGTCGTGGGGATAAACAACTTGTCGGTCGAGCATGACTCCTTCCCTCCCTCCCAGTGGACGGACATCTTGGATTTGAGCTTTTCGTCGTCCCCGACGTGTCCATGATTGCCGACTCGCCGCAGTTACAAAGGCATCGGGCAGTGCCGGCTCCGGGCATGCCCACACGCTGTTTGACGGGACGCCCGACCAAGACTCGGTATATTCTTTGCCCCCATTCACACTTGCATTCGTAGATTCCTTTGTTGCACATACCATAGGATCAAACTTGTAAGACGATAGTTAAGTTGCGATGCATATTGTAGAAACAAATGTAGCAAGATATGATAAATGATGATCAACAATCTTTGCAATTTACCATGGGGGTACCAACGCCTCAGTGTTTGAAGTTGGGCAAACATCACACAATAAAAAGAAGAAAGTTGGTGTGAAAATAGTGAAGCCAAGAGGTCCGACATTCACACAATTTGAAGATGTTTTGTTGTGTGAAAGTTGGTGTGATACTAGCATGGATCGGATTTGTGAAATAAAGCAAAAAAAAGCGAGAAATATTGAGAAAAAATTCACAGACTTTACCATGAGCACAAACACTATGTGTAGCCACAGCCAATCTCTACCGACCGTGTCAAGTGCTCTTTCCAACATAGATGGTCTCTCATCCAAGAGGCCGTGAGAAAATTTGTTGGTTATCTCAAACAAGTTGTTCGCTGGAACCAAAGTGTTATCGGCGTTCAAACCCATGCCACTTTGGTGGTGGCTTTGTACCATCAAGTGGAGAAGAAAGCATTTACTTTTTTCATTGTTCGATGAAATTGAATGGGAAACCCAAGTGGCAAACCGTCCTCAAGGAGATTGAAAACGACACGAAAAAAGATGGAGAAAAACTATGGTTTTAGCTCCGCTCAATAAATTGGATTGGACAAGGAGGAAGAGGAAAATGGTGGGGAGGACATGCAAGCAACCTTGTCGAAGAGAAACCGGCAGATGATGGGGAACAAGTGGGAGAAGGAGAGGGTGACGTGTGAAGGCGCAACAAGAAAATTGTTCGCCACTTGTACGGACATTTTTCCACCGATGAGGTGAAGAAGGAGGAAAGGTACAAGATGTTTCATCGATGTGCAAAGGGAGAATATAGAGTGCGACTAGGGGGAAGGCTGACCTTTTAGAAGGACAAAACAGAATTGGAGAGGCAAGAGAAGGTTGCAAAATGGGAACTTGAACAAACGGTGACAATGCAAAGGCTTTAGTTCAAAGAGAGAAGTTGAGCCTTGCGAGAGAGATGGAGGAGTCAAGGATCATGTTGCAGGACATCAACCTTTTGGATGATGAAGGGAAGAAATGGTTGGTCCGCATGAAGAGGATCAATGACCACGACAACTGAAGTCATTAATTCATTCGTGTATCGCCTATTTATGTGTGAATTGTTGAATTTTATTTTGGCATGTAATGAATTTATTCGTGCAACACTATATTTATATCGTTAAATTTATGATAATTTTGCGTTGTATGATCGACGTGCATGGATTTGCATGTATTTGGGCATTGAGATATGAGGAGTGTGGTTGTGGAGGCCGGGCTTGTCCGCAGATGTATAGGTGCTCACATTTGCTAATTGTGATTGTAGATACTCGTAACCGAAAGTGGGGAAACTTGTAACACCCCCAGTGGTTAGCTACAATAACCCTTTACTAATCATGCCACGTCACCACGATTACTGTTGCTAATCTCGCGTTAGTTCAAAACAACTCAAATTCAAATTTAAAATAAAGTCAAAAGATAAAAGTTTTCTAATATCAAAACTAAAATGTTCGGGTTGTAGCAAATAAATCATGGTTAGTGTTGGTGAAGAAATCACATTTTTATAAAGTGTTTAAAGTCATCAAAATAATTAAAACAGCAGCAATCACATTTAAATAAATGCCTTTTCAAATTAATAAAATATTAAACTACTTTATTTAATCGCTAAAAGTTTATGTGGCAGTGGTATATTTCTAACTACTAAATTAGGGCTAGTTCTATATTTTACATAATTAAAATAAACAGAAATAATGAAACAAAACAGAAGACAAAATTAAAAAAACAAGAGTTAAAACAAAAGGAAAAAGAAACCCTCCCCCCCGACTGGGCCAAGCCCAGCTGGCCTCAGCCAACCAGGCCGGCCCAGCAGCCCCTGGCTAGAACCCCCCCTGCGCGACCCCGAAACCCTAACCCGTCGCCCCACTCACCCCCTCGCTCTCGTCTTCCCATCCCCGATCCCATATGGATCGGGCCAGATCCCGCCGCCGTTCGCCGTCGCCGCTCGCACCGCGTCGGTCGCCTCCTCGTCCTCCTTCCCAGCGCGCCTCCTCGAGCCTCGCCGACCACCTACACGGCAACGGCTGTGAGTGCTCCCCTCCCCTCTCTGCTCCCGTCCAGTCGCCTCGCGCGCGACGCCGCACGCCACGCTCGCCTCTCCACCCCGCGGCCGCTCCGCGCCGCCGCGTCGTCCATCGCCATGCCCCGCCTCGCTGCCGCCCGCCCGCGCCGTGCTCGCCTGTGCCGAGCCGCCCGTGCACCTAGCCGCGCCTCTGTCGTGCCCCCGCTACACCCTCCTCGCGCCCGTCACCGCCGCCCCGTGCCGTCCCGCACTCCGCCCGCGATCGCCGCGCGCAACGCGTGACACGACCGCGCCCGATGCGTGCCCGCCCGCACGCCCATGGCCGCCTTCGCCCCAGCTGCTTCTCTGCTTCCCCCTCGCGCCTGCTGCCGCTGCCCCGCGCCCCTACCCCCACTGCTCGCTGCAGCCGCCGCCCGCTGCTGCTATGCTGCCGCCGCCGTCCGCCCGCTGACCCGCTCCGCCGCTCGCCTGCGCCGCCTCCCTCTGCCGCTGCGGTTTTGCCCGCGCACGCGCTGTGCCCGGACGTGTCCGGCGCCCGAATGGGCACGGCTGCGGACACGTCCGCCCGGGCCACTGACAGAGGGCCCCCCCCCCCCCCCCCCACAGAACGTTTAGTTAAAAAGAAAAATGTAATAGAAATAGATAATAAAAATAAATAAGTAAATATTAATTGATTAATTAATTAACTATGTTAGTTTAAAACTAATAAAATTAGTTAACCTAATTAGCTAGTTAGTAGCTAATATGATAATTAGGTCAGACTAGTCTATGACAGTGGGACCCACTGGTCAGTTGACTAGTCAACTGTCAAGTTGACTGCTGACATCAGCATGACATCATTGCTGATGCAGTAAACAATTTATGTATTAAAATAATTCAAGATGGTTAATAAAACTTCAGAATTCAATATAAATTAAACCGTTGCTCAGATGAAAATACTTTGTACATGAAAGTTGCTCAGAACGACGGGACGAATCCGAATACGAAGTCCGTTCGTCCGCCACACGTCCCTAGCATAGCTAACATGCAACAATTCTCCTCCGGTTCGTTTGTCCGAAAATGCCAAACACCGGGGATACTTTTCTGGATGTTTTCCCCCTTCGCCGGTATCACCTATCCCTGCGTTAGATCACCCCTGGCACCGCGTATTGCCTTGTTGTATTCTGTGTTGCATAAGTTTGTTGTGTATTTATTTGTTTCCTCCCCCTCTTCTCTCTCGGTAGACCCCGCTACAGACGCATTTCCCGAGACCGACGCAGCTCAGGAGCCCGACGACACCACTGACGACCTTGCCCTTGCCGCCGAGCAACCAGGCAAGCACCCCCCCTTGAGCATACCGATATCGCCTATTCTTTCTCTCTCATGCTTGCATTAGATTTGCTGCTGCTACTGCTTTACCTATTCTGATGCATAGCCTGTTTATTGTAACCTGTTATTGATACCTTACCAGCTTATCCTAAACTGCTTAGTATAGGCTGGGTAGAGACCTATCAGTGACCCCACTTATCCCGACTACCCCGCTGGATTATCTGAAGACCCGATCAATGGGATTGAGGACCAGACCCCGGCACCGCACATCACCCCCTTAGTTGTAACGACACTGCAGCGTTACTATCGAGTGCCGAGGTTGAAACCTCTTGTAGCACTTCTGATGTTAACTCTTCAAAGTAGCTATTCGGTCGTGGTCATCGAGGGTGATTCCTCCTTCACCGCTTCCGATAACGACGCCGTCGTACAACACCTCAAGTGTGAACCCAGCGAGGGTGATTCCTCCGAGCTCACCTTGACAGATACATCGAGTAGGAATCCAACGAGGGTGATACCTCGGATTCCCCCTGATGTCATGGACACACGGATACTTGGACTGTATTATTGTTACTTGGAAAGGCGGGTCGACCCTGAGGGGTACCCGCGTGTGATGTGAAGACGGGTTGCCTGTATGGTGCCCGAGTGATGAATACGAGGCGTGGCCGGGCATTCTTGGCCCTTGCCGCAAGTCCTCGAGACGGGGCGACGGGGTCACATCGATCGTGAGTCTCTGCTTGTTACCGCACCCCCAAGGTACTAACGATTTGGATATTTGATTCGAGTGGGCCTCTGGCCCGATAGCACCAACCATCATGTGGGCATAGTATGGGCATTCTGCATCATATGCATCAGCCGAAGGCTCTGTCAGACGTCCAGTTCAGCAGTGCGGCATGCAGTGATTGGCGCCATTCACGACAGAGGTGGTGCTTGGATCTGAGCCATGTGCGCAACGACCCGGAGGGCGAGGGGCGATGGCCCAAGACCCCCGAGCGCTTAGGATGTAGACCGGCGGGGACCTCTCTGCTGAGCTCTAGGTAGGGCTGCGGTGTGTCGTTTGGCCGAGGCCGGACATGACCCGGAAAAGTGTGTCCGGCCGGAGTTAAGCGAGCGTGGTGGGTAAGTTGGTGCACCCCTGCAGGGAAGAACTAATCTATGCATAGCCAAATCCTCGGTAACGGACACTCAGAGTTGTATCCCGATCGATACAACTAAATTGGATACTATGGCTCTGGGATTGCTTCTCGCAGGGAGTCGAGAAGGGATCTCAGGACGAGGTTGATGACTGTATGGCTCTGGGATTGCTTTCTCGCAGGGAGTCGAGAAAGGATCTCTGGGTGAGGTTGAGACTTAATGATACTACTACCTTATGCTGTACTAATCTACACTCTTCTAATGCTGCAAGACCTCTGAAGATGCTAGTCTTCGATAGGACTAGGCCTCCTCTCTATTCTGGCATTTCTGCAGCCCAGTCCACATATACAGCCTCTCTTTGATAATGTTGCATATGTAGTGTAGATCCTTGCTTGCTGAGTACTTCGGATGAGTACTCATGGTTGCTTTGCTTTCTTTTTTCCCCATACCCTTTTGATGCAACCAGATGACGGAGCCCCGGATATAGCTGCCCCCGCCGACGATTGCTACAACCACCTCGAGAGTGGTTACTTCTACGAGCTGGCCGACGACCAGGAGTAAGATCGGAGGGTCCCAGGCAGGAGGCATACGCCTTTCGATCATAGTGGTTTTCTTTTCCCCCGCCTTTTAAGGGCTTATCTGTGTTTTCTTTTATATCTGTACTCAGATATCTGATGCTTCCGCTGACGCTTGTATGCGAGCTTATGTATTCGAGCCCTCGAGGCCTCTGGTTTGTAATATAAAGCTTGTATGACTTTATTTATGTTTTAGAGTTGTGTTGTGATATCTTCCCGCGAGTCCTTAGGCTTGATCGTGTGCATTTGCGTGTATGATTAGTGCACGATTAAGCCGGGGGCGTCACAAATTGGTATCAGAGCCGACTGCCTGTGGGAACACCCCTTTCCAACTCCTTGGTGAAGTTGAGTCTAGAAACCAAAAACTGTTTTACTAACTTGGCTGTGTGGCTTACGGGCCCATGTCGCCAATTGGGTGGTATTAGGATCTTTTACTCCTCGACCTATACTCTGGGACTCTGACCTCTCGTCTATTCGGGTTAAATATTTTACTAACTCCAACATTAGGTTCTCGTAACCACTTTCTCCCGGAGAGCCCCGTCATTCCAGATGATCGCCTACTTCATTCGAAGATTCCGACGATACTCTACATTGATTTCCCGAGACTCTTGTACTCGCCGTCTTTGCAATTCCCTACCACCGATAAATCCTGATGGATAACTACATACACTTGTCGTTCATACACTCATTCCAGCTACTCTTTTGTTCCATCCGACTTATCAAATTACCTTCCGATGTTCCCAAAAGTTCTTCGTCCCTACCACCTTGCAGTTCCCTACCGTATGGATACACTTACGAATAATTCCTCACATTACCGGGGATCCGTTCATCCCCAGTTGTTCTTGTGTTTCACGAAATACCTCGTATTACTATACGACCTTCCAAAAATCCTCTGCAGCCTACTGCTTTTGATATTCTTCTGATCTGCTTGCATTATGGTTAGTTCCATATGTCAAGTAAACATCGTTGATACCCCTTGTCACTATCATTCTGATCCTATTGATTCAACATGTGTGCGAATACTCACAATCATCAGTTGTGTCCTACTAATTCATCCTTCCGGCTCAGACGTCATTTATGTATATGAGCTGGATCTCGGTAAATCAATCCTTGATTGATTGGCAATCTAATTCTATTCATCATACTCATCTTTTTATTAGAGCATCTGCCTCTGATTCCCCGATTTTGGAATCATAAACCTTCGCAATTAAGCATCGAATTATTCAAATGTTTCCATAAACCAATGCCCTTGCATTTCTTCTTCTTCTGGTTGATTATCGCTACTCACGTCAGATCCTTTGTCGTCTACCTGATCTTTTGTTGGAATAATATCCGACAGTATCCTTCATATTCAAACATCTTATGGGCTATTCCCTTGATATTTAGTACCCCCGGTACATTGTATCATCTGCTTTGACTACGATACTCTGCTTTCGAACTCGCATCTCTTGCTTTGGTTGATGGTTGTATGGATTCATAAAATGTCCCGATGGGTTGTATCTATGCTTCTGCCATCAGCAAGAACCCAGAAAATTCTACGAGTCATACTCTTCTGGTGCTTCACCAGATAAATTTTTAGCACTACAATTTCTTCGAAACCGAGGAGTGAATGAAAGGTTATGCATTGAGGAAGTGGGAGTTGACCTTGAACCTTTGTGCTCATGCTCATGGAAACGATGTAGATCCTATCATGGAAGCTCCTTGTAATAATAGTTATCCCCTTGATATAATACCCTCTCGTACCTGTGTTGTGTCCCTTGCAACCATGGAACTGACCATGACTGTTCTTCTTTGAATTCCAATTCTTGGACAACTTAAAATACTTGTCTTCTGCAGATCATTTCATCCGTCCAATCTCTACTCCGATTTACCTTCCGGTATTACCGCTAGTACTTGTTACTAGGAAGTTTAATACCCCATCACCTCATTCCTAGCCTGATCAGCTATATCGATATCGTGCAACCTTTTAACTGTGCTACCTGGTCCTTATTCCCGGAGCACAACTTCCGACGATGAACTAAGCTTACATCGATCTTCCTCGTCTTATCATTTCACCTCGAACAACAAGCTTGACTTCGAGTTTGTGTCGTAACCGTGGTTCCAATAACCTTTCGCTTCATCATTCCTTTGACTTGATGTCATCACCGACCAATTACATCTTCATGAAATCTCTCGACAATTGTGTCGTGATCATCATCAACATTCCGAGCTCTTCCAGGATATCAATAGAATTCATAGTGAGAAATATCATCCTTGCCCCCTCAATGAATTGTTGCTGAGCCCACGGGCACTATCCTCATCTTTTCCTGGCTAAAATTGTATGACTTATTTTATAAGTTGTTTTGATGGATCCTTTGTGTATCCAAAGGCTGACCTTTACTTGATGACCATGTCTATACTATCTCGAAGCCTGTCTGTGGTACTCCGATTTTCAATAAGGACATTTGAAGCATAATGCTAAAATTTCTTTTTCAATTATCCAAACACCATTGTATGGGTAATGTCATGGAATTTCTCTCCCCTTACCTAAAGCGTTTTCTACTTTCTATCCTGCCATGGATATCATGCTCTGCTTGTCCTTGCGAAGGATATACCCCTGGAATATGTGTTTAGACACATTTTCCTTTCCATTGTTCTGTTTAATCTGATGATCATAATTACCTTTCCATTGTTTTGTTTAACCTTTCTTGTGATCTATATGATCTAAGCAGTAATAATTCACTGCTTATGTAAACACCTCGGTGTACAACTCTGTCAGTGAGACCCTGTTTCTACTGTTGATGACATTCCGGTAACCACCGATGGACGAGAACTTTGCCTATTGGTCCGCCTCGTACAAAGAGCAGGAAAATGGTTCTCTTCGTCCCTCGCCCTTGGTACCGATGTTGTTGCCGACATAACCGATGGACTATCCTCTGACATGCCTTGCTTACATGATCGAGCAAGACGTCACCGCCTTCCTACTTTTAACCCACATGGTGGGCCCATAACCCACAGTTCCACAGGATCGAAACCTGACTCTCCTGTACACCCCCAGTTCCCAAAGTTATTCCTCGCGCGTGGCCTCGTATGTAATTCACGGGCCACCTCCCGATAGATCGTCAATTCTGGTATCAGACATAATACCTATTCTCGTTGCTCTGGACCCCCTTTCGCACTTTGTTTCAGACATCGAACGATTGTCTATCCGCTTGAAACTCTTTATTGTAACTTCTTACCTTGCTCTCGATGTTTTCTTAAGTTTCAACTCGAGAGATACCCATGTGTCCATTCATGGGATAACCTCCACATGATAACCCCTTTAAGCATTCTATCATTGTCGAGTTACCCCTTGTCCCTTCGTAAGTACGGTGAAGATACTAAAGGAAGAACGACAACTTCATCATGGTGCATTGATGGAGAGAAATGAAGGCATCAATGTAATGGATCGACCTCTTCGAGAAGAGCAGCCAAAACCGAGAAGATCCATTAAAATTTCGTAACCAGAATTTTCCACCTTACTCGCCCGCTTAAATCTCGGGACGAGATTTCTTGTAGTGGAGGAGATTTGTAACACCCCCAGTGGTTAGCTACAGTAACCCTTTACTAATCATGCCACGTCACCACGATTACTGTTGCTAATCTCGCATTAGTTCAAAACAATTCAAATTCAAATTTAAAATAAAGTCAAATTATAAAAGTTTTCTAATATCAAAACTAAAATGTTCGGGTTGTAGCAAATAAATCATGGTTAGTGTTGGTGAAGAAACCACATTTTTATAAAGTGTTTAAAGTCATCAAAATAATTAAAACAGCAGCAATAACATTTAAATAAATGCCTTTTCAAATTAATAAAATATTAAACTACTTTATTTAATCGCTAAAAGTTTATGTGGCGGTGGTATATTTCTAACTACTAAATTAGGGCTAGTTCTATATTTTACATAATTAAAATAAACAAAAATAATTAAACAAAACAGAAGAGAAAATTAAAAAAACAAGAGTTAAAACAAAAGGAAAAAGAAACCCTCCCCCCCCCCCCGACTGGGCCAAGCCCAGCTGGCCTCAGCCAACTAGGCCGGCCCAGCAGCCCCTGGCTAGAACCCCCCCTGCGCGACCCCGAAACCCTAACCCGTCGCCCCACTCACCCCCTCGCTCTCGTCTCCCCATCCCCGATCTCATCTGGATCAGGCCAGATCCCGCCGCCGTCGCCGCCGTTCGCCGTCGCCGCTCGCACCGCGTCGGTCGCCTCCTCGTCCTCCTTCCCAGCGCGCCTCCTCGAGCCTCGCCGACCACCTACACGGCAACGGCTGTGAGGGCTCCCCTCCCCTCTCTGCTCCCGTCCGGTCGCCTCACGCGCGACGCCGCACGCCACGCTCGCCTCTCCACCCCGCGGCCGCTCCGCGCTGCCGCGTCGTCCATCGCCATGCCCCGCCTCGCTGCCGCCCACCCGCGCCGTGCTCGCCTATGCCGAGCCACCCGTGCACCTAGCCGCGCCTCTGCCGCGCCCCCGCTACACCCTCCTCGCGCCCGTCACCGCCGCCCCGTGCCGTCCCGCACTCCGCCTGCGGTCGCCGCGCGCAACGCGCGACACGACCGTGCCCGATGCGTGCCCGCCCGCACGCCCATGGCCGCCTTCGCCCCAGCTGCTTCTCTGCTTCCCCCTCGCGCCTGCTGCCGCTGCCCCGCGCCCCTACCCCCACTGCTCGCTGTAGCCGCCGCCCGCTGCTGCTATGCTGCCGCCGCCGTCCGCCCGCTGACCCGCTCCACCGCTCGCCTGCGCCGCCTCCCTCTGCCGCTGCGGTTTTGCACGCCCGCACGCTGTGCCCGGACGTGTCCGGCGCCCGAATGGGCACGGCTGCGGACACGTCCGCCCGGGCCACTGACAGAGGGGCCCCACACCCCCCCCCCCCCACAACAGAATGTTTAGTTAAAAAGAAAAATGTAATAGAAATAGGTAATAAAAATAAATAAGTAAATATTAATTGATTAAGTAATTAACTAAATAATTAATTAACTTTGTTAGTTTAAAACTAATTAAATTAGTTAACCTAATTAGCTAGTTGGTAGCTAATGTGATAATTAGGTCAGACTAGTCTATGACAGTGGGACCCACTGGTCAGTTGACTAGTCAACTGTCAAGTTGACTGCTGACATCAGCATGACATCATTGCTGATGCAGTAAACAATTTCTGTATTAAAATAATTTAAGATGGTTAATAAAACTTCAGAATTCAATATAAATTAAATCGTTGCTCGGATGAAAATACTTTGTACATGAAAGTTGCTCAGAACGACGGGACGAATCCGAATACGAAGTCCGTTCGTCCACCACATGTCCCTAGCATAGCGAACATGCAACAATTCCCCTCCGATTCGTTTGTCCGAAAATGCCAAACACCGGGGATACTTTTCCAGATGTTTTCCCCCTTCACCGGTATCACCAATCCCTACATTAGATCACCCCTGGCACCGCGTACTGCCTTGTTGTATTCTGTGTTGCATAAGTTTGCTGTGTATTTATTTGTTTCCTCCCCCTCTTCTCTCTCGGTAGACCCCGCTACAGACGCATTTCCCGAGACCGACGCAGCTCAGGAGCCCGACGACACCACTGACGACCTTGCCCTTGCCGCCGAGCAACCAGGCAAGCACCTCCCTTGAGCATACCGATATCGCCTATTCTTTCTCTCTCATGCTTGCATTAGATTTGCTGCTGCTACTGCTTTACCTATTCTGATGAATAGCCTGTTTATTGTAACCTGTTATTGATACCTTACCAGCTTATCCTAAACTGCTTAGTATAGGCTGGGTAGAGACCTATCAGTGACCCCACTTTATCCCGACTGCCCCGCTGGATTATCCGAAGACCCGATCAACGGGATTGAAGACCAGACCCCGGCACTGCACATCAACCCCTTAGTTGTAACGACACTGCAGTGTTACTATCGAGTGCCGAGGGTGAAACCTCTTGTAGCACTTCTGATGTTAACTCTTCAAAGTAGCTATTCGGTCGTGGTCATCGAGGGTGATTCCTCCTTCACCGCTTCCGATAACGACGCCGTCGTACAACACCTCAAGTGTGAACCCAGCGAGGGTGATTCCTCCGAGCTCACCTTGACGGATACATCGAGTAGGAATCCAACGAGGGTGATACCTCGGATTCCCCCTGATGTCATGGACACATGGATACTTGAACTGTACTATTGTTACTTGGAAAGGCGGGTCGACCCTGAGGGGTACCCGCGTGTGATGTGAAGACGGGTTGCCTGTATGGTGCCCGAGTGATGAATACGAGGCGTGGCAGGGCATTCTTGGCCCTTCCCGCAAGTCCTCGAGACGGGGCGACGGGGTCACATCGATCGTGAGTCTCTGCTCGTTACCGCACCCCCAAGATACTAATGATTTGGATATTTGATTCGAGTGGGCCTCTGGCCGGATAGCACTAACCATCACGTGGGCATAGTATGGGCGCTCTGCATCGTATGCATCAGCCGAAGGCTTTGTCAGACGTCCAGTTCAACAGTTCGGCATGGAGTGATTGGCGCCATTCACGACAGAGGTGGTGCTTGGATCTGAGCCATGTGCGCAACGACCCGGAGGGCGAGGGGCGATGGCCCAAGACCCCCGAGCGCTTAGGATGTAGACCGGCGGGGACCTCTCTGCTGAGCTCTAGGTAGGGCTGCGGTGTGTCGTTTGGCCGAGGCCGGACATGACCCAGAAAAGTGTGTCCGGCCGGAGTTAAGCGAGCGTGGTGGGTAAGTTGGTGCACCCCTGCAGGGAAGAACTAATCTATGCATAGCCAAATCCTCGGTAACGGACACTCAGAGTTGTATCCCGATCGATACAACTAAATTGGATACTATGGCTCTGGGATTGCTTCTCGCAGGGAGTCGAGAAGGGATCTCAGGACGAGGTTGATGACTGTATGGCTCTGGGATTGCTTTCTCGCAGGGAGTCGAGAAAGGATCTCTGGGTGAGGTTGAGACTTAATGATACTACTACCTTATGATGTACTAATCTACACTCTTCTAATGCTGCAAGACCTCTGAAGATGCTAGTCTTCGATAGGACTAGGCCTCCTCTCTATTCTGGCATTTCTGCAGCCCAGTCCACATATACAGCCTCTCTTTGATAATGTTGCATATGTAGTGTAGATCCTTGCTTGCTGAGTACTTCGGATGAGTACTCACGGTTGCTTTGCTTTCTTTTTCCCCATACCCTTTTGATGCAATCAGATGACGGAGCCCCGGATACAGCTGCCCCCGCCGACGATTGCTACAACCACCTCGAGAGTGGTTACTTCTACGAGCTGGCCGACGACTAGGAGTAGGATCGGAGGGTCCCAAGCAGGAGGCCTACGCCTTTCGATCGTAGTGTTTTTCTTTTGCCCCGCTTTTTAAGGGCTTATCTGTGTTTTCTTTTATATCTGTACTCAGATATCTGATGCTTCCGCTGACGCTTGTATGCGAGCTTACGTATTCGAGCCCTCGAGGCCTCTGGCTTGTAATATAAAGCTTGTATGACTTTATTTATGTTTTAGAGTTGTGTTGTGATATCTTCCCGTGAGTCTTTAGGTTTGATCGTGTGCATTTGCGTGTATGATTAGTGCACGATTAAACCGGGGACGTCACAAAACTCTACATGGAAAATTCCCCATTACCGGAGTCGGTTATTAGTCGCGGACTGTAAGACTATTGTCGTTGTCGATCATCAACGGTGAGTTATCACGAGTTCACGACCAAAGTCTTGCTCAACGAGTGCCATGAACAAGAAACCAGAACCGCCAAGAGAGTCAATGATCCAAGAACCTTCGGGTGGAGATAGACTCTCAGAATATGGTCGGACATGAAGGGTTGGCTTGATGCGCTGGAGTTGGACATCGCGAGTTTGGGAGGTATTTGCACGGTTCATGCTTGGTGGGCGGCGACAGTTCTTAGGCATGGTCATGAGAAAAAGACGATCTCATCGTTTCTCATGCTTGTCACCTGGGAGATGTGGAACGAAATGGATGTAAGAGTTTTCTGCACCAAATCGACAATGACAACTATCTTGATAGACAATATCAAAACGAAAGCTAGGAATTGGGTTCTCACGGGGGAGAAACATTTGAGTCCTTTGTTGCCGCGAGAGTAGGCTTTTTCTTTCTCATTTATTGAGGTGTAATTGACCTCGTTAAACTATGTTTGTTGTCCCCTCTTTTTTAATGAGATGAGTCAAAGTTTTCATCTGTTTGGAAAAAATATCCAAGATCCAAATCTCCATTATTAGCGTTCTCCTATGTGTCAGAAACAATGGCCGTGTTCTTCTTAGCACGTTACCAGCGACAAGTCAAAACATCTCGAAGCAGACATGCTGGCCGGTCAACCAGTGAAACCAGTCACATTGGAACCATTAATTGGCAGTCCACCGGCGACGTGGTGACGACGAGAAGTACGTCGAGCCGGAACCAGGCCCGACGTCGCCATTAACTGTAGCTACTGTACCGGCGACGTGATGCACAAGTGCGACCAACACAGACAAAATTCTTTCGGCCATTTTTTGCTGGGACGGATGTAGCAACAACCACCACATCGATCGATCCATCGATCTCCATCCGCATATACATACGCCACACACGGACGGAACGGTCGTCTCGTTGCATCATCGTTCGTTAGCAGTACGCACCCACACCGATCTCGTCTGATCCGATCTGAGGCCAACTCCAGCGCACGACCCCAAACAGACGTCCGTTTTGCTCGAATTCTGTCCGTTTGAGTAGAGTAATGGGGTCGTGTCCAGGCCTTTCCTGGGATGCGCCGGCCGTGCGCCCAACGCGCGGACGCATCCCGTCCGCGTACATTCTTCTTTTCAAGCAAATATCTTTTTTTATCATTGATTTTTAATACATGAAAGTACATTACCAAAATTTAACTAGAAAAGTAAGACAAAAAAAAAACAAGAACCACGAGAAGACATTTTAGAAGATAACCAACTTCCATAACTGCTCCCGTAAGTTGGATTAGTGCCTTCTCGATGCATTCATTGTTGATTTGCGGAAACTCGATCTTGCGTGCTTCTTCCTTCTTGGAGTTTAAAGAAGTAGACGTTGCTTCCTTGCATCTAATCTCATGTCTAGACTCTATTCTAGCAACAAGTGCACTAGTCTCATCTCTAGCCTCTATTCTAGCTAAAAGTGCACAAACATCTAGTAAATTGTGCTCTATCAATATATCGATGTACTCTTCTTCCCAATACCAAAAATTGCATCTATTCTACACAATAAAAATTTAAGTTAGCACAACTAGTCAAATCCGAGAGCACAACCGAAACTAAGTAGCACATACCCCATCGGTTGAGCACTTGATGAACACCCATCCGGGATGCTCCGACGTTGTACAAACATGGCGCAAGACCTTCTTTGGGCAGTGGTCGCACTTAATGAGTGACAAGGGTGCGCCGACGAGCTTTTGGGCCAGCAACGAGCCCGGCCGATGGCCGTTCGTGTATCTGCCGACGAACCGCCGACGGTGTAGATCCGAGCGGCTAGAGAAGGAGTCAGTACCTGCATGCGGCCTTGCCAGGGCCTCCCGGCCCGGTGCCCGGCCAGTCCCTGGCACGGCGCGGCCTCCCGCAACCGGGCGAGCTCAAGTCCGGCCGGATCCGCTCCAAATCCGACCGCCGGGAGCGCAAATCAGGTGGTCGTGGTTGGGTAGCTCGGGTCGTCGAGGGCTGCGACAAGGGTTGGGCCGAGCGCGCGGCTGAGCTGCACAGCGGCAATGGCAGCGGTGGCGGCGACGAGGGACGAGAGTGGGGGGGGGGGGGGGGGGGGGGGGTGCGGCTGGAGTGCTCGGTGGAGAGGGGGGAGGATAGAAAAAGGGAGGTATGTGCCACCGACGGGCGGCCAGGGGAGGACAAGCGGGCGCGGCCCGGCCGTCCGCGCGGTGTCCGTTTCACCTCAAAGGTGGCCCAAACTTGGACCAGGGATGGGTCTAAAGCAGACATAAAACGGACAAAAGTCCATTTACGCCCGCGCGCTGGGCCGCCTGGTATGTCCGTTTTACTCCAAACGGACGCACCCGGACACCGGACAGGATGAGGTCATGCGCTGAAGTTGGCCTGATGCGCTTCCATCCAACCGTCCGGCAGCGGTGTGTGGATGGCCGTGTCTGTCGATCCCAGAAACGGCAGTATGGCAGATGTGGTTGGCAGCCAGGAGCGGCGGGGTGGCCGTGTACCGTGTACGTGTTTCTCTTGAGAAGATGTGCATGCGGTGTTCATTGCGGTGGCCGGTTCTTGGTGCAGATTGTTGGCGATGAATTTGGCGGCAAGTTGTGGAAACATCTGCGAAAGGCTCTGTTGGAGAAGCTATTTGTTCATGCGACCATGCGAGAGAAGAAAAGAAGAAGAAGAATTTGTTTCCTTCTTGCAGCAGTATCTGTGTATGAGTCGATGCGGGACGCAAGGCAAGGGGTGTTCCCTCCTCTTTTATCGAGCGACCGCGGGGACGACAGAGTGATGCTGGTTGGCAAGCTTTCCGTTTCAAAGATGCTAAGTCAGCCCAGAGCGAGGCCTATGCGTAGGAAACTCAACAAACGCCCAATTAAGGCAGAATGATGGTACCCGCAATTTCCCTGGAGCTGATCCCTTTGCCGCCCTAATGAAAGAAATACCAGTTAATGAACAGAGAAGCCCCAACAAAATTCATTGCCTTTGTACCACAGTCCACAGCAGCTGCGAGCAAGCATTTACGCTAGTCCTATAGCACTCTTGGAGTGACAGTCATTGATGATGCTACTTCTAGAGTAATCACTGTCCGAATGTCGCGGAGTTTAAGACGCAAACATGGCCCCTGTATGTGGCTCTGGCCGCGCGATGCACGGATCTGACGGGGACCCGCGGTCCAACGGAGCGGAGCGGAGCGCGAAGCCTGGGAGTTTGTCTGAGCCCCTCCTCATTTGGCCTGGAGCGACATTTATTAGAGAGTAGGATTGTTTTACTACCCAAATATCGAAACTGTATGTTGTTCAAACTTCCAAGCCGCGTAGCTTTCGGAAGACAAGGCAAAAAGCAAAAAAAAAAGCAATTTTGTGTCCTGCTTGTGTTGTGACCACTACGGACAGCACTTGTCCGATGCAAGCGAGTGATCGGATCAAGGCGATCGAGCCTCCTGCCACGGCCGCCGTAAAAGCCCGTAACTAACTAAACACACATGGTTCGGATCCCGGGTCGTGCTCCCCGGCCGCCCGAGACCCGTACCGACACTTTTTACTCACACGCCTGGCCGGCGTGTGACATGGATTCATGGAGGAGCTTTGGCTGATTGAAGTGTGCCCAGTGTGTGTCAGTCAATTACGCCATGTGCGTGCTACCACAGCAGTCAGGTCAGGGATCAACTTTCTGTCAAACTTTGCCAATTATTATTACCATTACTGTATTATATCTCACTTCATCTATCACACCCGGCAGATTCCAGGCCGCCTCCTGCTGCACTAGTATTCCTTCCCCTGCCACCTCGTCACTCACTCCGTTGAGTGATCCCGTCACCTGCCTCTTGATTCCTACTTGAAGCAAAAAAAAAAAAATCAGTGTTGCGGCCAGGACTATTTATCAACACTACCGGTCACTGTTACAAGCTACTCCCTCCGTTCGAAATTACTTGTCGCAGAAATGGATGTATCTAGACGTATTTTAGTTCTAGATACATCCATTTCCGAGATAAGTAATTCCGAACGGAGGGAGTAGTACAGTATGCTGGATCACGCCTCACGCGGCACATGGCCACGCATCGTGCCGTGGTGATGAGCGGCTAGAAACCGTCGGTGCGATCGGCCGGTCCACGGCAACATCCGATCCTACTCCATACACTGAAGTACATACGTACATACATTGATCCTCCATCAATCACTCACTCAATCACCGATCTGTTATGATCAGAGAATAATGCTCTACACCTTAATATGGATGTGGCTCTTTATATATATATATATATATATATATATATATATATATATATATATAGGGGTACATCTTGTACACAGATACAATATACGTGTTACGTACAGAAGCTCTATACAATATACAGTCTAACACCTTTTCTTAATTTTAACTGTGGCCTGAAGTACAAAGCAAGTTAAGATTACGCCTACAACCTTCAAACTGAAGTTGTGGAAGTAGCTTCGTGAAGATGTCAGCAAGTTGATATTTGGAGGAGATAAACTTGATATGAAAAAGTTTCTGTGCATCACGTTCCCTCACAAAGTGATAGTCAACATCGATGTGCTTGGTACGAGCATGGAAAACTGGATTAGATGAAAGATACGTCGCATCAATATTATCACACCAAAGAACCGGTGGCTGCTCTTGAGAGACTCCCAACTCTCTCAACAGAGGTTGTACCCAAATAAGCTCAGCTGTGCCATTGGCAACCGCCTTGTACTCTACTTCAGTGCTACTCCGAGACACTGTGGCCTGCTTGCGCGCACTCCAGGGGATCAAGTTGCGACCAAAGAAGACATCATAGCCCCCCGTTGATCGCCGGTCATCCAGGCTCCCAGCCCAATCTGCATCAGAGAACGCAGAGAGAGCACTCGAGGAGGTAGACTAGAGATGCAAGCCATATAAGACAATATGAGAGAGATAACGCAGTATACGCTTCACAGCTGACCCAGTGTGAAGTCCGGGGAGCATGAAGATACTGGCACACACGGTTTACCGCATAGGAGATGTCCGGACGTGTGATAGTCAAGTACTGCAAGCCACCAACAATACCGCGGTACTCTGTAGCATCATCTGAAGGAAGCAAAGCACCATCCAAGACCGATAACCGATCAGTTGCAGACATAGGAGTGGTAGCATGCTTGCATTGCAACATACCAGCACGTCGCAGCAAGTCCAAGGGATACTTATGCTGAGTGAGAGTCAGGCCAGCAGTAGACCGTGAAACCTCCAGACCAAGGAAGTAATGGAGAGAACCCAGATCCTTGATAGCCAAATGACCACTCAGAGCAGACAGCAGACGATCAGCGGCAGTCACTGAGGAGCTGATAAGAATAATGTCATCAACATAAACCAGCAGGTACATAGTAACCTCAGGACGATGGAACAGGAACAGAGACATGTCAGCAGTGGACGGAGCAAATCCATGACGTCGAAGAACCGAGCCAAGTCGGGCATGCCATGCACGAGGAGCCTACTTAAGTCCATAAAGCGTCTTAACAAGACGACACAAATGATGTGGACGAGCAGGATCAACAAAACCTGGAGGTTGCCGCATGTAAATCTCTTCTTCCAAGACCCCATGGAGAAAAGCAATCTGAACATCAAGCTGACGCAGAGACCATCCTTTGGCAACAGCCGAGGACAGAAGCAGACGAATGGTGGTAGGTTTGACAATTGGAGTGAAGGTATCCTCATAATCAAGACCATGCCATTGTTTAAAACCTTTGGCCACCAGCTGTGCCTTGTATCGCTCAATAGAACTATCAGCATGCTTCTTTACCTTAAACACCCACTTGGAGTCAATAATGTTGACACCAGACACAGGAGGAACCAAGCGCCAAGTATCGTTCCTCTGAAGTGCCTGAAACTCCTGCTCCATGGCACTGCGCCAATGAGGAATCCGAAGAGCCGCCTGAAAATGCCGAGGCTCAGCAGTGGGGTCAGCATCTTCCTGTGCCATACTCGCTGCAATCCACGCAACCGTGCCGTCAGTGCACTCCTTCGGCCGAACAATACCACTCTGACTGCGAGTACGAGGACGCAGAATAGCGGTAGGCGGCGGTGGTGGCGTCGGAGACGGAGTCGATGAAGATAGCGATGACGACACAGGCCGCTCCCCGGGCTTAGAGGCTACAGGCGCTGGCGACCCGGCCTGCATCACAGGAGACATCGAAGGCGTCGGGGTAGAGGCCTCCGTTGCTGGCGAGGCAGGCGGGCGGGGCGAGCCAGCGGGGCCAGGGGGGTGGCCCGGTGAAGACGTCCCTGGCGAGGCCGAGGGAGCGCCCGATGAGGGCGGGGCAGAGACCTGGTCGGCCGGTGCTGACAGTGAGTCCGGCCCATGCGGAGCCGAAGAGGCAAAGGCCGGCTCGGCTGGTTCCGTCGTCAGGCTAGGGGGCGCCGGGGCATCACGGTCGGGTGTATGGGGCATGCACTCATGATCGACGTCCCGCGCGCACCCTGCGTCAGGCGCCCGAGGAACCACCGCCAGCTGCTCATCCAGAAGCTCAAGGCGCGCTCTGCGGCCAGTACCTGCACCATGGTTAGGTAGCAACAAGGGGGTATATGCAACATCTACAAATTGATCAGGCTAAGGTAAAACATATGTCTCAGGTGCAGTGGGAGTGGTGGGAGGAACCGGAGGTGCGGAAAAAGGAAAAACATTCTCATCAAACACCACGTCACGAGAAATGTAGACGCGGTTAGAGGGGACATGAAGACATTTGTACCCTTTATGAAGAGAACTATAACCAAGAAACACGCATTGTTTAGACTAAAACTCCAACTTGCGTTGGTTATATGGACGAAGATGGGACCAACACGCACACCCAAAGACCTTAAGAAACGTATAATCAGGAATTTCATTCAGCAAGGGTTCAAGTGGTGTTTTCATCTGACGGAGTCGTGTAGGAAGCCTGTTAATGAGAAAACATGCGGTGGAAAAAGCAACACTCCAAAACCGAAAAGGAATCGAGGCTTGAGCAAGCAAGGCGAGACCAGTCTCAACTATATGGCGATGCTTACACTCAGCTACACCGTTTTGCTGATGTGTATGAGGACAAGACACACGATGCGTAATTCCAAGCTTATTAAAGAATGCATTGAGGTTGTGATACCCCCCCCCAATCAGATTGCACATGAATGATTTTGTGACTGAACAGACGCTCAACATGCGCTTGGAATTGCAAAAAAATATTAAACACATCAGACTTGCGTTTAAGAAGATAAAACCAAGTGAACCGACTCTAAGCATCAATAAAACTGACATAGTAATTATGACCACTAATAGAGGTTTGGGCATGGCCCCATACATCCAAAAACCCAATTTCAAGTGGTTTATGGACTACACAACTCGACTCGGAAAAAGGAAGCTGATGACTCTTGCCTTGCTGACAGGCATCACAAACTGCATCAACATGTTTATTAGACACAACTGGAAGCTCATGATGATGAAGTACATGGCGAACGATGGGAGTGTCAGGATGACCAAGGCACGCATGCCAATGTGATGGAGACACACGAGCACCGCTGAAAGCACTAGGAGCTGGTGGCACATCAAGTGCATAGAGACCATTATTGCGCAGTCGACCTCTAAGGAGTACGTCCCTCGTGTCCCGGTCCTGAAGAAAAAAAAATGAAAAGGATGAAATTCAGCAAGAACATTATTATCAAGAGTAAGCTTAGGAACTGAAAGCAAACTACATGAAACAGAGGGAACTCGAAGGACATCAAGGAGACGCAATTATCTAGATCGACGAGTGAGAAGTGAAGCCTAACCAATATGTGAGATGTGCATACCTTCCCCATTAGCGGTGTGAACCTGATCGTGTCCACGGTACGGCTCCTGTGTAGAGAGCATGCCCATCTCACTCGTCAGGTGATTGGTAGCTCCCGTGTCCATGTACCACGATGCATCAACGGGATAGGAAGGAGTGTCGCCCTGCTCATGACTCGCCAGAGCAGCCTGCTTCTCAATACCCTTGCCATTGTTCCCGATCCCCAAAAAATCCTGCTTGAAGCGACGATGACAAAGGGAGGCAAGGTGACCATCAAGCCCACACAGCTGGCAAGGAACCTGAGCACCACACGAGGGACAGCAGGCACGAATGTGACCGCCCGTGGAGGTGGTGGAGTTCCGTGAGTTGGGCGCGGCCGGCGGAGGTTTGCCACCAGGTGATGGCTTGTAGGGCTTGCCCTTGCCACGCGTTGTAGCATTGGCGGAGGGGAAACTCGGCGTAGAGCGACGAGGCTGAATGCGCTGTTCCGTGGCAAGGAGACGCGCGTACAGCTCGCACGGCTGGATGGGAGTGTCACGACCATTGATATTCTCCACCAAATTATCATAGTTGTCACCCAGTACATTGAGAACATAAGAGGTGAACTCCTCCAGACCAAGAGCCTTGCCGATGGAGGCAAGCGTGTCAGCCATACCCGTCACCTTGTTGAAGTAGTTTGTGACGGTGAGGTCATTAAGCTTCACCTCCCCAAGCGTAGTGCGAATAGCATGGGCACGCGCCTGGGACTGCGAGGCAAAACTGGTATGAAGCGCCATCCACACGTCCCGGGACGTAGCGGTGAAGATGACCAGTGACGAGACCCCCTCCGTGAGAGAGGACTGAATAGCAGAGAGGATGGCCTAATCCTCGGCCACCCACGCATGATGCGCCGGATGATACGGTGGAGGGCACAGCAGTGTACCATCAACATAGTGTTGGGAAACATAGCATGTAATTTCAAAAAAATTCCTACGCTCACGCAAGATCTATCTAGGAGATGCATAGCAACGAGAGGGGAGAGTGTGTCTACGTACCCTCGTAGACCGTAAGGGGAAGCGTTTATCAACGCGGTTGATGTAGTCCTACACCTTCACGATTCATCCCGATCAAGTACCGAATGTACGGTACCTCCGCGTTCAGCACACGTTCAGCTCGATGACGTCCTCGCCTTCTTGATCCAGCAAGACAGGCGAAGTAGTAGATGAGTTCCGGTAGCACGACGGCGTGGTGACGGTGTTGGTGAAGAACAATCTCCGCAGGGCTTCGCCAAGCACAACGGAAACTATGACGGAGGATAAACTAGAGGGGACGGGGTTGCCGGCACACGACTTGGTGATTCTTGATCTATATCAGGTGCTAGCCTTGCCCCTCTATTTATATGTTGAGCCCTGGGGTCGTAACTTGGAGAAAGAGCCTCCTCAGAGTCGGTTTTGCCCTCAAGGAAGAGTCCTTCTCGGACTTCCAGGACCAGACACCACAGTCCTTGGCGTCTGGCCCAGACGCCTGTGATGACCCCGGCTTAATCATGCACTAACCATACACGCAAATGCACACGATCAAGCCTAAGGACTCACTTGAAGATATCACAACACGACTCTAAAACATAAATAAAGTCATACAAGCTTTATATTACAAGCCAGGGCCTTGAGGGTTCGAATATGTAGCTCGATGGCATACAAGTGTCAGCGGAAGCATCAGATATCTGGGTACATATATTACAGAGAAACAGATAAGCCTTTAGAAAGGCGGGGCAAAATAAAAGCTACGATCGAAAGGCGTAGGCCTTCTGCCTAGGACCCTCCGAATCCTATTCCTGATCGTCGGACGGCTCCTCGTAGTAGTACTCGCCGGGAGGGTAGTAGTAGTAGCCGTCGTCGGGGGCAGCTGGCTCAGGGGCTCCGTCATCTGGTTGCGACAAACAGGTATGGGGAGAAAAAGAAAGCAAAGCAACCATGAGGACTCATCCGAAGTACTCAGCAAGCAAGGATCTACACTACATATGCAACATTTTCAAAAGAGGGTTGTATATGTGGACTGAGCTGCAGAAATGCCAGAGTAGAGGGGAAAGCCTAGTCCTATCGAAGACTAGCATCTTCATCATCTGATTGCGGTCTTGCAGCATTAGAAGAGTGCAGATTAGCATAATGTAAAGTAGTGGTACTGTTATCAACCTCGCCCAGAGATCCTTCCTAGACTCCCTGCGAGAAAGCAATCCCAGAGCCATACTATCCAGTTATCATCTTAGCTGTCAGGTTCTAGTTGTATCGATTGGGATACAACTCCGAGTGTCCGTTACCATAGGACAGGCTATCGATAGATTGTTTCTTCCCTGCAGGTCACCCTGGGCATAAAAACCGAAGACCGAAGACCGAACCCGAAAAGACCAAGACCGAACCCGAAAAGACCGAACTAGAAAAGACCGAATAAAATACGGTCTGCGCAAACAGAAGACCGAACTAATTACGGTCTGTTTGGTCCTCCTGTCTTCCAGACAGAATAGACCATATAGACCGAACTAAAAAAGCCCATATGCAAGAGTGCAAGACCATATTTACCAAAGGCCCATCCGGCCAGCCCAAGGTCATGAGCGAGATACACACATCTCATGATTCACAGGCAGCCAGCTGCTGCACTCTCGTAATTCTAAAAAAAGCTGCTACACTGTCATTCCTCCTTTTCTTCGCAACCATCCGAGCTGCAGTTCATCACTACCTTGTCCTCTTACACGTTGGTCACCGGCTCGCTGTCTACTGTCTTCTTCCCGTGCTCCATCACGCATCTGAAGGTAAGAAAGCATACAATACAACTTCTACTTGTCTAAATTTTCTTATGTACAGATGCACATCTACACACACATTTGTTGTCTCAGTACATATGCACCTCGGTACACACATGCAGGTTGTTATTGGAAATAATATGAATATGAGTTGTAGCAATTAATTTGGTCTGTTTGGTCGGGACCGAAGACCGAATAACAAAGACCGAAGACCGAATAGTGAAGAACCGAAAAGACCGAAATTATTATGGTCTTCAATTATGAAAGACCGAATTCTTGGAAGACCGAAAAGACCGGACCAAACAAACCGAAAAGACCGAACGCCCGGGCTGACCTGCAGGGGTGCACCAACTTACCCACCACGTTTGATTAACTCCGGCCGGACACACTTTACTGGGTCATGCCCGGCTTCGGCCTAACGATACGCCGCAACCCGACCGAATACTTAATAGAGAGGTCAGCACGCCAGACTAAACCTATGCCCCTAGGGGTCTTGGGCCATCGCCCCGCACGCTCCTGCACATTGCGTACGCGGCCGGTGCGCAGACCTAGCCCCCCTTATACAAGCGCAGGGCGTTACCAGTCTAACCCAGCGCGCGCCGCTCAGTCGCTGACGTCTATTAAGCTTCGGCTGAAGTATACGACGCAGAACGCCCATACTATGCCCACGTGATGGTTAGTGCTATCAGGCCAGAGGCCCCTCGGATCAAATATACAAACCGTTAGTAGATTAGGAGCGTGCGGTAAGGAGCAGAGACTCACGATCGATGTGACCCCGTCGCCCCGTCTCGAGGACATGCTGCAAGGGCTAAGAATGCCCGGCCACGCCTCGTATTCATCTCTCGGGCACCCTCCAGGTCCACCCGACTCCACATCTCTCGCAATTAAGCTCGCGCGCGTACCCCTCAGGGCCGACCCGTCTTTAGTAACATGGTTTAGTGGGAAGTCATAGTAACCATAGTAACCGTGTGTCTAACACCAAGGGGAACCCTGAGGAATCACCCTTGATGGAATTCCACCTGATGTTATCGTCAAGGTGAACGAAGGAGGAATCACCCTCGAGGTCCACTCTTGAGGAGTTGCACGACAGTGTCGTTATCGGAAGTGGAGAAGGAGGAATCACCCTCGATGACCATAACCGATGAACTAACCTACAAGATTAACATCAGAAGTGCTGATGAGGTATCACCCTCGGCACTCGATAGTAACCCAGTAGCGTCGAGCAACTAAGGGGGAAGTGATGTGCGGTGCCGGGGCCTGGTCTTCGATCCCGTTGATCGGGTCTTCTGATAATCCGGCGGGGCAGTCGGGATAAAGTGAAAGTCTCTGATGGGTCTCTACCCAGCCTATACTAAACAGTTTAGGATAAGCAAGTAGGTAACAACAGCAGGTTACAATAAACAGGCTATGCAACAGAGATAGGATAACAGTAACAGCAGCAACTTCTAATGCAAGCATAAGAGAGAGAGAAGAATAGGCAATATCGGTATGCTCAAAAGGGGGGTGCTTGCCTGGAAGCTTTGTGGCAAAGGAAAAGGTCGTCAGCAGTATCGTCGGGCTCCTGAGTGGCGTCGGTCTCGGGGGCTATCGAAGAGAAGAGGGGGAGGAAGCAATAATTATAAAGAAATCAAAGCATCACAAAGCACGACAACGCAAATAGCTATGCTAGAGGTTATCTAACGCAGGGTTATGCATGTTAGTCGGAGAGGGAAAACATCTGAAGGTGTTTTACCAGCTCCGGGTATCTATCGGTTAGATGAACCGGAGAGGAAAGTTCCATGTTCATCATGCTAGAGGCATGTGATAGGTATGATGAGGGCATATTCGGATTCGTCTCGTTTTTCTGATCATTTTTCATATATAAATTATTTTCATCTGAGCTACGGTTATTTTTCTATGATTTTTCAAAGTTTTAATCAATTTCTGGAATTTATTGATTTAACAGAAAAGGTATATGATGTCACGCTGGCGTCAGCATCGGCTGACCAGTTGAGTGGTCAACTGGGACCCACCAGTCAGCGACTGGGCTGCCTCGTCAGCTGTTGACCTGGTCAACTGGGCAAGGGGCCCACATGTCATTGACTGAGGCCATCCGAGTCAGCAGTTTGACTGGTCAACTGGGTCCAGTGGGACCCAGTGGTCAGTCACTGTTAGTTTAACAGGGTTTTAGACTAATAATTAAGCTGTGGGCCCAGTCTGTCAGTGGGTCCGTTAGTTAGTAATTTAGTTAGCACTAATACTAATGCTACAGTAACAGGGCCCATTGTCAGTGGCTGTTAGCCGTATGGTTAGTCCCTAACCATTTGACAGGTGGGGCCGGCTGGTGTTTTGAACGCTGGCGCGCGCGGAGGCTCTCCGGCGACCACAGAGAGCGGCGGTGGTGCTCGAGATTCGCCTATGGGCGACGGATTTGAGCGCGGCTTGCGACTACGGATGGCTGGCGCTCATGCGGATCCAATGGGACAAGCGGGAGGTCGCGGGGTGGCCAGAGTTGAGCATGCCAGCGACCTGGGCGGCGACCGGAGCTCGGCTGAGCACGGGCTCGTGGCGACGGCAGGCTAGCGGGCGAAGTGAGGGGCGCAACAGCTTCCTGGGGTCTCCAGGAGCTCGAGCATGAGCTCGGATGCGGCGTATGCATGCTATAACAACGGCGGCGACTAGGCAGGCGGCGGCGAGCTCACGGCAATGGCGGAAAGGAAGCTAAGCGGCACGGGGAAAGGGGAAAAAGGGGCGTGGAGGCCCGGAAGCTCACAGAGGTGCTCGCGGGCACGTCGGGGAAGCCAGGGAGGCAGCGACGATGGCGGGTCGAGGCGGCGATGGATGGCGGCAGGAGGTTGAAGAAGGGGTCGGATCCGGCGCGATGGGGCACTCCAGCTCGACCTGACGCGCGTGGTCGACGTAGTCGAAGTAGGGGAGGCTCGGGGGCACGGCGGCTCGACGAATGGTGGTCGGGAGCCACGCCTACGACGAGGCATCGGCGGCGATCCCGCTCGGGCGAGGTGAAGATGGAGGGGACGAGCGAGGGAGAGAGAGAGGAATGGCCAGGATGGGCAGGGGGAAGTGAGCGGCGTGCAGGGGAGGAGAACGGGGCGGCCTTATCCCCCTCGCGCTCGCCTGCCTCGTCGCGGTGTCGAGCGGTGGACGGCAGAGGCGCGAGCGGTGATGGCGGCAGCGACACGGCGACGAAAGTAGGTGGAAGGAGGCCTTAGTGGGCTGGGCCACTGTTGCCAACTGGGCCGTGGCGCCCAGGTAAGTGCACAGGTGAGTGCGCTGTGCCATTTCTTTTTATTTATTCCTGTTATATAGACTAGCTCCTGTTTTGTAATTGTTTAGCCACTATTAGAGTTTTGTAAAATATGTGGCTTAGCTCAATAAATTCAGTGCAATATTACCTACCACCAGAAATTTGTTTGAACAAAATAGGATTTCATTTGTAATTTGGTTTAAATAAAATGGGTTAAAAGGTTGCTGTTAGGTACTATTAATTGATGTTAGGGTCACATAACTAATCCAATTTATGTTGATTATATATTTTTGAATTGCTTTAGGAATATTTGTAACATCATGAACATTTTTAGTTTCTTGATTTTGAAAAACTTTTATTTGCATTTTAAAGTTGAATTGAGTTGGATTATTTCCTAAATACAATTTGATGATGATGATCATGAGGGCAAGACATGTTGTCTAGGTTAATGACAGAGTAAAGATCTGGGGGTGTTACAAATCTCCTCCACTACAAGAAATCTCGTCCCGAGATTTAAGTGGGGAAGTAAAGAGTAACTTCGGAAGAACTGACCCTTATCTGGTGAACAATTCAGGGAATGTGGCAGGGGTATCTCTCGAGTTGAAACTTAGGAAAACATCGAGAGCAAAGTATAAAAGTACAATAAGAAGTTTCAAGCGAATGGACCTCCGATCGATACCTGAACAGATGGTGGAAAGGGGTTCAGAGCATCGGGAATGGATCATTTCTCGGAGGGTGGCTCGTGATAACACACACAAAGCCAATATCAAAGGGTACTTCGGGATCAAGGATATACACGAGAGTCAGGTTCCGATCCTGTGGAGCTGTGAGGGGGTCGATCGAAATTAGTGAGAACGGTGACATCTTACCGGTCACGACATCAAGGTATGTCAGAGGATAGTCTGTCAGTTATGTCGGTGACAACGTCGATACCAAGGGCGAGGGACGAAGAGAACCATTTTCCTGCTCTTTATAACGAGGCGGACCAATAGGCAAAGTTCCCGTCCATCATTGGTTACCGGAATGTCATCAACAATAATAACAGGGTCACACTGACAGAGTTGTAGACCGAGGTGTTTTCATAAGCAGGGAAGTATTTCTGCTTATGTCATATAGATCACGAGAAGGTTAAACAAACCAATGGAAAGGAAAATGTGTTTACACACCAGGATTGGGAGTATATCCTTCCCAAGGAAAAGCGGAGCATGATATACATGATGGGACAGCAAGTTCAAAAGAATTTAGATAAAGGGGTAAGGGAATTCATGATGTTATCCATACAACGGTGTCTGGATAATAGATCAAGAAACTTTTGGTAATGTGCTACCAATGTTCTTGCCGATATTCGGAATACCACAGTCATGCTTAGTGGTAGCAAGGTTATGGTGTTTCAAGCAAAGATTGAATTTGAAGATCACAAGAAATACTCAAGGAACAAGTGCGAGAATAGCAAGGAGCTCAAAGTATAACCAAGATATGATCAAACATGTGTTGGAAAGAAGACAAGAGTGTTGTCGATGATATCACAAATCATCGAGGGGCAAGGATGGTACTTCTCACCATGAATTCAATTGACATCTCAACAGAAGTCAAAATGTTGATGTTGATCTCGACGCAATTGTCGAGAGGCGCTATAAGGATGCCATCGAACTGCGACGACTTCAAGCAAAAGGAATTATGCAACGAAAGGTTATTGGAACCATGGATAAGACACAAGCTCGAAATCAAGCTTGCTGTTCGAGGTGAAATGATAAGAAGAGGAATGTCGACGTAAGCTTAGCTCATCGTCGGAAATTGTGCTCTGGAAAGAAGGACCAGGTAGCACAGTTCAAATTTAGCACGATAGGGATATAGCCGATCAGGCTAGGAATGACTGGAAAGATTATTAAACTCGTAAGCAATGAAAATTACTTAGAGTTATCGTATCGGAGTGCGGAATCGATTCACTTACCGGTGTTCTCGAGTGACCAACCACTCAGAACTCGGGGATATTGGAATTGGTGATCAATAGTAGTTCGATGAAGAACTCATAAGAAGTTATGTAGTTCATGTGATATTCCCGAGATACCAAGGGGTAACACTCGAGGGTAAATCAGGATAGAGGTTGGGCAGGCATATTGGTTTGCAGAAGACAAGTGCTTTAGCTTGTCCGCGAAATGGGATCAAGAAGAACAATCATGGTCAGGACCACGATTGCAAAGAATCAAAGCAAAATACCAGATGGATTATAACAAGGGTTTATTATTTTTATGAGCAGCTTCCATGATAATTTCTACATCGGGTCCATGGGCATGAACACAAAGGTTCAAGGTCGACTCCCACTTCTTCAATGCATAATCTTTCATTCGCTTCTCGCTTTTAATGAAGTTGAAATGTTGAAAATTTATCTGACGTAACACCAGTAGAGTATGACTCGTAGAAGTTTCTGGGTTCTCGCAAATGATAGAAGCTTAGATACAACCCATCGGGACATTTTACGAATCTATACAACCATCAACCAAAGTAAGGGATATGAGTTCGAAAGCAAAGTGTCGAAGTCAAAGCAGATGATACAATTTACCGAAGATATTTGTAACAGGGAAGAACTCACAAGGTTATTGAATACGAGGGACAGGGTCGGGTATAATCCAACAGGGATTTGGCGGTCCACAAGGGATCTGATGTGAGTAACGGTACTCAACCAGAAGAAGAAAGAATGCAAAGGCATCGGATTATAGAATCATCTGATTAAGCCGCAGCTTAAATATGAAGGGTTTATGATTCCAAAATCGGGGAATCAGAGGCAGACGATGTAACCGAAGGATGAGTAAGTTGAATTGAACTCGATGGACAATCGATTGCAACTTGATTAGCCGAGAACCAACTCATGTTCAGAATAAGATCCGAGCGGGAAAGATAATTTAAAAGGATCAACTGATGATTGCGTGCATTCGCACTCATGTTGAATCAATAAGAGCAAAATGACGGTGTCAAAGGATACCAATGGATATTGCCAGACATATGGAATTAACCATAATTCAGGTTGGCAGGGATAATCAAGGGTGATAGGCTGCAGAGGATTTTCGGGAGATCAGATAGCAATTTAATGTGTTCTGGAAAGCACTTGAACAACTGGGGATGAACGGATCCCCGGTAAATGTGAGGAATAATCCGCAGTGCGAAAGAAGTTGCACGGCAGTAGGCTCAAAGGATTCCTGGATTAACGAGGAGTATTTCGGGGTATCTCGTACATAAAGGAGTATCTGGGAATGAAGATACAAACGGCAAAGATGTGTAGCTGTCCACGGTGATTATCGGTAGTAGGGAACTAGCAAAAGCAGCGGGCATAATGGTCTCGGGAAATTACGAGGAGTATCTTCGGAGTCTTCTGATGAAGCAAGCGGTCATCTGGAATGACAGGGCTCTCCGAGAAGAATTAGTTACGAGAACCTAGAGTTAGAGTCAGCAAAATCATTTGACCCGAATAGAAGAGAGATCAGAGTCCCAGAGTAAGGCGAGAAATAAAATATCCTAATACCACCCAACTGGCGACGTGGGCCCGTAAGCCACACAGCCAAGTTAGTAAAACAGTTTTGGAGCACTAGACTCAACTTCGGCCAAGGAGTTGGAAAGGGGGTTCCTACAGGCAGTCGGCTCTGATACCAACCTGTGACGACCCCGGCTTAATCGTGCACTAACCATACACGTAAATGCACATGATCAAGCCTAAGGACTCACTTGAAGATATCACAACACGACTCTAAAACATAAATAAAGTTATACAAGCTTTATATTACAAGCCAGGGCCTCGAGGTTTCGAATACATAGCTCGATGGCATACAAGTATCAGCGGAAGCATCAGATATCTGGGTACAGATATTACAGAGAAACATATAAGCCTTTAGAAAGGCGGGGCAAAATAAAAGCTCCGATCGAAAGGTGTAGACCTCCTGCCTAGGACCCTCCGAATCCTACTCCTGATCATCGGACGACTCCTCATAGTAGTACTCGCCGGGAGGGTAGTAATAGTAGCCGTCGTCGGGGGCAGCTGGCTCAGGGGCTCCGTCATCTGGTTGCGACAAACGGGTATGGGGAGAAAAAGAAAGCAAAGCAACTGTGAGTACTCATCCGAAGTACTAAGCAAGCAAGGATCTACACTACATATGCAACATTTTCAAAAGAGGGTTGTATATGTGGACTAGGCTGCAGAAATGCCAGAGTGGAGGGGAAAGCCTAGTCCTATCGAAGACTAGCATCTTCATCATCTGATTGCGGTCTTGCAGCATTAGAAGAGTGCAGATTAGCATAATGTAAAGTAGTGGTAGTGTAATCAACCTCGCCCAGAGTTCCTTCCTCGACTCCCTGTGAGAAAGCAATCCCAGAGCCATACTATCCAGTTATCATCTCAGCTGTCAGGTTCTAGTTGTATCGATCGGGATACAACTCCGAGTGTCCGTTACCGTAGGACAGGCTATCGATAGATTGTTCTTCCCTGTAGGGGTGCACCAACTTACCCACCACGCTCGATTAACTCCGGCCGGACACACTTTACTGGGTCATGCCCGGCCTCGGCCTAACGATACGCCGCAACCCGACCGAATATTTAATAGAGAGGTCAGCACGCCGGACTAAACCTATGCCCCCAGGGGTCTTGGGCCATCGCCCCGGACGCTCCTGCACGTTGCGTACGCGGCCGGTGAGCAGACCTAGCCCCCCTCATACAAGTAGAGGGCGTTACCAGTCCAACCCAGCACGCGCCGCTCAGTCGCTGACATCTATTAAGCTTCGGCTGAAGTATACGACGCAAAACGCCCATACTATGCCCACGTGATGGTTAGTGCTATCAGGCCAGAGGACCCTCGGATCAAATATTCAAACCGTTAGTGGATTTGGAGCATGCGGTAACGAGCAGAGACTCATGATCGATGTGACCCCGTCGCACCGTCTCGAGGACTTGCTGCAAGGGCTAAGAATGCCCAGCCACGCCTCATATTCATCTCTCGGGCACCCTCCAGGTCCACCCGACTCCACATCTCTCGCAATTAAGCTCGCGCGGGTACCCCTCAGGGCCGACCCGTCTTTAGTAACATGGTTTAGTGGGAAGTCATAGTAACCATAGTAACCGTGTGTCTAACACCAAGGGGAACCCTGAGGAATCACCCTCGATGGAATTCCACCTGATGTTATCGTGAAGGTGAACGAAGGAGGAATCACCCTTGAGGTCCACTCTTGAGGAGTTGCACGACAGTGTCGTTATCGGAAGTGTAGGAGGAATCACCCTCGATGACCATAACCGATGAACTAACCTACAAGGTTAACATCAGAAGTGCTGATAAGGTATCACCCTCGACACTCGATAGTAACCCAGTAGCGTCGAGCAACTAACGGGGAAGTGATGTGCGGTGCCAGGGCCTGGTCTTCGATCCCGTTGATCGGATCTTCTGATAATCCGGCGGGGCAGTCGGGATAAAGTGGGAGTCTCTGATGGGTCTCTACCCAGCCTATACTAAACAGTTTAGGATAAGCAGGTAGGTAACAACAGCAGGTTACAATAAATAGGCTATGCAACAGAGATAGGATAATAGTAACAGCAGCAACTTCTAATGCAAGCATAAGAGAGAGAAGAATAGGCGATATCGGTATGCTCAAAAGGGGGGTGCTTGCCTGGAAGCTTTGCGGCAAAGGAAAAGGTCGTCAGCAGTATCGTCGGGCTCCTGAGTGGCCAGGTCTCGGGGGCTATCGAAGAAAAGAGGGGGAGGAAGCAATAATTATAAAGCAGTCAAAGCATCACAAAGCACGACAACGCAAATAGCTATGCTAGGGGTTATCTAACGCAGGGTTACGCATGTTAGTCGGAGAGGGAAAACATCTGAAGGTGTTTTACCAGCTCCGGGTATCTATCGGTTAGATGAACCGGAGAGGAAAGTTCCATGTTCATCATGCTAGAGGCATGTGATAGGTATGATGAGGGCATATTCGGATTCGTCTTATTTTTCTGATCATTTTTCATATATAAATTATTTTCATCTGAGCTACAGTTATTTTTCTATGATTTTTCAAAGTTTTAATCAATTTCTGGAATTTATTGATTTAACAGAAAAGGTATATGATGTCACGCTGGCGTCAGCATCGGCTGACCAGTTGACTGGTCAACTGGGACCCACCAGTCAGCGACTAGGCTGCCTAGTCAGCTGTTGACCTGGTCAACTGGGCAAGGGGCCCACATGTCATTGACTGAGGCCATCCGAGTCAGCAGTTTGACTGGTCAACTGGGTCCAGTGGGACCCAGTGGTCAGTCACTGTTAGTTTAACAGGGTTTTAGACTAATCTAAATACCTTAATTAAGCTGTGGGCCCAGTCTGTCAGTGGGTCAGTTAGTTAGTAATTTAGTTAGCACTAATACTAATGCTACAGTAACAGGGCCCACTGTCAGTGGCTGTTAGCCGTATGGTTTGTCCCTAACCATCTGACAGGTGGGGCCGGCCGGTGTTTTGAACGCCGGCGCGCGCGAAGGCTCTCCGGCGACCACAGAGAGCGTCGGCGGTGCTCGGAATTCGCCTATGGGCGACGGATTTGAGCGCGGCTTGCGGCTACGGATGGCTGGCGCTCATGCGCATCCAATGGGACAAGCGGGAGGTCGCAGGGTGGCCAGAGTTGAGCACGCCAGCGACCTGGGCGGCGACCGGAGCTCGGCTGAGCACGGGCTCATGGCGATGGCGCGCTACCGGGCGAAGTGAGGGGCGCAACAGCTTCCTGGGGTCTCCAGGAGCTCGAGCATGAGCTCGGATGCGGCGTATGCACGCTATAACAACGGCGGTGACTAGGCAGGCGTCGGCGAGCTCACGGCAATGGCGGAAAGGAAGCTAAGCGGCACGGGGAAAGGGGAAAAAGGGGCATGGAGGCCCAGAAGCTCACAAAGGTGCTCGCGGGCGCGTCGGGGAAGCCGGGGAGGCAGCGACGGTGGCGGGTCGAGGCGGCGATGGATGGCGGCAGGAGGTTGAAGAAGGGGTCGGATCCGGCGCGATGGGGCACTCCAGCTCGACCTGACGCGCGTGGTCGACGTAGTCGAAGTAGGGGAGGCTCGGGGGCACGGCGGCTCGACGAATGGTGGTCGGGGGCCACGCCTACGGCGAGGCATCGGCGGCGATCCCGCTCGGGCGAGGTGAAGATGGAGGGGACGAGCGAGGGAGAGAGAGAGGAATGGCCAGGATGGGCAGGGGGGAAGTGATCGGCATCCAGGGGAGGAGAACGGGGCGGCCTTATCCCCTCGGGCTCGCCTGCCTCGTCGCGGTGTCGAGCGGTGGACGGCAGAGGCGCGAGCGGCCATGGCGGCAGCGACACGGCGACGAAAGTAGGTGGAAGGAGGCCTCAGTGGGCTGGGCCACTGTTGCCAACTGGGTCGTGGCGCCCAGGTAAGTGCACAGGTGAGTGCGCTGTGCCATTTCTTTTTATTTATTCCTGTTATATAGACTAGCACCTGTTTTGTAATTGTTTAACAACTGTTAGAGTTTTGTAAAATATGTGGCTTAGCTCAATAAATTCAGTGCAATATTACCTACCACCAGAAATTTGTTTGAACAAAATAGGATTTCATTTGTAATTTGGTTTAAATAAAATGGGTTAAAAGGTTGTTGTTAGGTACTGTTAATTGATGTTAGAGTCACATAACTAATCCAATTTATGTTGATTATATTTTCTTGAATTGCTTTAGGAATATTTGTAACATCATGAACATTTTTAGCTTCTTGATTTTGAAAAACTTTTATTTGCATTTTAAAGTTGAATTGAGTTGGATTATTTCCTAAATGCAATTTGATGATGATGATCATGAGGGCAAGACATGTTGTCTAGGTTAATGACAGAGTAAAGATCTGGGGGTGTTACAAAGCCATGGGCCTCGGCGTCTGGCCCAGGGCCAGACGCCAAGGTCTCCCGCGTTTGGCCCCCTGGCCTTCGCAAAACTCCTTTTGCACCGACCTAAAGCCCCGTGGGCTTTACCCCTTGGCCGAACCATATCATCCTATATATCAATCTGTAGGGTAACGCAGCAGAAAACAAAAATTTTCCGACCTACGCACCAGCCCAGGACCACTATGGAGACTGCATACAAGGTTTGATCATTTTCGTTACCGACTCGTAGCGCAGCGGAAGTAGAGTCGATGACGATCGTCGGTGCAGATCCCCGCAGCTAGGATTTACAACCTCCCAACCGCGAGGATGTACTCCCTCATCCGCCACTCGGACAGCCCTCCGGGAGGCGGTCGGACAGTCCCCCGGACGGTGTCGTGGACAGCCCTTCGGGAGGACTCACAGAACTTGGACCGTCACTCGGACAGCCCTTCGGGAGGACACTCGAACAGCCCCTCGGGCAAAAGGACGAAACTACGACCTCTCTACGGGGTTGCACACATACGGTGCCATCTATCCGGCAGGGCTTCGCCGTCCAGAACTAGTTCCCACCGGAACCCAGACAGCCTTTCGGCACTACGAAACTATTTCGTGGGAGGGAGAGAGAATGCCAGATCATGCATGGCTTGTGTGAGAGAGTTGGAGTGGAGTTGGAGAGCACCTCTCCTCCTCCTTATATAGTGGTGGAAGGGGTGGAGGGGGCTGAAATTTCAGCCCACTAAACATGGGGAAAACATGTTCCCACAAAACAAGGAGAACATGTTCCCACCAAACAAGGGAAAAACATGTTCCCTTGTCCATGGTGTTCCCCCATGGGGCCCCACCTTTCTCCCAACACTCTCCACCATTTGTGGGGGCTGCCCCCCACCATGGGGGGCACCCCCAACATCTTTGTCCAGCCACAAGGGGCTGCCCCCTCAAGGGGAGCGCCCCCAAAACAGCCCCCACGTATCGTGGGATCTTGTCCCCTCACGCTGGGACAAGATGTTTTCCGCGACTATTACTTCTGAAAATTCCGAAAGGTCCCAGAACATTTCCGACACCCTCTAAAATTATCTGGACACGCTCTGGAACATTTCCAGTATGGTGGTTTAATTTAAAACCATCTTTGTTTACCCGGTAAACAACTCCGGCAGCTCCGAACCTTTTTTTTCGGTTTTTTCTCCAGAAAAATTCCAGAAATTACCAGACCAATCTGGCAACCTCCAAAACATTCCCGGTGCTTGCCGAAACCTTTTTGGATCAATGGTTTTATCCGAAACAACTTTTTGGTTTTACCGAAACTTTTTCAGTGTTCTCTCTCCGGAACTCTTCCGTTGTCTCCGAAACTTTTCGGTGATTTTCTCTCAGACTCCCTGTCTAGTATTCAGCAGATAGATGACCCTTAAGCGTGTGACCCTATAGGTTCGGTGAAGTATAGACATGACACGGAACACCTTCCGATCAATGATCAACATCGGAGCCGTGGACACCCATATTGACCCCTATACCCACACGAATGAATATTCGAGTGAACCTCCAGTTGCCGTGTGCTATTCCTGTTGCTTCACGATATGTTACAAATACCCGAGGTTAGACATGTAGGCATTTCCGTGGATCAACAACATGTCCACTATGCCAGTTACCTCGTTACCGGTATTGTTCTCTTTTCTCGTTACCGTGTTCCGGCATCCCTGTGATCAAATCACAAAGTGTCTGGCCAGACGATGATGGATACCGTAACACCGAGAGGGCCCAGAGATATCTCTCCATCGTCGGAGGAGCAAATCCCAATCTCGAGCTATCAAGTTACTTGACACACTTTTCCATGAACCCGTAAGCCGCCGTAATAGCCACCCATTTACGGATGACGTTTAACAAACCCCAAAGTTCATGAAGCAAGTATGAAGAAACTCGACACTCTCATGGTCTAAGGAATTTTGCAAACATTAACCATCTCTGTGTTATTAACCATTAATATGTGACGAATGTAACTCATAGCATAACATCAATTTGGGTCGATTCAACACAAATGTTCTTCTAACCCTGTGCCCTCAAAATTGCTGGCATAGACATGCCCATGATCAGGAAAACAGAACCATCATGCAATACTTGAGCTAGTCTTAGAGGCCAGACTAGGAATACATATTACCGTTTATTATTCCACACGTGCATATGAGTCTTCCTCCAAGCCTCGTTTTATTTGCAGACTCGAGAACCATAGCAGTTATAGCATGGAACATAAACCTAATTATGAACAGGGAGATAATCAATAACATTTATTATTGCCTCTAGGGCATATCTCCTACAGAAGATACTGTTTATCTTGTCGAGTTGCACTATTCTCCCACTCACCTTTTGAAAGAACCATTTTCTTCAAAAAGCATACCGTTCTTTGTGGCAAACCTATTTGCCTCGGTATAGTGAGGGAGGAATACCCAATTACTTGGGATAACCTACAAAGTAGCACTTGTCTGATTTGGAATAGGTTTGTAACCTTTTACACAAGCCCCATATTCCAAATGTTAAGAAAAGATATAGCATGGTTGGGCGTACCATACCATGGCGTCATTTCAACAGACCTAATGGAGCTCTTTTCAGTGTAAAATCCGCAGTCTCTAAAGCATCACTTTAAAAGGGATAATGGCAAATTTATTTATGTCATCTTTGATCTTACCATGTCATAAATGGTTCGATTACATCTTCACAGACTTTCCACTCACAGTGGTGTTCCAGGAGGTGTAAGTTATGAAACTCTTTTCACAACTCATCAGACTTTCGCTAAACTTGTAACTCAATTATTTCTTTCTGCAATCGAATTGTAGAAACATAATTTTCTTGTTACAATAACTTCTACTTCATTTTGAAAACCTTTCAAATGATTTCAAAAGATCCAGACTTACGTCTCATCAAGTAAATATCCATATATCTACTTGAGTCATTTCTGAAGATAGATAAATCCACTACTTGCAACAACATTTATCGGACTACATACATCAAAATGTATGATCACCAATAAGTTCTTTGCTCGTTCCTTATGGCCTGTGAACGGTATTTCAGTCACTTCACTTTTCGGAGGAAAGTTGCAAGTGTCAGGTGATTCAAAATCAAACGACTTCAAAATCCATCATAATGGAATTTTCCATGCGGGTTTCTCCAATGTGACCAAATGCAGTGCCACACTTGTGTGGTATTCTTTTAGTCTTATGACATTTAGCGTCAGTGTTATGGATGTATCATATTACCATCAATATTCATAACATACATCCCATCTAGGATGGAAGCTTGGCCCTTCATGTTATTCATAATACTGAACAACAGTTGTTGTTTATATGAACAACTCTTTTGCAACAAACATTGTGCAATGGGCTAGAGTGTATGGAACTCTAAAATGAATTATGAAAGTAAACCCAGAGGTAAATTATTATCAATATTCATAACATACATCTCATTCATAATGAAAGTATGGCCCTTATGTTATTCATAACATCGAACATCAAAAGTTCTCTTATAAACAACCTTCTTGCAAGATACCTTATGCAATGGGCTAGAGTTTGTGAAACTCCAAACGAATTATAAAAATAAATACAGACGGTAATACACCGATGGAAGGTATAGTAACATTTACTATGTTCCCCGTGTATACCTAAAACTCATTTCTGGCTAGTCTTTCAGGCCATAGTAGTTCTTACATCGAGTTGCAACAGAAAGCAATCGAGCGGGTATCTTTGTGATTAACTCACAGTACCCAAGAATCAGTGATTAACAATTTAATCATAATTCCCAAGGGCTATATCTTTGACCAGCCTTCTATACATCAAAAACTTGTATGACATTCATACATGAGCTGGATATTCCAGTCTCCTTTCTTTCTGCCTTTATACTTCTAACAGTTTAACTTTCAGTATTTCTCCTACTCTCAGAAAAAGCACCGAACTTAAGAGTGGCGTTAGCCCCGGACTTCCTAGGCGTGAAAGTCTTACTAACACCCTTCGGACACTTCCTTTCTCTTTAAGTTGTTGTTTTATTCACCTTTCATCATATGACAGGCGTTCTTCTGGATCCCTCTCTTATCAGTCTAATGCATAGTAAACTCCTTTACTAATAGTTTGCAAACAAACATTGCTTTGGATATCTCATATCTTTTAGCCTTTGTCTGTCTCTGAAAATAATTTTCAGATTCCATGAATATCACATAACTATCCAAACTTTCGAAGTTTGGGTCTCATGGAAACAAACATATTGCGCTTGACTGAAATGGAATTCTAGCTTTTGGATCAACGGACGAGAGTCACATGATCCATAGCATAAGCGAGAGAATACTGAAAGTATGCAATAGGACAAAGTCCTTCTCGGCACTCTTGAGGACAATCCTCACATTACGTTACCAACCGTAAAGTTTTAACCAGATATTTAACAGCTATTCAATTTTAATAGGGAAGGTGGAAATGCGAGCCATTATTCTACAACTATTATGCAAATCACACTTAGACAGTGTTCAAAATTAATTGCACTGAGAATTAAAAGAATTAATTCTACAGTGCGCTCCCACTCAAATCAATATCTCTCATAATTGATTGTGAGTGATTCAAGATCCGCATTTCAATTCAACGCCATTGATGGTAGCATCACTGATGACGAAAATCTCAATCGGTAGGCAAACTTGCCAATCACATCTCTATGTGACTCTTGTTCATCTTTCGATGCGTGTGTTCCGAGCTCATGACTTTCATGCCTGAACGTCAAGACAACCAAGTGATCTCGCTGCGAGGTCTCAACTCACCCGCCTCACACATCCCTAATCGTTCGTACCCATGTTAGCATGTGATACCCCGAAAAGTTAGGTGCCGTGACGGTGCTACACTTGGGAGAACATTAACTACTTGATATTTTTGTGAGAGATCACCCTAATAAAAGGCGACTACCGCGCAATCAAAAAGGGTGCATCATAATAGCATGATATGGTATAGCCCTTTCTGACGGAGAAGTCTTTCATTCCTTCGTCTTCGGCATTCGCGTCGGTGTTCACCATTGCGAAGATTGCCACCACCTTGTCGATGCACCAGATAATATTGCTATCTCTATAGCTAATAAAATAATGCATTACTTAAGGTTGACACGCAGGTCAATAAAGTGACAATCATATGGCTCCAGCCATCATGCCGAATCATGACACGCAGGTCATGTTAATCAATTTACATTATATAGTCATCTCATACATAATCAAATTATTATGAGCACTGCTATACCACATCACATGCACATGCAAACCCTCCTGCAAAACCAAGTTAGACGTCTCTAATCGGTTCATGCAAAAACTTGTTTTTCGTGGCTTCTAAGGTTTCGAAACAAACCAAAGCTACCAACGTCCATCATCAAGTATGATAATTCAAGTCGCTAGATTAACAATGAGGGGTGTATGAAACACGAGATAATAAAATCTCGAGCCCCATACTGAACTTCGTCATACGCATGACCCCCGTGCAGATCATATCTGCATTGCCCTTTCGTCTGCGAAACATCCATCTTTCTTTAACTAAAGTGGAACCCAAAGAACTGTTAGCACTTCGTTGATCTGTCAATCAGCATACTCAGGAGCAGCATGAAAGGATCGCGGATTGCCAGAACTTTGTGAGATTCCACAATGCTGTCAAGATCAGGACTACGCAAATTCAAGGGAAGCAACAAGAACATCGGGTAACAGATTTCATCTGCTACCCGCACAAATAATTTTCAGTAATAGAACTCATCTACTACCTAATTATATTGTGCAACACCCATACATCTCTATGTATTCTAGATCGCAACCTGCATCTACGCATAGCACGGCTCTGATACCACTGTAGGGGAACGCAGTAGAAAACAAAAATTTTTCGACCTACGCACCAGCCCAGGACCACTATGGAGACTGCATACAAGGTTTGATCATTTTCGTTACCGACTCGTAGCGCAGCGGAAGTAGAGTCGATGACGATCGTCGGTGCAGATCCCCGCAGCTAGGATTTACAACCTCCCAACCGCGAGGATGTACTCCCTCATCCGCCACTCGGACAGCCCTCCGGGAGGCGGTCGGACAGTCCCCCGGACGGTGTCGTGGACAGCCCTTCGGGAGGACTCACAGAACTCGGACCGTCACTCGGACAGCCCTTCGGGAGGACACTCGAACAGCCCCTCGGGCAAAAGGACGAAACTACGACCTCTCTACGGGGTTGCACACATACGGTGCCATCTATCCGGCAGGGCTTCGCCGTCCAGAACTAGTTCCCACCGGAACCCAGACAGCCTTTCGGCACTACGAAACTATTTCGTGGGAGGGAGAGAGAATGCCAGATCATGCATGGCTTATGTGAGAGAGTTGGAGTGGAGTTGGAGAGCACCTCTCCTCCTCCTTATATAGTGGTGGAAGGGATGGAGGGGGCTGAAATTTCAGCCCACTAAACATGGGGAAAACATGTTCCCACAAAACAAGGAGAACATGTTCCCACCAAACAAGGGAAAAACATGTTCCCTTGTCCATGGTGTTCCCCCATGGGGCCCCACCTTTCTCCCAACACTCTCCACCATTTGTGGGGGCTGCCCCCCACCATGGGGGGCACCCCCAACATCTTTGTCCAGCCACAAGGGGCTGCCCCCTCAAGGGGAGCGCCCCCAAAACAGCCCCCACGTATCGTGGGATCTTGTCCCCTCACGCTGGGACAAGATGTTTTCCGCGACTATTACTTCTGAAAATTCCGAAAGGTCCCAGAACATTTCCGACACCCTCTAAAATTATCTGGACACGCTCTGGAACATTTCCAGTATGGTGGTTTAATTTAAAACCATCTTTGTTTACCCGGTAAACAACTCCGGCAGCTCCGAACCTTTTTTTTCGGTTTTTTCTCCAGAAAAATTCCAGAAATTACCAGACCAATCTGGCAACCTCCAAAACATTCCCGGTGCTTGCCGAAACCTTTTTGGATCAATGGTTTTATCCGAAACAACTTTTCGGTTTTACCAAAACTTTTTCAGTGTTCTCTCTCCGGAACTCTTCCGTTGTCTCCGAAACTTTTCGGTGATTTTCTCTCAGACTCCCTGTCTAGTATTCAGCAGATAGATGACCCTTAAGCGTGTGACCCTATAGGTTCGGTGAAGTATAGACATGACACGGAACACCTTCCGATCAATGATCAACATCGGAGCCGTGGACACCCATATTGACCCCTATACCCACACGAATGAATATTCGAGTGAACCTCCAGTTGCCGTGTGCTATTCCTGTTGCTTCACGATATGTTAAAAATACCCGAGGTTAGACATGTAGGCATTTCCGTGGATCAACAACTTGTCCACTATGCCAGTTACCTCGTTACCGGTATTGTTCTCTTTTCTCGTTACCGTGTTCCGGCATCCCTGTGATCAAATCACAAAGTGTCTGGCCAGACGATGATGGATACCGTAACACCGAGAGGGCCCAGAGATATCTCTCCATCGTCGGAGGAGCAAATCCCAATCTCGAGCTATCAAGTTACTTGACACACTTTTCCATGAACCCGTAAGCCGCCGTAATAGCCGCCCATATACGGATGACGTTTAACAAACCCCAAAGTTCATGAAGCAAGTATGAAGAAACTCGACACTCTCATGGTCTAAGGAATTTTGCAAACATTAACCATCTCTGTGTTATTAACCATTAATATGTGACGAATGTAACTCATAGCATAACATCAATTTGGGTCGATTCAACACAAATGTTCTTCTAACACTGTGCCCTCAAAATTGCTGGCATAGACATGCCCATGATCAGGAAAACAGAACCATCATGCAATACTTGAGCTAGTCTTAGAGGCCAGACTAGGAATACATATTACCGTTTATTATTCCACACGTGCATATGAGTCTTCCTCCGAGCCTCGTTTTATTTGCAGACTCGAGAACCATAGCAGTTATAGCATGGAACATAAACCTAATTATGAACAGGGAGATAATCAATAACATTTATTATTGCCTCTAGGGCATATCTCCTACACAATCTTTACCTCCGGACCATTCCGGAGCTCCTCGTCTTGTCCGTGATCTCATCCGGAACTTCGAACAACATTCGGTCACCAACATACATAACTCATATAGTACTATGTCGTCAACGAACGTTAAGCGTGCGGACCCTACGGGTTCGAGAACAATGTAGACATGACCGAGACATCTCTCTGGTCAATAACCAATAGCAGAACCTGGATGCCCATATTGGCTCCTACATATTCTACGAAGATCTTTATCGGTCGAACCTTATGACAACATACGTAATTCCCTTTGTCTATCGGTATGTTACTTGCCCGAGATTCGATCGTCGGTATCTTCATACCTAGTTCAATCTCGTTACCGGCAAGTCTCTTTACTCGTTACGTAATACATCACCTCTTGACTAACTCCTTAGTCGTTTGCTTGCAAGCTTATGATGTATATTACCGAGAGGGCCCAGAGATACCTCTCCGATACTCGGAGTGACAAATCGTAATCTTGATTCACGCTAACCCAACAAAACACCTACGGAGATACCTGTAGAGCATCTTTATAATCACCCAGTTACGTTGTGACGTTTGATAGCACACAAAGCACTCCTCCGGTATCCGGGAGTTGCATGATCTCATAGTCAAAGGAATATGTATTTGACATGAAGAAAGCAATAGCAATAAAACTGAACGATCATTATGCTAAGCTAACGGATGGGTCTTGTCCATCACATCATTCTCCTAATGATGTGATCCCGTTTATCAAATGACAACTCATGTCCATGGTTAGGAAACCTTAACCATCTTTGATCAACGAGCTAGTCAAGTAGAGGCTCACTAGGGACATGATGTTTGTTTATATATTCACACAAGTATTTAGGTTTCCGATCAATACAATTCTAGCATGAATAATAACCTTTATCATGAATAAGAAAATATAAAATAACAATTTTATTATTGCCTCTAGGGCATATTTCCTTCACATAGCCCTCCAAATAGCGACTGCGAAGTAGCGGCAGTATTTGAGCACGCCCCGACAAGTAGTTATCCGTCGTTAGCTTCACCGGGATCAGGTGCGCAAAGTAGAATGGCGCAGGCGACACACCGACATCCGAAGAGGGTGGTGGCGCATAAGCACCCGGATGCACGGAAGAGGCCACCACCTCCGTCGACGGACCGCCGTAGGGTGCCGGGGCCGGCGGGTAGGCATACGCCAACGGGGCAGGCGCCGGCAGCGCAGCTGGAGTCAGCCACGGGTTGACCGCGGCGGCACCAGGGTTCGGCGGCGGTGCGGACGCGACGCCGGTGGACGGCTGCGGCTGATGGACACCATAGGAGGTGGCGCCCGAGGCCAGCGACGGCTGAACGCCGTACGGCGCGACGTAGGAAGAGGCCCCCGGGGCCTGCTGCGACGGCTGAACGCCGGGGGCCAGCGGTTGCTAGGCGCCATAGGATGCGGCGTAGGCGCCCGGAGCCTCCTGCGGCGACTGGATGCCATACGGCGCGGTATACGGCCACCTGGGGCCGACCGCGGAGGAGGCGCCGTAGGGCACCGGAGGCCCATAGGCCGGCGGCGGCGGCGAAGCCCAGCCAGGCGGCGGGGGCATGTTGGCGGCGCCGGGGATGACCGAAGGCGGCGGAGTGGCGGCGGACATAGAGGCCAGCGGCTGCGACAGGAGGAACGGAGAGGCCGCGGCACCCGAAGCGGCGCCGGCCTGAGCGGCAGCGGTTGGGGCGGCACCGGCCAGGGCAGAGTTGAACGCGGAAGACATTAATCGAAACCCTAATCTGATACCATGTTATGATTAGAGAATAATGCTCGACACCCTAATACGGGGTGGCTCTTCTTTCGGGTAAAACACTTGTATTACTCAACCACTGGATGATTACAATCAACAATGTTCATCTCAATCACATTAGGAGGGCCAGACCCCAAGATACAACTTGTACACAGATACAATATACGTGTTACGTATATACAATATACAGTCTAACACGACCGATACTGCATGGTCGATGGACCTTCTAGCGCAGACAGACGGCGACGCCTACTACTACTAGTAGGTTGCAGTCCAACAGCGGCGTACGATTGCATTGCATCATGAAAATTGCACGGCTAATGCACGAGCCTAGCAAATTGAGCCTTGCTTAGATGGTTAGGTAATTTGCGCTCGTAATTTTTTGAACTTATTTCATTTCTTCCGACGATGTAAATGATACTGCTAATGCACGAGCCTAACTATTGTGGAGTAATCATAATCGGTTTGTAGGATTAGCAACTGATGCGTATAAATGGCTCATATACTATACCATTATCCTTCAGTTAACCCTGGTACATAGCGTATGCGATGGGGCAACTAACCATCATTTAAATCTAAACTAATCCACGATCTTTGCGCAAAACAGTTTGTTTATGCGCAAGGTGCCTTGACGGGGAGGAGATGCTCTGGACCGAAACGTGCACACGGCGTCCCAAACACACACACACACACACTGATGGCCCTGCACACTTCTCCAAACAAAAACAAAAAAAGAACAAGTGATGATGCAGATTTGTCGGCACGGACTTGTGAGGCTTCCGTTCTTTTTATACCTGTAAAAAAGATTAGTACTAACATGCTCCATTCTTTGTAGACTAAAATACTCCTACATTTTCTGGTTAAAAAAATAATCTTCGCCGTAAAAGAAAAGAAAAAAGAAACACTACCCCAGATAAGCGTCTCTGGCCTGCCCTTTTCTCTCCCGAGGAGAAAATAACAAACATTTTACCCAACCTTGGCCTGGCATCTTCCCTGGTACACGCCACAGTTGACCACGGAAAGAGAGGACGTGCTGTCGTCTCACTAGCGCCTGTAGACGCGGCAACGGATGCGATGACGTTTGTTTTTTTTAGCTTGTGCCGATTTCATGTGAGCTTCCCGTATCATATTCTATCCTTGCACCTACCAATTATCTGATATATAACCCCGCCAAAAAGAAAACTAATACGATATATGAATGTGAACTTCCATATGATTTATTATTTGAAAAGAAAAAGAAATCCTGCTGCTGAAAAATTAATCAATATGATTAATCCCCGAATATATATCATGGCAAATGCAACACATTACTAGATGAATTGAACAACAAGTAAAACAACATCATGTATGTAACAACCATGATAAAATACTACCCCCCCTCCGTCCCACAATATAAGATCATTCTGCAAGTTGTTTTAGCTTGCAAAATGATCTTATATTATGGGACGAAGAGAGTAGATCACATCCGTTAGTACGTACTGATCGTTCGTAGATGAAGTCGTCGTGACTGGTGCCGAGACGATGTTGTTGACAATGACGTTAGCAAAGATCGACCAAGGGAGACTACAGCGGAAACATCGGTGTGAGGAGGAAGGTGGCCCGTGGTGAAGAACACAAGCAATCACCCGAAGCGCTTCTCAAAAACATCTCTCGCCCTCTTCTGATGCTAGCTCTCAACAACGAGAGGTTTTGGAGACCTGCTCTCCTATTCGTCGGTGCACGCACGCGCTCGGGGTGGAGTAGGGTACAGAGACAACACAACGACAAGAAAAACACAAAAGCCCTAGCTCCATTTGATGTATCTTTGGTGGTGACTGAAAGGTCATATATATAGGAGAACCGAATGGTTTCATGTCGTGATCAAGATGTAAATCGACTAACTTTCCAGCTAAAAAACTTGCCTCCCAAGAAACCAGAAAATAAACACTGAAAGGAAACCGTGCACTTGTAAGGTCACTGCCTGTATTTTAACCGCCATTCACGTGCACGTAACACGACGCGCCTTTCTCCCCAACGAGAAGGTGGGTGGGGGAACCCCGATTGATGTGACGAGTGGCGGAGCTCAAGCCTGGGGCGACGGACCCGGATCTCATCATGGTGGGAGTGGTGGCCGTTGTGGTCGCAAGGGCAGAGCTCGGTCAGGCCTAGAGGGCCAAGATCTGCTGTTTGCGACGCTCATTGGTGAGCGCGGTGTGTCTCGTTGAGAGGCAGAGCCCCTTTGCCTTCTTCATCGGCACTCGAATGCAGTACAAACACAGATGTTCATGTACACAAACATAAACTCAACTCTACGAACAAATACGTACACCATATCCTGAGGAGCGCCTTAGAGATTCGAAGTCAGCACAAAGGTCTTAGATTGACAAAGTCACTACGTGCCTACTCATAGTTTACGGAAACATCTTCTGTGAGCGAACGAAGGTCGCCCAACAGTGTCAAGTTTTTTTTCTTTTTCGAAACGGTCAGTGTCAAGTTTAGAGCTTGAAGCTGCATAGCTGGTTTCACCAAGGAAGCTCACCATCCCAGCCAGGAGTACGTTCAATACACGTTGTCGTCACACTTCCACGTAGGGCCCCGCGGCTTAATTAATCCCCTCGTACTCCCTGGCCGCGACGTAAACCCAACAATTAGGTAGCGCACGGACCAACATGACCGCAAGTGCATATGCTTGGCATGAAGAATTGACTTCCGTCCAAAATCAAAATGTTTCATCGCCTATTGGATGTGCAAGTACAAATCGATTAATTTCTTGGGACGGCCGAACATGCGAAAAATGCGGCGTCCAAGTCGGGCATTGTTGGGCTGCCCCAAACTAATTAATTTCTTGCTGATTTCTACAGTTCCTTGTCTGAATTTTCTCCCTCGGTTTGGCAGCCAAACTGATCACCGCCTTCTGCGGGCGACATGGCAGTCAACAAGTGCAGTGCCAGTCACACAATCGCGCCGACAGTAGAAAAATATAGCCCACCCGACGCGACGTGGAGACGACGAGGCATACGTACGTGGCGCCGGATCAAGGACGGCCGTCGCCATTAACAGCGGCGTGGCGAATTGATGCGCAAGTGCGACCAAGATAGGATTAGTCGGCCAGTTTCTGCTTGAATGGATGTGGCAACAACCACCACATGGATCTCCATCCACATATACGTACGCCGCCACACACGGGCGCATCGATCGTTCCATTTCATCATCGTTGGTTACCGGTAGTATTTTGGACTTTTGGTGTGATGGGCTGATGATCCTTTTGTCCGTCTTGGGTACCTGTACGTGCCCACACCGATCTCATCTGATCCGATCTGATTCTCCTCCATCCATCCATTCCAGCGATGACCGGCCGGCTTTACCAACGCGTGTGGATGTATCTGTCCATCCCAAATTGGCATGGAAAATGTGGTTAGCAGCCGGGAGCGGTGGAGCGGCCGTCTACCGTACGTATTTCTCTGCCGATGTGCATGCAGTATTCATTGCTCTCATCGCCGCTTCTTGGTGCAGCTGGCTACACGGCTCAGTGACTCACAAACAACTTTCCTTGTTTCTGTTTCCTGCTTGTCAATCAGTCCAGGAGCCCTTGTCCGTCGGAATTACTACTTGTACTACTCTCTTCCTTTTCATTTACTCTGCATATTAGAGTTGACTGAAGTGAAACTTCGTAAAGTTTGATCAAGTTTATAAAAAATAATATATAAACATTTATCATAATAAATCTTTATGATGTGAAAGTACATTCAATAATAAATCTAATGGTAATGATTTGTTATTGTATACTCCCTCCGTCCGTGAATAAGTGTACATCTGGGTTAGTGTCATTAGACTCGTTTTGAAATGTAGTTTCGTAATGTACCAATTTGTTCTCTTTTCTATAAAGTTGGTCAAAATTTTAAAATTTTGACTTAGAACAAAAGCTAGATGTACACTTATTCGCGGACGGAGGGAGTATGTTCATATTTTTGTTTATAAACTTTGTAAAAGTTTACAAAGCTTGACTTTGACCAAAGCTAATACGCGGACTGAATACAAACGGAGGAAGTACCGTATAGTACAATTAAGACAGAATGATGATGGCATTTAAGCAGCAGGATTAGGAAGCCTCTTTGCTGCTGGAACTGACCAGTTGGCCGAATGAAGGAATGGGTCGATGGCGACTGCTATCTGCCCGCCGACAAACACCAGTTAATGAACGGAGAATCCCAGCATTATTACTACTCCCTCCGTTCCTAAATATAAGACCTTCTATAGATTTCACTATAGACTGCATAAGGGACAAAATAAGTGAATTTATACTGTAAAGTATGTTTATATACATTCGCACGTAGTTTATAGCGAAATCTCTAAAAAGTCTTATATTTAAGAAGGAAGAATCCAGTAGAGCAGTAGCAGCACTAGCACGTATCATTGGAAGTAGATGGAGAGCATTTACACTGCTGATCTTTGCAGCGGCAGTGATTAACACTCCCGAGTAATGACTCGGTGAAGGCATGGGCGTTGCGTAAACTTGACTGAAGGTGTAAACAAGGCCCCTGATTCGTGCCGTGCGATGCACGGACGGGGACCCAGCCCATGTCGGTCGGAATTTGCGGCCCAACAAGGAACGGACAGGCACGGGAAGCAGGGCGCGGAAAGAGGCATCTGAACCCGCTCATCTGGCCTCGCTAGCTCACTCACTCACCGGTCGTAACGCAGTAAATCATCGAGCAAATATTTCATTTCATCGGTGCTGATTAAATGCTCTCGTTGATGAAGCCAATCATGGAGCACACGTTCACAGCCGCTCCCCACTCCGTCCGTCCGTCACTTGGTCAGCCGTCTCTCCACTCTTTACGGGAACAGAGAAAAATGCGTTGTACTACGAGTAGAGCTTGATTGAAACGGGGAGGGGAGGGGAGGGGAGAAAGCCACAGAATTTTTTGTTTCTGTCTTTCTGGCAAACAAGGCCACGAGTTACGGAGGGATTAATGGAGAAAGCCGCCGCGTTGCCTTGCCATGCCTCGCTCGCCTGTCTCTTCTTCTCGCTTTCACACGCTCAGCTCGCTCCATATTACTCCCTCCGTCTAGGTGTATAAGTCATCTTAGGTTGTGCACCGCGACCAAGGCGGAGGGAAAAAACGAGAGAACTTAACGTCTTTTGCTAATTAATAGCATTGCATGCAATGAACTAACCACTGCATGTTATATTTGTTAGTGTCAAGTCATTAAAAGCATGCACAACCCATATTTTTTATTGGTTGATATGTCACGAAACAAGAAACGAGGAGAGAGTTAATGTACCGTGCCTAAGTGTTTTGAGATTATTTGGTTTTCGTAAGGTGACTTACACACCTAGACGGAGGTAGTACTGAATCTGCTGCTATTTACCCACGGTGCCGCTGTTTGCTCCGGCGCTGTAAGCACGTGACGTGAGGTCAGGCTCAGAGATATATACTACTCGCTTCGCCTCTGCTCCGCTCACCCTCGACACGACTCTCCCTCTCTCTCGCGAGCTAACACAGAGTCAAACAGAGCAGAGCAGAGCAGAGCAAGGGGGGGCGAGAGAAACAGCGGCCGAGAGCAGAGCACAAGGAGGAGGGCGGCGGCGGCGGCCATGGAGGGCGGTGGCGGCAAGGCCATGGGCTACGCCCACCACCACGACACCGCCAGGCTGCTCAAGGCCTTCAGCCGCACCGTCGAGCCCCGCAACTTCGGCATCGGCCTCGTCGCCGGCTTCCTCCTCGTCACCTGCGCCTACTTCTCCACCGCCAAGTTCGACGCCATCCACATCGCTCCCCTCGGTAACCAACCCACATCCCTCCGCGCATCTGCATTCGCCTCCTCCCTCCTCCACCCCCTTCGTCGCCCGCGCCTCTGACGGACCAATCTCGATGTGTGTTTGTGCGCAGTCAGCCCCTCGGAGACCCGGATTGGCTCGCCGGCGAGCGCCGCCGCCGCCGGCTCCAAGAGCCAATTAGGTGCTTAATCCACCCCACGCGCCAACATTTCGGCCGAATCCGCTGCGCCAATCAAAGAGTTTGACTCACTCACTGACGGCCTGTCCGTTCCCCCCTCTTCTTCTTGTCTTCAGATTTGGGCGTGCCGGGGCAGGACGCGGCATTATCCAGGGAGGGGAGCAAGGCCGAGGTGCTGGACACGGACGGCGACGACGGCGGCAGTAACAAAGGTAAGCCCGCCAGCAACTTTGTATGCGCCCGGCCCGGCCATGGCGGCGGCTCCAGCTCTTGTTGCCTCGCTGCTTCTACTGGTTCGCACGCAATCCGGTGACAAAGACTGGTGTATTTTTTTTAATCTCCCCGTTCCTTTTCGCTTTAGATTTGGTCCACGATGCGTCGCTGGTGGACACGAAGAAAGATGACACCTTTGCCAGGGACGGCGATGCTGCGGCCGTGGAGGCCGCCAAGGACGATGACGACGCCGGAACCAACGGCGCGGGCGGCGCTCTTATCCCTCCCCTGTCGTCCCAGGAACCGGCGAACGGCACGCAAGAAGAACAAGGTTAGCGAGAATCCAATCGACCAACCGCTTAGTAGATAAGATGCGGCTTGGCATAATTTGTTTGTTCTTGGGGGAAAAGGGTGATGGTTGTTGGATTTGACAAGCTGAGCTTTGTGGGTGTTCGGTTGGTCAGGTGTTCTTGAGGACCAGGAGCTGCAAGTGCAGGATGCTATTGCCGCTGCCAATTCTCCAAACAAGAGCAGCAGCAGCAGCAATGGCGGCTCACAACCCGTGGTTCAATCCGACCCGGCTACGATTCCTGCCCCCGTCCAGCAGACTCCTACCATTCCAGAGGCTTCCAAGCAGGAGGAGGCCAAGGCTCCTCCAGTCCAGCAGATTCCCCTCGTTCCAGAGGCTGTCAAGCAGCAGCGAGGTACAAATCTCATCCCATCTCATCTACGAGTACTAATAATTCTTCTTCCATTTCCGTGGTAAAAAAGGAACACCTCAAGCACTGGAGTTTGTTCTACTAGATCGGTCGTAGAACTAGTTTGAGCAATCAATCACTCGTCCTGCTGAGAAATGTAGACACATTTTTTTTTTTAACTTTTGCAGTTCCATTTCCCTATCCCAAAGAAACAATGTCCTTGCTACTCTGGTCCACTCCTTAGCTTTTACCCATCGCGTCCTCTTCTCCAGCTTTCTTGAGAGGAGAGCAATGTGGGCAATGCCTCACCCCGTCCCCATAGCTGACGACGGGAAAGCCCCATTTCTAGACCCCTCCTTTGCTTTGCTTGGATCATTTCATTTCGTGGTCTAGTGTGGTAGGGCTTGGTCCTACTCGAATAATGTTCCTGTCTGTTTTTTTTTTTTTTGCGGGAAAATGTTCCTGTCTGTTGATCTCGGAAAATAGATTTTCTTTGGCCGCTGCTTTACTTTTCTGTGCCAATCATTTTTCTGATCATTCATGGCCAACTAACTGAAGATCAACGTGTTTTTGATGCGTGGAATTATTCAGGTTCGGAAGAGGCGGCGACGGCGCCGAGGCGGGAGTGGAAGCCGCTGTGCGACCTGACGTCGAACCGGCGCATCGACTGGTGCGAGCTGGACGGCGACGTGCGCGTCCACGGCGCCAGGGGCACGGTCACCCTGGTCGGCGCGCCGCAGGCCGAGGAGTGGCGCGTCAGGCCGTACCCGCGCAAGGTTGATCCCAACGCCATGCGCCACGTGACCAACATCACGGTGCGGTCTACAACGACGCTCCCCGGCGCTGGCGACGAGGAGTGCGAGGTGCGGCACTCGGTGCCGGCGCTGCTCTTCTCGGACCGCGGGTACACGGGCAACTACTTCCACGCCTACACCGACGTGATCCTGCCGCTCTTCCTCACGGCGAAGCAGTACGGCGGGGAGGTGCAGTTCCTGGTCTCCGACATGCAGATGTGGTGGATCGGCAAGTTCCTCCCGGTCTTCAAGAGCCTCTCCAACTACGACCTCGTCGACCTCGCCGCCGACAACCGCACCCGCTGCTTCACGCACGTCCAGGTGGGGCTCACCTGCCACGCCGACTTCAGCATCGACCCGCTCCGCGCCCCCAACGGCTACTCCATGGTCGACTTCACCCGGCACATGCGCGGCGTCTACGGCCTCCCTCGCGGCCTCGCCGTGCCCGCCGCCGGCGCCAGGCCACGACTGTTACTAATCGCGCGCGCCAGCACGCGGCGGTTCGTGAACGCCGACGACATCGTGCGGGCGGCCCAGAAGGTGGGGTTCGAGGTGGTGGTCTCCGAGGGCACGCACGAGGTGGCGCCGTTCGCGGAGCTGGCCAACACCTGCGACGCCATGCTCGGCGTGCACGGCGCCGGGCTGACCAACATGGTGTTCCTGCCCACGCGAGGGGTGGTCATCCAGGTGGTGCCGCTGGGCGGGCTGGAGTTCGTCGCCGGCTACTTCCGCACGCCGTCCAGGGACATGGGTTTGAAATACCTCGAGTACCGGATCGCGCCGGCGGAGAGCACGCTCACGGAGCAGTACCCGCCGGACCACCCCATCTTCACCGACCCCGACGGCGTCAAGAGCAAGGGCTGGGACTCGCTCAAGCATGTCTACCTCGACAAGCAGGACGTCCGGCTCGACCTCAAGAGGTTCCGCCCGCTGCTCAAGAAGGCCATCGCCCACATCAGAGCGAACAAGCTCCAGTGAACCAGTTGATCTTCTTCTTTGACAATTTTTTTTTCTGGTTATGATGATATACTAGTAGCAGTATGTATCTATATATATATGCCAGTGTATGTAGCAGTCTAGCAGATGAGATGAGATGAGATTTGATCAACCGACAAAAAAGTTGTATGATATGGCAGGCATGGTGATCAAGTGTAGATGAGATGGTCAGAGATGTTAGATGATGGATGGTTTTTTCAAAGGCACTCGGTAGCAATTTCATCATTCTTTGTTTTTTCAGAGGCTTTCAGTAGACATTTTGACACTAGGAGCAACAGAAATTTTTCTTTTGGTCTCGAGGTGACACGATCCGTCTCAGGCTAGCAACAACAAATGTCATGGCATCCGTTACCGCTTCTACCACACGCTTCCAACAGGCACAACGTCTTCTTGACTGGTCAATTGTGGCGTGTTCTACAGAAGATGCCAAACTTGGACAGTGTTTTTTTTATTTTCTTTCTTGGGAGGGAGAAAAAAAAGGTCCATCGGCGACGAATCACTCTCTCCCTCTTCGCTCTCTAAGGCCAACTCCAACGCGCGACCCCAAATGGATGTCCGTTTCAATTCATTTGGCGGTGGCAATAGGGCCGTGTCCGTTCGGATTTGTGGATGCGCCGGCCGTGCGCCCAACGCACAGGCGCATTTCGGCCGCATCCCGTCCGCATGCATATTTTTTTCTTCGCAAACACATATCTTTTTTTTTCATCATTGATTTTTTATACATGGAATGGAAGCACATCACCAAATCTTAGCTCGAATAGTAAGACCAAAGAAAAGAAGAACCACAAGAAGACATTTTAGGACATATCCAACTTCCATAACTGCTCCCGTAAGTTGGATTAGTGCATTCTCGATGCATTCATTGTTGATCTGCGGAGGCTCGATCTTGCGTGCTTCTTTCTTCTTCGAGTCTAAAGAAGTAGACGTTGCTTCCTCGCATCTAGCTTCTATTCTAGCAACAAGTGCACTAGTCTCATCTCTAGCCTCTATTGTAGCTAAAAGTGGACGAACATCTACTAAATTGCGCTCTATCAATATATCGATGTATTCTTCTTTCCAATACCAAAACTTGCATCCATTCTACACAATAAAAATTTAAGTTAGCACAACTAGTCGAATCCGAGAGCACAACCGAAGCTAAAGTAGCACATACCCCATCGTTTAAGCACTTGATGAACACCCATCCGGGATGTTCTGGTGTTGTAGACACGCGGCGCAACACCTTCTTTGGGCAGTCGTCGCACTTAATGAGTGGCAACGGTGCGCCCGACGAGCTTTTGGGCCAGCACCGAGCCCGCCCGACCATCGTTCGTGTATCTGCCGGCGGACCGCCGACGGTGTAGATCCGAGCGGCTAGAGGAGGACTCAGTACCTGCATGCAGCCTTGCCGGGGCCTTCCGGCCCGGTGCCCGGCCAGTCCATGCCACGGCGCGGCCTCCTGCAGCCGGGCGAGTTCAAGTCCGGCCGGATCCGCTCCAAATCCGACCGCCGGGAGCGCAAATCAGGTGGCCGTGGTTGGGTAGCTCGAGGCGTCGAGGGACGAGGGGGGGGGGGGCTGCAAGAAGGGTTGGGGCGAGCGCGTGGCCGAGCTGCACAGAGGCAATGGCGGCGGCGGCGGCGAGGGACGAGAGTGGTGGGGGTGCGGCTGGAGGGGGGGTGGGGGATAGAAAAAGAGAAGTCTGTCTCCCCGACGGGCGGGCCAGGGGAGGACATGGGCAGGCGCCACGCGCCGTCCGCGCGTGTCCGTTCAGCCGCATACTCGGCCCAAACTTGGGTCGGGAATGGGTCAAAAGCGGACAGAAAACAGACGACGATCCGCTTGCGACCGCGCGTTGGGAGGCCTAATCTGCCCGTTTACCCTCAAACAGACGCGGGCGGACTAGATGGGATCGCGTGCTTTGGAGTTGGCCTAACTCTCTTCGCGCTCTCTCTGGGATAGAGTTCTTTAATTCTTTTTATCCAAGGGACAGAGTTCTTTAATTCTTTTTATCCAAGGGAGTGTGACTTTGGGGTATTTTACCAAGATTTTTGTACAAGTAAAAAAGTAGATAAGTAAAGTCTACTGTACCTCGGAGGCATCACAAGTCCGTGCCGACAAATCTGCACCATCACATTTTTATTTTCAGCAGTCTGACTGCATGTCCAACTGTGTATGCAACGGACGGCGAGAGAGCATGGCTCGTCGGTTCAACGATCGTGGATTAAATTAGTAGCGTCAGACGATGGTTAGCCGCCCCATCACAAGCGCTATGTACGGCTAACTGAAGAACAGTGTTACTCTCTCTCCGTTCACTTTTGTAGGTCGTTTCATATAACTTAAAATAGGCTGTTTTGCATATTGTCTGAAATGTCTGTCAAGGTCCTATAAAAATAAACAGAGAGTACTAACATTCTGCCATTATTAGCATAATACTCTCATGTAGTGCTTCCGTTCCCTCTCCTCCTCGACGACCCATACCAGTTTGACACATTTATTTATTTTTCTTGTGATTTTGATGCCTAGCAGGAGCGGGGAGCGAGCAAGTGGCTCCTCCGTGCTGTGCTGTGCTGCGAACGTGTGCATGGCTCCATGTTTTATTTTTAGCCTCAACTGAGAATACAAGCTATAGCATCTGTTCGGACGCATAGTCACACACACCACACGCACGCACACCATAACTCACGTCCCGACTATGCTTCTAAACCAGACCTACAACCTATAACTCCAATACGTCTAGTGAGACTTCCGAAGTCCAGGACTCCGGGGACAACGGGCACGTCGTTCTCGCCTGTGGCTCGTAGACATCGTGAGACACCTGCAGATATTATTAGTACTGTTCAAATGAACAGTACAGTTTGCACTGTTCCTAGTGAACAGTACCGCGAGGTGAGACACCCGAAATTCGTCCCCGCTGGGGATCGAACTCGGGCGGGTGGAGTGCCCACCGGCAACTCTACCACTGCTCTACGCGCAGTCCTCCATGGCTCCATGGTTGACTAGATCGGAGTCGCGCCCTGACGCGAGGGTGCCGGTCCTAACGTTTTGGTCAGGCAGGTAATGCTAAGTCAGTATTAATCGAGGTTTAGAATATGCATTTATACAACATAACAATACAATGAAGAAAATCATTGAATTGTGATAGGAGCGAGACAGAATGGTGCTTAAGGCAGAATCAATTTCAGTGCGTTCATAATCATCGGGCGCCTGGTGCCTGGCTCATCACATTGTCCCAGCGCTTAGAAAACATTTTGCGTTACCAGAGGGAATTAAAGTGATTGCTCAGAATGGATTAGTCCAGTACAGTAGATTTACATAAAAAACAGGGCATTGCCAAAGGGTAGGACATCATATATACCAAAAGTATGGCAAACATGACACATTTAGTCATTACAATGATATGTCTAAAGGAGTGATCCAATAATCCAGAATCTGGTATTTATCAGGGGAGGATGTAAACCAATACAAATCATAAAAGTGCAGTACAAAGTAGGATACGGTTCAATAAAAACCATCAAAATTCAATAGAAAGCAGAATATCTATCTTAGTATTCAGGAGTGGTCAAGTAGCGAATGGTTCTATGCTAAAAGACAATGCATCATATATTTGATCTTATGAGTCTAGATGAAGTAACCACTGCCCAGTATGATTGAGATGCATCAAGTTTGTCACAAAGAAAAGGACCAAAACAACAACATGGTTTGATGGATCAGGATTACAGCAAGTCATTTATATAGAACTGTATGCATCCCATAAGTCGAAAGACCATCTTCGAGCACTTCTAGCATCAATTGGCTCTGCGATAGTACTGCAAATAGAAAGTGACACCGTTAGAACATTAGTTTTTAGTTATGGATTACATAAGTATGGCACAGGGTACTCAACATAACGCAAATGGTTTGGATGTATAACTATGGTCCAATAAGTCTCAACTTTCACTCGCCCATGTAAGAAAGCAACTTATAGTTAGAAAATTACAAGGAAGCATCAATCATGTGCATAACAATCAATATTGCTGGATTTCTACCATCATATTAACATTTCGCAATTACTAGGTCCAGGTAAATATTTATGCAAGGACCAAAAAGAACTTGGTCTCACTATTGGTAGAGCTTAGAGAACAACAAAGTAATGCAGAAAACTGAAACATGGGACTGTACATATTCTATAGAAACACACCATTATACCATGTAGATACAACACAGATCAATTAGAAGGGGCAACTACTGCTCTGTTTATGAGAGAAAGAAATGAAATAATATTGCAAGACATTGAAAAATGATTGCGAGAACAAAAAAGCTATTGTTTCATTATGTCATTCAAGGAAATACCTCAAGAGATATTTACCTAAACGGTATGCGTGCCTCGCTGCCTGAAGAATCATTGATAATGAATTTAGAACATTAGCTCATGAATCAAAGGATACATGATCTGTTGTCCCTGCTCTTGATCAGCACAACAGGCACTGGAAGTAGCCACTGACACCATAAATAAATGTTAACAAATATGGCTAGAGGTTGTACTTGTGCAAGAACTAAACATGACATGGTTGCTGATACTGAGCACATGAACGGAATAGATTCTAGGATGGACAGATTTTTTTTAATTAAAAGCAACTTTACAAAGGCTGAAATACAACCAGGTCTATCATTACAAAAGGTTTAGGAAATTATGGTATGCCTTTTAAAAAAAATGACAGTCAGGAAACAAATCGGGGTTAAACCAACCACCTCCATGTCACCTTCTCACCTGCAACGTATCGCATGGCCCATTATAGGCAGTTCGCACAAGGGCCTCTAGAAAGCCAGGGCCGGCCCTGAACGTATAGAATCCATGGGAAAACTCACCTTAATCGACTGCATGAGGTTGGCCTTGTCCTCGAACCTGAGCTTTGCATCAAAGCCATTAGAGAACAAAACTTAGTCAGTTGTTTCTCAGAAAAATGAAGAGATACAAAAGTATTCTTAAAACCATGGGTCACACCTTATCTTTATTATGATCATTTAGCTTACGAAACCTATTTAGAGGCATCATGTCAAATACAATAGTACATCTGCACTAAGAATTGCAAAACATGCAGTCTAATGCCCAACACATCGGCACTAAAACTGGTAGTTGCAAACCAAAAGTCCAAAACAACATTGTATGAGAATTTATTTATACAGATAAAGAAGGGAGAAAATTATTCAAATAAGCTATTATGGCTATTGAATTTTATAGACAGCTAATTTAGTCCAACTCTGAGCATTTAATTTTGCGTTAGCTATTGATACCAATGCATGCACACACATAGTGAGAACTTGACAAAACATCGCCATTGAGAGAAAGCAGCAAGTAGAAGCTCATATCCATGTCCAAAAGTGAGTCTCAAGTTCAGTCTGTTTTAACAACACGCCAATGTAGCTAGAAAGTACAGCTAGGTTCTACGGTAGGGGTTGTTTGCATCCGCATAGAAACAAAATTGCCGACTCAGTAAGAAGCTCCAGAGCAATATACTAAGAGATGGTAGCATAAACAACCCTGAATCTGGTAACTTACATGACCCCCTTATATTGATTGATTTCCTTACCGACACATCACTGCCTGACCCTTTCTTTTGCGCGGGAGTTGTGACTGATCATAGGTTCGTTGATTACCTGCACCTCATGAATCCTGAAATCCCAAATCAAATGAGTACTGGATAGACACATCTGACCCTAAATAGAATAAAACTAAGACAAAATTAGGCAAACAACCAGCCAAATCAATGGGTATATTGAACTACCTGTTGGGGAACGTAGCATGCAATTTCAAAAAAATTCCTACGCTCACGCAGGATCTATCTAGGAGATGCATATCAACGAGGGGGAAGAGTGTGTCTACGTACCCTCGTAGACCGTAAGCGGAAGCGTTTGACAATGCGGTTGATGTAGTCAAACGTCTTCTAGCTCCGACCGATCAAGTACCGAACGTACGGCACCTCCGAGTTCTGCACATGTTCAGCTCGGTGACGTTCCTCGCCTTCTTGATCCAGCAAGGTGTCGAGGTAGTAGATAAGTTCCGTCAGCACGACGGCGTGGTGACGGTGATGGTGAAGTGATTCTCGCAGGGCTTCGCCCAAGCACCGCGAAACTATGACCGAGGGTGTAATCTGTGGAGGGGGGCGCCGCACACGGCTAACAGTTGATGTTGTGTGTTCTAGGCGCCCCCCTCCCTACATATATATAGGTGGGAGGGGAGGAGAGGCAGCCAGGGGGCGCCCCAAGTAGGATCCGAATCCTACTTGGGGTTTCCCAAGTGGTGCGCCCCTCCCTTCCTTATTTGCCGGAGGGGGAAGGAAAGAGAGGGGGAGAGGGAAGGAAGGGGGAATCCTATTCCCTCTCTTTCCTTTCCCTTCCCCTCTTTCCTTCTCCTTCTTGGCCGGCCCATATGGGGGGGTGCACCAGCCCCTTGTGGCTGGTGCGTTTCCCCTCTTGGCCCATAATGTGACGACCCCGGCTTAATCGTGCACTAACCATACACGCAAATATACACGATTAAGCTTAAGGACTCACTTGAAGATATCACAACACAACTCTAAAACAAAAATAAATTCATACAAGCTTTATCTTACAAGCCAGGGCCTCGAGGGCTTGAATACATAGCTCGATGGCATACAAGTGTCAGCGGAAGCATCAGATATCTGGGTACAGATATATTACAGAAAGAGAGATAAGCCTTCACAGAGGCGGGGCAAAATAAAATACTACGATCGAAAAGGCGTGGGCCTCCTGCCCTGGACCCTCCGATCCTACTCCTGGTCGTCGGTCGGCTCCTCGTAGTAGTAGTACTCTCCGGGCTGGTAGTAGAAGTGGTCGTCGACTGGGGCATCTGGCTCCGGGACTCCGTCGTCTGGATGCGACAAATGGATAAAGGGGGAAAAAGGAAATTAAAGCAAACGTGAGTACTCATCCGAAGTACTCAGCAAGCAAGGATCTACACTACATATGCAACATTTTCAAAGGGGGCTGTATATGTGGACTGGGCTGCAGAAATGCTAGAATAGAGGGGGAAAGCCTAGTCCTATCGAAGACTAGCATCTTCAGCATCTTCAACAGTCTCGCAGCATTAGAAGAGAGTAGAATAACATAATGCAAATTATAGCAGTAATGTCATCAACCTCGGCCAGAGATTCTTCCTCGACTCCCTACGAGAAAGCAATCCCAGAGCCGTACTATCCAGTTCTCATCTCAAGTCATGTTTTAGTTGTACCGATCGGGATACAACTCCGAGTGTCCGTTACCGTAGGACAGGCTATCAATAGAAGTTTCTTCCCTGCAGGGGTGCACCAACTTACCCACCACGCTCGCTTAACTCCGGCCGGACACACTTTTCTGGGTCATGCCCGGCCTCGGCTAAGCAACACGTCGCAACCCGACCAAATACTTAACAGAGAGGTCAGCACGCTAGACTAAACCTATGCCCCCAGGGGTCTTGGGCCATCGCCCCGGGAACTCCTGCACGTTGCGTCAGGCGGCCGAGAGCAGACCTAGCAACCCCTTAATACAAGCGCAATTGCTTAACCAGTCCAACTCGGCGCGTGCCACTCAGTCGCTGACGTCCGTTAAGCTCCGACTGAAGTATACGACGCAGAACGCCCATACTATGCCCACGTGATGGTTAGTGCTATCAGGCCAGAGGCCCCTCGGATCAAATATCCAAACCGTTAGTGGATTAGGAGCACGCGGAAACGAGCAGAGACTCACGATCGATGTGACCCCGTCGCCCCGTCTCGAGGACTTGCGGCAAGGGCTAAGAATGCCCGGCCACGCCTCGTAGTTATCTCGCGGGCACCTCTCAGGTCAACCCGACTCCACATTACTTCGCATTCATGCTCGCGCGGGTACCCCTCAGGGCCGACCCGTCTTTAGTATCATGGTTCAAAGTCAAGTCATAATATCCAAAGTAGCGGTGCGTCTGACACCGAAGGGAACCCTGAGGAATCACCCTCGATGGAATTCCGCTCGATGTTGTCATCAAGGTGAACGAAGGAGGAATCACCCTCGAGGTCCACATTTGAGATGTTGCACGATGGCGTCGGTACCGGGGGTGGTGTAGGAGGAATCACCCTCGCTTACCACGACCGAGTAACTAATCTACAAGGTTATCATCTAAAGTGTTGTCGAGGTATCACCCTCGGCACTCGATAGTAACCCAGTAGTGTCGAGCAACATAGGGGGAAGTGACGTGCGGTGCCCGGGTCTGATCTTCGATCCCGATAATCGGGTCTTCTGATTATCCAGCGGGGCAGTCGGGACAAGTGGGTCTCTGATAAGGCTCTACCCATCCTATACTAAACAGTTTAGGAGAACAGGCAGGTATCAAAAGTAGGCTACAATAAAACAGGCTATGCAGCAGGTATAGGACAACAGTAGCAGCAGTAACTTCTAATGCAAGCATAAGAGAGAAGAGAGTGGGCGATATCGAAATGCTCAAAATGGGGGTGCTTGCCTGTCTGCTCGACGGCAAGGGCAGGGTCATCGGGGACTTAGTCGTACTCCGGAGTGGCATCTGCCTCAGAAGCTACGGCAACGTCGGGGTTTACCGAAAAAGAAGAGGGGGAGGAAACAAGTAAATATAATGCAATTAGATGCAACACAGTGCGTGCGATGCTATGATGCAGTGCAGGGTTGCCTAAATATGCCTCTAAGTCATTTTAGTTATTTTTAGAATTAATCTGGGATTTATTAACCGGTGTGTGTGCACTATTCATCTACCGGAATCGAGCTCGGAGTTACAAGTTCTCCTACGTAGGAGGTTCCGGCATCGAAACAGACGACACGATCAGATTCGCCTTGTCGTTCTGAGCAACTTTCATGTTTTAAGTTTTTCGATCTGAGCTACGGTTTAAAAGTTATTAATTTTTAAAGATTTATTGATTTTCTGGAATTATTTTTATTAGCAGAAATGATTTATGACGTCAGCATGACTACGTGATGACGTCAGCAGTCAACGGAGACGCTGACCAGGTCAATCCTGACATGTGGGTCCAGTGGGACCCACATGTCAGTGGCTCAACTAACTGAACAGAGTTAGACTAACTTAATAACCTAATTAGTAGGAGGGCCCGTCCTGTCAGTGTCTAATCTCATTACCAGATTAGCTTAATTAACCAGAAACAGTAATTATGCGCGTGGGTCCCACATGTCAGTTGCTGGGGCCGGCCCAGTCAGCAGTTGACCTGGTCAACTGGGTCAACTGGGCCCGCGGGGCCCAGCTGCCAGTGACTCAGGGGGCCCCACCTGTCGGGCCACGTCGGCGACACGTCGGCGCCGGCGCCGGAATAGCGTCGGCGACCTCTCCAGCAGCGGAAGATCGCCGGACTTGGCCGGAAATCCGCTACAGTGCACTGAAAAAGGCGCGGCTAGGCGCGTTCGAACGGGCTGTTGATGCCGCGTCGATAGGTGGTGGCGCCGTGGCCTGGAACGGTGTGTGGTGACGACGGCGAGCAACGCGGCGGACGCCGGCGTCCGGGCGTCATCGAAACTGGGGCTACGGGGATCGTCAGGACGCACGGTTGTGCTCGCTGGGCTCCTGGAAGCACCAGGAGCTCGATGCCGTGCTCAGGCGAGCACGACAGGGCCCTTGGCCACGGCGGCGAAGCGATCTGCGGCGGCCAGAGCTTGGGATCGACGTCGAGCTAGCTACGGCGCGTGCGGGAGACAACGGGGAGGAGCAGGGGATGGTGAAGCTCACCGTGCGGCACGCAAGTTGGCCGTTGACACATTAGTAGCAGCAGAATGGCGAATCGACGGCGGCGGCGTCCGGCGATCTGAAGGGGAAGAAGAAACCGGGGCAGCTCCTGGAAGCGTCCGGCGTCGCGTGGCTCGACGGGGAGATGTAGTCGACGGAGACGGAGCGCGTGGACAGCTCGGAGAGACGAGCGAACGCCGGTGGCCGCGGTTTCATCGGAGATGCAGCGACGAGCGCGTTCGGGACAGAGGGGAGAGGCGAGCGCGAGCGCTGGAGTGCGAGGGAGAGATGGGGGGAAATGACGGGGAGGACTAGGGGGAACGAACGGAGGCTCGGCCTTATCTCCTCCCTGTCGGTGGGCGTCGGCACCGTCGCCGTGTCGCCGCTTGGCTGGCGCGCGCGCGCAGCCATGGCGAGGCTGACACGGGGAGGAGGGAGACAGAGCTGGGCCAGATGGGCCACGGTCGGGGCATTGTGCACTAAGGCCCAGTGCACAGTGCCTCGTGTTATTTTTCTGTTTCTGTTTTGCGTTTTTCTTTTATTTGTTTTCTGTTTTGAAATAGTTAGCCCAGTTTAGCACTTTTGTAAAATATGGAACTTGGTCCAAATAATGTAATGCAATATTACCCATCACCGAAAACTTGTTTGAACAGATTTGGATTTCATTTGAATTTAATATGATTTTAAATGGATTTAATATTGCTGTTTTGGGGCTGTTTCAATTTGTTTGAGTCACTCAATTAATCCAAGTGCTACTGGTGATATCTTTATGAATGCTTCTGGAATATTTGCTAATTAGTGAACATTTTTCCAAAGGTGTTTGAGCAAATTTAATTTTGCACTTTTGGAATTTGAGTTGATTTTCAGATTGGAGTTGATTTGCTTTGGATAACCACTATGATTAGTCTCTGCAAATGATATGACTTGGCAATATTAGCAGTTGATCACAGTGACTATTACACACGGGTGTTACAAGTTCTCCTCCTCTAAAAGAAATTCTCGTCCCGAGAATTTAGGAGGTAGAAGGAAAGAGGTTGGGATATTCTTCCCGAAGATGATCCTCGCGTTCCCAAGTGGCTTCATCTTCAGTGTGATTCGACCACTACACTTTCAGGAACTTGGTCGTCTTCTGACGAGTTCGACGTTCAGCTTCATCAAGGATGCGGATCGGATGCTCCTTATAAGATAAGTCATCTTGCAACTGAAGCATCTTGTGATCCACTGCGCGGTGCGGAGATTCCTTGAAGCATTTGCGAAGTTGCGACAGGTGGAAGACATCATGAATATGAGAGAATTGTGGCGGCAACTCCAATTTATAAGCCACTTGTCCACGTCTGGCAACAATGCGAAAGGGACCAATATAGCGAGGAGCTAGCTTGCCCTTGATTCCGAATCGACGGGTGCCTTTCATCGGAGTGACACGGAGATAAGCTTGATCACCTGGTTGATAAGTCAGACCCCATCGCTTGCGAACGTAATTGCTCTTCTGGCGGTCTTGAGCTGCTTTGAGATTCTCTCGGACAATTCTGACTTGTTCTTCAGCGTGTTGAATAATGTCCGGTCCAACGAGAGGTCGTTCCCCAGTTTCTGACCAGTTCAGAGGGGTTCGACACTTACGTCCATAAAGCACTTCGAAGGGGGCCATTTTCAAGCTGGCTTGATAACTGTTGTTACAAGAGAACTCGGCATATGGGAGAGATTCCTCCCATTTCTTACCGAATGATATAACACAAGCGCGAAGCATATCTTCAAGCACTTGATTTACTCGTTCGACTTGGCCTTGGGATTGGGGATGATAAGCTGAACTCCATGTAATGTGAGTTCCCATAGCTTCTTGAAAACTTTCCCAGAACTTGGACGTGAAAAGACCACCACGGTCCGAACTGATCTCCTTCAGAATACCGTGGAGTGAAACGATTCTGGAGATATACATCTCTGCTAGCTGGCTAGCAGTGATAGTCTCCTTGACAGGTAGGAAATGAGCAACCTTGGAAAGTTGATCGACGACGACAAGAATATCGTCGTGACCTTTCTGAGACTTGGGAAGACCCGTAATGAAATCCATCTGCACTTTATCCCACTTCCATAGAGGAATAGGGAGTGGTTGAAGAATTCCAGCAGGCTTCTGATGTTCTGCTTTCACGCGACGACATTCGTCACATTCAGCAACGTATCGAGCAATGTCCTGCTTCATTTTGGATCACCAGTACCTCTGTCGAAGATCGCGATACATCTTGGTGCTACCCGGGTGGATAGGCAGCGGTGTATGATGAGCCTCCTTCATGACCTTGTCAGTCATAAGCTCGAAGCGAGGTACTACGATGCGGTCTCGGAAATATAATGTTCCATCTTCAGCAACTGAGAAATCCCGGTACTTATCAAGGTGAAGCTCCTCCTTCATCAAGTCAATTTCAGCATCTTTGGCTTGCGCTTCCTTAACAGCCTTCTGAAAGTCTGGCTGTACAACAAGGTTATTAAGAGAACCTTGGGGAACAATTTGCAGATTCAGCTGATTCAATTCTGCATAGAGACAAGGTTGAGCTCGCCTAACCATGAGGTTGTTGCAATATGACTTGCGGCTTAGGGCATCGGCCATTACATTAGCCTTGCCCGGGGTATATGAAATACTGCAGTCATAGTCCGTAATTGTTTCTAACCATCGTTGCTGATGGAGATTAAGATCCGGTTGAGTGAACAAGTACTTCAGACTCTGGTGATCGGTATATATCTCACACCGATTACCAAGAAGATAATGGCGCCATAACTTTAATGCATAGATCACTGCAGCAAGTTCAAGATCATGCACTGGATAATTTTCTTCATGCGGTCACAATTGACGTGATGCATACGCAATCACTCTTCGTTCTTGCATTAGGACACAGCCTAATCCCTGACGAGAGGCGTCGCAGTATATGACAAAGTCCTTGCGAGAATCAGGAGGAGCAAGCACTGGAGCAGAAGTAAGCTTGTCCTTGAGGGTCTGGAAACTTTCCTGACATTTGTCTGTCCACTCAAACTTAACGCCTTTGTGGAGCAGATTAGTCAGGGGCTTGGCGATCTTGGAGAAGTTCTCGACGAATCGGCGGCAATAACTGGCTAGACCGAGGAAGCTTCGGACTTGCTTGGCATTCTTCGGAGGAGTCCAGTCAAGGATAGCCTGAACACGCTCTGGGTTAACGGCAATACCGTCCTTGGAAATCACATGTCCAAGGTAGGTCACTTCAGAAAGCCAGAATTCACATTTGGAGTACTTGGCATATAACTTGTGCTCTCGAAGCCTCTCTAGAACAAGGCGAAGATGTTCGACATGTTCTTCCTTATTCTTCGAATATACCAGAATATCGTCCAGATACACCACGACGAATTTGTCGAGGTAATCCATGAATATATAATTCATCAGACATGAGAACGTAGCTGGAGCATTCGTTAGGCCAAATGACATGACAGTGTATTCATAGGAGCCATATCGAGTAACGAATGCAGTCTTTGGAATATCCTCTTCGCGGACACGGATCTGGTGATAACCCAACCTCAAATCGAGTTTAGAGAACACCGAAGATCCAGCAAGTTGATCATATAAGTCATTGATCCGGGGAAGCGGATATTTATTCTGAATGGTTGCCTGGTTGATAGGACGGTAATCTTGGACCAACCTATTCGTACCATCTTTCTTCTTGACAAAAAGAGACGGCGCTCCCCAGGCAGAGGAACTAGGACGGATGAAGCCCTTCCTTAAGGATTTATCAATTTGTTCCTTAAGCTCGATAAGATGGTGCGGAGGCATCTTGTAGGGACGCTTCGCAATAGGAGTGGTGCCAGGCTCCAAGTTGATGACGAACTCGACAGCTCTAGCAGGGAGTATTCCTGGAAGTTCTTCTGGAAAAACATCCGGGAAGTCACAGACAACTGGGATGTTCTCGATCCCCTCAAGCGGAGAAGCGTTCAATGCGTTCAAGGCATAAATCTGAGCCTCGGCGTTCTGAGTGATATGAGCTCGGTAGTTCACTAACTCATCTGATGGATGAAGGAGATGTACAACTTTACTGGCACAATTAATTGAGGCGTAGTGAGCCTTCAATCAATCCATTCCCAAGATAAGATCAATCGAGGAGGACTTGAGTATAATGGGAGAAGCGCGGAACTTCAACCCTTCAATATCAATGATGACATCGGGGCTGAACACGAAGGCGCGACACTGGCCCGCGGGAGTGTTCACAGCTAATTAATGGTGTAGCGCTTCACTTTTAACGTCATGCATGAGTGCAAAATGTTCTGACATGAATGAATGCGATGCTCCTGGATCAAATAAAACAGTTGCAGGAACTGAATTAACAAGAAGTGTACCCATCACAGTTGCTGGTTGTTCGGGGTCTTCATTCATGTTGACATGGAAGACCTGCCCACGACCATAAGAAGGTCTGGCATTGTTGTAGCGAGGCTGAGAATTCCCACGGCCATTACCACGGCCAGCAGAAGGAAGAGCCAACTGATTCTGATTCTGAGAGCAATCTCTGGCACGGTGACCTGGCTGACCACACTTGAAGCATAGTCCATTGTCAGGACGTGGTGCAGGAGCTCGAGGTGCTGGAGCTTGCAGAGGCTGCCTCAGTGGTGGAGGAGGCAGACGTGGTGCAGCATAGGAAGGCCTGTGCACTGGGGCTGTTGGACGGTACATGCTCTGAGGTATCCAGATGCGGCGCTTCTGGGAAGACGAGCCCGAAGATGAGCCCGCCTCACGAGTGCGTCTGGTCGCTTCTTTATGTTTCTTCAGATTAGTTTCAACCATAATAGCCTTATTCACCAAGGTGGCGAAATCAGGATAGTCTTGGACAAGCAGAGCTAACTAAATGTCATGGTGCAGCCCTTCGCGGAATTTCTCCTGCCTTCGGTCATCAGTGGGAACGTCCTCTTCAGCGTAGCGAGACAAGTCAAGAAACTCGCGCTGATAAACTTCCATAGACTTGCTGCCTTGTACGAGACTATGGAACTTGGCCTTCTTCCGAGCTATAACAGCTTGAGGAATGTAGCGGGCACGGAAAGCAATCTTGAATTCTGCCCAAGTGACGACGGTACCAGGTGGTAGGGTCTGTCGGTGGGTGGCCCACCATTGTGATGCGGGACCCTTCAGAAGGTATGTCGCAAAGGTGACATAGTTGACCGGGGTGACACCAGCAGACTCCATCTCATGGGAGATGTCACGCAGCCAATCATCGGCATCGAGTGGATTGACTGTGTTGCGGAAGAACAACGGATTAAGTCGCATAAACTCTGGCAAGGTGATGGAAGGTAGTGGCTGGTCGGCATTGGGACGGGGGAATTGCTGCATAATCCCCGTCATGAATTGGCGGTTGAGTTCGAACTGTTGCATCATCGCAGCCATATAGTCAGGCGGCGGCGGCGATGGTGGATTGTTGTCAGCCATCCTGCTAAATCGACAGGGGTAGTTTAGCAGAAGCCAATGCGAGTGTTTAGCGACATGCATGATGTAACGCGACGGAATTTAAATAGTACAGCAGATGCTTAATAGTAGTCATTAAGTCATACAGAACCATACAAAGTCGGTTACATTCGGGCAGCATAACGGCACAAATTTAAAAGCTAGACATGCTAGGCGGCGCGCAGGCTCGCGGTAAGGAAGTACACAAGGAGACATAGCAAAGGCTACATCAACGTCGGAGAAAACCACTGAAACGGGGTAGCTGCAAGTGCGGACGACGGACGTTCGTCGCAGAAGGATCTTGCGCTCCATGTGCACTCTGATGCAGAACCCGATCTCGAACTATAAGAAGAGGTCCACGTGCAGGCATGTGACCTCCCACAGCAGGCCAATCGATCCCTGATGGCATCTCGGTCCTTCTCGGGTAAAGGATATGCTCCGGATGTATCCCTGCACGAACAGCTGGTAGCAACTGCGTCATAGCCTCGTAGAGTCGTGCTCGAGTGGTGAACAACTCGACAGCAAGAGCGCGAACAGTGCGATCCAGAGCCTGAGTACAGCGAATCAGAACTCGCTGATCGTAGCGACGAGGCTCGTAAGGGGCACAGACAGCTTTGTAGAATCCAGTAGCATCTCCAGCAGGGGCATACGGAATGTACCGATACTCAGAAGCATCCAAGCTGGCGCTGTGCTCTCCTCGGAGACGTGCGACAGCAGAGTAAGCGGCATCATGCACGGCCATCTCAATCGTCACGCCGATACCGTGGAAAAGATGTAGCTCAGTGTCTGAGTCATCCTGCTGATTGTAGATGCGAATATCAGCATAATACTGCTCCTGGTTGAACTCACGATAAACCTCGTAGACCATGTACTCAGGGCACCAGCGGTATCCCAGCCTGATCAAGAGGGCGATCAGAACAGCTGGAAACCCAGGGACGTCTCGAGCACAGGTGCGAAGCACAAGCTGCGTCGTAGGGCGAGGTGGAAACAGACGGTCCATCTGAAACAAAGAAGATTCAGGATTGTCATTCGACGACGAGAAACATAACAGATCTCGAATGGAAAGATTAAACAAAACAATGGAAAGGAAATGATTATCAGACTAATCGGATCAAAGACAGGGAAATCGCACTGAATCCAGCTCTCCAGGTGGATAGAATTAACGAGATCCTAAGTGTCGGTGTTAGTAAATTTTATTAAACCCAAATAGATGAGAGGTTAGAGTCCCAGAATAAAGGTCGAGGATTAAAAGATCCTAATACCACCCAGTTGGCGACGTGGGCCGTAAGCCACACAGCCAAGTTAGTAAAACAGTTTTCGACCACTAGACTCAACTTCAGCCAAAGAGTTGGAAAGGGGAACTCCTAGAGGCAGTCGGCTCTGATACCAACCTGTGACGACCCCGGCTTAATCGTGCACTAACGATACACGCAAATGTACACGATTAAGCCTAAGGACTCACTTGAAGATATCACAACACAACTCTAAAACAAAAATAAATTCATACAAGCTTTATATTACAAGCCAGGGCCTCGAGGGCTCGAATACATAGCTCGATGGCATACAAGTGTCAGCGGAAGCATCAGATATCTGGGTACAGATATATTACAGAAAGAGAGATAAGCCTTCACAGAGGCGGGGCAAAATAAAATACTACGATCGAAAAGGCGTGGGCCTCCTGCCCTGGACCCTCCGATTCTACTCCTGGTCGTCGGTCGGCTCCTCGTAGTAGTAGTACTCTCCGGGATGGTAGTAGAAGTGGTCGTCGACTGGGGCATCTGGCTCCGGGACTCTGTCGTCTGGATGCGACAAATGGATAAAGGGGAAAAAGGAAATTAAAGCAAACATGAGTACTCATCCGAAGTACTCAGCAAGCAAGGATCTACACTACATATGAAACATTTTCAAAGGGGGCTGTATATGTGGACTGGGCTGCAGAAATGCCAGAATAGAGGGGGAAAGCCTAGTCCTATCAAAGACTAGCATCTTCAGCATCTTCAACAGTCTCGCAGCATTAGAAGAGAGCAGAATAACATAATGTAAATTATAGCAGTAATGTCATCAACCTCGGCCAGAGATTCTTCCTCGACTCCCTGCGAGAAAGCAATCCCAGAGCCGTACTATCTAGTTCTCATCTCAAGTCATGTTCTAGTTGTACCGATCGGGATACAACTCCGAGTGTCCGTTACCGTAGGACAGGCTATCGATAGAAGTTTCTTGCCTGCAGGGGTGCACCAACTTACCCACCATGCTCGCTTAACTCCGGCCGGACACACTTTTCTGGGTCATGCCCGGCCTCGGCTAAGCAACACGCCGCAACCCGACCAAATACTTAACAGAGAGGTCAGCACGCCGGACTAAACCTATGCCCCCAGGGGTCTTGGGCCATCGCCCCGGGAACTCCTGCACGTTGTGTCAGGTGGCCGAGAGCAGACCTAGCAACCCCTTAATACAAGCGCAGTTGCTTAACCAGTCCAACTCGACGCGCGCCGCTCAGTCGCTGACGTTCGTTAAGCTCCGGTTGAAGTATACGACGCAGAACGCCCATACTATGCCCACGTGATGGTTAGTGCTATCAGGCCAGAGGCCCCTCGGATCAAATATCCAAACCGTTAGTGGATTAGGAGCGCGCGGAAACGAGCAGAGACTCACAATCGATGTGACCCCGTCGCCCCGTCTCGAGCACTTGCGGCAAGGGCTCAGAATGCCCGGCCACGCCTCGTAGTTATCTCGCGGGCACCTCTCAGGTCAACCCGACTCCACATCACTTCGCATTCATGCTCACGCGGGTACCCCTCAGGGCCGACCCGTCTTTAGTATCATGGTTCAAAGTCAAGTCATAATATCCAAAGTAGCTGTGCGTCTGACACCGAAGGGAACCCTGAGGAATCACCCTCGATGGAATTCCACTCGATGTTATCATCAAGGTGAACGAAGGAGGAATCACCCTCGAGGTCCACACTTGAGATGTTGCACGACGGCGTCGGTACTGGGGGTGGTGTAGGAGGAATCACCCTCGCTTACCACGACCGAGTAACTAACCTACAAGGTTATCATCTAAAGTGCTGTCGAGGTATCACCCTCGGCACTCGATATTAACCCAGTAGTGTCGAGCAACATAGGGGGAAGTGACGTGCGGTGCCCGGGGTCTGATCTTCGATCCCGATAATCGGGTCTTCTGATTATCCAGCGGGGCAGTCGGGACAAGTGGGTCTCTGATAAGGCTCTACCCATCCTATACTAAACAGTTTAGGAGAACAGGCAGGTATCAAAAGTAGGCTACAATAAAACAGGCTATGCAGCAGGTATAGGACAACAGTAGCAGTAGTAACTTCTAATGCAAGCATAAGAGAGAAGAGAGTGGGCGATATCGAAATGCTTAAAATGGGGGTGCTTGCGTGTCTGCTCGACGGCAAGGGCAGGGTCGTCGGGGACGTAGTCGTACTCCGGAGTGGCGTCTGCCTCAGAAGCTACGGCAACGTCGGGGTCTACCGAAAGAGAAGAGGAGGAGGAAACAAGTAAATATAATGCAATCAGATGCAACACAGTGCGTGCGATGCTATGATGCAGTGCAGGGTTGCCTAAATATGCCTCTAAGTCATTTTAGTTATTTTTAAAATTAATCTGGGATTTATTAACCGGTGTGTGTGCACTATTCATCTACTGGAATCGAGCTCGGAGTTACGAGTTCTCCTACATAGGAGGTTCCGGCATCGAAACAAACGACACGATCAAATTCGTCTTGTCGTTCTGAGCAATTTTCATGTTTTAAGTTTTTTGATCTGAGCTACGGTTTAAAAGTTATTAATTTTTAAAGATTTATTGATTTTCTGGAATTATTTTTATTAGCAGAAACGATTTATGATGTCAGCATGACTACGTGATGACGTCAGCAGTCAACGGAGACGCTGACCAGGTCAATCCTGACATGTGGGTCCAGTGGGACCCACATGTCAGTGGCTCAACTAACTGAACAGAGTTAGACTAACTTAATAACCTAATTAGAAGGTGGGCCCATCCTGTCAGTGTCTAATCTAATTACCAGATTAGCTTAATTAACAAGAAACAGTAATTATGCGCGTGGGTCCCACATGTCAGTTGCTGGGGCCGGCCCAGTCAACAGTTGACCTCGTCAACTGGGTCAACTGGGCCCGCGGGGCCCAGCTGCCAGTGACTCAGGGGGCCCCACCTGTCGGGCCACGTCGGCGACACGTCGGCGCCGGCGCCGGAATAGCGTCGGCGACCTCTCCAGCGGCGGAAGATCGCCGGACTTGGCCGGAAATCCGCTACAGTGCACGGAAAAAGGCGCGGCTAGGCGCGTTCGAACGGGCTGTTGATGCCGCGTCGAGTGGTGGTGGCGCCGTGGCCTGGAACGGCGTGTGGTGACGATGGCGAGCAACGCGGCGGACGCCGGCGTCCGGGCGTCATCGGAACTGGGGCTACGGGGATCGTCAGGACGCACGGTTGTGCTCGCTGGGCTCCTGGAAGCACCAGGAGCTCGATGCCGTGCTCAGGCGAGCACGACAGGGCCCTTGGCCACGGCGGCGAAGCGATCTGCGGCGGCCAGAGCTCGTGATCGACGTCGAGCTAGCTACGGCGCGTGCGGGAGACAACGGGGAGGAGCAGGGGACGGTGAAGCTCACCGTGCGGAATGCAAGTTGGCCGTTGACAGATTAGTAGCAGCAGAACGGCAAATCGACAGCGGCGGCGTCCGGCGATCCGAAGGGGAAGAAGAAACCGGGGCAGCTCCTGGAAGCGTCCGGTGTCGCGTGGCTCGACGGGGAGATGTAGTCGACGGAGACGGAGCGCGTGGACAGCTCGGAGAGACGAGCGAACGCCGGTGGCCGCGGTTTCGTCGGAGATGCAGCGACGAGCGCGTTCGGGACAGAGGGGAGAGGCGAGCGCGAGCGCTGGAGTGCGAGGGAGAGATGGGGGGAAATGACGGGGAGGACCAGGGGGAACGAATGGAGGCTCGGCCTTATCTCCTCCCTGTCGGTGGGCGTCGGCGCCGTCACCGTGTCGCCGCTTGGCTGGCGCGCGCGCGCGCAGCCATGGCGAGGCTGACACGAGGAGGAGGGAGACGGAGCTGGGCCAGATGGGCCGCGGTCGGGGCACTATGCACTAAGGCCCAGTGCACAGTGCCTCGTGTTATTTTTCTGTTTCTGTTTTGCGTTTTTCTTTTATTTGTTTTCTGTTTTGAAATAGTTAGCCCAGTTTAGCACTTTTGTAAAATATGGAACTTGGTCCAAATAATGTAATGCAATATTACCCATCACCGAAAACTTGTTGTTACAGATTTGGATTTCATTTGAATTTAATATGATTTTAAATGGATTTAATATTGCTGTTTTGGGGCTGTTTCAATTTGTTTGAGTCACTCAATTAATCCAAGTGCTACTGGTGATATCTTTATGAATGCTTCTGGAATATTTGCTAATTAGTGAACATTTTTCCAAAGGTGTTTGAGCAAATTTAAATTTGCACTTTTAGAATTTGAGTTGATTTTCATATTGGAGTTGATTTGCTTTGGATAACCACTATGATTAGTCTCTGCAAATGATATGACTTGGCAATATTAGCAGTTGATCACAGTGGCTATTACATAGGGGTGTTACACATAAGGCCCATATCTTTTGCCGGGGATGTCTGGAACCCCTTCCGATGACCCGATATGTACCCGGTACCCTCCGAAACACTTCCGGTGTCCGAATACCATAGTCTATATATCAATCTTTACCTCTCGACCATTTCGAGACTCCTCGTCATGTCCGTGATCTCATCCGGGACTCCGAACAACATTCGGTCACCAAATCACAAAATTCATATAATACTATATCATCATCGAACGTTAAGCGTGCGGACCCTACGGGTTCGAGAACTATGTAGAAATGACCGAGACACCTCTCCGGTCAATAACCAATAGCGGAACCAGGATGCTCATATTGACTCCTACATATTCTACGAAGATCTTTATCGGTCGAACCGTTATGATAACATACGTTATTCCCTTTGTCCATCGGTATGTTACTTGCCCGAGATTCGATCGTCGGTATCTTCATACCTAGTTCAATCTCGTTACCGGCAAGTCACTTTACTCGTTCCGTAATACATCATCCTGCAACTAACTCATTAGTCACTTTGCTTGCAAGGCTTCTTATGATGTGTATTAGCGAGTGGGCCCAGAGATACCTCTCCGATACTCGGAGTGACAAATCCTAATCTCGATCTATGCCAACCCAACAAACACCTTCGGAGATACCTGTAGAGCATCTTTATAATCACCCAGTTACATTGTGACGTTTGATAGCACACAAGGCATTCCTCCGGTATCTAGGAGTTGCATAATCTCATAGTCGAAGGAATATGTATTTGACATGAAGAAAGCAATAGCAATAAAACTGAACTATCATTATGCTAAGCTAACGGATGGGTCTTGTCCATCACATCATTCTCCTAATGATGTGATCCCGTTATCAAATGACAACTCATGTCCATGGTCAGGCAACCTTAACCATCTTTGATCAACGAGCTAGTCTAGTAGAGGCTCACTAGGGACACGTTGTTTGTTTATGTATTCACACATGTATTAAGGTTTTCGATCAATACAATTCTAGCATGAATAATAAACCTTTATCATGATTTAGGAAATATAATAATAACCATTTTATTATTGCCTCTAGGGCATATTTCCATCAGTCTCCCACTTGCACTAGAGTCAATAATCTAGTTCACATCACCATGTGATTTAACACCCATAGTTCACATCGCCATGTGACCAACACCCAAAGAGTTTACTAGATCAACAATCTAGTTCACCTCGCCATGTGATTAACACCCAAAGAGTACTAAGGTGTGATCATGTTTTGCTTGTGAGAGAAGTTTAGTCAACGGGTCTGTCACATTCAGATCCGTATGTATTTTGCAAATTTATATGTCTACAAAGCTCTACATGGAGCTACTCTAGCTAATTGCTCCCACTTTCAATACATATCCAGAATGAGACTCAGAGTCATCTGAATCGGTGTCAAAGCTTGCATCGACGTAACCCTTTACGACGAACTCTTTATCACCTCCATAACCGAGAAACATTTCCTTAGTCCTCTTAGGTAACTAAGGATAATTTTGACCGCTGTCCAGTGATCTACTCCTGGATCACTATTGTACCCCCTTACCAAACTCATGGCAAGGTACACAATAGGTCTGGTACACAGCATGGCATACTTTATAGAACCTATGGCTGAGGCATAGGGAATGACTTTCATTCTCTCTCTATCTTCTTCCGTGGTCGGGTTTTGAGTCTTACTCAACTTCACACCTTATAATACAGGCAAGAAACCCTTCTTGGACTGAACCATTTTGAACTTCTTCAAATCTTATCAAGGTATGTGTTTTGTGAAAGTTCTATTAAGCGTCTTGATCTATCCCTATAGATCTTGATGCTCAATATGTAAGTAGCTTCACCGAGGTCTTTCATTGAAAAATTCTTATTCAAGTATCCTTTTATGCTATCCAGAAATTCTATATTATTTCCAATCAACAATATGTCATCCACATATAATATCAGAAATGCTACAGAGCTCCCACTCACTTTCTTGTAAATACAGGCTTCACCGTAAGTCTGTATAAAACCATATGCTTTGATCACCTCATCAAAGCGTATATTCCAACTCCAAGATGGTTGCACCAGTCCATAGATGGATCACTGGAGCTTGCACACTTTGTCAGCACCTTTAGGATCGACAAAACCTTCTGGTTGCATCATATACAACACTTCTTTAAGATAACCATTAAGGAATGCAGTTTTGATGTCCATTTGCCAGATTTATAATCATAAAATGTGGCAATTGCTAACATGATTCGGACAGACTTAAGCATCGCTATGGGTGAGAAAGTCTCATCATAGTCAACTCCTTGAACTTGTCGAAAACCTTTTCGCAACAAGTCGAGCTTTGTAGACAGTAACATTACCATTAACGTCAGTCTTCTTCTTGAAGATCCATTTATTCTCTATGGCTCGCCGATCATCGGGCAAGTCCACCAAAGTCCACACTTTGTTCTCATACATGGATCCTATCTCAGATTTCATGGCCTCAAGCCATTTTTCGGAATATGGGCTCATCATAGCTTCTTCATAGTTCATAGGTTTGCCATGGTCTAGTAACATGACTTCCAGAACAGGATTATCGTACCACTCTGGTGGGGAACATGCTCTGTTCGACCTAAGAGGTCCAGTAGTAACTCGATCTGAAGTTTCATGATCATCATCATTAGCTTCCTCTCTAGTCGGTGTAGGCATCATGGGAACGGATTTCTCTGATGTACTACCTTCCAATTCGAGAGAAGGTATAATTACCTCATCAAGTTCTACTTTCCTCCCACTCACTTCTTTCGAGAGAAACTCCTTCTCTAGAAAGGACCCATTCTTAGCAACAAAGATCTTGCCTTCGGATCTGTGGTAGAAGGTGTACCCAATTGTTTCCTTAGGGTATCCTATGAAGATGCACTTCTTCGATTTAGGTTCGAGCTTATCAGGCTGAAGCCTTTTGACATAAGCGTCGCGTTCCCAAACTTTAAGAAACGATAGCTTAGGTTTCTTGCCAAACCACAATTCACACGGTGTCGTCTCAACGGATTTAGACGGTGCCCTATTTATCGTGAATGCAGCTATCTCTAATGCATAACCCCAAAACGATAGTGGTAAATCGGTAAGAGACATCATAGAACGCACCATATCTAATAAAGTACAATTACGACGTTCGGACACACCATTACGCTGTGGTGTTCCAGGTGGCGTGAGTTGTGAAACTATTCCACATTGTTTCAAATGAAGGCCAAACTCGTAACTCAAATATTCGCCTCCGCGATTAGATCGTAGAAACTTTATGTTCTTGTTACGATGATTCTCCACTTTACTCTGAAATTCTTTAAACTTTTCAAATGTTTCAGACTTATGTTTCGTTAAGTAGATATACCCATATCTGCTCAAATCATCTGTGAAGGTCAGAAAATAACGATACCCGCCGCGTGCCTCAACACTCATCGGACCGCATACATCGGTATGTATTATTTCCAATAAGTCATTGGCTCGCTCCATTGTTCCGGAGAACGGAGTTTTAGTCATCTTGCCCATGAGGCATGGTTCGCAAGTATCAAATGATTCATAATCAAGTGATTCCAAAAGTCCATCTACATGGAGTTTCTTCATGCGCTTTACACCAATATGACCTAAACGGCAGTGCCACAAGTATGTTGCACTATCATTATCAACTTTGCATCTTTTGTCATCAATATTATGAATATGTATATTACTATGATCGAGATTCAATAAACCCTTTACATTGGGTGTATGACCATAGAAGGTTTTATTCATGTAAACAGAACAACAATTATTCTCTGACTTAAATGAATAGCCGTATTGCAATAAACATGATCCAATCATATTCATGCTCAATGCAAACACCAAATAACATTTATTTAGGTTCAACACTAATCCCGAAGGTAGAGGGAGTATGCGATGGTGATCTTATCAACCTTGGAATCACTTCCAACACACATCGTTACCTTGCCCTTAACTAGTCTCTATTCATTTTGCAACTCCTGTTTCGAGTTACTAATCTTAGCAACTGAACCGGTATCAAATACCCTGGGGTTACTATGAACACTAGTAAAGTACACATCAATAACATGTATATCAACTTATCAAATATACCTTTGTTCACTTTGCCATCGTTCTTATTCGCCAATTATTTGGGGTAGTTCCGCTTCCAGTGACCATTCCCTTTGCAGTAGAAGCACTCAGTTTCAGGCTTAGGTCTTGTGACGCCCCCGGCCCGATCGTGCACTAACCATACACGCAAATGCACACGATCAAGCCTAAGGACTCACGGGAAGATATCACAACACAACTCTAAAACATAAATAAAGTCATACAAGCTTTATATTACAAGCCAGGGGCCTCGAGGGCTCGAATACATAAGCTTGCAAACAAGTGTCAGCGGAAGCATCAGATATATGAGTACAGATATTAAAAAAAAGAAACAGAAAGGCCTTTAGAAAGGCGGAGCAAAATAAAACACTATGATCGAAAGGCGAAGGCCTCCTGCCTGGGACCCTCCGATCCTACTCCTGGTCGTCAGTCAACTCGTAGTGGTATCCATCCTCTGGGTAGTAGTACTAGACGATCGACGGGGCATCTGTCTCAGGGGCTCCGTCATCTTGGTCACATCAAACTGATATGGGGAGAAAAGGAAAACAAAGCAACCGTGAGTACTCAAAAGTACTCAGCAAGCTAGGATCTACACTACATATGCAACATTTTCAAGGGGAGGCTGTATATGTGGACTGGGCTGCAGAAATGCCAGAATAGAGAGAAGGCCTAGTCCTATCGAAGACTAGCATCTTCAGCGGTCTTGCAGCAGTAGAAGAGAGTAGAACAGTACAATATAATGTAGCAGTATCATTAAGTCTCAACCTCACCCAGAGATGCTTTCTCGACTCCCTGCGAGAAAGCAATCCCAGAGCCATATAGTCATCAACCTCGTCCGGAGATCCCTTCTCGACTCCCTGCGAGAAGCAATCCCAGAGCCATACATACAGGTCTCATCACAGGTATCCAGTTCTAGTTGTATTGATCGGGATACAACTCCGAGTGTCCTTTACCGTAGGACCGACTATCGATAGAAATGTTCTTCCCTGCAAGGGTGCACCAACTTACCCAACATGCTCGATTAACTCCGGCCGGACACACTTTCCTGGGTCATGCCCGGCCTCGGCCAAACGACACATCGCAACCCTACCTACAGCTCAGCAGAGAGATCCCCGCCGGTCTACATCCTAAGCGCAAGGGGGTCTTGGCCATCGCCCCTCGCCCTCCGGGTCGTTGCGCACAGGGTGGATACCAGCATCGCCTCGGGTGGCCGACACGATCCGACCGTGCCGCCATGCTGAACTGGACGTCTGACAGAGCTTTCGGCTGATGCATACGATGCAGAACGCCCATACTATGCCCATGTGATGGTTAGTGCTATCAGGCCAGAGGCCTGCTCGGATCAAATATCCAAATCGTTAGGACTAGGGGCTTGCGGTAACGAGCAGAGACTCACGAAAGATGTGACCCCGTCGCCCCGTCTCGAGGACTTGCTGCAAGGGTTAAGAATGCCCGGCCGCGCCTCGTATTCACCACTCGGGCACCACACTGGCACCCGTCTTCACAACACTCGCCTCTCAGGCGCACGCGGGTACCCCTCAGGGTCGACCCGCCTATCCAAGTAACAGTGTAAAGTCCAAGTATCCGTGTGTCCATAACATCAGAGGAATCTGAGGTATCACCCTCGTTGAATTCCCACTCGATGTATCCGTCAAGGTGAACTCGGAGGAATCACCCTCGATGGGTTCACACTTGATGTGTTGCACGACAGCGTCGTTACAGGAAGTGGTGAAGGAGGAATCACCCGCGATGACCACGACCGAATAGCTACTCTACAGAGTTAACATCCGCAGTGCTACAAGAGGTTTCACCCTCGGCACTCGATAGTAACGCTGCAGTGTCGTTACAACTAAAGGGGGTGATGTGCGGTGTCGGGGCCTGGTCTTCAATTCCCATTGATCGGGTCTTCTGTCGATCCAGCGCGGCAGTCGGGATAAGTGGGGTCACTGATAGGTCTCTACCCAGCCTAGACTAAACAGTTTAGGATATGCAGGTAATTATCAACAGCAGGTTACAATAAACAGGCTATGCCTCAGAATAGGGTAAGCAATAGCAGCAAGCAAGCATGAGAAATAGAATGGGCGATATCGGGATGATCAAGGGGGGGGGGGGCTTGCCTGGTTGCTCGGCGGCAAGGGCAAGGTTGTCAATGCTGTCTTCGGTCTCCGGAGCTGCGTCGGGATCTATCGAGAGAGAAGAGGGGGAGGAAACAGTATAAATATAGAGCAAACATGAGCAACGCAAAGTACGGCATGACAATATGCAGTGCCGGGTGTGTCCTAACGTATGGTTGCACGTCACCGAGGAAGGAGGAATCCATCCGGGAATGTTTTCCCGGTTCCGGACATTTGTCAGACAGATGACTGGAGAGGGACGGTTGCAAGTTCGGATAGTTAGGGACGCGTGACGGACGAACGGACCGCGCATTCGGATTCGTCTCGTCGTTCTGAGCAATTTTCATGTACAAAGTTTTTCGATCGGAGTTACGGATTAAAAGATATGATTTTCTAAAGTTTTTATTGATTTCCGGAATTTATTTAATTTATTTAAATCAAACATTATCCGAAACAGTGTCTGCTGACGTCAGCATGACGTCAGCCTGACGTCAGGACCAGTGGGTCCCACCTGTCATTGACTAAGACTAACTAATCAGGTTTAACTTAACTAACCTAGTTAATTAAGCTAATTAAGCATAGTTAATTAAGTTAATTAATTATTTTACTAATTAATTAATTATATATTATTATTAATATTTCTTTCTTTCTTTCTTAAAACGTTCTGGCCGTGGGCCCGTTCGGTCAGTGGCACAGGGGCTTGGGCCCACCTGGCAGTGGCCCAGGAGGCCACAGCGAGCGCGCGGGCGCGGCGCGGCCAGGGGCGAGCGGGCGCTGGGCACGGTCGCGCCGGCGGCCACAGCCAGAGGCTCGCACGGGCGGCCGGCCGGCGAGCAGGGACGGGTGCGAGCTCGCGCGGGGTCAGCGGGTCCTGGCAGCGGCGGACGCGGCCCGGGCGACGGCGGAGACGAGCAAGGCGAGGCGGCTGCGGGCGCACGCGATGCAGGCGAGCGGCGACAGCGGGTGCGAGGCGAGCGTGGCGCGGTCAGCGCGAGCGTGCGCGCGGGCGTGCGGGAGCCGACGAACGGAGGTCGACCAGGGCGCGGGGGGGCACGGTGCAGCGGGAACCGGAGCGGGCGTGGCCGGTGCAAGGGAGCGCGCGCGAGCGGTGGCCGGGCGTGGTCCGGCGTGCGCGAGCGCGAGCAGTGGCGCAGGGAGCATGCGCGGTGCGGCGTGAGGACGCGGACGGAGGGGAGAGATGCAGGCAGAGGGGAAGGGGCTCACGGCCGTTGCCGTGGAGGGGGTCGGCGAGGCTCGAAGAAGCCGTTCGGGGAGGAGGTCGAGGCAGCGGTGGCCGGCGGCGTTGGTGGCGGGCGATCCTGCGAGGGCGACGGGATCGGGGCGCTCGCCCGATCCAGAACGAGAGAGAGGGGGGGAAGAAGGGGATCGGGGGTGTGGGGTGATGGGGATTAGGGTTCGCGGGGATGAGGGGATAAGGAGTGGGGGTGGGCTTGGCCGGTTGGGCGTTTGCCCAATTGGGCCGGTGGCCTGCTGGGCCGGAGCCCAGTGGGGGGGGGGTTGCTTTCCTTTTTTTTTCTTAATTCATATATCTCTGTTTAGTAAATAGTTAGGCCCCAAACCGAATTTTGTAAAAAGGGAGACCTAATCCATAAATACCAGTGCTTTATTCCCTAACACCTAAAATTAGTTTGGGCAAAACATCATTTCATAATTAAATTAGATTTAATAAATGGTTATTAAATATTGTTTTTAGTTGCTGTTTGAAGATGTTTGAGTCACTTACCCAACTCCAATGATGTTGGTTTCAATTTTAGAATTGTCTCTGATTTATTTGCTATTTAATGAACAATTTAGTTTCTATGTTGGACAACTTTTATTTTCCACTTTCATTTAAATTTGAATTTGAGGTTAGGAGTTGAAATGCAATATGATGTTAATGATGATCATGCACTGATAATCATGCTGACTTGGCATTATCAAAATGGGATTACTGTGGCTAACCACAGGGGGTGTTACAGGTCTAGCTTTCGGCTTCTTCACGGGAGTGGCAACTTGCTTGTCATTCTTCTTGAAGTTCCCTTTCTTTCCCTTGCCATTTTCTTGAAACTAGTGGTCTTGTTAACCATCAACACTTGATGCTCTTTCTTGATTTCTACCTTCGCTGATTTCAGTATCGCGAAGAGCTCGGGAATCATTTTCATCATCCCTTGCATATTATAGTTCATCACGAAGTTCTAGTAGCTTGGTGATAGTGACTAGAGAACTCTGTCAATCACTATCTTATCTGGAAGATTAACTCCCACTTGATTCAAGCGATTGTAGTACCCAGACATTCTGAGCACATGCTCACTGGCTGAGCTATTCTCCTCCATCTTGTAGGCAAAGTACTTGTCAGAGGTCTCATACCTCTCGACACGGGCATGAGTCCAAAATACCAATTTCAGCTCTTGGAACATCTCATATGCTCCGTGGCGTTCAAAACGTCTTTGCAGCCTCGATTCTAAGCCATAAAGTATGGCGCACTAAACTATCAAGTAGTCGTCATACCGAGCTTGCCAAACGTTCATAACGTCTGCATCCGCTCCTGCAATAGGTCTGTCACCTAGCGGTGCATCAAGGACATAATTCTTCTGTGCAGCAATGAGGATAATCCTCAGATCACGGACCCAGTCTGCATCATTGCTATTATCATCTTTCAACTTAGTTTTCTCTAGGAACATATCAAAAAACATAGGGGAGCTACAACGCGAGCTATTGATCTACAACATAAATATGCAAATACTATCAGGACTAAGTTCATGATAAATTAAGTTCAATTAATCAAATTACTTAAGAACTCCCACTTAGATAGACATCCCTCAAGTCATCTAAATGATACATGATCCAAATCAACTAAACCATGTCCGATCATCACGTGAGATGGAGTAGTCATCAATGGTGAACATCTCTATGTTGATCATATCTACTATATGATTCACGTTCGACCTTTCGGTCTCCAGTGTTCCGAGGCCATGTCTGTACATGCTAGGCTCGTCAAGTTTAACCCGAGTATTCCGCATGTGCAAAACTGTCTTGCACTCGTTGTATGTGAATGTAGAGTCTATCACACCCGATCATCACGTGGTGTCTCAACACGATGAACTGTCGCAACGGTGCATACTCAGGGAGAACACTTATACCTTGAAATTTAGTTAAGGGATCATCTTATAATGCTACCGCCGTACTAAGCAAAATAAGATGCATAAAAGATAAACATCACATGCAATCAAAATATGTGACATGATATGGCCATCATCATCTCGTGCTTTTGATCTCCATCTCCAAAGCATCGTCATGATCTCCATCGTCACCGGCTCGACACCTTGATCTCCATCGTTGCGTCGTGGTCGTCTCGCCAACTATTGCTTCTACAACTACCGCTAACTCATAGTGATAAAGTAAAGCAATTACATGGCATTTGCATTTCATACAATAAAGCGACAACCATAAGGCTCCTGCCAGTTGCCGATAACTTTTACAAAACATGATCATCTCATACAACAACGTATATCACATCATGTCTAGACCATATCACTTCACAACATGCCCTGCAAAAACAAGTTAGACATCCTCTACTTTGTTGTTGCAAGTTTTACGTGGCTGCTACGGGCTTCTAGCAAGAACCGTTCTTACCTACGCATCAAAACCACAACGGTGATTTATCAAGTTTGTTGTTTTAACCTTCAACAAGGACCGGCCGCAGTCAAATTTGATTCAACTAAAGTAGGAGAAACAGACACCCGCTAGCCACCTTTATGCAAAACTAGTTGCATGTCTGTCGGTGGAACCGGTCTCATGAACATGGTCATGTAAGGTTGGTCCGGGCCTCTTCATCCAACAATACCGCCGAATCAAAATAAGACATTGGTGGTAAGCAGTATGACGATCACCACCCACAAATCTTTGTGTTCTACTCGTGCATATCATCTACGCATAGACCTGGCTCGGATGCCACTGTTGGGGAACGTAGCATGCAATTTCAAAAAAAAATTCTACGCTCATGCAAGATCTATCTAGGAGATTCATAGCAACGAGGGGGAAGAGTGTGTCTACGTACCCTCGTAGACCGTAAGCGGAAGCGTTTGACAACGCGGTTGATGTAGTCGAACTTCTTCTAGCTCCGACTGATCAAGTACCGAACGTACGACACCTCCGAGTTCTGCACACGTTCAGCTCGGTGACGTCCCTCGCCTTCTTGATCCAGCAAGGTTCCGAGGTAGTAGATGAGTTCCGTCAGCATGACGGCATGGTGAAGGTGATGGTGAAGTGATTCTCGCAGGGCTTCGCCCAAGCACCATGAAACTATGACCGAGGGTGTAATCTGTGGAGGGGGGCGCCGCACACGGCTAACAGTTGATGTTGTGTGTTCTAGGCGCCCCCCTCCCCACATATATATAGGTGGGAGGGGAGGAGAGGCAGCCAGGGGGCGCTCCAAGTAGGATCTGAATCCTACTTGGGGTTTCCCAAGTGGTGCGCCCCTCCCTTCCTTATTTGCCGGAGGGGGAAGGAAAGAGAGGGGGAGAGGGAAGGAAGGGGGAATCCTATTCCCTCTCTTTCCTTTCCCTTCCCCTCTTTCCTTCTCCTTCTTGGGCGGCCCATATGGGGGGCGCACCAGCCCCTTGTGGCTGGTGCGTTTCCCCTCTTGGCCCATAAGGCCCATATCTTTTGCCGGGGGTGTCCGGAACCCCTTTCGGTGACCCGATATTTACCCGGTACCCTCCGAACACTTCCGGTGTCCGAATACCATAGTCCTATATATCAATCTTTACCTCTCGACCATTTAGAGACTCCTCGTCATGTCCGTGATCTCATCCGGGACTCTGATACGTCTCCGTCGTATCTACTTTTTCTAACGCTTTTCCTCTTGTTTTGGACTCTAATTTGCATGATTTCAATGAAACTAACCCGGACTGACGCTGTTTTCAGCAGAACTACCATGGTGTTGTTTTTGTGTAGAAATAAAAGTTCTCGGAATGGAACAAAACTTTGCGAGGATTTTTTATATAATAAAAGATAATTTCTGGAGCCAAGAACCACCGGAGGGGGGCACCTGGGTGGGCACAACCCACCAGGGCGCGCCACCCCCTCCAGGCGCGCCCAGGTGGGTTGTCCCCACCTAGTGGCCCCGCAGACCCTGAAACCGGCGCTATAAAATCCTATTTTTCCAGAAAAAATCAGGGAGAAAGAATTATCGCGTTTCGCGAGATGGAGCCGCCGCCACCTCCTGTTCTTCATCGGGAGGCCAGATCTGGAGTCCGTTTGGGGCTCCGGAGAGGGGGATCTTCGATCTTCGTCATCACCAACCCTTCTCCATCGCCAATTCCATGATGCTCCCCACCGGGAGTGAGTAATTCCTTCGTAGGCTCGCTGGTCAGTGATGTTTGCTTGAACTACGTCGGTATTTCCCCAAAGAGGAAGGGATGATGCAACACAACAATGGTAGGTATTTCCCTCAGTGAAGAGACCAAGGTTATCGAACCAGTAGGAGAACCACGCAACACCACATAAACATCTCCTGCACACAAAGAAGAAATACTTGCAACCCGACGTAAGAGAGGGGTTGTCAATCCCTCACAGGTAAAAGGATAGGTAAAATTGTAGTAGATTGGATAAATAGATCTCGCGGGAACGCGAGATAAAATAAATAAATAAAAATTGCAGCAAGGTATTTTTGTGTTTTTGGATTAATAGATCTGAAAATAAAAGCAAATAAAAATAGATCTCGAAGGCAAATATATTAAAGAAGAGACCCGGGGGCCGTAGGTTTCACTAGTGGCTTCTCTCGAGAAAAATAGCATACGGTGGGTAAACAAATTACTGTTGGGAAATTGATAGAACTTCAAATAATCATGACGATATCGAGGCAATGATCATTATATTGGCATCACGTCCAAGATTAGTAGACCGACTCCTGCCTGCATCTACTACAATTACTCCACACATCGACCGCTATCCAGCATGCATCTAGTGTATTAAGTTCATGGAAAAACGGAGTAATGCAATAAGAATGATGAGATGATGTAGACAAGATCTATTTATGTAGAAATAGACCCCATCTTGTTATCCTTAATAGAAACGATATATATGTGTCGGTTCCCCTTCTGTCACTGGGATCAAGCACCGTAAGATCGAACCCATCATAAAGCACCTCTTCCCATTGCAAGATAAATAGATCAAGTTGGCCAATCAAAACCCAAATATCGGAGAAGAAATACGAGGCTATAAGCAATCATGCATATAAGAGATCAAAGAAAACTCAAATAACTTTCATGGATAAAAACATAGATCTGATCATAAACTCAAAGTTCATCGGATCCCAACAAACACACCGCAAAAAGAGTTACATCATATGGATCTCCAAGAGACCATTGTATTGAGAATCAAACGAGAGAGAGAAAGCCATCTAGCTACTGCCTACGGACCCGTAGGTCTACAATGAACTACTCACGCATCATCGGAGAGGCACCAATGAGGATGATGAACCCCTCCGTGATGGTGTCTAGATTGGATCTGTGGTTTCTGGAACTTGCGGCGGCTAGAATTGATTTTCATCAACTCTCCTAGGGTTTCTGGAATATTGGGGTATTTATAGAGCAAAGAGGCGGTGCGAGAGGCCACCGAGGTGGGCATAACGCACTTGGGCCCCCAGGCGTTCCCTGGTGGGTTGTGCTCCCTTCGAAGCACCCCTCTGGTACTTCTTTGGCCCAACAGGTGTCTTCTGGTCCAGAAAAAATCCACAAAAAGTTTCGCTGCGTTTGGACTCCGTTCGGTATTGATTTCCTGCGATGTAAAAAACAAGCAGAAAACAGCAACTGGCACTAGGCACTATGTCAATAGGTTAGTACCAAAAAATGATATAAAATGATTGTAAAACATCCAAGAATGATAATATAACAGCATGGAACAATAAAAAATTATAGATACGTTGGAGACGTATTAGCATCCCCAAGCTTAATTCCTGCTCATCCTCGAGTAGGTAAATGATAAAAACAGAATTTTTGATGTGGAATGCTGCCTAACATGTTCATCACATATTCTTTTCTTTGTAGCATGGACATTTGGACTTTTATATGGTTCAAAGCAATAGTCTAGTTTTGACATGAAGACTTTAATACTCAAGCATATCAACAAGCAACCACGTCTTTCAAAAAATCAACACTAAAGCAAGTTATCCCTAGCCCATTATGCTCAATCATTGATCCATTCATGAAACACATTCGAATATTAGCTACACCCAATGCTCAAGTACGATCATAGTGCCCCTTAGTTGGTGCTTTATAAGAGAAGATGGAGACTCAAGTAAAAAATCAAAATTGCATAAAGTAAAAGAAAGGCCCTTCGCGGAGGGATGTAGGGATTTGTAGAGGTGCCAGAGCTCAAAGCTTAAATTGAGAGATAAAAAACATTTTGAAAGGCATACTTTTCCCACCAACGAAAATGACTTAGAGTTCCCTATACTTTTCATGCTAGATATATCATAGGCGGTTCCCAAACAGAAATTAAAGTTTATTCCTTTTTCCACCATACTTTCACTTTCCATGGCTAGCCGTATCCATGGGTGCCCTCCATACAAACACTTTCCAAGGAATTTATTATTTGATAACATAAAGTAAATTCATTTTTCATTTCGGGACTGGGCATCCCTAATACCTTTACCGTACTCTCGTGCAATGACAAGTGACTAAACACTCATCGTGAGAATAACACATCTAGCATGGAAAAATATCGGCCACCCCTCACCGCCTCGCGAGTGGTACGAGCACACAAAAGAGAAATTTATTTTGAAAATTAGAGATGGCACATACCAATTTGCTTAGAACGGCATGGAAATTAATACCGCATATAGGTTGGTATAGTGGATTCATATGGCAAAACTGGTTTAAAGGGTTTTGGATGCGCAAGTAGTGATCATACTTAGTGCAAATGAAGGCTAGCAAAAAGATTGAGAAGCGTCCAACCAAGAAACGAAAACTCTCGTAAGCAAGCATTATGCATAATTAACACCGAATAATGCACCACAAGTAGGATATAATTTCATTGCATAACAATTGACTTTCTTGCTTGCATAGGGAATCACAAACCTTAACACCAATATTCTTACTAAAGCATAATTACTCATCAACATGACTCACATATCATATCGTCATATCTCAAAACTATTACTAAGAATCAAGTTTATTTTGTCCAATGATCTTCATGAAAGTTTTTATTATATCCTCCTTGGATATCTATCACTTTGGAACCAGTTTCATATGTTGCTTTTACTAAGCTCAAACAAATATAAGTGAAGAACATGAGCATAATATTTCTTTCTCTCAAAATAATCTAAGTGAAGCAAGAGAGAATTTCTTTAAAATTTTACTAACTCCCAAATAAATCTAAGTGAAGCATGAGAGCATTTCTTCAAAAATAACAAAGCACACCGTGCTCAAAAAGATATAAGTGAAGCACTAGAGCAATTCCAAGGCTCTAAAATTTTAAGTGAAGCATAGGAGCAAGCATAGCATAATTTTTTAGCTTTCTTAAAAAGGTGTGTCCAGCAAGGATTCAAGACTTAAAATAAAAAGCAAAACAAGCAAAGACTCATATCATCCAAGACACTCCAAGCAAAACTCATAATATATGACGAATAAAAATATAGCTCCAAGTAAAATACCGATGGTCGTTAGAAGAAAGAGGGGATGCCACTCGGGGGCATCCCCAAGCTTAGTTGATTGATACTTCTTGAATATTATCTTGGGGTGCCTCGGGCATCCCCAAGCTTAGCCTTTTGCTAATCCTTATTCCTTCATCCATCATAATATCACCCAAAACTTGAAAACTTCAATCACACAAAACTCAACAAAACCTTCATGAGATCCGTTAATATAAGAAAACAAATCTTTACTTTAAGTACTGTACAAAACCCATTCAAATTTTTTTCTTGCATTATATCTAATGTATTCCAACTTTTCCATCGCAAAAACTCTTCAAAGAAAACCATAGATTCATCAAAATAAGCACACAATGCAAAGAAAACAGAATCTGTCAAAAACAGAACAGTCTGCAAAGATACGAATTGTTCTCATACTTCTGTAAATCCAAAAATTCTGAAAAATTAGGAAAGCAGAGGCAATTTGTATATAAATCTTGTGTAAAAAATTCAGAATCTTGCATCTCTTATGTGAATTTACAAAATTGTTTTACTGGAGGAAAAGTTTCTGTTTTCCAACAAGATCAAAATCAACTATCACCCAAATCATCCCAAAGGCTTTGCTTGGCACAAACACTAATTTAAACCACAAAAAAACATCTAATCAGAGGCATAATTGGGTATTTTATTGAAAACAGCGAGAAAACCAAAAAGCAAAAAGATACAAGTTGGGTTGCCTCCCAACGAGCGCTATCGTTTTACGCCCCTAGCTAGGCATAAAGCAAAGGATCTAAGTATTGTCATCTTTGTTTCGAGATCCATAAGATGCCCTCATGATTGATTCATATGGTGGCTTAATTCTAATTCTAGGGAACTGTTCCATACCCTTCCTTAGTGGAAATTGAAATTTAATATTGCCTTCTTTCATATCAATCACGGCACCAATAGTACGTAAAAACGGTCTACCAAGTATAATTGAACAAGATGGATAGCAATCAATATCAAGAACAATAAAATCTATGGGCACATAATTCCTATTTGCAAGAATAAGAACATCATTAATTCTTTCCATAGGCTTTTTAATAGTAGAATCCGCCAAGTGCAAATTTAAAGAGCATTCTTCAATATCGATAAGACCAAGCACATCACATAAAGATTTCGGAATTGTAGAAACACTAGCACCCAAGTCACATAAAGCAAAACACTCATAATTTTTAATCATGAATTTGATAGTAGGTTCCCATTCATCATGTAATTTTCTAGGAATTGAAACTTCTAATTCCAACTTTTCTTCAAAAGCTTTCATCATAGCATCAACAATATGTTTAGTAAAAGCTTTATTTTGTTCATAAGCATGGGGTGAATTTATCATGGATTGCAACAAAGAAATAGAATCAACCAAAGAACAACTATCGTAATTAAAGTCTTTGTAATCCAAAAGAGTGGGCACATCACTAGTTAAAGTCTTGACCTCTTCAAACCCACTTTTATCAAATTTCTCAACAAGATTTTCACCCTCCAAATTATCGGGACGCCTTCTAGCTAAAGTTGACTCTTCTCCAATCCCTTTTTCATCAATCTTAATTTTACTAAACAAAGAATCAATAGAAGAAACACCAATCATTTTAAGATCTTCATCACTTTTATGAAAGTAATCACTAGAAAATGCTTTTTCTAAGAATTCTCTTCTAGCTCTAAGCATAGTGGTTCTTTTCTTACTTTCATCCATAGAAACATAAAGAGCTTTAATTGATTCTTCAACCTTAGGCACAAAAAATTTCATCTTGAGATTTTCTACATCATGAGAAATTCTATCAATGCTTCTAGACATATCATCAATCTTATTCAGCTTTTCTTCTATTGTAGCATGAAAACGTTTGAGTATTAATAAATTCTGAATATATTCTCAAGATCAGAGGTGTTTCTATTATTATTATAAGAAGGATTACCATAGGAATTACCATAATTATTAGAGGAATTACTAGGAAAAGGCCTAGGATTAAAATTACCTCTATAAGCATTGTTATTGAAATTATTTCGCGAGATAAAATTCACATCTATGGCATCACTATTTTGCTGAATCAAAGTAGACAAAGGCATATCATTAAAATCAATAGGAGCATTTTTATTAGCAACCAACTTCATAAGAGCATCAAATTTTTCACTCAAAGAATTTATTTCTTCTACCGAATTGACTTTTTTACTAGTAGGAGCTCTTTCATTATGCCATTGCGAATAATTTGCCATAATATTATCAAGCAATTTAGTAGCTTCACCCAAAGTAATTTCCATAAAAGTACCCCCCGCGGCGGAATCTAAAAGATTACGAGAAACAAAATTCAACCCCGCATAAAAATTTTGTATGGTCATCCAAAGATTTAATCCATGAGTTGGGCAATTCCTTAGCATCAATTTCATCCTTTCCCAATATTGTGCAACATGCTCATGTTCAAGTTGCTTGAAATTCATGATCTGGGTTCTAAGGGAAATGATTTTTGCGGGCGGAAAATACTTAGTAATAAAAGCATCCTTGCACTTATTCCAAGAATCTATACTATTGCGAGGCAAAGAAGAAAACCAAAATTTTGCGCGATCTCGCAAAGAAAACGAAAATAATTTCAACTTCACAATATCATTTTCCACATCTTTTTTCTTTTGCATATCGCATAATTCCACGAATGTGTTAAGATGGGACGCGGCATCCTCATTAGGAGTACCGGAAAATTGATCTTTCATAACAACATTCAGCAAAATAGTATTAATATCACAAGACTCCACACTAGTGGCGGGAGAAGCAATCGGAGTGCTAATAAAATCATTGTTGTTGGTATTTGAGAAATCACACAACTTGGTGTTCTCTTGAGTCATTGTGACTATGCAACAAGATTGCACTCAAAAACAAATCTGACGAGAAAATGGCGAACAAAAAAAGGGCGAATAAAACGGCAAATTTTTGTGAAGTGGGGGAGAGGAAAACGAGAGGCAAATGGCAAATAATGTAAATTGCAAGGAGATGAGATTTGTGATTAGGAACCTGGTAGATGTTGATGATGTCTCCCCGGCAACGGCGCCAGAAATTCCTTTTGATGTTTGCTTGAACTACGTCGGTATTTCCCCAAAGAGGAAGGGATGATGCAGCACAGCAACGGTAGGTATTTCCCTCAGTGATGAGACCAAGGTTATCGAACCAGTAGGAGAACCACGCAACACCACGTAAACAGCTCCTGCACACAAAGAACAAATACTTGCAACCCGACGTAAGAGAGGGGTTGTCAATCCCTCACGGGTAAAAGGATAGGTAAAATTGTAGTAGATTGGATAAATAAATCTCGCGGGAACACGAGATAAAATAAATAAATAAAAATTGCAGCAAGGTATTTTTGTGTTTTTGGATTAATAGATCTGAAAATAAAAGCAAATAAAAATAGATCTCGAAGGCAAATATATTAAAGAAGAGACCCGGGGGCCGTAGGTTTCACTAGTGGCTTCTCTCGAGAAAAATAGCATACGATGGGTAAAAAAATTACTATTGGGCAATTGATAGAACTTCAAATAATCATGATGATATCCAGGCAATGATCATTATATAGGCATCACGTCCAAGATTAGTAGACCGACTCCTGCCTGCATCTACAACTATTACTCCACACATCGACCGCTATCCAGCATGCATCTAGTGTATTAAGTTCATGGAAAAACGGAGTAATGCAATAAGAACGATGACATGATGTAGACAAGATCTATTTATGTAGAAATAGACCCCATCTTGTTATCCTTAATAGAGACGATACATACGTGTCGGTTCCCCTTCTGTCACTGGGATCAAACACCGTAAGATCGAACCAATCACAAAGCACCTCTTCCCATTGCAAGATAAATAGATCAAGTTGGCCAAACAAAACCCAAATATCGGAGAAGAAATATGAGGCTATAAGCAATCATGCATATAAGAGATCAAAGAAGACTCAAATAACTTTCATGGATAAAAACATAGATCTGATCATAAACTCAAAGTTCATCGGATCCCAACAAACACACCGCAAAAAGAGTTACATCATATGGATCTCCAAGATACCATTGTATTGAGAATCAAACAAGAGAGAGAAAGCCATCTAGCTACAGCCTACGTACCCGTAGGTCTACAATGAACTACTCACGCATCATCGGAGAGGCACCAATGAGGATGATGAACCCCTCCGTGCTGGTGTCTAGATTGGATCTGTGGTTTCTGGAACTTGCGGTGGCTGGAATTGATTTTTGTCGACTCTCCTAGGGTTTCTGGAATATTGGGGTATTTATATAGCAAAGAGGCGGTGCGAGAGGCCACCGAGGTGGGCACAACCCACCTGGGCGCGCCTGGGCCCCCAGGCGTGCCCTAGTGGGTTGTTCCCCTCGGAGCACCCCTCTGGTACTTCTTTGGCCCAACAGGTGTCTTCTAGTCCAGAAAAAATCCACAAATAGTTTCGCTGCGTTTGGACTCCGTTTGGTATTGATTTCCTCCGATGTAAAAAACAAGCAGAAAACAGCAACTGGCACTAGGCACTATGTCAATAGGTTAGTTCCAAAAAATGATATAAAATGATTATAAAACATCCTAGAATGATAATATAACAGCATGGGACAATAAAAAATTATAGATACGTTGGAGACGTATCAGTCGGTGAGGAGTTGGATGAGATTCATCATGTAATCGAGTTAGTTTTGTTAGGGCTTGATCCCTAGTATCCATTATGTTCTGAGATTGATGTTGCTATGACTTTGCCATGCTTAATGCTTGTCACTTTGGGCCCGGGTGACATGATTTCAGATCTGAACCGTTTATGTTATCACCATTATATCCATGTTCTAGATCCGATCTTGCAAGTTATAGTCACCTACTACGTGTTATGATCTGGCAACCCCGGAGTGACAATAGTCGGGACCACTATGGGTGATGACCGTAGTTTGAGGAGTTCATGTATTCACCGTGTGTTAATGCTTTGTTCTGGTTCTCTATTAAAAGGAGGCCTTAATATCCCTCAGTTTCCAATATGGACCCCGCTGCCACGGGAGGGTAGGACAAGAGATTTCATGCAAGTTCTTTCCATAAGCACGTATGACTATTTACGGAATACATGCCTACATTATATTTATGAACTGGAGCTAGTGCCGTATTGCCCTAGGTTATGACTGTCACATGATGAATATCATCCAACAAATTGCCGATCCAATGCCTACGATTTTCCTACATATTGTTTTTGCTAAGTTACTACTGCTGCTGTTACTATTGCACTTGCTACCAAATCACTGCTACCACTGTTACCGTTACTATTGCTGCTGCTACTATCAAAACTATCATACTACTTTGCTAATGATCACTTTGCTACAGATAATTAATCTCCAGGTGTGGTTGAATTGACAACTCAGCTGCTAATACTTGCAAATATTCTTTGGCTCCCCTTGTGTCGAATCAATAAATTTGGGTTGAATACTCTACCCTCGAAAACTGTTGCGATCCCCTATACTTGTGGGTTATCAAGACCTTTTTCTGGCGCCGTTGCCGGGGATCATAGCTATATTTGTTGAGTCACTTGGGATTATTATCAAATTATCAGTATGAAGAATCTGAAGGATGCTAAGACTAAGATTTTTCCCTCTAAGACGAGAGGAGGTAAGGAACTGCCATCTAGCTCCGCACTTGATTCACCTTCTGTTATAAGTAGACTTGCAACACCACCACAAGCTATCAATTCTGATATGCCGCAAGTTATTGATGATGCTACTTCTGCTATGAATGCTACTCATGATGATGCTAGTACCTTGCTTGATGATAATGTGCCATTAGGTGAATTTCTTGATGAACAAATTGCTAGAGTAAGACAGCATGATATTGTTGAAGCTGATGATGAGCTTGAAACTGAAAACCTTGAAATACCTATTAGAACTATCCCTCCTAGATATGAATTGCCAAAGGTACCGGAAGGTTATGTTATGGGTGAGGAGGCAACTAGAGATATTTTTGCTTGTAAGGATAGAGATGATCTAGAAAAATTATTAAGCAAGTATAAAGAAAGATCTTTGAATGCTAGAATGAAATGTGATCCTATGTTTGCTACATCACCTATCTTTATTGATGATAAGGATTATGAATTCTCTGTCGACCCAAAGTTAACAACTTTGGTTGAATCTGATCCTTTCCATGGTTATGAAACTGAAACTGTTGTGGCACATCTTACTAAGTTGAATGACATAGCCACCCTTTTTGCTCATGAGGAGAAAATTCGCTATTACTATATCCTCAAATTATTTCCGTTCTCATTAAAGGGTGATGCTAAAGCTTGGTACAATACTCTTGCTCCTGGTTGTGTGCGTAGTCCCCAGGATATGATTTATTACTTCTCTGAAAAATATTTCCCTGCTCATAAGAAAAAAGCTGCCTTGCAAGAAATATTTAACTTTGTGCAAATTGAAGAAGAGAGTCTCCCACAAGCTTGGGGGAGGCTTCTCCAATTGCTTAATGCTTTGCCTGACCATCCTCTTAAGAAAAATGAAATACTTGATATCTTCTATAATGGACTAACCGATGCTTCTAGGGACTTCCTAGATAGTTGTGCTGGTTGTGTTTTCAGGGAACGAACTATTGGGCAAGCTGAAGAATTATTGAATAACATATTGAAAAATTATGATGATTGGACTCCTCCTGAAACACCGCCTAAACCCACTCCGAAGAAGAGGGGTATTTTATATCTCAGTCCTGAAGATATGCAAGAGGCAAAGAAATCTATGAAGGAAAAGGGTATTAAAGCCGAGGATGTCAAAAATTTACCTCCTATTGAAGAAAAGGCTTGATACATCACCACCACCTAAGGTGGTAGAGGTAAATTCTCTAATGAAATTCAATGATAATGATAATCCTCACAATATGCACCCTAGCCAATGCCTTTATGAGTTTGAAAACTACATTAGAAAGCAAGATCACTTCAATGCAAATGTTATGAAAGAATTGAAATACAATTCTGATATGATAGCTCGCTTGAGTGACTTGTTATTTTGAATCTCAAATGATGTTAGAGGTGTAGGGAAGCATGCTTCTATGGTTCAAACTCAGTTAGAACAAGTTGCTAAATCTCAAAGAGAATTGTTAGATGAAATGAATAATAATATCAATGATCATGCTGTTAGAGTAATGACTAGAGGAGGTAGGATGACTTAGGAACCACTTTATCCTAAGGGACACCCAAAAAGAATTGAAAAAGACACTCCAAGAGTTGACACTGATGCACGTAGTCCTTCTAAAAAGAAAAAAATTAGAAAAATGATAGGACTTTGCATGCCTCTAGTGAACCTGAAGTAGAAAAACCTCCTGATAATGATAATGAAGTTTCTATCTCTAATGCTAAAACTCAATCTGCTAGTGAACACTCACCTTCTGCTAATGAAAAAGATAATTATGAGGTACATGAAGAAACTCAAACAAATAATAAAGAACCAGACAATGATGTTGAGATAGAACTAGCAGTTGATCTTGATAACCCACAACCTAAGAATAAAAGGTATGATAAAAGAGACTTTGTTGCTAGAAAACATGGTAAGGAAAGAGAGCCATGGGTTCAAAAACCTATGCCCTTTCCACCTAAGTCAACTAAAAAGAAAGATGATGAAGAATTTGAACGGTTTTTTAAAATGCTGAGGCCCGTCTTTTTGCGTACTCGCTTGACTGATATCTTAAAAATGCCTCCTTATGCAAAGTACATGAAAGACATCATCACCAAGAAGAGAAAAATACCGGAAGCTGAAATCTCGACCATGCTTGCTAATTATACTTTTAAAGATGGAGTACCTAAAAAACTTGGAGATCCGGGAATACCAACTATACCTTGCTCCATCAAAAGAAATTATGTGAAAACTGCTTTATGTGAGTTGGGAGCTGGTGTTAGTGTTATGACTTTCTCTTTATATAAAAGACTTGATTTGAATAAACTCACACCTACTGAAATATCTTTGCAAATGGCTGACAAATCAACTGGCATACCTATCGGTATTTGTGAGGATGTACCCGTTGTTCTTGCTAATGTTACTATTTTTGACTGACTTTGTTATACTTGAGATGCCCGAGGACGACAACATGTCGATTATCCTCGGTAGACCCTTCTTGAATACTGCAGGGGCTGTTATTGATTGCAATAAAAGCAAGGTCACTTTTCATATCAATGGTAATGAGCATACGGTGCACTTTTCGAAGAAACAATTCCAAGTGAATGGTATTAATGTTATTGACAAATCTCCGACAATCACTATTGGAAGTTTTCAAGTACCTCTACCTACTGTTAAAAAGAAATATGAAATGCTTAATGTTGGGGACATTCATATCCCCGTTGAGGTAACTTAGTGATTTACGGAAGTTCTTCGGTTTCATGCTAATCGAAAGTGGTTGTTAATAAGACTTGATCAACCTTATTAATGAATCATTTTTGAGAGGTATGAAGTTGATGAATTTAGTGAGCATTACCTTCTGTCCCTTACTTTTACCTTCTGTTTTTCTTAGTTAAATAAAATAAAATGCCATGCTTAGTCTGTTTTCTGAATTTTCCGTGCAATAAAAAATGACCCAAAAATAAAAGTTCTCAGAATGCTCTGAAAATTTAATACAATTTTTTTCTGAATATTTAAGAATTTTTGGTGCAAATAATATCAGAGGGAGGTGCACCAGGTGGGCACAACCCACCTGGGCGCGCCAGGACCCCCAGGCGCGCCCTGGTGGGTTGTGGTCCCCATGTGGGCCCCCTCACTTATCTCTTCATCCCACATCACCACCTACCTCCAGAAAAAATTCACCATTGCTCTTTCTCTCATATTCTTGTTCTCAAACCCGCGGATTTCGATCTCTTTGCTTGAAGCTCCGTTTCCGAAACTATTTCGGGGGATTGTTGCTTGGTATGTGACTCCTCCGTGTGTCCAATTAGTATTTGCTTTTGTAGTTTATACTTTGAATAATTAGCTACTCTTGGTGCTGCTGTAGATGAGCTTGCATGTTGAATTCTTAGAGTTCTAAGTAGTTTGAATGCTTGCTATGGCCTCTATGCATCCCTATGAATAGTGGCTTACAATCTTGTGAAGTTTTATTAATAAATTTTGTGAACCAAAAATTTTCAGAAAATTGTACGTGAATATGATGAACCTCTTTGGAAGGAGTTCTTCGAGGAGGAGATCCTCGGTGGCATCTTCTAGTAGCAGCTCCGCTCGTCTGTCTTATGTTGAACCAAGTGAAAGTTCCATACGAGATGCGGCCACCAAAACATGCTTATGGCCGTGTGACGATTATATGGTGAGCGTAGATATTAAGGAAGAATTTGAGCAGTATGTTCACAATGCCGAGCTCGGTCCCTACATTTCAGCTAAGTGCAACCAACACCTCACTCTTACTGAATCATTTGTCAAAGGATTTAAATTCCATCCCCGTGAGTCTAGGGTGTCATTTAAATTGTATGAAAATCCATTTACCATATCTTTGGAGAGATCCGCTCACCACTGCAAAATCTTATTCTGGGGTTCGCTCGACGAACCGCCGAGGTCAGAGTTTGAGGTATTCTTGACTAGTCTTTGCTATGGTGAGACTAGGGGAGTGACGCAAGGTAGAATAAAGAGCATTCATTTTCCCGCAATCCAGTACTTCGCATTATTTAATGGAAAATGCATTGTGGGCAAACAAGATTGTAGTACACTTTGTGCTCCAGACTTGAGCCTCATACGCACCGCTCTCACCGGTGACAGAAGTTATAACCTTGGAGCGATTGTTGCACGTAGGTTGCAACACAACGCTGGTAGTGGATATTTTTATGGTGGAATTTATGCCACACGCTTAGCAAGAGAGCTGGGTGTTTCACATTTGCCCTATGATCCTATTTTACCCACACAGTACCTAGACTTTGATGCTATGAAACATCATAAGATCCTTAGAGGTGAACCCCATAATTTCACTTATAAATTGCTGTTTAATAAGGACTCCGTGGTGGACACATATTTGCCTGCACCTGCTCTCTTTAATGTTCACAACAGGGGAAGATATTTTGTTCTTGAGAGCGAGGCCCGAGCCCATAACGCAGCGGTTGTGGCCGCACGGCAGGCTGAGGCGTCCGCACCGAGAGCCTTCGTGAGCTATCACTCCGACCACTACGCAGGCTACTGATTGATTACCAAGTTAGGCCAAAAGCCTAAGCTTGCGGGAGTACATATTTCCACCGACATTACATTCATGTTCACACATTTCATTTTAGTTGTCGGTGTCCACACTTTTTCATTATATCATCCATGTTAGAATTATTTTTCTCGCTTTCTTCTTGTGTGGTTGGAAAACTTTGAGAAAATCCAAAAATATATTTTTTGCTTCTTTTTGATTTTTCTTCCTAGTTTAAATTGTTGTAGTACTAAAAAGAAAACTCAAAAAGATTTCCTTGTTCTTCTTTTGCTTGTTGGGAGCTTTCCAGTGTAAATAGTTTTCTCATTTTTGTTTTTCCCTTTTATTTGCTTTCCTTCAGAAACCAAAAACTCCAAGAATATTTCAGTGTGTTTCTCTGAATTTCTTTTTCTTTTCTATCGAGTCGTACCGAGGAGAAGACCATGATGAAAATGTTGAGTGGCTCTCATAAGCATTATTGTTGATCTGACAAAGAGTCCATATTACCTTGTCTTCTCCTTTTGAATAAAATGTTTGCAGATTCCATCTTAGTCCACGGCACTCTTGCACTATTATTATTTTCAAATCGTTCGATCGTGCAAGTGAAAGGCAATAATGACGATATTCGATGAACTGGCCGTGGCAGAGAGAAACGGGTATGAACTCGACTTGTTCTGTTTTTGTAAGTATGTTTAACCTAGTATCCATGATTCAGCCTATTATGATCAAACATGTTTGCAATGACAATTAGAGATTATAGTTTCTCATGCCATGCATAAGTAGCTAGGAGTGGATAATGATTTATCTTAGATGTCAACATTGCGTTAAAATGATTGTGATGTAGTATGATGATATGGTATCCTCCTCTGAATGTTCGAGTGGCTTGACTTGGCACATGTTCATGCATGTAGTTGAATAAAAACCAACATAGCTGAAAGTGCGTTATATCGACTAGAGGGGGGTGAATAGGCGATTTTTACAAATTCGTCACTGAGGAATTTCAAGGTGAGGAAATTCCTAAGCGACGAACTACTTAGCAGCGGAATAAGTACTCAGATGCAAACATAACAAAGCAGTAGCACAGTCATCATGATGAAATGAAAACAAGCACAGAGTACAAGTAGCGTAAACACAGGATAAGCAGGCTGAAGACAAACTGACTGAAGAAATTGAACTGAGGAAATTGAGAAAGTCTTCAGTCAAAGTCTTCAAACAGTAATGATCAAATACATAGCAAGTATGCGAGGAAATGAAAGGGTTGAGGAAATAGAACCAGTAGCTCGGTGAAGACAATGATTTGGTAGACCAGTTCCAACTGCTGTGACAGTTGTACATCTGGTTAGAGCAGCTAGGTATTTAAACCTGAGGACACACAGTCCCGGACACACAGTCCTCACCGTATTCTCCTTGAGCTAAGGTCACACAGACCTCGCCCAATCACTCGTGGTAAGTCTTCAGGTGACTTCCAAACCTTCACATACTCGGTCACTCGGCAATCCACAATTTCTTCTTGGATGCTCTAGACCATGACGCCTAACCGTCTGGAGGATGCACAGTCCTCAAAGGTAACAAGCATCGGTTCCACACAGGAACAATCTCTTCAGTGATGCTCAATCACTTTGGGTTTGTAGGTGTTTGGGTTTTTGGGTTTTTCCTCACTTGATGATTTTTCGCTCAAAGTCCTCGGAGGATGGGATGCTCTAAATGACAAGTGTCAATCTATCTCTCGGAGCAGCCAACCAGCTAGTGGTTGAAGGGGGGCGGCTATTTATAGCCTAGGGAGCAACCCGACATGATAAGACATAAATGCCCTTCAATGATACGACCGTTAGGTGGGTAGGATATTTGGACAGCTGGCGCGCAGCACAGCAACGGTCGGATATTTGAGTATCAAATTCCTCAGGGCTATCATGTTCCTCACTTGTAGGCAATCCGCACTGGCGAATTCCTAACTCCTCAGTCAGAATAAATTCCTCAGAGAACAGAAGAACTTCGTCTCTGTCACTGAAGAACTTGACTAAACTGTATGAGATTTCCAATGGCTTCACTCGAAAGGATTGGGTACGTGTAGGATTTTGAGTTGAGCATCACTTGGAAACTTTTCCTTAGTTTTACCTCGACCCCCTTTAACAGTACGGTGTTTCCTATGACTCAAGAAGAAGAAAATGAAACTACAAAAACAAAAGTCTTCATGCTTCATAATCCTCGCATGAATATCAAGTCTTCAGGGTCACACCAATTTCTTCACTTTCAAAGTCTTCAAGAAAACCAAAGTCTTCAGTTGAAGACATTCATTTTTAGGGGTCGACAATCATCGTAAATAACAAACTCCTCATAGACTTATAGACCTGTGTACACTCACAAACGCATTAGTCCCTTAACCTATAAGTCTTCAATACACCAAAATCACTAAGGGGCACTAGATGCACTTACAATCTCCCCCTTTTTGGTCATTGATGACAATATAGGTTAAGTTTTCAACGGGGATAAACATATGAAGTGTAAATACTGATAATGAGGAATTTGTTTGCAAGATATAGAAGAACTCCCCCTGAAGATGTGCATATTTGAGGAATTTGCTTTGAAATAGCAAATGCACATTGTTGAGTAATATCATGGAGATCTCCTCCTATATCTTGAAATTCATACACGCATTTAACATATGATATGAAGAATTTGAAATGCATGATGAAATATGGTGTATAACGAAATTCAGCATGCGTGCATTATGGTTTTGAGGAAATAGCATGCAGAAAAACAGAGCAAAAGTATCAGACCACCATAGGACTTAAGTTTACAACTCATCAGAGCAAACACCTCAGAAAAGCAAGAGTTGTAACTTAACAGAAATATAGCCCATATATAAGACCCGCTTGAAGACTAACTCAAATTTCTCCCCCTTTGTCATCGAATGACCAAAAGGGACGAAAAATGAGGACTAACGCCCCTGAAGAATATCATCATGATGTCGATGGAGGAGCGCCAGCATTGTTGGGGTCGTTCGTTGAGGTAGGGCCTGCCGCAGTGTCATTCAAGTCTTCAGCTTCATCCGTCTCGCGCGATGAAGAATATGAACTGGCAACAAGCTGAGGAACTTTGGCTTTCTTGAATTTCTTTGAAGGTGGCTGAGACCAGTCAAAGTCCTGTTGGAATCCCATCTCCTTGAGTTCTTCAGCACTATGAAGATTAGACAGAATCGCCCAAGTGCGGTCAAAGACTTCATGCAAGTAGTAGTGGTTCTTCTTCACAGTATTTTGAGTGCCTGTCATGTTCTGAAGTATTGCACCAAACTGACGCTTGACCCACTTGTGATTTTGATCAACTTTCTGATGAAGACTAAGGAGAAGTTCACGATCAGTCATCACACGCGGAGCTGTGGTTTGAGGATTATGTTCTGAAGCTTTGGCGGCAGAATCTTGAGTTGCAGAGTCATCATTGGTGGAATAGGAAGTAGCTATGCGAAACTGTCCATCCAATGGACGAGTACCTTCATCAATAACAGCAGCCTTGCCCTTCTCGTCAGCTGAGGAAATAGTCCGTTTGAGGACTTCAATAGGGGGCAAATAGCTGAGATGATTTTGAAAGTCAGCCTTATAATGAATTGAAGACCTTGATCTGATGAATCTCATGATCCAGGGAGCATAAGGCTTCAACTCAAAAGGCGACAAAGCAGCATTGGCCAAAGTCCTCATGAAGAAATCATGGTAGTTGATAGGTATACCGTGAATGATATTGAACAGTATATTCTTCATGATGCCAACAACTTCTTCATCATCAGAGTTGTGGCCCTTGATTGGACTGAGGGTTTTGGTCAATATGCGATAAACTGTCCTTGGCACATAGAGCAATTCCTTGACGAGGAATTTGGTCCTTGGAGCTTGGCCTGGCTTCAAAGGCTTCATCAGCACTTGCATCAGATGATCAGACAGTTCAGGTTCAACATAGAGAAGCCTTGCACCTTCAGTGGGAGGACTGACTGGGACGGCATGAAGCAATTCAGAGGCCGGTGCTTTGAAATGAGTATTATCGGTCATCCAGTCCAATACCCATGAATTGACATCATCAACATTTCCAGTAATGTGCAGCATGGCGAAGAATTGAAGAATGAGTTCTTCATTCCAATCGCAGATGTCGGTGCAGAAATTGAGTAACCCAGCGTCATGAAGAACACTGAGGACTGGGGTGAAGCAGGGCAGCGATTCCATATCTACATGAGGAATTTGCTCATGTTCAAAGATCTTATCCTTATCAAACAACAATGAGGAATAGAAGTTCATCTGGCTTGCAGTCCAGAAGCGCTTGTGACGAAGTCAAGTAGAGTCATAGGGATTGTAGTCAGTGAAGAATATGTGCTCATTGAAGAAATCCTCAGCATTAAACTTCTGCTTCTTGGAGTGAGGGTTCTGTGGCTTGGGTTGAAGATTAACAGTTGAAGTCTTCACAGCCTCTTGAGGTATAGCCACTGGAGCCACAGGCTGAGGAATTTCAGCAGCAACCTTGGCCTCCATTTCTTTAGACATATGTACATCAGCGCTAGTGACTGGAACTTCTTCAGGAATAGAATGAAGTGAAGCTTGACGTTCATCAGAGCCCGTATGAATTTCTTCAGTTGGCACAGGGGACTGAGGAACTTGATGTGGCGGGGTTGTCAGAGATGAATTGGGGTGATGACTTTCCCAAAAGTCATCATTCAGAATAGGTGTTGTAGACCCAATATCCACATCCTCATCTTCTTCAATTTCTTCGACGCCTGCCTCTTCAGCTGTGAACTGAGGCATGGGTGATGATACCAGCGGAGTTGAAGGGATATTATCCACTTCAATGTCTTCATCCAACTGCTCTGTCGAAGCAGCAGAAGGATCTTCTTCATCAGATTTACTTGGAATTTCATATTCCTCACCAAAGGGAATGATCACCTTTTATGGCATGCTTGATATTGGAATAGCATCAATTGGGTTTTCAGTTGAGCTCTTCAAAGTCTTCACTTTCTTGGGAGCAGAAGACTCAGAAGATGCAGATGCTTTCCTTTTCTTCACAGCTGCTCGCTCCGCAGCCTTGGTTTTCTTCGCTTCAGATGCGGAAGGAAGGTTTATGCTTGTCATCGGTGCAGGAGGAGCAGAGGAAATTGGTTGAATTTCTTCAGGCACAACTGATGCAGTTGCCCTGGCTTGTTCAGATTCCTCAGGCGCAGCAGCAGATGTATTAACTGGCCTGGATTGCTCTTCAGGCGCAATATTGGAGGTTGCCCTGGCATTTTCTTCAGAGACTGGAATTTCTTCATCAGCTCTGGCGCTTTCATTTTCTTCAGCAGACTGAACAGATGTTCCAGTCTGAGGAAATTTGGGTTGCGATGAAGCTGCAACACTTGGAGTAAATCCTTTTGCCATTCTGACGAATCTGACTTTGGCACCTAGCCAATCTGCATGATAAGCGTCAAATTCATCACTGAGTGCTTTGATCTCTTTTGCAGATTCACAAGTTCATCAGGAGACATGTTTATAACATTATTCTTCAGAAAATGCTCCTTCTTATACTGAGCCTTCCTCACCTCCCTGGCTTTTTCAAATTTCCATTTTTCTTCAGTAATGAAGGCCGTCAACATGTGACTTTGACCAAGAGTGAGGTTTAATTCAGGCAAAGGTGTGTTAGGGTTCTTGTGCCATAGATCAATAAAATCAAGGATCTTCCGTGGATCCAGCATGAGGGGCACCGCACTGCCTTTGGCTCTAGCGGCCCTTTGTTGTCGATCTCTGATGATCTCAGCTAATTCTTCATCATCAGCTTCGTCTTTGCTTGACGGAACCTGAAAGGCGACCTCCTTCTTGTGAGGACTTGGTCTTGTGCCTCGTCCAGCAGTGGTCTTTTTCTTCAGCAAGATAGGAGTTGTTGAAGACTGAGGTGGAGCTGAAGAACTTGCAGAGACTCCTGAAGCAATTGAGATTCCAGTAGTCCTTTGGCATGTGGCAAGATGCACAGGTGCTGAGGACTTTGCAGGAGCAGCTGAGGATTTTGCAACTGAGGGAGTTGGAGCTGCTTTTGAGGAATTTGCTTGAGGATCAGGCCGTGAGGGCTTTGAAGAGCTTGGCCGTGAGGGCATTGCAGCTGAGGAACTTGTCTTGACAGCTGATTTCTTCAGCATAGCCTTCTTAGGCTTGATAGCAGAGGCCTCAGCGGCGGCAGCAACAGAATCTTTATTGAATTTCTTCACTGCCTCCTTAGCAATTTTGGCCAGCTTGGCTTGTCGCTTAGCCCACTCCTTGGGAAATTCCTCACCTCTTCTGATGCTAGTGGGATCAGCTTCTTGGCCAGGAGCCAATGGAGGTCTTGGACATGGAGGATTAACAGCGAATTTCTTCATGTACTTGGGAGTGACATAGCGATATTCCCTCCATTCTCTTGCCCATCTCCTCTCAATCTTCTGAATGCGCACTTTGCACTGATTTTTGTTCTCCTTGCCATGAGTTGCTTCATCAGGAGTACAATATTCATCATAGATGTCATCAGGGATCTCAAAAGCAGTATTTGTTTCTGGCCTCTTTCCTCCCTTCTGAGGTCTTTTACCATCAGCCATTTTCTTCACCAGAGGATTTTGAACAATGGATGTTTCTGAGGAAGTGTGTAACTTATCTTCGAGAAATGCTGCAAATGAGTTAAGTTGATGAGAACCTAGTGATTCAGCAGTAGAGATGTGTACCTGTGAACAGAATATAGGTGCAAAGAATTTGGAGAGGTCATATGCGTTCTCAGAAGTTTTTCAAAAGTATCAAGTTTGAGGAATTTGACCAGAGGTGTCTTGAGGAATTTCACTAAGCGTTCTTTGACTTAGATTCCAAAGTTGTATAGATTGAAAATCCACACAATTGAGGAATCTTGAAGAAAAACGTTGCTTAGAGAAACAGATCAAGAACAGAAGCAAGTTGGTGTTTAAGAACATGAAAGTTGAAGAATAAACACCTTTTGAAGATTTTGTGGAAATCATCAGAATCAACAAGGGCAGTAAAAATAAATTTTATTTACCCTTGACGAAGAACACGACGAACTGAGAGTAGCAGTGGAGAAGCTCGTCCGTTCAGATCTTCCACGCCCTAACTTGGCGATGGAAAATAGCTACGGCGGCGGCGGAGTGAAGATTTCCGCGGCCGGCGTGAGTACGACGGCGATGAGGTCGAGGCAGTGAAGCTCTTCCTGACCGACGACGATGGAGTGTAGCGGCGGCGCTAGGTCTGAGAGCTCGAGCGAGGGAGTAAGATCGAGCGGGGTAAATGAGATCTGAGGAGGGCGAGGGGTATTTATAGCAGAGGTGAAAAAACCGCTCGTCCGAAGAAAATGGACGAACGTGCCCATGACCCTTCTCATCCTAACGACATGTGTCACCCACGTACTGTGAAGTGGAGATCGTGTTAGATCGTGGGTGAATAGATAAATCTTATCAAGGGATATGGAACGGTTTGAGCGGCAAAAGCCAAAAATTCAGATAGGAATATTTTAATGTTCCGTTTGCAAATTCTTCAGCTGTCAAGAACACAGTGAAGACTTTGAACGGGTTTCAAATAGAACGCACATGAAGAATTTGTGAACGGACTGGATTGAGTTTAGCATAGAGGGGGAACGGGTCCGATCACATTCACTTAGAAGAAAAACAACTTGAAGAATTAGCAATAAGTGAATGCTGTAGAGGACAGAAAACTCAAATATATATAGTTAATAAAGAACACAGTCGGAAAGAGTGAAGATTTTGCAAAGTTGAAGAATTTGCACAATGATGAAAAACTCAAATTTTGAAGATTTTCAACTTTTTGTGGTGGCGTGACCCACCGTGTAAGAATGATGATTTCAGACACCGCGTACAATTGTCGTAGGGCTCTGAGAATCAAATTCTTCATTAATTTCTTCACACTTAGAGGGTTAGTCTTCATTGATTGAAGAAAAACGTTTCTTCGTGTGTTGCACATCTAAGTCATCAATTTGCATAAGTGTTAGGATGTGTGTCCTTTTCAAAGGACATTCGAAGATTCTAAGATATTTATCTCACACCGCAACTTGCTAAATCTCTTCTCATCCAAGGGCTTTGTGAAGATATCCGCTAGCTGTTCTTCAGACTTCACAGGATCAATAGAGATGTCACCCTTCAACACATGATCTCGAAGAAAATGATGACGAATCTCGATGTGCTTTGTCTTCGAGTGCTGAACTGGGTTATGAGCAATTTTGATGGCACTCTCGTTGTCGCAGTAGAGAGGCACATTCTTCACATTGATGCCGTAGTCCTTGAGGGTTTGCTTCATCCACAGCAATTGAGCACAGCAAGAACCAGCAGCAATATACTCAGCTTCAGCAGTAGAGAGTGATACGCAGTTCTGCTTCTTCGAGGACCAACATACTAAGGATCGTCCGAGGAAATGGCATGTGCCTGATGTTGACTTGCGGTCCACACGATCACCAGCATAGTCAGAGTCAGAATATCCAATGAGATCAAAAGCCGAGCCCTTGGGATACCATAATCCAAGTGTTGGAGTGTGAGCTAGATATCGAAGAATACGTTTCACAGCCTTATGGTGTGATTCCTTCGGTGTAGCTTGAAAACGGGCACACATGCAAACACTAAGCATAATATCCGGCCTAGATGCACATAGGTACAATAAAGAGCCAATCATGGAGAGGTATACCTTTTGATCGAAGTCTATTCCATTTTCATCAGTGCATAGATGGCCATTTGTGGGCATAGGGATTTTGACGCCTCTGCATTCTTGCATACCGAATTTCCTCAGAACGTCCTTGAGGTATTTCTCTTGAGAAATGAAGATGCCATTGCGTTGTTGACGAATTTGAAGACCTAAGAAGAATTTCAATTCTCCCATCATGGACATTTGATATTCCTCACTCATCATGTAAGCAAATTCGTCACTGTAATGTTGGTTAGTACAGCCAAAGATAATATCATCAACATATATTTGGCACACGAATAATTCATCATCATAGGTTTTGGTGAAAAGAGTTGGGTCGAGTGAACCGGGTTTGAAGCCTTTCTTCATGAGGAATTCCTTCAAAGTATCATACCACGCCCGAGGGGCCTGCTTGAGGCCATAGAGGGCCTTATTGAGTCTGAAGACTTTGTCAGGATGCTTAGGATCTTCAAAACCTGGGGGTTGAGCAACATATACTTCTTCCTCAAGCTTACCATTGAGGAATGCACTTTTCACATCCATTTGATATAAGGTGATATTATGATGGTTAGCATCAGCAAGCAATATGCGAATAGCCTCAAGTCTAACAACAGGTGCAAAAGTTTCATCAAAATCAATTCCTTCAACCTGTGTGTAGCCTTGAGCCACAAGACGAGCCTTGTTCCTCACCACTAGGCCATTTTCATCTTGCTTGTTGCGGTAGATCCATTTGGTACCGATGATATTGTGCTTGCATGGGTCCGGTCGCTTGACAAGCTCCCACACATTGTTCAGCTTAAATTGATGTAATTCCTCTTGCATCGCTTGAATCCATTCAGGCTCCAGAAATGCCTCATCAACTTTGGTGGGCTCTGTGATAGAGACGAAAGCAAAATGCCCACAAAAGTTAGACAAATGTGAAGCTTTTGAGCGAGTCAGTGGACCTGGTGCGTTGATGTCGTCGATGATTCTCTCAATCTGTACTTCATTTGCAACGCGAGGATGAGCAGGTTGACGACTTTGATTTGGCTCAGCATTTTCTTCAGAGCCATTTTCTTCAGGTGCGCCAGCATGCTGTTCTTCATGTTCTGGAATGATTTCTTCAGCAGATTCTTCAGTAGAAATGACATCCTCAGTAGCTTTGAACTTGATGGTTTCCTCAGGCGTCTTTTCATCTAGCACATGAGGTAGGTGCTCTCTTTGCGAGCCATTAGTTTCATCGAACCGCACATCTACAGTTTCAACAACCTTGTTGTGATAGGTGTTGAAGACCCTGTAGGTGTGCGAGTCCTTTCCGTAACCAAGCATAAAACCTTCATGTGCTTTCGGTGCAAATTTAGAATTGTGATGAGGATCTCTAATCCAGCATTTAGCACCGAAGACTTTGAAATAACTCACATTGGGTTTCTTGTCAGTGAGGAGTTCATATGAGGTCTTCATGAAGAATTTGTGAAGATATACCCTGTTGATGATGTGGCATGCAGTATCAATTGCCTCAGGCCAGAAGCGACGAGGTGTCTTGTATTCATCAAGCATGGTGCGAGCCATCTCAACAAGAGTCCTGTTCTTGCGCTCCACAACGCCATTCTGCTGAGGAGTGTATGGGGCAGATAGCTCATGAGTAATACCAAGTTCATCGAGATAGTCATCAAGACCAGTATTCTTGAACTCGGTCCCATTGTCACTACGTATATGCTTGATCTTCACACCGTAATTCGTCGAAGCCCTTGAGGAAAATCGTCTGAAGACTTCTTGCACTTCAGTTTTGTAAGTAATGACATGCACCCATGTGTAACGAGAATAGTCATCAACAATGACAAAGCCATATAGAGATGCTACATTTGTTAGTGTGGCATAATGAGTAGGGCCAAAGAGATCCATATGAAGCAATTCAAAAGGACGAGAAGTAGTCATGATAGTCTTCGAGGGGTGCTTGGCTCTGGTCATCTTTCCAGCCTCACAAGCCCCACAAAGATGATCTTTGAGGAATTTGACACCCTCGATGCCAATGACGTGCTTTTTCTTCACGAGCGTGTGTAAGTTCCTCATGCCAGCATGACCCAGTCGTCGATGCCATAGCCAGCCTTCTGAAGCTTTAGCAAGTAGACAAGTGGCAGGCTGTGGTCCTGCAGAGAAATCAACAATATACAAGTCTCCTCTCCTAAAGCCTTCGAAGACTTTGGAATTGTCAGATTCCATGAGCACTAAGCAACGATATTTGCCAAAGACAACAACCATATCAAGATCACAAAGCATTGAGACAGACATGAGGTTGAATCCGAGGGACTCGACAAGCATGACTTTATCCATGTGTCGATCCTTTGAGATTGCAACCTTACCTAGACCCAATACCTTGCTTTTGCCTTTGTCAGCGTAGGTGATATGCTTCAAGTGTGATGGAGATAAAGGAGTGTTCATCTGTAAGCTCTTGTCACCGGTCATGTGATTTGTACATCCACTATCGAGGACGCGCTCAGTAGCTTTGGGTAAATCATCCTGCAGATGAATTAGTGCATCTTACGAACTCATATACTTCAGAGTGAAGAATATAACATCAAATTCATCAGACATATTTCATCAATTAAAGCAACATATGTATATATATAGCAATGTGAGGACGTGAGAAATGAATAGATCATTTCTTCATGATTAGCTTGCGTCCTTTCAAGCATTTCAGGTCTCCAGCAAATTCTTCAGACGATTTAGTTCGTCTGGAGACCTGACCCTGCATAAGAGATTAGTTCTTTTTCTTCACCACCCACATCTGGAGGGGTGGCAAAGAGTTCATCATTCTGCGAGCTCCATAAGAGAAAGGTGGCATTGAAGCCAGAGTGCTTCGTTTCACAGGAGAGGGATTAGCATAGACATATGAGTAAGGAGAGAAATTCTTCGAGGACTTATGAATATAATGATTTGAAGAATAATGCACATAATCAAAACTCTTAGATTTTCCCTGCGAAACAGAAGCGTTAGCATGGTGATGATCATGTGAGGACTTGGATCCATGTGAGGAATTTGATCCATAAGAGGACTTGGATCCATATGAAGACTTTGGTCCATATGAAGAATTTGATCTGGGGTTCTTATTCTTCACAGGTGGTGTCATGAGGACATTCACCTGAAGACTTTCAAGGCACCTTTCGGGAACCCAGATTTTCTTCATAGGGGGACCATTCCTGCAGTTAGATCCAACATATCTAGCAAATACTTCACCATTCTGATTTTTGAACAGTTTATAGTTGGAGTCAAATGACTCATCAGATGAATATGAGGATTCACAAGTAAAGCCAGATAAAGTGGATGGATCTACGGGAGGTCCCTTCGCAGCAACCCATGAGGTCTTGGGATACTGCTCAGGTTTCCAGTAGGTTCCATCAGCATTGAGTTTCCTCTCAAAGGCAATACCCTCTTTCCTAGGGTTCCTGTTCAAGATCTGCTTTTTGAGCACATCACAAAGAGTCTGATGCCCTTTGAGGCTGTTGTACATGCCTGTCACATACAATTCCTTCAACCCTGCATTTTCGTCAGTGATACTAGTGGTATCCTCAGATGAGGAATTTGTGACCACAGAGATAGTTGAAGAATTTGCAGCAATAGAAGCATTTGAACTTTCAGGTGAAGAATTAGCAGTTTCACGTTCAATGCATTTCAAGTATGGTGGAATAAATTCTTCCTGAGCGGAACTGATCTGTTGAGCAAGTAATGAATCATTTTCCTTCTGAAGATCTTCATGACTCACCCTTAGCTTCTCAAGATCTTGCTTTCTTTGAAGAAATTCATAAGAAAGCTTCTCATGATCGGCTAAGAGAGTTTCATGATGACCTTGAAGGTTGTCAAACTTAGACTGTAGTTGCTGAAGATTATCAGTCAGTGTTTGAGTTCGATCCATTTCCTCACCTAACAGGTCATCGCTTTTGTCTAGCATATTTTGAACCTTTTCCAAAGCCTTTTGTTGTTTAACAGCAATATTAGCAAGTTTGGAATAGCTGGGTTTGAGGTTATCATCAGATTCATCCTCACTTGATTCAGAGGAGGGATATTTGAGTACCTTGGCACCTTTTGCCATGAAGTAATAGGTGGGAGCATAGTCATCGTTGCCGTCATCAGCAGTGTTGGGGAAGCCATTTTTCTCAGTGTTGAAGATGGACTTGCTAACGTAAGCAGTAGAGAGGGCTAGGCTCACCATACCAGAGTCTGACTCCTCAGATGCCTCCTCTTCCTCATGTTCCTCAGTTTCAGCTTCAGAGTCCATTTCCTTGACAATGAATGCCCGAGCCTTTTTGGAACTGCTCTTCTTGTGAGATGAAGACTTTGAAGATTTTGACGATGAGGACTTTGAAGATTTCTTCTTCTTTGAGTCATCGGAACTGTCATCCTTGTATTTCTTCTTCTTTGATTCCTTCTGCCACTAAGGACAATCAGTAATGTAGTGACCAGGTTTCTTGCATTTATGGCAAGTTCTCTTCTTGTAGTCACGGGATGAGGAATCTGATTTCATGTCATCACCTCTTGAGGATTTTCCAAATCGGCCATGTCTAGAGAACTTCTGGAATTTCCTCACGAGCATTGCTAGCTCCTGACTCAGTTCTTCAGGATTACCAAGGCTGCTACCAGAATCTTCATCTTCAGATTCAGAGACTGCCTTGACCTTCAGTGCACGAGATCTACCATAGCTTGGTCCGTAGAGATCTCTCTTCTCAGCTAGTTGGAATTCATGAGTGTTCAGCCTCTCAAGAATGTCAGCAGGATCAAGTGACTTGTAGTCACCACGTTCTTGAATCATCAGTGCCAGTGTATCGAATGAAGAATCGAGTGACCTCAGCAATTTCTTCACCACCTCATGGTCGGTGATGTCAGTGGCACCCAGTGCTTGAAGCTCGTTTGAAATGTCAGTGAGGCGATCAAAGGTTTGCTGAACATTTTCGTTGTCGAGTCTTTTGAAGCGGTTGAAGAGATTGCGAAGAACGTCAACTCGAGAGTCACGTTGAGTTGAGACTCCTTCGTTGACCTTGGACAGCCTATCCCAGATAAGCTTAGCTGTATCCAAAGCACTCACTCTGCCATACTGCCCTTTGCTCAGATGGCCACATATGATATTCTTCGCTTGAGAGTCGAGTTGCTTGAATCTCTTCACATCAGCAGCGTTTACGGAAGGAGTGACAGAGGGAACGCCATTTTCCACAACGTACCAGAGATCGTTGTCAATTGCCTCAAGATGCATGCGCATCTTGTTCTTCCAGTAGGGGTAGTCCGTCCCATCGAAGGTAGGACACCCAGCCGAGACCTTGATCATGCCTGCAGTCGACATAACTAAAACTCCAGGTGGTTAAACCAAAATCACACAGAACAAGGGAGTACCTTGCTCTGATACCAATTGAAAGTGCGTTATATCGACTAGAGGGGGGTGAATAGGCGATTTTTACAAATTCGTCACTGAGGAATTTCAAGGTGAGGAAATTCCTAAGCGACGAACTACTTAGCAGCGGAATAAGTACTCAGATGCAAACATAACAGAGCAGTAGCACAGTCATCATGATGAAATGAAAACAAGCACAGAGTACAAGTAGCGTAAACACAGGATAAGCAGGCTGAAGACAAACTGACTGAAGAAATTGAACTGAGGAAATTGAGAAAGTCTTCAGTCAAAGTCTTCAAACAGTAATGATCAAATACATAGCAAGTATGCGAGGAAATGAAAGGGTTGAGGAAATAGAACCAGTAGCTCGGTGAAGACAATGATTTGGTAGACCAGTTCCAACTGCTGTGATAGTTGTACGTCTGGTTAGAGCGGCTAGGTATTTAAACCTGAGGACACACAGCCCGGACACACAGTCCTCACCGTATTCTCCTTGAGCTAAGGTCACATAGACCTCGCCCAATCACTCGTGGTAAGTCTTTAGGTGACTTCCAAACCTTCACATACTCGGTCACTCGGCAATCCACAATTTCTTCTTGGATGCTCTAGACCATGACGCCTAACCGTCTGGAGGATGCACAGTCCTCAAAGGTAACAAGCGTCGGTTCCACACAGGAACAATCTCTTCAGTGATACTCAATCACTTTGGGTTTGTAGGTGTTTGGGTTTTTGGGTTTTTCCTCACTTGATGATTTTTCGCTCAAAGTCCTCGGAGGATGGGATGCTCTAAATGACAAGTGTCAATCTATCTCTCGGAGCAGCCAACCAGCTAGTAGTTGAAGGGGGGCGGCTATTTATAGCCTAGGGAGCAACCCGACATGATAAGACATAAATGCCCTTCAATGATATGACCGTTAGGTGGGTAGGATATTTGGACAGCTAGCGCGCAGCACAGCAACGGTCGGATATTTGAGTATCAAATTCCTCAGGGCTATCATGTTCCTCACTTGTAGGCAATCCGCACTGGCGAATTCCTAACTCCTCAGTCAGAACAAATTCCTCAGAGAACAGAAGAACTTCGTCTCTGTCACTGAAGAACTTGACTAAACTGTATGAGATTTCCAATGGCTTCACTCGAAAGGATTGGGTACGTGTAGGATTTTGAGTTGAGCATCACTTGGAAACTTTTCCTTAGTTTTACCTCGACCCCCTTTAACAGTACGGTGTTTCCTATGACTCAAGAAGAAGAAAATGAAACTACGAAAACAAAAGTCTTCATGCTTCATAATCCTCGCATGAATATCAAGTCTTCAGGGTCACACCAATTTCTTCACTTTCAAAGTCTTCAAGAAAACCAAAGTCTTCAGTTGAAGACATTCATTTTTAGGGGTCGACAATCATCGTAAATAACAAACTCCTCATAGACTTATAGACCTGTGTACACTCACAAACGCATTAGTCCCTTAACCTATAAGTCTTCAATACACCAAAATCACTAAGGGGCACTAGATGCACTTACAATCTCCCCCTTTTTGGTGATTGATGACAATATAGGTTAAGTTTTCAAGGGGGATAAACATATGAAGTGTAAATACTGATAATGAGGAATTTGTTTGCAAGATATAGAAGAACTCCCCCTGAAGATGTGCATATTTGAGGAATTTGCTTTGAAATAGCAAATGCACATTGTTGAGTAATATCATGGAGATCTCCTCCTATATCTTGAAATTCATACACGCATTTAACAAATGATATGAAGAATTTGAAATGCATGATGAAATATGGTGTCTGACGAAATTCAGCATGCGTGCATTATGGTATTGAAGAAATAGCATGCAGAAAAACAGAGCAAAAGTATCAGACCACCATAGGACTTAAGTTTACAACTCATCAGAGCAAACACCTCAGAAAAGCAAGAGTTGTAACTTAACAGAAATATAGCCCATATATAAGACCCGCTTGAAGACTAACTCAAATTTCTCCCCCTTTGTCATCGAATGACCAAAAGGGACGAGGAGTTGGATTAGATTCATCATGTAATCGAGTTAGTTTTGTTAGGGCTTGATCCCTAGTATCCATTATGTTCTGAGATTGATGTTGCTATGACTTTGCCATGCTTAATGCTTGTCACTTTGGGCCCGGGTGCCATGATTTCAGATCTGAACCGTTTATGTTATCACCATTATATCCATGTTCTAGATCCGATGTTGCAAGTTATAGTCACCTACTACGTGTTATGATCCGGCAACCCCGGAGTGACAATAGTCGGGACCACTCCCGGTGATGACCGTAGTTTGAGGAGTTCATGTATTCACCGTGTGTTAATGCTTTGTTCCGGTTCTCTATTAAAAGGAGGCCTTAATATCCCTTAGTTTCCAATATGGACCCCGCTGCCACGGGAGGGTAGGACAAAAGATGGCATGCAAGTTCTTTCCATAAGCACGTATGACTATTTACGGAATACATGCCTACATTATATTTATGAACTGGAACTAGTGCCGTATCGCCCTAGGTTATGATTGTCACATGATGAATATCATCCAACAAATTGCCGATCCAATGCCTACGATTTTTCTACATATTGTTTTTGCTAAGTTACTACTGCTGCTGTTACTATTGCACTTGCTACAAAATCACTGCTACCACTGTTACCGTTACTATTGTTGCTGCTACTATCAAAACTATCATACTACTTTGCTACTGATCACTTTGCTGCAGATAATTAATCTCCAGTGTGGTTGAATTGACAACTCAGCTGCTAATACTTGCAAATATTCTTTGGCTCCCCTTGTGTCGAATCAATAAATTTGGGTTGAATACTCTACCCTCGAAAACTGTTGCGATCCCCTATACTTGTGGGTTATCAGACTTCGAACAACATTCGGTCTCCAAATCACATAACTCATATAATACTATATCGTCATCGAACGTTAAGCGTGCGGACACTACGGTATCGAGAACTATGTAGACATGACCGAGACACCTCTCCGGTCAATAACCAATAGCGGAACCTGGATGCTCATATTGGCTCCTACATATTCTACGAAGATCTTTATCGGTCGAACCGTTATGGCAACATACATTATTCCCTTTGTCCATCGGTATGTTACTTGCCCGAGATTCGATCATCGGTATCTTCATACCTAGTTCAATCTCGTTACCGGCAAGTCTCTTTACTCGTTCCAGAATACATCATCCTGCAACTAACTCATTAGTCACTTTGCTTGCAAGGCTTCTTATGATGTGTATTACCGAGAGGGCCCAGAGATACCTCTCCGATACTCGGAGTGACAAATCCTTATCTCTATCTATGCCAACCCAACAAACACCTTCGGAGATACCTGTAGAGCATCTTTATAATCACCCAGTTACGTTGTGATGTTTGATAGCACACAAGGCATTCCTCCGGTATCCGGGAGTTGCATAATCTCATAGTCGAAGAAATATGTATTTGACATGAAGAAAGCAATAGCAATAAAACTGAACGATCATTATGCTAACACTACTAGGGAAAACCTTATACACAGAGGTATAGCAGCAGCACTAGTCAAAACTAAGCGCTACTGCTACTTAGTAGTAGCGCTCGTCACAAAAGCACGCTAAAACTATAGTTGTAGCAGTAGCGCCTCTGCGCAAAAAAGCGCTACTACTATAATTCCCACACTGTTGTCGGTAGGCTAGGAATAGTAGTAGCGAGCCTGTGTGAAACACGCTATTGCTAAGTGCGTTGTAGCAGCGTATTTCTATGGTAGAGCGCTACTGCTAAGAAAAAGAAAATAAGTAGAAAAATTAATAGAAAAATAAATGAAAATGAAAGAAATAGAAAAATGAGAAATGAAAAAAAGAAAAATAGAGGAGAAAGGCATAGCAGTAGCGCTTGTTCTCACAAAGCGCTATAGCTACTTTAGCAGTAGCGCTTTTCTGGTCACGCGGTATAGCTAAGTTCCTTAGATAAAAGGAAAATAAATAGCTGCTTCCAGTAGCAGTAGCGCATTTTAGTGGAAAGCGCTATAGCTACCTTAGCTATAGCGCGTTTTCCTTGCCAGAGCTACTGCTAGTTTGACTTAACCACATGCGCGGGCTCAAAATTTTGCTAAATCCTTTTCCCCCTCTCCCCTTCTCCCCCCACCCTCGCCCGCCATCGATCTGTCGCCGCCGTCGATCGCCCCTGCGCCCGAGCCGCGCGCCCCCGAGCCACACCCTCGTCCGCTCCTCGCCACCCCTGCTCCCTCGTCGCCCTTGCCTCCGTCGCCGTCACCGGAACCGCGCGCCATCGCCGCCACCGGAGCCGCGCGCCCCCGGAGCCAGCTCGTCCGCTCCTCGCCGCCCCTGCCTCCCTCGATGCCCCTGCCTCCCCGCAACCATTCCCCCAAGCCACCCTCAACGCCCTCCTCTCTATAAGCCCCATCCCTCCTCTCTAGGTTAATTAACTTAGGTGAATTTAGTTATGAACCCTAGGAATTAGCAGTAGTGGTACTAGTAGATGTTAATTAGATTAACTTAGGTTAATTAGGTTAGGGTAGTAGAGCAACAGCATATAACAGGACCCTAGGAATTAACTTAGGTTAATTAGGTTAGGGCAGTAGTGGTACTAGTAGATGTTAATTAGATGTTTTTTTGTTAGGGAAGTAGGGTTTTACTAGGTTAATTAGGTGAAGTTAAATGAATGACCTAAATGAATGAAATTAGTAGTTAACTAAATTTTTAGGACAAATTTGTATATGTTTAAGTACTTAACTAAATATTATTTTTAGGACAAACTTGTATATGCTTAAGTAGTTAACTAAATATATTATAGGGTTGTATATATAGTTGCTTAAGTACTTATATAGTTGTTCTGCACCCAATGTATGCTTAAGTAGTTGTATAATTTCTAGGGTTCATCAATGGGTGCTTAAGTAGTTGTAGATGCTTAAGTAGCTAGCTAGGGTTCATCTAATTAGTTAGTACTTGTAGATGCTTAAGTACTAGGGTAGTAGGGTTAGGGCAGTAGGGTTTAACTAGATGTTAATTAGGGCAGTAGGGTTTATTTTAGAGAAAAAATTCAGTATAAAAATATAAATTTCTATCAGTGCTGCAAGTGTACTAGGTTCCTAATTTTTACTGATTTTTTATTATGACAGAAATTTAGGACATAATTTGAATTGAGTTCTAGGGTTCATAATTTGAAATTTGTGTAGATTTTCTTGAAGTGTCAAACATTGAAGTGGTCATGATATATGCAAATTCCTCAATTGTGTTTGCACATGTTTATCTACTGTTGTAGTTGCTCATGTACATGTTCTTAAGTGGTCCTGTTATATGCAACATTGAAGTGGTTCGATTGTGCCCAAGTGGCCTTTTGTTGTTTGCAGGGAATGATTCCGAGTGGCCTATGTTTTGCTGGAATGTTGATTCATTTCTGTTCCGGCAAATTACAGGTGCTCGATTTGTCCACTTTTTAGCAAAGGTCATGCCAAAATTTTCCGTGAATTTCGGCATGACTTGTGCTACAAACTAGGACATATCGAGTGCCCGGGATTTGCCGCACCGGGAATGAATCAACGTTCTAGCAAAACATAGGCCTTTTTTTATGTCATTATCCATTTTATTAGGTCTAGAATTAATTGACTAGATTTAATCGTAGGAAACATGGCTAGCAATGATGAAGGACATGGTTCTGGTGATTTCAACGTCTACGAGGCGGCAGACGCCTATTTGAACCTTCTCGATGAGCAACGGTTGTTGCAGGGCCCACCTGTCACATCGGAGACTGAGACCGACATCGAGACCGGCGCTGAGACTGAGACCGGCGCCGAGACCGGCACCGAGACTGGCGGAGCCGGTATAGAACTGAAACCAAAGAGGCAACGGTGCCCAAACCAGCTCATCACTACCAGAGTGGTGGTCACGGAGGTGGACGACGGCAATTTTGAGCCAAAAGAGCCCGCGGAAGCGCGCGCGTGCTACGACAATCAAATAGGTTGCATACTACGGGCTTGCGCCACCATCAATGATGTGAAACTATGGAAGATACCAGATATGAAGCAGTCCCTCCTAACGAAGCTGCACCATGTGTTCTTGTTCCCGGGCCGGGATGAAAGCAAATATAAAAATCCAGATAAAGACCCGGCAATGAAGAAGATAAACAGATGCGCCATGGGCAAGTTTAGCGGCGCGTTGTCCGCCTGGAAAGTAAGGGTGAAAGCAAGGATCATCGACAAAAAGGAGCCCTACTCCGAGATTGTAAAGGATAATCCGACAATTACGGAATTGCAGTTTGAAATATTCAAGGCGGCTTGCGTTGCCGAAGCTGCCAAAGAAAAGTCGGAGTACATGAAGGGCCTTCAAGAGAGGAACATGGGGTGCCACCACCTCGAAAGCCATGGCTACGCGGAGAAGAGGTCCATATGGGCCAAGGAGGACGCGGAACGCGAAAGTCTCAGCATCCCAGACCCCTTGGCGGAGTTCACCGTCCCGCAGGAGCGTGACGTCCTCAGGGCCCGGTACCATTGGGACCCAGTCAAGAAGGTTTTCGAGACGGACCCGGTCACGACGGAGTTCATGAGACTGCTGGTAATTTTTAATTACCCCCTAATTTTAGCTTCTGATCAAATCGACTGCACGTTTAGTCATATTTGTAAACATCCTTGTTCCTTTTGCAGAGAGAGCAGCACAGGATCGCGGCCGAAAGCAACTCACCGTCTAAGGCGTTGGCGAGGCCCAAGTGGGACACCCCATTCAACCGGGCCTTGAACATATTGAAAGGACTCCCGGTGGACACTCGGCCGTCTTATGGACGCGTGCACGGCGTCGGAGACGGTGCCACGTGGAAGAAGTAGTACCGTGAGACCACGGAGGAGAGAAAGGAAAGACAGAGGTTAACTGAAGAAAACATCGACAAGAAGGTTGCGATTGCGGTTGATAAGAAATCAACCGAGACAGTCAAAGCAGCGGTAGCTGCTGCAAAAGAGGAAATGGCAGCTTTGTATGGTGTGTTGCTTCCGGCTATCGTTACTTGGAGCAGGGAAAATCCAAATAAAGATGCAGCGGACTTTCCCCTTGCCAACTTCTTCGGGAGCAGCTCGACTAGCGTTGCACCAGCACCTGCTCCCGCACCAGCTCCTGCATCGGCTCCCGCACCTGCTCATAGCAGCCCGTCCTCCGTCTCGGACGTGCTCGGCGGTGCTTCATCTTTGGCTGAACTCGACGCCCTCATGGTACCTGTCACACCGGCCCTCTTCAATAAATGTATAATCTCCCGTTTCCGTTGCCTTTCGGATGTCTCACGTCACAGACATGTCTTTGCAGGCCGACGAAACCCCGTGCACCATACTGTACACTATCAGCGGCCAGAAGGTGGACGTGGGGAAGGTGACGATAGTGAAGCCGAAGGAACCTTTGTTCCACAGCCGGCCGATCCCCCTTGACGTCTACAAGGTTTCCGTGGCCAGTGTCAAACCGGGCCACGAGAATTTGGCTCCTCCGGTACCAGGGGGAGATGACGACGAGACCCCGCAGTGGCTTGGCGATTTCAAGAGGTGGGTCCTGGTGTGGCCAAAGAGTCTGCTTCGTCTGGAGGTGGCCGGGAGCACACCCACGACCACGCAGCCTCAGCAAGGTATGAACATCAACACCCCACCTACCCAATAAGCGTCACCTGTCATGCCGGGTGATTGCGGATGGGGTGAGGAAGAGGCTCCATTAGTCGCTGATGACGTCGCCGCCGTCGAAGAAGCAATGCATGATATCGATGCCATGGATGAGGATGAGGATGACGATGACACTCTACAGCTTATCAATACTGGCACCTATGACGATGGAGGATTGAGGGCTCAGCAGTATGAGTACTCAGGGTTTGAGCGTCATGAGTCGGTGCCTGAATTGCCACCTCCGGAGGCTGAACGTATTATAGACGACCCTCCAGTACCAAAGAAGCATAGGAAGAGAGCGAGGAAAGGCAACAAAGCTGCTTCTATGATCCAGCCGCCTCCGCAGCCTCAGGTTCAAGACCGTATACCTATCCCCGGTGCGGCAAAACACCATATCTCCGGTCATCCGATCCTACCTAAGGCAACGTTAGAGGCCATATACGGCGATCTAAGGAGACTTCATGACGATGTGCTGCAGAGAGAGAAAAACCTAATCGCCTCGGAAAATCCAGGATACCCACTCTACGTGGTTAACGTGCCGCGGCAAAGGTTGTACGTCGACACATTACCCGCGGAGAAGTTCTTCCTTCGATTCTATTACATCTTCGACATGTTTCACTTGAAAAAGCTGGATTTTACGTTTGTCCGCCTTTTTGCCTTGCACATGAACTACATCATCAGGATTGAGCACATACCTTATATCTGTGTCGCTGACCCGTACTTCATGTACGCGGCCTTCTTGGCAGTCTGCCCAGAGCACCGTGAATACGCGAGGGACTACATTGCCAATTTCATGGTCGCCAATAAGGACAAGGAAACGATTCTCGTGCCTTATTATCCCATGTAAGTCATCCGCGCGGATATCCTTCCTTCAATTTCAATCATTCATTTGCACGGTGGAGGCTAATTTGAGGTGTACTTATTTTGCGCAGCGACGGGCGCGCCATCCTCATCATCCTTTACCCCCGATTCTCCCACGCTCTTTACTTGGACTCGTCGAAGAACATGAACAAAAAGGATTACACCCACATCAAGTCTGTTCTCGACAGTGCTATCTTTATCTACGGCGCACGGGGTGGAGAGATCAAGACCAAGAAGACAAGGGACCGCAGGCCCTGCTTCGGCCATAAGACCGACTTCTGCTGCATCCAGCAACCGAGTGGTACTCTTAGTGATGGATTCTATGTCCTCCACCACATGCCGGAGTACAGACGGGATCAGCAGAACCTTCGCATGTCACCTACATCCGGCGATGCCCATATTCTGCAATGGGCAAAGAACCTAGGAGATATCCCGGATCATCGACTTCGAGCTGAGTTCTATCACATCCAGCGTGAACTTGCCCAAATCATCATGAAGGAGGTCCTCGAAAAAACAGGGATGTTCTACGAGGAAGGGCAAATGTCGCGGGAAGACGTCCGAACACGCGTAGCCGCTCAGCGTCTCGACCTGAAGCCTTTCACTAAGCTCGGGGACTATCTCCCTGACTTGGATGGATGGCACGACATGTTGGAGTGATTGATGATATGTGACAATGTGTCCGTTTAGTCCATATTTTCTGTATGACGAAACTTTGAGTTATGCAGGACGAAACTTTATTTGTGATGTAATTAAACCGTCCTCCTCAACTAGCGAAGATCACTCTAGTTAGGGCATTTTGGGTACGATGAACTTTGTTATTTATGCTTATGATATGTTGCTTCTATTTTTGCCAAGTCTGTCTCTTTCTGTTGCTCAACTATATATGTTGCATATCATCGACTCATGTGATGATGCAGGTGCATAGATCATCGATGGCGAAGAAGTGGCTACGCCAGGAGTATACGACGAGTGGCCGGAGTGTCAGGCCCAGGTGTACCGGTTTCCGAGCGACAGCCAGTACTTAGTTTAGGTTCACGCTAATACGAGAGAGGGATACGAACTCATGTACTGCATAGTTCCGCTCTCACTCATAGTGATAGCTCTTCTCGCGTATATCATTGTTTAGATGGATGACGATGTAGTTGCAAGTAATCGAGACTTGTATCGCTATTTTCGAGATGATGACGAGAGACCACTTTGTGTTGGATGATGATTATGATGATGACATGATTTGATGAGACTATTTGTATGTATATGCTATGATTACATTTGTATGTGTATGATATGCTAAAGATTATTGTATAAAGCCTGTTCAAATACAAAACAAATATGCAGAAACAAACAGAAACTAATAAAACTAGCAGTAGCGAGGGGAATAAAGTTACCAGTAGTGCGTCCTAGTTAAAAGCGCTGCAGCTATTAGCAGTAGCGCGTTGCACGGAAGCTTGCTGCTGCTAGCCATGTATAGCAATAGCGTGGGACAACACGCGCTACTGCTACATGTTAGCTGTAGCGCCTTATCAATAGCGCAGCACCCCGCGCTACTGCTAGGCTTTTCCCTAGTAGTGTAAGCTAACGGATGGGTCTTGTCCATCACATCATTCTTCTAATGATGTGATCCCGTTATCAAATGACAACTCATGTCCATGGTCAGGAAACCTTAACCATCTTTGATCAACGAACTAGTCTAGTAGAGGCTCACTAGGGACACGTTGTTTGTTTATGTATTCACACATGTATTAAGGTTTCCGATCAATATAATTCTAGCATGAATAATAAACCTTTATCATGATTTAGGAAATATAATAATAACCATTTTATTATTGCCTCTAGGGCATATTTCCATCACTACCGTACCAGTGCCCATTTGGATATGATCTACTAAGGTGATGATGCGCCATAGTCGGAAACCCCATACTTAGATGTGGACATCGAGGTGGGAGGCCATCATGAGTTTGTGCGGGTGGAGCGTGGCCGGCGACGCAGACGACCACAAGGCAGAAGTGGAGCCTGGCCAGCAACGCTGATGGCCACCAAGCAACCACACCGCGGACCTGCAGCGTCTAGGGTTCGCCTTGGGGCAGAACCATGAGTTGACGTCAATCAACATAAGTGTTATATATCAAAGTAAGTAAGCTGGCCATTAATAAAGCATGGAACTAAAGCACAGACAACTCACAGAAAATTTGTATATCTTCAGTCACTTTGATCATATTTTGCATATACTAAAATCAACTATACAGAAAACTTGATAACATCATTATCGGGCTTGAAGGAAATCACTTTATTCGCTTGGGGAAATTGCTCACATATGAATTAAGAGAGATGAATCTACATCCCTTTAATACACCTAATGCTTAACTATGCCAAAAACAATTTTTTTTAAATTGCGTTTCAGTTTGTTCAGAATTATGGGCACGACTCCCCAGCCATTTTGGGTACATCGCTTGGACTAAAGATGCCATCAGTTAGTACTGTAGTTTTTTCAGAAGAGCAGAAACATAATAAGAAAGCAAAAGCCAGACACAGAGGCGATAGAGATGGTACAACTACAAAGTCATAGCTATTAGGCATACTAATAAGTAACTCCATTCAACTGCCTTGCCGATCAACTTCCTAGTTGGCAATTCATATGAACCTGGCATAAATAGTCTGTGAGATACACAACATAGAATATTTTTTGTGTAGACAATGCACTCGTGACTTTGTGAGTAGGCAGGTGATATGAAGGTGTTGTAGGAGTATATTGGAATTTTACCTTCGCTGTCACTGATGCATATCGGATCATCTTCCCTTGACCCTTTCATGATGTGGTTGCTTCCAGTGCTCTAGGAAGAATGAAGTTGTATTAATAATAGAAAGGAGATCAAAATTAAAGCTCAAGCAATCATTACCATTCGCCATAAGAAGCCTGCTCACTCACAGCAATGCAACTGGAATAAAAAATATATCTAAACGAAGAGTAGACATGTTACAGAAATAAAAGCCGCAAAGAAGTGAATATCTTTTGGAACTAACAATATAAACAGAACCGAGGAAATATGTGAGTTATTCCATAGATATTAAGTTAAGAAATCAGCAAGCGTTATGAGCCACATATCATGCAACAATATCCAGTATATTAAAAGATGACAATGCTAGGCAAAATCATGGCAATAAGACTACCACAATAGGTGCATTGCAAAAATGATTATGATAGACAAATCCAAGGACCAAATCTGCTCTTAACATTGTGGTCTATTGGTACCATTGCAAATAGGCTAACCCACTTTTGGAGCAAAATATAACTGTATTTATTGGTTTATTTGTAACATACAACATTATTAGTTCAGATCTATAGGACCAAATCTATTATAACTGCAAACCAAACTTGTAGTGCAAAAGCAAAATTTAGAAGACCTCATAAACCAGACATGAATATTGCTTGATTATGGAGACATACCCTGGTCAACGCAAGTGAAAAAATGAATCAATGGTGTAGCTCATCATGGCAAGTGATACAGCTAGAAGCATAGTTCCAATCGCCATTCAATCGATAACTTGCTGGCAACTTGCGGAAAAATAGAAGTAATAGTATCACAACGAATTGAAACAAGCCATTCAACCGATAACTTGCTGGGAGCGGGTCTTTCTAGTATAACAAAGTGCAACTTACTCTTAACAAGATTAGATCAAAGACCAACAACAAACAATAAAAGATCAAGAACAACTCATATGCAATAAAGGTATGAGAGAGAAGAAATCTTTACATAAGACGGCTACAAATACTGGAGCATAAATAAGCAACACCTATAAACACAAATAGAAAGGGTTCATGGTTCATTGCATAGTGGGCTCAGATTCGCCTTGCCTCGATCATATAACCTACCCCCGTCATCTCTTATCACCAGATCAATCTGTTTATACAGTGGAGCTGCCCTGGTTATTACTCAACAAGAATGACCATCCAAGGACAGAACAACAAGTATCACATGATCAAAAAGGATTCTAGAGACAAGAGGGAGGATCCAACTTGACACCCGCATGTGTGTCGATTGCTCAAAGGCACACTTATTTCAGCCACGATTAATCATCATCGCCCTAGCACGAACGACACTGATCAATTTAGCAAATCCAGGAGCATAGCTATACAACCAGTGCCCCTTTTTATACGCATGTGCGTGAAATGACGAGAATCCCTCGACGGTGCACACAAATAACAGGCGGTGGTATGAACAAGTAGGCACTATTCATTACTACAGCGCCGGCTCTCGATCCTATGGTCCAGATCGTCCGGGAGCGAGCGGACGGATGAAAACGCATCAAGGAATCGATCCGACGGCCGAAACAGCCTGAGCTCTGAGAGAGCTCGGAGGCTCCCGTGAATCTTATTTCTGGACAAATCCAGGAGCATAGCTATAGGACCAGGGAATCCACATGCAAACCAGAGCATCACAGATTGGACCAGGGAATCCCATACAGTAGCCGAAGCAGAGGAGTAGGAGGAAGACGGAGCTCACCGAGGGAGGTTTTAGCCCAGGCAGTACTCAGTGGGCGTCGGGGTTGCGCCTGAACGCCATCCAACCGGCGAGGAACCGCGTCGGAGTTGCGCCTTGCATCGTCCCGCCGACGAGCACGAACGCCACGGGCACCGAAGTGGCCAAGGAGGCGAGGAGGTGATGTGTAGCACGTCCAGGAGCACCATTACGGGCGGAGAAAATTTTGGAAATTGACTTTCCTCTTGACAGGGAAATCATTAGAACCCCTTTCCATCATTGGAGAACACTGAGAAAGGAAACAATTCAGTAATTAGTAGATGAGCATATACCAAAACATTGTCCAGCACTGAGAATCGATACATAAGAGAGAATATATAGATACATAAGAGAGAAATAGACAATCCCATACTCCCAAGAACTCAGCAATGCAGTGCCATGCTAAGAACAAAATTAAACATGTTTTTTCAGTGAAATTTGAACACCCCAAAATAATCCTGATGTGAATTTTCCATTTTAAAAGCTCATATTACTTTCTCCAGTGTAACACGATGTAAAATAGTTTTCAATGATTCTTTACATATGTAAATGGCAGCAAGAGGAAAATAGCATCAGACAACATAGAAGCCTAGAAATCATAAGTACTTCCAGCAATCATTCCTGTGATTCATCTTCTTTCAAACCACTATCACACAAAAGCTCGTGAAAGTATGGGTACACCTCCATCACCAGTATTCACTAAATACTTAAAGAAACATACATAAGCAACACCTTTCAATACAAATAAAAAGGGTTCAGGGATTGAAGATTAACTCCATCAGCCTGCTGGCGGTACAAATAAAAATTGTTTCAGATTAAATAAAACATAAAAATAGAATACTTAAAGGAACATCTGCTTCCAACCACTGGCTCCAAACAATGTGCACTTAAAATTGCAGCATGTGTAATGCTTAGGTGACGGCATGACGCACCAATTAGTTCTAGCGAGAAAAAGGAACAAAGAAAAAATGGAGTTGAAGGGCGAGCTTGCACAAGAACAAAACGACCAGGACCTGCCCAAAGAAACAAAAATCCCAGACCGAATAAAGATAAAGGACAAAAGGCACATATGGATCAACTCTCATGATGTATAAAAAGATCGAAAAGCATGTGTAAGTACAGAAAATTCAAACAGGAAAAACTTGTTACTTGCCACTGACTTCATTAGATAGCTTGAGGCCAGATGCAATAATAAAATTGACTGTTTTTCTTACCTAACTCAGGGATCAGGTAGATATTCTGTTATGGATCCACAACAGAGCTCAGGAAGGAACCGATGCATGAGCAGGGCATAGAGCATCAACCAGACGAGCACCGCATCAATATATCCACGGCCATCTCCCATACAGTAGCCGAATCAGAGGAGCAGGAGGAAGATGGAGCTCACCGAGGGAGGTTGTAGCCGAGGAGTTCTCAGTGGGCACGGGGGTTGCACCTGAACGCCGTCCAACCGGCGAGGAACCGCGTTGGAGTTGCGCCTTGCACCGTCCCGCCGACGAGCACTGGCTACCAAAACCGTTGCTTCTTTTGTTAGATATTATGATCCCAAAGTCTCCATCCACAATCTACAAATATGCGCATTCTGACCAGGATACAAATCTAGAGCAGCACGTCAACACAAAAGAAATATACTAAAAGACTAAATTAATGTGGATAACTAAGGCAATGAAAAATAAAAGATGAACACGATTATATTGAAAGCTCAAATTAACGGCAGTCAAAGAAAGCATTTTGTTCTAAAAAAAACACTGAAAACAACTTGCGGCAGGATAAAAGCATTTCTTTGGTATACCATGGTAAAATAAAAAAGGGCGAGACACTGAGATGTAAGGAATATGATTGTCTTCGTTGTAAAACATAAAAGGTCTAGCAATATATAAATAGTTCAAATGCTAAAGGATGTGCATACAATTCTAAGCTATGTGATGGGCATAACTACTTCAAAATATAGGAATCTATTTAAAAAACTTCTAATCTGATTTGGTGGCAACTCATGCTGCAACAAGTGCATATGCACCTGATAAAAATATAAACCTTCTAGTTAATTTATAGGAAAATATAATGAAAGCAAAGAGGAAAAAAATATACTAAGGGCTGCAACTTAACATCCCACATCGCGCAATCAGATATGAACATAGTGCCAAGTCAGCTAATTATTCAGTCCGAAGAGGTAAAATTCTTGCTAATTATAAAATTCTGCAAATGCACGAGCTGCAAAACACAATTAAGCATAGCTAATACTCGTGTATGGAACGCATTCCAGCACAAAACCTACATAGCCAGTGGTAAAAAATAAACCTCGTGACCAAACTATATGATGTAGCATCTCCTCTGCTCTAAACATATATGGGTGCAGCAAGTACTGAAGAGCTGTAACCTGTACCACACCTATAATAAGATTAGTAGCTCTCCTTTGCAGTTTATAACTGATGTCCACCATGACATGCAAATTACCCAACAATAACTCATCTTTGGCAAAGAAGAAAATTGCAACTGATCTAAAACCCCAACATCGGACAAGTTACCATGGATATGAAGGGAAAAAAATACACCCAGAATAGCTACAGAGGTGAGTACGGGTAATTCACCAAGTATTATCCGTTGGAAATTTAATACTCACTGTTTCATGTAGAGTAACTTGAGTTTTCTTGAATCAAAAGGTGATTTAATGAATCGTACAGAGGAAACTGAACATCCAATCAGTGGATGTCCATGTAGATTTGGGGGTTGAGAGGGGCAGGCATGCAGCTCACCATGTACGCCGCTTGTAATCCCCAGCACGTGCTGGAGAGGAGGCAGGGGCTGGCCGTCTCTGCTCCTCCGGCCGCTCTCCATGGCTGCGACCCACTCCCGGGAGAGAAGAAGCACACGCGGGGCAGGTGCGTGGCGGTGGAAAAGCATCCCGAGGTGGACCGGTCATGGATGCGCCGCCGTGGTCGCTGGGAGGAAGGAGCGGGGGAGCTGCGCGGGAGAGTGGACCTGGAGGACCGGAAGGAGGTGCGGGGGAGCGACGCGGCGTCGTGGAGCGGAGCGGCGCGGCGGCGCGCGACCCAGAGCAGCGTGGCCGTCACGGCCTCCGCAAGCGCGAGCAGGCCGGGGAGGAAGCCCGCCAGGAACCCCGCGGTAGACATCCCGGGCCGAGCTCACGGCGGCAGCCAGCTGGGGTTGGATCTGGATGGCGACGTGGGCAGGGAGGCGGGGGTGAGGGTCTAGGGTTTGGAGGGAGAGAGAGAGCCAAGGCATGGGCAGGGAGGCGCGGGGGGGAGAAGGTGCTAGGTCATCTCCACGGGGGCGGCCCCTTATACGCCTATGTGTGAAAGGACGAGAATGCCCTCGGCGGGGCACACAAATAACAGGCGGTGGCACGAACAAGCAGGCACTATTCATTGCTTCAGCGCGACTCTCGATCCTACGGTCCAGATCGTCCGGGAGCGAGATCGGACGAACGGGATCGCATCAAGGAATCGATCCGACGGCCGAACGTGCCTGAGCTCTGAGGAGCCAGGTGAGGTGCTTGGTCTCTTGTTTCTGGATTCATCGAGCTGTGTTGGATCCGGAGGAGCACCGCCGCAGCGCAGCGACGATGCCGGGGATCTCTCTATGTGCACCCATGGCTCGTGGCGTCTCAACTTAAAGATCCATCGGTTTTTAGTCACTGGACTGCATCATGGATGACTGAGCGAGCACACGGTCACCTCCTTCCCGCGGGTCGCCTCCTTCCATCCCTCCGTGCACCGCACCCCACCGCACGGCGCGAGCCAAGGGCCGTGTTTCCACCTTGATTCCAGCTTACGCAACGCACATGCGGTCAGTGATTACTCTACTGGTAAAAATGCTCTGCATCTACTCCCAATGACAAATGCCAAAAACACGTAGTACTCCGCCTATTAGTTTTGTATGAGGTGTATAGACCTCTTCAAAGTTGGCCGATTTATTTATATAAAGAATATTAGCACTCACTATACGGCATTAATATCATTAGATTCATCCTGACATACTAGTATATATATTTTTTATAATCTAGATATATTTATCGGCTATTGTAGATATTGATGTTTTCCATAAATTTTTTGATCAAGTTTTGTGAAGTTTGATTTTATATAAACATACTAATACACGCAAAGTACATTCCCAAAAAAATAATGACATGCAAAGTAAAATACTAAACGGTTTAAGAGCATCTACAGCTGGATTTGGCAAATCCGACTCTCTATACGCCCGAGGACCGGCCCGCCAGGCCTGGCGTTTGAGACCCGTTTGAACCCGTCTGGATCGCTTTTTTGTGACCGGTCACTGATCGAGCCATTTGAGCGTTTAAGGCGCCGGGTTGCAGATGCTCTAAGTACGGGATTGAACTGGATTGAGTACGTGCATGCATTACTTGTGTTTCTCGGCGGGCAGGTAGCAGTCGCCATCGACCTATTCCTTCACTACTTTGGCCAAGTGGTGAGTTCCTAATCACCACTTGTCATTATGGAGGGTGGGCTGGGTTGCCAGTGTCATGCAAATATATGTTGTATTAGGCTGACAAATGGCTGGATTGGGTCTTTAAATTGGTAGTAAAAACTAATTTTCCAAAGTTGAAGGGGGGCTTAAGCCTGTTAAAGCCCCCCCTGGTAGATTCGCCACTGGGTAGGGTAGGTGCCTACCAAGCCAAGCCCGGACGGGCAAGATCATCGGCCAAAATGCTATCCGTAACCAACGATGATGCGATCAGGGAAACGATCGATGCGTCCGTCCGTGTGTGGCGCATGTATACGTGGATGGAGATGGATGGATCGATGTTGCGGTTGTTGCAACATCCATTCCAGCAGAAAATGGCCGAAATAATCCCGTCTTGGTCGCACTTGCGCATCAACGCTGCTGACGCTGTTAATGGCGACGGCCGTCCTTGTTCCGGCGCGACGTACGCCTCGTCCTCTCCACGTCGCGGTAGCCCGCCGCGCCGGTGGACTATTCGGTGTGAATCTGTGATTGGCACTGCACTGCACTGGTTGACCGGCACGTCGGCAAGAGAGACGGTGATCAGCTTGGCTGCCAAACAGGGACGCAGTGATCAACACGAAATGCATTTGTTAGGAGTAGCCCAACAATGGCCGACTTGCATGCCACATTTTTCGCATGTTCGGCCGCCCCAAGAGATTACTCGATTTTGGACGAAGACGGAAAGACTCTGTGGCCGTGTGTCTGAACTCTGAACGCGCAAAAGGCCCAACAAGTCTCTGGAACCTTTCTCTCTTGAGATCCAGCATCGATAGAGGGTGAATTAGGATTTTGGAAGCGCTTCGCGCAATTGGAGGTGTTCTTCCTTCGTAAATTAGGTGGTACCGCGCGCCGCCGTTTTCGTCGTTGTGTGCTTCCGCTAGTCTTCACCAACGTAGTCGCCAACAACATCATCTCTGCACTAGACATGACAACTTCATCTGCAGAAGTGTAGACCAATACACACTAACTGATGTGATGTACTGTTTGATCATGGATGCTGTTTTCATGACCTTGTCTTGCATGTTCAATTCATCTAGTATGACAGTGATTTACATGCTAGTGTTTGCGTTTGCCATGATTATATATTCCGCAATTAATCAGATAATTGCTTGATTTTCAAACGGCAGTAAATTATTTCTTTTTTTCCTTTTCGAATAATCAATCATATAGAAGGTCACCTTGATATCTGCTTAGTTTGGAGCAAGCTCACGTTAATTTGGCACGGGCTGCAAGAAGAGACGTCATGTCATCCGTTGCTGCGTCTACACGCTTGCGACAGGATAGCACGATTCTCTCTTTCTATGGTCAACTGTAGCGTGTAGTACTTCCACGGAAGATGCCAAACCTGATAGTAGTACGTAAAATGTTTGTTATTTTTTTTGGAAGAGGAAAAACGCAATCAGAGACGAATCTGTCTCTCTTTAAGCTTCGGGTAGAGTCCTTTTAGCCAAGGGCTTGTTGTTTGCATTTTACAGGTAAAAAGGCATTTGAAGCCTAGTGTACCTCGGACGCATCACGAGCCCGTGCCGACAAATCTGCAGCGTCACTTTTTTAAACCTTGGGGAAGTCCGCACTCTGCAGGGCCATCACCGTGTAAGGGCATCCCCTTGTTTGGGCATAAACAATTTGTTTTGCTCAGAGACCGTGGACTAGATTAGCGTCAAATCATGGTTAGCTGCCCCATCATACAGTCTAAGTACGGTAAACTGCAGAATAATACTATTGTGTTATTATTATTACTCCTTGCTGGTACTTGGTACGCCTGGTTATTGTACATAAATTAATGAATAAAAGTGAAGGGGAAAGCAGGGTCTGAAGATTAGCTGCAGCTATCGTGTTGTACTACATCACTTGCTAATCCTTCTGACTGGTACATGAGTGTAGCTTGGCTGGTTGATGAATCAGCCGTGCTGACGGGTCAATTTGTTGGTGGTATCAATAATGGCATGGAAAGTAGTTGATCGCCAAGGGAGGACCAGACCCGTCGTTTTCGCAACATCATCCAAGTTTTGAGGTAGCATCTGAAGAGACTTCCTCAAAAAAAAAAAAAAAAGCATCTGAAGAGACAACCCACGGGCAAAAATAGCAACATGAACATGATGCTCGCAAGCAGTGCACCGGGGCAGAGAACTGGCGCGGTTCGAAATTAACTCAGTGGGCTAAGTAAAAGTGGATCTTGTGTAGCGTGTGAGTAAGTGGCCCGAGGCCCAGGTGTCGACGTTGGGAAAAATATCCGGTGACACCAGCCCACATGCTCCCATCGGGAATCCTATTCCCCGCATATCACGAGGGGTAACAAGGAAACGCGCACCCCTGGGCGTACCGACGTTGTATGGGCTCGGTTGTGTTTTTCTATCACCGGTTTGAATTTTTTTTTCCTTTTTTTTATTGTTTTTTAATTTCTTTTTAATTTTAAAATTCATAAACATTTTTGAATTCATGATTTTTCTAAAATTTTCTGAATTTCTTTTTAAAATTGGAACATTCCTTAAATACCGAAAATGCTTTTAATTTCATGAATACTTTTAAAATGCACATAATTTCTAAGTCTGTGATTTTATTGAAAAATTCAGATTTTTTTTACAAATTCAAGAATATTATTCAAACCAAGATTTATTAAAATCCAGGAATATTTTTAAAATTCATGAATTCTTTTTCCAAAAATTCATACTCCCTCCGTAGATGGGAGAAGACACAACGCATCCGTTTGGGCCGGCCTTTTCCTAAATTTCTTTTTTTTTCGTTTTTGTTTTTTCTCCTTTAAATTATTTGGTACTTAAAAAAATTCCAGTTTTTAAAAAAATGATAATTTTTTAATAAAATATTTGTGGATTCAAAAAATGTTCGTAATCTTTTTAAAATTGTTCGCGTATTCAAAAAATGTTCGTAATTTTGAAAACAAATGTCTGAGAAATAAAAAGTCCATGTATTAAAAAAATGTTTGGGAGAGGTGGTCTGGTCGGACCGTGCAGTGTGACAGCCGTTAACGACCGCACCGTTTCTCCGGTGCTGACGTGGACGGTCTCTCCCTGTCATAAACCCGCTCAAAACTTGACCATTCAGCCACCACTTCTTTCTGAAACGATAAACCAAAATTGCGGTAGTTTTCTGTGAGTTTTTAAAAGCAGTCAGGAGTAGTTTTTCGAAACCCTAGTCGCGATACTACTACTACTAGTTTTTATGCTATATACTCTCGCGTTACATTTTCTAGAAGAAGAGCGACCAAAGCGTACATCTTGTGTGCGAGAGAGTTATGTGACTACCAGGGTGTCCACCTTTTTACGAAATATTCGCCAGCAGACGTCACCTTGTTTGTCTCTTTTATATAATTTTCATTTGATTTGAACAGATCTCATGTGCCCTTGAATCGTGGCATATTCCCGCCGGACGATCCAAAAGAGGAAGCGGCAGCGAGATGTCGTCGTCAGATAGATGCCATCCAATCGCAAACTAGACGTCGTAGTCAGATAGATGCCATCCAAATCGCAAACTAGAGGCCGGCTTTAGATAGATGCCATCCAAATCGCAAACTAGAGGCCGGCTTTAGATAGATGCGGGGCACCCGCTACTGCCCGCATTCATGCCGGTCTAGAGCAGCAGCTCCGTATTGACGGCGGCCCAGAGAGGACGTGACCTCTCACTGTCGCCGACATTTAAGTGTTGCCTTTTTCCTCTTAGCGGTAGTTGCACGGTAGTAGCCCGGTAGTACCGCTTAAGCGGTACTTCTGCACTCTACTCCGCGTCTAGTACCGCTTAGGAAATACCTTCTGTGCTGGTTTTGGTTGCCCTCTTTGCTCTAAGCGGTAGTAGAGCGGCACTAGAACGGTAGTACCGCTTCGCACGGTACTGCCGCCCTGGCACCCTCTACTACTGCTGCCTCTCCAGTTCAAAATTCCCTAAGCGGTAGTACCGCCAGGGGCAGCGGTAGTACCGCTCCGGCGGCACTACCGTGGGTACACTCAGTGTATTTTGAAGTTGTGTGAGGTAGTACCGCCTAAGTGGTAGTACCGCTCCTAGGAGCGGTAGTACCGCTTTACTGCGGGCTGGGCAGATAACGTTTGGATTTGGGGGCTCCTATAAAAGGGGGTCTTCTTCCCCCTTGAGTCCCATCCGTTTTTGCAAGTTCTTGAGCACTTCTCTCTCCTCCATTGTTGACTCTCTTGAGCTTGCTTATCTCTCAATCCCTCCATGGATTCTTGCTAGTTTTTGGGGAAAAAGAGAGAGGAGATCTAGATCTACGTTTCCACCAATCACTTTCTCCTCTAGGTGAGGGGAACCCTTTGGATCTAGATCTTGGAGTTCTTCGTGTTCTCTTCTTCGTTCTTCCTCTCATTTTCCTCCCTAGCATTAGTTGCTTTGGTGGGATTTGAGAGAGAAGGACTTGGGCACTCCATGTGCTCTTGCCATTGCATTTGGTGCATCGGTTTGAGTTCTCCACGGTGATACGTGGAAGTTACAAGTTGAGAAGCTTATTACTCTTGGGTGCTTGGTACCCTTGAGCTTGTTCCTCTTGGGTGCTTGGGCGCCCTAGACGGTTGGTGGTGTTCGGAGCTCAATCATTATGGTGTAAAACTCCGGGCAAGCGTCGGGGTCTCCAATTAGGTTGTGGAGATTGCCCCGAGCAATTTGACGGGTATCGGTGACCGCCCCCAAGGGTTGCCAAAGTGTACGGGTTCGGTGACCGCCCCCAAGGGTTGCCATTTGTACGGGTTCGGTGACCGCCCTCAAGGGTCCCTTAGTGGAATCACGACATCTTGCATTGTGCGAGGGCGTGAGGAGATTACGGTGGCCCTAGTGGCTTCTTGGGGAGCATTGTGCCTCCACACCGCTCCAAACGGAGATTAGCATCCGCAAGGGTGTGAACTTCGGGATACATCGTCATCTCCATGTGCCTCGGTTATCTCTTACCCGAGCCCTTTACTTATGCACTTTACTTTGTGATAGCCATATTGTTTCCTGTCATATATTTTGCTATCACTTAGTTGTTTATCTTGCTTAGCATAAGTTGTTGGTGCACATAGGTGAGCCTAATTGTTGTAGGTTTTGTGCTTGACAAATTAACCGCTAGGTTTATTCCGCATTTGTTCAAGCCTAAACCGTAATTATTTTAAAGCGCCTATTCACCCCCCCTCTAGGCGACATCCTCGATCTTTCAATTGGTATCAGAGCCTCGTCTCTCTTTATAGGGCTTAACCGCCTAGAGAGTAAGGATGCCGACTAGGGGCTTAGGATTCTCTGACACTCTTAGTTTCGATGGCACAATTTTTGATGGTTGGGTTATTCGCATGCTTAATCTCTTTAGGGTCATGGACCCAAATTTAGAGCGAATTGTAGATATGGGTTTTTCTCCTCCAAATGATCCCCAAAGATTATCTTTAGAGGATGAGAAAAATTCTTATCTCAATGCTCAAGCTTCTAATGTGCTTTTCGATGCTTTGAGCAATGTAGTTATATTTCAACTCATGCCGTTCCGGGATGCTCATGAGTTGTGGACAAAGCTTCAAGATAAATATGGTGTGTCCAAGATTTGTGGGGATGATTGTTCTCCCTCCACCTCCGGCCGTGTTGCCTTCTCAACTTCTTCTACTTCACCTACATGTGGATTGCCACAAGGTAATGCTATGGTGAGTAGTGTTGGTCATTGCAATGATGATAGTGGGCTTATTTTTTATGACCCTTCATCACTATCTTATTGCAATGCTCCATCTTTGGACTTTAACACTTCGAGCACCTTACATGTTTCACATGCTTGTGTTGATAGTCCGTGCATATCATGTAGAAATTTCTTGACTAAATCTCATGATGATATGCTTGCTATATCTTGTTGCCATGATAAAAATGCATGTATTTCCTCGAATTGTTGTGCTAACAATGTAGAGGAAACCCAACACTCCATGGAACAAGATGTCGTCTTGAACAATGCTTTAAGGGATCCTACATCATCATCTATTGCTTTTTGCCTTATGACTAAGGCTTCAAAGGTATCTCATACTTTGAACCCCAATATGTCTCTTGATGATGATGTTAATGCTAATGGTGATGAAGATAATGATGAAGAGAATGATAATGTTGCTTCCTTAAAAATTAAGGGGGAAATGATCTTTAAAGCTCTTCATAAAAATAAAATTGCTCGTTCCAACTTCATGGAAATCATGTATATTGTCATTGAGGGCAAGAAATACATTGAGGAGTTGGAATCTCATCTCGAGGAGCATGAGGTCACCATTGATAAAATGGAAGGTCATGAGCGTGATTACGCTAATGAGATCGCAGATCTCTCTCAAGCTCTTGAACTTGAACAAACCACCAAGGAATCTCTTGAGGAGACCTTTACTCTAGAATTATCTATAATAAAGGAATCTCATGATAGAGCACTTGAGGTGGCCAATGATTTCAAAACTAAAAATGCTAAGCTTGAATTTGCGCATGCTAAACTCCTTGAGGATTTTGAGCACCTCGAAAATGGCTCAAGAGTCATTAAGAGTGAGCTCATCAAACTCACGGAGTCTCATGCTCAACTTAAAGCTTCTTATTCAAAAGAGCTTGCCAAGTTGCCTTCTCCTCTTGTTGTTAATGATGATGCTTGTGCTACTAACTCTACTTCTTGTGAAGCATCTATTTTGAAGGAGAATGTTGAGCTAAGGGCTCAACTTGCATTGCTATCTAGCAATTATGGGAAATTGGAAGAAAGTCATGAAAAGCTCTCAAGCTCTCATGATGATCTTCTAGTATCCCATAATGTGCTAAAGATAGCTCATGAGGCTATGATGACTAAGGTAACATCTAGTGAGCCTCATGTGGATACTAGCACTATTTCAAGTCTAAATGCTATATTGCCATGTGCTAGTCCTCATAATTCATCCACTCATAATGTTGCTACATCTTGTGATGAATTGCTTTCCTTGCCTTGTTGCCCTAACAATGAAGCTTATACTTTCTCTAGTACTTGTGTTTATACTAACCATGTAGAGGAAACCAAAGAGCTCAAGGCCCAAGTCACTTCCTTGAAGAAAGACTTGGAAAAGAGTCATGAAGGGAAGTCCACACTCAACAATATCTTGAGTGTGCAAAAACCCCCCAATGACAAAGGTGGACTTGGATTCAACTCCAATAAGAAGAAGAAGTCCAAGATGAACAAGAAAAAGGGCCAAGAACAAGTCAAGAATTTGGCCAAGATTATGTGCTTCAAGTGCAAAATTGAAGGGCACCATGTTAGATCTTGCCCATTGAAGAAGAAGGCCATTAGTGACAAGCAACAAGGAAAGCGGCCACAAGTTCATTATCATGCTCAACCTCAAGTTGAAGAAAGGCCTCTTCCCAAGAAGACTCAAGCTAATGCTTCTCAAGTTGAGAAATCAAGTGAGAAGAAAGTGAAGAGTAGACGTTGCTACTTATGTCGTGAGAAAGGTCATGTAACACCCTGGTTTTCGCTCCCTGTTTTTTTTTCTTCGCGGGATTTGACTCCCGTCTTTTTTCTCGGTGTTATCAGATTTCTCTAACTCTTGGGTATATGAAGATGGTCATTTAGCTTTGTCTTCCCTATCCAACCAGAGATTCTCTCCATACTAACCTTGCCACCCAAGATCTATTCTCAAGATTTTGCCACCGAAACCCTACCTTCCGAGTTATCGGAAGAGAAACCCTAATCCTTCCAGTTACAAAGGAACCCCAATTTCCTTTGATCTGTTGCCTCCCAAACTTTTCCCAGTGATCATCCCATCTTTGTAAACCCTGGATATGCAAAAATATTGCCAAGTCATTTGCAGTATTTTTCATTTATAATTAATTTCTTTTTCTGCCAGTTAAGGGAATTAAATCCAGGAAAATATCTATCCATCTCCAAAGTTGATGAAAACTTGTGGAGATATTCTTTTTGATCATATTGAGCTCCAATAAAAATATTGGCCATAATTAAATAAGGAAAATTGCATTTTCCTATTTAATACCAATATTGCATTTTGGGCACTTTCTAAAGGAACTACCATTTTGGTAGCCAGGAAAAATCCCAAATAAATTTTGGAGCTCATCCTATCCATATCCTCACCATTTCCATAAAGAACCCAAGTTCCACCCATTATATTTTGAGCACAACACCAATTTGCAAATTCTGTCCAGTTGGGCAAATTGCAAAGGAAGTGCTTGAACCCTTGGTCCATTTGAGCTGACATTTTTCATGGTGATTAACATTGACAAATCACCCATGGAAACCAAAAATCAGCTCAATCCCTCCATCGATTCTTCCCCATCATTTTTCCTAAGTTTCTGTCCATATGGAACCTCTGTGAAGGAAGTACCATTTTGGTGTATCCAAATGGTATGAAACTTTTACAGTGGCTCCATATATTCAAATCATAACTCTACACCAAAATTAAGCTCATTTAGTCGAGCCATTTGAGCACAGCTTCAAAATCCCTTTTCTGGACCAGATTTGGCATTACAAAGGAAGTGTGTGCAAATCCTGTCCAAATGCCTTCAAATTTTGCAAGCATATAGTCCTTCCTACCCTATTGCATTGTGGCAAAGCTTCAGTTCCATACTCTCCTCCATTTTCCCAGAAAATTCCACCCAAGTTTGTTGTAAGAATCTGTTTCAGCAAGTCTCTCTCACCTCAGAGTCACCTAGCTGGTTCTAGCTACTCCTCTCATCAATTTGAGCAGTGGGGAACTTGTTGGACAAGGTGTGAGGAGCAGTAGCGTGCCAGAGCACGTGGCACCCGTGGTGACCACGTAGAGATCCGGCCAAAACGGTGCTCTGTGCGCTGGTGGCTTCGGGACTCGCCGGCCGGCCAGCTCCGGTTGTCCTTGGCTTGTCCTAGAGTGTCGCAAGGCTCCCCACTGCACAGCTGGACCTCTGGAACTCTCTTCCCCTTCCAGTCTCTTACCCACCGCGCCATGACGAGCTCCGCCGCACTGCTGCCAACAGTACGCGGCCGTGACCGTCGTCGCCTTCCTCCCCGAGCCGTCCCCTCCTTCTGAGCGCGTCAGGTCGGCGCCGTGCACGTCCATGGCCAGCTCACTGTGAGCGCGAGTGCGCGGCTAAGACCGCCATTTGGGCACATCAAACTCCGCACCACTCTCCTCTAGCCCTCCCCAACCACTCGCTTGAGCTCGAGGAGCCCTCCTCGACCGCCATGGCCACCATGGCCGCCGCCCCTGCCCACCTAAATTCACGCCTTGTCGAGCTCCCCTCGCTCTCTAACCACCACCAGAGGCCCTCCCTTGCCTCCTGGATTTCCTCCACCTTTGCACTCCTCCTCTGGTGAACCGTAGTGCCGGGCTCAACTCCGGCCGACGCTGCCGTCCTCCACAACGGAAACCCCGCTTGTTTCCAAGCTCGGTGGCGCCTACAGAGCATGCAGGCGGGTGCGGCTCGGTTCCCTGAGCACGCCGGTAGGTCGGACGACGCGGGAGACGGCCTGAGCCACCGGCGAGCCTCGTCGGGGGTCGCTCCTCCCTCGGTCGAGCACGGGCGACGAAGGAAGAAGACGCTGACCTGGTCAGGCGGGTCCCGCCTCCCCGTCGGCCCCACCTGTCGGCCTCCTAGCGTTGACCCTGCCTCGGGCCCGCGTGGGAGTAAGTGGAGGCGGCGCAGTTGGGCTCGGCCCAGGAGCAACAGTAGCAGCGGTGGTGTGATTCGGCCCAGAGCGGCCCAGGCGCACAGTTCTTTTATTCTTTTCCACGAAAATCTGCCGAGGACCCATTGGTGAATAAAACATTTACAGATAGGTCCCTGGCAGTCAATCGCTTACATCTTTTCATCTGCAACTCCGATTCTGGTGAAACCAATGCCCACGTCTTCGTCTCATCGAGCCCTTTCCATTGGAATCATTTTCATAATGTTTGCACATTCTAAAAATGACCATTTTTCCCTTGCCCTTCTAACAGCCCCCTCCGAGAGAGAATCCTTTCCGGCGGATTCTTCTGCGGACTCTCCGCACTTCTTTCCGGAGTATTCTTCGACCCCAGGCAAGCCGACCATCTGATATATGCCCTAAAGCATTGCTCTGTGATATTTCTTGCATGTTTAAATTAATATGCTTGTGCTTGTTTGTGTAGTAGTGAGTTGTATCTGACTCTGATGAACCCTTGCTTGCACTTTCTTCGGTGACGGCACCACGCCTATGTTCTGAGCTGTTTCCGACCATCCGGGGTGGATGCCAATTTTTATTTCTCTTGTCAGCAACTGTCCGTGTTCTGAGCTGCTTTTTGGCCGTCTCGGGCAGCTGTTGAATTTCTTTCCGTAGCAGTGACCCTATGCTCTGAGCTGTTCCTCGGCCGTCTTAGGGAGCTGCTACATTCTTCTTATCAACACCGTCTCATGCTCTGAGCTGCTTTCCAGCCGTCTTGAGCCGGGGTTGAGTTATTCCGGTAATGTCCCAGATCTGAGTTGTAAAGACCGTTCTGGTGGCTACTGGTTTCTTTGCCGGTTTTGTGCAAGGGTTCCGATGGTCGTCACTTACAGCTAGAACTTGTAGCGTGATAATTTGCCATTTAAATCTTGCCTCACTAATGACTCATTGTGATGTTATAAGGAGATAGATTATTATGATTCCACAGTTGTTACCACATACATAGTTGCCACCATGTTAAGTTATTATGATAAACAACCATGCTTGCTAAATACTGACTAAAGCTAAACCTAGTCGGTTGATCCAGAGTCACCTGTCCAGACTTATCCGTGCAACCACATTTGTCGGTATGGGACGACCTTGACTTGGTCTGATCGCGTGCTCTTTTATCGGTACCGCCAACTAGGAAAGGTTATGCGTGCGCGCTACCCTGGCCCGGTAGGCGGCGATAACCTTGTGATCCCAGTTGATTGTTTTACCCGGGAGTCCCCGTTTGGGACAGTTTTGTTTGGCCACGACGGTGGCAGGTGTCACGAGGTGACACAGGGGCCACCCAGGGCAGGACTCCGGGGGAGGATGATCGCCGGTGGTACGGTGGAGGAGTCACGGGTCAGGCAGGTTTTGTTGGAGCAACGCTGATCCACCCGAATGGGATCACGAGGTCAGTGCTCCATAGTGTGGGTAAAGTGCGCAACCTCTGCAGAGTGTAAAAATCTATTCGAATAGCCGTGTCCACGGTATTGGACAGTCCGTCCAGACCTCTCTAGGTGGTCAACCGGAACAGTGATAATAATGATGGAAGAGAGTAAGTTTGTCAACTGGTAGTGCAGATGCATAGACATCAGATGATGTCAGGAATATGATATGTTAGCCATGGGATGGCTATGAGATGAGCGGTCGGATGACCGAAAGGCTTGGATTAGATTTGGATCATGAGAATGTTCGGAGTATGGATCATTTACTTAATATGCTTTACTTTACTATATTTTACTTTAGTAGTTATCCTGCTGGATAAACTTGTTATGTCATGATCATTAATCTTGCTAGATAGGTATACTATGCCATGATAATTAATGTTGCTCTAATAACAAATGCATGCTTGAATGGCATGGATTGCTTTGCTTGGTGTATATGTTAGTTTGGTTTGCTTGCGAGTACATTCAAAAGTACTCAGCGGCCTTCAATGTGGCCAGGTTCACATAAAGATCAGTCGTCCATCGACGAGGAGCCGGAGCGTTCGCGGGCTAGGAGCGTAACCCAGTCAGATCCCTGTGGATTGGAGCCGCGCCAGGACCATGCTGCCTTAGATAGAGCTTTTCCGCTGCCATCAACCTTGTAATATATCATGTAAGACTTATATATCCATTAATAGAAATGCATGTGTTCTTGATACTTGTTGTAAACGCGCATGCCAGAGTGATTTCCTGGGCTGGTATGCGTGGCGACCGTCTGGCTACAGTGGTAATCAGGCGGGGCGCCACAGGTCACGTCGCTTCTTCATGCACTAGTGGTAACTTATCCAACCCAATTATTATTGATGATATCTATTCTCTTGGAAAGGATAAGGGTGGCAATGTGTTTGCCAAATTTGTTGGTACTCAAAGTGGTGTCAAGAAAAGAACCATTTGGGTTGCCAAACCTATTGTGACTAACCTCTTAGGACCCAACTTGGTTGGGGACCAACAAGCTCAATCTTGATCAATAGGTGTTGATGGAGGGCATTGAAGACTTGACTACATTATGAAGAATTAAGGGGACTTCATCATTCTTATTGTCTCAAGCCAAGTCAATTGGGGTACCAAGTTTCCATCTTATATCCAATGTGCCTCCTTGCGGTAACTTGTACTTAAATTGTTTACATTGAAAGTTACTTGCCCCTTTGCATGTTTTGGTTTTGTACCTTGCATGTGTTTATATATGTTGTGCTTCCAACTTGCTTATCTTGAGCAATCAAGTATGTGTGTGTTGGTTTGCATATCATGTACGTGTGTGTCATGCGTTGAGCCTTTATGCTTCTTGTTTGTATCCTAGTTGGCTCGTGTGAGAGATTAATGGAACATCCCATTTTGGGGAAGTGATGTGCTTTGTGCACCTCACAATCCTATAAATGTGTGTACATGAGGAATACCATCTAGTATTGATATTAATCTAGTCACTAGGTGGTATGTCTCTCATGAGAAATTCAAATTCTAAAAAGTCCATTAATTATCTCTTGTTGGATATTCTTATTGCCTCTTGTTAAGTTTTCCTTAGTATCACATTATGGGGGAGTAATATGCTATGTGCATATTACAAGCCTAGAAAATGTGTACATTTGAGATATTGTCCCTCAGAGTTGATATTATTAATTATCTTGTTCCTAGGTGACATGTTAGCTCTATAAGTTGCAATTTGCTTGTGTTTGTTGTGAAGATGATGTTGGATATCTTTGTTATCTACCACCGGGAATTATTTCCAAATACTTCTTGTCTTTTGACAATTGGTACTCACTTATATGTGGTAGAATTTATTGATCATCTTTACATTGGCTTTTATTTTTATTTGCCTTATCTCTTGCCAAGGTTTGTGTCAACTCCCGTTGTCTTCCATACCACTTGTGGATCTTGTTAATTTCTTGTTCTTGTCTAGTGTTTTCTAGATATAGTGAAAGTGGTGATCCCACCTTGTGCATTTTGTATTCAAATGCAAATTCTCTATAATGCACAACTCGTAGGGGAGCTATCCTATTTTCTTTAGAACACTCTTCTTGTGATCCTTATCAAGTGTGTTTTGGTGGAAGGCAATCCGTTTCTTTTTGGTACTTTGTGCCATCATGAAACTTTGTAGAGGGCATGGTTTGTTTGGAACCATCCTCTCTTTTAGGGAGTTCGATATCTTTCTTTTTGCATGTATCAATGGATATCTCATTCCTTGATGTATCTTTAATGATATCTTCCAAGTGATGATTTCTCCATTTGGTATCCTTTTCACTTGGTATTTCTTTTTCATTTGGTTTCGGCCCTTGAAAGTCTTGAGCATGCATAATTTCTTCATGTATTTTCTTTGGCATGCTTTCTTTCTTTGACCCAATATATAGGGGAAACTTCACCTAGTCTCAATTTGGATGAGATGTGCATGAAATTCATTTTCATATATACATATGCACATATGTATGTGGAGTTTATCCTATGTATTGGTGTTTCTAACTCTTTGGTCCCAATGAGTGTGGTTACCATTTTGTTTGTGATGTTATTCTAGGAACAATTGGAGATGCATTGGATGCTCGGCTCACTCACAAGAAAGGTGTTGTCACCATGTGCTTATTGGAGTCAAGCTAGGATGATGAATGAACTACTATCTACCTTCAATTGGTATCTACTACATCCTTCCAATGGTATCTCGGTAACAAGTATCATCATCTACTTCATGCACACATTTCTTGCATCAACCTTGTATAGGTTGTATCATGGCATGTAATTCATTCTTTCTTTTGATACTTGTTTCCTTTGTCAAAGCATCCCAACAATGATCTCTTGTTGCTAGTTGTGATGTCTTTGATGTTCGTGTGGTTGGAGTTCATTTATATACAATAAGACCATATCTAGCCATGTGCTATGCTTTCAAGCAAATATCTTATTGGTATATTTATGACTTCCTTGTGGATATCTTGTTCTTTCCTTGTGTAACCATTTCGTGTGTACATCCTTCTTTGTGGATTGATATCATCATGATTTTCATCTACCTAGAATCTTTTACACTTGAGAGAAGTTACATCTCTAGGTGATATCCTTATTCTTTCACGTTCACCTTTCCTGTGGTGGTTTCGTGAAAGGATTTATCTTGAGTGCGGGTCTTATCTCGTTGCATCTTGATGCACTCTTTTGTGGTGAAGATCTTTTTCCTCATGCTTGTCTTGACTAGGCCTTTGCCATCTTAATTGGTATCCCTCGTCTTGATGAGGCTTTCATCTTCTATCTTCACCATGGGTTGTCACAAGCATTGGTTCTTATTTTGCTTATTAGTAAGCTTGTGTATCCATTTGCTTGTTGTGTGTGTGTGGGAAGGACATGTCTTGCACCTTGTATCTCTTTTATTCAAGACTATGTTGATGCTTAATGCTCATCCTTATATTAGTCTTCTCAAGTGCTTTGCCATGACTCACACACATCATTTTGGTCGAGCCTAATCCTAAGTTGCCTCTTTTACATGTTGCTCAACCATGTGTTTGGTGCAAGTGCTAGGCTTAGTTTCCTATATGCTCACTTGCTCTTGTTGTGAGTTTCTATTGATTTTGGGGGAGTGATGATCCTATTTTGTGCCCGTTGTATTCAAATACAAATATTCTTATTTGTGCACAAATCATGGGGAGCTTCTCTAGTTTCTTTAGAACACTCCTTTGCTCATATCATAATATGTTATTCATGTGGCTCATAGGAGCATTGGTCTTGTTAGTTCAGTTGGTATCTTTTGATATCTTGTTTCAATTGGTATCTTTTGATTGTCTGATTGCTTGTTTCTCTCTTTGTTATGTCTTTGGGGCATATCATTCTTTAGCAATCTTTGAGCCTCAATATATTTTGTCTTCCTCCAAGTATTTACCTTTGGATATGTGTAGTGCATTCAACTCTCTTATTGAGAAATACACAATTTATGGAGGAACACAATTTATATTGGCCTTCTTAGCTTTTCGCCCATTTTGGCAATTGATGCCAATGGGGGAGAAGTTTCAGAGAGTTTTATGGAAAAGTTTAGAGAGTCATCTCTTCTTGCTTTGGTTTTGTTCCTAAGCTTTTGCATCTCATACGCATGCATTATTGGTTGGTGCATTGCATGGTGATGCATAATTCCTTGTATAAACTCTCTTGAAAGTGATTGTCATCAATTACCAAAATGGGGGAGATTGAAAGAACATGTGGTGCCCCCATGTTTGGTTTTGGTAATTGATGACAATCTCTATGGACTAATGGTTGCCTTGAGTTATATTTGAAGGATTTGTCCATAGGCTTTTCTTGCAGTCCATTTGTTGGTTTCAAGGAGAGTTTGAGTTGACCAAGGTGCTATTAAGGAATTATCCAAAGATTGGTCATGTGAGTGTTGAGCTTATTGCAAGCTTGTCTTGAAGAAGAAGATTGTGTGATCATTCATGTTTACCCTCAAGACATCATCCAAATGAAGAGAGTTGGAAAGATTCAAGGTTGATCAAGACTAAGTCAAGAGTGAATCAAGTTGATCAACTCACAAAGTGTAGAAGATGTACCGAGAGGGATCAAGTGATCCCATGGTATGGTAAGCATTGTCCATTACGCTTTGTGTACTAACCCATGGTCTACGTGAGAGTTCTATGTGTGGTTAGGTATGTTTCCATGGGCTTGCGTCAAGAGGAAGATCTCATACAACCCATGGAGGATGACATCAAGTGGTGATCGTCATCAAGATTGCGGTGTGCAAGTTCAAGTGGAGCATCACGAAGAGATCAAGTGCTTGAAGCTTGCCGTCCATTGTGGTGTCAATGGACTTGTGAAGATGTGCCAAAGAGTGGCTCACCCATAGAGGATTATGGGGGAGCAATCAACTAGTCTTCATCGACCCAACGCAATCAAGAAAGGTGGTCCATCTTGAGAAGGACTAGATCGTCATCATCTAGCTCAAGTGGATTATGCGCAAGGCAAAGGTTTGCTCTTGATAGGTTTTCTATTTTACCGGTCTCATGATGGTAGTTGGGACACCGAGTTATAGGATCGATTGCCGTACTATCAAGGGGGGCTCTCAAGTTGGTAGCTTGATCATATCGTTCATAGAGAGCTCAAACCATTGCATCCTTGCATCATCTTTCTTGGTTCTTGTTTGGTGTTTCTCTTTGTGAGTTTTGGAGCTTTTGGTCATCTTCATGACTAGCTTGAGTTCATCGAAAACGGAGTTCACATGCATCTTCTATGATGTTTTCGATGTTGGAGGTTATGCCGGTTCTTCTCTGTTGGAGGGTTCTCTCCTCTTTTTGTTAGGCATACCTCCCCTGCCACTTCTTAGTATAACCAGTCGTTGTTTGGATAGCACTCATCGTCCTCTATCCAATAAGCTTGAGTTTGCTGGATTCGGAGCTCTTATGTAGAAGTTGTGGCAATTCAGGTTTTATTGTATCCTTCTGTTTGTTTGGGCAAGTTTTCAGCACCCAAGCGGCAGTACCGCTCGGCACCACGGTAGTACCGCTTAGGCGGTACTTCCGCTATGGACTACCGTTGCTACTACCGCTTGGGATATCCTTTATGTGCTTCTTTCTGTTGCCTTTTTCCTCTTAGCGGTAGTTGCACGGTAGTAGCCCGGTAGTACCGCTTAAGCGGTACTTCCGCACTCTACTACCGCGTCTAGTACCGCTTAGGAAATACCTTCTGTGCTGGTTTCGATTGCCCTCTTTGCTCTAAGCGGTAGTAGAGCGGCACTAGAACGGTAGTACCGCTTCGCACGGTACTGTCGCCCTGGCACCCTCTACTACTGCTGCCTCTCCAGTTCAAAATTCCCTAAGTGGTAGTACCGCCAGGGGCAGCGGTAGTACCGCTCCGGCGGCACTACCGTGGGTACATTCAGTGTATTTTGAAGTTGTGTGAGGTAGTACCGCTCCTAGGAGCGGTAGTACCGCTTTACTGCGGGCTGGGCAGATAACGATTGGATTTGGGGGCTCCTATAAAAGGGGGTCTTCTTCCCCCTTGAGTCCCATCCGTTTTTGCAAGTTCTTGAGCACTTCTCTCTCCTCCATTGTTGACTCTCTTAAGCTTGCTTATCTCTCAATCCCTCCATGGATTCTTGCTAGTTTTGGGGGAAAAAGAGAGGAGATCTAGATCTACGTTTCCACCAATCACTTTCTCCTCTAGGTGAGGGGAACCCTTTGGATCTAGATCTTGGAGTTCTTCGTGTTCTCTTCTTCGTTCTTCCTCTCATTTTCCTCCCTAGCATTAGTTGCTTTGGTGGGATTTGGGAGAGAAGGACTTGGGCACTCCGTGTGCTCTTGCCATTGCATTTGGTGCATTGGTTTGAGTTCTCCACGGTGATACGTGGAAGTTACAAGTTGAGAAGCTTATTACTCTTGGGTGCTTGGTACCCTTGAGCTTGTTCCTCTTGGGTGCTTGGGCGCCCTAGATGGTTGGTGGTGTTCGGAGCTCAATCATTGTGGTGTAAAGCTCTGGGCAAGCGTCGGGGTCTCCAATTAGGTTGTGGAGATCGCCCCGAGCAATTTGACGGGTTTCGGTGACCGCCCCCAAGGGTTGCCAAAGTGTACGGGTTCGGTGACCGCCCCCAAGGGTTGCCATTTGTACGGGTTCGGTGACCGCCCTCAAGGGTCCCTTAGTGGAATCACGACATCTTGCATTGTGCGAGGGCGTGAGGAGATTACGGTGGCCCTAGTGGCTTCTTGGGGAGCATTGTGCCTCCACACCGCTCCAAACGGAGATTAGCATCCGCAAGGGTGTGAACTTCGGGATACATCGTCGTCTCCGTGTGCCTCGGTTATCTCTTACCCGAGCCCTTTACTTATGCACTTTACTTTGTGATAGCCATATTGTTTCATGTCATATATCTTGCTATCACTTAGTTGTTTATCTTGCTTAGCATAAGTTGTTGGTGCACATAGGTGAGCCTAGTTGTTGTAGGTTTTGTGCTTGACAAATTAACCGCTAGGTTTATTCCGCATTTGTTCAAGCCTAAACCGTAATTATTTTAAAGCGCCTATTCACCCCCCCTCTAGGCGACATCCTCGATCTTTCACCCGCTACTGCCCGCATTCATGCCGGTCTAGAGCAGCAGCTCCGTATTGACGGCGGCCCAGAGACGACGTGACCTCTCACTGTCGCCGACATTTAAGTGGCTTGCGGGCCGAGAGCAACGCCCACGGCGCGTCCCCGTTGTCTGTTCCTGTTCAATTCCGCAGAAACCTTTACTAGACGGGACGGGTCGGATATCTACCGCGCCCATTCAATGCCCATCCGTCCTTCTCCCGCCATTAAACAGGCTCATCGGCCGAGGAACCAACTCCGGCGCCTGCGCATTGATGCACCCAGGTGCTTGGTCTCACCGGAATCCGCTATTTAAAGGCAGCCACAACAAGCTCAACATACCACAACACATCCGCTCCACATCTTTCTCCCGTGCACCACGCCATGCCCATGAGCGAGAACACTTTGTGGGATAGTCTCTCGACCCAGCAGAAGCACGAGGTGGCCACCCTTGCGGCCGCTTTGGCAGAGCCGCCGTGCTAGGAGGATCGAGGCTGGCATGCCGGCCAGCTCCCCCGAGGTCTTCGACGACGACCCCCACGATGGAGATGGGCTCCGACAATGACTCAACGCGGGCCGACTTGACCATCGAGCAGGCGCAAGCACACTTCATCGCTGCCATGGCGCAGGAGCAGCCTGCGCGGACGCCTGTGTCAGCATTCCGGCAGGCGCGGGAGGAACAACAAAACAACCTGTTCCTCCACGAGCAGCACCGACTGGCGGAGGGCCAAATCTACGGCGAGCGTGGGCGAGGAGGCCATGGCAGCCATGGCCGCGACGAAACCCAACTTTGTGACCGAGTAGCGGGCGCTCTGCGAGGCCGCACATGCTCAAGCAGCCACTCGCAACACAGAGCCGGCGCACGCGATCGAGGACGAGAATGCCACCAGCTGCGCGACCTACGCGCTGCCACCGATCTCCCGGAGGGAGGGGGTGCGTGTTGTAGGAGGACAGTGCCAGCCCGTCCACGCCCATCATTGATCTCACGTCCACCAGCGACTGACAGGCCATGGACCCGACGAGGATGAGTAGAGCATGGGAGGCGGCGGGCCTCGAGTCCCAGGTGGGTCGGTCCGTCTCCCATGCCTACTCCTCCTCGCCGGCAACCACGCCTCACTTCGCGGGTCTTATCCCCGCCGCTCATGGAGATGACAGATGGAGGATGTGGTCGCGAGAAGGGGACAACAAAGACCTGGACGACGGGCACCGCCGAGCGCTAGGTTTAGGTACGGTTTTTTCCTAATGAAAAATGCCTACTCCAATTTGCATGAAAATCATCCGGTTTGCACGTAATTCGTCTGGTTTGTTGAAATTCGGAAACGTGTGCAGATAGCGTTGGACGCTTGGGTTGGAATGACATGAAAGTAGTTGATCGCCAAGGGAGGACCAGACCCGTCGTTTTCGCTCAGATAATTACACTTGTTTAGCCTCATGCATTAGCAGTAGTACCATTTACTTATAGCTAAACAAGTGCTAGCAGTAGGCGTCGCGGTCTGCCTGCGCCAGCACCTCAATTGCCATTGGCAATGCATGCAGTATTGGTCGATGACTGACGGAGTGACTGATGGAGGATCAATGTATGAATGTATGGAGCCGTGGACCGGCCGATCGCACCGACGGTTCCAAGCCGCTCAACACCGGCCGCGTGCCGCGGAGCAGCGCGCCAAGTCTACCTACTCGCATCTAAAAAAAAAGTCTAATTACTCCAGTGTATAGTATAAATATGAATAAGTAGAAGCAGTAGAGATTTGATTTGAACAGATCTTATTTGCCTTGGAATCATGGCTACGTGCCTCCAAAGAGGAAGTGGCAGCGAGCGAGCGAAGTTGACCACGCTTTTTTTGCTACACCAAAAGCCATGGATCCAAATCGCAAACTAAGCCAGACGGCGTCGTCGTCAGATAGATGGATTCGCATGTGATCTGAATGATGTGCCATCATACTCTGCCACTTGTTTAGCTTAGCAGTCCACCTTCGCCTCTCCTGATCTGACTCCATCTCCAGAGAGGGAAAACAAGGGTGGCTCGCAGTGAGTCAGTCATCCTCCTCCCCCGTCACCTCTCAATCGGACTGCTTCCCCGACGACGGCGGCGATGGAGCCCGGCTCCCTGAGCCCCGACGACGCGGTGCTCTTCTTCGGGGTGTCCCTCGTGCTGGGCATCGCCTCTCGCCACCTCCTCCACGGCACCTGCGTCCTCTACACCGTCGCCCTCCTCGCCCTCGGTCCGTCCTCCTCCACACCAAGCTCACAACATACCACAACACATCCACTCCACTTCTTTCTCCCGTGCACCACGCCATGACCGTGAGCGAGAACACTTTGTGGGAGAGTCTCTCGACCCAGCAAAAGCACGAGCTGGCCACCCTTGCGGCCGCTTGGCAGAGCCGTCGTGCCAGGATGATCGAGGTCAGCATGCCGGCCAGCTCCCCCGAGGTCTCTGACGACGACACCCATGATGGAGACGGGCTCCGATAACGACTCAGCGTCGGAGCCCATGCTGGTGCATATGCCGGCTTGACCATGGAGTAGGCACAAGCATACTTCATCGCTGTCATGGCGGAGGAGCAGCCTGCGCGAACGCCTATGTCGGCATTCCGGCAGGCGCAGGAGGAACAACAATACAACCAGTTCCTCCTCAAGCAGCACCGACTGGCGGAGGGCCAAATCCACGATGAGCGTGAGCGAGGAGGCCGTGGCGGCCATGGCCGCCGCAAAACCTAACTCTGTGTTTGAGCAACAGGCGCTCTACGAGGCCGCACGTGCTCAAGCAGCCGCGCGCAACACAGAGCCGATGCACACGATGGAGGACGAGAATGCCAACAGCTGTGCGTCCTACGCGCATCCACCGATCTTTCAGGGGTGCATGTTGTACGAGGACAGTGCCAGCCCGTCCATGTCCATCATTGATCTCATGTCCACCGGGGGCGGACAGGCCACGGACCTGACGAGGATGAGTAGGCATGGGAGGTGGCGGGCCTCGAGTTTCAAGCCAGATCGCCAATTGTCCCGTCGCCCGCTCGCCGGCCCGCCTGTCGCCACATACATCCGCATCGTCCCCTTCAATAAAACAAAACAAAACGAAATAAAATAAAATGAAAATGGAAGGTAGATCCGCAGCAGCATCACGAGAATCACTCTGCCAATCAATGCCCACTGAAAGCAGTCCACCTCGTCTCATCTGAACCTCCACCAGAGAGAGAGAGAGAGACGCCGGCGATGGAGGAGCCCGGCTCCAAGGCCGACGACGCGGTGCTCTTCTTCGGGGTGTCCCTGGTGCTGGGCATCGCGTCCCGCCACCTCCTCCGCGGCACCCGCGTGCCCTACACCGTCGCGCTCCTCGTCCTCGGCGTCGCCCTCGGCGGCCTCGGTCCGTCCCCCCGCCCCTCCCCCTCGGCCTCGATCTACCCATTCTTCTTCGATCCGCTCCTTCTAATTCCATATCTCGCCAATGCTCAGAGTACGGGACCAAGCACGGCCTGGGCAAGCTTGGGAATGGCATCCGCATCTGTGAGCCAACCCCCTATTTTCAGAATATATATACATCCTGATTCCGGTGGCTGACTGACCCCGCCCCGGCCCGGCCCCCTTGCTAATTCTACGCGCTTCCGACGTGATGCTGCAGGGGCTGCCATAAATCCTGATCTCCTTCTGGCTGTTTTCCTCCCCGCCCTGCTCTTCGAGAGCTCCTTCTCGATGGAAGTGCACCAAATCAAGGTACCTTACGAAGTATACAAGATTTGATTCCAGCCGCGCCACTGAATAAAGCAGAGCTGCGGTGAAGAACTATCTTTTCCCCCATTTGTTTATTGCTTCTTTTGCTTTAGAAAACTTTTGTGCCGCAGAGCCCACAAGCGTCACGGATAGAAAACAAAAAAAAATCACCCATCATAGAGCCGTTACATGGGTCTTCATTTTCTCTGTGCTCTTTAGTTGACTATCTTCTGTCTATCTGGAGTTTCGTTACATGGGTCTGTAATAATGCTTCAAAAGTCTGTGGGTAGTTTTATTCAGACAGCCGCTTTGGTTGCCTTGATTGGTTGCTCTGGCTTGCCACTCCTGGCTTTGCCCGACTACTTATGTGTGGTTTTGGCTTCATTAGTACTCCCTCTGTAAACTAATATAAGAGCATTTAGATCACTAAAATAGTTATCTAAACGCTCTTATATTAGTTTACGGAGGGAGTATAATGGAGCCAGGGGAAAACCCCTTCTGTTCAAAATAAATAAATAAATCACCCATCCTAGAGCAAGGTCCCCTTTTGAAGATGGTATATCGCAGCATCTTTCTTGCTCCTTCCTTGGTAGTATAATTTTAGCCCTGCCCTCAAATTTCTATAGTACCACTCGTGAATCTGCAATGTTACTGCAATTTCTCTGCCCTTGCCGTCCTGATTTTTCGCTCGGCTCCGCTCTGTGCTCTTGGTACCAGTCATTATGGAACAATTTGCCATCCATGCAGTTAGTGTCATAAGCCGAAGCTTAACATGGCCCTCGATGCAGATAATCTGTGACAATTGTAATCCAGTAACGCAAATTGTGGCATCCCCTCTTGTCTGCTAAAATAGCTCTGCACACATCACATTTGGCTTCTTTAATTTTTCTTGCAGGATGTAAAATATTTATACTTTTGGTAGTACTATGTACTGATATCTTCCCTACCAGTTTCTTGTCCTGGATTGTTATATAGCACCATAGTTGCATATATTTTTTTTCAGTGTATACTTTTTTTTTTACTTTGCAGAAATGCATGGCACAGATGGTGTTACTTGCTGTTCCAGGTGTGGTGATCTCGACAGTTTTGCTTGGCACTGCTGTAAAGGTATGTATGAACTTGGATTAATAACAGACATAGGCCATTCATTTTAATGTTCTGATACTAGCTAGTTATTTTGTCACAGCTTACTTTTCCATACGACTGGAACTGGAAAACATCTTTCTTGTTTAGTGGACTGCTTAGTGCAACAGACCCTGTTGCTGTGGTCGCTCTTCTAAAAGATCTAGGAGCAAGTAAAAAGCTCAGTACAATAATTGAAGGAGAATCCTTAATGAATGATGGGTATGCTACTTTGACTCATAGATTGTTCATCTTTTGATTCTTAGATCACATGCTTTTTTAATTACCGGGATACATGCTTTACATTGTATACTTCACACTAAATTTTCGAAGTATTCATTATACTATTACAGTTGTATGTGAAATTTAACACATTTGTATTTTCACTTCATTTTTGTAAATCACACCATTTAGGAAAAGAAGACCGAGGGGGGTTGAGGTGGGGTGTGTGGGGAAGAAACCCACTTTGCATATTCTTAAGAAAAAGCAACAAGAAACTCATTTATTTGATCCAGGAAGTTACAAACAATGATAATTCTGCCCCAGCCCCCCCTTCCCCAAGGACTTTGAACCCTTGCTGGGGCACCCACCACTGGGTTATTGCATAGTTACCAAATTGCGCCATGTACAATTAGAAGACTATTTTGGACTGTATTCATACTAAATGACCTTGCATTCTACAGGACTGCTATTGTTGTCTATCAGTTATTCTATCGAATGGTGCTTGGAAGAACTTTTGATGCAGGGTCCATAATTAAGTTCTTGTCAGAAGTTTCACTTGGAGCGTATGTGAACAATTTATAAGTCCGAACTAGATGATACAAAACCATGCTACTATTGCTAATCAGTATCTTCTTTGATCAGTGTTGCTCTAGGCCTCACACTTGGAGTTGCATCAGTATTATGGCTGGGATTTATTTTCAATGATACAATCATAGAGATTTCACTTACCCTTGCTGTCAGCTATATTGCTTTCTTCACTGTAAGATAATCAGATAACAAACATATATATCAAAGCTCCCATATTATTGTCTTTTTTTTTGTCTAGAAGGACATGATTCGCTTAGTGTTTTGAAATAGTTCACTTCCTGGAATAATTTGTCGTTCCAGTCATAGAATGATGGTCAAGCAGCCTTTTTGCAACATTGGATGCTTTTTTACTGGTAAACTGAAATGACTTGTAGCTTCTAGATATGCACATAGCAAAGTCCCACGTGATTTTGAAGTCGCAGAGCTGGACAGGGCTTCATGAATGTCCTCAGTCATAATTATGTGGTTTAAACAAACATTCTGGTTTGAGGGTATATTAGAGGATTCATGTTGGAACCAAAATTCGATTACTATTTGTACTTCTGACTCTAACTTCAACTAACTTGAGTGATGTTTGGTGAGCTAACTGAATTTATGTCATGAGGACAAACATTGCCTTTTTTCTAGTAAAAATCTTGAGGAAAACAGGATTCTAGATTTTTGATATAGCAAGAAATGGTCTGTTTGCCATTTTAAGCTAGTCCAATCATTTTACATTCTTTCCAGCTTTTGGACATGTTGACTGCGTACCATTTAACTGATGTTAATCCATATGGGGTGTCAATTTTGTTGAGGTTAATAAATATAAGTATTCATTGGTTGTAGCTTGACATTGCTTGTGCATGATTAATCTGTTCTGTCATGTCTGCTGCAATACAAGTTTCAGCCATAAGTCTGAATATAGACTTACCATTCAAGATGTGGCACTGCCCAGTCCTTTAGTTTTTTGGGGGCTGTTTTCTATTACTAATATTGTTTATATCAGGCGCAAGATGCATTGGAGATCTCTGGTGTTTTGGCCGTCATGACCTTGGGGATGTTAGTAAAACTTGTCTTCACATTCTGATTTGCATAATCTTTACTATCTTCCCTCCAATATTAACTTTGTCATGGCAGGTTCTATGCTGCTTTCGCAAAAACCGCTTTTAAGGGTGACAGCCAGGAAAGTTTGCATCATTTCTGGTACAGTCCTTTTATCGTTTGGTACAAGGTGCTGATATCATCATACAGTGTCATTGCATTCTTGTCTCTTTCTTTCCCTAGGAAACTGAGTTATATAATATACATTGTGATCCTTCAGTTCACAGTAAATTACGCATTACTACGAACTCTCATTTAAGCCATCATATAATGGACTTAATGATTCTGTTGGAGTGTCTTTGTAATTGGAACTTTTGTGAGGGCCTGAGTGCAAACCTCTGGTGAAATAGATGTGCTCTCCCTGTTGGAGACACATGATTTCTCCAATTCACGCTAGATTTTCTTTCTTAGTCTTTATCAGATGGTGTGAACTTCATGTCTGATTACCATTTTTTACTTTTATTCAGGGAAATGGTGGCTTACATTGCGAACACACTTATTTTCATACTGAGGTATCAACAACTTCTTTGAACTTCTCTACATGTCGCAAATAATTTCTGATATTTCTGTTTTGCCTGGCTAAACTAGACCGTGCTTTCTTTTGTTTTGTGCGATTAATGCTTCGAATATGGATACTATCATAATGTTTCATACATCTGAACTCCCTTCAGTGGGGTTGTTATTGCAGATGGTGTACTGCAAGATAATATTCATTTTGAGAGGCATGGTATGAAACTTCATGTATCTCTATCTACTCTTACTTTTAAGCAAAAAATGTTATGTAAGCATTTCTACTAGTCTCTCACAAACTTTAGGCCACGCTTGGAACAAGTTACTTAACATCATTGCAATCTACCTCTGACCATTAGTAATTTTTTGTTAAACTTTAGGTCACGTTTGGATCAACAGTGACATTTGTTCAGATTTGAATTTTTTTATCGTCTTTTTTGGGAGGGTGAGAACACAGTAGCACGTAAGGGGTGGGCGCTTCTGATATATTCTCCCATTCTATATTATGAGCTTGGTTCTAACTTATCTTCATCTCATGCGCATAATTCTCTTATCTCTTGCTATTTTAGGCACATCATGGGGGTTCCTTCTTCTGCTCTATGTGTTTGTGCAAATATCGCGTGCTGTAGTTGTCGGTGTTTTGTATCCATTATTGAGTCACTTTGGATATGGTATGGACATCAAAGAAGCCACAGTTCTTGTTTGGTCAGGGCTGCGAGGGGCTGTTGCTCTATCACTCTCTCTGTCTGTTAAAGTATGCGATTTTCTTGCACAAATGCCGTCCACCCTCACTCTGTTATTACCATTATGTGCATTTTGGTCTACATATTTTTTTTAGAAAGTGCACCATATATTTTTCTGAGATATTTACTGAAAACCTTTTTCTAGCGTGCTAGTGATTCAGTTCAACCTTATCTGAAATCAGAAGTCGGAACAATGGTATGCTCTTCCCTTTTTCCTGAAAACTTTGAAATATTTTATTTGAGCTTTGCTGATCTTGTAAATATTTTGCAGTTTGTGTTCTTCACAGGTGGTATCGTGTTTCTGACATTGATTTTGAATGGTTCTACCACACAATTTTTGTTGCACCTGCTTGGCTTGGGAAAATTGTCAGCAACAAAGGTTAGCTTTACAAATTATTATCTGTGATTTCTTTTGATCTTGGGATTAAAGTTTTTTCTTAACTGTACATTTGCATGCTTTGCTAACCTTCTGAGCTCTTAACTCAAAAGGTTAATGAGTGAATTGACTCAAATAATGAGCGAACTGGATCAAATAAGGTGTTAAATTCTGCAAATACCTTGTCCACTATCTATGAGCTCAAGGATAGTGATGAATCAATTAATCATACACAAATAATGAGGCTGAGAGTACTAGCACATCTGACACATTTTAAGACAACAGGATACTCAACTTTATTTGTCCCACAAAATAAATCTACAAGATTTGATCCGCTCCACAGGGGTCAAAGCCATGTCGGCACAAATATGCCACTCTTCTCAGGATGTTGATTATTGATCTGAAGATTCTGAATATCTAGGCTCCAGTTGTTAACTTTACATGTTAAATTATGAGAAAATAAATAACATTCTCTTTTGGTTGATTGAATGCCCTTGACCCCTTGTAGCTTCAAAAGTTGTTTATGGAGCCTTTCATTACTATTCTTATTATTAAGCCTCTTCTTTTATCCACTCAAGGGTGCATAGGTTTGCTGTGATTGTTACCTGCAATCAGAAAAAAACAGTAATTTGGTTTCACATGTCATTGATGAATATGTAACAAAGTTATGTTCTATCCATGCTCCAATTTCTAATTTGATTTCCTGCAACTGTAGCTTCGTGTATTGAAGTATACACGGTATGAAATGCTAAACAAGGCATTGGAGGCTTTTGGTGATCTCAGGGATGATGAGGAACTTGGGCCTGCTGATTGGATTACTGTGAAGAAACATATCACATGTCTGAATAACTTGGAAGATGAACAAGCACATCCCCATGATGTTCCTGACAAGGATGATCACGTACATATCATGAATTTGGAGGATACTCGAGTGCGACTTTTGAATGGTATGGAATATACATGATAATGTGCTGATTATATTTGATGTTTGGTTGATTGCTCCCCCGCCTTTGTTTTAGCTATATCTTCTCCAGAATATACCAAGTTGTGTTTGTTAAGGATGTCCATACATATATAAAAGAGTAAACTGCGCTATGGACTATGTGCCCTACAACTTTTGGTAACAGAACTAGTTCCATGAAGTTCTCCATGCTTCTCTAGACCATAAAAAAACTTTTTAATTGGTTCACCACAGGCCAGAGAAGTCATTAGGCTAGATTGGGATGCTGATGAGGTGGGTTAAGCGATTCCAACATTGCCGATTGACTACATGAAAAGCCTCTCTTGATTTGCCATTGTGGATGGATCAGTTGATGAGCTGCTTGAGACATCCTAGTGTTGTTGCTGCTAGCTTCTTCCACCTGCTACAGTTGAATAGGGTGTTCGTGATCTTTATAGAACTAGAGACCTGTTGTATTATTGATATAATGCCCAAAGGGCATTGATATGGTATAGAGAAATTTCAAGGTGGTCCTAAGCAATATGAGCCGTTAAATTTTAGGGTGGTCCTAAGCAATATGAGCATCAATTAATGACGTTGTGAGGGTTAGTATGGATATTGTTGTGGTACAATTAAGGAAAACAATTATTGTACTCCCTCCGAAACATATTAATTGGCACTTCTCTAGTACAACTTTGTATTAAGGTTGTACTAGAGCAGCGTCAATTAATATGAATCAGAGGGAGTAATTTATTTGTTTCCTTCCAAGCCCGAGTATACAAGGAAAAAACAAAGGTAATTAGTACCAGTTTTTGTTTCCAACTAAATATTTGTTTTACTGGACATTACTTATCATGATGTCTCAGAAACAAACTAAAAAGTTTGGCACTTCCTGTCATATATGTTGAAGTATGCACATTTTCGTTCTGTAGATTGGGAGCTAAGAAGTAGAAAATCCATAGAATTTTTTTAATAAAAAAATAAATACTATTGTATTTGACAAAATCAATGAAAAAAGACAAAATATCATCCATATTTCTTTAACAAAAGCAACCATGTGTATTAGTGTTCTTGGACATTTTATTTTGTTAGAGCAGAAAGTGTACAACGTCACAGTGAGAAGATTTGTATAATTCTCACACAGACAAAAACTTACATGTTCCTAGAGTGGCATGTCTACATTTTCTTTTCTTTACTGGCTTACTCAGACTGATGTTAATAAATATATCAATGATTATTACATATGCAATCTTGACAATTCTAATGATACTGTTTCTAACGTGTATATACTTTTTTTTCCAAGGGTAACATGTATACATATGATAGAACTTGTTCATCTTCATATGGTAGGTACGGCACATACACATACGTGAGGAAAATATATATGTAGTTTTTCTTTTTGAGAACAAACATATATATAGTTACAGGCACGTATGTAATGCACCTAACGTACATCCATATGGTAGGTATGTATATTCAAAGTAAGGGAAACAATCATGTAAACATTCCTTTTTGACAAGTAGTTGCTATAATTAGAATATTACGTGCGGTCGAAAATACCTTCAACAAATGGATGGCTCAGATGAAATATTCCTCTTACCTCTTGGGAGGTAAGAGGGACCATCTTAAAAGAGCTCGTTGGGTATAAGATTTAAGGGACACAAAGGACACAAAGTGACTGGAGTATAACAACAATAATACACGTAACCTCAACTTCAAATGCAAGTGATATGCATTATGCAATAACATTATGGCATGTCCGGGAACCGTTCAGCTTTGGTAAATCCTCAAACCCAAGCTCTCATTCGGCCACTCATCAAAATACTACCAGACTTTGGGCAGGCGTGCGTCAGCAAACTTCACTCAGGCAGGCCTTAAACACTGGGTCTTGACGGACGATGTCAGGACGTACCAGTTTGTGGCCAGCGACATGGGCAAGGGCGACCCCTAGTCAACGGCTTTGGGATCCGGAATCAAGGGCAAGGATCACCGCGTGGAGTGAGGTGACGGTGGCCGCGATGACGGGCAGACCAAGGAGTAGCAGGAGTTCACGTGAGTAAGTGGAGACAAGCGGAACATATCAAACAAAATGAAATAAACGAACCACCGAATAATTAGGTTAACTATAAAAAAAGATCTTGGCAACAGAGGGAAGGTGAAGCCAATCAAGCTCCTAGAGGCCTTGGGAGTCACGGCGGCAGGATCCAACACCAAGTAGGGCACCCGTTTGACGATCATGAACAGAACAAGAGTCAAACTAGAGTATGACCCAACAACTAGAGTCAACAATTTGACCACTAGAAATGAGCTACATGGTAAGGCGAGGAACATGAGCAACAACAGGAACATGAAAAGGCGAAGTGCTGAGAATGCCTCAGCCATTTAACAGGAGGGAGGTACTATCAGCGGTAAGAACATGAACATGAGAATCAAGAGGTCGAATAGAGGACAAAGTAGATGAATCATGAGTCATATGAAAAGATGCTCCAGTATCAAGAATCCACGGAGATGTATCTGCATGTGTAGAATGTGGTCCCATAATGCCAGAGGAGTCGGGAGCAGAACCAACATAACCTGTAGATGGAGACCAAAAGACGCAACTAGCACATGTCGAAGTCGCAAAATTTCCTTCTCGGCCAAGGGCTCAACTGAAGAGATCGATGTAGACGCACCCGACAATGCAGAACTGGAGGCAATAAGCATGTCGCGAAGTTGTGCAATCTCCTACTCAGTGAAGGACACGACTCGAGTAGTTGACGTAGCAGCACGGGGAGACAAGCGGCCATCACCACCGCCTGCGGAAACTATTAAAGGAGACCGTGTAGCATGATCAATATCGTCTGCAGAAGTCGGTGGAGATAAGGTTGCATGCAGACAAGCACCAAGGGAAGGCTCATGTGCAAGGTGTAGTTGATGGAGCGATATGCACCAACACCACTAGTGAAAGTCGCGAGAGGAGTTGGTGTAAAGCGACAATCACCATGTGCGGAGGTTGCAAGAGGAGCAACGTTTACGAGTCGAAGAGTCGTCGAGTCGTTCCAAGGTTGAGACTCATAGACTAATCGTGACTAGTCTAGACTAGTGCGAGACTAGTCGACATGGTACTGTAGCACTGAACTTACAGTACATAACTACTAATACCTAGTAGTAGTATGTAGTATTACACTATATAAGTATACAAGTACAGTATACAATACAAATGAATGCATGGGAAGTGGATGAAGAACCTGAGGTTGTGCCAATTGCAATATCCAATGGCCAGGGCCTCTGCTTCTCCACAAACCAGCAACAACAGTCTACAAGAGATAAAACCAATCAAATATGCACTATCAAACAACAGTCCAGCACAGCAGCACTAGCATAAAAAACAAGTTCAGAACTCCATAATCCATATGCAATTGCAAACATAGCAGAACACCTTAGTGTGACAACTTCACAAGACCAACATAAGGTTCAACATGTAGTCCAACATCAAGGTCTGAATTACAAAAGAAAGGTTCAACAACACCACAAGCAACAAGTCCAGTCCAGCAAAAGAAATCTTGTAGCCTTAGCCCTCAAATCAATCCAGATCTATATCCAGCTGAAAATCATGGTCTATATCATTCGCTCGTGTAGGGCCATCATTGTCTTCGCCATTGGTCTCCATGTCACTATCAATATCTTCAGCTTCCAATTCATCCCGCAAGTCTTCATCATGGACAACCACACTTGTCCTTCGAGTGTAAAAGATATTAGAGCTAGTGGGAGCACTAGACTTACTGAAATCACCACGAGCCCTCCTTGGAAGATGGTGTCCACTTAGACCAATGGTCGCGCGAACGGCCTGATCAACATGGGACCAAAGTAGTGGATTGTCATGGTCCATAGCGTCATTTTGATGAACCAATTCAGCAGTAACATCAACCCATTCATTATCCCATTGAAATTCTTCTAGGATAAGTGCATTAGCCCTCTTTCCTTTGGAACCTTGCTCGCATAACTTCTGAAACCTAGTTGTCATTTGCCGGTTGTATGAGACATATGCTAGCTTGTTCAATCTCTTATACTCCAAATAGTTTCTTCCTTTGGTATGGATCTGCAAGCAAATCCTTTTGTGAGAAGCTGCTACAACCTGCAATTATCTATCAAACCATCCAATTGCTAGTTACTTACATGAGAAAATGCACTCCAATTGCGCTCACAGCCAGACGATGAACAACATAGACTAATGATCCGATTTGCAAAAGATTGGAGGTCATAAGCAAGGCCACCATATGCATTCCACCAAAGTACTACAAAAATCAGCAAGTAGGAGTTGAAACAAGCAAGTAGAAGTTGAAACATAGAATCAAGAAGATAAGCTACAAGCTGCAACAACATAGATACTTACGAGGACTCTTTTTCTCGCGGTCTTTAATTGCCATTTGCTTGGTGAAACATTCACCCTCCGTCCACTCATAATCATCAGCCAATTTACTTATCTTGGATTGTAGTTCATCATCGGTCACCATCTTCCATAGCACATCATTGAACATTGAACGCAGCCGTGCAGCTAGTCTTTTGTTAGTCTCCTTCATTTTAAAGAACTTGATGGGGTTCAAAAACATTGCAGCCCCATGTAGCTTTTGCTCCATCTGGTTATCCCACCTCCTGTCAACAATTGCTAGCACTTGACTTTGTAGGCCTGGCCTTTGTGACAATGCATCCGTTATGTGTGTCTTCGCAACATCCATGGCTGCCCAAATTTCGGGCATTGCTGGACTGTCATCACCATAAACAATCCTCAAAGCAACAAGAATGGGTTGTGAAGCTCTCATGTAGTTCTCCGTCGATTGCCAAAACGTCACAGAGAGCACAGTATTTTCAGCCATCTTCCCTGGTGGAGTGAGCTTCAACTTGTTTGCATGCCATTCTGTGCTAACAAATATTGCTTTCAAATGTTGGCGTTGTTTCCACATGCTGGCCAATGTGACGAAGGATGTTGCAAAACGAGTTGCTCCAGGCCTTACAAGATCTCTCTTGCCATTCAAGCTTCTCATTTGATCAAGAATCCTACCATGGGCATAAATAAATCTGGTTGTTTTCTTTGCTTTAACAATGCAATCACTGAACTCTCTTATCTTCCCAATGTCCTCTAGCATAAGATTCAAACAGTGGGCAGCACAAGGTGTCCAACACAAAGATGTATACTTATCCATTAGAAGTCTCCCGGTTGCCTTGTAGTTGGAGCCATTGTCGCTAACGACCTGGATTACCAATTCAGGCCCAATTGCCTCAATCTGTTCACTCAATAATTTTGCTACCAATTCAGCAGTAACAAACTCAGAAAAAAGATTGCATGTCCCTAAGAAGAATGTACCTTCAGGGCTATTGGCGAGAAAATTGATCAAGTGTCGCCCACTCATGTCCGTCCAACTGTCGGACATGAGAGTGCAACCATACTCCTTCCATGCCAATTGATGCTTGGCCTTCAATGTGTCAGTCTTGAGCTTTGCCTTCTCAAGTAATGGTACCCTCACATCATGGTAAGAAGGTGTGATATAATTTGATCCATACTGTCCTATAGACTCCAATAGGATCTCCCAACTTCTCGAATTGATAATATTGAGTGGAAGGCAATTCTCATAGAGAAAGTCAGCTACATGACCATCTACAACATCTTTTTGTTCTTTTGTCTTTGTTCCATAGTCCTTCATGTTTAACTGAGTGCTTCTTGTGCTATGCCTCTTAGCAACCACCTCCTCTGGTGTCTTCCTAACCTCATCCGCAATTGATTTGCTTTTCCTCTTTGCTGCCACGGGCGTCGTCACAATAAAACAAGACTTCCTTTTCGTGGACGCTGCGGTGTTGTTCGATGCCCTTGAACTTGCTCCTGCCTCCTTCTCTCCTCCATCTGCATCAGTTGCTTCAACTTCATCCCCATCAAGTTGCATGGCTTTGAACTTGGTTGAGTTGGTCTTCATGTACAAATGCATCTCTTTCCTGATCTCATCGATTGCTTTCAGACACATTAACACCTCTGTGTAACCCCCACCAAGGTGCTTCTTCATCCTTAGCACTCCAGAAGAGACGTTTTTGCCACACAAAACACACTATAGTGTCAATTTGTCGTTCAGATCAGGCCAAAAGGCATACTTCCATGCTGGGTCCTTGCTCCTAGTTGGCTTCCTAGCAGGATCCTTTGATGGATCATAATCCTCAGCGGCTTGAGCTGAAGCGGCTGCTGAGCACACTGTCTGAGATATCTCTGGTCCTGTAGACATTGAACTCTAGCTCTCCTCAAACCTAAGGATGTTGAATTGAAACAAGCAAACCTAAATCAGGAACCAGCCAAGGAACAAGCAATAGAGGAACCAGATGAGGATAGGAGAAAGGAGGAATTACTTGCAAAGGGAGGATCCAGGAGCAGATGAACCAGCCCAGGAACCAGCAGAGATAGGGCTCGATCTGGACAGCAGATCCAGTGAAGAGGGAGAGCTCCAGAAGAGTGGGCCGGATCCAGCGGAGGAGGAGAAACAACGGAGGGTGGGCGTCGCGATTCTCCTTGCCACCGCCGGCGGCGGCGATGGGTGGCGGCGGTGGCGGTGGGTCAGTGGGTGCTGGCGGCGCCGTGTCCTAGCGGAGGCAGCTCTCTCTGGAGCGAAACTAAAACCTAGCCATGATATTTCTCTCCCACGGGATCGTGGGCTGAGCGCCTCTCTTTTATCCCCTCCAGGTCACTCGCCTAAAAAAAAACTGAGTCATTCGACTTAATGTACACGACTAGTCCAGACTAGTCTACGACTAGTCTCTCGACCGCTCGACTCGTCGAACTAGTCTACATGAGATTTGCAGTCGACACCACAGTTGCGACTCATAGACTAGTCCATCGACTAGTCCTTCGACTCGTAATCAGTGAAGAGGAGTCGCTGAAAAGCGACGATCGCGGCTTGCGGAAGGTGTCAAATGGGACGATATCACAGGTAGACAAGCATTAAGCACCGAGGAAATGCTCGTGTATGGAATGGGATAAATGTATGGAATGCCGTCGAGTCAGATATGCGTAGTTGATGAAAACATCATATTTTTTGTACCTCTTTTTTTTACTCAGCAAACTAGCCAATCAACCCAAATAGCCGAGTCGCCAATCGCAGGAGATAGAACATGGAAGCAACGACAAACCAAGAGGAGTTGTGGATTGGACCTGGGCGGAACGGGGCATGGGCGACCAAGAGGCAGGGCCGGGACCGATCGCCGTCGGCTATGGTCGGGAATGGTGGGCGGAGGCTGTGGCCAGGAATGGCGCAATAGTGACGAACCAGAAGGGGCAGCGGACTAGAGGACCAGTTAGGGTGGCGCTGGCGCACCAGGTCATGGTCGATCGAAGCAACAAATGGGCACCAGATCAGGGCGACGCTAGGAGGGGCGGTAGTGCACTAGATTAGATTGGGACGATCTTAACCTGGGCAGGGACCGGGCGATGCGACACAGATGGAGCGACAAAAGGTGAGAGTGGACCTGGTGGAGGGTAGCAACAGTTGACTCGGCAGGCCAGCGACATGGTTCGAAGGTGGTGAGTTGGGGCAGCAGTAGCCGGGAAGTATACCGGCAACAGAGGAAGGACCAGCGTCGACCGGGAAAAAGAGGATGGTGGCGTGATGGGAGGATCACATCATGAGTTGCACGTGGGAAAAATTAACCCATGCTCTCATACCATGTTAGGAAATATGCAACTTGTATATCCTGGGGGCCAAAGGTCAGTTCATATACAGTGTACATGTGGAAAATATGCAGAAAGCCCCTTATACTATGGGGAAACTATACATGCTACATTGGAACACAATATAACTCTAGCCTTTTCTTTGGTTCGGTAGTTAATCATCTAAAATCCAAGGGAGGCTGGCATGCATGCCATACCTATACCCATACAGTGCCAAGCATGTGGCAGACTCATTTTTGGATTAGCGAAGGGAAGAAGGGGCCTAAGCACGTCATATGACGTACACTTGAGTGGCAAAGGAAAGCTCTTTCACTTCACCGCCCCCATGGGGGTGGTCCATAGGGTTCATAACTATCCCTCTTACTACGGGGCGCCCGCCTATTCTGTGTCGCCCTTAACATTCCCCACTTATTAGTGGCATGCTGGGCAAATTTCGTCAACTCTGAAGAATTGATCATTGCTTTGGAAAATTGTACTACGCCTCGCCTAGATCCGCTGATATACCGTTCGGCACCGCTCTACGCGCTCATGTTGTGGAGTTCAGAATTGGAGTGGTGCGGAATAGGCCCTAAAAAGAACCCAAATTGTGGAGTCTTGACCCTCCAAAAGGGATGCCCTTGGATTGTTTTTTGTACAAATCCCTTAAATGGCAAATGAGAAACAAATATGGGAGATCGTTGGAGATGCCGAGTAACCCCGTAAAAACTAAAGACGCGTCTCGTGCGCTGCCCCGCATGGGCGACCCACAAGGCAACCCGATGTACATGTTGAAGTGTATATGTGGATTGCCTAGCCCTTTCCATCAGTTTGTACTTTTGGTTGCGTTGGCTAGTGCATGAAGCTTAACCTGGTATCAGAGCTAAGGTCTTGAGTTCAAATCCTGGCTTTCGCAATTTATCTAAAATAATTGTTGTTGCCCCCCTTTGTCCATGTATAGGCCTCTTGAACCATACCTTTGAGTCTATGCACGTGTTGATTTCCCGCGTCACACGTGAGAGGGGGTGTTGAAGTGTATATGTGGATTGCCTAGCCCTTTTCATCAGTTTGTATTTTTGGTTGCGTTGGCTAGTGCATGAAGCTTAACAGTACAAACCCTAGAGACCCCCTCACCCCTCCTTCCCGCTTCCCGTTGGCGGCAACACGAACTATGGCGCCACTCTCTCAACGATGTCATTGTCCATTGCTCCACCTTTTCTGGTCGACATCGCCTCTCTTGGTCGACGACAGCCGCAATGGACGGGTGAGGTGCTTCATGATAGGGAGTAGTGGCGATGAGCGGCTTTGCCGCCAAAGGTGTCGAGCTGCGGTGCTAGTCCTTCGATAGCTACGACGTATACTAGCACTGGCCTTGACTTTGGAGAAGCGAGATCTTGATAGTGACCTTCGGCGAGTGGAGCTTGGGCCCTCGCGTGCATGGCAGGGTTGCGTGCTCGCAGTTAGCCTCAGATTCGGGGTGGTAACTGGGTTCCAAAGGCCACTTGTGTCTGAATGTTGTAGCTAGATGTGTGGGCTGGGTGGTGTAGATCCTTTGGTGGTCTTGGCCTCTTGCATTGCGCCGGCTGCAGGCATCCGTGGCGAAGGGTGGTTACCGCAGTTTGTGGAGCTTGTTAATATTTCGTGCGAGGTTGTCGCCTTGTGCATTGATAGCGCTCTGCAAATTTGGGCATCTTTGCCCCAGATCAAAGCTGGTTGATCTACAAGTTCTCATGCAATGAGGTTGCCACCTCGCGTGGTGTTGTGTGTCGCCCTAGGATCTGCGGCATGTGGTGACCTCTGTTGGAGGGAGATGGTGGGCTAGCAAGGTTTCAGGCTGGCATGGTACTAGGCGGCGATGTGATTTTGCCGTTGTATCTTTGTGCGGTTGCGTGAGTGGTGGTAGTGGCGCTCTGAGCAAAATACCTACCTAACGTTTGTCGATGACGTCCTCGGATGCCGTTGCTTCCTTGGTGGCGTTATTGAAAAGCACCGATTCACCTCCATTCCTCATGGTCTAGTCCTCCGAGTGAAAATCTAAAGCTGGCTTGCTGGATTGGATGAGCTACGTCACATCCTCTTTGGAGGCGTTGTTTCTTGGAAGTATGAACTCCGGTTGGCTTGCATGCGGTTGGCATATGCTTTGGCTCTAGCGACAACGTCCCGTTGTGGCTATCTTGGATGACAAGGGTTGCGGACCGCGGAGGATTCTGTGTTGTGGTGTCTTGGTTGCATGGTGTCGGTGTTTCGTAACCGGCAGTCCTTTGCACCATCGGCTGGATCTCTTGCATGCCCTTTTGGCCCTGCTGGGGCCATCTCCCAAGTCCCAACTTACCGGAGGCCCTCTTCTATTTCTGCCTCACTCGTACTTTTGATACATATTTATCTGATCTTCACATGAGCTGGAATTTGCACTTTATTTGGGCCATCACATCACTCTTTTTTGTGAGGAACATCTTTCATTTGTTTTGTTAGGGACATTTGGTTTCATGAGTTTTGTGTACCTTATTAATGTTGCATCCTTTTATTTGCTTTGCTGCTTTGCTCTCTGAGTTGTTACTTAACAGTTCGTCTATGATTCTACCTTCTCTTGAAATAGGTATGAGAATATGCAGTCTCATACTACTACCTCTGTTTCACTGTATCTGTCTATGGCCTACCAATGAAGCACTACGTCTGAAATGGAGGGGAAAAAAGATTATTGACTAAATATTTTTGTCAGGTGTGCAAGCTGCTTACTGGGGAATGCTTGAAGAGGGACGAATAACTCAATCTACAGCAAATATTTTAATGAGATCAGTTGATGAAGCTATGGATCTTGTCTCTAGCCAATCATTATGCGATTGGAAGGGTTTACGGTCCAGTGTTCAGTTCCCAAATTACTATAGGTTCCTTCAGATGAGCAGGTTGCCACGAAGGCTTGTCACATACTTCACAGTAGAAAGACTGGAGTTAGGATGCTACATCTGTGCGGCATTTCTCCGTGCTCACAGAATTGCGAGGAGACAACTACATGATTTTCTTGGTAATATCCTTGACACTCTTTAATGTTGTGCTGAGCTAGTTTATGCCAATTATTTGGCCTAGAAAGTCCAGAAAACGTACAAAAGAAATTTCTGTCTCGGTAGTTGGCGCTTATATGAGAAATGCTATGTGCGTGAGTGTTAGAACATATTCCTGGTATGCTGTCCATTGTTGTAGTTCATAAGTGGGAAAAGCAAGTGGTTCTTACCTTAAGCAGGGTTTGCTTTCCTGTAGAGCCAGTCAGTTACGGCATATAGTGTTCAAATGGGTGAGGTCTTGATGGTGTGATATATCTTTCATTGCAAAATTACTTGGGATAGCAAGATCTGACGGTCCAAATGATTTTACCTTGTTATGGATAGACCCGAGCCACTTTTCTTTATTTTGCAATTACCATGAAAAGCCTGTTGGAAATCACCTTTTTGCACTTTAGTGGATATTGGATATTCCAGATCAATCTACTTCATCAGTTATGATTATCTTCCTAAGTTTGCTTGTTCTTCAGGTGATAGTGAGGTTGCAAGAATTGTCATTGATGAAAGTACTGCTGCGGGGGAGGAAGCTAAAAAGTTTCTGGAAAATGTTCGTGTTACATTCCCTCAGGTTGTGGTTACAATGTGATTCTATCATTTGACTCAAATTATTGTGGATTCCTTAGCCTCATGAAATCTCGATATATTCGTTCAATTAGCAGTTTTTTCAGAAAAACTTGAGGACGAAAGCACATTGTCTGAGCTAAAATGGGACTAGTGCAGCTTCGTGCACATCTAGATCTTTTTTTTTGCTGGGGCTGTTACCTAGATTCTAAAGCCGTTTCAACACTTTTCAGGTGCTTCGTGTATTAAAGACTCGACAAGTAACATATGCGGTATTGACACACTTGAGTGAGTATATTCAAGACCTCGGGAAGACTGGGTTGCTCGAGGAGAAGGAAATAGTCCATCTCGATGATGCTTTGCAGGTAGTTGGAACGTAGGATTTCATTTCTTGTTGCCAAATGAATGTAATCTAATCTCTCTGATTTCAGTTTACAAATCACAATATACTAACTTTGGTTAGTTGATTCACTTGGCAGACGGACTTGAAGAAGCTAAGGAGGAATCCACCACTGGTGAAAATGCCAAGAGTTAGCGAACTTCTAAACGCTCATCCTTTAGTCGGTGCACTGCCTGCTGCCGTTCGTGATCCGTTGTTAAGTAATACGAAGGAAACAATCAAAGGACATGGAACAATTCTTTACAGAGAAGGCTCAAGGCCGGCTGGTATATGGCTTGTTTCAACTGGAATAGTGAAGGTATGTTTCTGCCTCGCGACCACTTTATTACATTTTCAGTGAAGTATATACTTTCCCACTCTGCCTGGTTCAATAATGAACGTACACCCCCCCCCCCCCCCCCTCCCTTCTCCCCCTTCCTTTTTTGTTGACAGTGGACAAGTCAGAGACTATACAGCAGGCATTCTTTGGATCCAATTTTGTCACATGGAAGCACTTTGGGTCTATATGAGGCATTAATTGGAAAGCCTTATATTTGTGACATTATTACAGAATCAGTGGTGCATTGTTTCTTCATTGAAGCTGAAAAAATAGAGCAATTGCGCCAGTCTGATCCTTCTATTGAGGACTTTATGTGGCAGGTATCCTCTCATAATGCTGCCTACCCGTGTGCTCACTAACAATTTTGGCTCTTTAGAAGTTTTGTGCAAGGCATTATCCTTTCTATTTTGTTGCTTCCTTCTTGATTCTGTGAGTGGGATGAAGTAGTCATTTTTTTTCTGTTGTTCTTAGTAAGGTTAAAATTCTGCTGGTTGCTGATCAAGAATCTTGTAAACCTGTAATGGGCAGGTGGGTGCGTGGGTGGCAGCCTTTATTCTACCAAGTTTCTCTTAGAGTTGCTTCTAATTTTGACACTAACATCAAGTATGAAAGGGTTCACAAAAAATGAGGAAAAGCAAATGTGGCATGTTCTTTTGGACCCAGTCTGATGACTCGAATTGTCATGTGTGTACTGCACTAGTCCAAGATTATTACATCAGACGAATAGTTAAACAGTCTCACATTCTACTAAGCAACTACAGATTGACCTTATGGTTAAAATCTTCCAAACCGGGCCTTACAGGATTAACATTTCCGTGTCAGAAACATATCATAAAAATGACTGCCCGTAGTGATATGCCAGAGGATATAGAGCACATGTACCCTACTGGTGTTTTACCCTAGTCCATCTTTAACTCCAAAACCAGTGACATAAGTAATTGATTTATCAAATGGAAAACTCATTACCCTCAGTCTCTCCACCAACTAAGTATGCATACAATCACATTAGTACAGATCCAATAACTTGGGCAAATAAGAACACTTCATGGCATGTTACCAAACACAGCACATGCCAAAGCCTAGTCCTTATAACCCCTATGCCGAGGCTACCAAGAAATCTTCCACAAGCAACAACTACGCAACAATGAGGTGTAGAGGAGCATAGTCTCAAATGGACGCCTCCGTCGGGGGACTCGCATCTCATCACCGGATTTGACCAATGATGTTAATTCTAGATTTTCACCCGGGCAGCATGTATTTGCGCCCCATAGCCACAACTTCAGGAAGGGACGCCACAAAACGTGCCATCTCTAGGCCAGAAAGCCGGACCTAGGTTTCACCTTTGCATAGCTAGTAATGGTACGGCTGATTGAGCCCTCAATGACAGCATTGCCGGATCTAGTCAAAATATTGTATCACCGCCCCGTCTGATTACTACCATCACCACCACCAATGGCACTATCACCACCACTCCTCAGATCCGCCTAGCGGATCACGCCTGCTGCCAAAACGGATACTGATGCCATTGAGAGGGGAAAACTGAGGGACCGCCCAAACAGTTTGTAAGAGGGCCTCGGGAGGATACGTGCGGAGCTGCAATGAAATTGGAAAGAGATGACCGCCTCACGGCAAGATCAAAGCGACACATCGAAAACAGCCTATTGCTGGCACCAACTGCCGAAGTTGGCAAACTGCCGCGATCTCCACCCACCACCAATGGATCCTTACATGCAGGCTGCCCCACGATTTGGAAGTATCATGCCGCCTTGGATCACCTCTCACCTGTGCTTTGGGCCTCCCACCCCACATGTTCAAAGGCCAATAGAGGAGAGGCACTGACGGGAGGATGAGGAAGGAGAATACATGCCACTGCTGGGGGTAAGAGGGAGGCCACCACTCATGACGGCGCGGTGAAGATCTGGTCATTTATAAGTAGCATTATATCAAAAACATATTTGAGTCCAAAGATGTACCAATAAGGCTTGTGGAAGGACAACTTTCGTGTGCTATGGCTTTTGACCTAACGGCCTCCGTTTGCTGGAATCAGAATAGTTGAGAACAAACTGGCGAACGGGTGTGTAACGTGTGGGAATCTGCCAAACAGTTCGGGCTAACTAGTTGATTGCTCGTGGCCTATTTTTGATTTGCAACTAATAATACTTCATAAGCAGGGTTAGAAACAGCAATATTAACTTGAATATAAGTATCCTATTTATCATCTCGTAGGTTCTATCTAGCTATATTTGCTGATGTTGGCCTTCGATTTCATCCATAACTAATTCTCATGGTTTCGCAAGTAAACTCACATTTCCAAAACTACTTGAAAACTACGTCCAATGGAGTGTGGTGGTGTGGCCTTAATTTCTGTGGGAGCTACTGTTTGAATCTAGAGTAATGTATCGAGCTGGGTCCCCAGGATACCGCGTCAGACTTCATGACTAGTCTCGACTAGTCAAGTTGTAGCAAGCGAGTGGCTATTACGAATGCCGTAGTAGTCAATTGCTAATATAAGTGTATATTACAATTAGATTTGAAGGCATGGGAAGGAGCAGATTGGGCAGTGGAGCAGAGGAAGGGGGAAGCAGAGTTCCTGCAGCGGGCGGAGATGCGGAACCGCGCGGAGCAGAACAGCAACAATGGCAGTAGCAATGACCACAGAGGGGCGCAAGGGACAGTGGCAGCAGCGGCCTGGTGAGAGGCGGCTGGTTTTGGAGTGTGCCGTGCGAACAGCTAAATTTCCAGGGCAGAGCCTTACGCTCCACGGGCAAACCTAACAAGTGGGCTTTTCGCTCTTTTTTTTTCTGAAATAAAGACTCACTATTCGTTTGACTCAACAACCTAGATGAAAATACTTGATTTGACTAGTCGAGCAGTTGATTGACTATCCCCACGAGTCGAATCAAAGTGCTGAGTCTGACACCCAAGCAGCGACTAGTAGACTAGTCGTGCAACTAGTCTCGGTTAGTCGAGCGACTCCTAGTTACGGATCGGATAAAAATTGTTGACACTCTGAAGTGGTTGGAATGCGACCCACAGGTTAAACTGAGGTGTTTCCAACAGCTAGTCCTAACAAGGATCCTTCTGGATCGCGATTGCATCCCCACAATGCTGGGACACTTCAAACGTGACATCCATCTATAATGACTTGTAGATGGTGCATTTCCAGTGAGGGCCTCCTCGTTGTATCGAATTATCAATACCCGTGCTCGGCATTGACTTGTGAAACTTAAGCGGCAACCTGAAAGTTATCAGCTAGAACAATCAATGCACTTGCTTGGACTTCTCTTTCATCGTGGGATTAACCCACTACTACTGCTCCAATAGGTCTTGTATGTAACAATGTTCCCTTCTCTTCACATAATTTGTATCTGATGGACAATAGGTCTTGTATGTAACAGTATGTAAGTTCCCTCGTGGAGAAGGGAACATTGTTACATGCAAGACTTTCTCGTCATATATTATGATCTTCCTTTCTCTTTTGCTTGGACTCAATGTATTAATACTGATACTGAACTTCCATCGTGGGACAAACCCATCACAACTTCTCCAATAGGTCTTGTATATGTCACATAATTTGTATCTGATAGCCCTTAATCATCCATACGCTGAAATTACAGGAAAGTGCTCTAGTTATTGCAAGGATTTTGCTCCCTCAGATATTTGAGAAAATGGCAATGCGTGAGATGAGGGTTCTCATTTCAGAAAGATCTACCACAAACATCTACATTAAGGGGGAAGAGATTGAACTCGGGCATAATTACATAGGCATCTTATTGGAAGGATTTCTGAAGGCAGAGAACCAAACACTGATCACACCTCCAGCTGTGCTGCTGGCATCAAACACTGATTTGAACTTTTTTGGCCTGGAGTCTTCAGGTTCTCTATATTTTGAGCAATCAAGCAGTGATTTTAAGCAAAAGCGATGGTTTATTTTATTTTAACAGTAATTGATCGCTGAAGTGCTCTCTTGTTTACAGCCATGAACCATATAGACTACTGCTATACTGCACCCAGTTATCAGGTGGAAGCTAGAGCAAGGGCCATCTTATTTGAAATAGGGAGGCCAGATACAGAAGCCGATCTGCAAAGAAGTGCGTCGTTGCTTGATCCGACCATTGGACCACCACGTACACAGAGCAAAGAGCATGTCGGTTTGCTCAGGTGGCCGGAAAGTTTTCGCAGATCCAAAGGAGCTACAAGCTTAGCTGAAATCAGAAATCAGCCTGGTAGCTTCTCTGCTAGAGCCTTGCAAGTCAGCATGTATGGCAGCATGGTACGTACGTATGACTCTTTTCTTTCCATTTGTTGATCTCATGGTTAGTTACGGTTTCTGACAAACTCAACTGAAAAACTGGATCTACTCATTTGTAGATGGATGGCATGCGCCCTGCTCGGCGACAACCGAGGTTTGATCATGTGGAAGGAAACCAGAAGCACAGCAAGTCGTATCCAAAGGTGCCTTCAAGGGCAGCCGACACGCGGCCACTGCTCTCGGTGAGGTCGGAGGGCTCCAATGTGATGAACAAAAAATCTGCTCCGGCTCCCGCTCCAGCTCATGCACTTGCTCCTTTTCCGCCACTAGCATCAGGCTGGCAACGCAGGGAGATAGCGGAAGATGACAACTCGAGCGACGAGTCTGTGGAGGAAGAAGTTATTATCAGAGTGGACTCTCCCAGCATGCTCTCTTTCAATCCACCCTCCGGCCCACCGCAAGGCAACTGAGGGATGCAGCATGCACCGACATTTTATTTTTTGTTGCATAATAATTGTTGTGATCAATGGCAGCATGCTGTTTGTATATTAGAATATGTGTAAAATGCACGATATGTGTAAAGTGGTAGCAAAAGGTTGTGGCAATTCAACGTGTAATTTGGTGGAACTGGAAATAGTTTAGGTCAGACTTGCTAGTGCGGCGGTGACCGGCGGGCGGCGGCCCTTCTCGCAGGCGGGGCAGTGTACGTTGGGTGGAGACCTTGGCTACGGACGATGGTGCTAGGGCGTTGTGTAGTGCGGTTGCTCGGCGACCGGAGTTGCCGGCTGCCATAGGCAGCTCCCCATCTGGATCTGGGATGTCTAGATTTTTTTTTTGTGACAGTCTCGCCAAGCTTTATTCATGTAACCATAATGTTTACAGGTACAAAAAGAAGGTCGCTGGGCTGGCCAAACCATACATGGCGGCCAAACCCTAATGATAAAGCATGCTTAGCGAGATTGTGAGCCTCGGTATTCGAGGCTCTATGCTTGTGAACTATATTACAAGAAGTAAACGAGGTCGAATGGTCTATGATTTCACGAATGATAGCTCCACACTCCGCTGCTGATCCTTGCTTTGTTCCGTGCACCACATTCTTGCAGTGGGATCCTTAGTATGCTTTGGGCGTCATAAGGATTAAAGGTGGCCCGTATCAGATCTTCTCTCCAAGTGGCTGAAGTGGCATCAATTAATTCTGAAACTAGTTCAGGCGGGTGAGCAACCATCGCGTTCAAAGGTCGTTTAACTCCCTCTCGGGGGAGCCAGTTATGCTCCCAGATCTTTGTTTCTTCTCCAGTTCTAACTCTTCGAATGATGTCCCGCCCGTGTAGGATCGCGCGCCATACCTGAGAGGGATGACCGCCTAGGCCTGCTTCTAAAATGCTCGTGGCGGGAAAATAAACTGCCTTCAAATTTTTTGCACTGAGTGTCATTGGCTCCTAAAGGAGCCGCCACACTTGCCTCGCCAAGAGAGAAAGGTTGAACAGCTCCATGTCACGGAAACCTAGGCCTCCCAGATGTTTCGGTTTTGTGCACACGTCCCAAGAGACCCAACATGGCTTTCTCCTTCCTCTCTTACTGCCCCACCAAAACTGTCTGATTAGAGATGTTATGCTTTCACAAACTCCTCTTGATAATCTGAAATAGGCCATCGAGTAGACCGGGATAGCTTGTGCAATTGCCTTAATCAGAACCTCTTTGCCAGCATAAGATAACACCTTTTCCATCCACCCTTTAATCTTCTCCCAAACTTTATCTTTCAAATATTTGAAAGTGCCATTTTTTGAGTGTCCCACATCAGTGGGCATACCCAAATACCTCTCGCTAAGTTGTTCATTGTGAACGTTGAGCGTTCCCTTTATGCCATCCCGCACTGTTTGAGGGCAGCCCTTACTGAAAAAAATAGAAGATTTGTCATTGTTCACCCTCTGGCCAGACGCATTACAGTAGATATCCAACAAGTTTGACACTGCAACTGCTCCATCAATACTTGCCCTGAATAGCAGCAGGCTATCATCAGCAAAGAGAAGGTGGTTGACAACCGGGGCTGTCGGCGCCACCTTAACTCCCACAAAACTAGATGACTGGGAACTGAATTTCAAAAGGCATGAGAGGCCCTCCGTTGCGATCAAGAAAAGGTAAGGAGAAATTGGGTCTCCCTGTCGAATCCCTCTAGAAGGTTTAAACTGATCAAGTTTTTCACCATTGAACAATACTGCAAAAGAAACTGATTTCACCATCCCCATCACCAACTTTATCCATTCTGGGGCAAATCCCAGTTTGCCCATTATTGCTTCCAAATATGTCCATTCCAGCCTATCATAAGCCTTCATCATGTCCAACTTTAGGGCACAATGGCTATTAACCTTTAACCTGCTTCTTTTCATAAAATGTAAACATTCATAAGCAGATATGATGTTATCAGTAATGAGTCTCCCTGGGACAAAGGCTGACTGCTCCTCTGATATGATGTCTGGAAGGATTTGCTTGAGTCTATTTGAAACCACCTTCGAAGCTATCTTGTATAACACATTGCATAAACTTATTGGTCTGAATTGAGTCAGGAGAGTTGGATTCATTACCTTTGGGATCAAGACCAAAAAAGTATCATTAATGCATTCGGGACTCTCTTCCCCTCTTACTATTCTCAACACTGCCTTCGTTACCTCTTCCCCACAGACATCCCAGTGCCGCTGGTAAAAGTGGGCTGGGAACCCATCTGGCCCTGGTGATTTTGTCGGAAACATTTGAAATAAAGCTGTTTTTACCTCCTCACCCGTGTATGGAGCACATAGGATATCATTCATATGGTCCGTGACTTTCCTTGGCACATGCTCGAGTACTCCCTCCATGTTTGTAACTCCTTCTGAAGTGTATAAATCCTTATAGAAATTTGAGACCAGAATCTTTAATTCGGTCAGATCATCAACCACAACTCCAAGGGAGTTAGACAGTGCTTTTATCATATTTTTCCTCCTCCTCATACTGGCTCGGATATGAATTTTTTTTGTGTTTCTGTCCCCCTCCGCTAGCCAATTGATTCTCGATCGTTGCCTCCATAGCATCTCCTCTCTATGGTATAACTCCACTAGTCTTTCATTTATCTGTATCTCCTCCTGACTTGGTCCCACCCTTAGCGGCGCACTTATGAAGTTTTTCAAGCTCTTTCTTTAGGCCTTTGATCTCCTTGCGGACTGACCCAAAGGTGTCGACGTTCTGCTTTATATCTTCCACCCTACCACTGTGTTGGTTTGCAGCCCACTCTTCCACTATAGTTTCTTTCAGATTTCCATGAGATTCCCAGGCTGTCTCATATCAGAAGACAGGAGGAGCTCTGAACCTGTTACTCTCCCCCTCGAGCTGCAATAAGATAGGCCCATGATCCGAGGTCGCAGCAGTCAAATGACTGAGACAAGCCAATGGAAACTGGGCGCCCCACTCAGCCGACCCTAGAGCTCGATCAAGTCTGACTCTAGTGTATGTACCTCCTGTAACTTTCTTTTCGAAAGTCCAAAACCTGCCTTTGAAGCCAATATCCATCAGGTTGCAGCTATTCACCATGTCTCTAAATCCTTGCATTTGTGCATTGCTCCGCTGCCCAACCCCCTCATGCTCATCAGGCCTCAACACCTCATTAAAGTCTCCCATACAGAGCCATGGGAGGTCATATAAACCACATATTTCTTTGAGCTTGTCTCAAGTTTGGTGGCGAAGATGAGTCTGTGCCTCCCCATATACTATTGTTAGTCTCCACCAATCATCCACCTTGCAATCAACATGATACACAGAGTAGCCCAAAATCTCAACATTTATTGAATTATTCCAAAAAATTCCAATACCTCCACTCCTACCACTACTACTAATTGCATAGGCTTTATCATAACCTATGGAGCTAGCTAAACCTTCTATTCTTGCTTTCTCCAATTGAGTTTCAACAATACAAAGCACAGTAGGGGTAAATTTCTTCGCTAACTCACGAAGTTCACGAACTGTCGAGGCTTTACCCGCACCCCGACAGTTCCAACATATGATATTCATTGTGCCCGACGGTACTCCTCGGGGGAGCCCGCCGATGGTGCAACTGTGTTCTCTGTCCCTCCTGCGTTGGTTCCTTCTCCCAGCTCAGTCTGCGAGTTCTTCAACCTCTTGTTTCCTTTCCTTGGTGATACATAAACGGGGGGCATCGGAGGGACCCCCGTTGGTTTCGGGAGCGCCACCATAGCACTGTTTTCTCCGCCTTCCATGGGACACTGCTTGGCAGAGGACGCCGCAGCCAACAACAAAGTGTTATCCTGTGATGATCTCTTGAAGTTTGATTTTACCCCAGTAGGGTCAGGTTGCTGCTTCGAGTCTACACCCTTTCCCTCCTTGTCCTGCTGAAACTCTGCCACAGCTCCTACTCTACCCCCACCTCTTGATCGACCTGATGTACCACCATTACCGTGCCCTCTCCCCCCTCTGAGAGAACCTCTCCCAGAAGGCTGCGAGTACGTGACAGTCCTGCGCTTTACGATCATCCAAGAGCCCCACTTCTTGTCCTCTTCTTTCCAAACCCCCCTGCCACATTCCTCATGACTGTGCCCCATGATTCCACACACCTTGCAGAAAAACGAAATCTTCTCGTACTTCACCACAAGCATCCGGGTTCCTTCTCCTGCCACAGTCAATGGGGTGAAACGAGTCAAGGGTTTTGCAGTAAGAACCCTAGCTCTAACCCTCACATAGTCCCCCTCGTAGTAGAGAGTTGGTCTCATCTGAACCTCCTTGACTTTCCCTATTCTTCGGGCAAGCTGATCTACCACCGGTTCATAGCGGTAAACATCCGGGATCTTATAGATCTGTGCCCAGACATACAATCCATCTAGCACCACCGATTCTGGATCCGCCCTCCCATCATAGTCCTCGATCACCACCGCCAATCCTCTGAACAGCCATGGCCCTCCATGAACTACCTTCTTCCAATCCCCTAGGCAGAAGAACTTGAAGATGAATAAGTTTTCGCTAGCTTCTCTGAATTCCAGAGTCTGAGCCAAGCCCCATATGAAGTTCATATTATCTGAAAAGGCTGTCGGACTGAAGGCCCGATTGGTGTTAACCCTAGCAATTGCCATCCACCCCGCCTTCTCCTTGAAAGACTTCGCCTCCTCTGCCCCGATCACGACGTCGTCAAGTTCCTCATCCATCAGTTCCATGTTCTTGAGCATCTCCTCCAGATCGATCTCTTCTCTTCCGCCCTAGGCGCTGTTGCAGAGCTCGAAGCCGCCATGGCGAAAGAAACCGACGGTCCTTCCCAACCTGAGCTTTCTCCCTACACCCTCGGGATCCCCCGATTTGGTATTCAATTTCCAAGACGGAGATCTCCCGCCGGCAGTGGAGTCGCCAGCGGGGTCGCCTAAACCCTAATCGAGAGGGTAGCTTTGGATCTCTTTTGAGATGAGGTGAGGAGGATGAGTGTGCATCTGGGATGTCTAGATGGGGTGGCGCTAGCCTCTCTCGGGTGTGATGGCTGGTAGTGGGCTGGTGTCATGGGTTGGCCGTTGGTGTGGGAGTTTGACGTGGTCCTCGTGCCCGGGGTTAGTTGTTCCTCACGCGAGTTTCGGTGCCCTGTCGCCCTGGAGTCGGTTCACGGCTTTGCGTTGCCTCCGGCCAGACCAAGGTGGGAGTGTGTGGTTCGGTTTGGGGGTGTCCTCACATTATGACGTCAGTGAAGGGCCGTGGGGGTGACGGTGGTGGTCGTGGCAGCGCTGTGCCGACAGCGGATGGCTGTGGACTTGGCGTCGTCTGAGCTGATGCTCTACGGTGGTCGTTGACGGTGACAGAGTTGATTTTGGCGAATCTCAGGTAGGGGGTCACAAGCGTGGTAGCCTTAGTACGATGGTAAAAAGAGACGTGAGGTTTTACCTAGGTTTGGGTTCTCTCGAAGAGATAATACCCTACGTCTTGCTTTTGATTGTATTGATTGTGGATGGAGTACAGAGTGCAGGTGTTTCTACCACGAGATTGTCTACTGCTTGATTGCGTACTTCAGCCTTTACATGCCCTACCCCCAGTTTATATAGGTACCATGGGGTCTAGGGTTACAGCTATGTCGGCTATGTATCGGGTAAATCATGTTGTAGTCGACGCCTGAGTCCCTCGAGTTTGCGCCAAGTCTTCGGGAACCTTCTTTGTACACACCGTGGGTCTTCTAAGTGCGGCCCATTAGTAAACCGCCATGGGGGTCCTTGGCCCGGCCCACCTGGCCGGGAGACGACATGGTGAGTACCCCCTGGTCCAGGACACCATCAATAGCCTCTGAATCGGCCTTCAAGTCGAGGATACTCATTGATTTTTTTGAACTGCTCTTCATCTTCAATCGTCGGCCTTGAAAGCTGGTTCAACAATTCTTCTCGCCTCCGACCTTGAGGATCACCAAGGCTTATCAGAGTCCACACGCCGATCATCTGAGGAGCTCCTACTGGGTTGCCTCGCTTTTCATCGGGCGCCTCATTGTTGTTATTCTTACACCACACTTCGGGTGAATTTTTCCTGCACTGCGGTGCCATAGCTTTGAAGAGTTCCCGCGATAAGGCCGAGATGACGGTTCAGTCGTTCTCTGACAATTCTGACCAATTTCATCTGTCAGCCCACGCAACAGCAGCGCGCTGTCACTTTGGCTGCCATCATAATGTTGGGGTGTGGCTCGAGGCCTGTCGGTGTCAAAACCGGCGGATCTCGGGTAGGGGATCCCGAGCTGTGCATCTAGAATCAATGGGGAACATGGGATGAAGAACACGAATTTTACCCAGGTTCGGGCCCTCTCAAAGAGGTAAAAACCTACGTCCTGCTTGATTGTATTTGATGTGTATGATATGGTTACAGAGTCGATCTATCACGAGATCAGGCTAGCTAAACCCTAGGTTGATGGGGTGATGGATGTTGCTCTAGCCCTAAGACTAAAACCCCTTGGTTTATATAGACACCAGTAGGGTTAGGGTTACATGCGATCGGTTACAATGAAGGAAAGATCATGCTAAATCTTGACTTGGGGGGCACACCACGACTCCGAAGATCTCCTGTCTGGTCACGGTCCCACGCCCTAGTTCGGCTCCACAGTAGCCCATCAGTCTGACCCGTATGCAATGGGCCGGCGGCCCGAGGACCCCTCAATCCAGGACTCCGTTAATAGCCCCCGAACTAGCCTCCAATGCCGGGGATTATCATCTGGCGTGCTTCAATTCTTCGGCTTGCGAGGTGAGTTCCTTGCCTTTACTTGTATCGTTCGGAGCAGTGTTCCATGGCCGAATACTATCCTGATTAACGCCACCCAGCATGGTCCGGATCAATACTGCATTCGTACCAGACCGGTTTTGACAATCCGAATGTTTAGGACCTCACCAAAACATGGTGGGGCCTATCAGAGTTAATGCTTTCCTCGAGGCAAGGGCAAAATTTTGATTGTCGTGCACCTTTTTAGAAGGCGAATGGCCCAATGTCCCCTTTTTCGCAGTCCCGTCCTTTCAACCTTTAAGACGAAACGCCTACTTATAGATCCAAAAGTACGGGGAACGACTGACCCGTCCTCCCCCCAGAAGCCAACGCCTGAGAAATTTCAGACGCCATGACCGACGCCCCAGCCTCCTCTGCACGACCTCACGGTCCCCTTCTAGGTGACTAGGTGAGCTGCTCCGTCTCATGTCTTCAACTGAGCAATCTACAGACGCAAGGATACCTTCCTGTAGCGGATCTTGTTTCTGTTCGCGTCGGATTGATCTCCGTGGATGGCAAAGCGTTCACCGAGAACTTCCCTGCTCCAAGCAAGGAAGAGAGGGTATGTTTCGTGCCCTTTATTCTACGGGGCCTAGGCTTCCACATTCACCCCTTCTTATGGGGTTTATTAGAATTCTACGGGATCCAGCTCCACCACCTCACCTCGGTGTCCATACTGCATATTTCCGGTTTCGTGGCCCTCTGCGAGATATTCCTGAGCTGCAAAGCCCTCTTTGATCTGTGGAGAAAGTACTTCTGCCTCGTCCCTCATACCCGTGAGGGGTCAATCTTCGAAGTAGGTGGAGCAGAGGTGTGGCGGATTGCCGGGATAGGTTACCCCATTGGGACCCCACGAAAGGATCCCGAGGAATGGACCTCGGAGTGGTTCTATATTGAAGATGTTCCCCTCTCTGACCCAGTTCGGAGGGGACTGCCCGAATACTCGAGCGCCCCAAGAGCCCTTCCCAACTGGACAGCGCAGAGGTGCACCTTTTGGCCACCAAGATCCGGCTGCTAGCCCATAGCAAGCTGACTATGATCGAAATAATGGCCGTCGTCATAGCCCGGTGTGTACAACCCCTTCAACAGAGGGGGCATCCTCTATGGTGCTACAACGGGACCAGCGACGCGAGTCGCTACAAGCGACAAGGGCCAGACGATAAAGCGGCTATGGCCAAAATATTAGCCGACCTCTTCAAAGGAGAGGAGGAAGACTTTGCTCAATTGAGTATCCTGGAGGGTTGCTTCGGCTACAATCCGGCAGACTGGGTAAGCTTCAGCCCTTTGTCTGTAATTCGGAGATTAAGTCCGAACACTTACTGATTGTATCTTTCTCTTACACAGGGTTGGAGGCGTCGGGTCGAGTCCGTCCATTGCCCCTCTCCTCAACTGGAGAATTATTCCCGTGACGACGACCCAGGGTATCATGATGATCCGGAGACGTCGATTGATTTTGAAGACGGGGTCTTCTACCAGGAAAGCCTTGACGACCGACCACCCTGCGGCTCTTCCTTCCTCCACTGTAAGTGAAAGGAAGACCTCTTCCCAACCAGGGCGCTCGTCTCGCACTATCCCGAATGTGCTGACTTCTACTCCCAAGGGTCGCCGCACTGCGCGCCGAACAGCCGTGGGGGGAGCGCGGACTATGCCGACCTTGACCCATAATGGGGGGTCCAAGCGGAAGGCCTTCGCCGGAGCAGAAACAACCGCTCCCTCAGCTCAAAGGTAATGCGTTCGGAACCATGACAAGAGTTGTTCTTAATGTCTTTCCTCTGACGTTCGCTTAGCTCTACAAAAGAAAAGTACCACCACGCCAATCCGAAGACTCCCCGGGCGTGCCGAGGCGTGGGTCCAAACTTGGGCCTTCGGCGCAGGCTAGAGACCGCGCCGAACATGCAGCTCCTGGCGCACCTTCGGAGGATCGTGACGATGTCTCAGTTACCAACTCCGAAGTTGAGAGTGTGATGAGTTACTGCCGCCGGAGGGAAACCTTACGCCATGCTGCCTTCACCAACCAGGAATTCAATGCATTTAATTCGGTGGACGCGTACCTTGGAGCGGCCCGAACAGGGCTTGAAGGGATCGCCAATCTTTTTTCTGCCAAAACACAGGTGCGAGTTTGAATATCTTTAAGAGCAGATCATAATCCCTAACCTAGTAGCCCCCAATCCTTAATTTGGGTGGGACGGCCGAGTTAAGGATCTGAATTATCTTGACTATACAGGTCACGAAGGAGCAGAATAACAAGTTATCTGAAGACCTCGAGCTGAGGCGAACACAGTTGGCCGATGCTAAAGCCGAGAAGCGGCCAAGAAAGCTACCAGCGAGATTCCTGGTAAGTAGAAAAGCTTTAGAATGCTTAAAACTGTATGTTTCCCGCATGTTGATACCATGCCGTCCCTGCAGCCACCAAATCCATGAACCAATTACGGAGGGAGCTGGAGGCTGGCAAACGAGTGCTGACACGAAGTCAGGAGGAGAAGAATGAGCTCAAGGCAGAAGGTCAGCGGAAAGCCGAAGAAATCGAGAATTTAAAGTCTCAGTTGGCGCAAGCCTTGGAGGAGAACGAGAAGCTAAAAGGTGGCATATTCGGCAAGTCACGAATTCAATATCATGTGTATGTGGGTGATCACAATATTTTGAAAAACATGCTGCCCCTGTTTGACAGGGCGGCCCGAAGAGGAGGTGGGTTCCTTTAGTGGGAACCTTTTGAAGGAACTGACCAAAATGCACGAAAGAGCCCGTAAGGCCATGAAAAGCATGGTTAAGGCATTATGGCCGCTGGAAGTGCCACCAGAGAGCATGTTTGAGCTGGCCAGCCGCTTTAAGGGGGAGAGGCGATGTTTTGAATTGTGGAAGACGTCGGCCTGCCGGGAAGGAGCGTGCGAATCCTGGGCAATGGTGAAGACCCTGTTCACCAAACTCGATCCTGAGCATATGGCTCGAGTGGGACCTGTGGGGCCGGATGGGCAGGAAATACCGCTTAGCTTAGTGTATGACCAAGTGATGCCCGCTGCTCGATACTCCCGGAAGGATTGTGCCTTGGACAGTTTGATAGATGGTATTGAGAAAGAGTAGGGTGCGTGATTCTATGTATCCATGTACTTTACATCGCGCCATTGTCGAACCGCAGTAAAAACATTGTCTTAACAGGCCATCGGCTTCCGCCTCCCCGACCAGTGACCGGGGAGTGTTCCGTATGATATGCCCTGATGAACAGGGAATGCTTCCGGTAACCAGGCAATCCGGCCATTCGGTGCGGACAGACAAAACGCGCACGACGAGCTATGTTATATTACTTTGTAACGTAAGAAACATCTTCCAAAGAAAATAGTTCCTACAAGGGTTCCTTTCTTCGGGTTTGGTATGTTGACCATTGATACGTCCATTTTGCATCATGTTTTTATATTGATATTTATTGCATTATGGGCTGTTATTACACATTGTGGTACAATACTTATGCCTTTTCTCTCTTATTTTACAAGGTTTACACAAAGAGGGAGAATGTCGGCAGCTGGAATTCTGGACCGGAAAGGAGCAAATCTGAGAGACCTATTCTGCACAACTCCAAAAGTCCTGAAAATTTACGGAGAATTATTTTGGAATATATAAAAATATTGGGCGAAGAAAATACCAGAGGGGACCCACCAGGTGGCCACAAGCCTGGGGGCGCGCCCTACCCCCCTGGGCGCGCCCCTAGGGCTTGTGGGCCCCCTGGCAGGTCTCCGGTGCCCATCTTCTGCTATATGGAGGGTTTTGACCTGGAAAAAATCATAAGGAAGCTTTCGGGACGAAGCGCCGCTGTCTCGAGGCGGAACTTGGGCAGAAGCAATCTAGGGCTCCGGCGGAGCTGTTCTGCCGAGGAAACTTCCCTCCGGGAGGGGAAAATCGAAGCCATCATCATCACCAACGATCCTCTCATCGAGAGGGGGTCAATCTCCATCAACATCTTCACCAGTACCATCTCCTCTCAAACCCTAGTCCATCTCTTGTATCCAATCTTTGTCTCAAAACCTCAGATTGGTACCTGTGGGTTGCTAGTAGTGTTGATTACTCCTTGTAGTTGATGCTAGTCGGTTTATTCGGTGGAAGATCATATGTTCATATCCTTAATGATATTTATTACCCCTCTGATTATGAACATGAATATGCTTTGTGAGTAGTTACGTTTGTTCCTGAGGACATGGGAGAAGTCTTGTTATAAGTAATCATGTGAATTTGGTATTCGTTCGATATTTTGATGAGATGTATGTTATCTTTCCTCTAGTGGTGTTATGTGAATGTCGACTACATGACACTTCACCATGATTTGGGCCTAGGGGAAGGCATTGGGAAGTAATAAGTAGATAATGGGTTGCTAGAGTGACAGAAGCTTAAACCCTAGTTTATGCGTTGCTTCGTAAGGGGCTGATTTGGATCCACATGTTTCATGCTATGGTTAGATTTATCTTAATTCTTGTTTCGTAGTTGCGGATGCTTGCGAGAGGGGTTAATCATAAGTGGGAGGCTTGGCCAAGTAAGGATAGCACCCAAGCACCGGTCCACCCATATATCAAATTATCAAAGTAACGAACGCGAATCATACGAGCATGATGAAAACTAGCTTGACAATAATTCCCATGTGTCCTCGGGAGCGCTTTGCTTTATATAAAAGTTCGTCCAGGCTTATCCTTTGCTACAAAAAGGATTGGGCCACCTTGCTGCACCTTTGTTACACTTGTTACTTGTTACCCGTTATGAATAATCTTATCACAAAACTATCTGTTACCGATAATTTCAGTGCTTGTAGAGAATACCTTGCTGAAAACCGCTTGTCATTTCCTTCTGCTCCTCGTTGGATTCGACACTCTTACTTATTGAAAGGACTACGATAGATCCCCTATACTTGTGGGTCATCAAGACTCTTTTCTGGCGCCGTTGCTGGGGAGTGAAGCGCCTTTGGTAAGGAAACATTTTATATTACGTGCTGAAATTTACTGTCACTTGTTACTATGGAAAATCATCCTTTGAGGGGTTTGTTTGGGGTAACTTCACCCCGACCGGAAGAGCAAAGAGTTGCCCCTCAACCTACTGAAAATATTTATTATGAAATTCCTTCGGGTATGCTAGAGAAACTGCTAGCTAGTCCTTATGCAGGAGTGATACGTCTCCGTCGTATCTACTTTTCCAAACTCTTTTGCCCTTGTTTTGGAATCTAATTTGCATGATTTGAATGAAAATAACCCGGACTGACGCTGTTTTCAGCAGAATTGCCTTGTGTTATTTTTGTGCAGAAATAAAAGTTCTCGGAATGACCTGGAAATTTACGGAGAATATTTTTGGAATAAATAAAAAATACAGGCGAAAGAATCAACCAGAGGGGGTCCACCCATTGGCCACAAGCCAGGGGGCGCGCCCCCCTGGGGCGCGCCCTGGCGGCTTGTGGGCCCTCTGGACCTCCTCCGACCCTAACTCCAACTCTATATATTCACGTTCGGGGAGAAAAAAAATCAAAGAGAAGGATTCATCGCGTTTTACGATACGGAGCCGCCGCCGCCTACTGTTCTTCATCGGAAGGGCTGATCTGGAGTCTGTTCGTGGCTCCGGAGAGGGGGATTCGTCGCCATCATCATCACCAATCTTCTTCCATCACCAATTTTATGATGCTCACCACCGTGCGTGAGTAATTCCATCGTAGGCTTGCTGGACGATGATGGGTTGGATGAGATTTATCATGTAATCGAGTTAGTTTTGTTAGAGTTTGATCCCTAGTATCCACTATGTTCTGAGATTGATGTTGCTATGACTTTGCTATGCTTAATGCTTGTCACTAGGGCCCGAGTGCCATGATTTCAGATCTGAACCTATTATGTTTTCATGAATATGTAACATTCCAATTTTCAATTTGGATGTTTATAAATAGATCATTCATATGCATCCATGATTTATGCATTTCTCCACATTTGTTTTATTTGAGTTTTGATCCAAGGAACTTTGAGCAACTCAAGGACCAAAAGAGAGAGTTGGAAGTTTCCCTAAAACTATTTTGAAAATTTTGAAGTTCGGAATTTGGATCAAATTTGGTTTCATCAAAATTCATTTCCATTATATCAAAAATAAAATAAAGAGAGAAGATAAAATGACTTCTTCAAAAACAAAAGGAAAATATTGGAAATTGAATTTGAAATCAAAATATATTTATTGGGATTTATTTGCAAATTTATTTTGATGCACATTTTATTATCATAGCAAAAATATTTATTTTTAAAATTTGCATTTTAGGCCAGATAGCAGTTCACAGGTTCATATATAAGACCATATAACTATGTGAATTTTCTGGAAATTTTTTAGACTTAGTTTACTTGTATTCTTCGGTGCTTTAGTGGTTCTGTAGAAAAAAAGGCCACCTGCGCCCTGCCCAGCCGGCCCATGCAGCGGCCAGGCCAGGCGCAGCCCATCAGCCCCAGCGCCCAACTCCCTCCGCTCGTTCGCTCTCCCTCTCCCTCACGTGACGCTCTCTCTCCCCTGGCGCCTGGCCCCGCAACTCTTCTTCTTCCTTCCCACTAACACAGAAACATACACGTACATGCTCCCGACGCCGTTTCGTTTCAAATTCTTGAAAATCTTATCTCTAGCCAATCCCACGCCCAAGCAATATGTCCTATAAATAGCCACGACCTTCCTGGTCCGATTCAGTCGAAAATCCCTCGCCAAAACCACCTCTAGACGACGCACTCGACGTTCCAATCTGGACGCAGACGCTGCAATTCATCGCCAGGTTCCGACACCGGTGAGCCGTCCCGAGCCTTATCCTTTTGGGTTCCGACTTCCCTCGATCCTTACTGTCGTTTTGACAAGGTCTCGCGCTCCTTCTCCATCTACAGAGGCCACCCCGACCACGCCGTCTTCATCGGAGCACCAGAAGTACGCGAGCTTCATCGCTTGGTTTTGTCACCGTTCGTCGTCGCCGATCTTCACCAACTCCACCACCGGACGAGCCACTCTCCACCGCATCTCCTAGACACCTCCGCCGCCGCCCACGACCGCCGGAGCCGCCGCCACTACCACACCCAATCTCCTCCATCTCCTCACGTTCTTCTAGGTAAGTTGAACGAGCACCTGTTCGCTTCAGTTTAAAAAAAAAATGTTTCCATTACGGATCGGCCACCCCCTCCAAAACTAGCAGCAAACACCTGCCCATCCAATCAGAGAGCGCCACATGTCGCCGGCCGAAATTATTTTTTTTCAGAAAAATTCCTATTTCAGATTTCTGTCAGATTTTTCTTTTAGCGTATCTTTTAATCTATAGATCCGATTTAGTTGATTCTTTTTCCTACTAGTTCATAAAAATATCCTCTATCCAGAGAACCAAACGAAAAATATTTTTAAAAGTTTTAAAATTTGAATTCAAATAGACCTGAATTCAAACTTCGTTAGGCCATAACTTGAGTTTCGTAACTCCGTTTTGAGTGATTCTTTTTGCAAATCGAAGCTTGTGACGTGTACTTTCTGTTAAAACCAAACACACATATTTTTGCTACTGCTAAAATTTCATTCTGTACAGAAACTTTATTTGGTTGTTTTTTGAGTTTTTCGAAGTCTTTTATTCGTTTTCTTTTTGATTCTTTTTGCTTGATTGCTTATGAGTGTCAATACTTGTTTCGTTAGATCATCCAGAGTGCGAGGCTTGCTACTACGAATCTTTAGAGTTCAACGATCGTCAGCAAGGCAAGTTCACACTTTGATCGTACTTTTCAATACCCAGTTTTTACTATGCATTAGTTTCACCCTCAAAGATTGCATGAGTAGGATTAGGAACATGTGGTTATTCTATGTAGTTCATGTGGTAGGAACCTATGACCTTTGATTACCCCGGGAATATTCGTTATGCCATATATTGCTTAGCCATGCTCGTAGACGGGGATTGGTATGTGTGATCCATGCAAGTTGCGAGAGTTAATAATTTTGGGATAACTTAAGGTGGCAACTTTAATACACATCTGGGTCGATTGTTTGGGGGCACCTGGAGAAACCAGTGCTTTGCCCAAGGGGATCCCGGAGTACCCGTGTGATTACCCTAGGTCCGCCACCCAGGCTCAAAGGGATCATATGATATTTCATGCCTAGAAACTTCCGTGTGCAGCTACAAGCCATTATGGGCTCTGGCATAGTTGAGTAAGTTGTGTGACCTCTTTCCGTGGTAGACTAGCTGATGTAGGGGAAAGTAGGTGTACCGGTCTACCCAGGGTTTAGAGGAAATACTTTAGAAAAGCTATGTCTCGATCTTCCGATCATGGAGGTGGTTGAGCCTTGTGGGGAAAAGTGCGCAAACCTCTGCATAGTGTACAAACTAATCATGATTAGCCGTGTCCCCGGTTATGGACAAATTTGAGTATCTAGAAGTGAATTATTGGTTGATCTCATCACTTTACTTAATTAATGAATTTGGTTATTAATAATTTTGGGTTAAGGGATTGAGTTGGAGGAACCACCTCAATATTGGCATAAACTTGGTAGTAATTAAAAATGTATTCCTTTGTTGTAGGGTAAAATTTGCTTTATGCAAAAATTAAACTTAGAGCCTCCACCAGCTAAATTTGCATATAGAGATAGTTTTTTTTGTTATTATTCTATGGTGTGAAATTGCCAGCATATTCCATGTGCTGACCTACACGGCTGCAACGTCTCATGTTGCAGACTTTTCCAATGAGGATTAAGGTGCGATAGGTCGTTGTTCTGCACTCAGTTTGCCGTGGAGTTGGATGAACTCATTCATCTTCGAAGCTTCCGTAGTTATTTTATTTAGTTGGCCTTCAGCCATATTTATGTAATAAATACTCTTTTGAGGACCTCGATGTAATAAAGTGTGTGATTGAACTCTGTTATAATTCATCGAGTACTGTGTGTGTCACATACCGATCCAGGGATGACACTTAAGCACAGAGACTTCGATCCATTTGGGTCGGGTCACTACAGAATATATATGTGTTCTTGATCCTATCTTGCAAGTTGTAGACACCTATTACATGTTATGATCCGCATACCCCAAGGTGACAATAATTGGAATTCTTTCCGGTGATTAACGTAGTTTGAGGAGTTCATGTATTCACTAAGTGCTAATGCTTTGTTCCGGTTCTATATTAAAAGGAGGCCTTAATATCCCTTAGTTTCCATTAGGACCCCGCTGCCACGGGAGGGTAGGAAAAAAGATGTCATGCAAGTTCTTTTCCATAAGCACGTATGACTATATTCGGAATGCATGCCTACATGCCTAGGTTATAACTGTTGCATGAAGAATGCCATCCGACATAATTATTCATCATTGATCCATTGCCTACGAGCTTTTCACATATTGATCTTTGCTATGTTACTTTGCCATTGCCACTGTTACAATTGCTACAAAACTGCTACTGTTACTTTTGCCACCGTTACCGTTACTTCCATACTACTTTGCTACTAAAAAATTTGTTGCTCAGGTGTGGTTGAATTGACAACTCAGCTGCTAATACTTGGGAATATTCTTTGGCTCCCCTTGTGTCGAATCAATAAATTTGGGTTGAATACTCTACCCTCGAAAACTGTTGCGATCCCCTATACTTGTGGGTTATCAAGACCTTTTTCTGGCGCTGTTGCCGGGGAGCATAGCTCTATTCTCTAAGTCACTTGGGATTTATATATGTTGATCACTATGAAGAATTTGAAAGATACCAAAACCAAGATCTATCCCTCTACTACGAGGGGAGGTAAGGAACTGCCATCTAGCTCTGCACTTGATTCACCTTCTGTTTTGAGTAAGCTTGCGACACCACCACCTGCTATTGATTCTGATATGTCGCATGTTATTGATGATGCCACTTCTACTATGCATGATGCTTATGATGATACTACTGCTTTGCTTGATAATACTGTGCCACTGGGTGAATTACTTGATGAACATCTTGCTAGAGCTAGAACTATTGATTATGCTGAGGATGATGATATTTCTGAAACTGATGAAATTATTGAAATAGAACACTTTGAGACACCTGCTAGACCTAGCTCTCCTAGATATGAATTGCCTGATATACCTGAGGGTTATGTTATGGATGGAGAGGTAGCTAGGGACTTTCTTGCTTGTAAGGATAGAGATGATCTTAAGAAATTATTATGCAACTGGAAAGAAAAATCTTTAAATGCTAGAATGCAATATGATCCTAAGTTTGCTACTTCACCTATCTTTGTTACTAATAAGGATTATGAATTCTCTGTCGACCTGAGTTAATTACTTTGGTTGAGTCTGATCCTTTCCATGGTTATGAATCTAAAACTGTTGTGGCACATGTCACTAAATTGAATGATATAGCCACCCTATTTGCTCATGAGGAAATTTTTTGCTATTACTATATTCTTAAGTTGTTTTCTTTCTCGTTAAAGGGTAATGCTAAGATATGGTTTAATTCTCTTGCTCCTGGTTGTGTGCGTAGTCCCCAGGACATGATATATTACTTCTCTGAAAAATATTTTCCTGCTCATAAGAAACAAGCTGCTTTACAGGAAATATTTAACTTTATTCAAACTGAAGAAGAAAGTCTCCCACAAGCTTGGGGGAGGCTTCTCCAATTACTTAATGCTTTGCCTGATCATCCTCTCAAGAAAAATGAAATACATGATATCTTTTATAATGGACTAACCGATGCTTCTAGGGACCACCTAGATAGTTGTGCTGGTTGTGTTTTCAGGGATCGAACTGTTGAACAAGCTGAAGTGCTATTGAATAATATATTGAGCAATGATAATGATTGGACTTTTCCCAAACCACCTCCTAAGCCAACTCCGAAGAAAAGAGGTATTCTATTTCTCAGTCCTGAAGATATGCAAGAGGCAAAGAAATCGATGAAAGAAAAAGGTATTAAAGCTGAAGATGTTAAGAATTTACCACCTATTGAAGAAATTCATGGTCTTAATATTCTGACATAGGTAGTAGAGGTAAATTCTCTCTATAGATTTGATGAAGGTGATATTCCTTATAATAAGTCTGCTAGTCAATGCTTGGATGAATTTGATAACTTTATTGTTAAACAAGAAAACTTCAATGCATATGTTAGTAGAGAATTGAAACGTAATGCTTATATGCTTGAACGCTTGGGTGATTTTATGTGTAGAACTGTTAATGATCTTAAGCTTATCAGTAAACATGCTTCCATGGTAAAAACTCAAGTGGAACAAGTACTTAAAGCACAAAATGATTTGCTTAACGAGATGAACAATAAAAACAATGATCATGCTGTTAGAGTTATGACTAGAGGTGGTAAAATGACTCAGGAACTTTATATCCTGAGGGCCATCCTAAGAGAGTTGAGCAAGATTCTCAGAGAATTAATACTGATGCACCTAGTCCTAGTAATAAAAAGAAAAAGAAAGATGATAGGACTTTGCATGCTTCTAGTGAACCTATTATAGACACACCCGAGAACCCAAATGATATTTCTATTTCTGATGCTGAAACACAATCTGGTGATGAACATGAACCTAGTGATAATGTTAATGATGATGTTCATGTTGATGCTCAACCTAGCAATGATAATGATGTGGAGATTGAACCTGCGGTTGATCTTGATAACCCACAACCTAAGAATAAACATTATGATAAGAGAGACTTCATTGCTAGGAAGCATGGTAAAGAAAGAGAACCATGGGTTCAGAAACCCATGCCCTTTCCCCCTAAGCCATCCAAGAAAAAGGATGATGAGGATTTTGAGAGCTTTGTTGAAATGCTTAGACCTGTCTTTCTGCGTATGCGTTTGACTGATATCCTGAAAATGTGTCCTTATGCTAAGTATATAAAGGATATTGTTACTAATAAAAGAAAGATACCGGAAGCTAAAATTTCCACCATGCTTGCTAATTATACTTTTAAGGGTGGAATACCAAAGAAACTAGGAGATCCAGGAATACCAACTATACCATGCTCCATCAGAAGAAACTATGTTAAAACTGCTTTATGTGATTTGGGAGCCGGTGTTAGTGTTATGCCTTTCTCTTTGTATCGTAGACTTGATTTGAATAAGTTGACACCTACTGAAATCTCCTTGCAAATGGCTGATAAATCAACTGCTATACCCATCGGTATTTGTGAGGATGTGCCTGTTGTGGTTGCAAACGTTACTATCTTAACGGACTTTGTTATTCTTGATATTCCCGAGGACGACAGTATGTCGATCATCCTTGGTAGACCCTTTTTGAATATTGCAGGGGCTGTTATTGATTGCAACAAAGGCAATGTCACTTTTCATGTTAATGGTAATGAGCATATGGTACACTTTCCGAAGAAACAACCTCAAGTTCATAGCATCAATTCTATTGGAAAAATTTCAACTATTGCTATTGGAGGTTTTGAATTCCCTCTTCCTACTGTCAAAAAGAAACATGCTTTCTTATTATTGGGGACATGCATATCCCCGTTGAGGTAACCTAGTGTTATTCGAAAATTCTTCGATTCCATGTTATTCGAAAGAAGTTTGTTAATAAGACTTGATCAACCTTGTTAATGGATTCCTTTTAATGAGCATGAGATGGATGAATTTAGAAAGCACAACTTTCTGTATCCACCTTTTACTTTCTGTTATTTAGAATAAATAAAGCAAAAAACTATTATCCATCTGTTTTCTGAATTATCCATGCAAAAAAATGTCCCGAAAATAGAAGTTCTCCAAATGCCCCGAAAATTTAGTATGATTTTTTATAGAATATTTGAGAATTTTTGGCACTGAGAACACACCAGGGGGCTGGACCAGTGGGCCACAAGCCCTGGGGGCGCGCCCACCCCCCTGGGCGCGCCCTGGTGGCTTGTGGGTCCCACGTGGATCCCCCTCACTTACTCCAGCACCCATCCACTTCGTCTTCCTCCAGAAAAAATCATCCTGTTGCTCAAACCCGTGTTCTTGCTCATCTTGTTGCCATTTTCAATCTCCTTGTGCAAAGCTCCATTTGCAAAACGGTTTTGGGGGATTGTTTTTCAGTATGTGACTCCTCCAATGGTCCAATTAGTTTTTGTTCTAGTGCTTTATATATTGCAAATTTTTGCTGCTGTGGTGACCTTGTTCTTGAGCTTGCATGCCAAATTTATATGGCCCAAAGTAGTTTTGATGCATGATATAGCCTCTAGGCACTTGTAGGAGTAGTTGCTATCAATTTTGTTGAGTTTGGTTCACTTTTATTTTGAGTTACTAAAAATTTCAAAAAAAATTCAGAGGAAGAAAAATGTTTAGGAAAATGTACCAAGGTGGTTCCTCGAGGAAGCAAGCCCCAAGGCTCGCGATACGTGAGCCGGACCTTGAACCACCGAGAGAAGCTCAAGTATGGCCTTGCGAATGGCCGTCGGATCAATTCATGGTTCATGCAGGTTTCAAGGACAAATTCGATGCATACGTACAAAATGCTGGCCTTGAGGACTTCGTGTCAGATAAGTGCCGGCAGTACTATCACCTCACTGATTCATTTGTGTGAAGATTTAAATTTACATCCCAGTGCAATACTCATTCTGTCATGTTTGATCTTTATGATAAATCGTTTACCATGGACCTAGAAGATTTTATTGAAGCATGTAAAATTCCACAGTGGGGCATTCTTTGTGAACCTCGTAAAACTGAATATAATGATTTCCTTGCTAGCATCATGGTGGGAGAAACTAGAAATATTACACAAGCCACCGTAGGGAGCATTTACTTTCCTGCCATACACTATTTTGCTCTCTTTATAGGAAGATGCATTAATGGTAAACATGATCATAGCCACCTTTGTGCTTCAGATCTTAGTGTCCTCAAGTGTGCGGTAATGGGTGATAAACGATATAACTTGGGGGCTATTATTGCGAGGAGGTTACATCTTAATGCTAAAGATGGAGATTTCTTTGGTGGGATTTATGCCACCCGTTTAGCTAATTATCTTGAGGTACCCATAAGGGAGAATGACATTGAGTTACCACCTTCTTTTCTTGATTATAATGCTATGGTACGCTACCAGTTTCTTGAGAGAAACGAACAGTCTCTCCTGTACCGACTAATCTTTGACAGACAGCGTGCTATCCATATTACCCTTCCTACTTCTACCTTCTTCAACTTTCAGGTAAAACGGAGATACTTCATAACGAGAGAGGAGGCAGACGAGTATGAGAGAGAGGTGAAGGCCGCTCGCCTCCACGCTGCAGCCCTTCAGGCAGTAGCAGCCGCAGCTCAGTACAACCCCAACTACGATTTTGGATATCCGCCAGGCCAGCCGTGGCCCTAAACCAACTTAGGCCAAAAGCCTAAGCTTGGGGGAGTACGTATTTCTCACTGACATTACATTCATGTTCACACACTCATTCCAGTTGTCGGTGTTCATACTTTTTCATTATATTATCCATGCTAGTTTATTTCTTTTTCTCGCTTTCTTCTTGTGTGTTCGAAAAACTTTAAGAAAATCCAAAAAAAATTAGTTGTAGTATTAAAAGAAATCCCAAAAAGATTTCTCGTTCTTCTTTTTGTTTGTTGGGAGCTTTCCCGTGTAAATAGTTTTTCTCGTTCTTGTTTTTGCTTTCTTCAGAAAAACAAAAACTCCAAAAACATTTCATTGTGTTTCTTTGAAGTTCTTTTCTTTTCTTTGGGTCGAGAGGAGAAGACCACGATGAAAATGTTGAGTTGTTCTCATATGCATTATTGTTGATCTAACGAAGAGCCCATATTACCTTGTCTTCTCCTTTGAATAAATGTTTACAGATTCCAGCTTAGTCCAATGCACGTGCACTCTTATTATTATTCACACCGTTCAGTCGTGCAAGTGAAAGGCAATAATGACAATATATGATGAAATGAATGAGATGGAGAAAAGCTGGTACGAACTCGACCTATTTTGTTTTTGTAAATATGATTAGTTCATCGTTCCTGATTCAGCCCTTTATGAATGAAACATGTTTGCAATGACAATTAGAGATTATAGTTACTCATGCCATGCTTAATTAGCTAGGAGTTTATAATGGTTTGTCTTGAGTGCCAACATGCAAATTAAAATGGTTATGATGTAGTATGATAGGATGGTATCCTCCTTTGAATGATTTAAGTGGCTTGACTTGGCACATGTTCGCACATGTAGTTGAATCAAAATCAACATAGCCTTCACGATATTTATGTTCATGGTGATTTATATCCTACTCATGCTTGCATTCAATGTTGGTTAATCTCAATACATGTTTATGACTGTGTTGCTCTCTAGTTGGTCGCTCCTCAATCTTTTGCTAGCCTTCACTTGTACTAAGCGGGAACACTGCTTGTGCATCCACTTCCATAAACCCAAAGTTGTTCCATATGAGTCCACCATACCTACCTATATGCGGTATTTACCTGCCGTTCCAAGTAAATTTGCATGTGCCAAACTCTAAACCTTCAATTAATATTCTGTTTTGTATGCCCGAATCGCTCATGTAGCGACTGGGGGCTGTCAGTATCTTCCATGCCAGGTGGGTTATTCTCACAATGAGTGTTTATTCACTTGTCATTCATGAGAAAGTGGATGGTAATTGGGATGCCTAGTTCCATGCTCTAAATCAAATCAAAATATAATATCAAACAAAACTCCCCCAGGACTGTTGTTGGTATGGACGGTACCCGTTGTTTCGGACCAGCCATCGAGTGTGATTGTTGGTGGAGGGGGAGTAAAAACTTTACCATTCTGTTTGGGAACCGCCTATAATGTATCTAGCATGGAAGATACCGAGATCTCTTGGTCATTATGTTGACAATGAAAGCATGCCGCTCAAAATTATATTCATCTCTGTTTTAAAAGCTCGAGCTCTGGCACCTCTACAAATCCCTGCTTCCCTCTGCGAAGGGCCTATCTATTTACTTTTATGTGGAGTCATCATCCTCTTATAAAAAGCACAAGTTAGAGAGCACCACTATCATTTGTATGCATTGTTATTAATTGATATTGAGTATGACTGTGACTGGATCTCTTTTACCATGAATTACAATGTCTAGTCAATTCTTGATCTTCAGGGGTGCTCTGCATTTATGTTTTGCGGTCTCAGAAAGGGCTAGCGAGATACCATTTTGTTATACCATATCATGATTGTTTTGAAAAAGTGTTGTCAACCGAGATTCATTATTATTGCTCGCTAGTTGATTGTGCCATTGATATGAGTAAATGTGAGACCTAAATGTTATTGTGAATATGGTTAGTTCATAATCTTTGCTGAAACCTGAATGCTAGCTTTACATATTTGCAACAACAAGATCAAATAGAGTTTGGAAAAGTTTTTCTTTGTCACTTTCAGTTTGTCAACTAAATTGCTTGAGGACAAGCAATGGGTTAAAGCTTGGGGGAGTTGATACGTGTCCGTCGTATCTACTTTTCCAAACTCTTTTGCCCTTGTTTTGGACTCTAATTTGCATGATTTGAATGGAACTAACCCGGACTGACGCTGTTTTCAGCAGAATTGCCTTGGTGTTATTTTTGTGCAGAAATAAAAGTTCTCGGAATGACCTAGAAATTTATGGAGAATGTATTTGGAATAAATAAAAAATACTGGCGAAAGAATCAACCAGAGGGGGTCCACCCATTGGCCACAAGCTAGGGGCGCGCCCTGGCGGCTTGTGTGCCCCTTAGACCTCCTCCGACGCTAACTCCAACTCTATATATTCACGTTCGGGGAGAAAAAAATCAGAGTGAAGGATTCATCGTGTTTTACGATATGGAGCCGCCGCCGCCTGTTCTTCATCGGGAGGGCTGATCTGGAGTCTGTTCGGGGCTCCGGAGAGGGGGATTCGTCGCCATCATCATCACCAATCTTCTTCCATCACCAATTTCATGATGCTCACCGCCGTGCGTGAGTAATTCCATCGTAGGCTTGCAGGACAGTGATGGGTTGGATGAGATTTATCATGTAATCGAGTTAGTTTTGTTAGGGTTTGATCCCTAGTATCCACTATGTTCTGAGATTGATGTTGCTATGACTTTGCTATGCTTAATGCTTGTCACTAGGGCCCGAGTGCCATGATTTCAGATCTGAACCTATTATGTTTTCATGAATATATATGTGTTCTTGATCCTATCTTGCAAGTTGTAGACACCTATTACATGTTATGATCCGCATACCCCAAGGTGACAATAATTGGGATTCTTTCCGGTGATTACCGTAGTTTGAGGAGTTCATGTATTCACTAAGTGCTAATGCTTTGTTGCGGTTCTCTATTAAAAGGAGGCCTTAATATCCCTTAGTTTCCATTAGGACCCCGCTGCCACGGGAGGGTAGGACAAAAAATGTCATGCAAGTTCTTTTCCATAAGCACGTATGACTATATTCGGAATACATGCCTACATTATATTGATGAATTGGAGCTAGTTCTGTGTCACCCTAGGTTATAACTGTTGCATGAAACCGTTGCCACTGTTACAATTGCTACAAAACTGCTACTGTTACTTTTGCCACCATTACCATTACTTCCATACTACTTTGCTACTAAAAACTTTGCTGCAGATATTAAGTCTTTCAGGTGTGGTTGAATTGACAACTCACCTGCTAATACTTGGGAATATTCTTTGGCTCCCATTGTGTCGAATCAATAAATTTGGGTTGAATACTCTACCCTCGAAAACTGTTGCGATCCCCTATACTTGTGGGTTATCAAGGAGATGGAACATTACATCCTGATATGCATCTAATCTATGTGGATGAAGTTTGTGGATTATTTAAGCTTGCAGGTTTTCCCGAGGATGAAGTCAAGAAGAAGATCTTCCCTTTATCTTTGAAGGAGAAGGCATTGACATGGTATAGGCTATGCGATGATATTGGGACTTGGAATTACAATCGATTGAAATTGGAATTTCATCAGAAGTTTTATCCTATGCATCTAGATTATCATGATCAGAATTATATATATAATTTTTGGCCTCGTGAAGGAGAAAGTATCGCTCTAGCTTAGGGGAGGCTTAAGTCAATGTTATATTCATGCCCCAATCATGAGCTCTCAAGAGAAATTATTATTCAAAACTTTTATGCTCGGCTTTCTCGTAATGATCAATCCATGCTCGATACCTCTTGTACCGGTTCTTTTATGAAGAAGACTATTGAATTCAAATGGGATTATTTTGGAAAGAATTAAATGCAACTCTGAAGATTGGGAACTCGACGAAGGTAAGGAGTCAGGTATAAACCTTAAGTTTGATTGTGTTAATATTTTATGGTTACCGATGCTTTTCGTGAATTTAGCACTAAATATGGACTTGACTATGAGATAGTAGCTTCTTTCTGTGAATCATTTGCTACTCATGTTGATCTTCCTAAGGAGAAGTGGTTTAAATATCATCCTCCCATTGAAGTAAAAATAGTAGAACCTATTAAAGCTGAAGAGGAAACTATTACTTATAATGTTGATCCTATTGTTCCTACTGCTTATATTGAGAAACCACCTTTCCCTGTTAGAATAAAGGAACATGCTAAAGCTTCAGCTGTGGTTCGTAAGAGTTATACTAGAACACCTACACCCCCTGAGCAAATTAAAGTTGAATCTAGTATTGGCTTCTTTGGCCTCTTTTATTTTTTTAAAGTCCGGAGGCTCATCCCAACTTGTGAGGGAATCATAGCTTCCATCATCCTTTCCTCACATGGGACAATGCTCTAATAATGATGATCATCACACTTTTATTTACTTACAACTCGATACTAGAACAAAATATGACTATATGAATGCCTCCGGCGGTATACCGGGATGTGTAATGATCAAGAGTGACATGTATAAAAAATATGAACGGTGGCCAAGCCACAAATACTATGCCAACTACATGATCATGCAAAGCAATATGACAATGATGGTATGTGTCATAATAAACGGAATGGTGAAAGTTGCATGGCAATATATCCTGGAATGGCTATGGAAATGCCATAATAGGTAGGTATGGTGGCTGTTTTGAGGAAGGGTATATGGTGGGTTTAATGCACCGGCAAAAGTTGTGCAGTACTAGAGAGGCTAGCAATGGTGGAAGGGTGAGAGTGCGTATAATCCATGGACTCAACATTAGTCACAAAGAACTCACATAATTATTGCAAAAGTTTATTAACCATAAAAAACAAAGTACTAATACGCATGCTCCTAGGGGGATAGATTGGTAGGAAAAGACCATCGCTCGTCCCCGACCGCCACTCATAAGGAAGACAATCAAAGAATAAATCATGCTCCGACTTCATCACATAACGGTTCACCATACATGCATGCTACAGGAATCACAAACTTTAACACAAGTATTTCTACCAATCCACAATTACTCACTAGCATGACTCTAATATCACCATCTTTATATCTCAAAACAAATGCAAGGAATCAAACTTCTCATATATTCAATGCTCTTTATATGAAAGTTTTTATTATATCCCTCTTGGATGCCCATCATATTAGGACTAAATTCATAACCTAAGTAAATTACCATGCTGTTTAAGACTCTCAAAATAATATAAGTGAAGCATGAGAGTTCAACAATTTCTATAAAATAAAACCACCGCCGTGCTCTAAAAAGATATAAGTGAAGCACTAGAGCAAACTGCCTAGCTCAAAAGATATAAGTGAAGCACACAGAGAATTCTAATAAATTCACGATTAAAGCATGTCCCTCTCAAAAGGTGTGTACATCAAGGATTATTGTGGCAAATTAAAAAGTAAAGACTCATATCATACAAGACGCTCCAAGCAAAACACATATCATGTGGTGAATAAAAATATAGCCTCAAGTAAATTTACCAATGGATTGAAGACGAAAGAGGGGATGCCATCCGGGGCATCCCCAAGCTTAGATGCTTGGTTGTCCTTGAATATTACCTTGGGGTGCCTTGGGCATACCCAAGCTTAGGCTCTTGCCACTCCTTTTTCCATAGTCCATCAAATCTTTACCTAAAACTTGAAAACTTCACAACACAAAACTCAACAAAAAACTCGTAAGATCCGTTAGTATAATAAAATAAATCATCACTTTAGGTACTGTTGTGAACTCATTCTAAATTGGTGTTATATCTAATGTATTCCAACTTCTCCATGGTTCATACCCCCCGATACTACTCACAGATTCATCAAAATAAGTAAACAACACATAGAAAACAGAATCTGTCAAAAACAGAACAGTATGTAGTAATCTGGAAATTTCGTATACGTCTGTAACTTCAAAAATTCTGAAAAATTAGGAAAAATTAGGAAATTTGTATATCAATCCTGTGTAAAAAAATTCAGATCAAAATTACGTTTCTACGATTTTCTAAATTTCTGGCAATGAATGCAAAAGTTTCTGTTTTTCAGCAAGATCAACTCAACTATCACCATAGACCATCCCAAAGGTCTTACTTGGCTCAAACACTAATTAAAACACCAAAACATAATTACTACATAGGTAATAATATGTATTTATTGAAAAACAGAACCAAAAACAAAAAAATAAAAATTGGGTTGCCTCCCAACAAGCGCTATTGTTTGACGCCCCTAGCTAGGCATAAAACATAGATCTAGGTATTGTCATCTTTGGTATTATTTTCCATAGATGTGTTCTTGTCAGGGGGTTTTGCAAAGATAACTTGAAACACATTATCCATAGAAATTTTGGCATTATCAAGTTGTCCATCTACGTAACCCCTTTGATTCCTGGCCACAATCCAAGAATATTGTTGATTAACATCATTGAAAACTTGTTGGATCACATCTAAAATGGGGATTTTCTTTTTAAGGTTCTAATAAAAATTTGATTATTTCCAAGCAAATGTCTCAATGTATAGTCACTATTGTAAAGGATCTCATCTATCACCGGGTTTTCACGGCTCATACCATAAAAATAAAAAAAATTCCTAGCTTCCCGTACTATGTGATCAAATTCATTCATAAGAACATGGGTAGCTATCTTTTTAGCTTTAGGATCTTTTATAACGGGAAGCTCATAAAACAATCTTTGCAAGGTAGGATGGGTACGGATAAATCTATTTTTAAATTTTAGAACTAGTGCTGAAATAGCCTCCGCATAAGTTTTAGTTCTTTTAAGTATAGGAGCATCATCAAAATGCAAATTGCCAACACAATTGAAAAATTCTTGGATATGTTCTTTTCCCATAACATTCCCTTGCCCCAAAACAAAAGTTTTAGCATCCAGTTTGCCAGATCATCCAATTTTAGGATTTAGGCCATCATCTGTTTCTTCCATACCAAAGTCACTCATGATGATGAGTTCAAGCAAAAAAAAAAGATCGAGTGGAAAGAAAAGGGCAAATATTTTTGTATTTTTCTGAAAACGTTTTAGAAGTGGGGGAGAGGAAAATGAGAGGCAAATGGAAATAAATGTAAGTGCAAGAGATGAGAGTTTATGATGGGTACTTGGTAGGCTTGATGTAGAACCTTCCTGGCAACAACGCCAGAAATTCTTCCTGCTACTTCTTGAGCTTGTGTTGATTTTTCCCTTGAAGAGGAAAGGGTGATGCAGCAAAGTAGAGATAAGTATTTCCCTCAGTTAAGAACTAAGGTATCAATCCAGTAGGAGGCACAAGCAAGTCTCCAATATATGCACCTGCACAAACTAACAAACACTTGCACACAACGCGAAAAAGGGGTTGTTAATCCCTTCACGGTCACGAACAAGAGTGAGATATAATAGAGATAGGTACAAAAGATAAATAAAAGAGCAAACTAAAGTAAATATAAATAAATTGCAGCAAGGTATTTTTTGTTTTCTAGGGTTTATAGATCTAAAAATATATGATGGAAAATAGACCCGGGGGCCATAGGTTTCACTAGAGGCTTCTCTCTTGAAGAAAACATACGGTGGGTAAACAAATTACTGTTGAGCAATTGATAGAAAAGCGCATAATTATGAAGACATCTAAGGCAATGATCATGAATATAGGCATTACGTCCGTGACAAGTAGACCGAATCGATTCTGCATCTACTACTATTACTCCACACATCGACCGACTCCTGCCTGCATCTAGAGTATTAAGTTCATAAGAACAGAGCAACGCTTTAAGTAAGATGACATGATGTAGAGGGATAAACTCAAGCAATATGATATAAACCCCATCTTTTTATCCTTGATGGCAACAATACAATACGTGCCTCCCTACCCGTTCTGTCACTGGGCGAGGACACCGCAAGATTGAACCCAAAACTAAGCACCTCTCCCATTGCAAGAAAAACCAATCTAGTTAGCCAAACCAAACCGATAGTTCGAAGAGAAATACAAAGATATCTTAATCATGCATAAAAGAGTTCAGAGAAGACTCAAATAATATTCATAGACAATCTGATCATAAATGCACAATTCATCGGATCTCAACAAATGCACCGCAAAAGAAGATTACATCAGATAGAACTCCAAGAACATCGAGGAGAACATTGTATTGAAGATCAAAGAGAGAGAAGAAGCCATCTAGCTACTAGCTATGGACCCTTAGGTCTGTGGTAAACTACTCACGCTTCATCGGAAGGGCAACAAGGTTGATGTAGAGGCCCTCCATGATCGAATCCCCTCCGGCGGAGTGCCAGAAAAAGCCCCAAGATGGGATCTCACGGGAACAGAATCTTGCGGCGGCGGAAAAGTATTTTTGTGGACGCTTCTGATGTTCGGGGAATATTTGAGAATATATAGAGCTGGAATTAGGGTTAGGGGACCTCGAGGGGCCCACAAGCCAAGGGGCACCCCCTGGGGCGCGTCCTAGAGGCTTGTGGCCTCCTCGGGACTCCTCTGGCCCTCTCCCCAAGTCTCCTGGATGTCTTCTGGTCCAAGAAAAATCATCGTAAAGTTTTATTCCGTTTGGACTCCGTTTGATATTCCTTTTCTGTAAATGTCAAAAACAAGGAAAAAACAGAAATTGGCACTAGGCTCTAGGTTAATAGGTTAGTCCAAAAAATAATATAAAATAGCATATTAATGCATATAAAACATCCAAAACAGATAATATAATAGCATGGAACAATAAAAAATTATAGATACGTTGGAGACATATCAGGAACCACCATCACTTGGCCGGAATTCCAAGCTGCATTCCGCGGGCCAATGTCGAAACACCATGGTTAGTCACAACGTCCCTGTTGAAATTGAAGGGTTGGAATTCTATGTTTCCCCCATTGTTTTGAAGTCATCCAATATCAACCTCATTCTGGGAATGGAATGGTTGAAAACACATACCGCTTCTATCATTTGCGCCACTAAAACTGTCCATCTACTACATCCTTCGAATGAGATAGTAAGCTAACATGCTTATCTGGTTCGAAATGCCGAAGCACGGATTTATTCCTTGGATGCGTGAAATGCTTCTCCTTTTGTGAGAATTGAAAATGCTACATCGAAGTCTGAAGTATCTGTCCGGTCCGCGTTCTCGATCAAGTTGAACGTCGCACCCGTCAGAGGGCTATCAATTTTTTAAAAGAGCAGTGGTCAAATCCTTCTGAAGATGAAGCCACTTGGGAACGCGAGGATCGTCTTCGTGATGAATACCCCGTTTTGTTTCCGCCTACCTCCTAAAATCTCGGGACGAGATTTCTTGTAGTGGAGGAGATTTGTAACACCCCGTTTATCATGCTACAGTAAACTCCTGCTAATGACTGCCAAGTCATCACAATTATTTTTCTAATCATCATTTTGTTTCAAATCAAACTCAAATTCAACTTCAAATTGCATGTCAAATTATTTTCTTCAAAAATTAAAAGACAAAAATGTTCGTTGGGTTGCAAATATTCACTAGCTAATTATCATGTAGAAACCAACATCATTTGACTCACCATTTAACTAGCGGGGTTACCCGCGCATTTGCGCGGCTAGATTTTCCCCACAATTTTAAATTTGAGATTTAGCGTATTTTCTATCTTAACTTTGACAGTGTTATTTCTTCTCAATGTGGTCCATTGACCTTAAGAAATTTGACACCAAAAAATAACATCACATTAGAGAAATTTTGAATAATAATTCATCGCAATCTTGCTGGCTCATAAAGTCCTTCAGACTTTTTCCTTCCCTTTTGCATCATTAGTGCTATTGCTATTAGGTTTGGTTAGGGAAATGCCAGCATCCACACATGCAATCCTTACTCCAATTTCCTTTATGGTGTGCCTATCAAGGTAATTTATTTGTACTCACTAAAAATTGCTAAAAAAATTATCTCTCTGCTAACTCTTGCATACATTTTCTTTATAATTTATCTAATTGTGTCCATGTTATGTGTGTCATAAATGACATTTGTCTGATCTTGCAATCATTTTTTGCTCGAGCATATGTTATTTAGCACAACCAATATAAAATGGTTTATTATATACAGTTTCATCTCAAACCTTTACAAATTTAGAAGAAATTTGCATTCCCTTTCTTCATCAATGATTGTTTCTGGCACGCTCATCCTTGTGTTAATTATTCTTATCTTTGGCATGTACATGACTTCTATTACATGGGTATGCACATGATTATTCTATCCGATCATGTCTATATTGTTTGCAGCGGTATGTATTTTTAGAACAAATCAAATATTATATTAGATACTTGGCATGTTATCTTGCTTATACATTCTCTCTTGGCCACTTGATCATAATTTGTTTTCTCGGTTCATGCCCATGTTCTTATGTCTATTTCACTTGTCTATCTATGGCACAATAGGCCAAAATCACGTCGATCATAGCTTACTGTTTATGACAGGGACTATGTAGTTTACGTACTCCCTCTATCCTTATATATAGGCCCTAATGTGTTTTTTGAGGCTAACTTTGACCACATGTTAGAGCAATAATATATGACATGCAAGCTACACAAAGCATCCCCTCCAAATTCGTACATGAATGGAGCTTCCAATTATATATTTTTCACATTATACATATCATATACTATTAATCTTATCAATAGTCAAAGGCAGTCTAGAAAAATGCATTAGGCAATATATGTATGTATGGAGGGAGCACAACTTATTAGTGTAGCATGATAAAAAGAACTTGGATCACAAATGTTTATGAACAGTAGTTAATTAATAGTTAAGAGAAATATAATCACAAAAGAGAAGTGAGGAGTAATATCCAATAAAAGTCCAATGATATAAGTTAAATTTACAAAAGATAACCACGCGTGACTATTAATTTACATATGGTATTTATCACAAAAATTGATGATGAATAGAAGAAGGAGAATTGAGTAAAGTGGAGCAATCACGGAAAAAAAGGTGAACCGGATCAAGAATTGTAAGTGTCCTTGTTCACACGTGTTTTTTTCTGCGGTTCCTTGGTTTATATGGAATGATGTGTATACTGCCCTCCTGATTTACAAAGTCACCAGAGGATTATGATATGCAGCAGGTGATGTACGTCTTGACCCTGTAATGGATGGCAGTCCCAGCATCATCGTTCACTAACTCCAAATTATTCACTAATATATTGACTGACTAACCAACCCTTGCTGTATCTTGAACGTAGTTGTCATCTTGGTGTTCTACTACCTGCTGGAGTTAATTGGCAAATCCTGCGGTGTGAATGGCGTGCGCTAAAGACCTGTAGCTATCGCAAGGCAACGTGAACGTTGGCGTGTGCCATGATACAATGGAACACCATCCTACTCTAGTATTCCAACGGTTTTATGGCTGCGCGTCACAAACCTTATTGTGCTTCTACATGACGATGAACTGCTGCCATGGATGCATACAGGGGAGATTAATTTGTAGTCTGGATTCTTTGTTTCTCTGACTTCAGATTCATGCATGATACAACTAAATAAGTGCTAGATAAATACATGGTCATCTCCAGAAATGTCAAAAAATGTGAATAACTGAAAATTTGAAGATGTATTATTTGGTACAAAATTAATAAGCTGATGCATATTTACACAAAATAAGAACATAAAAATAATTATTATCTAACATAGTAATATTTTTGAAGAAGAATTTGCTTTTTTTTTAGAAAAGGAGGAATACCCCCGGCCTCTGCATCTGGACGATGCATACAGCCATTTTATTAATTATTAACACAAGACCTTACAAAGTCATACAACAGTAAGACCAAAGCCACCATCTAAGCAACATCTGTCGCTACTCGTATCCAGTTGATGAAGGGGCGCTGATAGTCTAGGCCTAATACCAAATAGACCTCGCAGCCAAACCTAACATCTAAGACTTGAGGTCCCAACCAGAACGCCTGCCGGGTATGGGCACCCACCAGTCCGGCGTGCTCCTCAACCAGGACGCCTGCCGGGTATGAGGCCGCCGCAGCCATCTGCCACCAATCCATCTTCAGAGTTGTACTGCTGCATCTACCTTGCCCGGTCTAGCTGCCGCCGACGCCACCACGACGCCAGACAGCGTCGACCTCCTGCGCGTGTCCATCACCACACATCTGACGCCAAGCCTCCGCTGCTCCATGCCGCCAAGAGCCGCCGCCATGAATATGTAGAAAGAAACACCGCTCCACCGAAGACGCCAACCGCTGGTCCCTCGAGCCCGAGTTCATCTCCAAGAATGCCGCCCCCAAGAGGGTAACGCCACATGAATGCCGCCGTCATCCGATCAACTGATCTAGGGTTTCCCCCGGAGGTATCGGGTGGGTTTGGGATTTGTACCTCGATGATGCCTTCATGAAGGAAACGATGATAAGGGCATCGTCATCACCGGCTCCGGCCAACGACCGAAGACCAAGTTTTCACTCGGATCCGTCCCAAGAAATCCACCCGACAACCTGTGCACTGTCTCGACCGCCTTCAAAGCCCCAGATCTAGCCGCCTAGATCCGGCGACCACCCGCAACAGCAGTGCCACCGTAGGAGCCCTGGCACACCGGCCACTGCCTGAATGCGCCACCACTGGAGCCTGGGAGGAGGACTCCCACCCCACCTCGCCAAACCGCGAGAGCCGCCGAGATGGATCCCGCACGCTCATCACCGTCTCTGATCGGAATCGCCGACGCAGATCCGCCTTGGATATGGACTGCACCACGCCATGCCGCCACGGGAAGCCCGAGATTCACCCGCCGCCGCCGTCTAGGGCCACTGCCCCAGGATCCTGATCTGGCCAGCTCGGACCTCCACGGCGCCCGCTTCACGCCGCCGCCGCCGGCTCGCCACCAGGCAACCGCGCCACCGTCCAGGGCCTCCGCCCGGAGCACGTCGTCACGCCACCATGGATCAGATCGCCGCCGCGCCGTCACGCGCGTGGAGGTCCCGCCCCACCCCCTCTGACGCGATCCAGGGAGGAGAGCCTCCGCCACCGCCGTCGGCCCCCGGGCTTAGCCCAGCGGCGTCCTCCGGCGGCGGCGGAGGGAAGGGAGGGAGGTGGTGGTGACCCTGGCGGCTAGGGTTTGGAGGGCCGCCCGAGTCGCCCGAGACGGGGGCGACGCGGGGGCAGGTACTTGACTTGAAGAAGAATTTGTGAGAACAATTATAATTATTTCGTAATGTATATACTCTAATGCACCAACAAAATAAAAAAAACAGTAGCCTACATTAGTGTAATAAAACAGGGTTTTCTCACTAAAGAAAAGACTCACGTTGGTCGTTGGATGCTTCAGTTCTTCTCGGTGGCGTCGGCTGGCGCTGCGCCATGCAACTCTCGCCTGCCGCGGTGCCGCCTACACGCGTGTCATCGTGGAGCCTGCCACACCTCGCGCATTTGTCATGCAACCCTATTTCAGGTCTCGATTCGAAGGTTGGGAAGCAGACTGGAATCCAGGTGATGTGCGATCGCTAATCTTCTCTGCATCATCAGATCGATCGCTGGATTCGGGCCCTGAGAGTCAGTTGTGTGCATGTGTAGACTTGATTCGCTAAAACGATCCATGCGTGAAATGGGCTCAAGAATAGTTACTTGATGTGTATTCGTGAAGAAAGGGACGCAGAGTTTTTGCACCCGAGCTCAAATGAGCTCGGGTGAACAGTAAAAATCAAAACAAAATCGAAAAAATTTCAAAAAATTCCAAATATTTTCTGGGAGAAACATTGACAAAAGTTTTAAGAGCTTGAAAAAATTCGTCTCGAAATCACATTCCTAGAAGGCGTGGCAAAAAAAAACAAAATCGGTACTTTGAAAAGCATTTTGGAGCACTGAATTTGTTTTTTTTTACCACGCTTTCTAGAAATGTGATTTCGAGATTAATTTTTTCAAGCACTTAAAACTTTTGTCAATGTTTCTTCCAAAAAAAATTTAGAAATTTTTAAAAAATTTTCGATTTAGTTTTGACTTTACTGTTCACCCAAGCTCATTTGAGCTCGGGTGCAGAAAGGTACTTTCGTGAAGAAATGATATACTAAAGTAGCATACTGTACAATGGCAAAAAAACCATAGCTTTAGTGGTACAGCTAACACGGATTCACTTTCAATTAGAGTCCGCCTGTTCCGCATGTGATTAAATTAATTAGTACACGGATCGCGCGTGTCTACCCTAATATATTAATTCGCGTCCAGCCTAACATATAAAGTCGTGACCGATGAAAACTCTTGTTTTTGGCCTACGTGGGACACGTAAGCTGGACTGCGGTTCGATGTTTGAATCATCCAGTATTAACATCGTGTCGTCCCCCCGGGCGACCCTGGGGGAACCCTAGCCGCCGTCCTCTCGGCCCTCCTCCGCCTCCACCTCTCCTCGCCGCCGTCCCCAGCGCCGTCGGGCAAAGCTCGGCCGGCTGGGCGGCGGCGGGGCATCTCTCCCCCTTGGAGCGTCTTGGGCGGCGCGGGACGACCAGATCACGAAGAGGCGTCGGGCTAGCGCGGGGTCTGGCGGCGCGGCGGGCGAGCATCTTGGCGGCGGCGCGGCAGCTGCGGCTTGGATGCGAGTCCACGGTGAGGTGGTGGCTGCGTGGTCTTCAGATCGGGTGGTCGCGGGCGCCGCCATGTTCAGGCCGGATCCATCTGGATCTGGTGCTTGGATGTGGCGGCTGGCGCAGGGTGGTGGTCTACGCCGCTGGCCTCGTCGGATCGTTGGATCCGGCGCCCGGAGTTCTACGGCGGCTGTTCTTCTTGATCCTCCTTCCTGGTGGGTTGGGCCCCATGGCACTTGCATCTCTGCTGGTCTCGGTTCGTCTCGCTCTCGGATCCAGAACAGTCGGAGGTTTGGTGGTATAGGTTGGGGACCGGAGGAAACTTTGGCCGGCTGGTCTGGCCCGGAATCGGCGACGTCCCTCAACGCCGTTACCCTCCCTGGAGGCGAAGCCGAGGTCCCTCCTATCCACATCCGATCCCCTCCCGGACGAAAGTCCAAAATTCAGTCTGGATTGGGCGGCGGCGGCGCCCTGCGCGTCGTAACCTCCATGGAGGCGTCGTCTTGGGAGGCTCAGATGGTCGGGCGAGAGATGCTATGGGTGGTGGGCGCCGCGTAGCTCCAGCAGCGGCAACGGTGTGAGCTCCGGGGGAAACCCTAGATCTGGGTCTACCGGATCGGACGATGATGGCACTTGATGCCGTTGTCCCTCCTGGGGGCATCGTTTTGGAGCACGCGCTGGCTGAAGGGGACAAAAGGAGGAGCGGTGTTACATCTACCATGAGGCTGACGGCGGATCCTGGCGGCATGGCGCCGCGGAGGTTCGGCGATGGACGCGTTTGGAGATGGACTCGCGCAGGAGGAGGAAGCTGTCTGGCGTCATGGTGGCGTTGATGGCAGAGAGGCTTGGCAAGGTCGGTGCAACAGTTTTGCTCTGAGATGGACCGAGGGATGATGGAGGTGACGGCCCTTGCAGCGTGCGGTGCTCACTGGGAGTGTGCCTGACCGGTGTGGGACCCAATCCAGGTAGTGGCTTGGATGGGACACCCGGCTTTAGATGTTAGGCTTTGGTGCGATGTCTGTTTGGTATTAGGCCCGGACATTCGGCACGCCTTCATCAAGGGGATAGGAGTAGCAACGGTGTTGCCAAGATGGTGGCTTCATGCTTATTGATGTATCACTTTGTATGGTCTTTGTGAATAATTAATAATATGGCTGCATGCATCGTCCAGATGCAGAGGCCGGGGGTACATCCTCCTTTTCTAAAAAAAAAACGTATGCTGGACTGCAGATTTCACAAATCTCCAAATAAAAAAGGGCATGCTATATGTTCCTGAAGGTATATTTCTACCACTCAGGGTCTCTTGTCTATAAATTTTGCACTTAGCCAGTAAGGGAACAAAAATTAGATGATAAAAATAAGGTACAAATCAATGTAAATAGCATTCTACTAAGCATATCAAACATGCAGGAGGCAAGCGAAGAGCATCTTTTTAACATCAAGGTAGCTGTAGGAGTTAAAAACTGTATGTTGCGAATTACAAATAGTTAGATCTTAGTCAGACCCCCAAGTCCATAATGGGTGGATGCAATATTTGCAAGTATCTGAAAACTTCCTGTTGCATTCTATGCATATCTCAATAACCCTTTAAAATCAAAAGATCTACATATTCTTGCAGACATATATTCTCCTATATGAAAATGGTAATTAAACAGAACATCATCTCCAATACTTAACTTCACATTTCCGTTGCATAGATCTGGCACTGGCTAATGGATAAAAATCCAAATTCAATGTTAACAACAGGCTCATATATTTCTACGTACATGGATTAGATTCTTTATTTCTTGTTTGCATAACAGAACACATAGTGTCTGGGTGCGCACAACAGTACATATATACCAGCATGGCGCCATTATCTTGCCATCTCTCACACTTGATGATCAAATCTACTTCTGATTGCAGACCGTCGACGTCCTCTTTGTCTAATAAATTCTCATAGCGGTTGCATTATTACGAATCTATTTGCTCCCTATGGTTAGACCAACATTGATGAGTCTGAGGCTGGTGCACAAATTCTCCTCCAATGCCATCTTAAACCTAGTATATAAGAATAAAATATTACATTTAGTGGGCTTTTCATCGAGCAGCTAGTGAACAATTCGGAGAAACCATGAGAGCATGGCTCCTAGCGAACAGATCGGAGTAAATGAGAGGCCTCTCAATTTAGGACAGGGAATCGAGTAAACATTAACTGCTGCAAGAATAGAATTTTCTTGTAGATCACTAATCCCGCGGAAAATAACCCCGATGCAACCCATTAATACACTATAGTCAGCTGATGTAGATAGAGGTTGTGGAGATTGCATGATCTAAGAATCATACCTACAAATATTTGATTGCAAAGTCACAAACGAGGCCGCATGACATCAAAAAATTAATCCGTCATCAACGCTGGCAAATGCCAATTGGATTATGTCAAATCGAATCAGGATACCTCGAGGTAATTAATGGGTGGAAGGACTCAGGCAAATAGGTGATACGTGTCCCTCGGGAGAAAGAAATAGGGTAGCTGGCGATGGGAGCCTCACCGGAGATGTTCATAGTCGACCTACGACCCCGTTGATTCACCCGTTGCGACATGGCGAGAGGGTGCCGTGCTTGATTGAAGAAGGCGCCAGAGGCTGCCGCGGTCGATTGAAGAAGGCGAATCAGGCAAGTGCTACGTGTCGAGGAGGTCATGCCTGCGAGCAGAGGCGGAGGACGAAAGAAAAATAAGGTGTGGCGTACTCAATTAAGAAAAAAAAAATGACGCAAAACGATAATAGTCAATACACGGTAAAAATGCATATCAATATTTTCATGTGATCCTCAACATAATCAAATACAATGATAATGTTCTCACAGAAAAAAAAATACAATGATAATGTAAACATATTTAACTAGAAAATCTATCTAAACTAGCAGTCCACGCGTACTCGATGCCTAATCCACGGCCACCGTCGACCGTCCCGTCGTGGCCTCCCGTCGTCCGTCTCGTCCTGGCCAGCCACAGCCGCGCTGGTCAGGGTTGATTTTTTTCCCTTTTTTTTAAACAGCTCGCTAGGGTTGCTGCATGCATGTGCGGTGTGAGTGGCTGACAGGATGACTGGGGCGATTGGTTCAGCAAGTCGGCTCGTGGGCCTGTATCTGCGTGGCACCGTGGCCCATTTATATCAAGCAAATGGCCTATCCAGCAACTGCAGCGAGCCTATCAAGTCGATCACATGTTATGCATAGGTATAAAATCTTTTTCGCACCCAAGAATCAAGGTATGGCAGCCGCCAGTGGCTGCGAGTCGACAGGGATTGGGAGAGCCAAGCAAGGATATTTTTTTTACGGGAAGTCAATGAAATCTCTCGGTACAAAGGAATCTCTACTCCTAATGGAGCAGTTGGTAGTCTCGCTTTCAGGTTTTTTTTCGTCCCACCTCTCATGGTTTTTTTTGGTACCTCCTCTCATCTTTGCTGGTTTTTTTTCGTAGATTTTTTTCGTCCCCTCTCCCCACTTCATCGGTTTATTTTCGCGTCACCCTCTCACACAACGAAAGAAATCTGAACAGATCAGAACTTTACATACTGGTGCAAGTTATATTTAGTAATGTAGAATCAATCACGAACAATTTCTAAAGATCAAATCTAAATTAATTAATCTTACCTTAAATCACTCAATCACATTAATTGATTTTCAGAAAAATCGCTCAATCACATTAACCTTATCTTAACTCACGGATGGTAATCAATCTTCAAACAAAGAAACAATACATCGAGGGAGCAGTAAATAAACTCCCTTTCTTATGACATGTATATGATCTTCCCTTACCTCTCCGTTGTCGAGCGTTCTTGATTCCCGAGGCCGATGCTTGGGCTGTGTCACTGGGTCGCGACGGTGCCGGAGGACAAGGACGGCGAGGCCGGGTGCCGCGGCACCGCATTGGCCGCGGCCGGTGAAGGGGGCGAAGAAGGGCGGCTTCCCTGGCCGTGGCCGTGGCCGTGGCCCTGGGAGTTGGTGCGGTGGAAGCGGCACTTGAAGGACCCGGCGTGGGTGGCCGGTGTAGGAGATATGCCCTAGAGGCAATAATAAATGTTATTATTTATCTCCATGCTCATTATTATGTTTATGTTCCATGCTATAACTGCTATGGTTCTCGAGTCTGCAATAACCACGAGGCTCGGAGGAAGACTCATATGCACGTGTGGAATAATAAACGGTAAAATGTATTCCTAGTCAAGCCTCTATGACTGGCTCAAGTGTTGCATGATGGTTCTGTTTTCCTGATCATGGGCATGTCTATGCCAGCAACTTTGAGGGCACAATGTTAGAAGAACATTTGTGTTGAATCGACCCGAATTGATGTTATGCTATGAGATACATTCGTCACAAGTTTATGGTTAATAACACAGAGATGGTTAATGTTTGCATGATTCCTCAGACCATGAGAGTATCGAGTTTCTTCATGCTTGATTCATGAACTTTGGGGTTTGTTAAACGTCATCCGTAACTGGATGGCTATTACGGCGGCTTACGGGTTCATGGAAAAGTATGTCAAGTAACTTGATAGCTCAAGATTGGGATTTGCTCCTCCGACGATGGAGAGATATCTCTGGGCCCTCTCGGTGTTACGGTATCCATCATCGTCTGGCCAGACACTTTGTGATTTGATCACGGGGATGCCGGAACACGGTAACGAGAAAAGAGAACAATACCGGTAACGAGGTAACTAGCATAGTGGACAAGTTGTTGATCCACGGGAATGCCAACATGTCTCACCTCGGGTATTTGTAACATATCGCGAAGCAACAGGAATAGCACACGGCAACTGGAGGTTCACTCGAATATTCATTCGTGTGGGTATAGGGGTCAATATGGGTGTCCACGGCTCCGATGTTGATCAATGATCGGAAGGGGTTCCAGGTCATGTCTATACTTCACCGAACCTATAGGGTCACACGCTTAAGGGTCATCTATCTGCTGAATACTAGACAGGGAGTCTGAGAGAAAATCACCGAAAAAGTTTCGGACACCGAAAAGTTTCGGACAGCGGAAAAGTTCCGCAGAGAGAGGTCACCGGATGAGTTCCGGTGAAACTGAAAAGTTGTTTCAGGGGATACCATTAAGTCAAAATGGTTTCGGCACATGCCTGATAATTCTTGGAGGATGCCAGAATCATTCTGGAAACTTCTGGGAATTTTCTGAAAGAAAAACCGGAAATGTTCCGGGGCTGCCGGAACCGCTTCAGATGCTTTTCGCAGATGAAATCACTAAACTGGAATTGTTCCAGAACACGTTGAAAATTATTTTAGTGGGTACTGGAAATGTTCTAAGCCCACATAAATATTTTCAGTTTGAACGGACGCTGAAAAATGTCGTCGTGAATAGTGAAAGTGCTTTTTGGGTGGCTTCTTGGAGAAGCCACCTTGAGGGTCCTTTGGTATTTTTCCCCTTGGCTTCTTGGAGAAGCCACCCTTGGGCTTGGCCTATAAATAGGGGTGGAGGGGGCTGCCTAAAGACTCACTCCTTCTCACATACAAGTGCCATGCAATGATCTGGCTTCTCTCTCCCTCCCACGAAAAGAGTTTCGTAGAGCCGAAAGGCTGTCTGGGTTCCGGTGGGAACTAGTTCTGGACGGCGAAGCCCTGCCGGATAGTTGACACCGTATGTGTGCAACTCTGTAGAGAGGTCGTAGTTTCGATCTTAGTGCCCGAGGGGCTGTCCAAGTGACGGTCCGAGTTCTGTGAGTCCTCCCGAAGGGCTGTCCGAGTGACCGTTCGAGTTTCGAAGGTCCTCCCGAAGGGCTGTCCGCGACACCGTCCGGGGGACTGTTCGACCGCCTCCCAGAGGGCTGTCCGAAGGGAAGACGAGGGTATACATCCTCGCGGTTGGGAGGTTGTAAATCCTAGCTGCGGGGATCTGCACCGCCGATCGTCATCGACTCTACTTCCGCTGCGCTACGAGTCGGTAACGAAAATGATCAAACCTTGTATGCAGTCTCCATAGTGGTCCTGGGCTGGTGCGTAGGGCGGAAAATTTTTGTTTTCTGCTGCGTTACCCTACAGTGGCATCATGAGCCGTGCTATGCGTAGATGCAGGTTGCGATCTAGAATACATAGAGATGTATGGGTGTTGCACAATATAATTAGGTAGTAGATGAGTTCTATTACTGAAAATTATTTGTGCGGGTAGCAGATGAAATCTGTTACCCGATGTTCTTGTTGCTTCCCTGGAATTTGCATATTTCTGATCTTGATAACAGTATGGTGGAGTTTCAAAGTTCTGGCAATCCGCGATCCTGATTGATCAACGAAGTGCTAACAGTTCATTGAATTCCACCGTAGTTAAAAGGAAAGATAAAATTTCGCAGACAAAAGGGCAATGCAGATATGATCTGCACGGGGGTCATGCGTATGACGAAGTTTAGTATGGGGCTCGAGATTTTATTATCTCGGTTTTCATACACCCTGGAAAGTTAATCTAGCGACTTGAATTATCATACTTGATGATGGACGTTGGTAGCTTCGGTTTGTTTCGAAACCTTAGAAGCCACGTAAAACAAGTTTTTGCATGAACCGATTAGAGGCGTCTAACTTGGTTTTGCAGGAGGGTTTGCATGTGCATGTGATGTGGTATAGCAGTGCTCATAATAATTTGATTATGTATGAGATGACTATATGATGTAAATTGATTAACATGACCTGCGTGTCATGATTTGGCATGATGGCTGGAGCCATATGATTGCACTTTAAATGACCTGCGTGTCGACCTTGTGTAATGCATTATTTTATTAGCTATAGAGATAGCAATATTATCTGGTGCATCGACAAGGTGGTGGCAATCTTCGCGAAGGTGAACACCAACGCGAATGCTGAAGACGAAGAAATACAAGACTTCTCCGTCAGAAAGGGCTATACCATATCATGCTATTATGAATTGCCTGAGATGTTTATCCCTTATGATGCACCCTTCTTGATTGCGCGGTAGTCGCTTTTATTAGGGTGATCTCTCACGAAAATATCAAGTAGTTAGTGTTCTCCCAAGTGTAGCACCGTCTACAACACGTATCTTTTCGGGGTGCGCCATGTACACATGAGCACGAACGATTAGAGAGGTGTAAGGCGGGTGAAGGTCAGACCTCACTGCGTGATCACTTGGTTGTCTTGACGTTCAGGCAGGACAGTCCTGAGCTCGGAACACACGCATCGAAAGATGGACAAGAGTCACATAGAGATGTGATTGGCAAGTTGGCCTACCGATTGAAATTCACGTCATCAGTGATGAACCCGTCAATGGCGTCGAATTGAAATGCGGATCTTGAATCACTCACAATCAATTATGAGAGATATTGATTTGAGTGGGAGCGCACTGATGAATTAACTTGTTTAAATTCTCAGTGCAATTAATTTTGAACACTGTCTAAGTGTATTTTGCATAATAGTTGTAGAAAAATGGCTCGCATTTCCACCTTCCCTGTTAAAATTGAATAGCTGTTAAATATCTGGTTAAAACTTTACAGTTGGTAACGTAATGTGAGGATTGTCCTCAAGAGTGCCGAGAAGGACTTTGTCCTATCGCATACTTTGGTATTCTCTCGCTTATGCTATGGATCATGTGACTCTCATCCTTCGATCCAAAAGCTAGAATTCCGTTTCAGTCAAGTGCAATATGTTTACTTCCATGAGACCCAAACTTCGAAAGTTTGGATAGTTATGTGATATTCATGGAATCTGAAAATCATTTTCAGAGACAGACAAAGGCTAAAAGATATGAGATATCCAAAGCAATGTTTGTTTGCAAACTATTAGTAAAGGAGTTTACTATGCATTAGACTGATAAGAGAGGGATCCAGAAGAACGCCTGTCATATGATGAAAGGTGAATAAAACAACAACTTAAAGAGAAAGAAAGTGTCCGAAGGATGTTAGTGTGACTTACACACCTAGGAAGTCCGGGGCTAACGCCACTCTTAAGTTCGGTGCTTCTTCTGAGAGTAGGAGAAATACTAAAAGTTAAACTGTTAGAAGTATAATGGCAAAAAGGAAAGAAGACTGGAATATCCAGCTCATGTATGAATGTCATACAAGTTTTTGATGTATAGAAGGCTGGTCAAAGATATAGTTCTTGGGAATTATGGTTAAACATGTTAATCACTAATTTTTGGGTATTGTGAGTTAATCACAAAGATACCCGCTCGATTGCATTCTGTTGCAACTCGATGTAAGAACTACTATGGCCTGAAAGACCAGCCAGAAATGAGTTTTAGGTATACACAGGGAACATAGTAAATGTTACTATACCTTCCATCGGTGTATTACCGTCTGTATTTATTTTCATAATTCATTTAGAGTTTCACAAACTCTAGCCCATTGCATAAGGTATCTTGCAAGAAGGTTGTTCATAAGAGAACTTTTGATGTTCGATGTTATGAATAACATAAGGGCCATACTTTCATTGAGAATGAGATGTATGTTATGAATAATGATAATAATATATTACCTCTGGATTTACTTTCATAAATTCATTTTAGAGTTTTAAACACTCTAGCCCATTGCATAATGTTTGTTGGAAAAGAGTTGTTCATAAAAGCAACAATTGTTGTTCAGTATTATGAATAACATGAAGGGCCATGCTTCCATCCTAGATGGGACGTATGTTATGAATATTGATGGTAATATGATACATCCATAACACTGACGCTAAATGTCGTAAGACTAAAAGAATACCACACAAGTGTGGCACTACATTTGGTCACATTGGAGAAGCCCGCATGGAAAATTCCATTATGATGGATTTTGAAGTCGTTTGATTTTGAATCATCTGACACTTGCAACTTTCCTCCGAAAGTGAAGTGACTGAAATACCGTTCACAGGCCATAAGGAACGAGCAACAAACTTATTGGTGATCATACATTTTGATGTGTGTAGTTCAATAAAGGTTGCAAGTAGTGGATTTATCTATCTTCAGAAATGTCTCAAGTAGATATATGGATATTTACTTGATGAGACGTAAGTCTGGATCTTTTGAAATCATTCGAAAGGTTTTCAAATATGAAGTAGAAGTTATTGTAACAAGAAAATTATGTTTCTACAATTCGATTGCAGAAAGAAATATTTGAGTTACAAGTTTAGCGAATGTCTGATGAGTTGTGAAAAGAGTTTCATAACTTACACCTCCCGGAACACCACTATGAGTGGAAAGTCCGTGAAGATGTAATCGAACCATTTATGACATGGTAAGATCAAAGATGACATAAATAAATTTGCAATTATCCCTTTTTAAAGTGATGCTTTAGAGACTGCGGCTTTTACACTGAAAAGAGCTCCATCAGGTCTGTTGAAATGACACCATGGTATGGTACGCCCAACCATGTTATATCTTTTCTTAACATTTGGAATATGGGGCTTGTGTAAAAGGTTACAAACCTATTCCAAATCAGACAAGTGCTACTTTGTAGGTTATCCCAAGTCATTGGGTATTCCTCCCTCACTATACCGAGGCAAATAGGTTTGCCACAAAGAACGGTATGCTTTTTGAAGAAAATGGTTCTTTCAAAAAGGTGAGTGGGAGAATAATGCAACTCGACGAGATAACCAGTATCTCCGTCATCAGGTCAAAAGAAAGAGACCTTGGAAGTAATTCCAGAGTTTCCTACTGCGACTGATACGAAAGTCTCTACAATAAAATGTATGGACTTCGGTCAAACTTGCAGCTGAACCACGTAGGCAAGGCTCGTGCAAACCTCTCAGGTGCGCAAACGAGATATTGTTGTTAGACAACAATATACCTACGATACACAAGGAAGCGTTGATGGGCCCTGACTCCGGGATAGGCTAAATGCCAATGCAACCTGAGTTAGTTTCCACATAAGTGTTTCAAGATTAAAACCTTGATACACCTTTCGGAAGACTTAGAGTCTAACGAATATTTATGGAACTTAAAACTGATACGGATAAAAATGTTTTATCCATAAAGCTCGACTTGTTGCAATAACAAGTTCAAAGAGTTGACTACGATGAGATTGTCTCACCGTAGCGATGCTTAAAGTCGGTTCGGGTTGAACTAGCAATTAATACATATTTCAATCATAAGATATGAAACATGGATGACAAAAGGATTTCCATCTGATGGAAATAAAACCTAGGACTTGTATGTGATAAAGTCCAAAGTAATTTGTCGATCCAGAGGATGCTAGTAGGTATGCAAACTTCAGAGTTCCAGCGATGGACAGAAGAGAGCAAAATGGAGTCGGAATCTTCGTGTTTTGATGAAATGGTCAAAGGGGTTTGACTTCATCAATGGGTAACGAAGATACTTGTAATTCAAGAAAGTAAGTGGGAGCATAATAATATTTCTAAAAACCTTGTGTGCTTGACACATTGGTAATTGGAAATAAATTTCTTGACACGAATTAGGACTTCGTTTGAAAATAGTTTTTCGATGAAGTGCTTGGGCTAAAAAGCCTTTATATTAGGCATGATAATCTATGGAGATAGATTTACCTAATGGGGCTTAGCAAAGATACATATTGACAAAATGCTAAAACCTTTTAGCATTAAAAACGTCAAGGAGTGATTCTTGCCGAAGTCACATGGAAAGAGTTTTTGCATGACTCGGTGTCCCAAAACACTGATGAGCAAAATACATGATGGAGATTCCACACACTCTTGTGTTTGGATTAATCATGTATTCCATGGTATGTAAAACAACCAGATATGTCCAATACTCCCAAAGTTGTTGCGAGTATAGATACCAAAGTGATCAAAAGTACTGATCATGGGACAACAGTGAAAAGGGTCATTGAGTACTATAGTAGCACTGATGGCATGTTTTCTCGCAAGCGGAGATCATGAAGAGTTCGTTGTAAAAGGTTACATCGATACAGTCTTCATCCATGCCCCAAGCGATTTTCGATTTAAATTGAGGGTTTTGTGCAACACACAATATGGTGGCACAGTAGTTGGAAATTGTTCCAAACAAGTTACTGTGGCGAATTCTATAACAGAGGCGAAGTATGTTGCCGCTTTTAAAAGCGACAAAGAAGATGTTGAATCATATAGTTCATTCATGAACTTAGTATGGTTCCAAGATGGCTTTTGTCAATGGGACACTACTGCAGGTAGTTGCTCCATGACTCAGTCTGAGGAATCCAGGTTCGACCTGTGATTCACATACATACAAAACCAAGTCCACACAAAATATGAATTTTGTGAAAGCGTGAAAACGCGAGGATATGCAAAGATACACACAGAGCTGAAGTCGTCAGATCCGTTGGACATCAGCCTATACCACAAGCGAAGCATATTTACACCAGTGTGCCACAGGTGTAAAGTGCATTAGCATTAACTAGATTATTGACTCTAGTGCAAGTGGGAGTCTGTAGGAGATATGCCCTAGAGGCAATAATAAATGTTATTATTTATCTCCATGCTCATTATTATGTTTATGTTCCATGCTATAACTGCTATGGTTCTCGAGTCTGCAATAACCACGAGGCTCGGAGGAAGACTCATATGCACGTGTGGAATAATAAACGGTAAAATGTATTCCTAGTCAAGCCTTTATGACTGGCTCAAGTGTTGCATGATGGTTCTGTTTTCCTGATCATGGGCATGTCTATGCCAGCAACTTTGAGGGCACAATGTTAGAAGAACATTTGTGTTGAATCGACCCGAATTGATGTTATGCTATGAGATACATTCGTCATGAGTTAATGGTTAATAACACAGAGATAGTTAACGTTTGCATGATTCCTCAGACCATGAGAGTATCGAGTTTCTTCATGCTTGATTCATGAACTTTGGGGTTTGTTAAACGTCATCCGTAAATGGATGGCTATTACGGCGGCTTACGGGTTCATGGGAAAGTATGTCAAGTAACTTGATAGCTCAAGATTGGGATTTGCTCCTCCGACGATGGAGAGATATCTCTGGGCCCTCTCGGTGTTACGGTATCCATCATCGTCTGGCCAGACACTTTGTGATTTGATCACGGGGATGCCGGAACACGGTAACGAGAAAAGAGAACAATACCGGTAACGAGGTAACTAGCATAGTGGACAAGTTGTTGATCCACGGGAATGCCAACATGTCTCACCTCGGGTATTTGTGACATATCGCGAAGCAACAGGAATAGCACACGGCAACTGGAGGTTCACTCGAATATTCATTCGTGTGGGTATAGGGGTCAATATGGGTGTCCACGGCTCCGATGTTGATCATTGATCGGAAGGGGTTCCAGGTCATGTCTATACTTCACCGAACCTATAGGGTCACACGCTTAAGGGTCATCTATCTGCTGAATACTAGACAGGGAGTCTGAGAGAAAAACACCGAAAAGTTTCGGACAGCGGAAAAGTTCCGCAGAGAGAGGTCACCGGATGAGTTCCGGTGAAACTGAAAAGTTGTTTCAGGGGATACCATTAAGTCAAAATGGTTTCGGCACATGCCTGATAATTCTTGGAGGATACCAGAATCATTCTGGAAACTTCTGGGAATTTTCTGGAAGAAAAACCGGAAATGTTTCGGAGCTGCCGGAACCGCTTCAGATGCTTTTCGCAGATGAAAATCACTAATCTGGAATTGTTCCAGAACGCGTTGAAAATTATTTTAGTGGGTACTGGAATTGTTCTAAGCCCACATAAATATTTTCAGTTCGAACGGACGCTGAAAAATGTCGTCATGAATAGTGAAAGTGCTTTTTGGGAATTTTTATGGAAAGCACCTTTTTGGAAATTCCAAAAGGGCCTTCTAGAAGGGGAAGGAGGGCATGGCACCTCATGGGGGGGTCCCCCCCCCCCCAAGGGTGGCCGGCCAAGGAGGTGGAGCACCATGGTGCTCCACATGGCACTCCCATATGGCATATTCCCTTTTGGAAAGGGATATTCCAAGGGCACTTTGGGGTTTTTGTGTGACAATTTTACCCCTTGGCTTGCCTATATATAGGAGTGATCTTGGCAGCCATTTGCTCATCCCTTGCTCTCATACACATGCCAAGATGTTATCTGGCTTCTCTCTCCCTCCCACGAAAAGAGTTTCGTAGAGCCGAAAGGCTGTCTGGGTTCCGGCAGGGACTAGTTCTGGACGGCGAAGCCCTGCCGGATAGATGACACCGTATGTGTGCAACCCCGTAGAGAGGTCGTAGTTTCGATCTTAGTGCCCGAGGGGCTGTTCGAGAGTGCCTCCCGAAGGGCTGTCCAAGTGACGGTCCGAGTTCTGTGAGTCCTCCCGAAGGGCTGTCCGAGTGACCGCTCGAGTTTCGAAGGTCCTCCCGAAGGGCTGTCTGCGACACCGTCCGGGGGACTGTTCGACCGCCTCCCGGAGGGCTGTCCGAAGGGAAGATGAGGGTATACATCCTCGCGGTTGGGAGGTTGTAAATCCTAGCTGCGGGGATCAGCACCGCCGATCGTCATCGACTTTACTTCCGCTGCGCTACGAGTCGGTAACGAAAATGATCAAACCTTGTATGCAGTCTCCATAGTGGTCCTGGGCTGGTGCGTAGGTCGGAAAATTTTCGTTTTCTGCTGCGTTACCCTACAGCCGGCGCGCAGACGCACTTGGAAGCGGGCCCGTGGCCCGCGCCGGACGGCGCCGACGCCGACCCGGGCCACCTCCTCCCCGTATTCTTGGAGCTGTGGCTGGCCGATTTACATGAAATTAATTCCCTCAGTTATGGTGGCAAATATAATACACATAATCCATATTGTTATGCACTAGTGTGTGTGTGTGAAATAGATGGATTATGGTCCCGTACCCAATAAGATGGATATGTATGTGTGTGTTAGAGAGAGAGAGGGGGAGAGAGAGTGAGGAAGAGGGAGGGAGAGAGTGTGTGTGTGAGGATTTGATGGTAAAAAAGGTCGCCAATGTCACTTGATATGTATGAGAATATTAATATTGAACTCTTAAAGTTAATGTGGCCCTGTTGCAACGCACGGGCGTTCTTCTAGTCCTCTCCAATGGGCAAGAAGTGGCAGGTTGCCCATGTGTAGCGTGGCTTCCTTTTATTGTTTTTCTCGTAGTATTAGTATCCAAAACAGGGTTTTGCTTCCATATTTTCACGTAGTGGCGTTGAAAATCTATAGGTGCCCTTCCCCCCCCATATAGTCGTGGTTGTACTTTCCATAGTAGTGGATACGTACGTGACAGACTTTATTTGTCCAAACAATTGCATGTACACAATATTTGTAAGTACCGCTTACATCTTTCGATCTCGGCCGTTTAGTACTAAAAATTAATGGCCTAGATAATTTAATTTGTGTGGACGAACATAATGGCTTGTTTGCCTCTTGTCTTAATTATTCAATAGATCCCTAGGAAAATATAAAGTGGTCCAATAACATTTTAATTGACCTATTCAATTTTGAAAAATGCTTGAACAATTCCATTGGCTCTAAAACTTTTTATGCAACACCACAATGTTGTTCTTGAATTGTGTGCCAGATTTCAAGGTTGACTAAATTCATTTTGTCACTTAAATAAATACGAAACAATAGCTAACTTAAATACATAAAAGGAAAATAGAAAATGGCCTAACTAACTGTTGTGCAACTGGGCCTTTGATGGCCACAGTGCTTTTGGCCCAGCCCAACTGGCTTTTCCTCCACCTCCCGCTACAGGAGACAGAGGACGTGCGTGTCACGCATCCATGCCGCCTTGGCCATGGATGGCCTCGACGCAGCCCCTCTGGACCTACAAATAAGTCCCTCGAAAACCCTAGCTCGTGCTCATCCGATTCCCTCCCGTTCCCCATCGCGCCCCCTCCTCCTCGGCTCGGAAACGAGCTCGGAGCTCGTGCGGTGACCGCGCTCGCCGTCGTCATTGTCGCGGCCACCGTCGTCCCCGCGCAAAGATAGTGTGTCTACCGGCTTCCCCGTCGTCTTTCAGCTGTCGTGTGCCTGGTCTGAATCGTTGGTCCTTTGTTTCTCTCACTTTTGCTCCCGAATAAAAGGCAGCATGTTGATATTCGCACTAGATGAAGAACAGTTCGGAAATTTTATGTTCAGACTTCAGAGATGTTCTACTACGACTTTAGAGATGCGTAGATGCTGGTGCTAGTGCAGATGATCAGGAAGTTCTTCTGCTATGGCTACATGCCAAGTTAAGATTATAGAAACGTTTTTGTGCAGATCTACTATGTGCAAAAAAAAAAGTTCAGACTTCAGAACCCTTTTATGAGGTTCTACTATGGCTTGGGCGTGTGTGTTCCAGTGTGGTGTGCGAGTGCGTGTGTCCCGCGCGACGCATGTTCACGAGTCTCTCTGCTGTTGATCTAATCTCACATGCACGCATCAGCTGCTACTCTCTGTTGATGTTCTGTTTTCTGCGCAAAAGTTGCTCTCTTGTCTCTCTAATTGACTTGTTGATGCAACAAAAAGGAAGACATTCTGGTTGCTACTTTGCCTTGAACATTAAGATCGGAAGTGAAAAAATAATTGTAGCAAGCTAACTAAGAGATGCAGAGTATGTGTTCGTCACATGACTAGAAGGTTTGCAGGGGGGACGAGCGGGATGGAGACGTGACAGAGGAGCTCCAGCTTGATCTGCTCGCCTATCAGCGGAGCAGCGGAGGAACTAGAAAAAATAATTTTCTAGTTTGATGTTTATACGCCAATAAGAAAACAACCGTCACCTAGAAAATGTTAACTCCTGAAGTTCAAATTTAACAAATTGGAGTTCAAAGAAAATGCTTTGGGTGTGCAAAAAATTTCCCATGGATTTTCCCGTCATTGAAAAAAGATAACCAAACTTTTTAAATTAAAATAACATAGCTTTTCAGTACGCGTAAAAATAAAAACTACATTTTTTACATTTAAAAAAAACCAAGAAGGTCAAATTAAAACAACAGATTAGTTCAAATAGTTCAAAAAAGGATTTTCTCCATTTCTCGGAAAAAACTAGAAGTTCAAATTTAAATAACGAGGTGGTACAATGTGTATGTACAAAATTTGGAAATTCCTCGTTACTAAAAATAAACAAAGAAGTTCAAACTAAAATAATGGAGAGGTTCAATGTTTATTAGGAAACTAGGATTTTTTCCTTACAAAAATAAATAAACACGCAGTCCAAAATAAAAAAATGTAGCATATTTTTGTTGTTATTAAATAATAAAATCAAGATGTTTGAACATAAAAAATGCAATATTTCAACTTGTACAAAAACCTTCAAATGCTCACTATTTATAGGAGAAAATAAAAGTATCAACTGTAATATTAAAAAAAAAACTGTTTTGATGTTTACCTTTTATCTTTTCTTTTCTACGAATAAAACCAAGAAGTTAACTCTTTAAAAAAAAATGTGTTTCAATTTTGGCCACAGAATCTCGAAATTCCCCATTAATTATACATTAATCAAGAAGTTCAAATTAAGAAAACAGAGTAGTTCGATGTTTATATACCAAGAAGAAAACAAGCATCACCTAGAAAAAATGTTAGCTCTCGAAGTTCGAATTACATAAATTGGAGAGTTCGGAACAAATGTTATGGGTGCACAAAAACAATTTCCCATGGATTTTTCTGGTACTGAAAAAATATAACAAAAAAGTTTAAAGTAAAATAACATAGTTGTTCCAAATTTGCAACTGAGCTATTTAAAAATCATTTTTTTTGGTTTCTAAAAATAAGACTAAGAAGTTCAAATTTAAAAAATGGAGAAGATCGAAGTTTATAGAAAACTCAGATTCTTCTTGTTACTCAAGAATAAAACAGAGACGTTCAAATAAATAATTGAATAATATAAAAATATTAAAAAAATTATTTTTCCTCCTTACAAAATATTTCAAATTTAAATAATGAAGCGGCTCGATGTTTATTACGACATTAGGATTTTCCCCGTTACTAAAGAATAAACCAAGAAGGTCAAATTAAAAATTGAACAGGTCAAAATTTATAGAGAAAATGGATTTTCCCCATTTCTACAAATAACCTAGAGTTTCAAAATTTAAATAACAGAGAAGTTCAATGTTTCTTACAATACCAAGGTGGTCAAATTAAAAAAACCAAGGAGTTCAAAAACTTTGTAAAAATGGATTTTTCACTTTTTAAAAAAGATCTAGAAGTTCAAATTTAAATAAGCAAGTGGTTTGCTATTTATTATATAAATAGGACTTTTCTCATTACTAATGAATAACACCAAGAAGTCCTAATTAAAAAATGAAGTTGTTTGATGTTTATAAAAAAACTCAGATTTTCCCCAATACTAAAGATTAAAATCAAGAAGTTAAATTTTAAAAAATGGAGTAGTTTAATTTATATAAAAAAACCCAGGTTTTCTCGTTACTAGAGAATATAACCAAGAAGTTCAACTGGAAAAAGCGGAGCAATTTGATATTTATTTGAAAACTCACATTTTCCGGTTACTAAAGAATAAAACCAATAAGTTCAATTCAAAATAATGAGCAAGTTCGATGTTTCTAACAAAACTAAAAAAATTCACATTTCTAAAAATACACAAAGAAGTTCAAATAAAAAGTTAGAGCGGTTCGATGTCTATAAAAAACTCAGATTTTTTCCGTTACTAAAGCGAAACAGAGAGAATTTCAAATTGATAACAGCCAGATGTTCACGTACTGCATGGTGTGTGTTTCATACGAGAAAAAAAGAACAAAAAACCAAAGTCTAAATTTTTCATTGCTAGAAGTTCATGTGCTCTGTCCTCGGAAGTTCAAAATTCTTGAGGGAGAGGTTCACCGTGTGTTTATAAGTTCAAAAAGCACAAAAAAGATGTTGTTTCTCGTGTTTTAAAATAATTCTCTCAATCCATTATAAATTTGGAACAAAAATGCTCTACATGAAATTTTTTATTCGTATGCTCTATTCCAAAATAAACCGTCAAAATAAATTGGTGTATGTTGTTCGAACAAAAGTTTAACCGTATTAGAAAAAAGTTGAGTCTTCTCAAGAAGTTTCAACAGGTATATCATTTGTGCAACTCCATCGAACAGGGTAAGTAACTATGAATAAAAATAAGCGACCGAAGTTCAATGTGAAAACCGCGAGCAGTTCAACTACAACACGGAATGCATTTTAGGTGAGATTAAAAAGAATATAAAACCAAAAGCATAAAAGAGTTGTTGCAAGGAGTTCACGTGCTCCTTCCTGCATGGTTCAAAATTTCTAGTGCGAGACGTCCGTCCTTCAATTACATGTTAAAAAGGCAAAAACGACGATGTTTTTGACATTTTTAAAACTGCTCTTAAACGGCAATGAATTTGAATCTAATGTCTACATGAAAAAGTTACTCATATTCATAAGCTTTCCAACGGGATATTATATGCTACATTCCGATGAACAGTTTAAAAGTTTCATGTATACCATTAAAAACATATTTCTACGTATTAAAAAAAGTCTCTTATACCGTCGCGAGTATGAAAAAATGATTAACACGGCAAAGTTGCCTGTTGTTAACAGCTTTCCATCGGTATATCATTTGCAGAATTCCGGGTGGTGGTTGGGGAGTTACGGGCAAAAAACAGGTGACGAAAAACAGAGTGAAGTTCAAACAGACATGCCCAAAAGTTCAACTACTTCACGCAATGCATTTTCGAAGACTCTATTTTCGCGATGAAGGCAGGACACATGCTCTTTCCATTTTCAAAATTACGTAAAAATGGTTGGGAATTAGAGAAGACATTCTATATGAAAAAGTTTCGTATTTTTGATAGCTTTTCAACGGTATATTATTTGTCCCATTTCGACAAAGTTTGCACAAATTACGTCCAAAATAAATTTTCAGCCATTTTCAAAATTGACTAAAAACCATAATGTATTGGGAGAAACAATCTATACAAAAAAGTTTCGCATTTGTTCAACTTTTCCAAGGGCATATCATTTGCTACATTTCGGCAAACCATTGAAAATTTGACTTGAAAATAAAAACTCGGAGGAACTTTGACCGTTTCTAAATTACTCTTAAACCGTTCAAAATTAGAAAAAACTTTCTATATGAAACAGAAGCGCATTTTAATAGCCTTTCCAATGCCATATTATTTGTCTCAATCAGATTAGCCGTTTAGAAATGGGCTCACAAATATGAACTCGGCTGTTCGGTTTGAGAAATTCTGTGATTTTTCAAATTACTTTTTAACCGTAGGGAATTTTGGAAAACTTTATATATGTGGAATGAGCGGATTTGCAGCAGCTTTCCAACGCCATATTATTTGCCTCATTCTGATAAACGGTTTAAAAATGGGCTAAAAAATACGATTCATGATTTTTGTATGAATTAAAAAAGGCTTTCAAAACTGCTCTTAAACCATTTATATTTTGCAAAAAATTTAACTTAGATCGTGATACTCGTGTCCATAGCTTTCCAACGGTACATTGCAAGCCTCATTTGGACAATGTTCGTGGAAGTTCAACCTAGCACTCGGGGAATTTCAACTACTACTATTCGTCACCCTGGGTGAGGAATAGTTATTCTTCGCCCCCCTCTATTTTAGCATCAATACACAGTAATTTTACGTTCCGTAAATTTTGACTGATTTCATATGTAACAAGAGAACGTAAGAAAATATATAATTGCTGTAAAAATATTTTATGTACGTAAAATTACAATTGTAAAAACATAGTGTAAAATGTACATAAAATGCAATTTTTCTTGCCTTATGACCTATTTTTTTTTCTTATGTCAAATTTTATGCAGTGAATCAATATGAATGTAACTATTTATATTTCAAACGTAATTTATTTATGAATTGATCGTAAGGTTACCTCGGGTGAAGAATAACTTATTCTGCACCCTGGGTGAATATATATATATATATATATATATATATATATATATATATATATATATATATATATATATATATATATATATATATATATATATATATATATATATATATATATATGACGGCCATTTGGGACACCTAGGTGCCCAGGCTCCTTGCTTGTCTACCTTCGGATTGCTTTAGGATGTGTGCCGTTGTGTTAGGTGTAGACACTAACGGGTATACCCATTTGCAGTATTAAATTTGGACAGTTATTGCAATTTACTACTAATCAATACCATTTAACTGCATGTTAATTAGCAATCACTTGCCCTAATTTGGACGGAGGCAATAATTAGCATGCACGCACCGAACACTTCCTTAGAAAACAAGAAACTGCCTAATTTAGTCATGCATGTATGGTGCGAAACACTAGAAAAATCCTATAGTAATTGCCACTTTCTGTACATATTAGTAGTATTGCTAACATGCTTTTAAACAGATTTAAGTGTGCGTATAGTAGATATTGCCACTTTCTGCCTCTGCTATGGGTATAAGAAAAAACTAGTTTCTCCTTGTACTGTACCTTGTTGTTTTTAGGGTATATACCCACTAATTGTGTGAGGATAATACATATTTTTTTGGTATCATTCATCCTGTTTCACACATTTGATACATCTCTATCGGGGTATGCTCTATAGATATTCATATTTATATGAACGTAACGTATTATCTATCGAGGTATTTAGTTTATGTATCTGTATCCACTTAAAAAAAGGTAGTGGCATTTATGGGTATATACCAATAAATTTCACATAGAGATATTTACAAAAATATCATGAGTATGCACTATTTTTTCCCAAACTTGAGTATCCACTTACAAATATATCGGACTACGTTTTATAGGTATCTAATAACTAGAATAAAACATAGGGTATATACATGCATAAAAATTATTTGGCATAAATTGTAGGGTATATACGTTTGTCTGTATCTAATACCTAGAATAAATCATAAGGTATATACGTGCATGCAAATTATTTGGAATAAATTGTAGGGTATATACATTTGCATGTATCTAATAACTAGAATAAATCATAGGGTATATACGTCCATTCAAATTATTTGGACTAAATTGTAGGGTATATACATTTGTAGGTATCTAAAAAATACCTAGAATAAATTGTATGGGTATATACATTTGTAGGTATAGGTTCTAGTACCAAGAATAAATCATGTGGGAATCAATCTACAATGCGGGAATCAATCTACAAATCCGTCATGGAGGATACAAGTGCATGCACGCAGAAAAGGAAAGCAAATTATTTGGAAGGGTAGTAGCGATTATTTATAAGAAGGAAATGCATTAGGGCATTTTCAATGCAGGGCGTCTGTAGAGGCGCTTAGGCAAATAAAATAAATATCTTAAAATTAAAAACTTATGTAAGCATTCTCTGTTCCAACGCTAGTCGCCAGTATAGACGCTAACAAACTCCAACAAACATGGTTGTTGCGCTCTGATTTTATCTGGTACGGCAAGCAAACTACCCAAGCGCTGGACTCTACTCTTGCGTCGATGCCAAAATATAAGCGCTGGACTCCAGGATTACCAGACGCGACTGCCAATATGGCCAGGAGTTCAATCCTAGCGCCTCTAGCTAGCGCCGCCCATTGGAGATGCCCTTAGTGGGTTTGGACCCGATCAAGGTGCCCCAGATAATTTACCTATATATATATATATATATATATATATATATATCACTGTTGGTTATTCAACCTTCATTTCATTTAGGATACCCAAGATATATCCATAATCTTTATTAGGTATCATACCTTGGTATGTGTATATTTTCAGTACAAACAATACCTCGGGTATATGTATATTTTCATTAGGTATAATGTAACACCCCAAGTATTAAGCTACAGCGATCATCCTTTTGATTATGCCATGTCATCATGATCAACAGTGCTTAATCATCATTAGTATCATATCTCTTTTCGAATTCAAATTCAAATGGAAATTCAAACTAAAAGTGATAAATAAAGTTGTTCAAAACAGAAACTAAAATGTTCATTTAATAGCAAATAATTCAGAGGCAACTATAAAATGTTCTTTGCTGCGTACGTACTGTCGGGCAATTCGTTATCCTTTGGAAGCTTCTTCTTCAATATTTTCAGTAGCTTCTCAAATCCTTTGTCAGGCACATCATTCTCTGCCTTCCACTGCAGCAATTCCAGTACGGTACCGAGCTTTGTGTTGCCATCTTCGCAATTGGGGTACAACCCTTTTTGGTGATCCTCTAACATGCGATCGAACTTCAGCTTCTCCTTTTCACTTTCGCACTGTCTCCTTGCATCAACAATGACCCGGCGGAGATCATCATCGGGCACATCGTCTGGTTCCTCTTGATCTTCAGCTTCCCCCGTTGCAGCATCACCGTATTCAGGGGGCACATAGTTGTCATCGTCCTCTTCTTCTTCGCTGTCTTCCATCATAACCCCTATTTCTCCGTGCCTGGTCCAAACATTATAGTGTGGCATGAAACCCTTATAAAGCAGGTGGGTGTGAAGGATTTTCCGGTTAGAGTAAGACTTCGTATTCCCACATATAGGGCATGGACAACACATAAAACCATTCTGCTTGTTTGCCTCAGCCACTTCGAGAAAATTATGCACGTCCTTAATGTACTCGGAGGTGCGTCTGTCACCGTACATCCATTGCCGGTTCATCTGCGTGCATTATATATAATTAAGTGTGCCAAAAACCATTACAAAACATCATGAATAGATAAGTGACCAAATTAATAGAAGTTCATCATCACATTAAAACCAAAGTACATACATAGTTCTCATTGAACAACATATAGCTCTCCAGAGCATCTAATTAAACCATACATTATTGAAACTATGTAAAACATTTCAATGCAACAACAAATGCGATCATAATCGCAACCAAGGTAACAATTGATCCAACGGCATAATGATACCGAGCCTCGGTATGAATGGCATATTTTCTATACTTCCTAATCTTGAAGCGCATTGCATCCATCTTGATCTTGTGATCATCGACGACATCCGCAACATGCAACTCCAATATCATCTTCTCCTCCTCAATTTTTTTCAATTTTTCCTTCAAGTAATTGTTTTCTTCTTCAACTAAATTTAACCTCTCGACAATAGGGTCGGTTGGAATTTCCGGTTCACATACCTCCTAGATAAAAAATCTATGTCACGTTGGTCGGCATAATTGTCATAAACAATAAATGAATCAAATAGTTATAAAATATAATATATACCACATCCGAATCATAGACAGGACGAGGGCCGACGGGGGTGGATACAAAAACCATCGCACTATATAATAACAAACAATAATAAAAGTAAGAAAATTATACAAGTATCTATCTAAATCATACAAGTAAGAATTTTTTCTTTTAGAAAGAAGATAAGAACAAGAGGCTCACCACGGTGGTGCCGGCGACGAGATCGACGCGGGCGATCGATGGCGGTGAAGACGGGGACGGGACGTGACGGACCGCTAAACCTAGACAAATCTTGAGGAAAATGGAGCTTGGAGGTCGAGTTTGGAGAGGAGAAAGCTTAAGTAGTGTGGCTCGGGCATTTCATCGAACACCTCATGTGCATAGGAGGTGAGGTAGAGCACCACAAAGCCCTCCCCTCGCCGGCCAGAAAAAACAGAGCAGTGGAGTGCTCTGCTCGCGGGTGAGGGGTATATATAGGCACAACATTGGTCCCGGTTCGTGGTTGGAACCGGGACTAAAGGCCACCCTTTGGTCCCAGTTCCAGCCACGAACCGGGACCAATGGATGTGGGCCAGGAGCGAGGCCCATTGGTCCCGGTTCGTGTCTGGAACCGGGACCAAAGGGTCCAGCCGAACCGGGACCAATGCCCCACGAGGCCCGGCCGGCCCCCTGGGCGCACGAACCGGGACGTATGCCCCCATGGGTCCCGGTTCATGACTGAACCGGGACTAATGGGCTGGGCAGGCCTGAACCAAAGCCCTGTTTTCTACTAGTGTGATGAGCATCCGGGATTGCTATTTAGTTTGAATGCTGACAGCCGTTTTGGTAAAATCCATATCGGTGTGCTTCAGCCACGCAAACAACGTATCCCGAAGGGGAAGGGTGTTCAGACATCATTTGTCTCTGCTAATAGCGAGCATCCTCACACTCCTTGTAGGTCGAGACCAAGTAAACCTAGTGGTTCTGAAAGCCACAACATGTCGGCTGCCGCTAATTCTGCCATTTCTCCTCTCCCTTCTGCACCTGATGTAGAAGTAGATGCAGAGCCTGACGAGGAAGTGCCTCGACATGATGATGAGGATGAGACTCTATTCCCTGAACTGGTAGATAGAGTCAGTCAACAGGCAATGAAAGATGAATATCTAGAGGAGCCTAGCAGCCGTGCTAGATTTGATGACACTGATGATGAAGAGAGGGAGGAAAACATCGACTCCTTAGTTTTACAAGAATATGATGGTGAGGACATGCCAACAATTGAGTGGAACAGGGAGAATCCTCAGCTTACTCGAGGAACCGTATTCGAATCGATGGTGGACTATCGTAATGCAGTGACTACATATTGCATTCTCACCGAAAACTCCTATGAGGTTGATAGGAGTGAGCCAAGAAGATTCACTGTTCATTGCCCTTATGATAGGTGTAGGTGGAGGTTGCATGGATCCACTATGCTAAAGAGCAAATTGATTAAGGTATTACAACTGAATCTTTTTTTTCAGATTTTTTATCCATTCTATATTCAGATCATGTGTACTGTTTCTTAATTGTATTTGACATCATTTTTCATTTTGTTTCAGATAAAAAAACCCACACGAGCACACTTGCCCACCTGGAGGGGGAGGGGGAAAGGACAAATCAAAGCTTGCAAAGACTAGGTGGGTGGCAGATGCAATCTTGGATTGGGTGAGGGAAACACCAACAATTGGTCCAACAACACTCCATGGGAAGCTATTTGAGAAGTACAAGATTGATATACCTTACATGAGGATTTTCTATGCTAAGGAAAGGGCTCTTGATAGGATTAATGGTCCATGAAATGAGAGTTTTCAGTTGCTTTACACCTTCAAAGCTGAAGTGGAGACGGCTAGTCCAGGGAGTGTTGTAGAGATTGACAAGCATACAGTTCAGTACAAATTAAAAGGGAAGACAGTGGAGAAGGAGTGCTTCAGGAGGGCTTTTGTTTGTTTCAAGGCTTGCTGGCAGGGGTTTCTGAACGGTTGTAGGCCCTATTTGGCTGTCGATGCAACTGCTTTGAATGGAAGATGGAGAGGCCAGCTAGCAGCAGCTTCTGCAGTTGATGGACACAACTAGCTATTCCCAGTTGCATTTGGTGTGTTGGAGGCAGAGTCCGAGGAGAGTTGGGTCTGGTTTCTGCAGCAGTTGCGCAACATTATAGGTACACCCTCAGGTTTAGTTATACACACAGATGCTTGCAAGGGTTTAGAGAGTGCAGTAGAAATTGTATTCCCTGGAGTGGAACATAGGGAATGTATGCGACACCTAGCGCAGAATTTAAAAAAAAAATTCAAAGGCAAAGTTTATGATGAGAACCTATGGCCAGCATCATACACATGCAGCTTGAGGAAGCATGAGCACCATTTGAGAGTGTTGTATGCTCACAATCCTTTGGTGAAGGAGTACATGGATGAACATCATGGAAAGGTGTGGTCAAGAAGCAAATTCAATGAAATCTGCAAAGTAGACTATGTGACCAATAACCTCGCTGAGTGTTTCAATGCAAAGTTCAAGTCAGTGAAAGGGCTTTTGTTGTGGCAAGCATTTGATAAGATCAGGCAGATGATCATGATACGTTTGTCTGTATCTAATACCTAGAATAAATCATAAGGTATATACGTGCATGCAACTTATTTGGAATAAATTGTAGGGTATATACATTTGCATGTATCTAATACCTAGAATAAATCATAGGGTATATACGTCCATTCAAATTATTTGGACTAAATTGTATGGTATATACATTTGTAGGTATCTAAAAAATACCTAGAATAAATTGTATCGGTATATACATTTGTAGGTATAGGTTCTAGTACCAAGAATAAATCATGTGGGAATCAATCTACAATGCGGGAATCAATCTACAATCAATGGTCATGGAGGATACAAGTGCATGCACGCAGAAAAGGAAAGCAAATTATTTGGAAGGGTAGTAGTGATTATTTATAAGAAGGAAATGCATTAGCGTGTTTGGACCCGATCAAGGTGCCCAGACACCTAGGTGCCCCAGATAATTTACCTATATATATATATATATATATATATATATATATATATATATATATATATATATATATATATCACTGTTGGTTATTCAACCTTCATTTCATTTAGGATACCCAAGATATATCCATAATCTTTATTAGGTATCATACCTTGGTATGTGTATATTTTCAGTACAAACAATACCTCGGGTATATGTATATTTTCATTAGGTATAATAATTTCGGTATGTATTTTCATTAGATATAATTGCCTTGGGTATGTGTATATTTTCATTAAAAATATCTTGAGTATGCACTTTTTTGCGGGACCTGATTATGCACTTACAAATATATTGGACTATGTTTGTAGGTATCAAGTACAAACTAGAATAAATTATTGGGTATGTACGGACCCAAGTATGAGTGTTCAAACTATTTTTAATGTGACTAGTTGATTTTGTTTAAGGAAATAAATTATTCGAGGGAATCAATAGCTTTCAGTTTTTTGGAAACCAATTTGCAATCAATGACAGTGGAGGTAAGCGCATGCAAGTAGAGAAAGAAAAGAAGATTATTTGGAAGGTACAAGTGATTATTTCCAAATACAAAACGCATTAACGGGCTGGATCCGAACGAGGTGCCTAGGCACCTAGGTGCCCCATATAATTTACCTAGGTGCTCCATATATATAGACACTCTATTAGGCACCCAGGGTGAAGAATAACTTATTTCTCACCCTAGCCATTTCACCGAGCCACATTTTTCCTCACACTAGTAAGCTTGCACGTGCACGCACGTCTCCATTATAAACACAAAAAATCATAAGTTTTTTTTGCTCAAATTTAAATTATATTGTATGGTAATACTCTCTATATGTACAACTAATCGACATGGAAAAAACATCAGAAAGGAACATCTTTTCAGGATGGTCAGGTTGGAATGGAAACCACTATATATCAACAAGCTAAAAGAAAGTCATGTTCTCAAGCCAGGTTCAGTGCAGACATTGTTAAAAAAACTATTGCAATTAGTACCGGGTTAAACTTCAGAAATCTTTCAATTATAAGTGTGCACGTACAGCGCACACCATGTGATGGCGTAAGTGCTTCCTTTTTTCTGGAGCAAGTGCTTCTGATGTCAAGGAGAGTATACACGACCAAGTTAGGCCTGATGTATTTATGGTTTCATAGAGATAAGCCTATACACTGGTTTTCGTCATTAAACACATCACGACTACACAAGGTAGCAATGGAAATTACAGCAAGAAGTTGATGCATTTATTAATTTGATGTTTAATAAAAAAATCAAACATTCTTAAGCCAACCAGCTATGAACAAAAAATGGTTCCGAGACAAATTAACAAAATTTTGTCTCTCCACAGAAAACAGAAGTGTAAAATTATTATGTGAAATAAGATGGTGCAACCAACAAACTGGTACTTACATGTGACTGCTAGTACAAAGGCATGGATCACAATTCACATCTCCGTAATAGCATTTTGGCACATCTTTGACTTTTTTATTTACTACCAATTCTCATGTACAATATTTGCCTTCTCAAATATGAACATTCATTTCAGTTCTGCGATTCCTCGTAGTCCCTCTTGCACTTCCACGCAAGCGCCTCACGATAATGAAGGTATTGGATATCGGCGACCATGCGAAGCCCCCTCATGAGCTGGATGTTCTCCTTCACCCCAGGAGCGACATTCATGGCGTGAGGGACAGCCAAAAGATCAAAGGAGATAGTATTAGTATTTATCCTCCAGACACAATGAAAATTGAGATGTAAGTAACAAGTTCTTCATCTGAAGGACAGCTCATAGCATATCGAGTTATCGACAGCTCGTGTGACAGCGTCAAACATGCTGGCATATACCACAATAACTCCGCTATGCCAGTACCTTCAAATTCATTGAAACAAATGCTAAAATCAACTACAGAAACATAAATGCATGGTTACTATAATTTTTCTATAGAAAATGGCTGCAGTCCATGCTACGACGAACATGCTTGATGGTGCAATGATCTTAAGAGATGAACTGATACTAACTCACTTTAAACAATGATTCAAATAGAGCAACCTTTTGTTTTGTTGAGTTGGCACACATTCATATCATGCTTCTGCATTGTATCTTCTACATAAATTGTAGCCAACCAAAGGTTATGCCAGAATCTGTATCGCATTTATAATAATTCTAGAAAATGAACCCTTCTCATTATGTACAACTTGCAATTGAAGTACAGAGTCCATTTCCCGCATCACTCACCATAAATATAGTCTTTATTTTTTATGTAACCGAAAGGCTCTTAACTTACCTTTACTGCCTTTACCACAATTTGGGCATTTGCGAAAACCAGTTTCTTACCTGAATCGTTTGACCAAATGCTGCTCTCAGTTCTTCATCCATATTACCCTGCAGTGAAGCAAATCACATTGGACGCTTTCGATGTAACGGAAAATAAGAATGCCATAGCAATTAGTAATCAACAGGCATGCTACTGAAAACTACACTTTGTAATGCACGCAACTGAACACAACAAAAAGGTCCATATATAGAACAAATAATCAGCGCGTCTACCTCAAGCACAGCAGAACTGAAATGTTAAAAACTGCACACAACCAAAATGATAAAATTAAACCAATGTGATCGGAATCCAGTATGGGCTTTCAAAGTTGGCAACGAAGTTTCATACTGTACTTGGGTTTAACGAACCAAACTAACCAGTGCCAAGCTACAGGATAAACACGACGTAAGAAAAATTGCCACTTCAGATGTGAGAGCAAATTAATCTTCCAGACAAGTACTGCAATTTTTCATGTTACATCGTCAGCTAAAATAATAAAAATGTGATAAGTGCTGCAACTTTTCAATCTGAAGATCAGTGAGCAACGTTTCAAAATTAAGATCAGTGACGGCGGAGAATATTCATATGCTCCAAATTATATGTCTTGTGTTCCTACAGACCTAAAGTACAAGCCATGCTACTATCTTCCTCTAGACAAGCATCATTTCTGAACCTTTAGTGACATGAAAAGTTCGACAGAAAGCTTAATAAATGGAATTTCATTGTACCTATTTTTTTATAACTTGCCAAACCTCAACGGATAGGGATCATAGAACTGCAGTCCAATTATACCGAACATACATCCGTATAACCATTTATTTCATTGACTAAAAATCTGCAAAAAAATTCAGCAAAACATGCATTCTTGCTCATGCAACTTAGTCTGGCAACCATATATAGAGTTAATTGCTTAAAATATTTATAGAACCTTATTCGACGAATACCGACAGCTTGAGCCAATTAAATCACATTTGACAATACTATGATGAAATCGATCCTTATGTAACCTATCAATGAGTGAAGGTAAAAACAAGAACAAAGTGATTTCAGGTAACCAATGAGAACATATGCCCTTGAAATAAAGTCGCTGAACCGTTACTTCGAGCGGAAAAGGCCCATCTTTTATGATTAAAATCCCCCACCTAGAGCTCCTTTGGTAACTTCTGAATCAGTTAACCTTTACAACAAGTCAACAACTAAGTCAGAATAAGAAAACTGTAAAAGAGATGCATCAATGAGTACCACGCTGCATCAATCACTTGTTTTTGGGAATATTATCACAAACATCATGTGCTCACAGTATCCACAGTACATAGCAGACCCTGAGAGCAGTTCGAGAATCAATAATGGAGAATAAGAAGCATGATAAAAAAACTGTTCAGTAAGCTCTTGCGACAAATTTCTACAACAGCTGAATCACAATCCTGCATATTCCTACTCCACACTCTGCTAGAATCTTGATCAGGGAGAGAGAAATAATATAAATTCGAAGCATACAAAACACAACACCAAAGCAGCGCTTCGAATCTGTAAGCTAGCCTCAAAGTACCCCAAGTAGTGCAATCGGTGCACCCCAAGTGTTGATTACAGTGTTAACATCCAGCTCTATTTGCATGCAAATAATCACAACATGGATGAATGAATATTACGTACAGTCCTATTGGATCTGCACTTTTTAAGAAAAGCTTGTTGTCGTCCTGTCGTTCGGGTGCAGCGGACGCGGGTTCGCGTGGCGGAGGCCTCAGCGGAAGCCGGTTTGCGCGGCGACGGTAGGCTCGCATGGCAGCGGCCTCAGCGGAGGCAGGCTCGTGAGGCGACGGTGGGCAGGCTCCCGTGGCGGCGGTGGGCTCACGTGCAGGTGTAGGGCGGCCGCGATGTTGCAGGGAATCGGCGTGCAGGAGGACAATCAGATCTCAAATAGGGTAGCGGACATGATGATCATGGAGGAGATGACGGAGGAGCCTCCGCCTACTCGACGGCGTGGTACAAGGAGGAGATGGAGGATAGGGAGGAGATGGGGTTGCCGGGCATCGTGGGGTGTGGTGGCTGCGCAAGAAAGGTAGGCATCGGGGCTGCGGGCGAAGGGAGGCGAGGGCGGCCAGTTTCTTTTTTTCTGCGATGATCGCGCGATGGAAGGGGCTGCGGACGCGGTGATTTTCAGCCTGGTGGAGTACGGTCAGCCTAGGTAAATTGCTAAGCGTACACCAGATCATGATTAGATTAATTATGGCTGTTAGATTGAGTTGTCTAAGCTTAATCCTGTGGTGGTAATGTGTCCACAGACATTTGGTTGGGTGCGCGTAGAAAAGATAATGTTTGATCGTTTATTAGTAGTAGAGATGCAAAACGTAACTTTCTAGCATGCATATTGTAAATTACCTCGCTTCCTGTTATAAAATTACCTCACTTCTATTATAAAATTATGACAAGATCTTTTAGTGTCATATTGCTGCAACACATTTTTTCTCACATGCAAAAGGTAACTTTATATCATGCATGTTGTAAAATTGCCTCACTTTTTTTTGTACGGTGGAAGACAAACTTCCTTCCCAAGAGTGTAATATTATTCGAAGGCTATTTTTTCTTACGTTTTCAAGTTATGGTCATGGAATTGGACTGGGTGAGGAATTCACCCGAGGTGACGAATAGCGCGGCCCTATATATACAGGAAAACATGCTTGCATGGTTATAGAATTAAATTTTCTTGGGAGCATGCATGTCTTCTTGTGTGTCCGGATATCCAAGAATATTACGATCTCGACCCCACTCAATGAATAATTATTACAAATAATCTATAATGCTTTATTCAGTTCAAATCCCAGATCCTTCCAGTAGCACTAGTGCTTTATGGTAAGATAAGATAAAAAAAAAGGAATTTTGGATTTGCCACATTTGAACATCACAGTGCGGTAGCAATTTTTTTCTCCACTGATCGTTGTTCCGGTGACATGGCATGATCTAGCAAATGACAATGATTATGGGCTTACGACAAACAAGCAACAGGTTGAGGACACGAAGCGCCGCAATGTGTGTCTCGATGACCATATGAAGAGGCAAATGCATGAATCGATCCATGTACATCAGTGCATGGCATGTTGCACGCAGGGCATGATAGCTCGCCGCCCGGTATACCCGACTAGACCTCCAGCTCGCTCGCCGCCTGGTGTACCCTACTATACCTCCATACTTGTCTCATTAAATATACAGAGAGTAAAAAAGCCATGTAGACACCGACCGACCTGACAAACTGGAAACATAATAAAACCCTAGAAATAGTCCAAAATACCCTCAACAAAGAATGGAAATTACAATCCAGGCCGAAGAATCCCTTGAGCTCGATGCCAACATACGTTACCCATCTCCGGCACCACCACAACAGCCACCGAAGGAAAAGGGGATAAAACACCTCTTTACACCCGAGCTCGACGCTGGCTGCATTGCTGATGTGCATATTTTTGAAACTCTAATGTACCTCATCAAAGTCGAAGCCATTGCCATTGAAAGAATGTAGCCGAGGAAGCATCCCGGACACGCTTGAAAATCCGGATCAGGCACCCCGGCGTGGTGATATCAGTGTAGGAAACCTGGCTCGCCAGCCTTCAACCATGGATCCACCATCTTCCAACTGCCATCGATGTAGATAGCCGCCGAAATATGCTCCTGGACAACTTCCCATGCTCCATGCCAATGCCAGAGCGATCGTCGTTGCAATGACGGAGCCCGAGGACATGAGTCCGCCATAAGGATGTCGCGGCCGCCACACCTTCCCCGCTTGAACATGCTAGTTTCCAGATACATCACCGACCATAGAGTAGAACGCCTCATCGAGGGAGGATCTGAAGCTTCTTTATTCAGTGCTATCATCGCCGAAGCCAAGACTTCGAGCGACCCAAAACCTAAGTTACAAGGGCCCTAAAATCTAAAGCTACATGATCTGCACACGCGTGATCATTTGATGACCCCCCCCCCCCCCCCCACACCACTGATGACCAATGTCATCGGTGGAGGGGAGCCGCCATATGATGGCGTCGAAAAGCTAGTATATTTTGGCAAGATCGCCATTCTTTCTAGAAGAAAAACACTGCCTTATCCTATATATCTAAATAGTTGATCCCTGCTAACTCAATTTTCTTGACATACACCTATGCTAGCTCGTATTGCCATCATGCATGTCCCACTAAATTTAACTCCATCAACATGCAACTATGCCACTATGCCATATGCAGGAACAAAAACAAGATGCTCATGCATGTTACTTATATTAATAATGCTCTACAAACTATATAGTAATCAAATATTTTTCTAGTTTAAATTCTCATATTGCTAATCAGAATCTAAATATTCAACTACCAAATATCATAGAAATTATAGCATCCAATTCCTACTGCAAGGCGCGTGTACCATCTCTTGTTTAATTGACGTGTTTACCCTGCATGATGTTGTTTGCTGACCTCCTTTAGCTTGGATGTACATGTGTCTCTCTGAATATACTACCTTATACAAGAGCTTCTATCATATGCGTAGGGAATGACAAAGTGAGCAAAAATGCACTACATTGTGCAGGAAGCTACATGGGCTGGCAACCCATCTAACGTTACACCGCTCGGCACATACAACAATTCCAGTAAGGTTTTTAGTTATTTTTTTAATTTAAGCCTTTTTGACCAGGAAAACATTATATTTATTGTAAAAATTATTTTGATTAAATCTAAAGAAATTAATTAATTGATTTATTAAAAAAAAGTTCATCCTTGTTTAGAAAAGTGTCCACTAACTTAAAAATATTGAAAAATTTGGAAAATATTTGTAAAGTGTTCACAAGTTTTCAATTTGTTTAGAAAATTAAATAATATATGGAAGTGTCATATTTTTTTTACAAATTCTAAATTTGAATTTTTTCATGAATTGAAAAATGTGCATCAATTTTAAAAACACTTCATGAATTTCAACATAAGTTCACAAAGTTTTGAAAATGTTCACAAATTGTAAAGTGTTCACGAGTTAAGAGAAAACATTTTAAATTAATTAAGGACTCTAAAAAACATTCTTGGATTTTAAATTGTTCATGCATTCAAAAAATGTTCATGGATTTCAAAAAATGATCAAGAACTTTAAAAAGTAAAAATCACAAGAAAGGGAAAAGAGTATAAAAGAAAAATAAGGGAAACCCAACTAAAAAAGGAAAAAGAAACAAACATAAAACCGAATCCAATAGAAAAACTTGCACATGAACAATGAAACCGATAAAATCGGCTGAAGCCCGAGTTGAGCCGCCCTATGTACACATCAAGGGTGCACATTTGCTCCCTAACGCCAAATGAGACACAAAATAGGATGCACCGCTCCATATGTACAAGGTAACACTTCTTTACATGGTGTCCTGTGACTGCAGGCTATGGTAGGTCCACCCCTGACAACTGTCGTCGATGCACAAAATTTGCAAAACATATATTTGAGGGTACCTAATCCAAAACATGGAGGCATTGGTGATACAAGGTCCCTGTTGGTGGTTCTTGAATGATAATGAAGACATGACAATTTCAGGCCACGTTAAGGTGGTGCCTCAGGTGCCTTTAGCTCTACCCCACCCTTGCTCCTATACCATAACCTGGACAACCCATCGCAGAGTCTTCTAGAATGACATCTTCATCCGACATGAACGGGAATTAGGCTGATAGCCCGTCAAGCTGACCATTAAGCAACCCAAGACAACACCTAGAAAGCAGTAAATTTGAGTGCATTCCATGAATGAAGTATGCCACATGAACATTGCTTCTTAGAATGTAACATGGATCATCTATTTATTTATTTTTCGTGAAGGGCCCAAGGTTTCCATTAATAGAAACCAAGAAGTAGTTTCTTGTACAGACCATGGTCATCTGTTAATTACTAAGTGTTTGTATAATGCGATGGATACCATTAATAAAATTCTTAATCTACTCATAGGCATGAATGATAGATAGATCACCAGAAATATTTTGACATACATATGGATGACACTGGCATGACATCTACCTAGGTGATAACCCTAGTTTAAGAGATAGCAACAAGGGCATCTGATTGACCAAGAAAATATTTATCACTAGGTGGATTGTCTTATAGTGTTTTTGTTGATGAAGAGTGCAGAAGTAGTAGATGAGAACGAAGTTGCGGAAGACTGGACGTAGCTGAAGCAAGGAAGGAGCTAACTATCATGCGAGCACTTCTCATAAACGTTAGCACCTAGCTATCCGTGCAGGTCACCATCACTGGATACATCTAAGACTACTGTTGATCCTCCTCCCGCTGCACGTAGGGAGAGGAGCGATGAGCATAGAAGGGAAAAGGATGGAGCCACTAATATAATTCTTAATCTACTCATAGACATGAACGACAGATAGATCTTCCAGAAATATTTTGACATACATATGGATGAAAACTGGCATGACTCTACCAACGAGATAAACCCTAGTTTCATAGATAACAACAATGGTAATCCGATTGACCAGAAAATATTTATCACCAGGTGGATTTTCCTTACAGTGATGTTGCTGATGAAGATGATGGCCAGGAGTCGAGAAAAGTGGATGAGGTAGAAGTTGCAGAAGTACTTGACGTAGATGAAGTAAGGAAGGAGGGCATACTAGTCGTGCGTGCACTTTCAATAAACGTTAGCACTTGCAATATGTGCTGGTCGCCAATCACTCGGGTAGAATTGAAGACTAATGTGTTACCCTCGCCCCACTGCACGGTCAGGAGAGGAGCGGCGAGCATAGAGGGGAACAGAAGGATGGTGTTTCAAGTGGTGACTCTCTCGAGAGAATGTCTCCCTATCGGGTCGGATCGACAACACCTAGAAACATGATGGTTTCATACCAGAATTACCCCCAACATATCTCCACTACCCACCTCCATTAGCCGCAAATTGGCGTGCATAGTTTCTGCTCAGACCGCGGTTAGACAACACAGCTGTAAAGAAAAAGACCGAATCGACTAAAAAGGGACTACGAATTACCCAGCTAATTATATTTCATGATTTTACCCCGGACCCTATACACTAATCTCATGCCTTGATATTCTCTAGTACTATAGCCATATACACACACCTGAGCTGGGCTCCCAAACGTTTGGGGGCGTGCGGCTGCACCTATGGCACATGCTCAGGCCGCCTATGAGTGGTGGGGATGAGGAGGTTGTTGGCGGAGGATTCCGGTTGCCCCTAGTGATGGTGGACCGGTCTCGGCTAGGTTTGAGGAGGAGAAATGGGGGGATGAGTCAAATTCCGTGTTGCTTCCTTACACATGTGAAATCGAATCCATATGAGTCTTCCTCTAACATGCGGTGGCCATGTACCACGGTTTAATTTATGAACTTCTTGAACAAAGCAACGCAAAATGGTGGACCGGTCTCGGCTAGGTTTGAGGAGGAGAAATGGGGGGATGAGTCAAATTCCGTGTTGCTTCCTTACACATGTGAAATCGAATCCATATGAGTCTTCCTCTAACATGCGGTGGCCACGTACCACGGTTTAATTTATGAACTTCTTGAACAAAGCAACGCAAAATACTGTAGGTGAACGCCCTGAACAAAGCAAGGAAAAATATTGATGGTGAACGTCCTGAACAAAGCAAGGTAAAAGATGGAATTTAAGTGTCAAGTCCTGATATGATAGATCTATGAACCCATTATTTGGAACTTAGAAAAAGATGAAAACCTACCTACATGAAGTTTCTGAATCGATCTGACTTCTGGTGCTTTAGACATAGTCAAAATATCACATGCATGCACGCATGCTTTACATGGGCGTCACTTGATATTGTGGTGTTTGCTTATGCATAGAATTAAACATTGCACTAATATCTCAACGACGACTTTTCTCTGTATGGTAGTAGTTGCTCATTAGCCCAAGTTTATACGCTAGGTAGCTAGCTACCGGTCCGCATAAACTATGATATAGCTTAATGAACAGTACATCCACAGTGTCATTGATATACATAAGTGAATGACAGTACATCCACAGTGTCATTGATCTGGCCGATGATAACCCACAATGGCTTCCACAACCGTTAAGCTGGCCAGCGTGTGCATTTTGTTCCTGTCCATGGGGCAGATGATGCTGGCCTCCGCAGGAGGCTACAATGGTGCCGATGTGGCGCTGCTTCGTATGCAGCATCTTGAGTAAGAGGTGCTCGTTGATGAGCTCGATCACCTCAACGGCGGCACGGGTGCTAGCGTGACCGTGTGCACCCCAAGCTACAGGAGGTGCCTGGTGACCGCGTGGCGTCATGCATCGGCATGCCCACGCGGTTTGTCATGTGCTTCTTTAGTTGCGCCCTCGGCACCAGAGACTGTTTGGGCAAGAAGTGAACATATGTATATGTCATGATGAGCTTGCTTGTTCGTATGTGTTGATGTTGTCTGTTTACGACAAAATAATCTCTTGCCGTCCCATGCGCGCGGATACCTAAAATAGGAGGCTCACATGCTTTGTCTCTGTTAATGATTTAGTTAGATGTCTATGAACGCACACCTCAGAGCCTCGAAATGTACGTCTATAGTTTTCATCTATATAAGTTATTTATTGTGATGTCAATATATACGTGGTGTTCAAAGAAATCTAGCACACTGTCCGGCCCGAAAGCAAGGAAATGAATGCCATTAGATATCTTAACTTACCACAATATATAAAACTATATTTGTTTTATTTCTAGCACGCAATGAAAGATCAGTAAGGGGGAATTAAGGTTTAGATTGTAATCCAACTGATTCCACTACGACATAAAATGGTATAGCTGGTATATTAGAGCAACTCCAACGCGACGACCCATTTTGTCCGCGCGCGTCCGTTTGGGTCGGCGCAGACAGAAAAGTCGGCCCAACGTGCCGACTCAAACGAACGCGCGTCCGCTTTTCGTCCGCGTGCCGACCCATTCCCGGCCCATTTTTGAGCCGGATTTGCGTCGGCGCGGACACGAGACAGACGCGCGCGCCCGCCTACTCCTCCCCCCTGGGCCGCTGGTCGGTGGCATATTGGCCATCCTCTCCCATCCCAACAGCAAACCCTCGCCCGCCTCCTTCGTCGCCGCCGCCGCCGCCCATTTTTCCGATGACTTTGCCAGCTGCCGGCACCGTAACATCCCCTCTGCAACGCCGCCACCTCCCACGTCGCCCGCCACCGCCATCTTGCCGCCGGGGAACCGAAAGCTTCCCACCCCCGCTCCCCCGACACAGCCGCGACCGCGACCAAGAAGCCGCCTCGCCGCCCCGGCCAGATCCTCACTGGCTCGCTCGTCGGACGCCGGCACACTCGTCGGAGACCGGCAGGGCAGCTAGCTTGTCCGTGTGCGCCGCGACTCCCTTTGTCGGCCGTCTCCTTCGTCGACGCCCGCAATCTGTTCGACAGTTTGCCAAGGTACAAAATGGACTCTGCCGACGAGTTCTTTTTTCATAATTTCCTTTGCGACTCCGATGATTCGTCGTCCGATGATGAGGAGGAGATCTTGGCTGCCGTGTTGGTCCATCACCACCTCAATAGCCAGCGCCCAGCATTCCGTGGCTCCATTCCGGGCCACCTTCCGGCTTTGAATCGTAACCAAGAGAGCGGGCATTTCCTTCTTTGGAAGGACTACTTTGACACAACAAATCCGTTGTTCAAACATCAGAAATTCCGCCGCTGTTTCCGTATGAGTAGGCATCTTTTCAACCATATTAGAGAGTGGGTGGTCAGCTATGATGATTATTTCGAGTGCAAAGAGGATGCCGTTGGAAAGATTGGTTTCTCCTCTTATAAAAAATGCACTGCCGCCATCCGAATGCTTGCATACGGAGTGCCCGGTGATCTCATTGACGAGTACGTCCGTATGAGCGAGTCTACATGCCTAGACTCCCTGTATAAGTTCTGCAAGGCTGTTATTGCTGTGTTTGGCCCTGAGTACTTGAGAGAGACGACTCCTGAAGATACAACCTGTTTGTTGGCGATGAATGCCAGCAGGGGCTTCCCAGGGATGCTTGGCAGCATAGACTGCATGCACTGGGAGTGGAAGAACTGCCCTTCAGCTTGGCAAGGGCAGTATAAGGGCCATGTCAGGGCTTGCACTATCATACTTGAGACCGTGGCGTCTCAAGATCTCTGGATCTGTCACTCTTTCTTTGGCATGGCCGGATCACACAATGATATCAACCTGCTTCAGCGCTCGCCGGTGTTTGCTAGGCTTGTCGATGGCAACAGGCCACCGGTGAATTTTACTATCAACGGCCACAACTACGACAAAGGATACTACCTGGGTGACGATATCTATCCTCAGTGGACCACTATTGTGAAGACAATCCCCAACCCTGTCGGAGAGAAGAGGAAAATATTTGCCCAAGAGCAAGAGAGTGCTAGGAAGGACGTCGAGCGTGCCTTTGGTGTTTTGCAATCTCGATGGGGCATCGTTCGGTATCCTGCTAATACTTGGAGCGCGTAGAAACTGTGGGAGGTGATGACTGCTTGTGTGATCATGCACAATATGATTGTAGAAGATGAGCGCCCGGAACGTCTGTACGATCAAGGGTTTCAGTTTCAGTGTGAGAATGTTGTGCCTGAGTATGGAGGAGCGGCAACGTTTGAACAGTTCACCCAATTTCATCATCACATGCGTGATTGGAAAACTCACATGCAACTGGAAAATGATTTGGTTAAGCATATGCGGGCTCATGTTGGCAATCAATAGATGTATCTTTTTTATTCGGCTTGCAAAACTATGTGAGACATTTTTACGTTTATTCGGCTTGCAAAACTATGTGAGACATTTTTACGTTTATTTGTTGTGGACTATATGTTTGCTTGTGAAATGCAAAAGTTGTGTGCGAAATAATGCAAATTTTGTGCTATATGATGAAAAAGGGCGGCCAGCCGGCCACGCCGGCACATGGCCGGCACATATGGGTCCGCACGTTGGGCGCACTGCCGACCCAAATCTCAAACCAAGCGGACGCCAGGCGGGCGGCTGACCCAAACGGACAAAAGGTGGACAAAAGCGCTGTCCGTTTGGGTCAGCGCGTTGGAGTTTCTCTTAGGTCCACACCGTCGGGCCGAATTCAGCTCGTGAGTGGTGATCTTCAACACTGAAAATCAAGACAGCAATCAGGGGCGGACTCAGGACATAAATGTCCTAGTGTCCCATGTCCATCACACAAATACAAATATGACGAAATAATATATATATATATATATATTAGTAATATTTTCAACAATTCAATACACACAGAACACAATATAACAATGAAAACACTAAAAAAAAGAAGGTTTCACTTGGATATTGGTATTTTTTTCTGTTTGCAAACGACACTTGAAATATTAGTTGACCACAGAAAACTTTGAATGTTGAAGGAACATCTGAGTCTCAAACATATGAATGAATGCTTATTGTAGATAATTAAAAGTTGCATAAAGGAGAGAAAGATTTATGAAAACAGATGTACAAGAAAATGTGATTGCATGGTTATAGAATTACGTTTTCCTGGGAGCATGCTTGTCTGGTTGTGTGTCCATATACCCCACTCAACGGATAATTATTACAAATAATCTAATATTTTATTCAGTTCAAACCCTAGATCCATCACAGTGGGGTAGCAAACTTTTCAGAACATCACATTATGTAGTGCATATAGATTTTCTGAAAAGTCAAACCAAGCAAACTTTGACCGAGTCTAGAGAGACTAATGATGTATCCAATGGTATGTATTTGGTATTTTAAATGTACATATTTTTTTCAATAAACATGGTCAAAGTTTGTAATGTTTGACTTTTATAAAATCTATACACACTATATTATGGAACAGTGGGAGCATGTCCCATTGAATCAAATATGGGTCCATTATGCATGATTACCGTTGTTTGCACTTTTCATTGTGAGCATTACACATTTGTATTTTATTAGTTTTCTTTGTTTTTTTGTGTCTACAGGAGTTTTGAAGCAACCTAGGACCAAGTACGATGAAAGGACTAAGGACGGGTTCAATACGGATGACTTACAGTACTAGACTTACGTGTTTAGAGGGTGGAAAAGATGATTTTCCTAACATGCTCCAAATCAAGATCTAAAACCAGAAATGAATCGGCATCACTCTCGCGAATCCAACGAGCCCATGAACAACAAAATCAGAGTCCATATGAAAATATAGCTGCCGAAACATGAGAAGAGAGCAGAACGCAAGACGATGTCCTATACGACCGCACACCGTCGTTTGGGTACATGTATATATGAGGGGATTTTGGGCCCGAAAGTTCTCTTTCAGACGAGATTCTTCACCAATTTCACCTCGGTTTGTTCCCATGAGATCCATGGTCAATAAGAAAGGGTTTGGGAGAGGATAAAGCTCACCTTCAGCCCTTGGATGAAGAGGGAGGGACCACATCAATGGAGGAGACCGAGGAGGCATCATTATAAATACCTCCATACCCTAGCCGCCGCCTCCATCGCGCCATAATCTTCCACAAGCCGCCATCATCCAATGTCCATCTCCATTGCTGTTCCATCTCCTCCACCATAGAAGACGGGGTAGGATCAAGAGGAAGTGGAGGAGGATCCACCACCGTGTGCACCGGCAAGGCCGGTGCTATTTCCACCATGTCGGCGCCATCACCACCATCATCGGCGCCGCTGTCTGCATAACCACCACACCTTGTCCCTTCAACGGCTTGAATGTTGGCTTGTAACTTGACCCTTTCCTTTATGTGTACCATTAACTTGTTTGAGTTTGTTCTCGGGGATATGGATGAACTCTTTTATGACTAGAATTGTTACTTCCAAGCAATCCACTGTCTTCTTCTTACATAGGATGCGATCCCAAAAAAAGGATCTGACCCTCCCACGTCACTCTCGTGGGCGACGGGGAGGGCGCTCCCGCGGTTGGTGCCAGCACCCTCCTCTTTCTCCCTCCTCCCTCACCGCCTCCAGAGGAAGCGGCTGGGCAAATCCTGGCTGGCACCGATGACCGCGGGGCATTTTTCCTTCTCGCACAGGGCTTCCTCCACGGGGCGGCGTGGCTGGGCTGGTACACCGCGATGGCGATGGTCGTGGTGGTGCGGCGGTGGACAGCCATGACAGTTGCGCTCAGGACCAGCGGCTTACGGCGGGGTGGTGGCAGATCGGGATCCGCCCTGAGCTGGCGTTCGTCTTCAGCCGGCAGCGCGGACTGTGGGCAGTGCGGGCTAGTGTCCTCCGTCATGGCGGCGATGGCATCTGCGTGGTGGAGGTAGCAGTGTTGTGGCGGTCCTAGTGCTCTTCTCGTATCACGACAATGATCTGCATGATCGGTCCTCCTCGATCTGGCCATCGACATGTTCCGGAACTGCTACCGAAGATCTTGCCCAAGGATATCTGGATCAGATAGAATCCGGTCGTGCTCGTCTATATCAGCCTATGTCGCTCGATGAGGGCACGACGTGAAGCTCTCTTGTTTGTTGACTACATGGGAGATGTCAGTATCTTGATTTCCAGCATAAACAACAATGGAGAAAGTCACAATGGCTGAGATAGGAGGATCAGTAAGGCAGAGGGCCGGGGGCCTCCGAGATGATGGAATCAGCAAAGTGTTTGATAACTTTCAGAAGCAGCAGTGACAAGTGGGGGTGGCAGAACTGGAGGATTGCATTTTTGGTGGTGATCCTCGGGTGCTGAGACATGACTTTCAGGGTGAAAACCTATGGTCTGACCTTCATTGGTTGTGCCTGGAAATTGCCTTGGTGAATGTATTATTTTGAGAGCTCTGACATTCTCCAGGGTGAAAACCTAAGATCTTGATCGGGCGACGGCGACGCTTGTGCACTATTTCCTTCTTGAAGACGTCGTTTCTGGAGACCTTTTATGTTTTCTGGGTGTTGTTTTTGGTGGTGGTTTGTGTGTTGCTACTGAGAGGAGTTGATCATTATGGAGAGGCCTTTATTTTTTCCTTTCTTGTTTGTTTTCTTTTTGGGTTGTGTGCATCCTGGTTGTCTTTGAGACTTCTTCTTGGAGCAGAGGCTTGGGTGTAATTTGTATCTTCACGATATTAATATATTCCTGTGGCACCCCGGCTCAGAGCGACAGGTTTACCTTGCATTGCCAGCCCAGAGATAAAGTCTTCTGGCAACACACAACAACTTGGTACAGAAAGACAACTGCTTTATTGAAGCATAGGTTCGATATTACATCAAGTAGCGAGGCCAAGCGGCACACACGGTGCTACTGCACATATGTACATTATTTAGTGAACATGAACGGGGCCTCGACATCACGACATAGCTACGCGGCAGCGGAAAGACGACGTAGAAGGACTCCATCTCACAGGGACACTGATGTGGACGCGCTCTAGACTACGATGCAACGATGCAACTCCGACTCCGGTACGACTTCTCCTGAAACTGGTATGACACGCCAGGTGAGTAATTTGAATGTACTGGCAAGCTCACACAAATAAAGCAACAATGGCAAACAACAACATGATATTTAAGCAGATTAAATGCAAGAACTAAGGATGCTACTCATGAAGTGATAGTGCTCATAACAGGGCTTTTTAGACCCGCTTACCATCTCGGTTACCTTGTAACCACGATCATCATCATACCACGGTGATCACCTCCGGATCACAAACGAAACCATCTCGATGGTCTCAACAACTCCACCAACATAACCAATGCCACAAGTATATATTCAGTGTGCAGGTTCAATATTTCTGTTGATCCACGATGTGACCTACTACGAACTGTGTCCGTGACCGAGGACGCGGCTATCGATAGATTAAACACACTCTGCAGAGGTTAGCACACCGTACCCACACCATGGAACCCATGGCCTCGAACTCCCATTCGGGTGGACCAACGACGTTCCGACAGAACCAATCTATTGCCATGACACTCTCCCGGCCACTCCGACCAACTCTAAGTCATGGGTGGCCCCGTGTCAGGGGAAACCACGGCCACCTATGGAACCAGGAGGACCCTTGCTGGTTCGGCAGGGGGGCGTCGCCTTTCACAAAGAGCAGACGAGCGTGTGGCAGCACGGCAGAGATCACACAGGCATTTTTACCCAGGTTCGGGCCTGTAGGAGATATGCCCTAGAGGCAATAATAAATGTTATTGATTATCTCCCTGTTCATAATTAGGTTTATGTTCCATGCTATAACTGCTATGGTTCTCGAGTCTACAAATAAAACGAGGCTTGGAGGAAGACTCATATGCACGTGTGGAATAATAAACGGTAAAATGTATTCCTAGTCTAGCCTCTAAGACTAGCTCAAGTGTTGCATGATGGTCCTGTTTTCCTGATCATGGGCATGTCTATGCCAGCAATTTTGAGGGCACAATGTTAGAAGAACATTTGTGTTGAATCGACCCGAATTGATGTTATGCTATGAGATTCATTCGTCACAAGTTAAATGGTTAATAACACAGAGATGGTTAACGTTTGCATGATTCCTTAGACCATGAGAGTATCGAGTTTATTCATGCTTGCTTCATGAACTTTGGGGTTTGTTAAACGTCATCCGTAAATGGGTGGCTATTACGGCAGCTTACGGGTTCATGGAAAAGTGTGTCAAGTAACTTGATAGCTCAAGATTGGGATTTGCTCCTCCGACGATGGAGAGATATCTCTGGGCCCTCTCGGTGTTATGGTATCCATCATCATCTGGCCAGACACTTTGTGATTTGATCGTGGGGATGCCGGAACACGGTAACGAGAAAAGAGAACAATACCGGTAACGAGGTAACTAGCATAGTGGACAAGTTGTTGATCCAATGGAATGCCAACATGTCACACCTCGGGTATTTGTAACATATCGTGAAGCAATAGGAATAGCACACGGCAACTGGAGGTTCACTCGAATATTCATTCGTGTGGGTATAGGGGTCAATATGGGTGTCCACGGCTCCGATGTTGATCATTGATCGGAAGGGGTTCCGTGTCATGTCTATACTTCACCGAACCTATAGGGTCACACGCTTAAGGGTCATTTATCTGCTGAATACTAGACAGGGAGTCCGAGAGAAAGTCACTGGAAAAGTTTCAGAGACAACGGAAAAGTTCTGGAGAGAACACCGAAAAAGTTTTGGTAAAACCGAAAAGTTGTTTCGGATAAAACCATTGATCCAAAAAGGTTTCGGCAAGCACCGGGAATGTTTTGGAGGTTGACAGATTGGTCTGGTAACTTCTGGAGAAAAAACCGAATTTTTTTTCGGAGCTGCCGGAATTGTTTACCGGGTAAACGAAGATGGTTTTAAATTAAACCACCATACTGGAAATGTTCCGGAGCGCGTCCGGATAATTTTAGAGGGTGCCAGAAATGTTCAGGGACCTTCGGGAATTTTTCTGGAAATTACACGCGGGAAAACATCTTGTCCCAGCGAGAGGGGACAAGATCCCATGTTTCGTGGGGGCTGTTTTTGGGCTGTTTTTGGGGGGGCTCCCTTTGGGGGCAGCCCCCACAAATGGTGGAACATGTTGGGAGGAGGTGGCAGCCCCATGGTGGTGGTGCCATGAATGTTGGGGGACCCCCCATGGGACATCTCCCCACCTTTGGTGGGTGCATGTTTTTGGGGAGGGGCCCCCTCATGTGGGCTGAAATTTTTAGCCCCCCTCCACCCCTTCCACCACTATAAAAGGAGGTGGAGAGGAGCTCTCCATCCCCACTCCAACTCTCTCACACAAGCCATGCATGATCTGGCATTCTCTCTCCCTCCCACGAAATAGTTTCGTAGTGCCGAAAGGCTGTCTGGGTTCCGGTGGGAACTAGTTCTGGACGGCGAAGCCCTGCCGGATAGATGACACCGTATGTGTGCAACTCTGTAGAGAGGTCGTAGTTTCGATCTTAATGCCCGAGGGGCTGTTCGAGAGTGCCTCCCGAAGGGCTGTCCAAGTGACGGTCCGAGTTCTGTGAGTCCTCCCGGAGGGCTGTCCGAGTGACCGTTCGAGCTTCGAAGGTCCTCCCGAAGGGCTGTCCGCGACACCGTCCGGGGGACTGTCTGACCGCCTCCCGGAGGGCTGTCCGAGGAGCGGATGAGGGTATACATCCTCGCGGTTGGGAGGTTGTAAAATCCTAGTTGCGGGGATCTGCACCGACGATCGTCATCGACTCTACTTCCGCTGCGCTACGAGTCGGTAACGAAATGATCAAAACCTTGTATGCAGTCTCCATAGTGGTCCTGGGCTGGTGCGTAGGGCGGAAATTTTTTGTTTTCTGCTGCGTTACCCTACAGTGGCATCATGAGCCGTGCTATGCGTAGATGCAGGTTGCGATCTAGAATACATAGAGATGTATGGGTATTGCACAATATAATTAGGTAGTAGATGAGTTCTATTACTGAAAATTATTTGTGCGGGTAGTAGATGAAATCTGTTACCCGATGTTCTTGTTGCTTCCCTTGAATTTGCGTAGTCCTGATCTTGACAGCATTGTGGAATCTCACAAAGTTCTGGCAATCCGCGATCCTTTCATGCTGCTCCTGAGTATGCTGATTGACAGATCAACGAAGTGCTAACAGTTCTTTGGGTTCCATTTTAGTTAAAGAAAGATGGATGTTTCGCAGACGAAAGGGCAATGCAGATATGATCTGCACGGGGGTCATGCGTATGATGAAGTTCAGTATGGGGCTCGAGATTTTATTATCTCGTGTTTCATACACCCCGCATTGTTAATCTAGCGACTTGGATTATCATACTTGATGATGGACGTTGGTAGCTTCGGTTTGTTTCGAAACCTTAGAAGCCACGTAAAACAAGTTTTTGCATGAACCGATTAGAGGCGTCTAACTTGGTTTTGCAGGAGGGTTTGCATGTGCATATGATGTGGTATAGCAGTGCTCGTAATAATTTGATTATGTATGAGATCACTATATGATGTAAATTAATTAACATGACCTGCGTGTCATGATTCGGCATGATGGCTGGAGCCATATGATTGCACTTTAAATGACCTGCGTGTCAACCTTGTTGTAATGCATTATTTTATTAGCTATAGACATAGCAATATTATCTGGTGCATCGACAAGGTGGTGGCAATCTTCGCGAAGGTGAACACCGACGCGAATGCCGAAGACGAAGAAATACAAGACTTCTCCGTCAGAAAGGGCTATACCATATCATGCTATTATGAATTGCCTGAGATGTTTATCCCTTATGATGCACCCTTTTTGATTGCGCGGTAGTCGCTTTTTATTAGGGTGATCTCTCACAAAAATATCAAGTAGTTAGTGTTCTCCCAAGTGTAGCACCGTCACGGCACCTAACTTTTCGGGGCATCGCAGGATCTCCCTGGGTGCGAACGATTAGGGATGTGTGAGGCGGGTGAGTTGAGACCTCGCAGCGAGATCACTTGGTTGTCTTGACGTTCTGGAAGGATCTCCCTGAGCTCGGAACACGCCCATCGAAAGATGAACAAGAGTCACATAGAGATGTGATCGGCAAGTTTGCCTACCGATTGAAGTTTGCGCCATCAGTGTTCATCTCGTTCAATGGCGTTGAATGGAAATGCGGATCTTGTATCACTCACAATCAATTATGAGAGATATTGATTTGAGTGGGAGCGCACTGTTGAATTAACTTGTTTAATTCTCAGTGCAATTAATTTTGAACACTGTCTAAGTGTGATTTGCAAAATAGTTGTAGAAGAATGGCTCGCAATTCCACCTTCCCTGTTAAAATTGAATTATCTGTTAAATATCTGGTTAAAACTTTACGGTTGGTAACGTAATGTGAGGATTGTCCTCTAGAGTGCCGAGAAGGACTTTGTCCTATCGCAGGCTTTCGGTATCCTCCCGCAAATGCTATGGATCATGTGACTCCCATCCTTCGATCCAAAAGCTAGAATTCCGTTTTCAATCAAGTGCAATATGTTTGCTTCCATGAGACCCGAACTTCGAAAGTTTGGATAGTTATGTGATATTCATGGAATCTGAAAATCATTTTCAGGGACAAACAAAGGCTAAAAGATATGAGATATCCAAAGCAATGTTTGTTTGCAAGCTATTAGTAAAGGAGTTTACTATGCATTAGACTGATAAGAGAGGGATCCAGAAGAATGCCTATCATATGATGAAAGGTGAATAAAACAACAACTTAAAGAGAAAGGAAGTGTTCGAAGGGTGTTAGTGAAACTTTCACGCCTAGGAAGTCCGGGGCTAACGCCACTCTTAAGTTGGGTGCTTCTTCTGGAAGTAGGAG